>CP139507.1:193145409-195545409 GCA_021014915.2 Artemisia tridentata subsp. tridentata
TTATTAGTTTTCATCCATTTTTATACGTTTTCGTCCGTTTTTATACGTATTCATCCATTTTTGAACGTTTTCGTCCGTTCTTACATTGTTATACGTTTGCATACGTTTTTATCCGTTTTTATACATTTTCATCTGTTTCTGTACGTTTTCGTCCGTTTTCTTACAGTTTTACACGTTTTCGTTCGTTTTTGCACTTTTCGTCCGTTTTATATGTTTTCGTCCGTTTTATATGTTTTCGTCCGTTTTTATACATTTTCATCCATTTTTATATGTTTTCATCCATTTTCATACGTTTTCGTTCATTTTTGTCTGTTTCTTACATTTGTATACGTTTGCATCCGTTTTAGTCCGTTTTCTTACGTTTTTTCCATTTTTATATGTTTTCGTCCGTTTTAATACGTTTTTGTCTGTTTTTACACGTTTTCGTTCGTTTTACACGTTTTCGTCCGTTTCTATACGTTTTGTATGTTCTTATATGTTTTTGTAAGAAAACGAAAGAAACCGGAAATAACGTATGAAAACATATAAAACGGACGAAAACGTATAAAAACGGATGAAAATGTATTAAAACAAACGAAAACGGACGAAAACGAAAAAAAAATGATATAAACCAATGAAAACGGACGAACACATATAAAATCGGACGAAAACGGATAAAACGTATAAAACAAACAAAAACGTATAAATCGGACGAAAACGTAAAAAGAGGGATAAAACGTATGAAAACGGACGAAAACGTATAAAATCGGACGAAAACGTCCAAAATGGACGAAAGCGTATAAAATCAGACGAAAACGTATAAAAACGTATAAAAGCGGACGAAAACGTACGAAAACGCTAGAAAATGGATAAAAATGGACGAAAAAGTATAAAAACAGGCGAAAACGAATAAAAATGGACGAAAACGTATAAAAACGGATAAAACGTAAGAAAATGGACAAAAACGTACAAAAACAGATGAAAATGTATAAAAACGGATGAAAAGGTATAAAAACGGACGAAAACGTATAAAAACGGGGAAAAATGTATAAAATCGGACGAAAACGTACAAAAATGGACGAAAGTGTATAAAATCAAACGAAAACATATAAAAACGTATAAAAGCGGACGAAAACGTACGAAAATGGATAAAAATGGACGAAAACGTATAAAAACAGACAAAAAAGGATAAAAAATGACGAAAACGTATAAAACGAATGAAAACGTATAAAAAGGGGAAAAACGTATAAAGTTAGATGAAAACGTACAAAACGGATGAAAGCGTATAAAATCAGACGAAAACGTATAAAAGCGGATGAAAACGTTAGAAAATGGATAAAAATGGACGAAAACTTATAAAAACAGACAAAAACGGATAAAAATGGACGAAAACGTATAAAAATGGATAAAACGTAAGAAAATGGACGAAAATGTAAAAAACGGATGAAAAGTATAAAAATGGACGAAAACGTATAAAAACGAGAAAAAACATATAAAACGGACGAAAACGTATAAAAACGGGAAAAACTTATAAAAACGGATGAAAACGTATGAAAATGTAAGAAAACCAAATTTTAGTTATTTACTAACGAGCATTAGTATAAAGGACAAGAAAGTTCATTCCGACACAAGAAAACACAAGAAAATTTCAGGTGTTAAGAGGCAATAAGAGTTTACCACCACATCTTATTGGGTAAGAGGGATGACCTCTTACTGCGTCTTAAACCTTTGCCTCTTACCTTGTCTAACTAGTAAGGGGTAAGAGGAGGTAAGAGTTTTTTTTAGAAAAACAAACTTGTAAAAGAGACAAAGGCTGAGTTCAGGGACTGAAATGCAACAATACGGATAGTTTAGGGACTCACATTGTAAATATCCATATTTCTGTTATTTTTGTTATTTCCCTGTATATAAAAACTCCTCTGTACTCACTTCATTCTTCAATCAATGAGAATCATTTTCCCACTATGTGTTTGTGTGTGTTAATGCGTATTCTCTCAATTCATCATTGTCAACAAAAACACACCCAGTTTTATCACCGATCTTAACACATAAATTTTTTTAATTATAAATTATCCACACATACCTGAATTCCACCTAATACCTCACAAATGTCTTGAATAAGTCACATATCATTATGCTACAAGCCATCCGATACACTTTCTGGTAAAAATACTCTTCAAATACAAGTATCAACAACATTTAAAAGTACGTATACGGCATCCAAATTCATGCATATCTTATGGGAGGTGATTTCACGTTGACTTTTGATTTGCACACTTTCATGTACAAGCAGTTAAAGTTGGGTATATATATAATACAACTGTCTAAAGCATTCAACTATATGTATAAATTAAAAATATGATGTGCAAATTGTTGGCGAATTGACTGAGTTTGATGTGGCTTCTAGGCGTGATATCAGATTCTAGAAGATACTAGTTGAAGTGCTAGTCCATCTCGTCTAAGTTTATCCTAATATGGAGTAGTCCTCATTGATTTAGGATAGGTTTTAATGTAATCCTAGTTATAGTACAACGCGTCTATGTTGGTATATATATACCGTGAAGGGTAGGGCATTACATTGTATCGTATTGGAGTTTTGAGTTAAGTTTCTTCAATATAAAGTCTTTGGGTGTTTGGCAATTATTGTTCTTTTCTTTTCCTGTATTGTGTATGCTGCGTGTGTCTCTGAATACTTGAATTGGTATCAGAGCCTGGTGATTTGTAACCGCGTGTAAGGGTTTACAATGATTGCGTGGTTTTGCAACCTTACAACAGGTTTTACCTCTCGAGGGATCTCAAGAGGCTTACAACCCCACCAGGCAGTGTACCTGACCGATGTAGTATAGTGTAGTGGTAAGTACGGGGGATTGATCGTTCTCCACAGGGAATAGTGTTCGTTAGGTATGAAAGGCTACTCTAATTAGGTCTAAGGGTTGAGGAAGATTCTTTTTATGTTTTTATAATTTTATGAAAGCAAGTAAAATCTCGGGTTTGAAGGAGTGGGCGGAATTAGTTGCTAGTCAACTAACCCAAATGACTACGAATGCAAATAAAATAAAATAACAAAAATGAAAAGTGGTGAGAAACTTATGTGTAGAGAAATGTGTTTACTTAGATTTCCTTACTCCCTAACTATCTTTTACCGGTTAATTAGTGTGTATTAGTCGCGTGGATGACGGGTGTATTCCTTAATACCATTCGTGGGGTGGCGTACTTACTTCCCCAACTCTACAAGCTCCTACTTCACTCCTATGTCGAGCCGGCTAGGAAGCTCCTAACATGGGATCACTAGAATTCGCTTGTGCATTAAATACAACCATAAAAACCTTTAGTACGCGTTTGGTTCATGTTTCTTAAGACGTTCAAGCAAGTTACCGAATAGGAAGTTAGCCAGTTTTCTTAAGCCTAACATAGATAAACAATCATCCAATACAACTAACAACACACTAACAACCAATAATCAATAGCTAGGTTTCATTAGATCTAAGCAAACACAAGATAAAATTAGCCTAACATGTTAAACAAAAGACAAGCATAAGATAGAATCAAACAACACATAGACATATTGAATGATTAATTGATAACTTATCTTTCAATGAAACATGGAAGATCTCAAGGCAAAAAGCCCTGAAAAAGTAGCTAAAATCGTCTTAGGGTTTTATCCCAAAATTCCACACACTAAGCTCTCCCTTATGACAAAAGATTAGAAAACTATATATAGATTTTTGGATCTGACGGCGTCACCTTATGCATTGTGACGCCGTCACCTCGCCGCTTTTAGGGTTCCGGGTGACCTTCTTGACGCCGTCCCTCTTTAGCTCTTCAAAAATCCATTCTGGCCTATCAAGGCTTGACGCCGTCGGATCATGAACGTGACGCCGTCTCCCCTTATGATTTAAGCCGTGACGCCCTTGATTTAGTTAAAGCGTGACGCCGTCAGAATTCTCATGCTAACTCACTGGCCCGTCATGAGTAAATTTCACATCCAACTTTTCTTGCCAAGGCATGACGCCGTCCAGAGTAAAGTCTGACGCCGTCAAGAGTAACTTTCAGCCGATTCTTGAGACTTTGCCGTTTTCTTCACTTTAATGCTCCAAAAACGTCCAAAATGCCTCCTTTTCCAGATTTCTCCTCAAAAGTACCTAAAATGACAAAAGGAACGATTTAGGGCAATATTTGATCAAATAAATACGATTTAAGGCTTAAATGACCCCTTAAAAGCGGTACACTTTTCGCCTCATCAGTTTACAAAGATTCATAGCAGCAATCGTCCAAACCTGTGACCCTGTTGGTTTAGACGTAGAGTGTTGGAGCAGAATATACAGCAACTTAGGGTTAATAAAGACCCTAACACAGATCGACTTAAAACTTCTGAACCAGTTGGTTGGGTCGTGATTATCTCAGCCCACTTTTCTCAGCCCACTTTTCTTTTGTAAACTGATCGCAGTGCATCAGTAAGTTGAAAAAGTACTTAAGGCTGTTGATTTCTCGCCACTTGTTGAACTTAATCTAGCCGTGATAAAAGGGCTGGAAAGTTCACCGTTACAAACTTATACACGATCAAGAACTAGAACCAGGATGACTGGAGATCCATCAGGTTCTAACCATCTACCACCGCCAACAAAAGAGTCAAATTTGACGTTTCAATGCCCAATGTTAACATCAACTAACTACACCATCTGGAGTATGCGAATGGAAGTAATCATGGGTATTCATGGAGTGTGGGAAGTAATCGAACCAGGTTCTACGGATGCAAAGATGAACAATGTGGTGAAGGCACTTCTATTCCAATCAGTACCAGAAGACGTGATACTTCAAATAGGAACTCTGAAATCAGCGAAAGATATGTGGGAAGCTATAAAATCAAGAAATCTTGGTGCGGAGCGTGTGAAAGAGGCGAGACTTCAAACTTTAATGACCGAGTTTGAAGGTTTGAAGATGCGTGATACCGAGACTATTGATGAATTCGCTTCTAAGTTGTCGGGGCTTTCATCAAAGGCTGCGATACTTGGAGAAACAATAGAAGAACGCAAACTTGTAAAGAGGTTTCTTACAAGTTTACCGAGGCGTTTTATTCACATCGTGGCTTCACTTGAACAAGTCTTGGACTTGAAGACAGTCGGGTACGAAGATGTGGTCGGTAGAATGAAAGCCTACGAAGAAAGAATTAAAGAAGAAGATAATGACAGCTCAAGTAAGTTAATGTTCTCTAAAACTGAATCTTCTTCTAACTATGGACGTGGTTCTGGTAGGGGTCGAGGTCGAGGATCCAACACGTCGCGAGGTCGAGGCCGTGGAAGGGGTAACACCCAAAACCACGGTCAAAAGCAAGATAAAACCCAAGATAATGGAAAGCAAACCCAAGATAATGGAAAGCAAACGAATAAAAGGCGTGATTTATCGGGGATTAAGTGTTACCGGTGTGATAAATATGGACACTTCGTTTCAAAGTGTCCAGATCGATTCCAGAAACAAGAGGCGAACTTGACACAAGCTGAAGAACAAGACAATGGGGTTGATGCAACGTTTTTCATGATGAAGACCGTTCAAGAAAAAATATTTTTAAACGAAGAAAAGGTTTTGCCCAAGAAATTTGGAGCCGATTCTAGTGAAGAAGATTCTTGGTATCTTGATAACGGAGCTAGCAACCACATGACGGGATGCCGAAGTTATTTTGCGGAGTTAAACAAGCGGATAACAGGTACTGTGAAGTTTGGTGATGGTTCGCGTGTGACGATTAAAGGAAAAGGGTCGATTATATTTGTGGGAAAAACCGATGAACAAAAAATATTAACCGATGTCTATTTCATTCCGGATTTGAAAAGTAACGTGATTAGCTTGGGTCAAGCAACCGAATGTGGATGTGAAATTCGAACGAAAGATAATTTTCTTACAAGAGTAAACTACAAAATACATCCCTGTGGTTTGGTCAATATCACACGATACATCCCTCCCAAAAAATTTGCGCCATACACATCCCTCCGTTAGTACAAGTCAAACACAATACATCCAAGAGGACGAACGGTGCAAAGATTGTCTCGTTAAGTTGGACACGTGGCAGTTAACTCTTTTTAAGCAAGGGTATTTTAGTCCTTTTATCTTTCCCGCTTTAGGCTCCCGCTATTTATCATCTCCTTTTAATGCCAGTACAAACCTAATTCCATAAACCCTAAATAAAAAACGCACACTTATACAGTGATTAATCATCCTCCCCAACATTTCCCCCAAATTAAAGAACCCTAATTGAACATCCTAAAATTTCCCCCAAATCCACAAAACCTAATTGAACACCCTAAATCCACAAATCCTAGCAGATCCACAACAATGTACAACCCCAAAAGTTGTAGATGTAGGTTACCCACAATCCTTAAAACATCATGGAAACCAAGAAATCCTGGACGCCGCTTTCACTGTTGTCCCAGAAGTGTAAGTTTATTAATATTTGTTCACAGTTTGATTTTCAATTTAGAGTATTTGATAGTTTGATTAACAAATTATTGAAGGAACCAAATTGTGGGTTTTATGATTGGTATGATCCACCCATGTGTGAAAGATCAGTGGCTATAATTCCTGGATTGCTGAATAACATGAACAAGCTACAAGATTTATCAAGGGAAAATGCTTTAAAAGCGAGAAGATTGAAGTTTCTTTTAGGGTTTAGTTGGTTCTTCTTTATTGTGTATTTGATGATGAAGTGATGAAGAAGATGAAGTGATAGCTAGTTGTTGCTGTCTTTTGTATCTTTTAGTGTTTAGTACTGAAGATGAAGTTGATGTAAAATTAAGTACCTTTCATGTTTAAGTGTTGTCTTGTAAACTTTTGGATATCAATGAAGTGTTTTTCTTTTCATCTCTTGTGCACTGTGTTTTTGTTATCATTGGGTAGAATTGATCATTTTGACCATTTCCAGTCTATGGGTTCAAGTGGGTATTAATGGACATTTTGACCATTTGCAGTCAATGGGTTAACCAAATAAAGAACTAGTTAACACAATACAAAGAGTAAACCATTTAAACCAATGAAACAATACAAAGATTAATCCATTACAGTTGACCATTTAGAGTCAATGGTTACAAAACAACTGCATTAATCCAATACACATGGTTTCTAAAGCATAAACACCTAAACTAGTTATACTAATCTACTAAAACAACTGCATTAATCTAGAATAATAAGGTCTTAACAGAAACTTAACATAAAACCAATATAGTTGACCATTTAGATTCAATGGTTACAAAAGCATGCACATGGTTCCAAAAGCATAAACACCTAAACTACTTATACTTAAACTACATGGTTCCCCTTGCAGCTGCACTTTGACTAGACTTCTTTGCTTGAGACCTTCTTGTGGACTGTGATCCACCAACACCAGAAGCCTTTCTTCCCCTTGCACTGGTTTGTGACCCACCAACTGTTGAAGACTGTGATCCACCAACACCAGAAGCCTCTTTACCTGTCCTTTTGTTGTGACCAGTTTTTTTGCACTTAAGACTTGTGACAGTCTTCCCAGCCCTTGACAGTTTACCATTTGCAGTCATTTTTTGCTCTGAAATCTCTTGTGCAGACTTATTTCTTTTCTTTGGTGGCCTTCCAATTTGTGCCTTAATCTTTGGTGGAATGATAGTGTAAGGACTAGGGTGTTTCTTCCACAAGTTTGGTCCATTGCATGGGTTTATGGTGTAACTGTATTGCTTCTCCCAAGTGACTAGCCAATAACAAGCATGCACCCAAGTTTCAGGCAACCCAACATCATCTCTATTAAGAGCCATTTCATTTAACACTGCTACTGCATGCTTGCAGGGCATTCCAGTTAATTCCCATTTTCTGCAACTGCAACTCTTCTCTTTTATATCAACTACACACATATCATCCCATGGACCACTTGCTTGATACTTGGTATTACCATTCCACATTACCTAACAATTCATAACAGTTATTATACATATGACATCACAAATACCAAAATTGAACATATACATTAGTATAACAGTTTACCGTGTAAGAGCTAGCTTGATTCTTGATTGCATTGAAGATGACAGTAGCAGCTGGTGTTAAAGGACCTTGGCTCCTTGCAATTACTTTTTTAACATTGGCAATCTTTTTAGTCAAGTAATCCTTAACATATTCTAGACATGTGATAATTGGAACATCTCTTCCATCCAATAATCTTCTATTAAATACCTCACACATATTGTTAAGTAGCACATCACAGTGTGGCCTACCTACAGTTTTTAAGTTACAGCATAATTTAAGTAACACAACTACTAATGAAAAAAACCACTAATGAAAAAAATTACTGATGAATGATGAATAAAACATACCACTGAAATGTGATCTTGACCAATGCTGTGGTGGTATTTTTTGAGATAATCATAAGCTTCTTCATTTACAGTCTTTTGTGCCTACTTCATTTATTCCTTCTCCACTTGCATTGGTATCATCACTTTTTGACTTAACCCATTTTCCACCTACACACTTTAATTTAGATGGGCTTGGACCACATTTTAGCCCACTTTCCTTTGGGCCCTCAGTAGGGTATCTAAAAACAGGACACTTGCCTCTACATACAACCCTCACCCTTTTTTTTTTAATCATTTTTCCATAAATATAATTGTCTTCTAGTAGCAATAGCATGTGTAGCCACAAGGTCTGTGACAGTTTTTTTATCCCCAAATTCTTGCCCAACAAAGAATGTATCACTGCAGCTACTTGCATCAATGCCCTCACACTCTTTTGCTCTTTTTCTCCTTAAGTTTCTAAGAGTTTTCTTTCTTTTACCATCATTTTCAGAATCAGTTGCACTCTCAAAATCATCCAAATTAAAGGTTTGTTCAACCTGACTGTCATCTGGAACTTCTATATTGACAGACTGACTTCCAACCCATTCTGCATCTTTGTCTGTGTTTTGATAATAGTCTTTCATATCCACATCCACATCATTCATAACATGTTCATCATCAACTATATAGTCACTATCTTGACTATCATCTGACTCACTACTACTCTCAGTCATAGAAACACTTGCTTCATCAGAACTGTCAGCCCTATTGTCACTCTCACTCTTAGAAACACTTGCTTCATCAGATTCCTCTTCATCAGGACTGTCAGCCCTATTTGTCTTCTTAGCAGCCCTCTTAAAAGGCCTCCTAAAAGGCAACTTACTTAGTGAACTAGGTCCTGTTTTTACTAAATTAGCATCAACTGCATCATTGATATGTGTCGTTTTACACATATCTTTTCGTCCAATTTTCGAGTCAAAACAACCAAAAACACTTTAAAACGATCAAATAATGTTAAAAATATCTTTGAAATGTGTTTTTGTGTATTCCATATGCAAAATGATTGAAAACGATTGAAAAACAAACAAAATTTGCATAAATGGCAAGTCTAGTCCCTCAAGCTTGAAAAAAATAAAAATAATAATAAAAAATCAATTTTGGTCCTTGTACTATTGAAACTTGGCAAGTCTTATCCTTGGGATATATTTTTCAGAATCGGCAAATTCGGTCCCTCAATTTTCAGGAATTACACATATAGTCCCTAAACTTTAATCCCATTTAACCTAATCCTAAAACAAATACCCACTAAACCTTAAACCAAAAAAAAACTAACCTAAACCTAAGCCCACTATCCCCAAAAGCCCGACCCATCAGCCTTTAATAATAATAACACGGGGTCAAAACTCACAAATCGGTCAAACCCCCAAACCAAAGGTCAAAATCCCTAATCTCTGTTCTTCCCTCTTCTCCATTCCCGCCAAGAGCCCTAACTGCCAAAACGCCACTCTTCCCCAAACCCTTCTCCCATCACCATCATCTCCACCTCAGTCCAAAGCATCATCACATGTTTCACCTCCACCTCAGCGATCCGTGGGGAGAGAACCAATCCAACGGCCAAGATTGAGTTGGGAAGATCAAGATAATCCCACGGTGAAGAATTAAAGAGAGAAGACAGAAGAAGAAAAAGACCCTAGCTTATTATTTTTAATTTTATTTTTCTTTCTTTTTGGGTATAAATAGTTTGAGTAGTTGTTAGTGAAAGACAGGTTTTTATTAGCTTTAACCTCGGTACGTTTTTCTTTTAATTGTAATTTATTTTTCAGTATTTAGTTTTAGTTTAAAAGTAGGTTTAATTTAGTGTTATTGTCGAAGGTATTGTACTTTTAAATTTACTCAGTTTATTTTTTTTAAGTTTTCGATTGGTAATGAAAAGTTAAGATTTTTATTTGTAGAACAGTTGGTGTTTGGAATTAAAATTAGATTTTGATTTAGATGTTGTTGCAAGTTGCTTCGGTTAAGGCTGTGATTGTTAAATGTTTGTGTTTGTGATCGTTTAAAGTTGATGTTTGTGATTCGTATGTTGTTGATCTAGATTGTTAAGCTTGTTTGTGTTTGTGACTAAGCTTGTTTATGATTTGAATCATCAATAAGCTGTTTTGAGCTTATTGCTTAATTTTCAAAAAAAAAAAAAAGAGCTTTTTAGTGTCTTAATGAGCCTAGTTGTTTACTCAGCTTCAAAAAATTAAAGAAAGAAAAAAAAAAAAAAATAGTCAGTAAAAAAATGTTGTAAGTGGGATTCGAACATGGGTTTCATTTGGATTTGTTGAAACTGAGTTCCATACCTGCAAAAAGAAACATAAAAAAAAATAAACAGCAAAAAAAGAGGGGCAGCCTGGGATTCGAACCCAGGACCCCAAGCTCACAAAGCCACCACCTCACCACTCTGCTCAGTAGAGTTTTTAGGATATCATATGCACAATTTTTTACTTATTCCGTTCTTTCTTTGCTAATTTTAAAAAAAAAATCAGTTTTAAGTCTTTTATGTATTTTTCTTTTCAAAAATTATTTTAAATCATGTTTAATTAAATTTTAATTAGAAAAAAAATGTAATTCTTTTTCGTAAAATTTTCTTTTGTTATTTAGGATTTTAGAAAAATAGATTTGTACCCGTAGAGTTTATTTTTAATAGATTTGACGTTTTTAGCTTCGTTCTAGTTCCCGTTTTTGTTAATTCGCGTTTTTAAGTTTTTCTTTCACTCTTTTTAATCACGTATCCTTTAGATTATCGTTTTCTTTGTTTATTAAATCGTTTTTAATTTATGCTCATCAATCTTAGATTAGAAACCCAAATTTCCAATTTTATTCACCATTCAGAACACGTGCACGATTCGAGATCACGAATTCCATTCAGCCTTCGTTGGGGATAACGACCCGGGTCACACATACTTCACTTGTGTTTCCTTGGAAATAAATATGACTTGATTTTAACCGATCAAATTTTGGCGCCGCTGCCGGGGAAGGCTGACGCGAATTTTTAAATCTCGTTTGTCGTTGCGTGTTTCGTAAATATTTTCTTATTAAAAATCCAAAAAGATTTTCATTTCAAAATTTATTTTCCTTTTTTGTTTTCAAAATGTTGTTAAAAATCCAAAAAGATTCTTCTTTGCCCTCTTATCCGTTTAATTCCTTTTCTCACCCTCTAAACGTTTTATTCTATCTTCTCAACCCTCTACACGTTTGATTCTCTTTATGTCTACATCTTACAACTATGGTTGTGAATGGTGTGGGGGACCTCCAAATGGTGGAAATTGCCAAGGTTGTAGCATTGTGAATACGGGAAACGGGTTTGTCTATGACCAAAATTCCTACAATGAAACAACCAATTTCCTTAACCAACCCCCGCACCATGAGATGAAAACATATTCTTGTGAATTTTGTGGAGGTTGTCCTCATCCGGAATTTGATTGTCGAACGGGAGACTTGCTTGTCTATGAGCAGAACCCTTATAACAATCAGACATCATCCGGATTTGACACATCTTCATATTATTCACCACCACAACAGTATTACTGTTGTGAGTATTGTGGAGGTTCGCATTGTAGCTCTGATTGCCAAACAAGGTACCCGCTTGTCTATGAGCATGACCCTTGTAACAATTATGATTATTCTTATCCTCCACAGTATCAAACCACTCAAAGCCAGCCTCAGCTATCTCTTGAAGATATATTCCAAGAACTTCAAGAGATACGAATTGAACTTACAAATCTGGCTATTAAACATAACCCAAATGATCGTCATGGTGAGTCTATGGAAGATTTACTCGCCATAGAACGAGCAGCACGCAACCGTTTCTTGTTTGATCAGGCGTGCATGCTCGATGACGAAGATGAGGAAGGGGAGAATATTATTCTTGTGAATAATTCCATTATTCAACCCCCTCAGTCCACTGCATCCACACCCATATCACATACTTCGGATTCCGGGGACTCACTCATTATGGGGGATGAGCATCTTGACACTATTCCTGAAAAGGAATCAGACGAATTCATAAAGTCTAGTGTTGAGAACTCTATCCCAATCCCAAGTGAGTCTGAGGATATATCCTATAATGAGTGTGATTGGTCTTATTGTGATCCTCATGACATATCTGAGGATACTTCCGGGATCTTCTCTAACTCGCTCTTCAATGCAAATGATGATTTTTCCTCCAGTGATGACGAATCACTTTCTGATGAGGACGCTTCAAATGAAAGTCTCAAAGTCTATTCGAATTCTCTTTTTGAATTTGATGATGAGTACTTTTCTAGCGAAATAAATCCTCTCTTTGATAAAGTGTTAGAGAACGATGAGGTCGAGGACTCTCTTAGTCCTAAACTCGATGATATGACCTCACTTGATCCCCAGATGCACACGGATGCTCCTTCTCCGACATATGTGACACGTCCCCTTGAGGATCGCCATTATATTGATGTCACATATGTCGTTCGAGTCTTTCTACCTTTCTGTGATTATAAGGTAGCTTGTCCTTCCATTCTCTCCATTGAGAATGAGGACAAGGTTTTTGACCCCGGCATCTGAGCCGGATGTATCTCATCGGAGTGGAACTTTCACGTGCTTCAAATGTTTGTCCAAACATCTTGAATGAAAGTCCGATGGAGATTGCCTTTTCCACTTGCTTCCCCAAGAACAAATGAATTCGGGGTCGAGTCAAGCTAGCGACTCGGGAAACAAAAACAGTAGCACACCATATGGGTTTTCACCCATATTTCTGACTTCTTTCTCTTTTCTAACACCTAAGTGTGGGGGAGATGCCCCACAGGTTGTATATATGTACAGTTTCAATTAAAAAAAAAAATGTGTATATAAAATAATGGCTATTAATATTTCCCTTTTACGTTCTCAGTTTCGGCATAACAGCCGGTACTTTGAATATTGAGGGCAATATTCATTTCTAGTGTGGGGGGAATTCTCACGAATTTAATCACGTATATATACCATCTAATTCCCCCATTTTTGGCCAAAATTTTTTTTTGGTGTAAGTGTTTGCACTTACACAGCAAATGGTTATCAGTCCGCCATGTCTAACCCACAAAAGGATTGGCTAATCCCAGAGCAAACGGCTCTGGGTAAAGATATATCAAATCCGTTTATGGCTTACAATTTGCCCAAAATTGTATGGTATTCGACTCACCATATCCTAAAAAGATGAAGAGTTGGCTAGCCCGCAAGATTATGGCTTGTGGTAAAGGCAGTTGGAAAACCATAATTGGTCATCAGCTCACCAAAGATAATAAGTTGTTTTATCTAAGAGTTGGCTAGTCCAGAAGCAAACGGCTTCTGGTAAAGACGAACCAAATCCGTTGGCAGCTGGTGATTTGCTCAAAATCATTTGGTTATCATTGTACCAAGGTCTCACACACTGAAACAATGGCTACTCCAGAAGTAATGGCTTCTGGTAAAGAGTTTTTAAAATCAATTAACTTTTCATAAATAATTGCTAGGGACTAGCAATTGCTCAGTGTGGGGGATTTGATATGTGTCGTTTTACACATATCTTTTCGTCCAATTTTCGAGTCAAAACAACCAAAAACACTTTAAAACGATCAAATAATGTTAAAAATATCTTTGAAATGTGTTTTTGTGTATTCCATATGCAAAATGATTGAAAACGATTGAAAAACAAACAAAATTTGCATAAATGGCAAGTCTAGTCCCTCAAGCTTGAAAAAAATAAAAATAATAATAAAAAATCAATTTTGGTCCTTGTACTATTGAAACTTGGCAAGTCTTATCCTTGGGATATATTTTTCAAAATCGGCAAATTCGGTCCCTCAATTTTCAGGAATTACACATATAGTCCCTAAACTTTAATCCCATTTAACCTAATCCTAAAACAAATACCCACTAAACCTTAAACCAAAAAAAAACTAACCTAAACCTAAGCCCACTATCCCCAAAAGCCCGACCCATCAGCCTTTAATAATAATAACACGGGGTCAAAACTCACAAATCGGTCAAACCCCCAAACCAAAGGTCAAAATCCCTAATCTCTGTTCTTCCCTCTTCTCCATTCCCGCCAAGAGCCCTAACTGCCAAAACGCCACTCTTCCCCAAACCCTTCTCCCATCACCATCATCTCCACCTCAGTCCAAAGCATCATCACATGTTTCACCTCCACCTCAGCGATCCGTGGGGAGAGAACCAATCCAACGGCCAAGATTGAGTTGGGAAGATCAAGATAATCCCACGGTGAAGAATTAAAGAGAGAAGACAGAAGAAGAAAAAGACCCTAGCTTATTATTTTTAATTTTATTTTTCTTTCTTTTTGGGTATAAATAGTTTGAGTAGTTGTTAGTGAAAGACAGGTTTTTATTAGCTTTAACCTCGGTACGTTTTTCTTTTAATTGTAATTTATTTTTCAGTATTTAGTTTTAGTTTAAAAGTAGGTTTAATTTAGTGTTATTGTCGAAGGTATTGTACTTTTAAATTTACTCAGTTTTTTTTTTAAGTTTTCGATTGGTAATGAAAAGTTAAGATTTTTATTTGTAGAACAGTTGGTGTTTGGAATTAAAATTAGATTTTGATTTAGATGTTGTTGCAAGTTGCTTCGGTTAAGGCTGTGATTGTTAAATGTTTGTGTTTGTGATCGTTTAAAGTTGATGTTTGTGATTCGTATGTTGTTGATCTAGATTGTTAAGCTTGTTTGTGTTTGTGACTAAGCTTGTTTATGATTTGAATCATCAATAAGCTGTTTTGAGCTTATTGCTTAATTTTCAAAAAAAAAAAAAAGAGCTTTTTAGTGTCTTAATGAGCCTAGTTGTTTACTCAGCTTCAAAAAATTAAAGAAAGAAAAAAAAAATAGTCAGTAAAAAAATGTTGTAAGTGGGATTCGAACATGGGTTTCATTTGGATTTGTTGAAACTGAGTTCCATACCTGCAAAAAGAAACATAAAAAAATAAACAGCAAAAAAAGAGGGGCAGCCTGGGATTCGAACCCAGGACCCCAAGCTCACAAAGCCACCACCTCACCACTCTGCTCAGTAGAGTTTTTAGGATATCATATGCACAATTTTTTACTTATTCCGTTCTTTCTTTGCTAATTTTAAAAAAAATCAGTTTTAAGTCTTTTATGTATTTTTCTTTTCAAAAATTATTTTAAATCATGTTTAATTAAATTTTAATTAGAAAAAAAATGTAATTCTTTTTCGTAAAATTTTCTTTTGTTATTTAGGATTTTAGAAAAATAGATTTGTACCCGTAGAGTTTATTTTTAATAGATTTGACGTTTTTAGCTTCGTTCTAGTTCCCGTTTTTGTTAATTCGCGTTTTTAAGTTTTTCTTTCACTCTTTTTAATCACGTATCCTTTAGATTATCGTTTTCTTTGTTTATTAAATCGTTTTTTAATTTATGCTCATCAATCTTAGATTAGAAACCCAAATTTCCAATTTTATTCACCATTCAGAACACGTGCACGATTCGAGATCACGAATTCCATTCAGCCTTCGTTGGGGATAACGACCCGGGTCACACATACTTCACTTGTGTTTCCTTGGAAATAAATATGACTTGATTTTAATCGATCAATCATCTCCCATACTAAGCAACATAGGCATCCTAGGCTTCTTAAAGGGCTTTCTAACTAATGATGCACTAGGACCTTCATCAACAATTTCCTCAATCATCACTCTCTGTGGTGACTTCCAATAAGTCTCCAATACAGTTTGCTCATGTTCAATATACACTTCAATAAGTTTGTACTTATCAACATACCTAACTAAGTTCAACACATCCCCATCATTTCCTAATGCTTGTAACCCATAATCTAAATCATTGTTAGGTATTTTGAAATGATAGTACATTACAGAATCTTTCCTCTTGTAACCTAATTTTTCAATCATATCATTGATTTCTAAAACTGAAAACAGATCCATAAAATTATGGGTCCCTTGTATGTACTTTCTACCTGGACTTTCAGTGAAGAATCCACCATGATGTATCTTCAATGAGAACATGTTTGGAAATTTACCTACAAATGACCAAATGAGTTTCAAAAAATTAGGGTTTCTGCTTCAATTAGGTATTTTGAAATATTTAATCACGAACCAGATATTACAATTAGGGTTAACAAGATTAACACTTACTATATGCTTCTTGTTCGTCCACTGGATCTTCATAATCACGAATTCGCCATTCAGTGACCACCATTGCATTTGTGTTTTGATTTTGATTTGACTTTGAGTTTTGATTCAATTAGGTGTTCGTGTTTTGATTTGGATTTGTGTTTTGATTTTGCTTTGACTGATAACAGAGTATAAGAAGAGTATTAAAGAAAGAGTGACTGGGTAGGTGTGTGAATAAAAGGACTAAAATACCCTTGCTTAAAAAGAGTTAACTGCCACGTGTCCAACTTAACGAGACAATCTTTGCACCATTCGTCCTCTTGGATGTATTGTGTTTGACTTTTACTAACGGAGGGATGTGTATGGCGCAAATTTTTTGGGAGGGATGTATCGTGTGAAATTGACCAAACCACAGGGATGTATTTTGTAGTTTACTCTTCTTACAATGTTTGATAGTGGAGGAAAATTATTAATTCGTGTTGCTCACTCGAAAAACCGCATGTACAAGGTAAAGTTGAATGTGGGTACTCCCGTTTGTCTTATGGCGAAAATCAATGAGGATTCATGGTTATGGCACGCGAGACTCGGGCATGCAAGTTTCAAGACCTTGGAGCAAATGAATGGGACGGCTTTAGGAGTTCCAAAGATACGTCACGAGAACAAAGTTTGTGAAGCGTGTATGGTTGGAAAGCAAACACGAAAACCATTCCCAAAGAAGGCGTCTTTTCGAGCATCAAAAACTCTAGAATTGGTCCATGGTGATTTATGTGGACCAATCTCCCCATCGACCATGAAAGGTAACCGTTATATTTTAGTTTTGATCGATGATTTTTCAAGATATATGTGGACTTACATGTTGAAGGAGAAAAGTGGAGTGTTCGAGACAATAAAATTGTTCAAGGCGATGGTGGAAAAACAAACGGGAAATCTACTCAAGACCTTGCGAACCGATAGAGGTGGCGAGTTTACTTCCCGTGCATTCAACCGTTTTTGTGATGAAGAAGGCGTAATTAGGCATTTGACAACGCCTTATACGCCACAACAAAATGGCGTGGTCGAGCGGCGAAACCAAACACTTATGGAGATGGTCCGAAGCATTATGAAGGCTATGAGAGTTCCGAATTACTTATGGGGTGAGGCGGTAAGGCATGCGACCTATTTGATAAACCGAACTCCTACACGTGCATTAGTGGGATTGACTCCGTATGAAAAATATAAAGGCAAACAACCAAATTTGGAACACGTGCGAGTGTTTGGTTGTATAGCCTTTGCGAAGGTGGAAATGGATGTCCAAAAGTTAGATGATCGGTCCAAAATATTGGTACATCTTGGAAGTGAACCCGGATCCAAAGGGTACCGATTATATGATTCAATTTCAAGACAAATTGTTGTTAATAGAGATGTTGAGTTTGGCGAGTCAAGGGGGTGGAAATGGAACAAATCACAAGCTGAGAAAGATTTAGAACCTGGGAATTTTATTATGAGTTGGGGTAATATAATTGATGTTGGTTCTGTTAATTCCAATAGCAGCTATTTCACAAATTCAAGTGGTTCTATATCAGCGAATGTTGCTTCTGAAGTAAACAGCAGTTCTAACAGCCCATCAGGCTCAAGCGATAACAACAGCCCATCAGATTCTGATGTGAACAGTAACAGTCCATCAGCCCATCAGCCCAATTCAGGCCCAAACGAGTCTGGTCAGTCAAACAGTTCAGAAAGCGAACCTCAGGTTAGGCGTTCTACTCGCAAATCAGTTTTACCAGTTAAATATAATGATTATGAATTAAATTCTTGCGAGTTGCTCTTAATTGATAATGAACCGAGTAATTTTGGCGAAGCAAAGTTAAAAGGGGAATGGGTGAAAGCAATGCGAGAAGAAATTAATTCAATTGAGCGGAACCATACGTGGAGGCTAGTTGATTTACCGAAAGGCGTTAAACCAATCGGTTTGAAGTGGGTTTACAAAATAAAGAAGAATACAGATGGAACTATTAATAAATATAAAGCGAGACTTGTAGCAAAGGGGTATGTGCAGAGACAAGGTATTGACTTTGATGAAGTTTTTGCACCGGTTGCGCGAATCGAGACGATCCGGTTTCTAATTTCCCTTGCAGCCGTGGAGGGTTGGGAAATGCACCATTTAGATGTTAAAACAGCATTTTTAAATGGTGATTTGGAGGAAGAACGAAGAAGTGTATGTAACTCAACCGGAAGGATTCGAGAAGCCGAGAGAAAGTCACAAGGTTTATAAGCTTTCTAAAGCTTTGTACGGGTTAAGACAAGCACCGAGGTCTTGGAATATCAAGCTAGACTCAATGTTGAAGGCGTTAAAGTTTCATCGGTGTACTAAAGAACAAGCCGTGTATCGAAAGATTGTAGGTAGTTCCTTATTAATCTTAGCCGTGTATGTTGATGACTTATTTGTTATAGGTTCAAGTTTGTCGATTATTAATGAGTTCAAGAAAGAGATAGCGAAACAGTTTGATATGTCAGATCTTGGAAAGTTGACTTATTATTTGGGTATTGAAGTTACACAAGGCGCGAATGGAATTAAAATCAAGCAAGAAGCATATGCATGGAAGATCTTAAAAGAAGCGGGTTTGCATGATTGTAATCCGGTTCTTGTTCCAATGGATCCGAACTTGAAATTATCAAAAGCTGAAGATGAAACAGAAGTTGAAGCAACCGGTTATCAAAAAATAGTCGGGTGTTTATGCTATTTACTTCAGACACATCCGGATCTCGCGTATTCAGTTGGCATTGTGAGTCGATACATGCAAAGTCCAAGACAAAGTCATTCGGTAGCCATTAAACAAATTCTTCGATACTTGAAAGGTACCGCGAGTTATGGGATTGTTTATCCGAGAAAAGCAGAGGGTGTGCTATGTGGCTACAGTGATAGTAGTTATAATATTGATGCTGATGATGGTCGGAGTACAACGGGTCATGTGTTTTACTATGGTTCTGCACCAATTACTTGGTGTTCAGAGAAGCAGAGTACGGTAGCATTATCTTCATGTGAGGCTGAATATATAGCTGCTAGTTCAGCAGCTTGTCAAGCTATTTGGTTGCGAGAGTTGATAAGTGAAGTGACTGGAAGACAACCGCAGAAAGTGATGCTAAAAGTTGATAACACTTCAGCGATTGCCTTAGTAAAAAACCCGGTGTATCACAAGAAAACCAAGCATATAAAGTCCCGATTTCATTATATTCGAGAGTGTGTTGAAAACAATGAAGTAGCCGTTGAGCATATATCCGGCAGTGAACAAAGAGCGGATATATTGACAAAGGCGTTGGCAAAGATCAAGTTCAAGGAGATGCGAGATTTACTTGGTGTTGAAGACCTCCCGTATACGACTCAGAAATTCAGGGGGTGATTGTTGGCGAATTGACTGAGTCTGATGTGGCTTCTAGGCGTGATATCAGATTCTAGAAGATACTAGTTGGAGTGCTAGTCCAACTCGTCTAAGTTTATCCTAATATGGAGTAGTCCTCATTGATTTAGGATAGGCTTTAATGTAATCCTAGTTATAGTACAACGCGTCTATGTTGGTCTATATATACCGTGAAGGGTAGGGCATTACATCGTATCGTATTGGAGTTTTGAGTTAAGTTTCTTCAATATAAAATCTTTACGTGTTTGGCAATTATTGTTCTTTTCTTTTCATGCATTGTGTCTGCTGCGTGTGCCAATCAATTCTCATAAATTATACACACATTATACAGACATATACATAATGTGGAAATGTCAACATGCATCTGTGCCATATGGGACCAAACTCACATGATTATTATGAAGAAAAAAATGGTGCCAAAAGTTTTAAAAAGAGGGTCTCCAACACTAAATGATGATCCACCAAACCTTTCACCATCATCAAATAAATAAATGGATAAGAACCATCTAATGCAAAATATCTACATTGGATATTTGATTGAGCAAAAATATCTTAAGTTGTGTTTTCTTGTATATAAACTTACAAAATCATTATTTGGTTACACCAAACACACTATAGATGGAAACTAGTGCTAGACCAA
The DNA here is from genome assembly GCA_021014915.2 of Artemisia tridentata subsp. tridentata. Lineage (NCBI taxonomy): Eukaryota > Viridiplantae > Streptophyta > Magnoliopsida > Asterales > Asteraceae > Artemisia > Artemisia tridentata. The sequence goes on from CP139507.1 coordinate 193,165,824, forward strand.
GCCGGAGCGATGCTCATTTGTCAAAGGAGGAAGAGGCGAAAATCGAAGGGGAGACTAGGCACTACTTTGATGATTTAGCACCAAGTCGTCACACTAAGCCACAACGTAGCGAGTATGCCACTCAGTATGTTGATGCTTTGCCCACTGATCAGGATGATGGTGTTAGTCCTGAATATACAGAGTTTCAACACCTTGAACAAAACACTGAGGTTTGTTATTTGGTCTAACACTCTAACCAGATACAAACATAGACAATACTTTGAGCTTTGCATCTTAGATATGGAATTTTGAGACATGTTATACTTCATTTTCCCATATAAAAAAATTGTCCCACTAACATGGTAAGAAGTTGTTTATACTATTTTTCCAAACTTACCTAGTGAGTTACTAATGTGTATCAATGGATAAGTAGCAAAAACTCTACACTGTGGTTGTGCATTTCATAATGAAAAATCAAACTAGTTCAATTATTATATCAAAATAGTTACAATATGCATAGAGGTAATTACATATTTCTTATACTAATGAAACTCTTTTCTTGCAGAAACTGGTTTATGCAGGTAACCAAGTGCCTGAGGAGTTTGTCGAAACAGAATATTACAAGGATCTTAATGGTGTTGACAAGCAACATCACACGGTATCTCCCCTTTAACAAACAAAAAATTATTACAATATAACAATTCATCGTCTCAAAATGCCAAAATGGCTGGTTTTAGCCAGATATAATGGCTTAAATGGTTAACAAGTTTACCGACTTGATGTTCCAGACAGGAACAGGGTTCATCAAAGTAGATGACACAAAAGGGGCTGCCTTCAACTTAGGCCCTGATTCTGATGATGACCATCATGCTTCTTGCAAGGGGAACCCTGCCACCAATGAGTGGACACCAGCACCTGCCGACACGGTAAAACATTACATAGAATTAGTCAGCTAATGAACTTTAAGCTGTTTAAGCTTAAATATCTGAAGAGATTTTTGGTGAACTATCTATTTCAGGAATCTTATGTCTCTGATAAGCCTCATAGGAGCGATAGTTGAAATGGATTCATTGTTGCTGATGAGCGCGAAATAGCATCTACATGTCAAACAAGTTTTGTGACTGCATTCCATTTGAAGTTCCTAAGTACTTCTGTTTTGAAATATTGTAACTCAACTACAATATGTGTTATGCTATTGAATAATACCCTCAGAGACGCTGTTTGATTTGATATAGATATTTATGTAGTATGCAATCATAAACTAAAGAATTTTGCACCTCAAAAATGATGACCGATTTTCAAATTGCACACGGTCTTTGTTAGATTTTATTGCTACATTACTGTTAAGATGCAAAGGACTAAGTTGTAAGCATGGTAAACTGAGCAATGAACACTAATTAGTTGCTCTATGAACGGTATATGCTCCTTTTATCTAATAGAATGAGAAATAACCATGACAAAAAGGAAAGTGGGCAGAACAAACAGCATGAAAATGAGATATAACCATGACTAGAAAAATGGAACCTTACAACTCTTTAAAAGACTATTACTAACAGAGGTGTGCTGAGCCAAAACAAAATAATTAGATAAAGGTTGTAAATTAGTCAAAAACTTCCTTCGACGTATCTCTATAACCTATAATGGTCTAACTTCAGCGAAGTCCAGATTTCTCATATTTAGATTGGTAGTTGTGGTATTTCTTCTCCAGTATATGATATTTTCATAAATTATTTTCCCATTAAAGTCTCAATAAAAGTGCACCTAGAAAACCATGTTTTCATAACAAAAGGAAACACAATCTTATAAACCAAATTCAAGCGAGAATCGAATTTTTCAGTATACAATTGCAAAAAAAACCTCGGTACCTTGTATTGTTTGACCAGATGTGTTTTTGAGATGATTCCTCATCGACTAAGCAAACAACTGTCATTTGATGTTCGGCACAAATGACTTATTTTCCACAGATGCGATGTGATTATGTCCATTCCTGACTTCCTGTCCATGCAATTTTTAAGTTTTAAGGGGACAAGGAAGCCTGCACACTGCACAAACAGGAACAACTATGCCAGTACAAAAAGCTCATATCAACTATCAAGGCAGCAATGACTTTACACTGACTTGACTCAAGTGAAAAGATTGGGTAAGTTTCACATACAGCAGCCTCAGATTCCATGTATTTTCTGACTTAATAATTTAAAGAACCCAAACCTTTTTGAAAGTTTTTCACAAGGGCATTTTAGTCATTTTACTTTGGACAGGGATGAAAACTGCAACCCAAAGTTCCCCGCAGGGACGGTGCCTGCACTTTCAAAATGTTAGAATCAAAACCTGCAATTTGGCCAAACCACAAGGACGATTATTGCAATCTACTCTAATAAATAAGTTAACCCGAAATCTGAATATTACACAGAATGCTTTCCAAATGGCAACACGCAAGACTGTCATTAGCTCATTCTAATTTTGGGAGACCTTACAAAAATATCGATTTTAAACCTACAAAGGTAACAGAAGAGACTTTGACACAGATAATAGCAACTTCAGTTTCCACCAAGTTATTTGCTACTAGTGTACCATTTAAGTCCAATAACAGGTCAAATGGGTATCAGCAACTGACTTGTAGCTACCTTTGCAGTAAAGGATCTAAAATATTATCATACAGGCAATTGCTAGTGAAATGCAACATCGAGGTCCCTTTTGCAATACGCGTTAGGTAAAGATGATTTTCTGCAATATCCCTGATTAATTGCAACATTTTTTTTTCTTGGTGAAACTTCAAGCCAAAATTACCTGCCCAATAACAAAATTGATCACATAAATTTGGACCAAGAAACTCCCTCTCATTATTGAGACTGATTTGGAATTACAGACCATTTACCTTCTAGAGATAAAACACAATCTAAATAAACCCATTTTCCTTACAGGTGAATCTAAATTAGAGAAAAAGAAATTTATATATCAATAGTTGTAAAATGCCAGACGTACTAAGTGCCTGATTTACATAATACATAATACTTAGACTACAAGCACGAATAGCATAGACATCAAACTTATTAATCATATCCAACAATTTGTTTGTGGCCACTCTGCTTTCTACTATATGCTTATATTACCAGTAGCAAACAGAAAGTAGCTAAGATTTGTTACGAGTGGAGCTATGCATTTATGGCACAGGGCACTCCTGTATGTTCCAGATCTCCTTTGCATATTGAGAGATTGTTCGGTCACTACTGAACTTCCCACTTCCAGCTGTGCTTAAAATCGACATCTTAATCCATCTCTTCCTATCCCTATAAAAACCAATAACAGAAATCAAGTCAGTCCTGATGGTATTTGTTATAATGGAAATGAGATCGAGTCCGACACAAGGAAAATAGCGCTGGAAAAAGATGGCTAATGATCAGATGTCATTCGTTCTGATGAAGCCGTCACATATATGAGAGAAACAAGACTTATACAAGTCAAAGCATACTTAATGTGGCATGCTAAAGGTGGAAAAATGAAGGGGTCAGGCAGGTTGGGTAATGGATCTGGGTCAAAACAGGTAACTTTATTATATGGGTTGAAATGGGTCTGTTCAGGATGGGTTGGGTTGACCCACATACACTTGTTGTCCATTTTTGTTTATAAGTATATGACTAAAAAACTAGTATTATACTACATAAAATCAAACTTTTGGTATAAAACGATTTAGGTGGTTGTATAGTTTGAAAGACACTGTTGGCAACTTTTACTTTTCCTGTATCATTTGTTGCTAAGTTTATAACCTAACATATTTCACTCATTAGAGAAAAGACACAAATCCAAGCATTCACAATAAATGAGTAGAAACTGCCACTTCTATGTTCTACGAACATAATTGTCTGAAAGATCTTACTTGTACGCTTCATCCACTTTCGCTTGGGCATCTATGTATGCTGGGAAGTCATGACCAACAAGAAAGTAGTCACCGCGGCCAAATCCAGAGTTTCCTTCAAGTGAATCAAGGAGTGGTTCGTAATCATAGCTTCCAAATGCCTTAGATCTAATGAATTGTTTAGCTTCTTCATATCGAGGATCTGGTTTGAACTGCACATTCAGAAAAAATGTAATATGAATTTACCCTTACACAAAAAAAGAGGGGAACGAGACTAAAGAAAATTTAGATTATTTAGAGATTTTATGCATTAAAAATACACTTTGGGCGACTTGATTGACCCATTCCAATAGTTAAACGAGCTTAATTAAGATATAGTTGCAGAATCTATGCATCGTATGACTTGTTATAGCGTCTTTTCAAGAGTCGAATTATTCTCACCAGTCCATTCTCTCGGTCTTTCCTAAGCTTTGGGACTTCATCTGCTGTTGCTCCAAAGAGGAAAAAGTTATCCTCACCAACTTCCTCCCTGATTTCGACATTAGCTCCATCTAGTGTTCCAATAATGAGGCATCCATTTAGTGCGAATTTCATGTTGCTTGTGCCACTAGCTTCCATGCCTGCTGTACTGATATGTTGTGAAAGCTCACTTCCTGGTATAAGAACCTCTGCTACAGATACGTTGTAGTTTGGCACAAAAACTATCTGAATATAGTCATAAATTCCCATGGTTAGTCCATATATTAACAAAACTCAGTGTTTAATTGAATCACGAAAATTATTAACAATAGTAATGTCTAATGAGGGCTCTCCTTACCTTCAAGTATTCATTAACTTCAGGATCAGTGTTAACAACAGCACCAACATCATCCACAAGCTTTACAATTCTTTTGGCATTTGTGTATGTAGCAAATGCTTTCCCTCCAATCATGATGGTCCTTGGGGTCGTCTTTTTTCGCTCTTCAGGGCTCATTTCCTGTTTCATATCAGTTCCATGACAGGAAAAGACAGATTAGAAGCTCCAAAATTCTGGCACATAAAGGTGGCTTTCAGGGTATCAAAATGGCATATGCATAATGCATTAACTCTTAATAATTCTAAATATTTTGAAGTTAAAAGTGTGATGGTTTTTTAAATAAAAGCTGCATTGAAATAAAGTGTTTTTACTAAATCTATACGTATGATTATCCATTTGTTTGCTAGAATTGGGATAACGCACCTTCAGTTTCTTGTACCTATAAACAGCACCCAAAATGTTTAACAGCTGTCTTTTATATTCATGGATACGCTTCACTTGAATGTCGAACAGACTATTTGGGTCAATGCTTTCGCCTGTTACTCGCAAGATGTACTCGGTCAATCTCTGCTTGTTGGCCATTTTAGCTGCGTCCCATTCAGCTTGAAGTTCTGGATTATCAGCAAACTATTGGAGAGAAATAATTAATATAATTCTATTGCGAATTTGCGAGCATAACATATTCAACAACAGATAGGATAGCAACAAAAGGAATATATACCTCTCGCAAACCTACAAGGAGGTCTAAATTAGTCACCCACTTGTCTGTTTTCAACCACTTTGTTATAATTTCACTAAGTTCAGGGCTGCAAAATTTGAGCCACCGTCTAGGAGTTATGCCATTGGTCTTATTTTGGAACTTAGTTGGCCATATAGAGACGTAATCTGCAAACAACTCAGCCTTTAAGATGTCACTGTGCAACTGTGCCACTCCATTAACCTATTATGAAAGACATATAATCATGAGAAAACAAACGTTTTAATGAAGTAGCAGCTAAAACTTACAGACTAATATTATATAAATATTCTATGTGAAAAAAGGTAAATGAGTCAGTTCCCCCACGAAAACACAAAAGACTACGAAATTTAAGTTTATCTTACCGTATGCCCAGATACCACACACAAGTTTGCCATGCGCACAACAGGTTTATTCGGGTTGTGATCCAGAATTCGCATATCAGAAATCTTACTCTCAAGATCAGGACGTGTTGATTTTATCATTGCAATAAACTGCATATGTTACAAATTTAATAATTAATCACCAATCAAGTATGCTTGTTAATACATTTAAGAATAAGATATTAAAGCTATGTACTCTTTTGTCAATTTCTTCTATGATTTCCACGTGTCTTGGAAGAAGCTTCGTCATCACAACGAGTGACCATTTCTCTAATGCCTCAGGAAGGACAGTGTGATTTGTGTAAGCAATTGTCCTAATCAATTATGAATTATTGGTCAATATTAATTTATAAGAAATTTCAGAAATTAAAAAATTCCTGAAAAAAAACCAGACTTTGAGGTCACAGCCCAAGCTTCATCCCATCCTAATCCTTCCTCATCCATTAGCAATCTCATCAGTTCCGGTATTGCAAGTGTAGGATGCGTGTCATTCAGTTGCACCGCAACCTTGGTTGGAAACTCAGACCACTCACGCGCACCTGTTCCATCTTTTCTTTCCTTAAATCTGGCAATAATGTCCTGAAAAGATTCAAAAATAAGAATATTAACTTCAGCTTATACTTTCGAATGGCATAACAAATACAGGATAAGAAGATTGGCAAACAACCTGTAGTGATGCGCTGCACAGGAAAAACTGTTGCTTCAGTCGGAGAAGTTTTCCTTCCTCTGTAGCATCTCCAGGATAGAGAACAGCACAGATCTGCAAGAAATAATATACTTTAACTTATTTCCATAGCATGAAGATACTCACTCTCCCTGAAAGAATATATAATCTTAAAGGTGATTTAGTTGTATCACTAAGGGACCAACTAACCTGTTGAGCTCTAGCATGTAGCTCAGCAGCAGTTTGATACTGTCCATCATTAAACTGAAACAGGTTAAAGTCTGCAGCACTAGCTTTGGCTTCCCAAAGGCGAAGACTATTAGTATTTTTAGTTTTGTATCCCGGAATTGGTACATCATATGCTAAGGCTTGCAGAACCTCTCCACCAACCCACTTTCGGCTGCAAATTAGATTTTATAAGATAAAGTTGTGTTTGAAACCAAAATTAAGAGTAAAGCTGAAATATAATGTCAAAATAGATTCAGGAACATTAAAATAGAAATTTGAAATCGCACTTACGATCCTGTGGGGAGGACTTCAACATGACCAAAGAATCTGACCGGAAATACAACATCGTGCCTGACAACCTCCCAAGGACTAAATTTCTGTATATTATAGAAATATTAGAGATTTATGAATATATCAATGACAAAAGAAATGTAACGAGTGAAGTTCAGACGACCTCGAGCCAATCTTCTGCCATCTCTTCTTGCCCTGCTTTTGAGATACTCTGCTTGAAAAGTCCATACCTGTACCTTAGACCATACCCCCATGCGGGCAAATTTAATGTTGCCATTGAGTCCAAAAAGCAAGATGCAAGCCTCCCCAAACCACCATTACCGAGTGCCATATCTTTCTCCTACAATTGTTATAAATTGAAAGAACAAAAATCAGCATTAATCAAATCAATGATAAAGTAGTAGATGAACTCCCACCATTAACAGTAAATCCACCCATATAACCCTTCCATATATTTCAATCAAATCATATATCGTATCTGATGGCTGACGAAGGTAAAGCTCTTGGTATTACAAATTTCTGATGGTATATAGTAATGGAAAATTATTGGAGACCTTGAGTTTACTGATTTAGTATAGCTAGAATGTAGATTATGTAAGAACAGGAAATTCAAATTATAAGGGATTACCTGCTCGGTAATCTCTTCAAGTTCATGACCCAGCTTGTTCAAAGCACTGGCATATGCATCTTGAATGTTGAGATTCCCAATGGCGTTAGTCAATGCTCGTCCTTGGAGAAACTCCATAGACAAGTAGTATGTTTGCTTTGGGTCAACTTTGTGATAATGCAGATAGGTCTCGTTCCATTGCTGCATAAACAAAAAAACCGAGAAGTAGGTATAGTAACAAAACGTATAATCTTCCAGTTGAATCAATATATATATATATATAATACCATTTTTAAGGTACATTTAACCTTTATAGCTTACTAAAAGTTAAACATTGTACTTCCCTACTTAATGTACAAGCAATATATCAAAGAACAGATATTTCATGTATATGTGATATGCACAGAGTTTGATCAAATAAAAAGAAGTTAAGGTTAAGTAGTTTTACTTGTATCAGCCGGTCACGAACGCTCTCTGTTGCTGCAAAGTATGCTTGCTCGGGCTCAAACTTGATAGGCGAAAAATGTGGACTGTATTGAGCATGATACTTGATATTGGAAGCAATATCGGTTGGATCTTCTGCTAGTGGGTGAGCAGCAATAGGAATATTATCAGGGATCTTAGATTTTGTGGTACCATTGGTTTCTGCGGTAGTCGCCATCTCTGGTTTTTCCAGAGGCTAATCTACTTTATATACTGCAAAGGTGTTTGGAAGTTAAAGGCAAGATACCGAAATGAAGCTGCCTATATGACAACATAGTAATATAATCATGCAAATTTGTGCTCCGTAATACGTAGAAAAAGGGTACAAACGCTATATACAAATTTGCTGCACATGTCTAGCAAACTACTGATCTATTCCCCTAAAGCAGCGATATTAAGGTATATAACCAAAGAAAAGCAGTGGTGTCCATCTGTAAATTAACTCAATAATGACCAATCAGTACCAATTACAAAGCTATGAATTGATTCGATCTGATACGATTTTAAGTTGTTGTGGTGAGAAAATTGGCAACATACTAAGTGAAAGGCAAACAAATTGATCCTATATATATGAGTGCAAGCTGTAAGTAATTCATTCAAACCTAACCACAATTCAAAAACCTTAATACATGATACACGGAACCAAAGACGCATACCATCATCACATTAGCCTCTTTAACCCAACAATTCACTTCTAACGGTCAACATTATTTGTTTGCAGATACAAAAATTATTATCATAGAATTATATTTGGTATCCCGCCCGACTCACATACCGCTATCTCGCCCGCCCTTCGGGTACTAGCATACAATTACCAAGAGCACTATCAATCATTTCTTACGATGATATAGTAAACATATAATGTACACAAATTACATAACAAACCCTAACTGATTAACAATTTATATACAGCTCATAACTAATATATAGTAGAATCACTTACAAGCAATGTATCACAGTTGCAATGTATCTACACCAAAAAAATAAATAATGAAAAAATGCAAACTAAGAAAACAAGTCTATTAATAGCAATAAAAAAAAATCAGGAAGATATTTTTAATAGAAAGTTCCAAAGCCTAATGGAATATGCCTAGTGTGTGTGTGTGTGTGAAGGAGAGGGAGTGAAGATAAGTAAGTAATGCATTTGTGGCTGTTGCAGATTGTAGACGATGATATTTTTTTTATTTCGAGTGAGTGAAGTGATATTTTTAAAGTGGGCACGTGTGTGTGAGTTAGTTGTAAGGAAAGTTAAAGCGCGCGTAACGAGATTTATGAGGAGGTTTGTTCGAGATCCGAGTCGCACTTTTTTTCCTTTACGCCATTCATTTTCTCATAAGTTTTTATTTTTTTATTATTTTTTTATATTTTTTCCTTTTTGAACGAAAAGTTTTTATTTAATTGGCAACAAGCAAAGCGACGGCGGCCTGCCGGGGTTTTTTTTAGGTACATAATATAGACGATGTGGTAGCAGCTTTGAGCCCAAAAACTGAACCAACATACAATCTATTGATTAACAATAATACGTAATGGCGCTGGTCGGATGTGTTGTGGCCGGCGAGGTTTTTTTGGTTTGTATTCGGTTTAATAAAATTGTAGTTTTTATTGTCGGTAATGTCATATTGTTTTTATCGGTTAACATAGTTTTTTTTTGTTTTTTTTTTTTTTTTTTTTTTTTTTTTTTTTTATTTATTTATTGGTGTATTATGTGCAGCTGTGTGTCGGAGTTGCAAATAGATATGTCGGGGAGGCCTCCGTTGATTGTGTATGAATAAAATACGAATCCAAAGGCAAGGTAAGAATAAGAAAGGGTTTAGCTAATAAAGATATTAAGTCTTCTGGGAATCAGTAACGCGTAAACCATGTCAAACCAAGACCGATCAATATCCGAACGGAACGGATTCGAACTTCTCCTAGAATAGTTTCCGGTGCGAAATGAAATTCATAGGATATATAAAGTTAAAAATAGCATCGGTAAATCAACGAAATGTAGTTTTTTTCTTTTTTTAGGATGGTAATGGTATCGTTTTTCCAGTTGATGGGTTTATTTCGTAAAATGTAAACTGCGAGGGTTTTTCTATCATATTGGCAAACATAATTTTAAACCTGGATACCATACTTCTGCATGGGAAGATGAAATAATTCAGTTCGGTTATGTTTTGCAATCATTCTTTGTATTGTAATTAAGTTCTAACGGGAAATCGTTTTTTGTAATTAATTTTCCGGCCGCATGTTTATCTATTTATAAGGTCGGCTATTAGATTTTACATTTATCTTATTTCAATAACCCTAATTCCTAAATATAAAAAAAAGGCGAATACCCCGAATCTTAATGAATTGAAAGAAGCTTGCGGATCAGATGACTTAGCAAATGTATTTAAGTTCTTATTTTCACAGGAAGTATCGGAGGAGGAAGGATTCTTGATTCGTATAGGTGAGGAATGCAATCAGTTGAGGGCAAAGATTGAAAAGCGGGAGCAGACAATGAATGAAGCTGATTCTTTCGGACCATTTCATGATGTTGCCACTTATGGTCATGATTGCTTGTTTGAAATTTAGATGCAGGATCGCCAGAAGCTGGAGGCGCTCACCGCAATCCTCGTTGCGGCGCGTCAAGGAGTGAACGATAAGGATGGGTATATGGAGCTGATGGAAGTTGATGAAGAGTAAGAAGGTGGTTAGGGTATGTTGCTGGTTGTCTTTTGTATTTTGATGTTATTATGTGGGGTTTTTATGTAGTTTCTACTGATGCTTTTGTATGATGAATGGTTGTAAGTATTTGGATGATATGAATAGAAGATTAGCGTTTTAAAAAAGTTATTTTTATTTGTATATTTTTTAAAGATTGCATATAATTATTGGCGGGTATGTGGTGGGCCTTGATTTTGTTTTGGTTAGTACTGATTTCTGTTGCAACTTACTGGTTTTGATCTACTTGGATTAGTGTTGTTGGAAAAAACTACTTGAGAAGTTAACTGAGAAATTAACTATTAATGTGATATTGTCGTTTATTGGTCTGATGGAACAGCGTATCTTGGTTGGTTTAAGTGTCTGGGAGGTGTAATGCAATGTAGTACATGTTGCAAAAGTCGTGTTGGTCTGTCAGGTCAGGTCTGGGCTAGAGTCTTGGGTTTGTGTGAAGGTTTATAGTTGGTCAGTTGTATTAGAATTTGGGATGTCATTGGAGTTTGGTCGGATATAGATAATAGTAATTCTGCAAATGCTATTTCTTCCATCTGTTCGGAGTTGGTTTTTCAGGTACATGCGTACCAACCATATGGTCAGTCATTTGTTTTGAACGGTCTGTTTGGAGTCATTTTGAAATATTGGATTTGATTTGGTTAATGATTGCTTATGCTTATATGTCAGAATTAAAAAACCATTGACAGTTTTAATCTGAGAAAATCTTATTTGTTTTCTAAATGTACTAAGTCAACATAGGAAGCATACTAGTGGTTGCACACTGTTGGCTAGTATACTGTTAAAATTTGTCCAGAGGTTATGGGCCTGGTAAACGTGTTGGGGTCGCCATCCTTATGGATTTAGGTATTATAAAGATATGATTTCAATGGTTAAAAATGTGAAGGCTTTGAATCGGTTCATTTTTAAATATGATATCAGAGTAATTCATAGAATTTTGTTATGATTGTCGATGGATATATTCCTCGGTTTTGCATAGCAGCATAGGATCGTGACTCTTAGGGTGAAATATAATCAGTTGATGATAAATACTGTAATGTGGTGCTGCACTTTTCTGACATGGGAAAGAATCTTGGGATGGGAAGGCGATTGACTGTTTTTTTAGGTATGTGTTGTTTGTATTATACTCTAAAGCAGTACTAATTTTTTACATATTTATCAATAAAAAAATAATAATCACCATGTATCTGAAGTTTTAGGTGTTTGTGTTTTTGGGATTGTTGCGTTTGGAGTGTTTTGAATAATGTGTTGTATGAAAAGGGATAATTTAATAAGCAACTCCAAAACTGTTGTTCCAACCTGCTTCTTTGCCATTTACACGGCAAAGCTGTGCATACCATGTGATATCGCTTTTGACCACTCGCCCACTCTCCCCTTCCCGGCCCGAGGCCCCCCCTGCGTAGCTTCAATAGAATGGTATGCAACAACTGATGGTAGTAGAAATATTTCATACAAAAGCTAGTCTATATATAAAAGACATTGCATATGTTTGTTGAGTACACGTACATAAGTAGGTTTGGTAATATACTTCTGACAAAAGACACTGGAAATGTAGTTAAGGTAGTAGTACATAGTTAGATGTCTTTGAAGGCAACCTGCAATTTGTTACGATATTTTACATAAAAGGTAGCAGGTATGTGTCTACATAATGCACAGAAGTAGGTTGCCGATGTTTTTGCCAATATGTCATTTGCCAAGCCTTTTTATCATCCGTCTTTTTTTGTTCTTTTGCGATCCGTTTGTGTGGCTGGGCCACCTTCTGAAAAAAGGGTTTTACGAGTTGAGATTTTTATGGGACCATACTTGAGTTTCGATGGATCTGGTAAGTTGGTGTTTTGTTCTGGTGGTGTTGTCACCACTTGTTGTTCTTCTACTGTGTGTGTTACTGGTGTTGGTGGGCTGAGAGTTGTGGAAATACCTGGGTTGGTTTCTTTTTCTGCAGCCGGGGTGGTGGGTATCTGGTTTTTTTCTGGTGTTTTGCTAACTGGTGTTGGTGTAACGTTGCTTGTTGAAAATGGTGATACAATGTCATCTTTTTTTACAATTGCTAACTGGTGAAGATTTGTCGGTATGGTTGTTTGTTCTGGTGCATGGATGGCTGTTGAAGAATCTGGTGTAATTTGAGCAGCGCCGCTGGTTCCTGCTGTGAGTAATGGTGTGTCGTTCCAAGCTGTGTCTAGAAAGAACTATCTTTTTCTTTGGTGCTTCTGGGAGCAAAGTGCAGTTGAAATATCTTTCTTTGTCCTTCTAATGCAAGTAATTGTGGTGGATACTCGTAGGGGTTTTTGTCCTGCAGGCCTCGAATGATGTCGTTGCAATCGTCGACCAATGAGTTTGCTTCGTTGCTAAAGCATGTTAAGTATATATAGGCAGTGCCATCTGATAGTAGTATTCTGAAGCAATAACTGGCAAAAAATACACATATAATCTGTTTAGTATACATAATATATGTGCATAACCATGAAAATGTGTAAATGTTTTGTTAACCTGCAATTGGGTTCTGTTTCAGAAAGTGATTGCCTGCAATGGGCATGCGGGAAGTCTTCGGATAATTTTTGTTTACAGGTGAAGCATTTTTTAAAGAACCAGGGTCTGTTGGTATCGACCTTGTCAATAGTAGCAATGACATTAAAGCGCACATTCTGCATTGTAGAATATTCACGATCAAAGAAACACATGTATGGTACACAAATATGGATCGAATAGAAGAAAGTTTAGAGAGAGAAGTAGAAGAGTTGGAACCTTGAGAGAGAAAGTGAAGTATGATATATTAGCTTGTGAGAAAAGGTCCAACCCTCTCCATAGGTGGAGAGGGGTATATATACTATTCCATATTATGCCCCGAGTGGGCTGTGGAGCGAGCTGACAGAGGGTAAAGACCCGACCCACTCCACAAGATCTATAATAACTAATCTACTACTAATAATATTACTAATCCTACGAGCTATTTAGTGCTAATGAGTTCTCGGGGTGACCGAGTCTTCAACTGAATATTTATATTCCTAACAATCTCCCCCTAAGGGAGGTCACCCCAAAAATAATGATCTGAATTCTAGCACTCTATCTTCTGAACATGACTTCATAGCTCGTAGACTTTGATTCTTCAGTGTCAAGGATCTTTGTGCCTTCAGCAGTGAACTTTTTGATGACTGATCTTTTATCTTGGATGATCTTTGAGTATCCTTGAAGTTATCATCCATCATATGTCTTCACGTCATCTTGCATCATCGTCATTATGTGAGGTTGTGATCTTAGAGCCTTCTTTGAGATCATCAGCCACCGTAAATCTCTGAGCTCATCCATTGTAGTAATGCCTCCATGTGATTTGTTGTGACCGTTGGGCTCGCATGCTCACACTTTTCTGGATCATGATAACTATCATCAGAGTTGCGGATGCTGTGTTGTAGGTCTTTTATCTATCATGATTTCTTTGATAATGAATTGGAAGTGTGAGCGTGGAGTGTGGATTGACACGTTTCTGCTGGAATCAAGAACCACCATCGCCATTTTTATATAAATCTGAAATAAAACAGTTAGCAATAAAGTTGGAGAACGAATATGGCTTTGTCATTCGTTCGATGTGGTGGTTGGATTTAACCTTCGGTTCTGTGAAGACCGACCTGTGATCAGGTAGAATCCCCTTTAAAGAAGACTCTCCTTGACAGGAATTTCCAGCTTGTAGTAATACGTCTTTCAACAAATTAATGTTAGAATCATCATACTAAGCATGTTCTCATACCGGAACGTCTCAAAGCAGACAGCACGGTAGAGTGAATCAGTGAATTAAATACCCACTAATTGACGAGAAATTGATTAGAAAAATCACTTGCGTGTCACTGGATAAACATTTTGTGCAACACGACAAGGGTTTTATAAATTGAATCACATTTCTGTCAAAAATACTTTTGTTTGAAAATTTTCACAATCAATGTGCTCGAAACTTTGTTGGTGAGCACATTGAAAGGTTTTCCAAAAGTATCCGTCAATCCATTTCCTGTAACAAGTTTGATTCAAATTTGAATCGCCCTATCGTTTCTTTCCAGTTGTCACAAGCATGATCCATGAAGGATCTCACATGTCACCCACCAAGAGCTTGTTTGATGTTGGCTCTAGAAGGATTTCCATCTTCATTGTGAATACTTTACGTATCACTCGGATGTTCTGGCAATACCACAAGGATAATGCGTAGGACTCTTCATATATATTTTCTTGCTTTTCACGGTGTATGAAACAACAAGCATATTGGAAATGTGTCCTAATGAGATTAATTGATGATCTCTTGGCTCTAGACTCAATTGTGCGTTTTGATTTAGGGATCGGAGGCTGGAGAGGACTGCCACCTTTTCAATATCATCTAACTCGGAGTGAGATAGACGATAGCCATGTATTGATCTCCGTGACAAATGAAACAAGAATCCTTTGAGGGACCTTGAGTGGCTAGGGAGGGTTGTGCAGCGTATCACTGGGTCTATGATACTTTTTCTTCAATGCCAGCAATCAACTAAGTGATTCTGACAGCATATGTATTGACCCGGTTTCTGCCTAAAGTGTAAAGAGGGCTTCTTTCTTTTCACCCTTTATCTTTACATTTCTTTTTCATTCTTCAACCCCTTCAGCGCTTACCGAGACTTCATTACTAGCACCTTGTTGGGTTTGTTCTAGTACTAGCTCCATCTCAGTCGACACTTTTCCCTTATTCACTTTTCTTTTTTTAATCATTCCTAAGGACTTCTATTCTAACTAAAGGATTGTCCCTAGGAAGATCCCTCCGGTTCTGGCTGGATCATGGGAACTAATACCTAACCTTACCATCCTTATAACTCCAATACATAAAGTAAAATGGTCGGTCCTTGGTATTCTTTCACAATAGCCATCACAAATCATTCGCTCCCCCTCAATATGTGCATCGATATACGAAAAGGTTTAGCACATATGGGAGAGCCTACACTTGAGTTTCAAAAGATCACATGTTTTATCAGAATTTCATACTTAAATCACATTCTCTCCCCCGATCAAAAGTTTCAAACCAGTTGAGATTTGTGATCCCAATTGATTTAAATATGTTTAGAAAATTTGGGAGAAAATGTGGTCAGGTTTAAATGTATTCTGATTACTGAGCATACTATGCTCCCCCTTAAGCCACGAGAGAGTGTCACTGCTGATGTTGCACAATGTGTAAAAAGGTGTCAGAAATTTGAACAAATACTCTCCCCCTTAATTAATGACCCGTTTTCTATTTAAAGAGCTGTAGTCATTCAATTGAGCGACAAGTATTTGTGAAATTTAAGTCCAGTTACCACCTTGTGAAACACCAAAACTCTCCTGAAGAATCATAGAATGGATAGAGTTTATGGTGTAAAGAAGACTTCTCTTCTTGTACAAGAAATGATGCACTGAATCGTACATCAGTTCGAAGAAACATGGATATAAAGTAATCAATGCCTAGGTGAACATCACCCAGTTGGAGGAACAGCCGTCTTTTTGGCGACATGCTTTCCCCATTGTAAAGCACGGGTTGCAGTATGAAGTAACTGCAAGCCATTTAGACATGTTTTAACCAATTTGTATAACTTCTGCTCGAGCTTCAATTTATAGGTGATGTAATAATAAAATAACATATCAAATATAAATACACGCAGCGGAAAACATCACCATAACAGGATCCATAGTGCCATATGATCAATCAAATAAAATAAACACATAAGTTATACCTTTGTAGCGTGATCCGGGAGTCACCAACAATACTTATGGATCAACTAGGAAAAGAACCACAAGTGACCAAAGGAGATCACCTCTATGATATGTCCACACTACACGTCCTTGATCACCACCCGATGCTAGTCTTAACCCCGTAACAATGATTCTTGCAACAACCTACACTAGATTATATCAAGAAAAGATCAAAACCACAAACCCTAGGGGTGTTGGTTTTTGTGTCGTGGCCTAGAGAGGGAGAGAGGAGGGAGAGAAGGTTTTGATAAGCTTTAATGTTAATTGTTAATTGATTTGATCAAATCTCCTTTGATCTTATCAATTACCAACTTACACATAGGCCCTTAAACAAGCTCCATGAATCCCTTTAACCCTCCCCTATGGCCGGCCACATGTAGGGCCCACAATGCGCTTGCCCGTCGTTGGCCCAGTCCAAAAACACTAAGTCTAACTTAGTATTTAATGGCCCGTTATCGATCTCGAGTTACGTAGTCGTTTATATATTGTAAATACGATAAATACAATCTATAAAATGGTGTCTCTGTGTATAAGTGTGTGAACCCATAGGCTCACATATATCTAGCCATATAATTAGTGATTATGACACGAGCATACTGATGCGTGGTTTTGCGACCTTACAACAGGTTTTACCTCTCGAGGGATCTCAAGAGGCTTGCAATCCCCACCAGGCAGTGTACCTGACCGATGTAGTATAGTGAAGTGGCAAGTACCGGGGGATTGATCGTTCTCTAGGGGAATAGTGTCGTTAGGATTGAAAAACTACTCTAATAGGTCTAAGGGTGAGGGAAGATTCTTTTTGTATTTTTATATTTTTATGAAAGCAAGTAAAATCTCGGGTTTGAAGGAGTGGGCGGAATTAATTGCTAGTCAACTAACCCAAATAACTACAATTGCAAATAAAATAAAATAGCTGAAAATAAAAAGGTGGTGGAACTTATATGGAGAGAAATGTGTTTACTTAGATTTCCTTACTCCCTAACTATCTTTTACCGGTTGATTAGTGTGTATTAATTGCGTGGATGACGGGTGTATTCCTTAATACCAATCGTGGGGTGGCGTACGTACTTCCCCAACTCTACAAGCTCCTACTTCACTCCTATGTCGAGCCGGCTAAGAAGCTCCTAACATGGGATCACTAGAATTCGCTCATGCATTAAATACAACCATAATAACCTTAGTACGCATTGGTTCATGTTTCTTAAGACGTTCAAGCAAGTTACCGTATAGGAGGTTAGCCAGTTTTCTTAAGCCTAACATCGATAAACAATCATCCAATACAATTAACAACACACTAATAACCAATAATCAATAGTTAGGTTTCATTAGATCTAAGCAAACACAAGATAAATCTAGCCTAGCATGTTAATTAAAAGACAAGAACAAGATATAATCAAACAACACATAGACATATTGATTGATTAAGTGATTACTTATCTTCAATTAAATATGGGAGATCCAAGGGTATAAAACCCTTAAAAATGGCAGAAATTCGTCTTAGGGTTTCTCCTCACAAAGTTGCACCCTATGAATAAAAATTGCAAAACTATATATAGAGTTTAGTGGCTGAAGGCATCACGTTGTAGGAGGTGACGCCGTCTCCTCGCCGTGGCTAGGGTTCCCGGATGGTCTTCCTGACGCCGTCCCTCTTTAATCCTCCAAAATCCGCTCTGGCCCGTCAAGGTCTGACGCCGTCAGAAATGTGCTTGATGCCGTCTCTCTTTAGCTTAAACCGTGATGGCCTTGATCACCTTAAAGGGTGACACCGTCAGACTTTTCATTGCAAAACTCTCTGGCGCGTCACGTGTATTTTGTCATATCCACCTCTTTTGCCAAGCCATGACGCCGTCAGGAGCAATCCTTGACGCCGTCAAGTGTACTTTTCCAGCAGCTTTGGAGACTTTGTCGTTTTCTTCACTTTTATGCTCCAAAAATGTCCAAAATGCCTCCTTTTCCAGATTTCTTCTCCAAAGTACCTAAAATGACAAAAGGAACGATTTAGGGCAATATTTGATCAAATAAATACGATTTAGGGCTTAAATGACCCCCTAAAAGCGGTACACTTTTCGCTTCATCAAATACCCTTACACTTGAGATTTGCTTGTCCTCAAGCAAATGCACTTTTATTCTAATCAAAATACAAGTTAGGGGTCATTTAATGCTAATATAAAAGTAATTACAACAAATAGTCGTTCCACTTTAATCATAATAAGCACGGAGATTACAAACTAACACCTCACAAGTAGTGTTTAGATACTCACATCTCTTAGGTGTCATCAAAATAAATCTCATAAATGAAAACGGATAATATCT
This sequence comes from Artemisia tridentata subsp. tridentata, assembly GCA_021014915.2. NCBI lineage: Eukaryota > Viridiplantae > Streptophyta > Magnoliopsida > Asterales > Asteraceae > Artemisia > Artemisia tridentata. The sequence continues at coordinate 193,184,584 of CP139507.1, forward strand.
CTCACTACCTGTCATAGCAAATAGATTACCATAGGCTTGGGAAAGGATCAAAAACCTCCTCCACTAGGCGTAAGCACCTAAGATAAACTATCAAAGAGGGCTTTTAAACGGGTTATAACGTTAGGTGTAGGGATATGATAAACACGAATTTGTTGGATAAAGGATATTTTACTGGTGGCGAGTTAAAGATCTTGATTAATTACATGAACAATATGGCGTTGCTAAGCCAAGACTAGACTCGACTTAAGCTAAAAACAAAATAACAAAAACATAAAATAAACATAAAATGAAACGGGATGGTAGTCCGTATGTTTTTTTTTTCTACTTTTCTTTTTCTCATTTTTTTTTTTGTATTTTTCTTGAATTTTTTATTTTTTATTTTTTTTTATTATTATTTTTTTTTTAATCATACACTCTTGCCCTACCATCCAAAATAATACATCATAGGGGCGTTGCATTCCCCTTACACTTGAACTTTTACATAACTTTACAATTATCTATTCTAATGACTCGAATTAAGATAATCGAAACACTTGGAGTACTTTTTAAAATATTTAGCACATATGGGGGTAATAATGTTGTTCTTCCCCATTACTCCATTACACTAGTACTTTACCCATGAGTCCCAATCGTCCCAAAACAATATGTACAAGGATATGACTCGACTTAGCAACCATGTAATCAATTAGATAATTAACTTGGGGTTTAAACAATTGTTGTCACAATAATGCACTAAAAATGAGTGCATACAAGGTAGCTAAGGCGATTTGGGTGTACATTTAAGTGGGGTGTAAACAAATTCTTCCTTTAAGTAAAATGCTTAAAGTTAGAAACGAAAAGATAGGCTCTGAGGGGTGTACTAGGGGTATCGTGTACCAAAAATGGGTACAACGCAAAGGGTGTGGGAGAATTACTTGACCAATGTAGCCAACGTAATTATAACAAAAACACAGGTGTAAAACAATGGGTTAATCCTAATGCCTCTTATCATGTAGTAAATCTAACTACACGAATGTAGTCTCACTTGTGGCCTCGAAATAGTCCTAACGCAAGTTCTAGAATCTAAGTGCTACCGGTACACACATCATAGCATAAATGCTTTTCCTACCAATTCTAGGGGCGAACCTCACATATTTGGGGTGGAAAATTTTTTTAGTGGTACGGTTTTTGTGCTAGTCATATAACTCCTATCCATGAGACGCTCATTAAGATCAAAGTTTCACTCCTATATTTTGTAAAAAAATTTAAATTTGGCACTAAAATTGCCCTAAAAGGTATTTCTCTCAGTTTTATTACACATCTACCATTAAACAAACAAAAATCAAGTGCACTTGTATTTTCTAAAGTATCGTACTTTACCCCCCCCCCCCCTTACACTTAAGATGAACATTGTCCCCAATGTTCAAATAACAAGATGTAAAAGTAAATAAGGTAAAAGAATGAAATCAAATACTCCCTTGATTCGTTCGGTGGATAAAGAGGTAACATGGTTAGATCTTCTTCCAAGAGAATGTAGAAGCTCCAAGACTAATGCATCGCCAAAAGCTTGATTCCACATACATCTCCTTGTCCAAAATAACCTGTTAAACCTGAGAAAACAAACACGAAAACCTGCATAACATCGGCGGGATAAATTCTATATAAGGATATAATGCTTGTGGAATGATAATTTTGCAGATCCCTGGAGTTTATAAGTTAGAGATTTAATAAAAACTTTTTATGAAAACAAAACTTTCAAAAATTTCAGAAAATTAAAACCTGACGCCGTCAGAAATGATCTGACAGAATTCTCTTGTTAAGTTTCCGGAAAATTTCTGGAAAAACCTATACCTTACTTCCTGGAAATCCTGCAAAACATCATTATGACTCGATACAAGCATTTGACTCAAACAATTACTAATATGTATGTTAATTTATTATTGTTATGATTCATGTTCATTTGTTCTAATAAACCGATTTGGATTTCCCTTACACTTATCTTTTGCAAAATACCTTTATATGTAGTTAAGACGAAGTTAAAAACAAGATAAAGCATTTTCACAATTTAGTTTTTGAACATGAATCAATAATAATAAAAATTAAACACACATACGGAAGCAAATTAAATCAAACAAACAAGTAATTAAACACACAAAGCAAATAAAGCTTGGGTTGCCTTCCAATAAGCGCTTTTCTTTATTAATGAGTCTTGTAGCTAGACTCAAAGTCCTTCTACCCTATGTAAGTGAGTTCGTCATCGAGGACGTCTTTAGGGTTAAGCTTGGATTGAAGTTTCCTATTGGTCCGCTTAGTACGATATATCTTTTCAAACTTCTCTCCATCCGGGTCATATAATGTCATCTTAATATGCCATGACCCATCTCCATCTTTGGGTGGTTTGTCCCAATCCCACTTATGATCATCGTCCTCACAAGTCCACTTATTCATCCCTAGGTTAATTGGCAAAACTCCTAGGAAATCAATCATCTTCCTAAAAACTAGAGGGTCTTCAAATGGATCCAATTCAGTGTCCCTAGCCAAGAGTTGCTCTACCGTAGTTGTTCGGTTCACAAAGTCCTCTTCTAGGTAAAATGGGCGTTGGGGTCCTATGAAGTCTCTATCGATCCAAGGTCCATATCTAGATGGTCTCCTATTTAATTCTAACCAATGGGGTGTTGGTTCATCACTAGTATCATAAGCATGTTTCTTCACATCATAGACTGACCAAGTATCACCTTCTCCTACCGCTATCTTAGATTCCTTACAATCAATCATAGCACTAGCGGTCGCCAAAAATCCTCTACCTATCAACAAGGGGCATGTAGGGTCGCTAACCATATCAAGGACGTGGAAATCGGCTAAAATGGTTAGTTTTCCTATGTGTACTAACACGTCCTTGACTACTCCAACCGGGTAAGCAACACTCCCATCCGCTAAGCCTATTATCACCTCGGTTTCTTCAAGTTTTCCTAGTTTTAGAGAGGTGTAGAGAGGAAACGGAAGTAGGTTAAGGCTTGATCCAAGATCGGCTAATGTGTCATAAGCCTCCGAATTACCGATCTTGCAAGGTAGAACAAATAAGCCCGGATCATCTAACTTCTTAGGTAGCTTGTTTTGAACGAAGGCGGTCCCTTTTTCGCCTAACTTGAGCTTCTTCTCATCCAACACATCAATAACCGGACTTTCAAGGTGGAGCTCCTTGAATTCTTCGTCAAGGTTTTGAGTGGGAGGTGTTTCAACTATGTTGTTAACCAATTTGGATATCATAACTTCTTGGTCATTTTGAACGACTTGGGTTTGTTTGAAACACGAGCTCATGGAATTGACCGAATAATATTGTGGACAAGAACTAGGAGACGAAACCGATGAAATGGCGTTGACGTTTAGTTTCGGGTTCTTGACTCTGTTGCTAGGGAGTGCTCCCATTTCTCGGTCATTGAGGGCTTTCAACAAAGTGTCAATCTTATTGGTCATCTCGCTTTGTTTTTGTTTGAAATCGGCTTCAAACTTGGCCAAACGAGCTTCTTGAGATGCCATAAATTGGGACATCAATCCTTCAAAGTTATTGGTACTACCATTGCTGGAAGGATTGTTGTTGAAAGTACGGTTCGAGTTGGAACCGCTTGATTGGAAACGATTAGGTGGGTTGGAAGAATTGGTTTGTTGTGCGTTTTGGTTTTGTTTCCACCTAAGGTTTGGGTGATTTTTCCATGAGGGGTTGTATGAATCACCGTAGGGGTTTGGCTCGGGTTTGAAAGTGTACCACTTGTCTCCCGCTTCGTCGGTACGCGAGGATGCGTAGTCCGCAAAAGCTTGTTCGGGGAGTTCCACGCAATCACGAGTGTCGTGGGGACCACTACATAATTCACATGAAGAAGTGATTTTGTTCACTTGGCTTGAAGGGTTAGGAGCCTCGTAGGATTTCATAAGAAACTTGACTTGTTCTTCAAGTTCTATGATCCTACGGTCGGAAGTGCTTGAATTGTTCGAAGGCAAAGATATTGCCTTAACCGTTTTATTCAAATCACGGGGATCACTCCAACTTTCGTTGTCATAAAGAGCAAGATCTTCTAGGAGAGCCCATGATTGTTCCGCACTTAGATCACGTAGCTTACCACCGGCCGATTGGTCAATGGTTTGCCTCGTGGAGAGATTGATATGGTCATAGAAGATTTGGACTTGGAGCCAAAGTTCTATGCCATGGTGAGGGACTTTTTGGAGTAAGTCCTTGAATCGAGTCCATGCCTCGTAGAGGGTTTCGCCTTGACGTTGTTGGAACATCAAGATATCATTCCTTAGCTTGGTAGTTCTTCCTGGTGGAAAAAACTGAGCAAGGAAACGAGTGGTGAGATCATCCCAAGAGGTGATGGATCCTGCGGGTAGACGCTCTAGCCATTGACTAGCTTGGTCCCGCAGAGAGAATTGAAAAAGACGCATTCGGGTCATCTCTCGAGTGGCAACATCAAGGTCTATGGAATCAACGATTTTGAGAAAGTCCTTGAGATGTTGATTAGGATCTTCGGAACGAAGTCCATGGAATGCGCATCCGCTTTGCACCAACCGGATGGTGTCGGATCGCAAGGGAGTGACATTGGCTCCTTGAGTGAGCTCAATGGTGTTTCGATAGCCATGGTGGCTAGGACGGGAGTAGTCTCCTAAGGTACGGGCTCTAGGAGGTGGGTGTTGTTGTGGTGGTGGGTTGTTGGGATCGAGGATATTACCACCTTCCATGATGTCGGATGGTAATGGTTACGAACAATGAAACGAAGAAAAAAGATAGACTAAAGAAAACCTAGAAAAATAAAATAAAAATCTCACTAGAAAGGAATCTAGTGAGTAGACCTAATAAAATAAAAATTCAACCTAAACAATAACTATTCCCTGGCAGCGGCGCCAAAAACTTGATGCGTGGTTTTGCGACCTTACAACAGGTTTTACCTCTCGAGGGATCTCAAGAGGCTTGCAATCCCCACCAGGCAGTGTACATGACCGATGTAGTATAGTGAAGTGGCAAGTACCGGGGGATTGATCGTTCTCTAGGGGAATAGTGTCGTTAGGATTGAAAAACTACTCTAATAGGTCTAAGGGTGAGGGAAGATTCTTTTTGTATTTTTATATTTTTATGAAAGCAAGTAAAATCTCGGGTTTGAAGGAGTGGGCGGAATTAGTTGCTAGTCAACTAACCCAAATAACTACAACTGCAAATAAAATAAAATAGCTAAAAATAAAAAGGTGGTGGAACTTATATGGAGAGAAATGTGTTTACTTAGATTTCCTTACTCCCTAACTATCTTTTACCGGTTAATTAGTGTGTATTAATTGCGTGGATGACGGGTGTATTCCTTAATACCAATCATGGGGTGGCGTACGTACTTCCCCAACTCTACAAGCTCCTACTTCACTCCTATGTCGAGCCGGCTAAGAAGCTCCTAACATGGAATCACTAGAATTCGCTCATGCATTAAATACAACCATAATAACCTTAGTACGCATTGGTTTATGTTTCTTAAGACGTTTAAGCAAGTTACCGTATAGGAGGTTAGCTAGTTTTCTTAAGCCTAACATCGATAAACAATCATCCAATACAATTAACAACACACTAATAACCAATAATCAATAGTTAGGTTTCATTAGATCTAAGCAAACACAAGATAAATCTAGCCTAGCATGTTAATTAAAAGACAAGAACAAGATATAATCAAACAACACATAGACATATTGATTGATTAAGTGATTACTTATCTTCAATTAAACATGAGAGATCCAATGGTATAAAACCCTTAAAAATGGCAGAAATTCGTCTTAGGGTTTCTCCTCACAAAGTTGCACCCTATGAATAAAAATTGCAAAACTATATATAGAGTTTAGTGGCTGACGGCGTCATGTTGTAGGAGGTGACGCCGTCTCCTCGCCGTGGCTAGGGTTCCCGGATGGTCTTCCTGACGCCGTCCCTCTTTAATCCTCCAAAATCCGCTCTGGCCCGTCAAGGTCTGACGCCGTCAGAAATGTGCTTGACGCCGTCTCTCTTTAGCTTAAACCGTGATGGCCTTGATCACCTTAAAGGGTGACGCCGTCAGACTTTTCATTGCAAAACTCTCTGGCGCGTCACGTGTATTTTGTCATATCCACCTCTTTTGCCAAGCCATGACGCCGTTGGGAGCAATCCTTGACGCCGTCAAGTGTACTTTTCCAGCAGCTTTGGAGACTTTGTCGTTTTCTTCACTTTTATGCTCCAAAAACGTTCAAAATGCTTCCTTTTCCAGATTTCTTCTCCAAAGTACCTAAAATGACAAAAGGAACGATTTAGGGCAATATTTGATCAAATAAATACGATTTAGGGCTTAAATGACCCCCTAAAAGCGGTACACTTTTCGCTTCATCAGTAATTATGACACGAGCATACTCCAACAGCTCCCACTTGCGACGTCATAATAATCAAGTAATTATACAAGCAATGGTTAGCGTCTAGCAACACGCCAATGCCCCTAGAAATATGTGAGGGTAGTTTCTTAAACGTCTCATTTCAGATGGTTTATATGTCATCTATCCTTTTGTTACAGATACCGTGTTGAACATTAGACATGGATCAAAAGTCATTCTAATAGTTCAACTATTATGTTTCTCGATATATATATTGAACAAGATTACCAAGTGGATTTAAGATTCATCTTAATCCCAGTTGGGTATGGCCATACAAACATCTGTTCAAATCATCGATGGGCCCAATAGTATCTAACTCCAAAGCAAGTGGAGGAACAAATCCTATTTTGACTACACGTGTCATTCACATGCTTCATATCACTCCTGATAATGGCTTTTATAACTACCTTATTCAGGATAGCGTTTAACCATATCAAGGAATGAAATTCCACACATGCAAAACCTGCTTGCATCTCAAGTCTGAGGATAAGAGACATAACCTCTTGCGAGATTCACTATTGACGATGATCCATGTAGTGAATACTCGTAGGTTGTGTCAATCCAATGTTCATCACAATGAACAACATGTGAGTGTGGCAAATAAATCACCAACACGCTCACATTTGTCTTAATTTGATGATACTCCCGTATCGTCAACCGACAATGGATAATTTTAGAATAAATAAATTATTCATGGATTAAACATGCAAATATAGAACACAGTAGTATAAATGAAGACGATCATACCAGGTATATCAATTCATTGTATAATACGACTGCTTACAGTTCCATTATCCAAATACTAAAAACAGATATGCATAAGACTACTCATAGGTCAGAATCTGATGTTCCCACCATGATCGAATCATGTTGTACAAGGCAACAAGTAGTCATCTGAGTAAACTTTGAGAATACTTCTTTCAAAATTCATGAAAGGTTTGAATGATGATTGTCCTTTGTATGTGTGCATTCAAGTACAAGACGAGTATTGCAACAATACATTCCATTAGGGTGTTTGAATCCAGCAAGACACCTACTTTAGACAGTCATCTGAATAGTTTCTCAAACTATAAAGTATTCTTATTCTTTTAATGTATAACGCATTAATTCTCTCAGTCGAGCACATCTAGTCAGCAATTTCATCATTCATGATGACATCCTACCATGACTAGGGTTGAGTATCATCTCAGTTAAATAAGCATCAGCGTATGCAAACAAAACAGAGTTCCTCATATATCCGTAAACATTTGAACATATCTGTGGTCCTTCGTAGGTCCATTATAATGTTCGTTTAACAATTATCTAATGACGTTCACTTAGATATTTGTTGTTATCAACTCATCTTTGCATTCATGCAAATGATAAATATAGCCCAATGCGTAATATGACTTACATGATGAATCCTTTAGTCGAACTTAAGATTTCCACTCATGTGTTCAATCTCATCAAATGAGACTGATCATTGAGACTCCCCTCAATAACGTGTCATATTGTGTTTAGACTTAATAACCGCTTATGTTTATTCTAATAAACATATACGTAACAAGGTTGTATGTCTTATTTTATAAATCCCTCAAGAGAAACTTCATTCCAAGCTAAGGATAAAAGTCTAGCTTAGATGGAATATTGTTTCTAATATGTTAACGACATATGAGATTTAAGAAAATAAATACAGTACTCCAACTTGCTCTTAGTGTACTTAGGAGTAATCTTATTAATTAAAATCAAATTAATGATTTTATAATTAACTCAAGATCTCTGCTCCTAGATGCATGATCTAATCCACACATGGATTATTTTATCTTGTATACATAATAAAGATTATATGGATTCATAAACCCTTTTGATTGCGCATCGTCCTCGCAAAGGTAATCAACAAGAAAAGTGTTTTGATATCCGATTGTCATATTTCATTTACATGAAAACAAGTATGACAATTAATCATTTTTATACATTTAATGTTTGTAGATAGGAGGATTTAATCATAGTCAATTCCTGAGTATGAGTAAACTCTTTTTACTACGCGTGCATTAAATGTGTGTACAAGTTTGTCCTTTTGAGTTTTCTCTTCAAGAAACTCATTCTTAACCTCACAGTCTAGCTGATTGGTAAGAGATCAATCAAACTCCACGAGTGATTATCTTTCAAGGGCTGCATCTTAACATTCATAGTTTTGAGCTATTCATCAGATTCAAGATCTGACAATACATCTCTGTAGTTAGCAGGTTCACTATGATCCTCTAACTTATATCTCTTAGCATTGATATAAAAAACTATATCATTCAGGTGCAAGAGGAATCCTTGCGGATTTATGAATGAGAGATATCAATCTATGGTTTAACCTATGCATGTTCAACCATAGTATGACATTAGCAAGTGTACTCAGAAGGTTGTGTATTTAGTTCTTGAATAACTTCAAGGTCTAAATATACTCCCACTTGCTTTTGTATGTAGAGACTAATCTCTAGATACTCAGCATCTTGAGTAACAATAAATTGTTTTCAAGTGGGACATCCAAAATACACCGTTAGTTCTTGACTCTAGTTTGTTAATTATTTACTCTTAAGTAGTTAACAAATTAAGAACTTCAATTAAGACATAATGGGATTCATCCCATGCCATAATACAATGGTGTCTTAAATTCCTTCTGGGTTGGAATCATATTGAGTGTACACATGGCACACCCAATTTCTAACCTTGATAGCTTTGGAGGTAAAACAGTTTAAGTCATCAAAGATCAAACAATATCAATAGTGTTTGATTTTCCATGATGGACATACCATAAAGTTGTGGTATTCCATGAGGACTGATGTTGTGAGACTATCACACAACTCATTAGATGAACTTATACCTTTTGGCTTACATATCTGCCAACCAAGTCAAACCAGATGGCATCAATAGTAATTTTAGCCTACTGCATACTTTACTTCATGTGCATGTTTTGACTAGAAAACATAAACATTTAATATTATACGTCGTAAGTGTACATGTCTTTAACAAGAAGACATAACTAATTAACGTAGACGTCGTAAGTGTACGTGTCTTTAACAAGAAGACATAACAAATTTGACGTCTTACTTTACGTTATAAGTCTTTCAACAATTAACGGAATTAATGTTTGTGTCTTTACAAGAGACCTAAACATATTCAACTAAAGTAATTACGAGCGCCGACTCTTGGCCTCAATAGTATATTCAAGTTAATTTTGTACTTCATGATTATGAGTTTACAAGAAAACATAATCATATTTACTAAACAATTCAGTGAATATGTTGAAGTAGCTTTTCATGATATCTTGATATTTGTTCTAATTAGGGCAACATACATTTTATGTGTAGAAGTCCTAGTAGAATTTTAGTTTCTTACCTTGCAGTCAAGAAAAACTATTAGTCATATTGTTATATGTTGTACCTTGCACACAATTAAGATTTCTCCCACTTGTGCATGGCACAACATCGTGAGAGCATGCAAACAACACAACACTACGCTCGTTTGTTTGTATGAGCAATATGACAATGTATAAGATAACATATGATTTTTAGTCAAAAATCAAAATATAGATATGTAGAACTTTATCGTTTGAATAATGAATCATGCATAACAATTTTATAGATAACATTTCAGGAAGCAACATCAGGAATGCGACAAGTTATCATATAAAATTTATGCAATGGTTCTTATATAAACTATGATGCTTGACATGTGGAAAGTAATGTATTATTTCAAGACAATCTAGAAATAAGATGGGCAACTTGCAAGGTAATAAAGCTTACAGCTCCCACTGGATTAGACAACATTACATGTGTTTCGTCACCAGTAATATAATCACGTAGCTCCCACTGGATTAGACAACATTACAATGTGTTACGTCACCAGTGGAGAGTGAGTAGCGATTGGATACTTTCCATCTTTCTTTGAATATCTACACATTATTGCTAATGTGAGTCACTTTGACTAGTAAACATGTACTTAGGTATTCAAGAAAGTGCATCATGTTCTAACATATAGATGATGGGCTAGCCATCATTGCTATTTTAACTTGAAAATAGGCATGTATTTCCTCCATAATTGGTCTACTTTACCACAAGGGTATGTAGGACCTTAGTAGGCATATTGGGTTAAGGCAAACTGCTAGGTAATCATGCTAGTAATTGCCTTTACCACATTGCGGTTTATTGATACTTCCGTCTTCTAATTATTTAAACTCATTTTAGTTTGGTAGCTAGTACGAAATAGGTTGACCAAGCAAGAACATGCAAATATCGCCAAAGGTCTGACCAATGAGCAAAATTCGCCATGGGTTGAAATGGCCCTAAGGTCTGACCAAAGAGGTCAAGTCAAGTGCACGTGTTCTTGGTTGTCCAAATATCTTATATTTCTTCAATGTTTCAAAACCGAAACAAGGGTTATAAAACAACGTTGAAGGAATAAGATGTGTAACCATACTTAACCGTTTTGACTTTTACAAGACATCACGATTTCTAGAGTAGGTTTTCCTTGAGTTTGATTAGAATTAGGAAAATTCAAATATTCCTATTATGGCTTTTCCTCATAAAGAAAAAGGATAGGAATAAGTCTCTTTCTTACAAGGAAAGATCGACTTAGTTCGTCATTTTAACAAGAAAAGAAAAAACTCTTGTTTACGGTATGCGTTGCATTAATTGAATTTAAAAGTTCAATTTTAGTATTTTCGATAATTATCCTTTTATAAATTAACTACCCCATGTTTATAATTTAAAACAATTAATTTACGAAAAGGCTAAGATCCTCATTGAGGTTCGACCATTAATGCAGTTGATCTACTAGAAATGGTGGATTCAATAGGTAGGCGACGATCACCAATTGTATTACATGTACAACTCTTAGATCCTTATGGGACTCATGGCATCTAGTGTCAAACAACTAGTGTCATGTAGGCATGTTTAGTCCCATCTTTGCCTCGGGTAAGGGTCTAACCACACTACTCGATTAAGTCATCCAATTTGAAAACTGTGAGAATAATCCTAGGTCTGACCATGGAGAATAGTCACCTTGGGTTACAATTCAGCCTAGGTCTGACCAGATGCTAAAAGGTAATTGCAAGTGTTCTCATAATTGGACGGCGTGACTTAAATTTTGACGGGTAAATAGTTTTGATGTGGATAAAAAACGTGTACGAAAGAAGCATGCATTCATTCTTCGTAGCACAAGTTAAAAAAATTTCTTAACTTAAGTCTAATCATTGTTTTAGTTTATGTGTATCAAGTTGTCCATTTTCAAGACTAATATAAATCCTAAGTGGATTATTAAGTTTGGACAATACAATAAATGAATAAACAACCTTAACTTGTTTAAGTGTTTATTTAGAAAACAATGATTTTTAAGTTTCAAATCATATTTAAACTTAGTTAAACTAAATCATAAGACTTAGTTCAAAATGGTTTATGTTTTGTTTCAAGTTTTATGAAAACAATTTTCGTTTTTCATGTAGTCACAACCATACAAAAAAACAACCAAACAAACATACAACCACAATATGCAAAGCCTCAACCGATGAAAATCCTATGCTTGGTCTTGTGAGCCATCACAAGAACCAAGAGTCAACTAGGGACATATATCACAACCACATGGAGGGCTCCCACTTGCCCCAAGACAATCATGGGCAAGTAAAGGCCCATAATGCACATGAAAACTTGATTCTGTCAGCCCAGTTTTTCTGTTTTGCGAGGCCCAAATGCCCTGGAAGATCACCTCCTCATGATTCGGCCCAGTTGACAAAGTTGTAGCCCTATGTCTTGTGGACCTGCAACAAAAAATTTAGCCAAAAATACCTTACCAATCAATAGGAAATCGCATTTTCCCAACAGGTGTCCAGCAGCTACTTTCGGTCTACAACTCTTCATTCTTTCGCCATTTGCTTCCAAGCTTTCGGTTACAATATATATAAAGTAAAATACATTTAATCTACTTTGTATCTACTGTAAAAATGCCCAAACAATGGCAAAACCAAAATTGAAATACATTACAAAAGTGCCGAAACAATGGCAAACTCCAAAACAAGAAAAACAACCAACAATCACAACATCACAATGCACAAGTGGTCTAGGTTTTCATCGGCTTTGCATATACACATAATAATACATTAATATTATGATCATTACAAGGTGTTGGCTAACTCCATGGACAAACATGCATGTATTTGCCATGGATAACAAAATAAATAACAAGAAATAAATTGTTAGCCAACGAATCGAAGAAATAATTAACAAGAATTAAAACCCCGAATGGTACGCGTGACAAATGGCCATAGAATCATAACCCACTGATATTAGGACCTTATTAACACCATTTTACCACAGAAAAATAAGCCTCATGGGCTGATTTGAAATCGGGTTAAAAATCTCTTAAAAAACACGTTTTTAGGCCATTTTACGGGTACCGATCAAGTAAACAATCAACGTATGCATAACAAATGGCCATAGGATCAAAAATTCCAGATCTTAAGACCTTCTCAAGGTCGACATATTCATAATATTTAAGCCCTAGGGGCTATTTTAAAATGACACTTTTAAATCCATTAAAAAACCACGTTTTTAGCCATTTTTACGCATACAAGATGATTATATGACAACATATGATGGCTCTGATACCACTATAGGTGATGTAATAATAAAATAACATATCAAATATAAATACACGCAGCGGAAAACATCACCATAACAGGATCCATAGTGCCATATGATCAATCAAATAAAATAAACACATAAGTTATACCTTTGTAGCGTGATCCGGGAGTCACCAACAATACTTATGGATCGACTAGGAAAAGAACCACAAGTGACCAAAGGAGATCACCTCTATGATATGTCCACACTACACGTCCTTGATCACCACCCGATGCTAGTCTTAACCCCGTAACACTGATTCTTGCAACAACCTACACTAGATTATATCAAGAAAAGATCAAAACCACAAACCCTAGGGGTGTTGGTTTTTGTGCCATGACCTAGAGAGGGAGAGAGGAGGGAGAGAAGGTTTTGATAAGCTTTAATGTTAATTGTTAATTGATTTGATCAAATCTCCTTTGATCTTATCAATTACCAACTTACACATAGGCCCTTAAACAAGCTCCATGAATCCCTTTAACCCTCCCCTATGGCCGGCCACATGTAGGGCCCACAATGGGCTTGCCCGTTGTTGGCCCAGTCCAAAAACACTAAGTCTAACTTAGTATTTAATGGCCCGTTATCGATCTTGAGTTACGTAGTCGTTTATATATTGTAAATACGATAAATACAATCTATAAAATGGTGTCTCTGTGTATAAGTGTGTGACCCCATAGGCTCACATATATCTAGCCATATAATTAGTGATTATGACACGAGCATACTCCAACACATTTAAAGACCCGTGTCATTATTGAATGACATTTCTAAGACCGTAAATGTTATCGATAAACAGAAGACATGCCTAGAAGAAACTATTTTTGGTATTTTCTATTTTTCTGATTTTTATGGTTTTTCTGGGTTTTAATATTTTTTTTTCTATTTACATTTTTCTGGTTTTATAATTTTCTATTTACAGTTTGGTATAAGATATGTACAAACTATATTATTCAGTTTAAGAAGATGATGACATGAATACCAAAATGAGGATACGTTCAGTATGTGGTAGACATCTGTAGTCAGCATCTCTTAAACTTTCACCACCAAAGCTTTCGAGGCTCCTGAATAATCGCCTGAACTTGAGCCTTCTCAATGTGAAGCTTTGATAGCTTCCCCCTAAACCGACAATCTTCCTTTTTGAGCAGTCTCAAAGCTCTCTTTCAAGCTTACAAAAGGTAAGTGTACAGCGGAAACCGTAGCAAACCATATCAAACATTGCTGCTCCTTTTAAGAATAACCATCATGATTCTCCGATCGGGGGATCCTCAGATAAATCAGCAGTGTATCATCTCACACTTGAATAATTCTTCTCACATTTCTTCCCGCTGAAGACTGAAGAATACATACCGAAAGTATCCAGAGACCACTTCCTCCAAGTAGTTGAAGAGATGCAATCAGTCTCATTGTATGAAGCCCAAAAACCCGAAGCACACACTCAATCCCATAAATGAAGACGAAAATGTAACATCAAGATCAATTAAGACCCGAAAATCCCCTTTTCTCCCTTCAAGAAATTGCCATTGTGAACCTCTTTTATCATCGGAAACTGTTACATACATCTCTTTCCCCACGTAGTTGGAATGATACACCATAAGGAACGAGTTAAAACACTGATTTTCTCTGCGGTTATGACATTTGTCTTCCCGGAATAACCTCAACTCAGAAGAGGTATAAAGTTCATCACGTGTACTCATTGTGCGTTCAGATGAATGTCTCCTTCCCCCTTGCTGGTTTTGATACCTCAGAATCAGCAACACATTTTACGCACATATACATGAAATCTTGAGAGAAGAACAAACTTGGCTCAAATGTATCCTGTGAGAATCAACAGCTACCGAAACGCTCTCTGACTATCTTTATCAACCCTTATGTTCTGTCGGCTATTGCTATGACCACTTGGTGAAGTAAACCCGATATACCAAACTTGAAACTGACGAAGAATTCCCCAAATTTGTTACTTAAACTTGCATTGTTGATGACTGAAGAACGATGTAGTAGAAAACCCTTAAGTACCCTTATAAACTCAACAAGAGCCGAAGCAGGTACAACACCTCTTGAGACTATCCACATCTGCATCAGCGTGTGACACTGAGCACTACAATGTAACTCCTTGAAGTGATAGCTATAACCCGTGAGAACTACAATGTATCTCCTTACAACGGGTATAACTAGATAATCCAAGTCCCAATCATAAATTTTATAACTTCAAGCAAGTCATCAATCGATAGATGAAGTCTCGATGATGAAATAAGTAGAAACCTTCGTGAAACCCACTTCAATCTCAAATAAGGGATACCAAATAAACTCCGTGATCACTTGACATTCCAAGTCCAAATACTTAGCCGTTTTGACGTTTTAGCTGACATTTTCCTTTATGTTCTTGTGGTTGATTTACAGAGTGCACATTAGAAGGAACATCAATCCGTGATGAAGATGATTCTCCAGAACTCGGGTCTGGAGTGAGATAATGGAGGAGGGGTTCATAATCAATCACGGGAGGTAGAGTTCCATGAATTTTTTTCTTCAACACCTTGATAGAAGGTGGAACATATAGTGTTGAAGAAACTTGTATTGTACGGCTCCTGAACTGATGTATTCAGAAGCCGTATGACCATTTCTCAAACATCAATCATCATGTCGTTTATTCACCCTTCTCCCCCTCAAAAATTGCATGTGACTGCCATTTTTGATTAAGCGAGTGAATAAGAATACCATCGACGGCAAGTAGATCCATTTGATAACTGACATCTTGTTTATTCACCCTTCTCCCCCTCAAAAATTGCATATGACTGCCATTTTTGATTGAACGAGTGAATAAGAATATTCTCCAATGTACTTTGATCCACTTGATGACTGAATGAGCATGGGAAGACTATGAAGCTTGTTGATGAGAATGGTCATAAACAAGAAGATTTCTCTTCTTCTGAAGATAAAGTGCACTTAAGCGTACACCTTTCTTTTCTTTGAGGAACGGGGCTTGAAGTGTTATCTGCAGATGCCATTATGATGACATTGAGGCCCGAGGCTTGAATTGCAGTGTTCAAACGTCATTGTCATTGAAGAACGAGGCCTGAACTGATGTGAACAGACGTCATTGTCAATTCCCCTCATATGTTGTGAACAGCCTATGTCCAAATGTCAAAGGACGATCTGTACGACCTGCATTTGAAAACAGACGAAGGAAGAGAGTTTGGAGTGTCGGATCCCCAATTTAAGTTGGGTTCCAGTTGGTTAGTGTAAACAATCTTAGGAGTTGCTGAAACCATGGGTGCTTTGGTTTTAACAATAGGGGCAACACTAGTAGATGCAATGGACCTAGTTAAAGGGCATTGTGCATCTAAAGGAATAACTCTACCAGTTGGCTTCCATTCCTTAACAGGCACTACTCTATGCATTGTAATCCTCGTTAAAAGGCAATGTTCGCCTAGTGTGAATATTCGGCCCGTGGGCTTTGATGAACTCAAATAAGTACATTTTATTACCATCATTTATCCTATTTATTTGACTTGTTTTATTATATTATCTGTGAGAATTGATACGTTTATGTTTACTTTTGTAATTCTCAGGTAAAAACAAGTATTATGTGAAACTTGGCGATTTTGGACTAATTATGGAGCAAAACAAGCAAGAAGTTAAGAGTCTACTGAAATGTACAAGATCAAGACATTCTCCTCCAGATACGCCGCATCTTACTGATTACATACGGCGCATCACTATCAAGATTTCACAAGATATTATCCAAGACAGCAAGGACATGCGCCGCATCTGAGAATGGAGATACGCCGCATCTCAAGGCGGTGTACGAATATTCTGGAATATAATAATCTTGGACCCCACGCGAAGTTAAGTCAATACGCCGCATCTACTTATCCTATGCGCCGCATCTAGCCCTCAGATAGAAACTATAAATACCCTAAAGTCAGACGAATTTCGGGGGTTGGACAATTTTGAAGTACGAGACAGAAGAAACCCTAAGGGCCGAATTCAGTCGAGGTAGCAACACAAGACACACCTTGAACGAAGATACAAGAGCTGTAAGAAGGTCCTGCATGTATTCAATTCATTAAGTAGTTTTGTTTTATTGTATTAGTACACTTTAATTGGTCAGGATTGATGGGCTTGTGTTATGTTATCATTCACTTCAACTCCCCTTAAAATTGCTTTCCCATTAATTAAAGTTTATATGTTGATGTCTTTGGTGACTTTTATTAGTGCATTGATAACCTCTGTGTCTAGCTGAGCATTGCTTGGGTCGCCATGCCCCTTCCTCGCCTATTTATTAGATCGCCTATGCATTCTATCGTCTGTAGAAAAGTAGGAAGAAAGATAAATAGGATAGTCATAAGTAATCATTAAGGGTTTACTCGCCGATAAGATTAGAACCAACGAGAAAGGACTTAATCTCGGTGCGTTGCATCGAACTATACACTTCATATAAAACTAGCAATAAAACAAGTGACAAGCTACTTAACTATCAGGACAGGTCTTCTTATTGTCTCAAGTATTTATCTGTGTACGTGTGTGCTACTCGCTGATTCGTGCTTATTAGTTTAGTTTATAATTAATCATAACCAAACCGTGCCAGTCTCTCAGGCTGAAACCCCCTTGGTTAGATTAGGTTGTATAGCTAACTTAAGATATTAAAATACTGATTAGGATAACTAGATAATACGTTCCACTCTTAGTGATCGACACTCTACTTACCATTATATTCATACTGACCGGTTACACTGCTCGTTAAAGTGTGTGTGTTATTGACAAGTCGGCTAAATATAAAATTTAAAACTTGAATACTGCTAAAACCACAACGACATACCGTGGGTATAAATTAGAGCATACGCACACGCGCATCAAGTTTTTGGCGCCGCTGCCGGGGAGTGAATTGTTATTATCTGTTAATTTGATTAGTATTTTAATTAGGTTTTCTTTTTAATTTTAATCTAACCGCTAACTCTGTTGTATATTAGTTAAATTGCATTCATTGTATTATTTGCATATTTTCTGTTTTGTGTGTTATTTGTTTTCTTTTATTTTTGTTTCTTTTCGTTTGTTTTTATTATTTGTTTTTTTTTTTTGTTTTTTCTGTATTTTGCGATCGTTGTACTGAGCTTATTCAAACGATACGGCGCATCTATTTTCATAGATACGGAGTATTGCTTTTAATTTTTAAAAATACAACGCGTTTAATTAATTCGATACGACGCATCTTTCCCCAAGATACGGCGTATTCTGTTTTTAATAAGAAATTTTTTTCTAAGCGATAACGCCATACGACGCATCTGCTTTAGCAGATACGGCGTATCTATTATTTTAATTAAAAACAGTTTTCGAATTATTAAACAGATACGACGCATCGATCTCTGTCGATACGGCGTATCTTCTGAATCAAAAATCTTGTATTTTGAAACGTAACGAAAATACGGCGCATTAACTTTTGTTAATACGACGAATTCAATTTGATAAGTATAGTTGATTTTTGATATTCACTTTGATCGTTCCACTACTCTCGTGCGCAAGTTGGTTTACTTTCAGGATAAATGATGGCTTAAGCATCACTATGGAAGATTACATTCTGAGCCCGACCATGAGATGCTAGCTGGAGTAATCAAACCGTTGATGATTGAAAGGCTATAATAAGACGACAAGAGTGGAGGAGAATTCAGTACTGGTAACATTGAGTATCTTAAAATCCTTGAAATAGAATTCCAGGTATCCTCTACAATTATTTATCTAGCCTTAAAGAGAGTTCTCTACGAAACCTCTCCCGAATATAATCTCAATTTTGTAAACTTAAAACGATATTTGCTCCTAACCTTGGAGTAAATCATTATCCACTAAGCAATGAGATTATAATCATTAATAAAACGTATATGCCTATTACCCTTACTTTGAATTTATATATATCATATATCGTTTAACCCCAATTGGATGTATAAGGAATTGTGTTGCGGAGGCCAAGGTACGTTCCTTATTTAAATTTCGTTCACTAACATAGCGATACGGCGGATCTAAATATCCCAAGCGCCGTATCTCTGACCAACTAGGACTCATTGACTAGTCAACGAAATTAAATAGATACGGCGCATTCCAATTTTTCAATGCGGCGCATCGTTTTGCCCTATAAATACGACGGGAATGCGCCGGATCTCAACTTTTTACCCCAAATCCTCACACAGTTAAAAACATACACACAGTAAAATTAAACCTAAATCCGAGCATTTTTCTCAAATCAAACCTCTAATCCGATCTCTTAACCTACTCCTAATCATATAATTAAGGTAATTATTCTATTTCGATTTAATTTTGTTTAATATAAAAATTTGGGTTTATGTGATTAATTCGATTAGGGCTTAAATGATTTAGGGATATGATTAGGATTTGCATTAAATGATTTCCCCCGTATTTAATTTGCATAAATCATTGAATTTCTGGCCTAGTTTGATTTGAATGTAAATTAGGGTTTTGAATTCGATTTTGAATTTTAGTGGGAAAATGGATTGGTGGTTGTGTAATAAGCTTTTAGAACTTTTATAACGGGTAAATGGAACTGTGATATTAAGTGGGAGTTTACGTCACGGGTACGGATTCTTGGAAAGCATGCCTGACCCCCTTTTTTTTATACTGATATGCTTTTAGATGCGGCGCATCTATGTTAATTGATGCGGCGTAACGACCTATTTCCAATTTAATAAAACTCTATATACGCCGTATTACTTAATCTAGATACGACGCATCTCGATACGCCGTATCTCATTTCTTGCTCCGCATCTCTTATATTTCACAGATACGCCGCACTGATTTATCAGTTGCGCCGTATCTACCATATTTACAGAATGTTTTCTAACCTCAAAGATTTATTGCAGATGGCACTACCCGCAGCTGAGAACAGACATCCATGGCTCAACTTTGAGACTTTTGGACTGACTCCTGATACACTGGACGAGTATTTGAGGAGGCTTAGAGTTATTTACTTCAAGAGGATTTTCTGGGTCTCGGTTCTTGGTGAGGATATTGGATTGATTGGAGGTGGGCATGCTGCTGATAGTTTGCATCGTAGGTTGGAGATGGTGGTTAGTGATGATGATGATGAGGTAGTGTTTAGATCTTTTGCTTGGGAGAGGTTGTTTGGGGTCGATGAGCCTCTTATCAGGGAGCTTATGTTGGAGTTCTTCAGTACTGTCCATTACAGGGAGACTGATACAGAGTTGGATACCGCCGACACTTTGGTTTTTAGGTTGGGGGGAGAGCACAGGCAGATGTCGATGAGGGAGTTTATTCTGGCTATGGGGTTACACACTGCTAAGGAGCTTAAGTCTGATGGTTTTGCCAGGTACTGGGCTGACAGCTTGAGGGTAGTTCCTGATAGGGCATTGTTGGGAGATTACTGGGATAGGATCTCTTCAGGGGGTGATATCGCTACTTCCACCCCTTCTTACACACTGATCAGGGAGCCCATGAGGAGGTTGTGCCACCGCATGATAGCTTTGACCATTGTTGGGAGAGGTCAGTCACCCGAGAAGGTGACTACTCTTGACCTCTTCCTTCTGAGGAGCATGGACGAGGGGTTGTCGGTGAACATCCCCCACTTTCTGGCACATTACCTCCATCGGGCAACTGCAGGGAGAGACAGGAGGAGTCAGATGACTGGTGGGCATTTTGTGTCTAGGCTGGCCCGCCATTTTAGAGTGATTGGTGACGAGATCCCTGCCGGTTTAGAGGTCGATGTGACTAGGCTGCCGGTTATTGACAGGGATTACTTGGTTAGACTTGGGATCTGTCAGTTGGCTATGGGGGATTACTTTTGGGTGGCATTGGGCCCCGCTAGACCAGCAGATCCAGAGGCGGAGCAGGGAGGTCCTCAGGGAGCTCCGGCTGCTGCTCCAGCCCATCAGGAGGAGCCACAGGCACCAGTACCCCCACCAGCACCTGTACGCACGATGAGTCAGAGAGTTGAGGCAGTTGAGGGAGAGCTGAGAGCCTTGAGAGGCGTAGTAGATGGTATGAGGAGGGACTCGGAGTGGCTTGTTACGAGTGTGAGCCAACTTTTGGAGCATCAGGGTATTAGCCACACTCGCCCGGATGGTACTCATGTTGCAGGAGCGACTCTAGCATACACTCGCAGAGTCCGGGCCAGGACAGATGGTGCCAGCACTTCCGGGACCCGCTCAGACGACCCTACTGACCCATGATATCTGGATTTGTTGTGTTTATTGACATTGTTCCACGTATATTATTATTATTATCTTGTTGATTGTACTCATTATTATTATCGTATATATTTGATGTTTCAGTTGATATTTCTTATTACGCTTGACAAAGACTAGCATTAAGTTCAGCATGAGAGTACGAGAGGACGTGAGAGATAAACCGTGGAACGAGTCATTTTGCAACAGACTATTAACAGTCTGTCTGGTAACTACATGCGCCGCATATGGTAAACAGATGCGACGCATCCTATCCTTTATTTCGTTTTATTTTATTTTTATTTCAAGCCTGCAGAAGATGCGGCGCATCTCTATCAATAAGATGCGACGCATCACCTGCACTGGTCATATCTTACTTTATTTTTCTGCATTTTTACTTTTAACTTTAAAACTTTTTATCAGTTTATTTTAATGCGGCGCATCCCTGGTTAAGGATGCGACGCATCTTCTATTCTGATTCGTATTTATTCCAGGCTCGATACGGCGTATCTTCTTCCATAAGATACGGCGCATCGACTGACCTGATGATTTTCATTTTAATTTTTACATTTTATTTTTACTAACTACTAATGTATTATGCAAGTTTGAACCTTCTTAATTTAGGTGTGTTAAAGTCTTGGTGGTATTATAGATTCCTGCATTTCCTGTGGATATATCAAATATGAAGCTTAAACGTTCTCATCCACAAGGAAGTTGATTTTTTCTCTTATACAAATAATGGAGGATCATACCGAGCAAATCTCAGGGGAGTTTTTCTGTTCTAATTCTTTTATTTTCCAGTTTTTAACCTTTTATACAAACAACGAGGACGTTGTTTAACTTAAGTGGGGGGATTGGAGAATTAGAACACTTACTTGTCCTAAACTTTTTAAAATATGCTTAAAATGTGCTTAATATATCAAAATTAAAAAAAAAAAAAAATTAGCATGTTTTTGTTTTAAGTCTAAGTTGCATAGCTGCACACATGACGTTATTTTCAAAAATTGTGACTTTTCAAAAATTCACAAATCTATGAGTGTGCCGGTGACTTGTAAACTTTAGAACTTGGCTTGTATACTATTCGAGACCACCATAATAAGTATTATTTTTATAATTGGAATGACTTGTCTAAATTGGTAAAATTCTAGGATTACACCCAAATAACCTTTATATGTTATGTGATATTAGCTAACTACACTGGTTAGTTAACCCCTGTATAAACCCTTTTGTTACTCTCACTTTTAGAGTAAGATACCCCTAGAAAAACACTCAGAGCCATTCTTTTCGTTTCTTACACCTTTGTTATAATGTTTCGTTACACCCTTACACCTTAGCCTACCCTGTAGATTAAAATCCGTGGTTGGTTAATTGCTTTAGGCAAAGTGTGTTTCCTTACATTACCTGTGTTCGCGTGCGTAATTCATTATCTATGGTTAGGTCGGGAAATTGCACAATGCAATTGGAGTGAAAGTAAATATTGTATATCTTTGAGTTTATTTTTCGTGTGTTTACTACTTTCACTATTACTGTTATTTCTGAAAGTATGAAAAGTATGGAAAAATTATCCGGAAAGAAAGTGATAGAAAAGTTGTGAAATTTTACACATCTATGTATATGTTGATGTCAAAAAAAAAAAAAAAAAAAAAAAAAAAAAAAAAAAAAAAATTGAAAAAATAGAAAAGAAAAAGAAAAAGGAGAAGTTGGATGTTTGTTTTAACCAACTTATGTAAAGTTTTGTATTAAGTTGTTGATATCACCACTAGTTGTTGTATATTATATTTATGGATTGAATGGGAGTTGAACGTTATGGGAACGCCAACTATAGGTTATTCCTTGATTGAGATTTTGTTGAGTATAATTCGTGTCTACCTAAAGCGTGTGTTTCAAGTGTTAAAGCGTGAGTTATTCTATGATATGAGTCTTATTCATGGGATGGTTGGGATAGTGATTAACCACACTTAGGATTTTAATTTATCTGTTTTGTTTATTTTTTATTTTACACCAATTTGTATCCCAAATATTATCCATACCCTATATTATTCTTTATCCAAACCTTTGATTTATTGAGATTAGGGATTTGAGCAATCTTAAGTATCGTAGTCGTGGATTCGGCTATGTATTTATGATTTTGTCTCCCTTTTTGATATAGTATTATTGGTGAAGATTACTTGGTCCTATCTTTAGCCTATTCGAGTTAAGGATTTGAGCAATTGCAAGTATCGTGTTCGTGGATTCGATCATGTATTTGTGATTTTGTCGCCTTTTCTGGAATTTGAGATCGATAGATATTAAGGAGAATGATTAACCTTTAACCAACAAACCCTATTTACCGCTTTAGACTTGTTATTCCTTGGCTTTAGTGGAGGAGATGCGTATACTTGCCAAGCTTATGATAGAATATTCGTCACGAATGGACAGTTAAACGATTAGATTTGCTTTTATCAGAATATTTTATTTTACTTCTAATTCGTTAAGTGTTTGGTTGTGTGATTATGATAAAACGAATACATGCTTAAATATAAAAATAAATCCTAATATCTTTTAGGATACATTTTCATAAAATTAATTCTAAGGTTTACTTGGGGACAAGTAAAGTTCAAGTGGGGGGATATTTGATGAACTCAAATAAGTACATTTTATTACCATCATTTATCCTATTTATTTGACTTGTTTTATTATATTATCTGTGAGAATTGATACGTTTATGTTTACTTTTGTAATTCTCAGGTAAAAACAAGTATTATGTGAAACTTGGCGATTTTGGACTAATTATGGAGCAAAACAAGCAAGAAGTTAAGAGTCTACTGAAATGTACAAGATCAAGACATTCTGCTCCAGATACGCCGCATCTTACTTATTACATACGGCGCATCACTATCAAGATTTCACAAGATATTATCCAAGACAGCAAGGACATGCGCCGCATCTAAGAATGGAGATACGCCGCATCTCAAGGCGGTGTACGAATATTCTGGAATATAATAATCTTGGACCCCACGCGAAGTTAAGTCAATGCGCCGCATCTACTTATCCTATGCGCCGCATCTAGCCCTCAGACAGAAACTATAAATACCCCAAAGTCAGACGAATTTCGGGGGTTGGACAATTTTGAAGTACGAGACAGAAGAAACCCTAAGGGCCGAATTCAGTCGAGGTAGCAACACAAGACACACCTTGAACGAAGATACAAGAGCTGTAAGAAGGTCCTGCATGTATTCAATTCATTAAGTAGTTTTGTTTTATTGTATTAGTACACTTTAATTGGTCAGGATTGATGGGCTTGTGTTATGTTATCATTCACTTCAACTCCCCTTAAAATTGCTTTCCCATTAATTAAAGTTTATATGTTGATGTCTTTGGTGACTTTTATTAGTGCATTGATAACCTCTGTGTCTAGCTGAGCATTGCTTGGGTCGCCATGCCCCTTCCTCGCCTATTTATTAGATCGCCTATGCATTCTATCGTCTGTAGAAAAGTAGGAAGAAAGATAAATAGGATAGTCATAAGTAATCATTAAGGGTTTACTCGCCGATAATATTAGAACCAACGAGAAAGGACTTAATCTCGGTGCGTTGCATCGAACTATACACTTCATATAAAACTAGCAATAAAACAAGTGACAAGCTACTTAACTATCAGGACAGGTCTTCTTATTGTCTCAAGTATTTATCTGTGTACGTGTGTGCTACTCGCTGATTCGTGCTTATTAGTTTAGTTTATAATTAATCATAACCAAACCGTGCCAGTCTCTCAGGCTGAAACCCCCTTGGGTTAGATTAGGTTGTATAGCTAACTTAAGATATTAAAATACTGATTAGGATAACTAGATAATACGTTCCACTCTTAGTGATCGACACTCTACTTACCATTATATTCATACTGACCGGGTACACTGCTCGTTAAAGTGTGTGTATTATTGATAAGTCGGCTAAATATAAATTTAAAACTTGAATATTGCTAAAACCACAACAACATACCGTGGGTATAAATTAGAGCATACGCACACGCGCATCAGGCTTTCACTGAAAGCCCACATTGCTAAACATTTTCCCTGTAGGTTTCCAAGATTGCTTAACTTGTCTAGTTCTCCAAACTTTCTTATCTGGGGGTTTGTTGGATGACTTCAAAAAATTTTCAACACATTTATCATGATTACCCGAAATTAAACAATCATTACATGTTTTGCAAAGTGAATTAGGAATTGAATTATGATTCCGTTTGTTCAAATCTGACTTATTGTTCCTCATGTGGTCTTCTACTTTCTTCTTAGGAACACTTTTAGCTTGAGAAGTCCTATAATTCCTTTTATTTCTCCTAGGTTTTGACTTGCTAGCTTTAGTGTCTCTGTTAACTCATGTAGAAGGACTGATGGGAATCTTAGTCTTTTTCACTTCCAGTTGCTGAACATGTTTTGATGTGTTGGGATCTGAAGTTTCCTAAGGTGCCTCAAAGGTTACATGCTTGTTCTTAGTCGTAGTGGTTGATGCAACAAATCTATCTCTTTTGTTATCAATCTTAGGGCCAGTGCCAATGACGTACTCTAAAAATTCCTGAGACCTTTTAGTGAGGAAGCAGGCATCCACAACTGCTTTATCAAGTGGTTTTTCTATCCTATCCTCCTCTACAATCTCACGAAGTATATCCAGGCTATCCTTAAGGAGATTGAGATAAATTTGATGGGCAGACCTATTGTTCCTAAGGGGAATTGGAATAGGCACAACATCAACATCATACTTTCTAACAACAGAAACCTTTGGAGCAACATTATCACAAGTGCCAATTGGCAGTTTCCCTTTCACCTGAGTCTTAAGATTCTCAATTTCATTTAACAAAGAAGTTATCTTTTCATTATGACTGTTTCGTGTGACTTTAATTGAGTCATATAACTCTTTGTAATGCTGTTTGATTTTTGAATTTTCAGCTCGAAAACACTCATTTTTACATTGTAACTTATTGATAGTGTCCTGATAGTGAAAATTCTGAGAATCCAAAGACGATGGTTTATTGGTGCCAATTGCTTCACTCTTATTTGACTTTAATTGGGCAATTTGAGCCCTCAACTGTCGAATCGTGTTAGTGTGAGCTTGAATTTTTTCATCACGTTTACTCAATTCAAAATATGTATCAAATTCAGGAGCATCCAAAGATGTCTTGGCATTTGATATTTTACATTTTTCTTCTAAGTGTTGATATTTTAATTGTAAATTAAGATGATCAACTTCTAGTTTTGAAAAACGCTTGACCATGTTATCATGGTCATCATTTTGAATTTTCTCTTGCAGTTTCAAATTCTCCCCCTCAAGCTCAACAACACGATTCTGGGTAACATTCAATGCAATAGAATACTCATGAAATTGACAGGCAGTTAATGCAGCATCAGTAGCAGTATAAAATATATCCTGTGCAATACATCTAGCAATCAAATTCTCATTGGCGATGAGAATATTCTTTCTCTCAATCTCACGACTCTTAAGTTCTATCGCATTTTGAGCTACCTCATTTTCCATTTCTTTAAACACTACTTTCATCTCATTTACTTCTGTTTCAAGGGCGTTTTGCAATCCTTCAAACTGTTCCTTGAGTAATTTAAAGAATGGAATGACCTCAGTTAAGTAACACCTTTTTGTCTGTTCAAAACCCCTTTCCCCCTCAGTAATTCCGGTTGGTGTAATTCTCTTCTTATATGTTTTATCAAAATCAGCAAATAGTTGACAAAGTACATATATGCTAATTAAGGTTTTACATTTAGTAGGAAGAGTCAAAGGAACCAAATGCCTAGGTGTATTGGGAGGATACACCGTCGCAGCTGCAATTTTCCTAAGGGATGGAGTTTTAGCCTCAAGCTCATCGGCCTTTCTTTTTTCCATGTCTAAAGACCAAAATATTTGTTCAGGTGTTAACTTCTTTTGAGGTGCAAACACAGTTAAGCGATTTTCCATATTATAATCATGGGGTTTGACTATAACTCGCTTGGCTATGCATATGGGATCTTTCATTTTCTCATTCATTCTTTCTCTATTTCTCACTTCTATTTCATCACTCTCTTTCAAAGATAAAACCTCAGGTGGTTCATGATTGGGCATAATCATCACATTGGCATCATATAATGCAGGTTGGGCTACCTTAGCAATCTTAAGAAGAGCTAATTTAGATTCACCTACATTGCTTTCACTATGCTTGTCACTTAACTTTCTGTGCTTATGAATCATTTGGGCAGTCTGTCTGGTTTGGTCTTGTGTGTACAACTTATCTTCAAGCTTCTTCTTTAATGTTTTAAGTCTGGAGAAATCATTTAAGAGTTGCGTTTCTCTTTCTTTGAAATCTTGTTTTATTGTATTTAAGTGCTTTTGGGCCTCCTGTTTTTGTTTAACAGTATGATCCAACTGATTTTTCAAAGAAATTAACTCTTGTTTTAATGTTTCTTCCCTTACATTACGCTCTGAGATAAGAGTATGCATTTGACTTTCCATTTTCTGCTCACGTTCAGTTAGTTCAAACTTAGCACGCTGTTCATACATGTTCACTAGATCTTTATATACGTTTAATCTAGTGGTGAGGGAGTCATTCGGGACAAACACAGTGTTTTCATGCCACTCACAAGCACTATCTAAGGCACTAGCATTATCTAAGGCACTCACATTATCAACAACACAGGCACTATTTTCAACCGAAGATTCACCAACTTGTACATCAGACATGATGTTATGAGTCACATATTGTTCATATGGGATAATATTACTATCACCCAGATCAACATTATCTGATTTAATCACATCTGTCTGTTGTACTTCGTTGGGAATCTGCAGTGCATTATCCACGTCATACGTGTCATATAATTTTAGTACCTCAGATATCACAGATGCATTGGAAGTGCTAGCCTGTTGAGGTGACGCGATCATAGAGGACAAGTTAGCCATGAAGATCGTTTGAGCTGTTGGTTCATCATCCACATCAGAGTCAAATGCATCACAGTCTTCAGCCTTGAAAATGTTGGGATCATTAAGCGCAAGGTCCTGAACCGGTTGATCGTCCACATCAGCATCAAAAGTATTGCCTTCATCACCAGCCAGAAACAACAGTTCTTCTTCATCCAACACCGCTCCACTTTCCTGAGCTTGCATCAACAGCATTTTGTCCTTAAAGTAGTCTGCATTTTGAGGACGTTTTGGTTGATTGCAGTTTCTGGCAATGTGTCCCAGTCCACCACAGTTATAACACTTGGGCTGTTTCCCCTGCCCTTGATTTGCATTACCCATTCTGAACTGCCCAATACCTCGACCCATGTTCCTTTGATTCAAATTTTGTCTCCCCTGCACGTTCTGAACCACAATTTTTCCATCCTCCACCATTGCAAGATTGCGTGGGTTTGATGAGGTTCTGAGTTGGTTGTTAGTCTGAGGGAGCGTTGCCTTAAATTGTTGAACAAGTAAGGACACTTGGTTGGTGAGGTTATCAATCAATCTGTCGGTGTGAGAATGCCCCGAATCCAGTTGTGTACTCAAAGTAGATGGTGATGAGTAGGGATGATGATAAGCTTGATCAGATGGTGATTGGTTGAGTGGTTGAGTATTAGCAACAAGAGCAAGTGGATCATTTGGTGCAGTTGGATTAAGTTTTTCTCTCAACAGACGATCATATGCAGCATGTTTCTCATGTTGCTGCAGATAGGCATACAATTGTTCATAATTGGTATCTCTCAATCCCTTGTTGAGTTTCACTGCAGTGACAAATCTGTCCCATTCTGGAGTCATGTTATTCACGAACTTGGAGTTAAGTTGGATGTTTGGCATTGTCATTTTGATCATTCTCATATCATTTACCAACTTGTGGAATCTCACATAGTAGTCTGTGATGTTCTCTCCTGAGTTCATTTTGAAATGTTCAAACTCATCATACAGTTGTGACTCACGATCTTCCTTAGTGAGTTCTGACCCAGCCAATAACATCTTAACATTGTCCCATACTGCTTTAGCTTCCGTGTTGAAGTTGATGAGTTTGTAAATATCTTTGGGCAGACCTTGAATGACAATGTTTGAGGCTCTAATATCAGCATCATACCTCTTCTTCTCCTCTTCATTAAGATCATTGTAAGTTCGAGGTCTGTCAATTCCCAGAGTCACAGTTCCATCTTCACCAGTTGTAACAACGTCTCTGGTGGTGCCCATTTGATATGGTCCTTCATCAATTGACTTAAGGATGTTGATGAAGCGAAAAGTGTACCGCTTTTAAGGGGTCATTTAAGCCCTAAATCGTATTTATTTGATCAAATATTGCCCTAAATCGTTCCTTTTGTCATTTTAGGTACTTTTGAGGAGAAATCTGGAAAAGGAGGCATTTTGGACGTTTTTGGAGCATAAAAGTGAAGAAAACGGCAAAGTCTCAAAAATCGGCTAAAAGTTACCTTTGACGGCGTCACAATTTACTCTGGACGGCGTCATGCCTGGGCAAGAAAAGTTGGACGTGAAATTTACTCATGATAAGCCAGTGAAAATAGCATGTGAATTCTGACGGCGTCACGCTTTAACTTGATCAAGGGCGTCACGGCTTAAATCAAAAGGGGACGGCGTCACGTTAAAGGTTCGACGGCGTCAAGCCTTGATAAGCCAGAATGGATTTTTGAAGAGCTAAAGAGGGACGGCGTCAAGAAGGTCATCCGGGAACCCTAGAAGCGGCGAGGTGACGGCGTCACACTCCATAAGGTGACGCCGTCAGATCCAAAAATCTATATATAGTTTTCTAATTTTTTGTCATTAGGAGAGAACTTAGTGTGTGGAATTTTGGGAGAAAACCCTAAGACGATTTTAGCTTCTTTTTCAAGGCTTTTTGCCTTGAGATCTTCCATGTTACATTGAAGATAAGTTATCAATTAATCATTCAATATGTCTATGTGTTGTTTGATTTTATCTTATTCTTGTCTTTTGATTAACATGTTAGGCTAAATTTATCTTGTGTTTGCTTAGATCTAATGAAACCTAGCTATTGATTATTGGTTATTAGTGTGTTATTAGTTGTATTGGATGATTGTTTATCTATGTTAGGCTTAAGAAAACTGGCTAACTTCCTATTCGGTAACTTGCTTGAACGTCTTAAGAAACATGAACCAAATGCGTACTAAAGGTTTTTATGGTTGTATTTAATGCACAAGCGAATTCTAGTGATCCCATGTTAGGAGCTTCCTAGCCGGCTCGACATAGGAGTGAAGTAGGAGCTTGTAGAGTTGGGGAAGTAAGTACGCCACCCCACGAATGGTATTAAGGAATACACCCGTCATCCACGCGACTAATACACACTAATTAACCGGTAAAAGATAGTTAGGGAGTAAGGAAATCTAAGTAAACACATTTCTCTACACATAAGTTTCTCACCACATTTTATTTTCAGTTATTTATTTTATTTGCATCCGTAGTAATTTTGGGTTAGTTGACTAGCAACTAATTCCGCCCACTCTTTCAAAACCGAGATTTTACTTGCTTTCATAAAAAAATATAAAAACATAAAAAGAATCTTCCTCAACCCTTAGACCTATTAGAGTAGTCTTTCATACCTAACGAACACTATTCCCTGTGGAGAACGATCAATCCCCCGTACTTACCACTACACTATACTACATCGGTCAGGTACACTGCCTGGTGGGGTTGTAAGCCTCTTGAGATCCCTCGAGAGGTAAAACCTGTTGTAAGGTTACAAAACCACGCATCAAGTTTTTGGCGCCGCTGCCGAGGAATAGTTATTGTTTAGGTTGAATTTTTATTTCTATTAGGTCTACTCACTAAATTCCTTTCTAGTGAGATTTTTATTTTATTTTTCTAGGTTTTCTTTAGTCTATCTATTTTCTTCGTGTCTTTGTTCGTAACCATTACCATTCGACATCATGGAAGATGGTAATATCCTTAATCCCCACAACCCACCACCACAACAACAACCACCACCTCCTAGAGCCCGTACTTTAGGAGAGTATTCCCGTCCTAGCCACCATGGCTATCAAAACACCATTGAGCTCACTCAAGGAGCCAATATCACACCCTTGCGATCCGACACCATCCGGTTGGTGCAAAGCGGATGCGCATTCCATGGACTTCGTTCCAAAGATCCTAATCAACACCTCAAGGACTTTCTTAAAATCGTTGATTCTATAGACCTTGATGTTGCCACTCGAGAGACGACCCGATTGCGTCTCTTCCAATTCTCTCTGCGGGATCAAGCTAGCCATTGGCTAGAACGTCAACCCACAGGATCCATTACCTCTTGGGATGATCTCACCACTCGTTTCCTTGCTCAGTTTTTCCCACCGGGAAGAACTACCAAGCTAAGGAATGATATCTTGATGTTCCAACAACGTCAAGGCGAAACTCTATACGAGGCATGGACTCGATTCAAGGACTTACTCCAAAAAGTCCCCCACCATGGCATAGAACTTTGGCTCCAAGTCCAAATCTTCTATGACCATATCAATCTCTCCACGAGGCAAACCATTGACCAATCGGCCGGTGGCAAGCTACGTGATCTAAGTGCGGAACAATCATGGGCTCTCCTAGAGGATCTTGCTCTTTATGACAACGAAAGTTGGAGTGATCCCCGTGATTTGAATAAAACGGTCAAGGCAATATCTTTGCCTTCGAACAATTCAAGCACTCCCGACCGTAGGATCATAGAACTTGAAGACCAAGTCAAGTTTCTCATGAAATCCTACGAGGCTCCTAAACCTTCAAGCCAAGTGAACAAAATCACTTCTTCATGTAAATTATGTAGTGGTCCCCACGACACTCATGATTGCATGGAACTTCCCAAACAAGCTTTCAAAGAATTCGCATCCTCGCAAATCGATAAGGCGGGAGATAAGTGGCTCACCACTAATTATGGGCCCAAAAATTCCGAAGATGGGTATGAGGCATGGAAGAATAAGCCAAATTTTAGTTGGAACCAAACTCGTAGCGTATCATTCAATGACTCTACCCCGCTCACCTGGTCTGAACATTATCCTCAGCGACACACGCATAAACAACAAAATCGCGAGGAATCACTGCAAAAATTCATTCTCTCTCAAGAAACACAGCTCTCCAAACTTGAGAATCAATTCAGACAACAGCAAGTTGATATGAACAACAAGGTTGATAACCTGTTAAAGGTTATCAATGATCGCCTTGCTGGCAGGTCAACTTGTGAGTTGGCACGAGTTAATGAGATCAAATCTGTTACGGTGACCCACCAAACACCCCCTCCTGCAAAAATCAAGCACCCTAGTAAACTCTTCAAATACATATCACAAAACGAAAAAAAAAAACAGGAGATACTCATACCCCTTCGAAACCTCTCTACTTCGTGAACACCATTACAACAATACCTGTTCCTAAACCAAATTTGGACCAACAAACAGCCAAGAATGTGGACAATGAAATGGAGGGTGAAGTTCCCGAAAAGAAACCCGAGGCGCCCGACGACTATCTAGACTCACCAAAGAACTCGAGTACAATAGAGGTGAGTGATGATGAGGGCTCGGAAGAGAAATCCGAAATGCCTCATGGGCTCCCAGGACTGCTAGACCGCCCCCTGGTAGAGGAACTTGAGAGGGGCACAGCAAGGTCGCCCATGGGATTCGGAGAGAGAATAGAGGATGGCGCTCCTAGGGTCTTTAAGATATCTTGCACCACTAGGAAAAAGTTTATAAAAGATGCCTACATAAACCCCAACTCTTCTATGAGCGCAATATCCCTCTCTCTATATAACGAAGCCTTCACTGAACAAGTCAAATATGAAGGGTCTAATATCATCGGGGTAATAAGGAGGGTACCAATTGTGATAGAAAAGTTCCTCTTTCATATCGAGTTAACTGTAATTAATAACATGAACTCTATCATCAGCCCATCCTTAACTGGCCTTGTTCTAGGCAAACCATTCATAAAAGCAACGGGAGTGATACTCGATGAGGATGATAGGAGTGCATTATTTACCGATGGTGTCAGGAAAGTGATTTTTCGGGATGGCTGTGAAGAAGTGTATGAGTATCAACCATCAGCAAGTGGCAACACATGGGGGTTACACGATAGAAGGCCTGGCCGAATTAAGCGACATGGTCCAAATAATCTCAAAATACCTTGCATGATTGGTCACAAGCATTTTTATAATGTTTACATTGACACATGTTTACCCAAAAATGTGATGTCCTTGTTTCATTATAACAACATTTGCAGATGGGGGATGATTCATAAAGGGAAGGACGACATCGGCATAGATGATGATATACAGGTGTTTGTAGGAAATATGACATTCACTATGAGCTTCGCAATCGTCGATAATATCAAAGAGTACATCGATCCCAGGTTATCACAAGTTGTTTTTGGGGCACCTTTTTGCCAGGCCACAAGCTTGGTTGTGGACGAGCTCAATGGGATCATGACTTTCACCGATGGGATTAGGGAAATCTCATACCAAACGCCTTACAAGATGAGAGAATTCAAGGAGATTGATTATAAAGGGCTCGATGGGTTAAGTTCCCAACTCGTGTTATGTGATGATGATGTGAGAAGGGGATGTAAGGATACTTTTGACCTGTCAAGCGGATTCTTTAAGCACGATAAGGAACTTGGTTCTAAATACCGAAACAATCCTTTTGATCACGTGGACCCGAAATACCTTTACTATGAAAGTGATTCTGATAGAGGATCAAAGGAGAATGGCCTAGGAACTGTGACTGAAGATGGAATCACGTAATGTACGTGACTTTGAGTCTAGCTACAAGACTCGTTAATAAAGAAAAGCGCTTCTTGGGAGGCAACCCAAGCTTTATTTTATTTATTTGCTTTGTGTGTTTATTTGTTTGTTTGTTTGTTTTTATTTGTTTCCGTATGTGTGTTTAATTTTTATTAGTATTGATTCATGTTCAAAACTAAAATTGTGAAAATGCTTTATTTTGTTTTTAACTTCGTCTTAACTACATATAAAGGTATTTTGCAAAAGATAAGTGTAAGGGAAATTTAAATCGGTTTATTAGAACACAAATGAACATGAATCGTAATAATAATAAATTAGCATACATATTCGTATTTGTTTGAGTCAAATGCTTGTATCGAGTCATAATGATGTTTTGCAGGATTTCCAGGAAGTAAGGTAAAGGTTTTTCCAGAAATTTTCCGGAAACTTAAAATGAAAATTTTTGTCAGGTCATTTCTGACGGCGTCAGGGTTTATAACCTGACGGCGTCAGATTTAATTTTCAGAAATTTTTGAAAGTTTTGTTTTTAAAAAAGTTTTTATTAAAATCTCCAACTTATAATCTCCAGGAATCTACAAAATTATCATTCCACAAGCATTATATCCTTATATATAGATTTATCCCGCCGATGTTATGCAGGTTTTCGTGTTTGTTTTCTCAGGTTTAACAGGTTATTTTGGACAAGGAAATGTTTTGAATCAAGCTTTTGGCGATGCATTAGTCATGGAGCTTCAACATTACCTTGGAGGAAGATTTAACCGTGTAATTTCATTATCCACCGAGCGAATCAGGGGAGTATTTGATTTCATTCTTTTACTTTTTTCTTTTACATCTTGTTATTTGAACATTGGGGACAATGTTCATCTTAAGTGTAAGGGGGGGTAAAAGTACGATTTTAGAGAATACAATTACGCTTGACTTTTGTTTGTTTAATGGTAGATGTGTAATAAAACTGAGAGAAATACTTGTTAAGGTAATTTTAGTGCCAAATTTAAAATTTTTTACAACATATAGGAGTGAAACTTTGATCTTAATGAGCGTCTCACGGATAGGAGTTATATGACTAGCACAAAAAACCGTACCACTAAAAATTTTTCCACCCCCAAATATGTGAGGTTCGCCCCTATAATTGGTAGGAAAAGCATTTATGCTATGATGTGTGTACCGGTAGCACTTAGATTCTAGAACTTGCGTTAGGACCATTCCAAGGCCACAAGTGAGACTACATTCGTGTAGTTAGATTTACTACATGATAAGAGGCATTAGGATAAACCCATTGTTTTACACCTGTGTTTTTGTTATAATTACTTCGGCTACATTGGTCAAGTAATTCTCCCACACCCTTTGCGTTGTACTCATTTTTAGTACACGATACCCCTAGTACACCCCTCAGAGCCTATCTTTTCGTTTCGACCTTTAAGCATTTTACTTAAAGGAAGAATTTGTTACACCCCACTTAAATGTACACCCAAATCGCCTTAGCCTACCTTGTATGCACTCATTTTTAGTGCATTATTGTTACAACATTTGTTTAAACCCAAGTTAATTATCTAAGTTGATTACATGGTTGCTAAGTCGAGTCATATCCTTGTACATATTGTTTTGGGACGATTGGGACTCATGGGTAAAGTACTAGTGTAATAGAGTAATGGGGAAGAACATCATTTATTACCCCCATATGTGCTAAATATTTTAAAAGTACTCCAAGTTTTTCAATTATCTTAATTCGAGTCATTAGATTAGTATTTGTAAAGTTATGTAAAAGTTCAAGTGTAAGGGGGATGCAATGCCCCTATGATGTATTATTTTGGATGGTAGGGCAAAAGTGTATGCAAAAAAAAAAAAAAAAAAAAAAAAAAAAAAAAAAATCGAAAAATCAAGAAAAACACAAAAAAAAAATGAGAAAAAGAAAAATAGAAAAAAAACATACGGACTACCATCCCGTTTCATTTTATGTTTGTTTTATGTTTTTGTTTTTGTTTTTGTTATTTCATTTCTAGCTTAAGATCGAGTCTAGTCTTGGCTTAGCAACATTGTATAGTACATGTAATTGATCAAGATCTTTAACTCGCCACCAGTAAAATATCCTTTATCCAGCAAAACAGTGTTTTCCTTTTCCCTACACCTAACGTTATAACCCATTGAAAAGCCCTCTTTGATAGTTTATCTTAGGTGCTTACGCCTAGTGGAGGAGGTTTTCGATCCTTTCCCAAGCCTATGGTAATCTATTTGCTATGACAGGTAGTGAGAGATATTATCCGTTTTCATTTATGAGATTTATTTTGATGACACTTGAGAGATGTGAGTATCTAAACACTACTTGTGAGGTGCTAGTTTGTAATCTCCGTGCTTATTATGATTGAAGTGGAACGATTATTTGTTGTAATTACTTTTATGTTAGCATTAAATGACCCCTAACTTGTATTTTGATTAGAATAAAAGCGCATTTGCTTGAGGACAAGCAAATCTCAAGTGTAAGGGTATTTGATGAAGCGAAAAGTGTACCGCTTTTAAGGGGTCATTTAAGCCCTAAATCGTATTTATTTGATCAAATATTGCCCTAAATCGTTCCTTTTGTCATTTTAGGTACTTTTGAGGAGAAATCTGGAAAAGGAGGCATTTTGGACGTTTTTGGAGCATAAAAGTGAAGAAAACGGCAAAGTCTCAAAAATCGGCTAAAAGTTACCTTTGACGGCGTCACAATTTACTCTGGACGGCGTCATGCCTGGGCAAGAAAAGTTGGACGTGAAATTTACTCATGATAAGCCAGTGAAAATAGCATGTGAATTCTGACGGCGTCACGCTTTAACTTGATCAAGGGCGTCACGGCTTAAATCAAAAGGGGACGGCGTCACGTTAAAGGTTCGACGGCGTCAAGCCTTGATAAGCCAGAATGGATTTTTGAAGAGCTAAGAGGGACGGCGTCAAGAAGGTCATCCGGGAACCCTAGAAGCGGCGAGGTGACGGCGTCACACTCCATAAGGTGACGCCGTCAGATCCAAAAATCTATATATAGTTTTCTAATTTTTTGTCATTAGGAGAGAACTTAGTGTGTGGAATTTTGGGAGAAAACCCTAAGACGATTTTAGCTTCTTTTTCAAGGCTTTTTGCCTTGAGATCTTCCATGTTACATTGAAGATAAGTTATCAATTAATCATTCAATATGTCTATGTGTTGTTTGATTTTATCTTATTCTTGTCTTTTGATTAACATGTTAGGCTAAATTTATCTTGTGTTTGCTTAGATCTAATGAAACCTAGCTATTGATTATTGGTTATTAGTGTGTTATTAGTTGTATTGGATGATTGTTTATCTATGTTAGGCTTAAGATAACTGGCTAACTTCCTATTCGGTAACTTGCTTGAACGTCTTAAGAAACATGAACCAAATGCGTACTAAAGGTTTTTATGGTTGTATTTAATGCACAAGCGAATTCTAGTGATCCCATGTTAGGAGCTTCCTAGCCGGCTCGACATAGGAGTGAAGTAGGAGCTTGTAGAGTTGGGGAAGTAAGTACGCCACCCCACGAATGGTATTAAGGAATACACCCGTCATCCACGCGACTAATACACACTAATTAACCGGTAAAAGATAGTTAGGGAGTAAGGAAATCTAAGTAAACACATTTCTCTACACATAAGTTTCTCACCACATTTTATTTTTAGTTATTTATTTTATTTGCATCCGTAGTAATTTTGGGTTAGTTGACTAGCAACTAATTCCGCCCACTCTTTCAAAACCGAGATTTTACTTGCTTTCATAAAAAAATATAAAAACATAAAAAGAATCTTCCTCAACCCTTAGACCTATTAGAGTAGTCTTTCATACCTAACGAACACTATTCCCTGTGGAGAACGATCAATCCCCCGTACTTACCACTACACTATACTACATCGGTCAGGTACACTGCCTGGTGGGGTTGTAAGCCTCTTGAGATCCCTCGAGAGGTAAAACCTGTTGTAAGGTTACAAAACCACGCATCAGATGTTAACTCCATTTTCTTTACCCAAGCAGTAGAGCCGTATTCTTTGTGCCCACGACTCATAATCCGTCCTATCCAGCATAGGCGGACGGGAATCGGACCCTGCTGCTTGAATGTCATCGGATGAGGTGCTTGGTACACTGGCCATAATGTATACGGGATTTTACAGTTCTTGTGATTTAACCGAGAAATTGAATCTTTCGCGGGACTTTCTAAAATCACCAAGAAACAAACCGTAAACTAAGAGTAACTTGCAAAATAGAATTTTAAGTCTTAACTCAAGGAAACCCAAATCTTAATTGATCAAATCGCAAAGATTCAAGACACAGCTTGACTAATCGCAACAAGACAAATCGCAAGCTTACCAAATCACAATAAGTCAAATCATAAGGGTTGGCTTGCAACGTCAAATCGCAATAGATTAACTCGCAAACTATCAAATCGCAATAAGTCAAGTAGCAACTTGTCAAATCGCAGACAATCAAATCGCAATTTGTTAACTATGAGTCAAAACGCAAAGTTCAACTTGCAATTGCTCAAGTCGCAACTCACTATAACAAATCACAACAGTCAAATCACAGCCTTGAATCCACAAATTGCAACAGGCAAATTGCAACCAAGGAAACTGATCAAGTCGCAACTGTCAACATGCAACTCTATCAAATCGCAACCCTGACTGACACAACTCGCAACACCCAAAACGCAAGTCACAATAAGACAAAACTGTCGCTATCTTTGTCAAGTCGCAACACACAAAGCGCCAAACCCGTCCCTTTCTTAGCGATTTGTCGTTTTTACTAAAAGCAGTAATAAGCCAAGTCGCAACTCCAAGAAACCCCAAATCGCAACTATCACTTTCCCAACAATACACAAGTCGCAACTTTGAAACTTTTACCGAGAGTCAAATCGCTACTATGAACAACTTAACACTACCACACGTATCGACCAAAAACAACCACACACGACCAAAAATAATAATTCCAAACACAAAACAACACTTATACCCAAACCATAAGCAAGAAAGTACAAGAGTTTAACATATCTAGCCACTAAACAAGTCGCAAAAGAGAGATCTAAGGGTTTCTCTATTCGAACCAAAAGTACCACACTACTAAGCAAATGCGTGAATATAACCATACGTGAACCTAACCATGGCTCTGATACCAATTGTAGAATATTCACGATCAAAGAAACACATGTATGGTACACAAATATGGATCGAATAGAAGAAAGTTTAGAGAGAGAAGTAGAAGAGTTGGAACCTTGAGAGAGAAAGTGAAGTATGATATATTAGCTTGTGAGAAAAGGTCCAACCCTCTCCATAGGTGGAGAGGGGTATATATACTATTCCATATTATGCCCCGAGTGGGCTGTGGAGCGAGCTGACAGAGGGTAAAGACCCGACCCACTCCACAAGATCTATAATAACTAATCTACTACTAATAATATTACTAATCCTACGAGCTATTTAGTGCTAATGAGTTCTCGGGGTGACCGAGTCTTCAACTGAATATTTATATTCCTAACATGCATTCATATAATTGTAGGCAATTTAGAAAATTTCATTTGACAATTAGTATACTGCAATTGTTAAATACCTGTTGGTTTTCTGGATTTTCTTTCAAAAGGTCGTTAAGAGTCACCCTGTTCCTTTTTTTTTCCTGTTCTGTATCTGGACAACGTTGTCGTTACACATTCACTATGACTGGCGGTTCTATAAACTGGTCATACCTGCAGAAGTATGTTATGTTACTTGAGTATGCTGTGTGTTTTTAGGTATGGTAATCTGGCAGTTCATTAGCGACTTACGCATTGCGGATTTCAGAAGTCTCTGGTATATCTGGATTCAAATAGTACTTTGTTGCAGCTGTGCTAGAAAGCTGAAGGCCTGTTTAGTTTGAGATAAAGGTTAGTGTAGCACTTTGTTAAGGTATATAATATGTGCGGGGCGAGGAACATACCACCATAGTTTTTTACCAAACATGAAGTAACCGCTATAATAGCTGGTTTTTCAATGTTTTCATATTTTGTCATGTTGAAAGTATGTGCTTTGTCATTCCACAAAGTAAATCGGACAGTGTGTCCGCTGTTTGAGACAATGAATTGCCTGTCAGTTTAAGCATAAAAAGAAAAATGCTACAAAAAGCGTATGCCACTTACTCTAGATTTTGGATACCGATATCTATCCATTGAACCACTTCACTTGTAGCTTTCACTGCCTCTTGTATGCCAGTTACATATTAAACGCAACCAATATAATCTGTAAAGAGGAGCTGTACTTCAAAAAAAAATTCTCATACGTGCGATAATTATATGTAGATCACGTACCTGTGAGAAGCCCTTCTTTTGCATCGACTTTTGAATACAGGTCTTTATATTGTGTAAAGTTGAAATAATGGCTAGGGAAGCCTTCGTCGGGTATTGGTTGAACATCTGTGAAAGCTCCAAAAACCAGTGACAGCGAATGCGGTAAGGTTTGCATCCATGTTTTTGCAGGTTGAAAGCCA
The DNA here is from genome assembly GCA_021014915.2 of Artemisia tridentata subsp. tridentata. Taxonomy (NCBI): domain Eukaryota; kingdom Viridiplantae; phylum Streptophyta; class Magnoliopsida; order Asterales; family Asteraceae; genus Artemisia; species Artemisia tridentata. The sequence continues at coordinate 193,225,007 of CP139507.1, forward strand.
AAACCAGTTATTTTATAGGTTTGGTTGATCTGCAGACTGGCATCAAATTTATTTTTTTCACGGATGTTGATGTTTGCTTGTATAGCTCCTCCCTGCAAATGAAATAGAGATTTATAAATTGGATATAAGTTTTTTTAATTGTTTCAAGGGAATATGGATATATCGATTATTATGATAGAATAGGTCGTTGTACCTGGCGATCAATCAGCATGCAGCAGAATATAACTGGTTTTCCATTCTTGTTTGTCACTGTCCATTTGCGGTATGCTCTTACATAGATGGCTTTGTCTGTGTCTGATGGCTTTAGAGTCGCGAGGCTGACAATTTCTGGTTCTATCATAATTTCTTTTCCTGTAGATTTTGCTAATGCGACAATGCTAGAACCCTCGTCCATTTTCCTGTATCAAATCCATCATATGTGTATTTGCGTTAGAGTAATAGTTGGCTGCATTAAGATGAACATTTATATGAATGAAAATAGGATATGATTGCTTTTATGTAGTGAGAATAATAGCATATGGAAACTAACCAAATGCGTTATTACTGATTGTAAAGACCTAAACAAACTATAATGCGAATCTAATAGTGGCAAAGGCAAAACAACCTGTACTGATCAAAATTGGTATTAACTTTAAAAAGCTTATCACCTGAGGTTTTAAACAGTAGCGTATATGTGTATCTAAACAATAAATATAAGTATCAATGACCTGTGCGGATATGACTATGTCTAAAAAATCTTTGTAGACTATATTTTTAGTTGTATTCACATTTCTTTCTTCCTGTTGCTTGATGAGAATTTTAAGGCCTTCAGAAGATGTTGCTCTTGACAATGCAATAGTTGTCCGTGGCCGAATATAGGTTCCGGTAGATATATGCCAATCTTATTGAGTGACTGCCCTTGGCTTTTATTTATCGTCATCGCATAGCACACCATAACAGGGAATTGCTTTCTTTTAAACACAAACGGCAGCTTCTCGTCTTTATTGATCAATAAAATCCTTGGGATAAAAACTTTTTCAGACATTCTGGTGCCTGTGATGATCTTCGCTTGAAAAAGTTTGCTGAAGACCTGAGTAACAATCATCCTTGTACCGTTACACAACCCGCCGGCTAGGTTTAGGTTTCTGAGCATCATTATTGGAGCACCTATTTTGAGCTTAAGGTTATGCGGAGGCATTCCTGTAAACGAAAGGGTGTTGAGATATTCTGTAGGGTAGAGGAGTTCCGTTGCTCTTCCATCGTTTGTTTTCGGTATGGCTTCGTCAAAACTTCAGTAACAATAGGCTTCACCGTGTAACATGTCGAGAACAGTTGAGTTAATGATGTCAGCAGTTTCGTTCTTTGGACACACTATAGCTTTTTCTTGTAATGCTTTTGCAGTTGGCCTTTGGAGTGTTTCTTTGTCATATATAAAGCTAATGAGGTCTTGGATAGCTGTATCATTGTCGGGAATGCAGTATCTATCTAGAATACGTATCCAGGCTGCATTCTCTGGATCATTGTTATCTGGATCTCCAATGGTGCCGTCGCCAACCTGCAGTAGCCATTCAGAAAATGCGCGAACAACTTGTTTTTCTTCAATTGACATTCCTGGTTGCCTAAGCCTCATGTTCTCTTTAAGACGAATGACTTTGAAATGCGGCCATAGGTACGATAGTGTTATGGAAGATGCTATAATTTCTTGTTTTGAAGCGTTTTTTTTAACAGGAAGCGTTTGCCTGAAATCTCCGCCTAAGATAACTATCTTTTTTCCAAAGATATCGTTTGGAGCGTTCAGTATGTCTCTGAATGTACGATCAAGCGCTTCAAAACACCTACGATCATTCATCGGAGCCTCATCCCATACGATAAGATCGGTTTGTTTGATTAAATCTGCCATCTGAGTTTTTTTTTTATGCTACAAACCGATTCGTCTGTCAGATCAAGTGGTATTTTAAATCTTGTGTGAGCTGTCCGTCCTGATGGTAGCAGTAGGGAAGCAATACCAGAAGAAGCAACCGCCAATACTATTCTTTCGTCTGATCTCAGTGTAGAAATTATAGTCTTCCGAACGAAAGTCTTGCCTGTTCCTCCGTGGCCATAAACAAAGATGAGTTTTTGTTCATGATTGTTTATTCCATTTATGACCTGGTCGAAGATTACCCGTTGTTCAGGGTTGAGCTGCGCTACTAATCCTGCACTTTCACTTCTCAACAATTCGCGGTCATAGTTTCGTTCTTCCATTATAGCCCTGTTTGTCAAGATCTGAAGCAACTGAGGTGGAGGCAGTTCCATGCCAAAATCTGTGACAGATTTGCCGTATTTAGAATCGCTTGCAGTTCACACATAAGGCCGCCTTGTAAATCGTCTGGATTTATTTGAATTTCTGGTATGTGCAGCATGTTGGACAGTATCAGAGGAATATCTTCAGACATACTATCTGCATGTGATTGAAGTAGCGTTACTGGACTTGATACGTCACAAAAGATAAGTATTTGACAAAACAGTTTTCGCATTTCAGATGCAGTCGCTGACAAAGAAGCTTCTTGTAAAGCTATATTCCATTCATGATCATTTCCCAAGAGGCCCATTGCTTCGCAAGCGCCTCTATATGTAGGATAAACATGGTTATCAATTGTGCGGGTATGGCGGAATGATGTGCAACCTTTTTGGTGACAGAGTAGCATCCGTAAGTAAAATGCATCACCAGAGCTTGGATGTATGTATGCTAGTCGACCAATGGCATGGGAACCTGTTCTTCGTCTCCGCTGCCAGTATTTTCCGTCTTGATGCCATACAAATTCTTTGGGAAAATTTACGTACGTTAAGTGGCGACCATCTGTATTGTGGGTGTTATACCTGAACCATTCGGTTAATGTTGTTCTTTTGTTGTATTCATTGTCGACAACTGATTGCAAGGACTGGCCTGCTCTGAAAGTAACACGTTGCATGTTCTGAAGGTGCACTGCAAGTATCTGAACAGGCGGATCTCTGCTATGTATATTGAAACCAAGAATCCTCCAACATGCTTCATGCGGGCCAATATATCTAGCATCCTGGAATTTTTTAATTTCATCGATTTGTATTGCACTGGAACTGGGACCTGGCTGACCGTCTCCAATTCTTCTTGTAACTTGAGTAATTATTCGGTCAGTACCTTGGAGATGTACTTGAAGAGATATTTTATAACCATCGTCCACTCGCAATACTCAACGTTGATGTGTGCATAGAAGCGCATACATAATAAACGATTGTGTGGAACAACGTACCCATTGTCAAGTTTAACATTTTGCCTCATTGTTGTTATGCCCGTATCTCTTCTACAGTAATGGACAAAACCTTTTTTGTCAATAAATGTGGCAGGACAAAATGTCTTAGGGAATGATTTGCTACACTCGTCTCCGCGTTTCATACATGGTGCTGACTTATTGACCAACCGGCAAGGACCGTGCATCATGAACTCTGAAATAACTCGATAGCCTTCAGGATCAAGTGTCGGGTCTGGCAATTCTGCAGATACATATGTGTCTATATTTTCATTCCTTTGGACACGCTAACTTTCTTTCACCCATAATAATAGATGACAATGTGGCAGGCCTCTTTTCTGGAACTCGACTGTATACAAAACTCTAAACAATTCGTAAAAAAAGCTATTAAATGAAAACATCACATGGTTGTAAGAATTTATCAAATCATGGATCTTTCTTTCAAAGACACCATCAATAACATCAGGTCTGTCTGCGACTGTTACATGGGGGAAGTTTTGCATATATTTTTCGATTTCTGGCCAACTGACGTTGCATGTGAATGTAATAAAGAAGGATGGGTTACCATGAACACGGCATATAGCAAGTGCATCTAAATAGTGGCTATACATGTATCGTGGGCCTCCAGTGAAAGACGAAGGAAGTATTGTCCGTGAGCCTGCATCCGAGCCATTACAGTCACCCCGTGAGATGGCATCATACAAACCTGCGATGTAGTCATTCCTTATGTCGTTCTACTTCTCTTGAATATAGTCCAATCGTGACTGTTCGATGCTGCAATACGCTGTTACAACATATTCCTGAAATAGGCGACCACTTCTTGTTATTAAATTATACTGATCCTGTCGGTCATGTAGATGGTATGCATAGTAAAATTTCATTGACATCTTCCTAAGAGTATCAGATGTTTCATTGCTTGTATCAGCTAATTTAAGACCCAAATGGCATCCTTGTTTGCCGTAGATAAAAAGGAGTGGGAAATGTAATGAAATGTATAAAGGATGCAGTTTGTTAATTCGTTGCGGAGTACCATTGTGTTTCTCAATAATAACATCATAGTCAGTTGCTACATCCGGACCACCTTCGAATACTATCGCACAATTGAATCTCCTGAAGGTAATTCATATTGTCTTGAACCAACGACACCAAAGAGCTTGACTTTAAACTCAGGGATATCAGCCTCTGCCATCTTGTTTCTTGCTGTTCTAAACACTTGCACCAATTCATTGTGATTGTCCAAAAATTCAATCAAGCCTTCTACAATTTCCCTCTGCAGCCCCTCACCATTTCTCTGGATATTTTCCAAACGATTGGCAACCTCAGTTATCTGTTTCATATATATAAAGCTGTAAAAACTATAGGTCCTTTCCTGGCTCCGGACACATACTTCCTATCCAATGGTAAATCTGTCCTGAAATTTTGAAGACATAAGGACCATGACCTGTGTTAATAGACTTACCGATTCCAGCGCCTAAAGATGTCATTGCAAACATCTGATTGTAGGCTCTAATATTTTCCATAAAATGCCTGACAGTGAATAATTGCTTAATATATTCTGGATAGTCATCGTGCGCAGGCAGTTGTTACCTGGCCCCTGTTGCAACACCTGCGATATTCTGGATGCAGGCTTGAACTTTTCACGATCCTTTCATCGGACCCGAAAAGAGCATTGCAATAATCACATTTGCGGTTGCAGTGGCCCATATATACGTATGTGCTTGGAGGTCTGTGTATAGGAGATGAGATCATGAGAAAATGGAAAAAACACATTAGCAAATAAGGTGAAATAAGCAAGACTATACAACCTTGCCTGGAACGCGCTCTTCTATTTAGTGTCGCATCTGTATGAGGCCGTGCACTCGTTGAAGAAGTTAAATGGGCTTCAAGAAAAAGTCAACTATTGTTAAGAAAGTGAAAGAGGGTCTCATCATATGATAATATAAAAATCGTGTAAAATGAATAAAGCGTATGATAAAAAATTTAACATAAGGAAGCATATTTTCAGTATACATAGTCTAAATAGTTAAAAGAATGTTTTGAAAATAGTAAGAACAAAACAACGAAAGCATCAAACCTTGGCAGACACGTGTTTGGTCTATTGTTTCTGGTCAATCGCAGACGCCTCGGTTGTTGTTGAAGAAGTTAAACGGCCTGCAAAAAAAACAAGAATGTTGTTAAGAAGCTCAAAGAGAGTGTGACCATATGATAATATAAAAGCTGTTTAAAATGAATGAAGATATGAATACACAAAAAGGAAAATTATAAAAATTGTTTAAAATGAATAAAGCGTGTGATCAAAAATTTAACATAAGGAAGAATATTTTGAGTATATGTAGTCTAAATAGTTAAAAGAATGTTTTGACAAATAGTAAGAACAAAACAACGAAGCATCAAACCTTGGCGAGCACGTGGCTGGTCTATTGTTTCTGGTACGCGCAGACGCCTTGGTTGTTGTTGAAGAAGTTAAACGGACTGCAAGAAAAGGCAAAAATTGTGCTCAAAGAGAACGTGACCATATGATAATATAAAAGTTGTTTAAACTGAATGAAGATATGGATACACAAAAGAGGAAAATTATAAAAATTGTTTAAAATGAATAAAGCGTGTGATCAAAAATTTAACATAAGGAAGCATATTTTCAGTATATGTAGTCTAAATAGTTAAAAGAATGTTTTGACAAATAGTAAGAACAAAACAACGAAGCATCAAACCTTGGCGAGCACGTGCTGGTCTATTGTTTCTGGTACGCGCAGACGCCTCGGTTGTTGTTGAAGAAGTTAAACGGGCTGCAAGAAAAGGAAAAATGTTGTTAAAAAGCTCAAAGAGAACGTGACCATATGATAATATAAAAGCTGTTTAAAATAAATGAAGATATGGATACACAAAAAGGAAAATTGGAACCTTGCAAATGATGGATTCATCAATTTACTTCGGCACCCGCATGTTCAGTGGCAGCCGATCGTGAACATGGGTCACCTGTAATATGGATGCATACACTAAGAAACATGTATGGTCCATAAATTGTGTAATTAAATATTAACAGATAGTTGTAATGTATTAAGAAACATTAGCAAGAAGTAGGAAACCATGCGTAGGAAGTGGTGAAGCACGCAGTAGTGTTTGTTAGTGGTCACGTTTGTTGCCGAAGGGCACACGTTAGCTGGAACAAACGAAACAGATATCAGTAGGTAAGCAAAAGAAGGGGAATGCAGCTGCTAATAGAATTAGGTGTATATAGAAGATGAGATCATGAGAAAATGGAAGAAACACATTAGCTGAATAAGGTGGAAATAAGCAAGACTATACAAACCTTGCCTGGCATGCGCTCTTCTATTTGGTGTCACATCTGTATGAGGCCGTGCACTCGATGTAGAGTGTGCTGAAAAAATTAACATAAAGAAGCTTTGTTTTAGTATATGTAGTGCAAATAGTTAAAACAATGTTTTGACAAATGCCATTAACGAAAAAACTAAAAAATGAAGGAATAAGGAAGCAATACAAGAAGAAGCAAGCGCCAATACTATTCTGGTACATGCAGACAACTCGTTTGTCCTTGAAGAAGTTAAACGGACTGTAAGAAAAGACAAAAATGTTGTTAAGAAGCTGAAAAAGTGCCTGACCATATGATAAAGGACAAATACAAAAAACATTGTTTTAACAAATGCTAATAACGAAAAAACGAAAAAATGAAGTAATAGGGAAGCAATACCAGAAGAAGAAGGCCAATACTATTCTGGTACGTGCAGACACCTCGTTTGTCGTTGAAGAAGCTAAACGGACTGTAAGAAAAGACAAAAATGTTGTTAAGAAGCTGAAAGAGTGCCTAACCATATGATATAGGGCAAATACAAACCTTGGCGAACACGTGTTGGTCTATTGTTTTCTGGTACATGCAGACACCTCGGTTGTCATTGAAGAAGTTAAATGGGTATAAGAAAAGACAAAAATGTTGTTAAGAAGCTGAAAGAGTGCCTGAGCATATGATAAAGGGCAAATACAACAGTAACTAAAAGTAAGTTTTGTAACATACATAAGAGATCTGCTGGTGCCCCTAGCTGCTCCGTAAGACGATCCTGAAGCTGTTTTTTCTTTTTGCCGACCGTAGTTATTGTGTCATTGTGTTCAAAGACTTTACGTTTTCCTTTATCCACTGGTGTTGGAGTTATGGGACCACATGAGTCGATATGGGCTGAATACAGGTATGTGTATATTGGACATTTGGTACGTTGGTATGGCCTGAAATAACAACAGCTGTAACAAATTACACACAGATAACCTTTGAAAAGCAATGCCAAAGATTAAAGGAGGAAAAATAAGGAAGGATCAGCACATATTTTTTTCGTTGGCGAGCAAGGCAACAACCCACTAATATGGTCTTTGCTAGCATTGGTTGTTTGATGACCATGACGTACATCATTAGCCACAATTTCAGATGAAAGTATATGAGCTTTCTCTAACACTACTTCAGGTAATTCATAAACTTGTGATGCCGTCCGTTTTCGTGTGCGGCTCAGTTCTATAGCATTAGGCAAATCTTCTAAAGTTTCTTTGTCCAAATTATGGTGCAAACTTTCGCTGGCTTCTCTATTTGTCACAATTCACGATTACAGGGCTTCTTAACAACAGAAGATAAACATGCACCGGTTTCATCTACATCAGTGAGCGGCCTCTTGCCTAGTATAATTTCATTCTGAGACTGCGTTCCTTCAGAAGCAATGAACGTGTGTGCAGATTCTAAAGACCTAGGAGACGCAACCCTACGCCTGGCCTTTTCTTTCGTACGCATATTAATAATACTAAAGAACACAGTATTTAATGCAAAAGGAAATAGCTCATTTGCTAATAAACTAAAAAGAAGGGCAGTCGTAAAAAAAGAGGGAAGTCGATAGCAGCGGCAAGCACATAAAAGTAAACCACCAGCATGATATACAAAGGGATTGCATGCAATTGTTAAAAGGAAACTTAAATATAAGTTATTGGCATGATACACATGCAAATGAAATGTGCCTGTAAATGAAAGGATTTCAAGCATGCAAAGTAAGATTAACACCATAATAAGTACCACAAAAGTAATAAACATGGGCATATCGATTTCAGTATACCTTTGTAGAAGCTGCAAACGTCTATTTTACCTGCACACTGAAAAGCACAGTTGTGAAAATATATATACAACAAAAACCTACAACACATACGTAAAGAATGATAAAACACCTACCAATCGCCTTTCCTTCTTTTTATCGATTTTTTTTTTAGTTTGGTGACAATGTATCCAAAGCTCTGATATGCAGAAGCTTCTAACGGCAGGGAAAGTGCACGTGTATGTTTTGTCGTACTTGAAATACAATCTCCACCATGCGATGATATAGTTAGGTGGGAAAGTACAATCTAAACAATACGACGTAGCACGACTTTGTATTAAGACGAAGAAAACGGGCCAAGTTAGCGAAACAGGCCGGCGGATTTTGGGCTAATGCAGGCCCATTGATGTTTTTGCGCCAAATCGCCAAATGTGGCAGTGCAAAACGACGCAAAACGACATCGTGACCGTCGCTCTATAAGATATATATATATATAATGGAGTAATCTAGTGTCATTCGGTAAACTTTTTTTTTTTTTTTTTTTTTTTTTTTTTTTTTTTTTTTTTTTTATAGACTGGCTGGGTTGGTGCAGATATAGTTAGTGAGAGCTCACTCTCATACTCTTATAGGAGGAAACCACTGTGGGAAGCTCGAACTCGAAACCTCTCGTTTGGGGAAGAGCCCCTTGACCAACTCTGCTAGGCAGATGTTGGCCATTCGGCAATTTCTAGTGGGAGTTCAAGTATATGTAATTCTTTAGCTAATGTTTAGACTATACATGAAAACACATAAATTGAACATCTTTCGGTATGAATACATAAGGTACTATAAGAGATCTTAACATTGTATAAAGAAGTAGAGTATGCCATTTGTCTTTTTTACTCTGCCATTACGTGGCGGGAAGGTGCATTAAGAAAAACTAACAAGGTAAGAAGCACGATCATTTTTTATTAGGTGCAATTAAAAAAACAAACTTTTTTTTTAATACAAAAATTAGCACTACATCGCAAAAACATATGAGTGTTCTGAAATTTACCCTGGTTCTGTCCATTAAATAGATACTTGTGATATTCTGACTTACAGTATCGAGTTAATCTTGAGGAAGTAGAGTTGAATTGAACGTATCGTTTTTATCTTGGTAAAACAATATATCTTGTATTATTTCACTTTATAATGACTCATGCAGTGACAATGTTACACGATCGTAAAAGTTAAGTGTTGTTTGTCTATTAATAGACCCTGAATCTGAATTTGATTAGCACATTTAAATTTGAGACGTAAATGTCTGAATCTGAATTTAATAATATTGTTTGTTGTTCTATTAAAAAATGTTTGAATGATATAAATAGATTGCAGTTTCACTCTTATGATACATAAAACATTAAATAGAAAAGTTGAGTCATAACTACTAATAAAAGTCGAGAAAATATATAATACATAATGAAATAAAACCAAAGAAAAAAAAACTAAAGTAAAAAAGTAAAAAAGAAAAAAGAAAGAAAAGACATTAACATATATTAAGAATTTCCTTCACATCTTGTTGGGCAAAAAGATTGAGCTTATGGCTGCCTTTAAACGAGAAGAAGAAAGAAAACAAACACGCATAATGAACAAAATGTATGTAACTTCTGAAAAATTGTTGTGATGCAACTTCTAAAATTCATAAGAAATTACCCATTTAATTATAAGTTTTTGGCTTTGCCTTTGACTACGATAATTTTTTTCATTATTATTTTGTGTTTTCGAAGGTATATCATATTAACAAAATAACAATACCAATGACTCACTTTATGTTTAAGATACTTTTTTATATAATTATACTATCTATTTAATAGTGGGTATGGCAATGTGCAAAAAAAAAATCTCCAAACGTCATTAGCAATGTCATTAGGGCATGAATGTGTGGTCCATGGTAATGCTTTATATGTCTTACAACTGTTCATGCTACTGTATTTTACTATTCATCAACTGTGCTATGTAATTTGGGGAAAAATTAGTACAAACCTTAGATTATTATACATGCTAAATACCTATCTCAGTGTTCTCTATCTCTCTCACTCTCTTTAGAACCATCTCACCACCCTCTTTATCTCTCGCGCTCTCTATCTAAAAATAAAAACACCGAAAAATCATCAGCACAAACCTTAGATTATTGTACTAATCACATTCTTATTCTTTTCTTTGATCGGTTAGGATCTGCTCATCTGTAATAATTCATGATTTAATTGAGGTAGTTATTTTATTTTTATTTCTCTTCCAAATTAGGGTTTCGTTAATTTTGGGGTTTTGTTGATTTGATTTGTAGGCTACCTTACTTTGCCATCTTTTAATGATAGTTTTGATCCTTAGTTTCAGGAATTGAATGATGGCCCTAACCGTTTGTTCGCCGTTTGCCCGAGTTAAAGTTTTGGTATGCTTTTTATTTATTTATTTATTTGTTTGTTTAAGTTGTTATTGATTTAGTGATGTGTTAGGCTTAGGTCTATGACGATTAACTGATTAACTATTCAATTTCGGGTGAAATGATGCAAAGGCGCATGATTATTTATGGTGATAAGTATTGAGATTAAGATTCTGAGCCATGGAGGTAAAGCGACTTGGTGGATTGTTCTTATTCAAGTTACTTAAAGTCGATAAATTTGTGCAATAGGTACTAAGTGAATGCCACTTACAAAAACTAATACTGTTATTACGCATTTAGAAACAGTCTTTTGACCATCTCTGCGATATTGGCAGTCACACCGCGAATGTGATTGCAGTCCCCTATCATGGCAGGGCATCACGGTAACGTGTTTGCAGCCGGGGGGTGGACTAATCTTGGCATAACAATTCAGTTAGTTTGCAGCCATGCTGTGTGTAGTGTCGATGGCACTATGAACAACTATGGCGGGGCAACTGCTCATCTGTGGTTTGCTATGGCAGTAAATTATTGTTTAATGTATATACAAAAAATCGGCGATGATGATGGATGTTTGCAGTTGCATAACTAAAACATGTTCCTTCTAGAAGTTGGTACCTTGGCGAGGCGACCTGTGGGTTGCAGCCACTGTAGTTTGCCGGCTTCGGGTACATATGTGTACTCCGATCTGAGCCTATGGTTTGCTTCATATCATTCATTTATCTATATTTGGTAAGTTCCTTTTTATATATAGTATATATGAACTATTGTACTTTTAATAACCTTTTTTTGGTGTTTTGTAGTTATGCTTTTGTTAGTTCATGTGTTTTTTGTTTGAATTTTGAAGGTTGATGATATTTATTTGATGAGATTGACAAGAAAAGTGCATTAAGTGAACCTAATGTTGGACTAGCCTTTTGCGCCCCTATCATGGCAGGGCATCACGGTAACGTGTTTGCAGCCGGGGGGTGGACTAATCTTGGCATAGCAACTCAGTTAGTTTGCAGCCATGCTGTGTGTAGTGTCGATGGCACTATGAACAGCTATGGCGGGGCAACTGCTCATCTGTGGTTTGCTATGGCAGTAAATTATTGTTTAATGTATATACAAAAAATTGGCGATGATGATGGATGTTTGCAGTTGCATAACTGAAACATGTTCCTTCTAGAAGTCGGCACCTTGGCGAGACGACCTGTGGGTTGCAGCCACTGTAGTTTGCCGGCTTCGGGTACATATGTGTACTCCGATCTGAGCCTATGGTTTACTTCATATCATTCATCTATCTATATTTGGTAAGTTCCTTTTTATATATAGTATATGAACTACCGTACTTTTAATAACCTTTTTTTTTTTGGTGTTTTGTAGTTATGCTTTTGTTAGTTCATCTGTTTTTTGTTTACAGATGAGCAGATCCTAACAAAGAGGGTGGTGAGATGGTTCTAAAGAGAATGAGAGAGATAGAGAACACTGAGATAGGTATTTAACATGTACAATAATCTAAGGTTTGTACTAATTTTTCCCCAAATTACATAGCACAGTTGATGAATAGTAAACTACAGTAGCATGAACAGTTGTAAGACATATAAAGCATTGCCATGGACCACACATTCATGTACTAATGACAGTCTTAATCACCTTTGAATTTTTTTTTTTTTTTTTTTTTTTTTTTTTTTTTTTTTTTTTTTTTTTTTTTTTTGCGCCCCTATCATGGCAGGGCATCACGGTAACGTGTATGCAGCCGGGGGGTGGACTAATCTTGGCATAGCAACTCGGTTAGTTTGCAGCCATGCTGTGTGTAGTGTCGATGGCACTATGAATAGCTATGGCGAGGCAACTGCTCATCTGTGGTTTTCTATGGCAGTAAATTATTGTTTAATGTATATACAAAAAATTGGCGATGATGATGGATGTTTGCAGTTGCATAACTGAAACATGTTCCTTTTAGAAGTTAGTACCTTGGCGAGGCAACCTGTGGGTTGCAGCCACTGTAGTTTGCCGGCTTCGGGTACATATGTGTACTCCGATCTGAGCCTATGGTTTGCTTCATATCATTCATCTATCTATATTGAACTATTGTACTTTTAATAACCTTTTTTTTTGGTGTTTTGTAGTTATGCTTTTGTTAGTTCATGTGCTTTTTGTTTGAATTTTGAAGGTTGATGATATTTATTTGTTGAGTGCATTTCCAAGAAAGAAGGGCTTGGAAGAAGAATATGAAATACGAACAACCTCCTTGGTTCGGTATGAAGCCAAGCCGATACATACGATAGGTGAAGGAAAGACCCCCCATTTCATAGCGCCTGGGGAACGCAAGTTTGAAAACGCTTTGAATGGCTACCGCCTAATGTAAAGTTCAAGAAGAGAATGATTATGAAGAAAAATAAAATTGTGCCAAAGAGTTGTGGAAAATGGGTTAAGAATGCAGGAAGTGTATTCGGATTACCGGATTGATGAAATGAGAAGGTATAGTTTATGTTTATGTCATCTGATGATGTTCTGTTGATGTTAGAAACTTGCTACAAAGCTTTGTCTGTTATCTTATATTTAACATTATAATTACTTTAGACTAAATCCGCTTTATATATTTCCATCTGTGAATTCCAGTTCTTGCTATGAAATATTGTTGAAGTAGTTTGATGTTAACTTTGGAAATTATTATTCATCATTTTGGAGATATATATTAGGTTCGGGTTTTGTTTGGTTTCGCTACTAGCTTTGTTTTTGTTTCATAAAGGTTGTTTCTAAACATATGCATTACTAAAACGTAAAACACAAATCATATAACAAAAAAAAACTATCTAAACACCCCGCCGCAACGCGCGGGCTGCCCAGCTTGTGATAATGTATAGGGCGGAATCCGCCTTATAAGATAATAAGAACAAATAGCACCTCGGCTGGCCATAAAGCATGAGCCCTGGCTAGGATGGAGAAGGTGAAAGAAGCGGGGCCCGACGGGGGTAATAAGAACCTGAAATCGGGGAGTAAGGTTATCATACGGGATAAAAGCATAAGCCTTGGTTAAGCACTCTTCTGCCACTTTCCCACAAGATGAGTAAGCTGCAAGTCACGAGTCATGTGACCTACCCAAAGAAGAAAGGAATATCTTATAGAAAAAAGTGCAGACTAAATCTTTCCTTATATGGGTAATAAGACTGTATCCGACAACGACACGACTCCCAAAGGCAGCTGGAAATCATACGTACAAACAATATAGCTCGGATATCAGGGTTTAAGGTACCAGGCTCAGGCAGTCACGCTATTGGTTGTCGGACATTAGCGGGACCCGCCACCTGTGATCCGGGGAAAACGACAAAAACCTTAGCCTATAAATATCAGACATTGGACCATTTGAACTCAGGTTTTGACACACACACTTAAACTCTATTCTCTCAAATCTTGATTCCTCAAAAATATACACTTACTCTCACACCTGGAGTTGATCGTGGGATCCTTCTCACACAGTGAGACTAATGGTGCTCTTTCTTAGCAGATAACTCTAGTGAATCCAAACCATCTTCGAGCAACACGCGGTGCCTTCTAAACGATTGTTGATAATAAAATAATACCAGTAGACTCTGTATTATCATATAACATTGTACCAAAAAGATTATAAAAAGTGTAACTTACAAATGAACTCGATCTTAGGCACCAAAGTGAGCTTCAGGTTCATGGAACTAAATGTTGAATAATGTAAACCCCGTAGGTTATAATGTTTATTGAGACATAATATATAGAGGTTACATAACCTAGAAATCCTAATGGACCCAAACACACAGACGGCCTCGGGCCTTATAATCTATTGCCTAATACTTCCCCGCAATTCGAGCGGCGAAATCGAGAAAGCTCGAATTGGAGTGTAAACTAAAAAGAAATATTACGCAATAAAAACATAATTTTTGATGAAGAAATCCGCAGCAAGCGGAAGCAATTCTTCAAGCAGCAACAAAAGCAGGAGCAAAAGAAAATAACACATTTGTTAATGAAGATATCCGACAGCAATAAGCGGAGACAAATCTTCATCTGCAACAGCAACAAAAGCAAAGAAACAAAAATAAAAGCAAAATATAGACATGGATAAATGGTGGCGGCTAAGGTTTGACGGGGTGACATAAAGGAGGCGGCTCAACTCAGCCACCTAGATCTGAGGATCAGAATCGATCTGATACTATGTTGAATAATGTTAACCCCATAGGTTATAATGTTTATTGAGACATAATATATAGAGGTTACATAACCTAGAAACCCTAATTGACCCAAACACATATGTAGAAAATTAGAATTGGGGGAAGGGGGGGCTGAATAGTTTTACCGATTAAAATCACTTATTAAAACTTATAGATCGACTTATGTCAATCTAGTTTTGACTTGTTGGATAATGATAGAAATAAAAACATATAAACTAAACTAGGAGATAGAGTTAGAGAGACACAACCACAACACAAGTATTTATAGTGGTTCGGCTACAAGGACACCTTCCTTGCCCTACTCCACTCCTCGAGTCACCAACTCGAGAGTTCGTTATCACTTCACAACACAAACTCCTTTCACATGGCGGAGAATCCTTCACAACGTCGCTTACACTTTATCCGGTACAAAGCTAGATACAGGGTCTTTCACACAAGGTAGACCAAACCTTCGTCGCCTACACTTTATCCGGTACAAGGCTAGATATCGGGTCCTTAGCACGGCGGACCAAACCAACTCGACTAAAGGATCCAACGTCCTTTTACACCTATCGACTCAACACATCTACAACACCCTTTGAGAAGAAAGAAAGAACAAGATTCACTTCTGTGATATTGGAAGAGAAGAATCAAAGCAACCCATATCCTGAGCTTGCACATCTTCGAGAGGTTGTGATCTCGCCTTATGGAAGGAACCTAGAGAATCACAAAGAGAAACTACATAGAAAGATCCTTAGATCTGAGGTTAGAGTGTTTAGAGTATAGAGAGAAGTAAACTCTAAAATGGGTGAGAGATAAGAGAGAAATGACTCACTATTTATAGGCAAAACTGCCTACTGTTCACACGGTTCCACCGAATCTCTTCCCAGAGGGATCCGGCTAGTGTAAACCGAGGGATCCAGGTAACTGGGTAAACCAGTCTAGATTTTGGGTTACAAACCGGGTTATGGGTTATGATCCATGGATAGATGATGTCATGCCTGATGTCAAAGACATCTTGGGTCATGGGTCATGGACTTTGGGTTATGGGTTATGGACTTTGTCACACCCCCAAAATCGGGTCTAGCGGAAGCATACATGTCACTAGGGTGCTACTTAATTGGTATCACAACACAGGGTACAAAGAACAGTTTTACCTCAACCGTTTAGAATAAAATTCATTAACAAAAAGTATTAAATTTACATTGTTCAAAAGTAGTGCGGAAATAGGCCCATTAAATAAGTAAGGCGGCCCCAACAAGTATATCAGAGTATTCTATGACCGTGCCCTTTGCCAAGCGCCTCCAGAGATAAACTATTGCCTTAACCTGAAAATACATGCTAAAAGGTCAGCTTACGCTGGTGAGTCCATAGGTTTGTGAATTAAACCACGAAGCGGTGAATAATGAAGCATAGGACAACAGTGAGCATGATATACAAATGTGAGCACGTAATAAACTAGCAACAACTGAACCTCAGACTACAAACACGCATAAATGATCCACACATAGATTGGGTGCCACTTCCCAAATTCATATTGGGTGCCACTTCCCAAAATGTATATTGGGTGCCACTTCCCAAGATATATATTAGGTGCCACTTCCCAAAATATATACTATCAATGCATCACTAAAGAGTTGCACATGTTCAAGCCAAGTCACACAAATTGAATTCACACAATAAGGCACATATTGCAATCAAAACACACATATTGTCCAAAATCATGAAACCAGTAGATCACAACATTAAATCATTCAAAAGCATTGAGTTTAGTTAAAAACGAGCATGTATTCTCCCCCAAAATAGTTATAAAACTGGTAAAAGTAGGGGCCATGAACTTACCTTAGCCACAACAATGTAAGGATCACAACTGGCATCGAGAAGCAAAACATAGTAGTCTCAAGACATACAGCACGACAGTTCCAAGATGTACCGGCACAACGGTACATGGGTATAAGCACAGCAGTACACAACGGTCTATGATCGGCACAACCTAATACGTATACGGTTATCTCAAAATATGTCTCGCACAATAATAAAGTCTATAAAAGACAACGTGTCGTAGTTTTCATGGATTACTCGATTTCAAAACTTGCAAAAGTTTAGTATCAACGTTTTGTGTGGTGTGGTAAGATAACATAGACTCGACATACACTCACGCCAAAGAGAAATAAACATCGACATAGTCGAGAGAATACTGACGAGAACTCAAACTAAAGAAGACAAATCTAGAAGTTAACGACAATTAAACCCTCAAATAAAATAAATCAGTTTGTACGTTTTGGTATTTACCCCGATATCCAAAATAACTTGTATAAAACATAAACGTCTTATAAATAAAAATCAATTTTCTCAAGTCGTCGTGACTTTAATTAACCAAATCTGTAATTACAATATTTTATAAGTTTTATGTTTCGTTATCATTCGCGAAATTATTAGTTTTGGTTTTATTGAAGATTTTGTGTCCGTTTCGTGTCTAATATATTAAATTCGTTTCGAATCTAATATATTATACCGTCTCGAGTCCCAAAATGTCCAATAAGTCCAATGCCTAACATCGTAAATCCAATAACGATCCATTACTTGTCCAAGTATAATAGTCATATTTCGTATTCAAATCCAATCCACAATTCCAAATACAATCCGAAACGTACCAATATGTCATCAACCAATTATAACCGAACACACTTTTTCTATTTTAAGCTTATGGGCTTGTGACTCATTAAAACCAAACGCAGCCAGTTTGGGCTTCGGCCCAAAATAACATCAAACGCACCCTTAATAATAATTTTGATACCAAACGCGCCCTAATGATTTTGAACCCAACACACAAATTTCATTCACAAACGCACCCCAACTGACAATTTAACGCACCCTAGTTGGCTGAAACTACAAACATAAGACCACCCTTGTGGTGTTTTCGTTAGTCGAACGACAAGCACACACCAACACCCTACGTGGGTGTTAGTCGAACAAAGGCTCAAACCAAACGAGCTCACTCTAGTGAGTGTCTCGTTAACCAAAACAACAGCATCGATATATCACATAACACGAACATATCCTATATGAACTAACAAATCTCGACACAACAAAATCATCATAGTTACTAAATAATAAGATCCCAGCTTCACCGAGACCATGGATGGTCTCGGCTCACCCTTGCCGACACAAACTAACACAAGTATTTCCCATCTACTCCGCGACGTATACCAACGAAACAACCAATCTGAATCCGGGATCCACACCACAACAATAACCTCAGAATTTAGCACAATCACATCAACACTTCAACTGGAAATAAATTCTAAACATGAAACTGAGATACCAAACGGGTTTCTCAACTCGGGACGAAACTATAGCACCAAATGGGTCTCGACCCAACCCGTTTTCAAACTCGAATCAAACAGACACTTCTCAAACAATTTCTTACCACACGACACATTTCCAAAACACGGTTTAATCAGTTTTATAGCCACGAGAATTTGTAAAAACATTTGTAATCCAATATTAATCCACGAAAATAATATCAACAATAACTATAATCGGTTTCATCAAAAATAAATAACAAATGGCTTTTCTCGGTTTACCACGTCGAGAAGAGGAAGAGGAGGGGGAAATACGGCGGTGGTGGATACTGTGGTGATGGTGGCTGTGGTAACTCGAACCAAAACAAATCCGGAAATATACCTTCGATCTACTCTTATCTTGTTTCAACACATAAAAAGGCGGCGGCGATTTGATGTGGTGGTGGCCATAGGAGGCGTGTGTGGTAGCAGAAGAAGAAGGGGGAGTCACGGGGTGAAGGTGGGTGGTGGCGGTGTGGGATGGCAGTGGGTGGTGAGGGGTGGCCGGAGATGGCCGGAAGTTGGAGGGCGGCTGCCGGATTTTTGGAGGAGGGGAAGGAGAAGTATAACCCTAAAATACTTATAAGTGTGTTTATATAGGTAGGGTTTAGGTTTATAAAAACTCTAGGGACCAGAACTGTCATAATTAAAGTCTAGGAGTGGAGGTGGAACTTTAGTCCAGGGATCAATTCTATAATTTTAGCAATCTTTCTTGAAATGAGGCTCGGGGCTCGTTTAGACTAGCAAACGACCGATTCAAGGCACGGGAATTTCACCATTGCGCTCAGAATAATTTTTCCAGTAAAAACGACTATTCATACGCCTCGTTTCTCACAAATAATAAAATAATCAAATCAAATCGTCGGTTGTGCCAGTACGCGTTGTGTACAATTTTCACGTTTCGCGAGATAACTTCACGTTTTTAAACCAAACAAGTTCAGAAAGATTCGTAAATGAAAAACATGGATAATCTCGTATAGGAATACGTCCGAAAAATTTACGGGTTGTCACAGACTTTGGGTCATGGGTCATGGGTTTTACCCATTATGGATGTCATGCAATGGGTCAAGCTCCATGGTTTATGGTTTATGGACTTGCTTTTGGGCCATGGATAGTCCAAGTGTTTACTAGCTTTTTCTTAACATGTATTTTATAAAATGTAAGTAACAAATGTTACTTAAGTGTTTTTATAAAATAGTTTTGGTTTCATGTAAACTTGTTAACTAGATATGTTTAAGGTTTACTTGTTTAATGAAATGAGTTAGTAAACTATTGGCTCAAAACATTACGTAATTTATTTATCTCGTTAAAATTATTTTACGTTTGTTATCGAAAAAACATTGAAAGATCGTAAAATATAAATAAACGTTTTGAAGATTTATTTGTATTAAAAACATAGACGAGCTCGGGCCTTATAATCTATTGCCTAATACTAAAGTCTAACTGTGTTGGTTTATCAAAGTATGAGGGGTGTAATTGTAAATAAAACTATGTTTCCACGGGGTAGCCGTGAGTAGCGTTCACGAGAAGAGCCAGGGGACACGGCTCGCACGCCTTGGCTTCTCCAATCTCCATCACATGTTTTCTCCCTTATTATTAAATCTTTTTTATTTTATCGATAAAAAAAAAAATACAAAATAAATAATTAAATATTGATAGTTATGTGTACGGTATAATTGGTTCAAGCAAATAATAAAAATATTAGTCAAGTTGACACCCTTTAATAACAAGTTTCTAAAGCCAAATGAGCTAGAATATTGATGTTGGTCACTTAGAAAATTTGCAACACGAGAAAAACGTTGTTTAGCTTTCAAGATTAGATCAAACGAGCGGGCAATAAAAGCAAGTAACCCGCGCGTTGCTGCGGGATTTAAAAAAAAAAAAAAAAAAAAAAAAAAAATACTGTTGCAGCGGGTTGTTCAGATAGTTGTTTTTTGTTGGTTTTGTAGGTTCACAATTATTTTGTATTTTTATTTTTTAAATTAATTTTTTTACAAAAATTAATTTTAAAGTTTTTTGAATTTTTTTTTTTTTTTTTGAAAATATTTTTACTTTTTTTTTCTATTTTTTCGAAATTGTAAAAAAAAAAAAAAAAAAAAAAAAAAAAACATTTACTGTAGCATGAACAGTAAACACTGTTTATGCTACTGTTCATTTTTTTGCCACAAAAATTAATTTTAAAGTTTTTTGATTTTTTTTTTTTTTGAAAATTTTTTTTCAAATTTTTTTTTTTTTTTTTTTTCTATTTTTTCGAAATTGTTAAAAAAAAAAAAATACTGTTGCAGCGGGTTGTTCAGATAGTTGTTTTTTGTTGGTTTTGTAGGTTCACAATTATTTTGTATTTTTATTTTTTAAATTAATTTTTTTACAAAAATTAATTTTAAAGTTTTTTGAATTTTTTTTTTTTTTTTTGAAAATATTTTTTGGATTTTTTTTTTCGAAATTAAAAAAAAAAAAAAAAAAAAAAAAAAAAAAAAAAAAAAAACATTTACTGTAAAGTTTTTTGAATTTTTATTTTTTTTTATTTTATTTTTTCGAAATTATTTTAAAAAAAAAAAAAAAAAAAAAACCATTTACTGTAGCATGAACAGTAAACACTGTTCATGCTACTGTTCATTTTTTGTTTTGTGGGGCCCAAAATTTTGGGTTTTAGTATATACGAGCGGGGAAACCCGCGCGATGCTGCGGGATTTCAAAAAAAAAAAGAAAAAAAAAAAAGTACTGTTGCAGCGGGTTGTTCAGATAGTTGTTTTTTGTTGGTTTTGTAGGTTCACAATTATTTTGTATTTTTATTTTTTAAATTATTTTTTTTACAAAAATTAATTTTAAAGTTTTTTGATTTTTTTTTTTTTTTTTTTTTTGAAAATATTATTTCAATTTTTTTTTCTATTTTTCCGAAATTATTAAAAAAAATAATAATAATAATACTGTAACATGAACAGTAAACACTGTTCATGCAACTGTTTATTTTTCGACATGAAACAGTGTTTTGTGAGAGTGTTGTGTGGGGGTTTTAGTATATATATATAATATATAATAAGTTTTGGGCAATAAAAGCAAGTATAAAAACTATCAAGTTAAAAACAATGATCGCGCTATTTATCGTCACTTTTTTTTTAAGGAATTACTCCATCCGTCCCTAAATAAATGTCCACTTTGACTTTTTACAGTCTTTCTTGTTCAACTTTGACTTTAAATAATTTTGTTTGTGTTATATAATACTTGATGAAAATTATACCAATGAAAAATACTTTTAGAACCCAATCCATTCATATATTTTACATCAAGTATTATATAACACAAACAAAAATATTTAAGGTCAAAGTTGAATAATAAAGACCGCAAAAAGTTCAAGTGGACATTTATTTAGGGACGGAGGAATTAGTAAACTGTATAACACTCATGGTATATATACTGCGAATATATGTCATATAAATTATGACACTCACAATCTTCCAATTTTTTTTAAGGATTAACAGGTTTTAAATAGGCCAAATTTATGTCAAAAGTTTTCAGATGCTTCAGGTTCAAAGCTAACTTTCAACAGCTGAAGTAAAGTGCAACGCAAATTTTAAGTGGTTCATTTTCAAGAAAATTCAAAAGGTTAAAATTGATTACTTAATAGATCAATATTAAGGCACGTTCAATTTAGTTTCAAGCATGTTTTTGTTAAAATTGATTGCTTAATATCGCCGTTAAAAAAAAAGCATGTTTTTGTGCAAGAAGTGCATAAAACTATGGCCTAACCGGATCCAGAAAAGCCCATGCTAAAATGTCCCTAAAGTAAGTCCAGTCCAGGCAAATAGCATAGTTGAAATTGAAGGTCCATCCGTCCATGTATTGTTTATTTCCGGAGTCTTTTTCTTCAAAATATCTATAAATTAAGATTAAAAATTATTTATATATCAAAATTTTCTTACATAATAAGAGATCAATCTCGATTCTCTATATTTATTTAATCTAATGTATTAGATTAATTCTAACAATCTAAAAAACTCACTTTCATATATATATATATATATATATATATAGTGAAGGGTTATTTTATATATATATATATATATATATATATATATATATATATATATTAAATATCAATATCTTTCAAACTGTTAATCGTTAAGTGAAAAAAAAAAATACCATTACAAGGAGCTTTTAATTATCTTTCTATAGATAGACACTTTGATATACTTTTGATAAAAAAAATTTCTCGTGTTTTTCACCTTTTTTTAACGTTTCTTTCGTTACTGAAAGTTGCATGAAAAAATCACATGTGATTAAACACTAATTTGAATATTCTAATAATATCACATGTGATATTAGTGTTAAATCACTTACGATATGTCACATATGTTATGTAATATCATATGTGATTTAACAGTAATATCACATGTGATATTACATATCATATGTGATTTAACACTAATATTATATGTGATATTATTAGAATATTCAAATTAGTGTTAATCACATGTGATTTCTCATGCTATTTTCAGATACGAAGAAAAAAGAAAGAAAAAAAGACGAAAAAACGTAAAAAAATGTGAAAAAAATAAAAAACAAAAAGTTTGTCGAAAGTATATCAATGTGCCCATCAATAGATAGATAATTAAATGCTGGTCGTGATAGTATAATTTGTTTTGTCTAACGATTAACGGTTCATGAAATATTTAAATTATAAAAAATATGTGAAATATTAAAATACATTTAATCTCAACCATTGATTTTATTTTAAATGTATGGTAAGGATAAGTCCGTTATATGAGAAAAGTTTAGTATGTAAAATAACTCTTCTCATAAAATAATAAACTCGATAAAATTAATAATTTGTCCAGTTCTAACTTGAGACCACTATAAATTTGAGCCCTAATCGATAAATAATATAAGATAACAATTTTTTTGAAACCCCAGTTTATATATATTGGTCCAAACAAAACTATAAATTAATAATTACTAAAAATTTTCATATATATATAAAGGTCATACGTAATTGGAACTTATACAAATTAATTAAGGTTATGCGTAATTGAAACTTGTCCCAACGAAACTAACTTCTTACTTATTAAAAACAACGAACTTGACAAATTTAATTAATTTATGAATGTGAATTCATAAAATGTTAATTGAAACTTGTTTTTCTTATTTATTTGCCATCTCTAACTAGTATACATTGTAAATAGTATATTAGACTTAGTAATTTAAATGTCATACATAACTTCTTTAGGGGTGGAAACGAGCCGAGCCGCTCGTGAAAAGCTCGGGATCGGATTGGTAAAAAGCTCGAACGAGCCGAGCCTAAACGAGCTCGAGCCCGAGCTCGAGCCTAAGTTTGGGCTCATTTAATAATCGAGCTCGAGCTCGAGCTCTATAAAAAAAAGCTCGAATAGGCTCGCGAGCCTAAACGAGCCCTAGAAATATATACGTATATATATTGTCTATACGTATAAACGAGCTTGAAAGTAGTAAACGAGCTCGAGCCTTATGTAATTAACGAGCCGAGCTCCATTTTAACTTTGTTTTCTTTAAAAATCATACAAATTAGTCGAGCCCGAGCTCGAGCTCGAGCTTGTGAAAATTTTCACGAGCCGAGCTCGAGCTCAAATATTAGGCTCGAAACGAGCTCGAGCTCGAGCTTTCTAGAATATAAACGAGCCGAGCTCGAGCTCTGGCAGGCTCGGGCTCGGCTCAGCTCGTTTCCACCCCTATACGTAACTTCTTTAAATTAATAAATTATTAATTTATCGATATAATAAAATCTCGCTAAATTAATAAAATATCCTGATCCTAATACTATTAATTTATAGAGGTTTACTGTATATTGTATAAATTTAAGAGTTTTGGGTGAGCATGTTCATATGCTCATGTAGCCAATAGATACCTCATACATATCGACAAGCTTTTGTATTAAGTTAAGGTAATGAAAACATATTAGCATTTGGTTTTGGTGTGTGGCTCTTGTCGACATATAAATTGACATTTATAAGAGCATCAGGTGTAGTAATTTAGGGTTAAAGTTTAACACACTGTCATGTTAGCATTACATCAGCTTTTATCTTTTCACATTTAACTTAAAAAAACACCCCTTATCATAACTCATCTTTAACTCAACTATTTTCAAATTCAACCCCTAAACTAAAACTAATACTTCATTTAATAACTAACATAACATTAAATATTAAACATTACAATACGAATATTAAACATTACATAACATTAAATATTAAACATTACAATACGAAACAAATATTTATTCATCGTCTTCGGAAACTTATTCTTGTTATTGTCGTTGAAGATGTTTCTGCCAAAGATGCTCCATAAGGTCTAATTGGAGTCGAGTATGCGCTTCTCTGTCGTGTATTTCTTTTGCCTTTCGACGTTGGACATCACATCTGTCGACCCACCTGTCTTTTCTTATATGTGGTGACGGATCCACCCACATCTCGCCATACTCACGTAGTGCAAACTTTTGATCTTTTAAAATCATATTATGCAAAATAATGCAAGAATACATGATTCTACGTATCTTGACAATTTTCATTTGACGTGCCGGTTGTTGTAGTATACCCCAACGTCCTTGAAGCACACCAAAAGCACATTCGACATCCTTTCGTGCATTTTCTTGTTTTCTTTTAAAATAACCATGTTTATCGTCAGTTATTGCCGAGAAGGATTTGACGAAAGTAGCCCACTGTGGGTAAATTCTGTCAGATTAGTAATATCCCTTTTCATACCTGGTTCCATTAACCATATAAGGTGCTGCAGGGGCGACGTCATTAAGAATGTCGTCGAATAACGGAGAGTTATCTAAAACATTAATATCGTTATTCGCCCCCGCCACCCCAAAAAATCTTGCGAAGCAACTGCTTTAAGCATTATTGTTGGGTATTTTTTTATCACCCCTACCAAATTGCCCTTGCCAAGCAACTGGACAATTTTTTCACTCCCAATGCATGCAATCAATGCTACCAAGCATTCCCGAAAAATCATGGTACCCCTCATGTCTTTCATAAATACTTTGAATGTCAGACCATGTTGGTTTTCTTAAATATTCTGGCATAAACAAATCAATAACACACTTGTTAAAATTATCAAGACAATCACGTGAAGTATGCTCACCCATTTGCAAATATTCATCAAATGCATCGGGTGCGGTGCCGTACGCCAATTGGCGTATGACAGATGTACACTTCATAAGAACACTTATACTCATTCGACCCGTACAATCGGGCCCTTGACTAAAGAATTTAAAATTATCCGGAAGAAAATCGGAGGTATAAGATTCAATACCTTCGACTATTTGTAGAAATAGTTTCCGGCTCATACGAAATCTTCTTCGAAAATACCGAAGCGGATACTTACAACCGTGATAGAAATAGTCGTTACGCAAACGTTGTTCAGCAAGCTCACGTTCACGATAGATCGGATTACGTGACATGCGAGGTTGAGCTGCTGCTTGTTCCAACTGTTGCTGATATTCGTACGCGGCTATCATAAACTGAATGTCAGTTTCGTCATCTACATCTGACCAGTTGCTAAATTCTTCGTGACTTTGATTCGGATCCATTGTTAGTGAACAAGGTTTTTTTTTGTTAGAGATGAAGTATATAAATTTGAGTTTGAGTTGTGAAAGTGTGAAAAAAAATTGTGTGTTAATTGGTTATTTATAGTGGTGGAAAAAAGGTTTTGAAAAAAATATATATTATATATATATATATATATATATATATATATATATATATATATATATATATATATATATATATATATATATATATATATATATATATTTAATGAACTAGCCGTTTATGTACTTTGGAGGGCCAAAGTTGTAAATTTTAATTTTGAAATCCGACGGATAGTTTTTGTACGATAGGGGTTGAAGGAGATTATTTATTTATTTATTTTTATTTTTTATTTTATTATTATTTTATTATTGTACTAAATCACCCTTAACGCTGCGTTAAGGGTTTAACACACTCCTTTAACGCACCCTTAACGCAGCAGTGATGGTATGATTAACGCACCCTTAACGCATGCAAGGTGAAGGTTTAACGCAGGGGTGCATTAACCATACCCTCTACTCTAAGACATGTCAATTACTCCATCCGTCCCAGTCAAAGTGTCCAGTTTTACTTTTTTTGGTCTTTCTTATTCAACTTTGACCTTAAATATTTTTATTTGTGTTATATAATACTCGATGAAAAATATATGAATGAATTAAGTTTTAAATGTATTTTCATATGGTATAATTTTCATCAAGTATTATATAACACAAATAAAAATATTTATGGTCAAAATTTAATAAGAAATACTTAAAAAAGTAAAACAGGACACTTGTAATGGGACGGAGGGAGTAATTCTTATGCCATGCGTACTTTGTTTTTAAAAATACATATGTTTATTTTCCTTAGTTTGGATGAGACATTCGTTTTCCATATAGGATCATACTATATCTATACTACATATAATGCACAAAGCACTCTCTCTCCTATGTGGTCTTAAAATTCAGACTTACAATAAATAAAGCATGATTTACAACACTTTAATGCACCCAATTTTCAGACTTACAATAAATAAAGCATAGTGTACAACAGAAATAAGCATGCTGTCATTTTCAGACTAATATTCTATCAAACATTAATGCTATTATTAAAACACAGCTGCAAACATTAATGCCATCATCAAACATTAATGCTATTATTAAAACACAGCTGCAAACATTAATGCCATCAAGAACAAGAACAATGTTGCCCCATCTTTCTTTTGAATCGGTTAAAGAAAAACAAAAAACAACCATCTACCTACCTGAGACTCGTGCAAGATCTTGAAGCCGTAACATAAAAGAAAAGCCAAAGAGGATCTCAGATTTGTGTTTGAATAATATTTGCTAAAAATCTTTAAAAGATTCAAAGTCTTAAACACAACCCATCATAGATCCATTTTAGAAGGATAACCTTCTTTTCATATCCGAATCAAAAAGAAAAACAAAACAAAAACGTTTCATCTTTCTTTATTTTCGTTAAATTAACACAAAAGAACAACAAAATCATTTTTTTAAATTTTCGAATCATAACAAAAGAACAAAACCAATAGGTTTCATTCATTCCTTCATTCGGATATAAGCAAATCGAAAAAAAAAGGAAACCTACCGTGTTCATATCTCTTTCGGTTACACAAGAACGAAACCACAATCATATGTGTTTGTGTTCGGATTTAATCTAAACAAGGGACGAGTTGTCATTTGGTTGAAAGAAGAGAAAAAGAAAGAAGAGTGGCTGCTATTTTTTGATGAGAGTGATATTAAGGTTACTAAAATATTAGGGTAGGAGTGTGATGAATATTGGGCTGCATAATATTGGGTTGAACATTGGAGTGAGTTTTGGGTTACTAAAATATTAGGGTAGGAGTGTGATTAAGTTGTTTTATCAAATAGTTGGCTGAGTATCTCATTTGTTATCATTTTGACTTGGATTGAGTTAAGATCGACTAATGGGCTGAAAAGACGGGCTGGACATTGAAATGTTGGTAATTAGATAATTGGACTATCCATTCGTTTTTTTTTAACAGCTAAATAGGGTGGAAAATTTTCTTTTGAGATTGAAAAAATGTTTTATCCAAATTTTTGGTTTAATGTTAAAATTAGCCAAATTTTTTGATAATTATTGGACTA
Source organism: Artemisia tridentata subsp. tridentata (assembly GCA_021014915.2). Lineage (NCBI taxonomy): Eukaryota > Viridiplantae > Streptophyta > Magnoliopsida > Asterales > Asteraceae > Artemisia > Artemisia tridentata. The sequence goes on from CP139507.1 coordinate 193,252,905, forward strand.
AGAGTGGTATTTTGGTATTGAAATTTCACGGGGATACAAAGTTCACGGCTAAAATTATTATGTTCAACAAAAATGACTACGGGGTTACGCATAGTGTTATTAATTAATACACCCCATCAGACTTACACATAGTGTTGGTGAAAAGGTGATGGTACGGGTAGTAGATTTGGGTCTCACTAGGTTGTAATTATACTATTGTCTTAACTAAATTTATTGTTATTTGTAAATTAATTGTTAAAAAAAAATGGTCGCATAAATCACATTGCCAGAAAATATAGTCACAGGGTACCCGCCGCCGCATCGCGCGGGTACCCTGCTAGTTATATATAATACACAAAGCACCCTCTCTCTAATTTTTAAGACTTACAATAAAAGAAGCATAGTGTACACCACTTTAATGCACATATTAAGAAAACAAAACACCACATTAATGCTATTTAATGTAGTCAATTAATTAACTGGCTAATAAACACATTATTAAAACACCCCTTACATAAGAAATACAAATTATCAAGCATATTATACAACCAAATTAAACACAATTCTTGCATTAAATGACACTAATACAAATAATAAAACACATTATACAAATACTCAAGCCCGAACGGGCAACGAGCCAAATGGGCTTGAGCCCGAATGGGCACGGGCCAACGGGATCGTGCCTGAACGGGCACGGGCTAAACGAAATTCTTGATATCCGTGAATTTATTATCAAAAATAACATAATAAACTAAAATACATGATTCATGGGAAAATTTTATTTCAGGGTACCCAACACCGCAACGCGCGGGTACCCTACTAGTTTTAGTTGATGCTCAAAGAAATCGACCTTCGAATGTGAAACTTTTATGACCATATTAATGTGACCTTCGTGATGAATCCAGCGCGACTTGTTTTCCGTTAGAATTAGACACACATAAACTGTGTTTCACTGCTAACTGACTAAAGTATGGCCAAACATGGATTAGTCTTTACACATAAGTTTTCCGAGACTAACCGAATTTTTGGGGTGTTAGAGTTGCTGTGACAACTCGAGTTATAATAAAATGAGAAATATAATTGAAATACAAATAAATAGATATATATCCTCTCTTTCTTTATTCGAAAGATGAGGCTAAAATTTCTTTTGACTTTTCTCATTTTAATCATTCTTCTCACTATATAGTTTTTAAATTACTTTTTAATGACTGATTTCTTAAAACATACTATTAACTTTGCCTTTAAATGAGTTAGTCTCGTCTCACGTTTATCTATGGTTTTTTAAATTGACCAGGTTATCAAAGCCATTTAAATTTTGGTTTTTTTCAGTTCAATTAGTCGAACCGGTCGGCCTAGTTCCGGATTCAACCGACTTGTTCGATTCGGTTTTCAAAACATAGTTATATGCTTAATTTCGGCTATTTGTATTTTGTTCTTTTATCCAAGTTTATTTCAAACAATAAGTGTTTTATTTTCCAAAGGGCAAATGCAAAAGTTATAAGTTGAGGTGGATAAACGGGCAGGCCGAGCGGGTACCGACACGGGCTAGAATGGGCAAATGCTTAAACGGGCACGGGCTATACGGGCACATGTTATACAAATCGCTTTATAGAAGACCGAAAATGACGAAATAAATTCCTTAAACGTAATACCTCATTTATATTTAAAAAATTAAATATATTATATATATATATATAAGTTTTTCTTCAAAAACAATTATAATGTTCTTTAATTGAGAGAAAATATGTGCCCGTTGTACCCATTAAATTTTTCAATGGGCTAAATGTGCTCATTTCAAAAAACGGATGAAGCTAAATGTGCCCAAATCTTTTACAAAGTAGTCAAAATTAACCATTTTTTTTTTTTTTTAATTTTGGTCACAAATTGCTACCTCTAGTGATAAGTGTTTCACTTTAAAGAGCAAATCATCTTCTAGCACACTTCAAAAAGGTTACTTTGTACACTTAAAGTAGAACATCGTCAAAACAAATGCTACGGCATATTTCATGTGCTCACTTTTTGTTGGGAATTAAATATTCAAGAAGATTAATATCGGGTTCTGCTCAAGAAATACTCTTAAGTATCATTCTACTGCTAGAGCATTTGATTCTGCTGCTAGCATTAAACATTCTACTACTGAATGATTCTGCTGCTGGTGAAGAACTTTCTACTGCTAAGTGGATAACTATCGAATGATTTTGTTGCTGAGTAGATAAGTATACAAAGATATTATGTGTATTAAAGTCAACAATACACGGTAGATAATATATTTAGACAAAGTGTTCAGTAACAAGTTGTATATTCAGATACATGTTGTATCTTAGTTACTGACACACATAAGATAAGTTTTGCATGTGTTCGACTTGTCTTATCAACTTTGTAAAGATCTTTCTTGTGCTATAAAAGAAAGATCTTAGACTAAATATAAGTGTGTGTGACTAATTTAGAACTTTCATATCTGTTAAGAACATATAACAAACACAACAATATCACAAGTCACAAAACATAAGATTCAAGGTTTTGTAACCCTAGTGATAGTGAAGATCACTCGTATTATCTTGAATAATATTGAATCGTTTGGTGTTAACATTGCATGTTCATTGTTCGTTACCAAAGCATTACTTTCCATTTCCAATAACCAAAATAACCTTTAAAGTGTGGTTAAGTAAATTCCGCGTACTTGATCATATTAACTCAACATATCATATACACAAAGCAACGAAGGTCTAACTACCTTATAGTGTATCGAATCCTCTCAGTTGGTATCAGAGCAAGGCTGATATAGTTGATTTAGAAGAAGAAGAAGAAGAAATGGACGTTGAATCTATTCAAACCAATGTTGCTGCAAAATTACCCATGCTCAAACAGAATGAGTTTGAGATGTGGAGGCTGAGGATAGAGCAATATTTCCAAGTGCAAGACTATGCACTTTGGGAAATTATTGAAGATGGAAACTCTTACCAGCCTACCACCACTACATCAACAGTGGACGGCAAAGTGATGACAACTCTGCAGACACACCCAACATCTGCAGAAGACATAATAAAGAAGAAAAATGACTTAAAGGCAAGAAGCATGCTGATGATGACCATTCCCAATGATCAACTTCTAAACTTCAGCAAGTTCAAAGATGCCAAGTCATTATTTGAAGCTATTGTTTCCAGATATGGTGGAAATGAAGCCACCAAGAAAACCCACAAGACACTGCTCAAGCAGCAGTTTGAAAACTTCTCCTCTACCAACAATGAATCTCTTGACCATATGTTTAATAGGCTTCAGAATATTGTGAGTCAACTTGCTATTCTTGGTGTTGAAATACCTCAAGAAGGTTTGAACTCAAAATTTCTGAGAAGCTTACCAGAAGAGTGGGCTATGCATGTTGTTGTCTGGAAGAATAAGCCAGACCTTGATACAATGGAACTTATAGATTTGTATAGCAACTTTAAGATTGTGGAGCAAGATTTGAAGAAAAATGGAGGTACTAGTTCTAATACTGGGAACATGGCATTTATGTCAACTCCTAGTACCTCAAAATCAAGTGAAGAGGTGAAAGTTGTTGATGGTGTTGGTGCTGCTAGTTCATCAAGCAGTACCATGGGTATTTTGGATGAGAAGACTTGTTGTGCATTTCTCACAAGTCGAAATGATGGGTCCATGCTCACTTATGAAGACCTCAGAGATCATGATGATGATCTGGAAGAAATGGACCTAAAATGGCAAATTTCTCTTCTTAGCATGAGAGCCAAGAAGTTCTATCAAAGGACGGGGAAGAAGCTCTTAATCAGCAACACTGATACTGCTGGTTTTGACAAGTCAAAGATAGAGTGCTATAACTGCCACATGATGGGGCACTTCTCAAGAAAATGTAGAAGGCCAAGGCAGCAAGATAGCAAGAACAAAGGTTTTGGAAGCACATCCAAAACAAGGGAGGTTTCTGAGCCAAACTCAAAAGCTATGGTAGCTATTGATGGGCTAGGTTTTGATTGGAGTTTCATGGCTGATGAAGAAGAAGATTCTTCACAGATGGCACTCATGCCTTTTTCTACTACTGAGGTACAATCTCATAAAGCTTGTTCAAATGCTTGTACTGCTCTTAAAGAATTACAAACTTTAATCAAACATTATGATGACCAAAAGAAAGAGCTAAGCAAAACTCATCAAAACTATATAGACTATAAGTGTGGTTTAGAATCAGTAGAAAAGCAGATCCTATACTACAAAGAAAATGAACTTGCTTTTTCTGATGACAAAGCTCTTCTTAGACAAGACATATTCTTTAGAGATGCTGAAATTAAGCTTTTGAGAGAGGCTTTTGATAGGGTCAAAAAGGAAAATGGAAACATTCACTTGACTACACAAACACTAGAACATGCTTCTAGAGGCGTGACCAACATGATAGAATGTCAAGTAATTAATAGAGCTAAGTCAGGAATAGGATATAAGAGTGTCCCACCTCCTTATAGAGGAATCCCTAAACCCCCAGGGATTGACCTAGAAAATTCAGGTGTCCCTGAATTTTAACAACCTGAGCTACAATATGGTGTACAACCAAAAACAAAGCTAGTTGTTGATGAACCTAAGAAAGTAAGTGAAAGTTTAAGTAAAACTTCACTTCCTGAGGACAAGGTGTCCTCTGATAGAAGATCAGATAGTGTCGTCATTGAAGACTGGGTATCTGATGATGATGAAGATGAACAGGTTATGTCTAAACCTGAAGTAGTTAAGAAAGCAGGAACAAATGTTCCTAAAGTGATCAAAAAGGATACTGTTAAGCCTAGAACAAACATTAAACATGTTAGGCAACCAGTTAAATATTGTGAACAATATAGATCCACTAGCAAGCCCAGAGGTAACCAAAGAAATTGGAATGACCTCAAGTCTAACCAATTAGGTGATGACTTTTTCTTTTATAATAAAGCTTGTTACACATGTGGTAGTTTTGATCATCTTGCAGCTTTCTGTAACAAATGGGTATCTGGGTATGAAAACAATAGGGTGAATTTCAAAAGGCAAACTCCTCAAACTCACTTTCACTCTAAGTCTAAGAGAACAAAACCTAGAGCAGTTACAAAAGCAGTTTCTACTGCTAGACCATTCATGACTGTTAACCCAAGACCAACAGTTAAATATGCAAAATATTTTTATAAAAATGCATCAAAAACTGTTCAAAGGCCCATTAAAACAAGAGCAGTGGTCCAAAAACAAGTTTGGAAACCAAAGGGTACAACTACAAAGCTAGCAGTTTCTGCTGCTAAGCATGTAGTTCATACTACTGCTAGGAAAAACAGGGCAAATGCTGTTAAGGCCTCAGCATGTTGGATTCTTAAATCCAATGTTGCATCAACTGTTCTCAAGAGATTAAATTTCATTGATGCAAGAGGCAGATCCAAGTCAGTAATGGCTTGGGTCCCCAAAGGAAACTAATACTCCTTTTTACTGTGCAGGAACATTCAATTGATAAACAAGAGGATCAAGGATACTCAGATAGTGGATGTTCAAGGCACATGACAGGCAACAAGTCTTATCTCTCAGATTTTCAATCAATAGATGGAGGCTATGTTACCTTTGGAGGAGGTGTTGGTGGCAAAATTTCTGGTAAAGGTACAATTAAAACTGGAAATTTAGATTTTGAAGATGTGTACTATGTACAATAGCTAAATTATAATCTTTTTAGTGTCTCACAAATGTGTGATAAAAAGAACAAAGTTCTTTTCTGTGACACTGAATTTCTTGTGCTTTCTCCTGATTTTAAGATGCCTGATGAAAGTCAAGTACTTCTTAAAATTCCTAGAAAGGGCAATATGTACAGTGTTGATATGAAGAACATTGTTCCTAAAAAGGCTTTAACTTGTCTTGTTGCAAAGGCCACATTAGATGAATCAATGTTATGGCATAGGAGGCTTGGTCATATTAATTTCAAAACCATAAATCAGATTGTTAAGAATGGTTTGGTAAGAGGTTTGCCTCAAAAACAATTTGAAAATGATCAAACATGCATTGCTTGCCTTAAAGGCAAACAACACAAAGCCACTTGTAAGCCCAAGATTTTTAACTCTATCAATCAATCATTGTTTATGCTTCATATGGACTTATTTGGTCCTACAAATGTTAGAAGTATGCAGCATAAGAGATATTGTCTAGTTATTACTGATGACTATAGCAGATTTACATGGGTTTTCTTTTTAGCTACTAAGGATGAGACTCCTAGCATCCTTAAGACTTTCATTACAGAGATAGAAAACCTAGTAGACAAGAAAGTAAAAGTCATTAGATGTGATAATGGGACAGAATTCAAAAATAGAGTTATGGATGACTTCTGCAAAGAAAAAGGTATTAGGAGAGAATTTAGTGTTGCTAGAACTCCACAACAGAATGAAGTTGCTGAAAGGAAAAATAGAATACTAATAGAAGCTGCTAGAACTATGTTAGCTGACTCTAAGTTGCCTATAACTTTTTGGGCTGAAGCAGTCAACACTGCTTGCTATGTCCAGAATAGAGTTTTAGTTGTACAACCTCACAATAAGACATTATATGAACCTTTTAGAGGTAGAACTCCTGCAATAGGATTTCTTAGACCTTTTGGATGTCATGTGACAATTCTCAATACCTTAGACCATCTTGGAAAGTTTGATGGAAAAGCAGATGAAGGATTCTTAGTTGGATATTCTCTCAATAGTAAAGCATTTAGAGTATACAACTTAAGAACTAAGAGAGTAGATGAGAACCTGCATGTGGAATTTTTAGAGAATAAATCCAATGTAGCAGGTCAAGGTCCTAATTGGCTATTTGATCTTGAGTCATTAACCCATTCTATGAATTATGTGCCTGTTGTTGCAGAAACTAATGATTTTTTAGGTTCACAAACAACAAATGAGGCAGGGTTAGACAAGAAGACAAATCAAGATCATATATGGATGCCAATAAGTACCAGTGTGGCTTCAACTTCAACAAATGATGAATCTTCTTCTGGTAAAGCTAAAGAAGATGTTGAAGATGAACACAAGGAAGATGGAACAAAGGAACAACAAAATGTTTCTGCTGATGATAGTACTGCCGAGACAGAGCATTCTACTGCTAGGCTTAATTTTTCTGCTGCTAGGCCAAATGATTCTACTGCTGGCCCTTCAGACTCAAATGAAGCAGATTTCTCAGATAAAGAGGTGGATTTGAGCAATATCACACCTAACTATCAAGTTCCTTCAACCCCACACACCAGGATTCACAAAGTCCACTCCCTAGAAAATGTGATTGGAGATGTACAATCAGGTGTGAAGACAAGGCAACAATTGATGTCTTCAGACCAACAAGGGCTTCTTGATGCCCTTTATGCTTCAAAACAACATGAGTTTTCAAACTCTTGCTTGTTTGTATGTTTTCTCTCACAAGATGAACCAAAGAACATTCTGAAAGCCTTAGATGACTCAAGCTGGGTAGAAGCTATGCAAGAGGAGCTTCTTCAATTCAAGATTCAGAAGGTATGGGTGCTAGTTGATTTACATAAGGATGCAAAGGTAATGGGCACTAGATGGGTTTTCAAGAATAAAAGGGATGAAAGGGGAATAGTGATTAGGAATAAGACTAGATTAGTAGCCCAAGGGTACACACAACAAGAAGGGATAGACTATGATGAGGTTTTTGCTCCAGTAGCAAGACTTGAGGCAATTAGGCTTTTCTTAGCTTATGCTTCATTTTTAGGCTTCACAGTTTATCAAATGGATGTCAAGAGTGCATTTTTATATGGTACTATTGAAGAAGAGGTTTATGTCTCACAGCCTCCTGGTTTCATTGATCCTGACAATCCAGACAAAGTGTACAAAGTTGTAAAAGCTCTATATGGCCTACATCAGGCACCAAGAGCTTGGTATGAAACACTGGCTTCCTACTTAATAGAGAATGGATTTCAAAGAGGAAAGATTGATCAGACACTATTCATCAAACAACACAAGCAGGATCTTCTGTTAGTGCAGGTGTATGTGGATGACATTATCTTTAGGTCTACAAGGAAGGAGATGTGTTTGGAGTTTGAGAAGCTTATGCATCATAAGTTTCAGATGAGTTCTATGGGAGAACTTACATTCTTTTTGGGTTTGCAAGTTAAACAGTCATATGAAGGCATATTTATTAGTCAAGATAAATATGTTGCTGAGATTCTAAGGAAGTTCAACTTTGCTGATTCAAAATTGGCAAGCACACCAATGGACTCTGAGAAGCCACTTCTTAAAGATATAGATGGAGAAAATGTGGATGTACACACTTACATATCTATGATAGGCTCTTTGATGTATCTTACATCATCAAGACCTGATATCATGTTCTCTGTTTGTGCTTGTGCAAGATTTCAAGTAACTCCAAAGGTTTCTCATTTAACAGCAGTCAAGAGAATTTTTAGATATCTCAAGGGTCAACCTAGGTTGGGACTATGGTATTCTAGAGAGTCACTTTTTGACTTGGTAGCATTTTCGGATAGTGATTATGCTGGTGCTAGCTTGGACAGAAAGTCAACAACTGGAGGATGTCAATTCCTTGGGTGTAGACTTATCTCATGGCAGTGTAAGAAGCAAACAATTGTGGCTACTTCAACAAATGAAGCTGAATATGTAGCTGCTGCAAGTTGCCGTGCTCAAGTCCTATGGCTTCAAAACCAACTTCTTGACTATGGGTACAATTTTATGAATACTGTCATTCATATTGATAATAGTAGTACAATTTGCATAATTAAAAATCCAGTACAACATTCTAAAATAAAACACATTGAAATTAGACATCACTTTATAAGAGACTGCAATGAGAAAAGATTAATTCAAGTTCTTAAAATTGCTTCAGAACACAACTTTGCAGATCTGCTAACAAAAACTTTAGATGTTGGAAGGTTTCAATACTTGGTAGCAAGTATTGGAATGCTAAATCCTCAATGATTTAAATCTGTGTGTTTATGTATGTAAATTTTTGTTTGTACTGTTGGCTTTGTAAATTGGTACTAGCTATTACTTTTAATTGTGTTATTCATACAGTTAGTCCTATGATTATTCTAATTCAAGACAAGTACTTTGTACATTGTTCTTTTGGTTTTAGACTAACAATTTCAGGTATGAATATTTGAGCACAAAGGATATTTCAAGTGAAATGTGAGCAGTAGAATGATAATACAGTTGCTGACATAATAGGTTCATGATAGAAAGAGTTTGAGAATTTACACCTCCTTAAAACTTCTTTCTTGAAACCTGATTATGAAATTTCACATTGAATTGATGACTTAGTTGATCATAAAGTAACTGATACAACTCACTTTCTATCATTTTATACTTGTAAGTATAATGAGCAAGTCTAAGGACATCTGATAGAAAGAACAGCTAGTAAATGTGAATCTAACACTTGTGTTAGAGGCAACAATTGCTATGAGCTGGAAACCCTGTCAAGAAAGCCTTTTGAATATGTTTATCTTTTCACAGGCAGTTATTTATAATTGAAAAACATTGGTTCTCACACAACCAGAGGTTGCTTTAAACCGAAATCTTGATTAAGTGTCTGTTATACACTTAGGGCATGTTTGGTACAGGGAATTGGGCCCAAAGAAATGGAAATGGGCTTATTTCCCATGTTTGGTTTGACAAAGAAATGGAAAGGGAAATGGGCTTAATTCTCGGGCTAATTCTCGAGAATCTGTTTGGTATGTCAGAGAAATAAAAAGGTGGAGAATTGTGGGGAATTGGTGGAGAATTGGTAGTGCAATTTTTTGAGTTTCATTTCCACTACTTTTAGTGAGGAAATGGGAGAAATGAGGGGAACTTTGTAAGTTGTTTTTTTTTTTTTTTTTTTTTTAGTTGCAAACCGATTTACGTAAATGTATTTTTTATAAAAAAAATTAATAATTTTTTTAAAATATATTTTTTATAAAATAAGTTTTAAAAATAAATAAATAAATAAATTTTTTATAAAAAATAATTTAAAAAAATATATTTTTTTTAAAATATATTTTTTATAGAATTGTTATTTATAAAAAATAATTTTTTTTAAATAATTTTTTTAATTAATTTTATAAAAAATAAATTTTAAAATAAATTAAAAATAATAATTTTTTTTAAAATAAGTTTTTTTAAAAAATAAAAAAATAAATTAAAAAAAATATTTAAAAAAAAATATTTTTTTTAAATATATATTTTTTAAAATAAGTTTTTTTTAAAAAACAAACAAAAGTTCTAATTCTTTCAATAAAAAGTTTTTTTTTTTTTTTTTTTTTTTTTTTTTTTTTTTTTTTTTTTGTGCCAATTCTCGAGTTTATTTCTCATGTTACCAAACACTAGAATTGACTTTAAATTTGTCTACCCATTTCTATTCTCTGAATTCAATTCTCTACTTTATTTCTATTCTCTGAAATTCTCTGTACCAAACGTGCCCTTAATCCCTTCAAAATGGTTGAAAGCAGTATGGTTTTTCATAATAAAATCATGTACATACTGCTAAGGCAAAAGTTTCTTAAAAAGGATTTTCAAAGAGACTCACAAAAATCATCAAATGATGGACCATGAGTCAAATGCCCCATGAATCACCTCTCATAGGAGTTAACACACCTAGAAGTGATGAGGGCAGCAAATTAAACTCTTAAGGAATTGATGGCTTCATGTACAATATTGTCTGATAACAAGTTCTAATTGATAGATCAGATGATGGGGAGAGAATATCTCAGGGGAGGAAATAATCCCAAAGAATGAAGATTAACAAATGAAAGGGAGGAAAAGACAAGATCATACAAGATGATGACATGGAGGTTGAAAATGACAAGAACAGAGCTGATTCTGGAGTATTATATATATTCAGAAGGGATGAAGCATTCCAAAGGAGAAAGTTCTATCTAGGTCAAACGGAGAAAAGTTTCAATTTCAGTTCACTACGTTTGTTCATCACTTGCAAAGGCATGCTGATAGATGATTTCACTTGTTGAAACAAGCATCCAAGATACACAGCATCATTGCTTCTTATAATTCCTCCATCCAAGAAAATTGCACCATCTTTTATTCAAGGTATTGTTTGTTTTCAACTCAAAGAAAGATGATGTTATTGCTGAAAAAGATTCACAGAAAGCAGATGAGTTAGACAGAAAGATAGTTAATCTTGAAGAACAAAGAAAAGCTCAGATCAAGAATCTGACTATGAAATGTTTGCAAGATCCTCACAATCATGATTTAATTCAGAAGAAACATGTTGAAAAGGATTCACATGTTTAGGGGAGGATTGTTGGGAATTAAATATTTAAGAAGATTAATATCGGGTTCTGCTCAAGAAATACTCTTAAGTATCATTCTACTGCTAGAGCATTTGATTCTGCTGCTAGCGTTAAACATTCTACTGCTGAATGATTCTGCTGCTGGTGAAGAACTTTCTACTGCTAAGTGGATAACTATCGAATGATTCTGCTGCTGAGTAGATAAGTATACAAAGATATTATGTGTATTAAAGTCAACAATACACCGTAGATAATATCTTTAGACAAAGTGTTCAGTAACAAGTTGTATATTCAGATACATGTTGTATCTTAGTTACTGACACACATAAGATAAGTTTTGCATGTGTTCGACTTGTCTTATCAACTTTGTAAAGATCTTTTTTGTGCTATAAAAGAAAGATCTTAGACTAGATATAAGTGTGTGTGACTAATTTAGAACTTTCATATCTGTTAAGAACATAGAACAAACACAACAATATCACAAGTCACAAAACATAAGATTCAAGGTTTTGTAACCCTAGTGATAGTGAAGATCACTCGTATTATCTTGAATAATATTGAATCGTTTGGTGTTAACATTGCATGTTCATTGTTCGTTACCAAAGCATTACTTTCCATTTCCAATAACTAAAATAACTTTCTAAGTGTTGTTAAGTAAATTCCGCGTACTTGATCATATTAACTCAACATATCATATACACAAAGCAACGAAGGTCTAACCACCTTATAGTGTATCGAATCCTCTCACTTTTCTATGTCTTAGTAGAATGTTGGGTCAGCTTTATTGGTTGGTCTTGTATATTTCCGTTTTGCTCACTTTTTTCAGCACATATATCTCTATATTATATGTAAAAAAACATTGTATGCCAAGAAAAACTTATATCATGAGCATCAAGATATTTTTGTTTGCATCGCGACTATCGTTATCGCTCGTCAATGCTATTTAAATTAGTGTCACATCGTCACTAATATCCTATAAATTATTCTCGTAATAATTTTTTCATCAACACAAATCAATTTCACTATAAAAACATATCCTTCCAACACATGTATCATTTAAAAAATAATTAAAATTAAAAAGAGTGAAAAGGCTCGGCTTCTACACTACGAGCAACATAACATTAATCCAACGGCGACCACACTAGAACAGTGACTCCTGTCGTTTTCATCGCTACCAAAAGCTATTTGCTCAAGGTGCGGCTTTGACTTTAAAAAATAATTGAAAGACTTAAAGGTACCGCCTCTTTTTATATACAAACGTGCATGACAAAATTCCCTCGTTGCAACTAAATGACTTAATTTTTCACAAATCAATAAAATACTAACACGTTTGACAAAAAATTAATCACATATTTACACCTTCTAACTATTTTCTCTAGTATAAGGCTAGGTGTAGCAAGTTTTGTGAGACACTTCTGGTTAAAAACCACTCCCCCACCCATACGTCTTGGATTAGTTTTGGCACAAGTCGGTCGACTTATTTTTCTTTATTTTTGCGTGTGTACGAGTGTAGGGATATGTTTGTGTTTAAAGTAGGGTTGGTCAACGGGTCAAAATGTTATATGCTGAAATAGGAAGACCACATGCGTAGCACGTGCCTAGCTCAAATAAGCCAAACGCGCTTTAACCAACTATAACTACCTTTCCCTCTTCACTATAAATACACCATTTCACCTCATTAGTTAGTTAGACAAGATGATATCATTTCTCTCTTCTCTCTATAATTTAGTTACACCTGTAACAACCACTATCTGTAATTGTTCAATAAACCTTAACTCTGAGTTCATCTTCTTGATTTGTGAATTCCATTTACTTGTTTGTGATTAATCTCCAATCTTTAGGATTCAGATTAAGCACGTTACACAAATGTGACCCGACCAAACTTGAACCGAACCGAACGATTTTGAGAAAAATGTGAACCGAGAACCGAATCGAAGTTAATCTAGCGAAAGCAAAACCGGATCGAACTGATAGTTTAGGTATATTTTTCTTGGTTTCGAATTGAACCGAACCAACCCTAGTAAAACCGAAACCGAAAACCATAATTATATAAATCGAAAATGGAACCAAATAAGATCGGTTCGGTTCACCATATTTCGGCCCGATTTGTCAGTTTGATTTGATTTTCGGTTGATTTTGCTCGGCTCTTGTTTAAAGTGATGTATATGTTAAAGAAAACTGATGTGGTTATTAAGACTTGACCCATCTAGTCGACTTATTTTTCGTTGGTAGGAAGGGGTATATAGTTGAAGGGGCAAGTTATTTGGACGGAAGGGGTATATAGTTGAAGGGGCAAGTTATTTGGACTCTCCCATAGGGATGGTTTTCAATCATTGCACGCATCGTTGATTTGTATGGTGTGCAACACGAGTTGTACGGTTTGACTAAATCTTTTTGATGTGACAAGGAGATAACACAACCATAATTAAAAAAGAAAGGGGCATACTAACGGTACCGTAGTCTAGGAGGAACCGGTCCCCCATAGACTACTGTTCATGTCAGATTTATTTATTTTTTTTTTTTTTTTTTTTTTTTTTTTTTTTTTTTTTTTTTTTTTTTAACTTTTTTTGTAACCTTTTTTTTTGTAACTTTTTTTTGTAAAAGTTACACTAACAAATCCTTACTCTTTTTTTTTTCCCAGTTCTTTTTAAGTTTTTTTTTTTTTTATAAGTTTTTAAGTTTTTGTCCAAATGGGTCCAAATTTATGTCCAATGGGTCCAAGTTTATGTCCAGCTGCAAACACACACAAACACAACACAAAGTAAGGCTCGGATATGGTGTTTCGTCATCGCCAAACTGCAGATTCACACAAACACATCACAAGCACAAAGTTTATGTCCAAATTATTGTCCAACTGCAGATTCACACAAACACATCACAAACTGCAGATTTTTACTAAGGCTCGGAGTTGAAGGTTGCGAAAGTGATAAAAATCACTTTGCCATCCTTTCGGTTTCTAGAAACCAATCGTCATCGCCTTTTAAAAAATTATTTTGACCAAACTGCAGATTCTTAGCAAGGCTCGGAGTTGAAGGTTGCGAAAGTGATAAAAATCACTTTGCCATCCTTTCAGAATGCACAGCAGATTCAACACAAAAGCAACACAAATACTATGCTCAATAGTCCAGATTCTCACAAAAGCCTGCAAACCAGACACACAACAAGCTCACAAGATTCTCACAAAAGCAACACAAATACTATGCTCAACAGTCCAGATTCTCACAAAAGGCTGCAAACCAGCTCACAAAATCACAAGACCAAGTTGGGTAAGTGTTAGGTACAACAAAGGCTCGTGATATATTGAGCCTCACCACAAAGCAATCTCACCACCAGTATCACAAACAAAGCAACTCTCATCAGTATCACAAACAAAGCAACTCTCATCACCAGTATCACAAACAAAGCAACTCTCATCAGTATCACAAACAAAGCAACTCTCATCACCAGTATCACAAAGTAACTCTCACCACCAAACAAGTTACAACAAGTGCAGTTTCCACAACTTTCAACAAGTTACAGAAGATAGGGGTGGGTAATAAGCACCGGGGCTATTTTTTTAGTTTAGTACTAGGGGGGTTAAACAAGCAAGGGGGTTAAACAAGCCACAAAGAAACAACAATTTGCATTGGCTGCCGATATGTCTCGATCACCATTTTACACAGAACAGGTATCAATTTACACATTAATAAGTTAGAGATAACATAGGCTCAGATTATAACTTGTTTCACATATTAGCATATCATATATGGCTGCAACATCGAAGGTTGCAAAAATAAGTTTTTTTTGCCGTCCATTCGGAAATGCCATGCCAAAATCATTTTTTTTAAATCATCATTGCCTTATCTCAGTTTTTTTTTTTTTAAAAAAAACAAGTATCAAATCAGCTTAAAACAACAAACTGCTTATCAAGCATATAAGCAGTTTGTTATTTATTTTCTGTTTTCATCACACGGTAAATCTAAAAAAATATCTCACCCTTTTTACACAAAAGGAGGAACACGTCGCTATCCAACATAAAAGAAAGAGCCCTTTGACTTTCTAGGTAGTAGACCCGGTTTGGTTAAATTTTATAACCCAACCCGTAAAGTATATGATAACGGGGTCTAACCTGAGCTTGTGTGCAATAAGCACATAAGCTCTTTTTTATCACAAGCCATGAAACCACACAGAGTCTGTGGACTGGGGTAGGCCAGAGCAGGTTTTCATACCACTCAAAGGTGGCAGATCAAGGTGTTAACCTACCCGTTTGCACCCACACAACTCAGGCAATTTCACATAACCATCAAAATCATAGATCTGGTCGACCTGAGCCTGTGTGCAATAAGCACATAAGCTCTTTTTTATCACAAGCCATGAAACCACACAGAGTCTGTGGACTGGGGTAGGCCAGAGCAGGTTTTCATACCACTCAAAGGTGGCAGATCAAGGTGTTAACCTACCCGTTTGCACCCACACAACTCAGGCAATTTCACATAACCATCAAAATCATAGATCTGGTCGACCTGAGCCTGTGTGCAATAAGCACATAAGCTCTTTTTTATCACAAGCCATGAAACCACACAGCTCTTTTTTTAACACTCAATAACAATCAATAACACTCAATAACACATAAACCCAAAACCCCCAAATATACCCAGAAACCTAATTTTTAAAAGTTATACGAATCAAAAAAAAAACATAGATCTGGTCAATTAACATACAATTAACACTCAATAACAATCAATAACACTCAATAACACATAAACACCCAAAACCCCCAAATATACCCAGAAACCCTAATTTTTAAAAGTTATACGAATCAAAAAAAAAACATAGATCTGGTCAATTAACATACAATTAACACTCAATAACAATCAATAACACTCAATAACACATAAACACCCAAAACCCCCAAATATACCCAGAAACCCTAATTTTTAAAAATTATACGAATCAAAAAAAAAACATAGATCTGGTCAATTAACATACAATTAACACTCAATAACAATCAATAACACTCAATAACACATAAACACCCAAAACCCCCAAATATACCCAGAAACCCTAATTTTTAAAAATTATACGAATCAAAAAAAAAACATAGATCTGGTCAATTAACATACAATTAACACTCAATAACAATCAATAACACTCAATAACACATAAACACCCAAAACCTCCAAATATACCCAGAAACCCTAATTTTTAAAAATTATACGAATCAAAAAAAAAACATAGATCTGGTCAATTAACATACAATTAACACTCAATAACAATCAATAACACTCAATAACACATAAACACCCAAAACCCCCAAATATACCCAGAAACCCTAATTTTTAAAAATTATACGAATCAAAAAAAAAACATAGATCTGGTCAATTAACATACAATTAACACTCAATAACAATCAATAACACTCAATAACACATAAACACCCAAAACCCCCAAATATACCCAGAAACCCTAATTTTTAAAAGTTATACGAATCAAAAAAAAAACATAGATCTGGTCAATTAACATACAATTAACACTCAATAACAATCAATAACACTCAATAACACATAAACACCCAAAACCCCCAAATATACCCAGAAACCCTAATTTTTAAAACTTATACGAATAAAAAAAAAAACATAAATCTGGTAAATTAACATACAATTAACACTAAAATAAACGTAATCACTACGAAAACATAAAAAATCTAAAGAAACTAGTAAGATTTTACCCAGAAAAGATGAGAGAAGAAGAAAGAAAGAAAGAGATATAACGTGTGTTGTGTGTGTGTGTTTAGGGGTGGGTGGGTGGGTGGGTTATACGCGTTTAGTTTTTGTTTTTTTTTTTTTTTTTTTTTTTTTTTTTTTTTTTTTTTTTTGTAAAGTATAAAATGTAAATATAAAATGTAAATATAAATTGTATTAATGTAAAATGTATAAATGTAAAAATTTATAAATGTAAAATGTGTAAAATGTAAAATGTTTAGAATGTAAAATGTATAAAATTTGTAAATTTGTTAAATGTAAAAGTTACTTGTATAAATTATTTGTTTAAAATGTATTATCAGGTTTTCGATTCTCACGAGCAAATGACTGAGTGGGTGCAAAATATAGCCCGGGGGCTCGGTTTTGTAGTTGTTAAAAATAGAACCAGATCACTGTTCGGTCAGATGAACGATATTCATTACAAGTGTACAAAGGGTGGGAAGTATACACCTCAAGGTATAGGAAAGCGGAAAACCAAAACAGTTAAAACCGAATGTCCATTCAGATTAGTAGCGAAATATCATCGAACAAGGAATTATTGGGTTTTAAGGGTGACAGATGATACGCATAATCATGTTATGCTAGAGTCGTTGCATGGTGTTCCATTTGCAATGCGACTAGTGAATGATGAGTTGGGGTTGGTCGACGAGTTGACACAATGTAACCTACGACCGGTGAATATACTTTCAACAATAAAGAGTCGTAATCCAAATAACGTGTCTAGCCTCAGAACCATATATAACGCACAAGATAAGCTCCGGAGAGCCAGAGTGGGTAATAGAACTCCAATTCAAGTTCTTTACTCGCATTTGACGGATTCAGGGTATACATGGTACTCGAGGGTAAATGAGCATACCAACGAGCTTGAAGAGCTTTTTTTTTTGCACCCCACTTCGTATGCTTTATGGTGCACATTCCCAGAAATCATGCTGATGGACTCCACGTATAATACCACAAAGTTCAAATTGCCGTTGTGTGAAATTGTTGGAGTTACTTCAACGAATAAAACATTTTCAATGGCGTATAGCTTTGTGAGCAGTGAACAAAATAAGAATTATACCTGGGTATTGGAAAAAGTGAAGCAAGTGATAGATGAAAGACATTACCCACGTGTGATTGTCACTGACAGAGATTTAGCGTTGGTTAGGGCAGTAGAAAGAGAATTTCCTAACGCTCACCACTTACTCTGTCTATGGCATATAAATCAAAATATTCATAAGTATTGCTCGCCCAGATGTAGTGGAGATGAGTATGAGCGCATTAAGGGTAGCTGGGATTGGATGATTAAATCTCCGACACAGGGAGAGTTCGAGCAACGTTACACCCGCCTACAACGGCGATTGCTCGACAAACCGGGTACTTTTATTAATTCATTGTTTTTAAATAAATAAGCACCTGAATAACTAAGCACCCGAATAACCTTTTATTAATTCATTGTTTTTTCAGTTATAAAAGCGTATATGGATAAGTGGCTGCAAGATTACGCAGATAAGTTTGTCTGCTATATTACCAATGCTTATTGCTCATACGGCCAGACAACAACGTGCAGAGTCGAGGCTCACCACTCGTTGTTGAAATGTTATTTGGACGGCTCACAGTCCAAATTAGACAGGCTATTGATGATGGTCGATAAGATTCTCATTTCGCAAGAAAATGGGATAAAAGAGAGTTTTAATAGAAGCATGAACGAGCTACAACTTAAATGTGATATACCACTATTTCAAGAATTGCTGTATAAAGTTTCCCATCATGCTTGCGATCTCATGTTCAAAGAACTCCGACGGCGGATCACCCCAGACGAATGTTGCCATGAGTTCAATGCAACATACGGACTACCATGCTTTCATATGATGCATGTCTACAGATGTCATGGTAAGTATATTGGAGTTCTATAACTATCAAGTTGTTTTTCCCATTAATATCTGTAACTTATATAAGTCACTTTTATTGAATTCAGGACAATCCATTCCACTCGAATCAATTCCTATTTTCTGGAGAACATTGTCTGTTCCGTGGCCTGTTATCAATAGGCCACCGCCTGAAGATGATGATGATGATGATGATGATGATGATGATGATGATGATGCTTCGTTTCAAAATGACATCCGACAATTCACGGATAAGGTTAGCAAAGCTTCGCCGTTTGTCAGGAAAAATATGATAACGAAGTTGAAAGAGATAATGCACCCTGAATCTGTTGCCACAAAAGAACCTGCTGTCAAGATAAATACCCGTGGACGTCCAAGCGCAAAGGACCAAAAGGGCAAGGCTTCACAAGTCCCGGACCTGAATGATTTCCCGGACTTGGATGAAGTACCAATTGTAGATCATCGAAGAAGTACCAATTGTAGATCTACGCAAGTCCCGAACTTCAACAAAGAACCTGCCCGACATAGTTCTTTCACGGGTCCTAGTGATCAACAAAGTATGTTTATGCGTATGCTTCCACCCATTTGGCAACCATACATCACTAGTATATATAATGTGGTGGGTGACGGAAATTGTGGGTTTCGGTGCGTGGCCCATGGTGAGTGGGGACAACAACATCGTTGGCCCCAAGTTAGGCAGATGTTATTGCAACAAATGGACCAATATTGGCAGTTGTACATGGGTTTGTGGGGGATAGATGTTTTTAACCTTATTCGCTATACAATAGACTGGTTCGGAGATGGAAGTGCACCGCCTGATCGCTACATGGAAATGACAAACACGGGGTTGATTATTGCAGAACTGATTAGACGACCCGTTGCATTTATATCTATGGGGGGTTGGAATATATGTTTTCCGCTTCTTAGTGGTCCAGACTTCTCACAAAGAACTGACCCCCTTGTGATAGGCCGTGTGGGGGGCGAAGTAGGTCATTTCATTGTTCTGACGCTAGACGAACATTCTCCACTTCCGTATCTTCACCCACAATGGAGGAGGCACAGATCCGAAGCTGCATCCGAGTGGGAATCATTATATAGTCATCGATTAATGTAAATGATTAATGTTGTAAATAATATATATAACAAGCTTAGTCTTTCTATCCGATTATTTGTGAACACCCTATCTTGTATTGTTTAAATTAACAATACATTACTTATTTATGTTTATGTTGTAAATAAATGTTTGTATCATTTGAATTAATTATTTGGCCAGGTGGAACAAAATACTCCTTACATGTGTCGCTGTAAGAACGGATTCATTAAAGAGAGGATATCCCGTCAAGAACATAGTTATGGTCAACCGTATTACGCATGTCCTCTTTCAGTGGTAAGTAATCATATGTTTGCTTAGTTATGTAAATTATTTGTTTGTTAATAATACATTTCTTATTATTTTCTTAACATGTAACAGCCAGGAACAGATGACTATGGTTGTCGGTACTTTATGTGGAAGGATGAGTTTCAAAGGAGGCACTTTAGTCGAGCCTCTTCTTCAACGCAGTGCTCAGACTGCGTTGCTAACGCTAATAAGATTGACCAGCTTGAAGCAAGAAACAAGCTGTTGATGACAAGAATAAAGACGCTGGAGATGGAGTTAGAATTGGCAAGGAATCCTGAGGATCACGCTTGTCAGTCGAGTGCAAGGCTTCATGATCTTTTAAATAATATGAATAATCTTCATATGTCGTAGATGTTGTTGTTTTAAATGAAATGAATAATCTTCATATTTGTTGTTTTGAAATAATGTGTTGACGTTGTCGTTCAATTTAATAATAACAGTTGTTGTTGTAGTTATTTAATGTAGCAATATTTAACGTGCTCCTTCATTTTTTTATTTCTTTTGCTTGATGTTTTTTTTTTTTTTTTTTTTTTTTGTTCGCTATCCATCGCTATCCAACTTTTTTTATTTCTTTTGCTTGATTTTTTTTTTTTTTTTTTTTGTTCGCTCGCTATCCAACAAAAGGAGGAACACGTGCCCCTTTACACAAATATCTCACCCTTTTTACACAAAACACGTCGCTATCCAACATAAAAGAAAGAGCCCTTTGACTTTCTAGGTAGTAGACCCGGTTTGGTTAAATTTTAGACCCCGGTATTTATAACCCATGCCTAATTAAAAAAGAAAACATCATGCTGGGTACATCATGGTGGGGTACATCTACTAGGGTACGTTACCCCTATAGTTGTCATTGTCCCTAGATCCCCTTTCGTCATCCTACACTCCCCACACTTCACACTCTCATTGCTTCTAATGACGATGGATCCACCAACCCGCACCCGACCCCGACCCCGCACCCGCCGTCGCACCACCTGTCCACGTCACCCAAACTCACAAACCACCGGCCTATGCGCACTATGCCTCACAGATCGCCTCACCACTCTAGACTCATCATCTTCATCATCAACCAAAATCATCTCATTTCCGATGAGCCGCCGTACCATATACCACGCCGGAGCCTCCGCTCAACCGGAGCTCCGCCGCAGCAAATCCGTCGCCGTTGAAAATAACGACGTCGTTATAACGGATCAACGCCGCAAATCATGTGATGTTAGGGTTTGTAATAAGTTGAACGATTTGTTTGGTATTGATGACGTGGATACTGGAGGTTGTGGATCTAGTGGTGTTAGAATCGAATCGAAGAATCTCGAGTTTTCGAGTATTGTAGAACCGGTTTTGGAGATATTTGAGGACAATGAGGATGATGAAATTAGTCAAATTAGTGAAATTAGGGTTTTAAATGATGAGTTGTGTTTAAGGAATGATGATATTGACTTTGATGATGAGAGTGATTTAATGACAATGAAGGAACATATCGAGATCGAATTACGCAA
Source organism: Artemisia tridentata subsp. tridentata (assembly GCA_021014915.2). Taxonomy (NCBI): domain Eukaryota; kingdom Viridiplantae; phylum Streptophyta; class Magnoliopsida; order Asterales; family Asteraceae; genus Artemisia; species Artemisia tridentata. The sequence continues at coordinate 193,274,606 of CP139507.1, forward strand.
TAAGAAGACCAATATTTGGGATAAGTTGCGAAAATGGGGAAGAAATGGCAAAAAGAAGCGAACCGAGGATAATAATGATAAGTTGCGTTTTAAGGATGAGAGTAATAAGATGGATTATGGATTAGGGAGAAGGTCTTGTGATACGGCGCCTAGGTTTTCGTTAGATGTGAATAGGTTGGATGATGGTAGATTGTCATATGACGAGCATAGGGCGTCTTGGGATGGGTATATGATTGCTAGGACGATACCTAGGCTTACGCCTATGTTGCCGATTGTTGATGATGTGATGTTGGGAGGTGTTGATAATCGGTTGGTGACAAGGATAAAGGAGGAGAGTTCGAGTTCTGGTGGGTCGGCTAAGTCTAGTTCGGGGTCGTGTTCTTTGAATACAGGGAGTAGTTCGAGTTCTATGAAGAGTTCGAGTTCTAAGACTGTTGGGTTAGAGGAAGGATCGAAGCTGGTTATAACTGAGAAGGAATTGAAAGATTGGCATTTGAGGTCTGTTAATGTCGACAATGTTAAGTCGGCGGTTAATGCATCTATTGCCGCTCGTGCAGCTGTCAAGAATTCGGATGGAGATAAAAAGGAAACGAATGGTAGGTGGAGAAAGATGTCTAGTTTATGGAGCCATAAGCACAAACCTAGTGACAAAAAGAACGGTGATTATGTCCAAGATAATGGGTTGTATGTGAATCGAAGCAATGAGATCAATGGAGTTGAAAGAAGGAATTCAAGTGCTAGGCTGGTTAGAAATGGTAGTATGGTTGGTTCGAGGAACAAAAGTGAATTACATCGGAACGGTGTAGAGGGTGGTAGGCATTCTATGAGTGATATCGACAGTGGTTTGCTTAAGCTGTATTTGTCACCGTTTAGCAAGTCTAGGACGAAACTGCCTCAATCTGTGGCCGTTGATGGTTAATGGGCGGAGTGATATTGAGGTATTATCACAATTTCTTAAAAAGTATTTTGTAGAACCCTTGTAGAGTCTGTTAAATTGTTTCTTTTGTTTGTAATCTGCACAAAAGCATAGTAATGTTGCTTTTTATATGCTTGGTGCTCTTTTTGGGAGATAATAATAATGTTAGATGAATTTTTACTTTGTTGATACAGTTATATTTCACGACTGCAATATGAACTCTTATGAACTCTGTGTCTCTAATACTTTCTTTGTGCACAGATTATAGTTTACATTTGTAGTCATAGTTGTCCCATCAACACATGTTGATGACATAGTTATCGATTTATAAGTTAGGTTTCGTTCTAGCAGACATCACCGTTCAACCTTTAATCTAGTTTGGTGAGGACTTGAATGATAATGGTTGCTGACCACCTGTCCTTACTTGCTCTGTCGCTTTGGTGGGGCTTATAATTACATAGTTGTTCTTACTTGGTCTGTTGCATTGTTGGAGCTTCATCAGTGACTTCAATTTATACCATTTTTGTTTCTTCAACATTGGTTGGTTTATAAGCACAATAAAACAGTCCTTTTGTTCCAAGGTGATAAGACTGTTAAATACGCTAGAAAGCTTTCAAATACACCTTAGTTTTTGCTCTAAATTTTTAATATTATTTTAAATTTCCAAGATTATTTTGATGAAATGAGAGTTACAACACAATTATTATCACCCATATGGTTAATCTTTTGTTATCAGTATCACCATATCTGTCATAAATTACACACTTTATCTTGTAGAATGACTAGTTAACAAATAAGTAGTATAGTTAAATTAGAGTAATAGGGCGGAACATGACATTCTTTAAGATAACTCATGATATAAATTGGCATCATATAGAACAGAACACTAGAGTAATAGACCTTACAAAGATCTATAAACAACTACACGCTACATTCTCATACTAAACCCCAATGAGTCTATCAAATCAGTATCCTTACATAATCACATGATCATTCCAACAGATCTTTTACTCGCATGCCACTTTGCAACAACCACAAAAATCCCTAGATTTAGCACACTCAAAACAGCCAAAAGCCAGAAGAAGTTCTGCAGTTTCCCATAGTTTAGGTTGTCTGGTATCCACCCAGGCCCCCCATCCTCAGTAGTCACTTTTGTTACAATGGTTACAAGTAAAGAACTCATGTAGCTCCCTAGGGCAATTGTCGTGAGCCGCAGGGCTGAACCGAAGCTCCTCATCGAGTCAGGCACTTGCTCATAAAAGAACTCCATCTGACCCACGAGTGTGAAAACTTCTGCACACCCAACAATAAAAAATTGCGGGACTTGCCAAAATATTGAAATGGGTATGGGTTTGATGTCATAATAGTTGTGTCTTTCAACAAAGTCCAACCTTATAACTTCCAAGATCCCAGCAGCTAACATTGAGAATATTAAAATGAAATGTCCGGTTCCCATTCGTTGCAGTTGGGTCAACCCGTTTGGGTGACCCGTGAGTTTTCGGGCAAGTGGGACAATGATTTGGTCATAGACTGGGACCCAGAATATGACACTAAGGGTGCCAACAGTACCTAATGATGCTGGTGGAATTATGAAGCTAGAGTTGTCAATTTGTGTGTCCATGAAAGAGCCTTGTAAGACAAACAAATTGTCCACTTGGCCGCGAACACTGCTGAATATGATACCAGTGAACCAGATTGGTAGCAAACGTATAACGGCTTTCAGTTCTTCAACTTGGGTAACTGTGCAAAGTCTCCATGGGTTGATTGATCCCTTTGCATGATCAGACGGCGTCTCCACAGCTGCCTTGTCAAAGAAGCTGAAATGAAGTTCAAAACAAAGCAATTCTCATTATATAAGGTAGCAATCTTAACCCATATACTTATAAACAGGTTGATTTGGGTTATGTTTGGTCTATACCAGGTTAAATGAGGCAAATAAAAAGATTAGTCCTAAAGAAAATAGGTCATGCGAGTTGTAAGTCGTCAAAAGTATATTTTTAAATGTATGCAACTTCCTAAGTTATTTAACGCAAGTTATATTAATATTGTGATAATATAAGATTAAAGAATTGAGCAACATGTTGGTCGACCCTTCCGAAAGAAAACCCAAGGCCTATGGTCTAGTGGTATGTGAGTTGCCCACCAACCTAAGAGGTTGTGGGTTCAAGCCTCGCTGGAGGCATTTGTGAGATGAGTGGTATAGGGTGTGAAAAAAAATTGCCGTTCGAGAAAAAATACCCATCTGAAAGAAAAGTTCCCGTTCAAACCTGTTACCCACTCGCCCACCCTGTCCATTTTGCTACCTCTATGACTATAAGAAACAGACCTGAGGTTCCTCGTATGATTAAGCTGGCGACTTCCAGTGGTAGATGAATTAGCATCAGCAATCTCATACAAAAGTGATGCATCTGTTTGCACGTTGATTCTTTTCTTTCTTAATGAGGCAACAACCACTTGGAATAAACTGGTCAAAGGGCTGCCCCTGGGCTTATGGTTCCTATAAAACCAGGTACCCGAGAGGAAAGAAACTACTCCCATTAACATAGCCAAAGTAGGAATACCAAACCCCCAATCCCAACCCACATTATCTTGTACCCAAACAATTAAAGAATGAGCAATGAGGCTGCCGATATTCATCATCTGATAATACCAGTTGAAAAAAGAACTCTTGAGCTTTTTCTCGGCCTTATCATTGTCATCAAATTGATCTGCTCCATAAGCCGAGATACAAGCTTTGACTCCTCCGCTTGCCACTGCCACCAAGTAAAGTGCCGTGAAGCATGCTACAGTCTGAGACTCGGTTGCTTCATTAACATCTGTTTTGAACCAACGAGGAGCCAAAGCTGATACTGTCAACAGTATCATCCCCTAATGTTGATGTAAGATGCAAAAAGATGGAAATTATAGGTATGTAAGAAGTGAAGAAGCATAGAACTTTGAACTAATTGCATGGTTTGACCTTGAAAATAACATCAAGTTGACTTACAATGGCATACAGAACCGAAGAGCATGCTATAGTCCAATATTTACCAATATAGCCATCAGCAACAAAAGCTCCAAACAAAGGGGCAATGTAGCATGCACCAGTCCAATTAGATAAATTTCTTGAGGCGGTAGCGCTGTGCTGATTGAGTTCAAGCTTAAAATACAGAAGCAGATTGGAGCTCATCCCAAAATATGCTAATCTTTCAAGACTTGCAGTTGCTGCAGCAAGTGTTAGAATGTAAAAACAGTCTTAGAGTAATACTTTTTTGAAATCTCAGGTGCATAAAATTTTCAATGACATAAATGAATGATATATTATAGGTGCTGATGAAAGAATGTAAGTACCAACTATGAAGAAGCAGGCCTTCCAACGTCCCGTTTTTAACTTGTTAGCGGGATTGTTGTGGTGATCCAGTGATCCATCCTTAGTGTAGACACTATCTTCTCCCTTTTTCTCAAGCAATACATACACACTTGTTTCATCCATCTGGAAGTATGTTTGGGATAATTATTAGACGCTAACTCGCTAAGTCACATCTCATACTAAACCTAACGAAATAATCAATCTGAGTGGTATTTCACCCACTCCTTATAGGAAATAACATACATTGTGCAAATTATTAAATCAACAACCCCACAACTACTTAAGGGGGTGTTTGGGATTGTTTATTAAAACAGCTCATTCGTAATGGCTAATCAGTTGTAAGTTGTAAGAAAACGAAATGTAGGAGCCAGCGTTTGGATTTGCTTTTGGTATGAAACGGAACACAATAAATAGACAAACCGTTTCTTCAAAATTGGTTATTTCACCTTCGGATAAAGCTTATTATCATAAACAACTTGTTTCCGTCTAGACACTCCAAATTAAACTTCTTATCTGCTATATATAATAACGCAGAAGCCAGTTATAATCAGCTACCAAACACCCCTAAATACACGCTTTCATATAAAATTTGTACTAGCCAACAAAAATTTAAAACTCCATATAACGCAAGAACATGTAAAAATCTAAATCTGCAACAAAATTACTACTGTACTACACTACCAAATCTGCACATGAGAAGAACATTTTTGTGATGCAAAATAAATTAACATAAATTTTAACCAACTAAAAATGCAAAATCAAGTATAACATTCAGCAAAACAATTGCATACATTATAATCATCACCAAACAAAATTCCTTAAAATAGAAACACATTTAAAAAAAAAAAAAAAAAAAAAAAAAAAAAAAAAAAGTTGAATGACCTGAAGAGAGGATGAAGTGAGGAGCCATGAATGGTGAAAAGGGAGCACCATGTGACTAAATGTACATAGCAGCAGAAAATAGAATGGCCCACCTGGCAAATTATTGGTGTACTATTTTCCGTACAGATTGTTTATGTTCTTGTTTTTTCAAAATTTTTCTATCAACTTAGGGTCTTAGGTAAAAAAAAAGGTGTTTTAGTTATGCAAAAATGTTTTTCTAGCTCATCACTTATTTGTTAAGTTTCAAATCTGAAATCCAACTATGTTTTCACTGTCCTTAAATGGACATCACAAAATTTGATGTACAAACCACAAAATGATCATCACATCAATGCATATCACATATTTATATAAAACATAAAATATCATTTTTTGATCATGGGATATATAAACATTTGTAACATATTTTCAATAAACCATTTGCTCAGTTTTAAAAACAGAAATGTACAAGTACAAGAAACTTATTTACAATCCATCTGATCTAAAGTACCAAGTTTTTGGTGCTTGTCGCGCCTTAGTGAACAGCTGATGCGGGCTTTTTGTATGTATGCCTTCGCGCCAACACGATGAAAATTCCCAGGTTCACAGCACTTAAACCAGCTAAAAGCCAGAAGAAATAGTCAAGGTGCCCGTAGTTAAGATTGTCCGTTATCCACCCGGGGCTACCATCCCAAGTGCTTATGACCGTGACAATGCTCACAAGCAAAGCACTCACATAGCTCCCAAGGGCAGTTATTGTTAGTTGCAGAGCCGCACACAAACTTCTCATGGAATCCGGAGCTTGCTCATAAAAGAACTCCAACTGGCCGATAAAGGTAAAAACTTCAGCACACCCAATAAGAAAGTATTGAGGCACCTGCCAGAATATCGACATGGGAATAACCTCGAGCTCATAGTAATTGTTTCTTGACACCATCTCGAGTCTAATGACTTCAAGAACACCCGCACAGACCATGCTGAAGATGGAAATAAAGAGGCCAGTACCGATCCGTTGGAGTTGGGTCAATCCATTTTGTTGACCCGTGAGCCGCCGGGCTACATTGACGATAACGAGGTCGTAAACAGGGACCCAGAATACTACACTAATTGTGTCGAAAACCCCGAGTGAAGCTGGCGGAATCTCGAATCCGGATGAGCCCATGCGAGTGTCCAGAGTGGACCCTTGTAATACAAATAGGTTACTCATTTGTGAGTAAACTGTTGAGAAGATGATACCCGTGGCCCATATCGGAAGCAACCGTACGATCGCTTTTAGTTCCTCGACCTGGCTCACCGAGCAAAGCTTCCACGGGTCTATTGACCCATTGGCGTGATCCGAGGTTGCAAGCACAGCCGCCTTATCGAAAAAACTAAAATACTGACAAGTTAATGCAATAAAAAAATTAGTGATAAAATGTTACTCAAAAAGGTTTTAGAGGTTATGACTTACACAAAATCTAGCGTATGATCGATCTTGTTGCTTCCAGAATTGGAAAAACCATCATCTGAAGTCTCGTATAAGAGCGAACTATCTGACGGCACCTCTATATCTTTCTTTCTAAATGAGGCAACCACTACCTGGCAGAGGCGAGTGAGCGGGCTGCCACCTGGTATCTGGTTCCGGTACAACTTAGTACCAGAAAAAAACGAGATAACAGCAATCACCATAGCAATAGTAGGAACCGAGAACCCCCAACCCCACCCCACATTGTCTTGAATCCAAACTAGAACAGAGTGAGCCACAAGCGCACCAACGTTAATAACAAAATAAAACCAGTTAAAGAAAGAACTCTTTTGTTTTTCCTCAACCTCATCATTATCATCAAACTGATCCGCACCATAAGTTGATACACAAGGTTTAATTCCTCCGGTTCCAAGTGCCACGAGGTAAAGAGACGTGAAACATAGGGCAACTTGAGCTTTTGTTGCATTGCAAACGTCTTTTTCATAACATGTTGGTTTTAGCCCTGGGACTGATGCCGATAATGTTAACATTCCCATGCCCTAATAAACAAATGTTAAACCTTAGGAAAATGAAATAGTGAAGGTAAATATACATTTCCATTGGATCATAATACTCACAAATGCATAGATGATCGAGAAGGTGGCAATCGTCCAGTATCGACCAAGATAAGTATCAGCCATGAACGCTCCAATCAATGGTGTAAGATAGCAAGTTCCAGTCCAAGCCGAAAGATTTTTAGAAGCCGTTGAACTATGCTCATTTAGATGATACTTAAAATACCGCACTAAATTGGAGCTCATTCCATAATAGGCCAATCTTTCACAACATTCATTACCTATAAATAATTAATTATAAATAACTAAGTCACCAAGATAAACAAATATAAACCTACAATACAAACAAAGATATTCTTAAAACATAAAGATTGTATGCACCTAAGATGAAGCGGCATGCCTTCCAAGTTCCCGTTCTTTTCTTATTAGCTGGATTATTAAAGTAATCCACAGTCCCATCTTCCGTGTAGATGGTATCTTCTTGCATTGACTCTAGCAAAGTACTTGATTCAGTATCTTCTTCTTGAGTGTCACCTGCTCAGAGAATTTCTTATTATTGACTCTGTATGCACCGATATTTGAGATCGCGAGAGGTCATGTTGCGAGATTTGTGGGAACAAGCGATAAAGTGACCCCGTTATATTTATTTTACTTTTTCTCTCTTCATCAAAAATCAAGCTTCCCCATATGTCATAATCTCATTTTTTAGCTGATCTTTAGGTCCACATTTAGGCTTATGAATCGTTTTTCTTTATTTAGCTACTCCGTAACTTTTTCTTTTTACATTCATCAACATGACCTATCATCTTGAGTTCAACATGAGAGGATTTGTAACACCACCCAAAACTCAAAGCCGAAAGCAATTGACTACTCTATCTTCCAGGTTCAGATAAAAGTCGTCGTGCATAGCACTTATAGCCCGCGACTTTATGCTTATAAGCGTGTTGTTACATGATCCATGCACGGAAATGTGTATGCTAAGTTGTGAAAGAACATGGTTTTCCTTGATGATACAAAGTACATGTCTAAAGGTAAAATACCATGCGACTATCACGGAACTATAGTTTACAACCAGTCCTAATAATCAGTATGCATTTACCTCAATGTATTAGAAGTGAATTCAAATAACTATATCATATTCCCACTATTAGGTAAATATCTAATTTCTTATTGGGAGAGTCAATAGTCAGGTAAATTAAATTTAATTAACTTTGCCAAGAAAATTTGATCACAAACAAAAAAAGCTACAGCCAAAGATAATACAGTATTAAACTATAGTAAATTAGCAGAAATTACAAGATTAATATACTGTAGTTGTTTCTTGCTATTAGTTACAAGGGTTTGACTTAAAAGGCAAGAACATGAGGGGTTGTTTGTTTTTGCTTACATAGCGGGCTTATAGCTTATTTAGTTTTCAGCTTATATTTCATAAGCTCACTTTTTGTGTCTTATTTTGAAAGTTTTCGGCTTATAAAAGCTTATTATGACACTCACTTTTTGTGGCTTATTTTAAAATTTTCGGCTTATATAAGCTTATCATGTCATAATAAGCTTATATACGCTGAAAAGTTTCAACATAAGCCACAAAACGCGAGCTTATGAAACATAAGCCGAAACCAAATAAGGCATAAGCCCGCTATATAAGCCGAAACAAACACCCCCTTAATACAATAATAACATGAACTATAGCACTGAATATTTTCAAATAAATGAGATAAAAACAATAATCAAACAAGAAAGTAATGAGCTAATGGAAAGATTGGAGTTAATTTTATCATATTCTGAGAGTACCCATTTGAGAATCTTGCTCCAAGTCTGATCAACTTGTTAAACACTTGATGGAATCTTTAAGGTTGTTTCATTGTTTGGCGGTTGGAGATTCTAGTTGTAAAGTGAGGCTTAAAATAGAAAGATTAAAAGTTTTTCCTAAAAAGTGCGAATCCACAAATACTTTGATAGGTGTCTAAACAAAATAGTACCAAACCAATAATTCAGCCCACCAATAACCCCACGTGCTCATTTGACCTTTTGTAACAAATGTGCGAACGACGGTGTGTGAATTACGGCTAATGTGCGAACTGTACTGAAAAAGTAACATTGGGAACTAACAAAATCTTCAAACATGTATCAAATCCTTTGATTTGATTTATTTTCAAAATTAGTTGAATTTTATTTTCTTTATAGATTATCACTGTAAACTATGAATTTACACAAACAAATCCACACACTATCAACACCGTGATTCTTTCAATTTTGTTCATACGAATGGTAAGTTTTTCGTTTAATTGGTTGTCGTTATATGTTTATGAGTGTAATAATTTCAATAGTATGCATCGGTTACCAGTTTTGTGTGCTTAATTTAGGGTGTGTTCATACCAATTTTGTTCATACCAACTTGAATGGCTCGAAGTAGTATTTTTGCTTATTTTAGGGTGTGTTTGGATTAGCTTATGTACTCAATTTATTTCTGTCTTTGGTGTGTTTCGATTATCTTATTTTTTTGGGCTTATGGGCTTATTTTAAATTGTTAGTATTATAGGACAAAAAGAAATGTTGGAGTATCTATTCCTGTTATTGTATAGAACAATTTCAATTAAAAATGTAGGCATGTACATGGTTTAACAAAATTAGTTTGCGTAAGATTTTGGGATGTAAGTATTAGGATTACCAGTAGTGGATGACTTGGGTTTGGGACTCCCTTGCTATTAATCCCTGATGGGGAACGGGCAGGTTTTGGGACTTCTTGTTGTTCTGTTTAGCGACTGGGAACCTGACCTAGTGCCATTCCTAACTGTTAAGAAGTTGAACACTTTGGATGTAAACTACTTTTGGATTCCTTTGGGGGTTTGCTTTTCTAAATATGAGACGTTCTTTTAAACTGATTGTGTCATTAGCTCTAATGGTACTTATAAGATAGTTATATGGAAATCGACTGAAGATGCATGTTATATGTAATATTCATATTTATGTGTGTATATACCTTGGGTGGTCATTCTAAAGCGTTGGTTAGATACAATCTTGCATTATCGACAAGCTGACAGTATATCATAAACGGGTTGCACTCTAAAATCCTAGGTTATAGTTTATGTACATCCGAATGTACATATGTTTTAAAAAAACCAGAGCTCAATGTGCTGTAGACACTTAATGGTACTTAATGGGACTGGGTGGCTTTGCTTTTTCAGTGACACTTAATGGTACTTATATGTGAAAAGTTAGTGTAGTGTAGATAACTTAATGGTACTTATGTGTGTTTGGTTTTGCTTGTCTTTGTGGTATTGCTTGTTATATATAACTTTTTGTTTATTAATATAGGAATATGATGCCAAGGTTCACATTCGAAGCAAATTGCGTTACTTTCAATTGATTAAAGACAGATTAGCTGAAAATCGTTGTACACTGTTTCGGTCAACACGCTTTGGTCCATGGTTGGATTTAAATTACTTTGCGAACGAGGAGAGTCTTATACATTATATGCTTCAAAAACAATTTCCATCTGATGATGACCACTATGATTTGCCACTACTTTATTTTGTTAATGGACATCAACTTCATTTTGGTCGCCGTGAATTTCACCTGATAACTGGTTTTAAATTTGGATTGCCTAGTTTTCGTAAGTTTAGAAGTGGTGATATCATATTTCGTGACCATGTATTTCCTCAGAAGGCAAGGGAGAATTTAAAAACTGTTGATCTTCTATGTTTGATTGAGGATGAAGAGCTTTTTACAAAACTATCTGATGAAGACGCCGTCCGAGTTTGCCTTCTGTTATCACTTCAGGTCATATTTATGGGGCGTGACCTGTTATCTGTGGTGGATGATGTATATCTTAGAATGGTTGAGAACTTGGAAGTCTGGAATGACTTTCCTTGGGGGGAACACATTTGGAGACAGTTGTACGATGCCATTCGAAATAGGTGCACAAGAAGGAATGTGGAATATTCTTTGGCTGGATTTGTTTTCAGTTTCAAGGTTAGAATTATTACACGAATTCTTTTAATGATAAACCACACTCCTTCTTTATCAAATAAAACAAGGTATCAAGGAGTTACGGACACTCGTGTTGAATGAGATAATGAAGGAGTGTGGCCTGTCATGAACAATACACAAAATATCATTATCGCATTCAACACGTCTCAATTATTAAGGCAGATATACCTAACGTTGTAGATGGGTTCCATTGCTTAATATGAACACCGTCCTTAGTACCATTTGAGATGCTTGATCCTGATCGCCAGTTTTGGCTCAACAATCAGCTTCCATTCTCGAAAGAGCCAAACCTTGTGATCAAGATCAAACACACAAACTTGTAATCCTTTTAGAGATCTTAGGGGACTCGCAAAAGGTCACTGCTTATACAAAATAGATGAAGTTGATCATCTTGAATTCAATAACAAAAAAAGCATACATGTACGCATTGACAATTCAGTTATCTTGAATTACTTAACGACTAAAACATACGAGTAGCATAGAAAAATTCAACTTTTGGGCCAGTTGACGGTTTACCAACGAGTTGATGCAAATTGGATTCAGACTTGCTACCCCTTTCAATTTGTGATGATTTAACTGGTGTCCTTTCACGTGGTGGTGGCATAGATTTTGGAATTACATGTGTAGAACGGATTTCTTTACGGGGGGAACATTTTACCTTATTTGCACCCGAAGAAAGCTTTGCAACTTCATCACAACTTAGATATTTTGTTCTCCCAGTCGGTTTAATTTCAAGGAGAACAAAATATCTAAGTTGAGATGAAGTTGCAAAGCTTTCTTCGGGTGCAAATAAGCTAAAATGTCCCCCCTCCCCCGGTAAAGAAATCCGTTCTACACATGTAATTCCAAAATCTATGCCACCACCACGTGAAAGGACACCAGTTAAATCATCACAAATCGAAAGGGGTAGCAAGTTTGAATCCAATTTGCAGCAACTCTGTGGAAACCGTAGAGGGGGGGGGGGTGAATACGTTTCCATTTAAAACTTAAAACTTTTGTATCAAACTCCCAATCAAGAGTGATGTGATATGAGAAGTGTTAACTATGATCATATAGCATCAAGAGATGAATATTGTAAACTACAACATATGCACAATCAAACCACGACACACAGATAATCAACATAACATAAGCAACTAGCCACACAAGCAAAAACGCAATGCAAATATAAAGCGATAAAGAATGAAATGAAAGTAAAGAGATAAGTAAGAAGGCGCAAACCGGACACGGTGATTTATAGTGGTTCGGTCACGAAGCTCCTCTTCGCCCTACTCCACTCCCCGAGTACCCAACTCGAGAGTTACTTCACTAATCAACAAACTCCCTTCAGGCGGAGAAAACCATACACGTCGCTTAACTTGTTTTTCGACACTAAGCTAGATGTCGAGTGCTAATCTTAGCTAGCACCAATCTACCACGATCTACCCGATCTACACAGTACACGTCGCTTATCCTATTTCCGACATAAGCTAGATGTCGAGTGCTAATCTTAGCTAGCACCAATCTACCACGATCTACCCGATCTACCCTTGATCCACATGATCAATCACACAAGCCCAATGGCTTCAAGAGATCTTCACTATCTCTTAAGATCACAATGATCTTGACTCACTCTCTCACAAAAGAAAAATAATCTTGATGTATGCTATGATACAATCAAGAGTGTAACCATTGTTACAAGACCTAACAACTACAACTCTTGTATTTACTTGGATACTTTGTGTTCTTCTCTTGCTAATCAAGAGGGATGACAACACTTTGTATCTACTTGGATACTTTGTGTTCTTCTCTTACTAATCAAGAGGGATGACAACACCTTGTATCTACTTGGATACTTTGTGTTCTTTTCTTGCTAATCAAGAGGAATGAAGAGGATCACTTGAATGGAGGATTGGATCACTCTTAAACAAACTAAGACTCTCCAAATGATCAAAGAAAGTCATCTAAGTGAGGAGGGATTAGACCAGAGAAAAAGGACTGGAAAAATCAAGTTGGAAGTGTGGAATGGTCCACTATTTATAGGCAAGGGAAAATCTGACCGTTACAGACCCACGGCTCCACTAAATACCCGACGGCTCCACTAAATTTAGTGGAGCCGTCCCTATTTAAAGGAACCGTGGACGCTCCTTCGTTTGTCTTTAGTGGGGAAGGTTTATTTGGGGATGTTAGGAGCTGTTTTGGGGGGAAATTTGACTGTTGGGATTTTCAAACATATTTTTCAAAATAAAACATTTCTTTTTAATTCAAAAATAATTTGTGAAAAAATGTTTTGTCACATTAAAAATGTGAAGTTTAGAAAAATAAAATCCTTTGATCATTTGTCAAGTAGTAGATTTGTTTGTCCATACCTTGAGTGATTTATGTCGGGATGGAAATCTACGACTTCGTTGAAGCATACTTGAGACGTCGGGAGGTGTTGATGTAAGTATGCATTGATGTTTTGTGTTTACAAGTAACTTGCACATTTTACGTTATGTATTACAAGTTACATGTTTGTCATTATTAAAACCGAAGAAACCGTTTAGTTTAAATATCGTAATATTTGCACTAACAATCTCCCCCTTTTTGATGATGACAAATATGTAAACCGTAACACATAGTAAAATGTAAAAGTTACCTGTTTACACTCCCCTTCTCCCCCTTTTGTCAAATCAAAAAGGTAGTTTCCTCGAGCGCTCCCTTGAATTTACTCCCTACTCCCCCTTATTGCACTACTATCCTTTCTCCCCCGAAAGGCGAGCTTGCATCATCCTAGTGAAGCCTTCTATTAACACTTGTGAAGATGACTCTATGCTATGTATTCAAATACTCCCGAGCTCCCCCTAGCTCAATGCTTCCCTATGGTGACTTAATCCCCTTGTTTATTTACCTTAGTATCTAGCGGATCCATGAATCAAATTCTTACAAAGGCTTTTCCTACATCAAGGGTTAGCTTCGTGCAGCATAATATATAACAGTATAGGAGCAACATTATAGGGATAGAATACACATAGCAAGACATGCATGGGTTAAACTATGTTAACACGTAAGTATCACAACCCGACCGAAAACCTAAGGTGCAATTGTTCACTCAATCACACTAATCAAGAACGAGATTCGTTCATTGACTGACGCACTAAATGACTTATTCCAAGTTTTCATTGGGAGGAAAGTTCTAACAAACCTTTTGAACAACATAATCATCTACCTAAGATGATTGATGTTAAGGATAGTTTGTTGATAAGACATACTCTAAATGATTACTATTATGACAAGTCGTGCCATAAAGTAGACTCGATAGAGGTTATACCTAAATGATTCCATAAGGTGGGAGAGTGTTGGTTGTGGTGACTACAAGGACAACTTGGGTTATGTGGTTGTAGGGGATAAATAATGGGATGACCCATTAGTGGTTGTGGTGATGGTGATAGTGATAAGGATGATGTGTTAGTGCCAAGTTCAAAAGGTGATGTAGGTGACAAGGTTAGTGTGAGAGCTAAAGGTTGTGGTGATGGTGATGGTGATGAGGATGATGTGTTGGTGCCAAGTCCAAAGAGGTTTGATGGTGATAGGGTTAGTGTGATAGCTAAAGGTTGTGGTGGACTTGGTGGAGGTAAGGGTGTAGGAATCCTAAAAGTGGAGGATGATGATGATGTGGTTGGAGATGTTGGTTTTGCCCTTTGAGGAAAGGTGGGAAAGGATGGTTTAGGTTAATATATCGTTTGCACTGACAATGAGATGCATGATATATTTCAAAAGGGAAAAAGAAAAGGTGCATGTGATCCTAACAGGATTGTTGGTGGATATCTCTAACGGGGTTAAGGTAATGAAGTTCTAGGTTTCTAGGTTGGATGATCCTAGTTGTGTGTTTGTGAGGATTGAAGGTTGTTGAGCTAACTGTCACTTATCCAAAGTGAGGAGTAGCTGTAAGGTTTGAGTGTAATGAGTTGAAGGTTATAAGGTTTGAGTGTGATGATCTATGGGTTGAAGGTACTTAGACTAACTATCACTGTCAAGAGTGAAGTGTAGCTAAAAGGTTTGAGTGTGATGATGAAAGATGTTAATGTGAGGTTTGAAGATGAGATGCAAGATAAGCTTGCAGTAGTGAGGCCTTATATAGGCAAGGGTTGTGGGATTCAAACTAAAGTTGGTGATCGTGTCCTATGGTGTAGTGAGGAAATCTTAGGGTGTGTGTGAGTTTGCAAAATTTTGCAGGTTTGAGGTTAGGGATGCAGGGATCAGGAGGGAACAGTGAAAATTCGTCAAACATAGGCACGGTACCACTAAATACCACACGGTACCGTTAAATTTAATGGTACCGTGGTCTATTTAACGGTACCGTGACCTGGAAGTCACGAATTTTCATGTGCAGCCTAGTTCTGGGCAGCTAAAGGGTAGTTTCCTAGGGAATAAGAACCACATTTGTGTGTTCTTGAGAGTGTTTGGTGAAAGACAGTATGAGTGTGTTTTCGCTCCCCCTTAATCTATTACCATCCGGACAAGATGTAGAAGATAAAGAGGAAAACGAACGATGACGGAAGCGATGAGCTTAGTAATGTCATGATAGGTGGTGGATAGCATATGATAAACTTCACCTTTGAAGTCACGTAGCTCTTCTCAATCATTGTGAATATTCATAGAATATTATGATGAGACAAGTGATCACGTGGAGATATCCTAGGGGTTAAGAAGATAAAATCTTCAAGGTTGTGAGGTTAGTGATAAGGTTCTAGTGAGTTATCTATGTTGATGAGGAAGGGTTATCTCAACGTATCCTAGCGATTCTTCGTTTGAAGTGTGTGGAAGATGAGTGGGATGCGGAAGCATTAGTAGTGTTTAATACCATGCGGAGGTGAAAGGGAAGAAGGCTTAGGAATCAGAAGATAGATACAATCTGTTCTGATAGGATACGGTTCTGGTTCAAGACTACATCGAGTGGGTTTCGATAGTGTTTTGAAACAGTGAGAATAAACTGTCTCAGCAGACAACGGTCCGACGGTACCGTTAAATTTAGCGGTATTGTCCCCTATTTAAGGGTACCGTGACCTGCTGAGGTTAGTTTTGACCCAGAATTAGATTTCTGACAAAGAAATTTCACATATGTTGTGATTTTTCTGGACCTTAGATTAAAAGAATTTATACCAAATAAATTCCTTTATGAATGAATCCAACGGGATTAGGTGAATGTTGATCGAGAGCGAGAAATGACATTTAATTGCCTTTCGCAAATTAAATATACTTTAAATATTTCGGATGAAATATTTAAGTTGTCATTGGAATTTAAGAGGATTTCACGAATAAATCTCGCTGAATTAGTGAGACTCTTCGACACGAGGAAAGAATTTATACCTAATAAATTCTTTGAACGGTACTGGACGAGAAGAGATGAATTTTATATTTCCGAGGAAATACATAGGTAGTCATTAGAGCAATGTGAAAGATGACTTAATATTTCCAGTGAAATATTTAAATAGTCATAAGAGGGGTACGAGGGATGACTTTAATATTTCCAGTGAAATATTTAAATAGTCATAAGATTTATGGAAAATGTTCCATCATTCCTAGACCTAGACGAAGATGGTTAGGGGATTCTCGGTTGAGAGGTTTGGGTTGATTTACGGATTTTGATGTGCTTCGCACACGAGTGTTTCATGGGGTTTTGAAAGACGTAAAGCTAAGCCTATGGTGCTGATTCGCAGCAGGGTTTGGGATCTTAAGACGTGTATAATCACACGAGGATGAAAGGAACTGCTAATTACTTAAATAGCAACTCGTGAGTCCTTTGTCACCCGAGGGTTGATGTTAGCTTTTAGCTTTGGGATGAGCGTTTTAACATACGTTGTTAAAAGGCTTGAGTATGATGTTTCGGATATGACATTTAACAATTGCGATCGCAAGTTAAACTTACTTGAATATTTCGGACGAAATATTTAAGTTGTCAATCCTACTCCGAGTTCTACTAGGTTTGAATCTAACCTTCCTATGACAAACGGGTGTATTACTTGGAAGAAGGCGAAGTGATGACTGGGGAATTAGGACAACTTAGCGACTACTCTAACTTATAGGTTTTGACACTAGTGTATGACTCTATGACTTCTAAGGATTCATAGTGATGGGCATACATAATTCCTAATGTGTCAAAAGAGCATAGTGTGGGTGCAAACTTTACAAGCAAATCATGTAAAATGCACATAAGGAATAAATGCAACCATCATGCAAAACATGATAATCATTTAGCATTTAAGATCATGAAGACATTTAATCATGTCTTATGAGAACATGTTATCATTTTGAAACACGTATGTGGGATGCAAGCATTCTAGGTTTGCTAAGGCAGATCCTAATTACTACTTGTTTAAGATGACATCCTAATGGGAGATAAAGTTCACCGATGTAAACTATCTCTAGTCAAATGTAGGAATGAAAAATTTTCAAGTTAGAGAATGAGTATGGGACTATCACTAGTGGTGCTCAATTAAGGCTAAACACGACCATTTTTACGGGTTATACACGAACCCAACTTCTCTCCTAGAAGCAATCCAACCGTTAGGTCAAATTGAATTTCTAGTGCGATAGGTTCTCCAGTAGTCATTCTCATGTTAGAAGAATTCAAATTCCTATATTTGCCTATCGAAGTATAGCAAAGATGATGTTATCATGTTTTGCTTATACATGGCCTAATATGACTCAATTAACCATACTTTGAAAGTTGGTTAAGAAAATGACATGTCTTACACAACTCCTAACAAAGGCAAGCGAAATGTTTTAATTTCGTGTTTGAGATTTAAAGGTTATTTGATGGAGATGGTGTATTTTATGATCTCTTGAACAACATCTTTGTTTGTTGAGTTGTTACATGTTATTTTAACACGATTTGGTTTCCTAGAACCAAGAGACACTCTAATGTGATACAATGTAGAATCTACTACATCGTGTGTGTTTCAAGAATGCTCCTTTGCATATCTTGAGTGAGAATCTAGTAAAAGTTATTTACCTCAATAGATCTTGTGAGCATTTTATTTGAAATGAGACATACTATTTATTTCAACTAGTATGCTTTTCTAAGAGTGAACTCATCACTCTTAAGAATGCTTTGTGAAACAAGTATTTTAGTGTATGACCAATTTTACTTGTTTATGCAATGACACATGTCGTATTAGGTTATTATTCAACTCTAATATCTTATATTTGTTAACAGGATGCAATGTATTCTCTCATAACATAACCATTC
Source organism: Artemisia tridentata subsp. tridentata (assembly GCA_021014915.2). Taxonomy (NCBI): domain Eukaryota; kingdom Viridiplantae; phylum Streptophyta; class Magnoliopsida; order Asterales; family Asteraceae; genus Artemisia; species Artemisia tridentata. The sequence goes on from CP139507.1 coordinate 193,292,951, forward strand.
ATGTCACAAAGAAAATAAGATACATGAGATATAGGTTATCTTTTGTCAATCTTTTGATAAGAGAAATACATGTGATATTCTCAAAGATTGATGACTTACATAATAGTTAATAACATATTATGCGTGACACTTTTACTAGACATGTGGCTTTGAGTGTTGAGTTGTTCATGAGCAAAGTTTACATATGTTGTTTGTTTGCTCGTATTTGGTTTTTCGGAAATGACACATTTACCAATTGCATTGCAATGTAAATTACTTGTATATTTCGGATGAAACATCCAAGTTGTCAATCCTACTTAGTTGTGTATTTTATGCATCTTTTAAACATGTTAGTTTAAAGTTTGGAACACAACCATTGGACAAGAAGACTTAATATGGCATCTTCAACACAAGTGTGAGTTATGATCCGATGCATATTATATTCGTCTTGAGTGGACGTCATTATTTTCATAACAATCGAGTGTGATTGAGTATGTAGATTCAAGATAATATGTTTCATCATGTTTTGATGTTATCTTGAAGCTAAAAAAATAATGACTCCAATTTCATGTCCACACTCGGAAACTTGTCAATTAGATTCGATGATGATATCAATCATAATTTGAATAATGAATTGATATGTACTTGAAATCTTTCTTGACCCTCACGATCAATCCTTTTTAAAAAAATTTAAGGAGTGTGTTCCATTTATTCTAACACTAGTTGTATGTGTGAGGTTAATGACATATTAAGTTACTTACTTTGATATTGTCATTTATTTTTATTTGAGAAAAACTATTTATATTATTAAGTATAATATTCTTAGTTTTTCGACACCTCATTGGTATAAAAATAATTATCTTAACTATTTTTATACAACATACGTAAGATACTAAATGTTTAAAACATTTTGTACGTGTGTTAGATTAATGCAAGTTTAATACATTTTTCTTTACTTAAGTACTAATGTATTAAAATGACATTTTATCTTGTTTAGACAACCCATGGTCAACAAGACAAAATGATGTAATGTTTTAAAGATCATGTTACGGATTTTATGAAAGTGTTAAGTATTTTGGGGTGATATACTTTTTACACTTAAACCTTTGGAAAAATAATTGTGTAAGACAATATCTTTCAACACACATGATCTACCAACTTAGTTTCTATTCCTAAGAAAGTTACTAAACCATTTTAAGAACTTGCAACAAATGCAAGACAAATGGTTGATGCCTATATGCAATGCAAAATAATTACTTAATATAGTGCAAGTGATTTAGCATGAGCCTTATAAATGCATAAACCGAAAAACTATAATAAGCAAATAGCAATTTAGCTTAACACACAAAAATACTTATCATCATTTTGTGTATTAGGTATAACAATGTATACTAAGCTTGATTTTATTTGACAATGAATTGGTTTCCTCCCCATTTCAAAGATTTTTGCTGAGCACTTTGAAAACATGTCAAGGTTTAAAGGTTGAATCGCCCTTTTTCAGTTTGACCAAAAATTTATGCAAACTGCATGACCAGAAGACCTTTAGTTGAAAATCAAGGACTTTAACATACTTTCATTTAGAACTAATTCATAAAAATATTTCTCAAATGAAAGTAGAATCAACTTCGTTTAAAATGATGAGTGACACGACTTCTACGAACTTATGGTTGATTTTATAAGAATTTCTGGAAATGACTCAATACTGAAAACTGACAGACAGAGGCACAATACCATTAAATAACCCACGATACCGTTAAATATAACAGTACCGTCCTATATTTAGTGGTACCGTGTTCTCTTTTCTGATTCAGTTTACAGTTTTAGTGCGGCGACTCGACGGAGAACATGACCAGACACTTAAGACTCTATTCTTTTATTGGTTTGAAAAAGCCTTCAAGCTAGTATGACAAAGTATACTTAACAACAAAACTTGTAAGTATTAAACAATTAAATACTTTTCATATTTTATCACCTTCATAGGTAATTTGATACATGGATCGTACTCAATTTTGAAAATCATTTGTTTTAAAAATTTGAGCGACGTGGCTCTGGTACCAATTGTGGAAACCGTAGAGGGGGGGGGGGGGTTAATACGTTTCCATTTAAAACTTAAAACTTTTGTATCAAACTCCCAATCAAGAGTGATGTGATATGAGAAGTGTCAACTATGATCATATAGCATCAAGAGATGAATATTGTAAACTACAACATATGCACAATCAAACCACGACACTCAGATAATCAACATAACATAAGCAACTAGCCACACAAGCAAAAACGCAATGCAAATATAAAGCGATAAAGAATGAAATGAAAGTAAAGAGATAAGTAAGAAGGCGCAAACCGGACACGGTGATTTATAGTGGTTCGGTCACGAAGCTCCTCTTCGCCCTACTCCACTCCCCGAGTACCCAACTCGAGAGTTACTTCACTAATCAACAAACTCCCTTCAGGCGGAGAAAACCGTACACGTTGCTTAACTTGTTTTCCGACACTAAGCTAGATGTCGAGTGCTAATCTTAGCTAGCACCAATCTACCACGATCTACACAGTACACGTCGCTTATCCTATTTCCGACACTAAGCTAGATGTCGAGTGCTAATCTTAGCTAGCACCAATCTACCACGATCTACCCGATCTACCCTTGATCCACATGATCAATCACACAAGCCCAATGGCTTCAAGAGATCTTCACTATCTCTTAAGATCACAATGATCTTGACTCACTCTCTCACAAAAGAAAAATAATCTTGATGTATGCTATGATACAATCAAGAGTGTAACCAATGTTACAAGACCTAACAACTACAACTCTTGTATCTACTTGGATACTTTGTGTTCTTCTCTTGCTAATCAAGAGGGATGACAACACTTTGTATCTACTTGGATACTTTGTGTTCTTCTCTTGCTAATCAAGAGGGATGACAACACATTGTATCTACTTGGATACTTTGTGTTCATCTCTTGCTAATCAAGAGGGATGACAACATAAAAAACATAACAAATAAACACTAAAAAAAACATTACACGTGAAAAACAAAACAAATAAATAAATACTTCCAAAAAAAACAACAACTGAGGTGATGTTTGGTTGATGCTTTTGGGGGTATCATCAAAAGAAAAAATAAAAACTTTGTTTGGTTGTTATTGGGCCCACAATTTTGAGAATGAAGGAATGAAAATTTGATAGATTTCATTCCACCAAAATTTGATGGGTTTTTCTCAATCCATCCAATCAATTTTTTTTTATTTAATTGAATTTTTTCCACCACATATTATTTATTCTTTTCTTTATTTTATATTTTTTAATTTCAAACAAATACATAAAACTTATTAAACATCCGTATAATTTAAATATTAATTCTCCTCGTCCTTTTACTTTCATACGGAGTAGAATCCGAAATATAGTCAACTCCTGAAGTCTCATCTGGGATTCAAAGGTTGACTTCAAATTGGCAGTTTCCTTGAACAAATCACAACACTTTTCAGACTGGACTTGAGCATCACTATCTCATCTTTCTCGTAAAATGAGCCAAAATTCTCACATGGGTATTCTCTGTTTTTAGTCAAATCATCTTTTATCAATCCATTGCTTCATTAATTTCTTTTTTAATCATTGTTCTATAGTCAATTACATGAAGATATATAGTGTAGTAATTCTTTGTATTGTAGTCGGCCAAAAAGTCGGAAACTATGGTTAAAAAAAGTAGGAAAAAAAAGGTCATGTTTTTGCTCATTAAGTCAACCCTTTGCAGTTAATTATTGATCATAAAAATTAATCCTGTAAGTAATGGCTAATTAGTGATTATTGTTTGTGATTAAAAATTTACTTGCACAATCTACTTCTTGGACTTTTGAGTTTAGCAATGTAGTTTGTCTAAGAATTTTAATGTTATATAGTAAATGAAATGAATTATGGAAATTGAAACTGTTTTTATATGTAGTCAAAAATTTGGATCTCAGATTTATGTTTCTTCATCGGATATCAAAATTTGAGTCTGAGTTAAGTAGATGAAATTTTCAGTAAATGTTTGACTTTTGAGCTGACTTCGATCGGATGTGTTTACGAATCTTTGCTTCACTGCAGTGATGATTTGAATTGCTAACCTTCTATTATTTGGGGAAGTTATTGAGCTAAGATTATCCAATTGCCCGTCATCGTGACGAAAATTGACCATACTTTTAACAAAGGGGCTTTCAAATGTTTAACTAATAGTCAACTTTCTCAAGTGAAACAGGGAGTATGAAACCTAATTACAATTGAGTTTTGGTTAATAAAGATTAGATTTAAATTGGACTTTGTATGTAACAATTATACTTGTAAATCCTAGGAGTCAAAGAGATAATACTTGGCAAATACTATCAATTTTTCTGTTAATACATCAAATACGTTACCGCATGCATGTTAATCTTTTCATCATTTCCAGCAGACACAAATTTAATCAGATTCTTCTATATTTCAGGTGATTATCAAGAAGTTGATACCAAATCAGTGACATGTAGTTTGCTAGAATCAAATCAAGAAGATGATAACTACACGGAGGATGGGACTTTAGACTACCTTAGCAATCCGGCTAATAAGAAAAAGACCGGAACATGGAAGGCCTGTGGCTTTATCTTAGGTGTGAATAATCTTTATTCTTTAGGAAAGAATATGTATTTCAGTATTTGTATGGATATTTATATTCAGTCACAAGTTTTATATATGCAGGCAATGAATGCTGCGAAAGGTTAGCGTATTATGGAATGGGCACCAATTTAGTAAGGTATCTTAAGTATCAGTTAAATGAGCATAGTGCAACGGCTTCCAGAAATTTTTCGATTTGGGCTGGAACTTGCTATCTAACCCCATTGATTGGAGCATTTGTGGCTGATACTTATCTTGGACGATATTGGACAATTACCACATTCTCCATCATCTATACTATTGTAAGCATCATCTAATTGGAAGTCACCTAGACGGACTTTTTTTTTCATAAGAATTCTCACAAAAATGTACGAAATATATAGAAATTGACACATGCCCCTAAATCCCGCAAAAAGTAAGTCACAGAATTCCATTCTTGCCCAACAAATCCAAGATTTGGCAAACTACTTGAGGATTTGACCAACATTTTCGAGGATGTGACCAAAATTTTGCAGGTAAGTTAGAAATCCATGAAAAAGTAGTCAAATCCAAGGAGTTTGCGACTTGTTTTTCGTGGGATATAGGGCATTTGGGGTATTAAGTTTTCCTTGTGGATAAGATCAATTTGGTGATTTTACTTTATCTAAAATCATTGAACTTTCTGTTCACCATCTCATTGTGGAGGTTTGATATATTGTCAATAGGGCATGGGAATGGTAACACTATCAGCATCAGTCCCTGGGCTAAAACCAACATGTTATGAAAAAGATGTTTGCATCGCAACGAATGCTCAAACCACCCTATGTTTCACGTCACTTTACCTTGTGGCACTAGGAACTGGAGGAATTAAACCCTGTGTTTCATCTTATGGGGCGGATCAGTTTGATGATAACGATGAAGTAGAGAAAAAACAAAAGGGTTCTTTCTTTAATTGGTTTTATTTTGTCATCAATATTGGTGCACTTTTGGCAAGCACTGTTGTAGTTTGGATCCAAGACAATGTGGGTTGGGGTTGGGGGTTTGCAGTTCCTACTATTGCTATGGGGATTGCTGTTGTTTCGTTCTTTTCAGGCACTAAGTTGTACCGGAACAAGAGGCCAGGTGGCAGCCCGCTCACCCGTCTGTGTCAGGTGGTGGTTGCTTCTTTTAGAAAGAAAGAGATTAATGTGCCATCAGATAGTTCGCTCCTATATGAGACTTCACATGGTGGTTTTTCTCATTCTGGAAGCCGCAAGATCGGTCATACGTTAGATTTTGTGTAAGTCATGACCTATAAACTTTTATTAGAAATGGTCTGTTGAACGTCTTATATTTATTCGTGATCTGCATTAACTTCTTGATGTTTAGTTTTTTTGATAAGGCAGCTGTGGTTGCACCCCTGGATCGTACAGAAGGGTTAATGGACCCGTGGAAGCTTTGCTCAGTGACCCAAGTAGAGGAACTGAAAGCGGTGTTACGGTTGCTTCCAATATGGGCCACAGGTATCATTTATACCACAGTACATGCACAATTAGGCAACCTATTTGTGTTGCAAGGGTCCACTCTCGACCCACGCATAGGCTCCTCAGGTTTCGAGATTCCACCAGCTTCACTCGTGATGTTTGACACAATTAGTGTATTATTCTGGATCCCTGTCTACGACCGTGTTATCGTCCATGTAGCTCGTCAGCTCACAGGTCAGCAAAACGGGTTGACCCAACTCCAGCGGATTGGGACCGGTCTCTTCATTTCCATCATTAGCATGGCCTGTGCTGGCATTCTTGAAGTCATCAGGCTCGAGATGGTGTCAAGAAATGGCTCTTACGAGCTTGAGAATGTTCCCATATCGATATTATGGCAAGTACCACAATACTTTCTTATCGGCTGTTCTGAAGTTTTTACAAGTATCGGGCAACTAGAGTTCTTTTATGACGAAGCTCCTGATTCGATGAAAAGTTTATGTGCTGCTCTCCAACTAACAATAACTTCCCTCGGGAGCTATACAAGTGCTTTTCTCGTGACAGTTGTAACGATCCTGAGCACTTGGGATGGTAGCCCGGGGTGGATCCCGGACAATCTTAACTATGGGCACCTTGACTATTTCTTCTGGCTTTTAGTTGGTTTAAGTGCTGTGAACTTGGGAGTGTTTATCATGTTGGCGAGGCGACATACGTATAAAAGGCTTGTTGCAGTTGTTTGCTGAGGCTGTTTTTTAAGATGAGAGGGAAATAAACTATTTAACAATCTAAATGTTGAATAAACACACTAAGAACACGGAATATTTAATACTTTGTTTCATTTATTCATTATTGTTTGTTACAACAACATTACATTCATATATATACATGTCAATTATTGTGACTAATAATAACCATTGTATCTTTTAATGATAATAACTACCCTATAGCTGCTTTTGTAACTGCCATCATATTCCAGCAAAGTGTGCTTCACTAGTCAGCATATGATTTAAGTTATTTTTGAACAAATTCCTCCCTTAAAGCTTAGATCTCTTGCATCCTTCATTCCCATCTTTTGCTTGCAAAGATTAAAAAGTTCTGCCGGAAGTGACTTAGTAAAAATGTCGGCCGCTTGATCACGGCTCATTACATGATTCAACTGTAATTCCTTGTTCCTTATATGTTCCTCAATGAAATGGAAGCGTACATCAATGTGTTTACTTCTTTCGTGGTGTACCGGGTTCCTTGCCAACTCAATTGCTGACTTGTTGTCGACTTTAATCTCTGTTGGACCGTCTTGTTTATTCTTTAATTCCCGCAGCAAATTCCTTAGCCAAATTGTGTGACAAACTGTCCATGATGCTGCTACGTATTCTGCCTCACAAGTTGATAATGCCACTATTGGTTGTTTCTTTGAAGTGTTGTTATATGTTGTAACCCGATAGAAATCCGAAGTCGTGTGAGTACACTTTCAGATCAATAAAATGGAGTGGATACCAATTTATGATCGGATAAAATCGAATTTGATTCAAGATTTTGTATGTGATTATGTTTGCAGAATTTCGTGATCAAAGATATATTGTTTGATCAGCCTATCTTTTCTATATCCGAAAATGAGAATATATATCACGGTTTATAGGGTCCAAAACGGTTATTAAAACGGTTTATAAAGGGCCTGATAACTGTAAAACAGTTATATTGATATACACCAACTAGCAGCAGTATCCAGCAACTAGCAGCAGTATCCAACAACTAGCAGCAGAACCTAGTAACTAGCAGCAGAAACTAGCAACACTAGCAGCAGAATCTAGTAACTAGCAGCAGAAACCACATCAACTGTATATGTATTATTTGGTGAAAAAACAAATTCTAATGAATTTTTAACATAGCAATGTTATATCAAATAAAAAATTTTCCAGGTCGACCCCAGCCAGGGGCGCTGCCCCTTGGACCCTGCCAGGGGCTGCCGCCCCTTGGACCCTGCTTCTCTCGGGGGCGCTGCCCCCAAACCCTCGCCAAGGGGGCTACGCCCCCTTGGAACCCCCGTTAGTCCCGTTAATATCCAAATAAGCGTCGACTCTTATTTACATATTAAACGCAATCTATTTTACACTAAAATACCAACATGAAGCACATGTGAAAGTTGTTTCCCCATAAAGAACACGTAACCAGAAGTGCTTTTTCGATCATCTACATCATATCACCGTGCCCGTCACTATCGGAGTAACCTGTAAGTGTGTATTCTTTAGAGCTCGAGTAGAATAACCCAAGCGATTCAGTTCCCTTAACATATCGCAATATTCTCTTCAATGCTTTCCAATGTGTACTTCGGACTTTCCATAACCGCTTAAAAACCCCAACACTATATGAGAGATTAGGTCTTGTACAAGTTAAGTATCGTAAACTTCCAACCAAACTTCGACATTAGCTTGCATCGACGGGTTCTCCTCCCTCAAACTTAGAAAGTTTGGTACCCAATTCCATTGGTGTTACTAGCTACTGGGTTAGAATTCTCCATTGGTGTAACGACAGAAATTTCCCACAACACAAAACCACTACCTAGTTTGTTTTATTTTATATGACTTTAAAGCTAACTTAATTGATTAATCTGGTCATTAAAAACACAATTCATTTTCCGTTGTAAACAAATGTTATTATCAAACAATTTAAACCAAATACCATTACTAGTTACGACCCATTCTCACCTGTAGAAAAAATATCTATTTTCTTGGATCAACTTAAACTATAGACGTGGAAAATGTTTTGCAAAAAAATATTTTATTAAAAGTAGGAACCCGGCCATTTTTTAATAAAGAAATGGATTTATTGAAATGAAGTCAATGAATTAGGCACTCGGAAATTCGGAGATTAGGTCACTTTTTTTTTTTTTTTTTTTTCCTAACAAAAGTACAAAACAAAATTATACCAAAAAACGTGCATCCCACTCAACATATACCACTTCCTACTATCTCTTATATACTTCATTCCTAGCACAACTTTGTATCATACCAAGTCGTTTTATTTCATGGCTGGCCAAAAGAAACCACCACGGCCACCACCACCGCCACCATCATCATCTCGGTCACCGGGAGTATCCCTTCAACCTTCCTCGCCTAGAAAAAACCCTACAAAATCTAACAAAATCTTCCGTCGTGTCCGCTCAGTTTTCCGTTCGTTTCCCATCATTACTCCTGCAGCATGTAAATTCCCTGTGTCCTTACACAATAACCAACATGATAACCACCATATTCATGGTGGGACGCGAATGACTGGGACCCTTTTCGGGTATAGGAAAACACGTATCAACCTTGCTATCCAAGAAAACCCAAGGTGTTTACCCGTTCTTTTGCTAGAACTTTCGATTCCAACAGGGAAGCTTTTGCAAGAAATGGGGTTGGGGCTAGTTAGGATCGCGATGGAGTGTGAGAAACGAGGTGGGAAGACTAAGCTTGTTGATGAGCCGATATGGACAATGTATTGTAATGGTAAGAAAATGGGGTATGGTGTTAAAAGAGAGCCTACGGATGATGATTTGTATGTTATGCAATTGCTTCATGCGATATCTATGGGGGCTGGAGTACTTCCAGCCTCTGGTAGTGATAGTAATAACAGTAGTGATAATGATGTTATCGTTGATACTGCTGTTACTGTTCCATCAACATCATCAGATGGAGAATTGACGTACATGCGTGCACATTTTGAGCGTGTGATTGGATCAAAGGACTCCGAGACATATTACATGATGAATCCGGATGGTAATAGTGGTCCGGAATTAAGTATATTCTTTGTGCGAGTTTGAATTCTTTTTTTAAGTAGATTACTCGAGTTGTAATTTCTAAATTAATTCTCAAGTAAGAGTAGACGTGATTACACTAAATGTTTGATATTGATTAATTCTCTTTATTTCATTGTTATTTGTTAATGTGAGTAATTTATCCATCCATATTAGTAATTTATACTAATTGTGATAAGCTTGATGATATGCATTAACAATAATCATAAAATTAATCAAACATAAACGTGTGTACAAATAAGCCAATTTTCATTGTTGAATGGCAACAGATTTATTACAAATGGACTCTTGCAAGATGCTAGAGCCAAAGATACCAATTACATAACATTGTTAGAATATGTTTTGGGATCTTTGATCCAATCAATCCACATGAGACCACAATTTTTGGTCCTATATAAATATAAGCTATCCAAGTATATATAAGATAAAGATACAGTATCATCACCAAATGTGTCTTTTCTTGGAGGCTTTTCATCTATGCATGTACAATACTTGATAACTTGATATTTGATAATTAAGTTGGTTAAAGCTTTCCAACGACCAAATTAAACACCAAGGCTCAAGTGCTGCACGGGTATCCTTGTGCATGTGTTTCACCATATTAAAAACTTACAAGAAAACTAAGAGCGCACAAATTGTGCAGGAAAAAACCTATACCCGGAAATATGAATCATAAAAAATTGGATTCATAGACTCGATCAGCTTGTTTAATACACATTAATTTGCAGAAGTTCGATCAGATGCTAATAAACAGCTTAAATGCAACTGAGCATTAAATTTCTTAAAAATTCTTGAAGTGACATGAGTCGATCGCACTCTAAAAGACATGTACATATAGATTGATTAATGTTAATAAACCTTTCTAATAATTCGTCGACCAGCTTGCTTACTAAGGATAATGTTGCATGAATAGACCTTTTACCAGAAATAAGAAAAGAAATGCAAGGAACAAACTTTAATATATAAGGTAATTAAGGTACTAGAGATTTATCCTGCATATACTTATTTACTCAAAATAAATATCAGGTTTGGTTATTTTACCTATTTGGTTCAAATATAAATGAAGTAGCTCAAATATATATACAACTAGTTTATAGACCCGTGAAATTCACGGGATTAAATTTAAAACCGTTAAATGATAGTTTTGTTATTATTATGAACATAAATATGTTTATATAAGCGATTGACTTGTGATATCATGCGACTAAAAGCATGTGTTATATGCATGAATAGATAATAGTTTATAGACCCTGTGAAATTCACGGGGCAAAAAGTAACCGTTGACATTGTCTCTATAAGAGGTCGATTTTCAGGTGGCGTTAAGAAACCATAGTCATTATGGAAGATAAAATGTCTAAAGTATGGCAACTTTTAATTAAAAATTATGATAAAAGATGTTGGAAAACGGCTATGCACCAAATAAATATCCAAAGCATGTCCAATCTCAATCAAATCAACAAATGAAGTAAGAAAAAACTCATGTTCTGTTCTATCTTGCTAAGACTCCAATCCTCACACATATGCACCATTGGAATTCGAAAATAGTATGCAACAACATTGTTGTATTGACTTAAATGATGGCCTATTAAAGATTTAACGGTGTGTATACCGAAATGGCATGTTTTCACATTGCATATCATATGTTAATCACCACCTTTATAATCGTACAATCTATTTGTCGTCACAATTCCACCGCCATGGTGAACACATATATCGATCGTAGGAGCAGCAGTGTCACGGTCACTGAATAAACGTAAAAAAAAGGTAACATAATAATAATAAAATAAAGTCGAATAATATATCAACGAACAACTTGTGAAAGTACATTGATAAACATTGTAAATAAACATTACTAAAGCTTACTTGAAAGGCCTAATCATGTGACTTTGTTGAGAAACAGAAAAAACAACAGACATTCTATACCTTGATGATTCTAATGAAGAAAAGTATTAATTTGTTAACTTTTTATAAGAGAGTTTAGAGGATTATATTAGTGAAGTTTTTAGACAAAATTGGAAATTGATTTTTGAATAAAAATTGAAATGAAGCTAAATTTGAGGGGGATTACATTTTAATATGGTTTTAAAATTTTGAAATATTTGCTTATTTTCCCTCTTATAACAAAAAGTATATAAAAAAAAGTCTATGACACATGTTACTGAATGTGTTAATCTATCAACATTTCTAGAAATGATGCGTATAACATATTGTAAAAAGCAATCAACCACAAATGTAAAACAAAGTTATGAAATAAATACAATGTTTTCATTCAAGCAACTTATCGTGATGATGAAAAAAAGAAAAATGTACTAATAAACAATAAACAATATTTTAAAGTTTATGCGTAATACGTGCAATAGAAACTAAAGATTTTGAAGAACTTCCTTGTAGACCACATTTGTTGTCCTTGTGGAGATGTTGCCTTGATCATCGCATATCAAAACTTTAATCCCTTTTTTTGAAGTAACCCGCGAAACTGCGACGTACAACTGACCATGGGAAAAAACCGGACGTGGTAGGTAAAGACCGACTTGTGAAAGTGACTGACCTTGGCTCTTATTAATGGTCATTGCAAACGAAACAGAAATAGGGAATTGCTTTCTAATCATCTTTAATGGCATACGCTTGTCTGAGGGTGTGAGGCGCATTCTTGGAATCAATGTAAGTCCTTCTGTTCCGGAGGAAATTATTGCTTTTTTTTTTTTTTTTTTTTTTTTTTTTTTTTTTTTAACAGTTAGCTGACGAACCGTTAGTAGTTGGTGGTTTGCTTTTAAGCAAATCCAAAGACCCTTAAAACGACCCAATTCCCCATTTAAAACCATTGTTTGGAATCAGCCTCGAGCACCCCGTAGAAAATCTTAAAATAAATACTTATTACCTTGACAGAGGGCATCGGTGCTTTTCCATCATTCTGAGCCTGCCGTTCCTGCATCCATTATGCGGCTAGCTCACGTGCACAACTTTTCCACCTTTTTGTTAAAATCAACCGTTGCAAGTTTACACACAAATTCCGCCATTTTAGGAACCATAAATGCAAATTGGATTATATGTCCATGTCAGTTAGATGAGCAATGAATAGCTATCATATTAAATACACCATCCAAGAATCCAAATTTCACCAGGGTTACACAAAATTAGACTTGCCATTTCTTCGATTACACTAAATTCAAAGTGAGACACAACTGACCTCAACTACCATAATTTGCAACTACTTTGACCACTTGCAACCTAGGCAAGAAGTTAAACACCTATTAAACTCGACATAATACTAAAAAAAAAGAGTGTAGACTAAGTTCTAATATAAAAAGTTCCTGCTAATGAATAGCTATCATATTAAAAACACCATCCAAGAATCCAAATTTCAGCAGGGTTACAGAAAATTAGACTTGCCATTTCTTCGATTACACTAAATTCAAAATGAGATACAACTGACCTCAACTACCATAATTTGTAACTACTTTGACCACTTGCAACCTAGGCAAGAGGTTAAGCACCTATTAAACTCAGCATAATACTAAAAAAACAGTGTAAACTAAGTTCTAATATAAAAAGTTCCAGCTTGGTCATACTGTTGTATATGTATTTCAAACTTTAACTACCAACTAAAAAATTCTAAACATGTCTACATTTCATTTTCTTTTTCCCACTTACAGAGAATAAGAATATCAAACTAAGAAATAACAACAATATACCTTGCTGACAAATTACTGATAATCCCAAATCAGTAGTGTTCAGAAGTACATTCTCACCCGAGTATAGGTCGTCCATATTTGGGCGTCATCATTGATAAGCTGTCGTATATACACATCAGTGAGTTTTATAAGATAGGCATGCTATTTTGCAACAATTGATTGTATGATCAAGAGTATCCAAGAAAAGCAGCAAATAACATGTGTGTGTGGATTTCTTTTTGTAAAAAATATGTGAGTGTAACGTTTGTCAATTTATAAATCTCATAGTATTTGCGGTAATTGTATTAAAACATATTGTCGATGCAAATCCCAGAATGCGAATGTACCAGCAGTTCAACTCACCATGATCCGTAATAGAAAAAGTCCGGCTATTCATGTATGAGCTGCTACCACTTTTGCGTGAAATTCCTCTTCGGTCTTGTATTCTTCAAAGTACCTATATTCTTGGAGGAAGCGATCATCATCTAGATCATCCTCTAGATCTTGAAGTTCCTCTTCGGTCTTGTGATCGATCGAATTCTTGTCTTTAGATCTGGAATCTTCATCTTCTGCAGGAGTGAACGGGTCAGGTTTAAATACAGGGGCTTTCGGAGGCAAATTTCCGAGCTTTCTCTGAATATCATACCATTGTGTTGATGCTCCTTCAACGTCCTTGTACACAAAGTGATAGCTTGCCATTATCCTTTACAGTCGATATTTGTCTATGATATTTCTTCTTCTACATTCAGAAAGTCGTAAATAATAAAACATCGATACAATAGAGTGAATACAGTTAATAGGTTAGAGCATTCACTAATAGTTAACTAACAACTTCATCATGCAAAAACCATATAGTGTATGCAATGACCAGCCTGTTATCCTCCATCTTGTATCTTCACGACATGTATTAGCTTGTTTTTTGAATTTCATCACATAGTTAGTTACCTAGATCACAAACTATAAAGTCTTGGGCTATTGATCTTCTAGCCAAGGGTATAGCTAGTGTAGTCCTAAACAAAACAGTTATGTCGGGTGGTGGACTTTAGTGCCAGACATCATCACTTACAACATATTAGACAGTGGTCTATGCAAGAACAGACATATAGAAGAGTTGTTTCCTTATGCTAGTCCTAGTTGGGTTTCTTGTTGACATCACTCCATCTAATGTAACTTACACTATTTTGATTAAGGGGTATTTTCAACACTTATTTCCAGACCATGCTAATGGTTTCTTTTATGAAATAGTATTTCATAATCGTTCTCCTGATATAACCACTTTTACATGCTCCTTGTGATAAAGGAATGACAGATGAGTCCTTGGACATACTTCATTATTTGGGAGACAGACCAAGTTTAATAACTTGCAACATTTTGATAGACGGGTCAGCAAATCTCACCTGGTAAATCAACCAGCGATATGAATAGAGGTAGAAAAGACCCGGGAGACATCAAGCCAGGAAACACTCTAAGGAACCTTTTTTCTAATCTGCATTGCCAAATAAACAATGAGTATTAGCCGAATGCCATATTATGACCACCATCAAATCCAACCAATCACTCTACTATGTGAAAAGGTCTTTATAATATTACTTGTAATCATTAGTTGTGTAAAGAGAAATAATTTTTGAACAAATTAGACTATCAATGCTAATTACAGATGACAACTTGTCGCAAGAAGAATATAAGTAACTAAAGAATAGCAAAACGATGAAAATACTTACTTTTCTCCGTTCCATGCAATTAGCTTAAGCATCAATGGATAAAACCGAAAGCACACAGAAGAATAGTTGAATTAAATATGTAATCTCAGACACATATATTTTGTATGGAAAGCAGAAGCTTTCGCTCAAGTCCCTATTCGATAGTCAACTAATATCGGAATACCACATTGGCACATTACTAATTATATAGTGTATTTTCATTTATACAGAAGCGACACCATACATGAGGGAGTAAAGTGGGAAACGCGAGTGATATTTTCTTCTTGTTCACATTCAGAAAATCTAGAGTAGCTTCTGCAACAACAGGGTCTGCAAACTCGCTGCAATTGACAAATTATAAAATAGGTTGCTTTAAAAATGATTCCGGATTTATATATAAGATAATTTTTAATAACTATATTGTCACGGTGATTAATGAATCAGTATTATTACATAGATACAGTTCTTTTTGGTGAATACAATAGATTATAATAAACCAAAAGTGCATAGAAGCGTCAAAAGATTGTGTATCTTTTAAAATGGTGGAATGCACTTACGTGGAATAAGCTCCCTCTATATACTTGATTATGCGAATATATAAATTTCAGGTTATAAACTTAAATAAGCCATAAGCTCATTAATTCTAAAAACTGACCCTATTCTTGATGATGTTTACCTACAATTCTCCGACACCAATACATAACCAAATATCATAAACCTAAAACGTTACCTACAATTATCCGGCGCCATTGCCACGTTTCATATAAACTCGGCAATTTTATCACCTGTAGCGGTCGAAGCCCCAAAGAGATACCTGCATCATTCGCAGCATGAATTGAAAAATAGTAGCTCTTAATAACCAATATCATGACGCAATAACATGATAAAGAACAATGAATAAAGCACCTGGCTTTTCATCCTTTGGTGTGAAAGCGAGGCATCAGAATCCGTTAGCACAGTAATCATGAAAGATGCAATTCCTAGGCAGCTGTCACACCAAATAATGCATATTCAGTCCTCAAATAACAACATAAAGCATATTTCTCAACCTTACCAACTTTAAACCTGTCATGGAAAAGTAGTTAAAAAAGATTAACATTAAAACTTCTTTTGGGCTTAGCATACAAAAGAAAATGCTTTTTTCTGCAGTAAAACTCCAATTTTTAAGAAAATTCAAGAGTTGAATATTGCCGTGACAACCGTTTCACATCAAATGGGGCGTTTTGAGAGCCAAATAAGAATGTTTTTTGGTGTCTGACTAATATTTTTTGAGGAGTCGACACATAATAAATTTTACATGATGAAGGAAGTGACACAGTTCATACTTTCTGACATCATATTACATCTTCTAAACATTATTTGCAAGGCTTATTTACTTAATACTTGTTGATATGAATCGAGAGAATTGTAAAATGGAAAATCTTACCTTGTCTAGCTCTTTCTGATAAAGACCTCTTAGTTGTCCCAATGATGACAACATTTTTGCTTCCAAGCTAGTGTTATGTGTTCAGCAGTTGGTGATTCACCTTTCTGTAGCGTAGTGAATAGTTAAAATTTATGATACGGAATGTATAGAAACAAAATTGGAAACAAAGTATGAAAAAACGGAGTACAGTAAAGGCTTTGAAATTAGACTTTGTAGCTAAATTTACAAAACATTTGGAGGAAGTTAAGTAAATCAATTTTTAATTAAATGTGCTAATGGGCAAAATGACTAAAGTAGTTACTCTAAAATTGAATCAACATTTTTTAGTAAGGACATAATTGAATCAACACTTTCTAATACTTATCAACCCATTAAACAAATTTTAACAGTGACCTATTAACATAATACATATACTACTAAGAATTTTAACCCTAATCGATCCAATAAATCAGTTGTAAGCGTAACCTATTATAAAAGTTACAAAACATAAATTGTTGTAAATCAAATCATAATCATCTCGCTAAAAAAATTGTAACCCTAATCTATTAACAAAACAGAAACTGCAACAAATATTTCATATTCAGTAAAACTAACCTGTAACGACTAAGAATAGCAGCAGAAATCCCAACTTTTCAACTCAGCGGTCTATTCATCCGATTATTAACCGACGGCGGAGCCTCATCCTCACCACTACAGATACACCCTTCTCTTAGCCACATAGCGTTCCCAAATCCATAAGTCCCATTCGTCTCAAACAGCCACTGTGTATGATCAAACTCTTGATTCATAGCCTTAAACGACCTTAAAAGCGAAAAATTATATAAACATAAAAAACTTACTAAGCAAAGCATTTTATATATTACAAAGTAAGCAAACTTGTAAGATTGGCAAGCATTAGTATCACCCATTTTAGAACTGGAACCTTTAGCCTGCTATTTAGCACTACTACTGTCATCAGATAAAGCATATCGAACTCCTAACTATTTGTGAGCATATCCAAATATGGCAACCTGAAAATCTGTTAAAGCAAAACACACTGAATCAATTCACCTCCATCTTGTTCCTTCAAGAATGATTAAAGAAAGACTTTATAGAAAATAAATTTTATATACATTGAAATTAAGTAGGAATTCTTACCATTGTGAATTAACAATGAGATAATTATACGAAATGTTTAACCGTTTAAAAAAGTGTAAAAATACTTTTCTAATAGATGCTTTCTCGGAATAAAATCAAACACTTGGTGTCATACTGTCAAGTAAACGTAAGATTTAGAACAAATGAAACAATCATACGAAATCATATGACAAAAAATTAAGAATTTACATTTATCTCATCCGTTAAACCCACTCAAATGTCAAGACTATATTACAGGAACATGAAGTCTCTCATAGCTACTACTCTTTCTTGGTGCTAATGATGGTCTACCACCTTGAATTTAAGCCAATTGTCTCATACCCGCCCCAAAAATCACATTAGCAAATCCGTCCATAGATTATAGAACTTTAATTAGATAAAAATTTTAAATCAATAGTGTCGTTTATCTACTTGTAAGTCAATGCATAATTCATAGAAGAATTCAATGAAGGTTTATTAGAGTGAGAACTAACCTGCTAAGTTGTTGCATATTGTCTTGGGCACAGTTAGGCATCCATGAGCCACAATCAGTAACAGATATCCAGACCACCTGCACAAAACACACAAACCAAACTCATTTAGACATTATCACAAACACTTGGTATGCCGCATATTTATTTTGTCCATGAAATTCATTCATTGAACCCATTAAAGACCTAAAACGCAAACAAATTAGAATTTAAGATTCATATGAATTCAGACTTGAAGACAAAACAATGCTTGTCTTTTTAAGATTTGAAGTTATCAAAAAATGAAAATTGTTAAAAAAAAATAAAATGATTGAATAAGATCAATTAACATTTGTACTTACTTGTTTGAAATGACAATATTATATCATTTCTTTCAACAGAATCCGGGTGAATTTTTGTGTTTCTGATGATGATGGCTTAGGAAGGGGTGGGTTGTTTTGGCTCGTCCAAACTGATGGGTGAGGAAAAGATGGGTTGTCACCTAAAAATGGGTGGCTTCCCTCCTAAGTTTTTTTTTTTATTTGCTTCCGTATTTAGTTTCCGTAATTTTAGATATAAAATGTATTGGTTGATTTTAAATTTGTTGGTAAAATTACTAATTTAGACACTCTAGAATTTGAGTATTTCTTTTTGAGAGGGGTATTCATGGTCTTTTTCAACTGCTGTATATTAGAATATATAGATATAGATAGATATAGATATAGATATAGATAGATATAGATATAGATAGATAGATATATATAGATAGATAGACTATTTTACCTGTTTGGATCATAACAACACAAGTATCACGATTCGAATCAGTGTACGCCTTTTATTTTTATTAATATATATAGATCGTATCTTAGCTTGTCCCTTCATCAGGAAATTTGAATGTAAATAAAAAGTATTGTAGTTTATAACTTTAGACTTAGGATACTGGTCTTTAATTATTTGTCACACCTAAATCCTTCTTTGGGGAGCCATATAGCCATAGTGCTTAAAACATATATGTTTGGGATGTTTTCTTATATACCATGTTTCTCATCAATATAATGTCTGTAAGTTACTGATATTAATATCAGCTTAGTACTTCGGTTCGAGAAACAATTAAAATTAAGGAAGATGTTGCTTCAACAAAGACATCTTCAGTAAACCCTCTTTCAATTTTGTAGATTGTTCAAATCCATGAGTCCATGATATTCGTGTTTGTGCTAAGGGACAACATGTATTAATGCCTTTACGGTGTGTTGGTCTTTATTCTTTAACTTGGTGAGCGGTATAAAGTATCCGATTTGATTGCATGAAGAGGCTATAATGGATTGGTAAAATGACGAGGATGGCTTCGACCCACCGCGTTGCGGCGGGGCGTTGGTCATGCACGTAAATGGGCAAAGGCTAAAGTATTACAACAATACTATTTACATTCATTGTCGCCCTGTTTTAAGTTCAACAATGATCGAAAAAAACATAAAGCAAAAACTCCAACTGTTAAGCACGCCACAACACAGTATGTAAAGTGCCTAAAGAAATCCAGCCGATATGACAGCAGCAAACACGAACAACGAGCAAACATCAAAAAAATACTAATAATAATACTCGTACTGTATTCTTTTTTCCCGTACATTTGAGATTTGCCTTCTCTTCTTCTTTCGCTTCATGGGTAGCGACGTTTATCCAAACCGCATATTATCTGCAAAAGTAGATAACATATTGAATGATGTGAAACCTGAATTTCTGCTTTCCAAGTAAGATGACAAATCTATCAAATATTGCAATTCCCCATTCCACAATAGATCATAAAACTTACATGAGAGAGCTGGTCTTCAAATTAGGCACATGTGGTTGCATATTATTATGGTCGTGGCCTGCAACTCATAAAGGAATTTCACAATTATCACGTTACTCCGTATATCCTCACTGACTGACACGTCATTTTGTGGAGGATTTTGTGAATGTTTTTATGTGAATGTAGCATTCCTCTTAATATATATAGTAATAATTGTATGTCTTTTTTTTTTTTTTTTTTTTTTTTTTTGAGCAAATAATTGTATGTCTAACTATAAGGAAATTGTTGATGGAAAGTAGTGAAGAGAGATCACCTTCAAGTTAGATCTTAATAACTCATTTGCACTTTTCAGTATTAGGTTTGTCTAGTCTTTGTTACAGGCCGATTTCTAGTCAAGTAGGTTGCAATGTTATTTTAGCATTTTCTTGCCTTCTTTTAACCAAATGTACGCATCTATTATAAGATCTTACGGAGTATTAAATAGGGTTAATGGCATATAATAGCAACGTACTTTCTCATTTGTTCCATTATCAGATACGAACCCAAAAAATTATCATAATCACCATCCAACTCTTTGTTCTGTTAGTCCTTTTGGCATGTAATAGCAACTTTCTTTCCCATTTGTTTCATTATCATACGTTTTGACTAACGACCGTTTGTAATTAACTAAAAAATATGTTTTCTTGCGTTTTCATTCGTTTTATATGTTTTCAAGCGTTTTCATACGTTTTTATCCGTTTTTATACATTTTCGCCCGTTTTCTTACGTTTTTTTTCGTTTGCACAGTTAGTCCTTTTGACTAACGACCATTTTTAATTAACTCAAAAATATGTTTTTCTTACGTTTTCATACGTTTTTATATGTTTTCAAGCGTTTTTGTTCGTTTTTAAACATATTTTTGAGTTAATTACAAATGGTCGTTAGTCAAAAGGACTAACGGTGCAAACAAAAACGTAAAGAAAATGGGCGAAAACGTACAAAAACGGATAGAAACGTATGAAAACATAAGGAAAACATATTTTTGAGTTAATTACAAACGGTCGTTAGTCAAAAGGACTAACGATGCAAACAAAACGTATGATAATGAAATAAAATTTGAAAGTTGGATGGGTATTATGGAATTTTTTTGAGTTCGTATCTAATAATGAAACAAATGGCAAAGTACATTGCTATTACATGCCATTAACCATATTAAATATCATTTGATGTAAAATAAGCAATAACTTGTTTCTTGTATAAAACACATACCTTTTTTACTCCAGATTAGACACACTGATTAATACGGAGTATGTATATTATTATTTTTTTGGTTAGTCATAAAGTATGGTTAAGGATCATTTAAAAAGTTACAAAGTTTTACAAAGTATAAAAAGTAATTTGAGCCGTTAGATTATCACTAATAATCTAGATATTCAATCAATGGACTAGATTTAAAGAAAAATATATTAAAAGGGTTGGTTATGTCAAGGGTATTCTCGTCACCAATTAATTATAGATCTGGGTTTTCTATTCTTCTCTCTCATCTCTTTCTCAACAATTAAATTCACTTTTTATTATCATCTTCTCTACATCATCCAAATTAAATTATCCTCTACTTATTAATAATAAAAGTAGATGATGACAATGAGTATGTTCCGGTGAGAGTTGTTGTGAAGACTAGTACAATTCCGGCGATTCTACAGCCGCGCGCGGTGGTTTACGATAG
Organism: Artemisia tridentata subsp. tridentata; assembly: GCA_021014915.2. Lineage (NCBI taxonomy): Eukaryota > Viridiplantae > Streptophyta > Magnoliopsida > Asterales > Asteraceae > Artemisia > Artemisia tridentata. The sequence continues at coordinate 193,314,663 of CP139507.1, forward strand.
TGGTCTAACCGATTTGTTGTAAAGTAAGTTATAATTATTATGCTCATTTTAGTGAAAGGTATAGGTTTTGACAGTTGTAGCTAATTTTGGTTTTGCTATTTTTGAATGAATAGGCCAAATTTTGATATCATGAAAATTTGTTTCGATTGAAGGAAGGTACGAGAGGGTAAAGTTAAAGCAATAGAGATGTGAAGGAGTATATGGTTAAGTTTATTATTAATTAATGCTAATTTTGGATAACTATTACACTTTGAAATGTGATTCTTTACACGTTGCTAGTTTTGCTAATTATAAACTATTGATTTGTTGAGATTATTTATGTATGTCTTGACTTGAAAGGTGAGTCGTATATATTAATAGATTTTCTTTTGTTTTTGCATATATATGATTAAGATTAGGAAATGACAGCTTAAAAAAAGTTACGAACAATTGATACTGCACACTGATCCATGCTGTTACTGACAAAAACAATGTTCATCAATGTTTATCATAATTCTTGTTCTATCAATTAGTTTTGTTCATCAATTAGTTTTGTTTATTAATTAATCTTGTTCATTAGTTTTCTTTTAACAAAAAATCACGTTGTCCATCAATTTTCTAAAAATAAATCATAATGTTCATCAGTTTTATAAAAAATATATATATCATAATGTTTATCAATTAGATTTTAATGTTCATCAGTTCATTAATTTACTAAAAAAATCACAATTTCCATCATTTCATCACTTTCTTGAAAAAAAATAAAATAAAATATTATACAATTATTATACAAGTTTTTTACTTTGTAATTTTTATAAAACGAGTTGTTTATTATATGCGATGTTCATTAATACAAAACGTTGTTCATCATTAGTTTTATTTGATGTTGTTCATCAGTTAGATTACATTGTTCATCAGTTCATCAGTTTTTAAAAAAAATCATCATCAGTTTCCTAAAAAGAATCACGTTGTTCATTAGTTCATCAGTTTTCTAAAAAGAATCGCATTGTTCATTAGTTCATCAGTTTTCTAAAAAGAATCACGTTGTTCATCAGTTTTCTAAAAAGAATCACGTTATTCATCAGTTCATTAGTTTTCTAAAAATAAAATCACGTTGTTCATCAGTTTTCTCAAAAAAATCACAATGTTCATCAGTTAGTTGTAGTTATCAGTTCATCAGTTAGTCTTGTTCATCAGTTAGATCACGTTGTTTATCAGTTAGATCACCTTATATCACGATAATTTTAAAAAGTGAGTGTACAACTTTGTATTTGATCCGCTTATTTTTGACAATTTTCATCAGTTCACTAGTTAGTTTTGGTCATCAGTTATTTTTTATAATGTTCATCAGTTCAAGTTAGTATTGTTCATCAGTTCATCAATTTTCTAATAAAAACACAATATTTATCAGTTCATCAGTTCATCAGTTATTTTTTGATATTGTTCATCAGTTATTTTTGATAACGTTCATCAGTTATTTTTTATAATGTTCAGCAGTTTTCGAAAAAATAATGTTCATCGGTTATTTTTTATATTGTTCATCAGTTTTTTTTATAACGTTCATCAGTTATCTTTTATAATGTTCAGCAGTTTTTGAAAAAATAACGTTCATCAGTTATTTTTGATATTGTTCATCAGTTATTTTTTATAACGTTCATCAGTTATTTTTTGATGACGTTCATCGGTTATTTTTAATAACGTTCATCAGTTATTGTTCATCTTTAACGTGCGATATCTCACTCATATCATATCGGATTTGAGTGATTTAAATTTATGGGTAAAGAATGGCCAAAAAACTATAACTTTCGTGTTTTAAGTTTTGCAAAATTCGGCTTTTAAACTAGGCAAAATTAGAGCCGAAAATTTCAAGAAAATCAACACCCACTTAAAAAGTGGGAAAAAAAAAGTTGCGATTCATATATCATAATGCATACCAAATTAAAGAGAATTAAATTTAAAAAATTATGGTGAAATCGGTTTTTCATAAAAGTTTATCGTTTGAAAGTTATTTACGTTTGAAGTTTTGGGGTGAAATAAAAAAAGGGTTAAAAGGACCAAAACGCCCTCTAACCAAATTTAATAAGAAAAAAAGGATGGAGTGGGTGATGGACAATTGTCACATTGTGAGTGGCTTTCTAGCCTTTTTAATTTTCTTTACTTTGTAAATGATCGCATCTACGTACTATAAAGCTGAAATATGATAAACTAAGCATCATCGTTTAGATGTTAAGTACAAACTGATTGATAAATTTATTCAAGAGTAAATTACACTGATGGTCCCTGTGGTTTGTCAAAAATTTCATGTATAGTCCCTCAAAGTTTAAAGTTGCATGTATCGTTCCTCTGACTGCAAAAGAATAACATCTATGGTCCCTGTGTTGGATGGCCGTTTATTTCTCCGTTAAACATCATCCACGTGATAAACACGTGAGGGTAATAACGTCTTTTTCCCCAAGTACACGACTGATACTTAAATTTTGTCCCAACACATTTTTTTGTCGTTTTTTTAATTCTACCAAACAAAAACACAAAGTTTGTGATACAAATTAAAACACATCATCATCATCATACATCAAACATATCTTTTCTACCTTTTTTTTTTTCCAAACTCCATTAAATCCTTTTCTACCTCACTATCTTCTTCAGTTAATTTTCCGACAACCACCATGGATCTAATCTACAATCACAATCACTCCATAGATCTAATCTACAATCACTCCTCATTTTCATTTAAAAGAGAAAGATAGAACCATGGTCTGTTAAATTCCAACTACCAAAAAAATCGTGTAGACACTCTCATTTCTAAAACATTTATCTTGTTTAAACAATAACACAAAGTGGCGAAAGTGGGTTGCAGGTTTGTGGCCACCAAGGTCCGATGTATGACGACAGTGCTATACGGTGAAGGGTAGCGGCGGACATCTCTGGCCGACCACACCACACCCATCTCCATCTACATCCTCATCTCCCATCTCCACTCACCGTAAAACCACCACCATCACCACAGTTAACCATCACCATGCACCACAACCGCCCCTCCAGCTCTTGGGTTTTTGTTTTTTATCCCCAACCACGGATCTGGTAAAATATTGGATTTTCGTTTTTGTCCCCAACAAAAATTCTAGAGTTTATCAAGAAATTCATGGGTGGTTTATTTTTAGAGTATAGGTTGAATTAATTTTTTATTTTTAATTTTTAGAGAAATTGTAGTAGGTTGAATTAATTTTTAGAGAAATGGTAGCAGGTTGAATTAATTTCTAATTTTTAATTTTTGATTTTTAAATCCTCAAAACTTTTTTTTTTTCTCATGTGGTGATCTACACCCTTAGGAAAAAAATTGTGTCAATCCATTCTTTTTAATGTTTTCTCATGTATATTAGTATTAGAGTAAATTGATTTGAGTGTTCATTGATTTGAGAGGAGAGGGAAAATTAAATGTGAGAAGAAACTGATTTCAGTGTTCATTGGGAAGGAGAAAAAAAATTAAGTATCAGTCATGTACTTGGGGGAAAAAGACGTTATTACCCTCACGTGTTTATCACGTGGATGATGTTTAACGGAGAAATAGACGGCCATCCAACACAGGGACCATAGATGTTATTCTTTTGCAGTCAGAGGGACGATACATGCAACTTTAACTGTGAGGGACTATACATGAAATTTTCGACAAACCACAAGTACCATCTTAGTAATTTACTCTTTATTCAATTTGAGAAACAATTGAGTGGGTCCATTGAGCACATAACAAAACCTAGCTAGAAGATACCACCAACCGAACATTGACTATACCTGTACCTAACCAAGAGATTGATAACTAAGCTACCGCCAAAATCGTTGAAACACATGAAACGTGATCACTGAGATATCCAAAAATAGAAAAAAAGCCAACCCAATGGAGATTGAGATTTGTAAAAACTGAGAAACGTACACCGACCAAGGAAACTAGTTGACGCCACAATGACAATCTATTACCTGTAATGGCGTTGCAAGTTTGATGAGATCTATGAGATCCCAACCAAAACCCTAGCCCTACCCTGGGTGAAACGATTCATGAGTTAAACTCCTATATGGAACTGGTTCTCGAAGTTGAATCATAAACACTGTTAATTTTCGTGAAACCGTGCAAATGTAAGTAACTAGATATACTCGAATAAAAATGACCATATAACTCAAAATGCAACAAGAAGATCAAAATAGGATGAAGATCACACTAACAAGAAAATCAGCACTCGAGTGAGTCCTATTAGCCCATTTATTTTATAACCGAACTTGGAACACATACAACCAAGTGAAACTTTCAAAAACGAATCTGTTTTTTATTCTAAACTGCCTAGGAAAGAAACATTCGAGGAGGAGCTAGCTTAAATCTACCTCTCATTGTAAGATTTGTTTGAGGAGTAAACATTTTTATCCTTTGTTAGAAATGAAGCTGAGCGATATTTACGTGAATTGGAGTAGACAACTAGTTTGCATAAAGTGCAGGGACTGCTAATGTAATATTGTAATAGTTGTCAAAAGAAAAGCCTATAAATACCCCTCAAGTCTCCACTTGAGGGGTGTGAGAGTGCAGCCTTATTTCCATTTCAATAAAACTCTCCAGCTTCTCTCTACTTTCTCTCTCTAACACTATCATGGATTTCTTGCATTTTGATCAACCAAGACCTCCAGAAACGTGAATCTTGTCATTACAATTGGTATCATGAGCGAACCTGGATCGAATCGTGGTGATTTATGGTGAAAAATGTGATTTTTTGGTGTTTTTTCTCGGAAAAGTTACGTATTTCTCCGAGTAAGAAAAAATTTTCCGAGTAAGGAACAAAATTTTCCGAGCAAGGAAAAAAAATCTTCCGAGTAAGTGACAATTCTTCCGAGTTAGCACATAAACCTCTGAGTAAGGAGTTCCGAGTTAGCACAGAAACTTCCGAGCAAGGATAATTTTCTCCGAGTTAGACCAAAAAGTTCCGAGTAAAATCCTACGAGTAATTACAAATTCTCCGAGTTAGGAAATTTCGAGCAAGGTTTTTTCAAGCAACTATAACTCTTCCGAGTTAGGATCTTTCGAGCAAGGAATTCCGAGCAAGTGCAAAAATTCCGAGCAAGTGAAAAAAATCCAAGCAAGTGCATAAATTCCGAGTAAGTGCAAATGTTCCGAGTTAGGACATTGTTTCCGAGTTAGACTTGCATCTTCCGAGTAAGTCTTTCCAGTAAAGACTTCCGAGCAAGGAAAACATTGAGTATGCCAAAAAAAAAAAAAAAAAAAAAAAAAAAAAAACATTGAGTAAAATTTAATTTCGAGGAGTGACTATATGGTCAATTTTTACGCAAAATTCAAATTATGGTGTAACGATGAAAATTTTGGCCCAAAATTCAAATTTTTAGGTCAAAATTCGAATTTTTCGGACAAATTTGGCGTAAAATTTCTAAAACTCAAATTTTCCTAGCATGTTTAGATTTGAAAATAAGGCATATTTCAAACTCGCACCACACCAAAATCACAAATGAAATTATCGGAATACATCCTCAAAACACCACGTATAGCTTAAAAGATCCTGATCAAGATTCACAATCAAATGACAATGGCTACACAATTGATTGTTATCAACCGTGACTACAAGGATGATGATTCATTATTACCTATTTGAAGTTGAAGTGGAATTTCACGGGTGTGTGTACTTAGTATCTTGAAGATATCGGGGTTGGTTGGATGTATGATTCTTCGAGATCCTTGTTTGAGCATTTATAGAATAGTGATTAAGTCTTGGGTTATCTAGTTTTCATAGATCAAGGGGTGGATGGACGAAGACCTAGTTAACTATCACTTAAAGGAGATACGTTGTAGTACTCAGTGTCACACAAAGATGTGGATAATTCAAGAGAGGTTCATATACAGTTAAGGAAGGATGGATGGGTATATGAAACGACCTATGCTTTAAGGAGTTACGTTGTAGTGCTCAGTATAGGTTCTTAGTCACACTATCGTGCAAGTTTAAGTCACAAATTTGGGTTATTCTACTTCCTTCTCAAATTTGTCATATCGAATTGTCTCCATACGTGGTCATTTACTATTAGCCAGTGGAAGTGTTAAGAGGTTTGATAAGCGCGCGGTTGATCTGAAGAGAACTGTAGAGAGAATAGTTATCGACATCCACTCATGGGGTATTAATTTGTATGTTGCTCCCAGTTGATATGCTTATGTACACATATGTAGGATGACTCCGAAAGATCGTCATCATCCTGGAGGGAGAAATGTGTACATCGGGGTTTTTATTGAAGAACTGGAAGCATTCTAAGTGAGTTGAAGATGTCGATATGATGCTCCCCAAACAAACCTGTGAAGAAGTTACAGATTATCAGTCTATGATCCATTTTCCGCTGTGCAAGAGGGCAAGATTTCAGAGAAACTTCTTCTACAAGCATCAGGGCTATATCAAACGGATTATCAATTTGGGAGGGAGCATGTAAAAGAAAAGGGCTTACTAATTGGGAGGGAGTAATAACCCAATTAGGTCATTACAGTGATTCTACAAGTAATTCAAGTAAGCTGAGAAAGATACGAGAATATCAAGAGCTGTGAAGACATCCTCAGAGGAAACTGCTCTACTTCAGCATGTATTCATCATTGTTATGTACTTGTTAGGAATCATTGTAACCAATTCACGTATATCTCCAGCTGGAGGGAGATTGTTAGAAATGAAGCTGAGCGATATTTACGTGAATTGGAGTAGACAACTAGTTTGCATAAAGTGCAGGGACTGCTAATGTAATATTGTAATAGTTGTCAAAAGAAAAGCCTATAAATACCCCTCAAGTCTCCACTTGAGGGGTGTGAGAGTGCAGCCTTATTTCCATTTCAATAAAACTCTCCACCTTCTCTCTACTTTCTCTCTCTAACACTATCATGGATTTCTTGCATTTTGATCAACCAAGACCTCCAGAAACGTGAATCTTAGCTTGTCTTTACATCCTTCATGGACCGACTAGATTTCAAATGCAATCTCTTCTTGTAACATTCTTATGTACTACTCCATCCGTCTCAATTTAATTGTCCATATTTCCTTTTATGGATGTCTCAAATTAATTGTCCACTTTCCTTATTTAGTAAAAACTAGAGAATCTAGAGGAGGAATATTCCATTTTAGTGGTTGAAAATTAAAGTGGCCCCACTTTTATTAAACTTTGTGTTTTCTCTCTCATGACAAATAAATTGAGACGGAGGGAGTATCTTTTATCTCAAGTTATTTTTGTTAGAGGTCTTAGTATAGCAAATTTGCCATTCAAAAGAAATAGATAATCTATTGCAAATAACTTAACATTGTATACAAATAGACTAAGACGAATATAAATGCTAGCATACATCTCAACCAAACGAATAGAATAATGATAACCTAAGCGCCGATTAATACATCATCGAAGAGTAATAATCTAATAGATATTCAAAAATAGAAGAAGCCAATCCAAAGAAAATCGAGATCTATGACAACTGAGAAACACCAACTAATGAAACAAGCCTGACGCACAATGACAACTTAAGTGTTATTGGAGTATAAACTAAATATAGGGGTCTTGGTGTAATTATTAGGAAGTATGTATTATGTAAAGTTTAGAATTCTGTAAACCGGTATTGGGCTGGGTCATAATGGGTATAAACGGTTATATAGTTTAGTTAGGGTTATAACGTTTAGAAATAGTTGTGTCGTTTACTTTTGGTGAACCGTTGTAACTATCATGAGGCAACGATTCATCAAGTATAAATAGGATTAAAGAGTCTGTAAACATCATCAGTTGTATTCAATAAAAAAGTCGATCGATACAATATTCAGTTTGGTATATTTTTAGTACAAGTTTCTGCTATTATTCTTGTTCAACTTCTATTGATTCTTGAAGAATAACAACCTGTGAAATCAGAAGAAACCAACAATTGGTATCAAGAGCGAGAACGATTCCGGGAATCAATCAAGTAAGAAGGAAAGAAGAAAGAAGGAACTGTTCCAGTTTTGCGATTGAAACCAAAACACAAATTCGGTGTTGCTGTTTCAGAAAGAAAAGAAAGAAAGAACAGAAGAAAGAACAGAGGATTTCTTCGGTTAACAAGAAACAAAACAAAAGGTGGATGAAAAAAAGGCGCATACAACAAAAGCAATGATCTTCCAAACGTTACCGGGAGATATTTTAATGCAAGTTGCGCAATACGAAAGTGCAAAGGAAGTATGGGATGCGATCAAAGTTCTATATCTTGGAGCAGATCTCGTTCAAAAGGCACGACTACAAACGTTAAGGAGCGAATTTGAAACCTTGAAGATGAAAGAAAATGAAACCATAAGTGATTTCTGTGGAAAATTGGGCAGTATAAGGGCAAGGTTTAAAAACCTTGGTTCGACACTCAAAGATAAGAGAATTGTCAGAAAGTTACTAAATTCGGTTCCAAAGAAGTTTTTGCCGATCGTGGCAACTATTGAACAAACTCAAGATTTAGACAATATGAAATTTGAAGACGCAGTAGGAAGGATGACAGCGTTTGCAGAACGTCTCAAAAACCAAGACGAATTGGAAGAAGATGATCAAGGAAAACTTCTAATAGCAAGTGGAAGTGATCAGTTAGACAGTTGGAAAGGACGTGGTAATCAAAGCCATGGTAGAGGACGTGGTAGAGGAACAGGACGTAGAAGAAGTGCGGGTCAAACAAGCAATGACAAGAGTAGATTCAAATGCTATGAATGTGGTGAATATGGTCATCTCGCATACGAATGTACAAAGCGAAGGGACAAAGAAAAAGAAAAGGAAGAAGAGGCACATCTCGTGTGGGATGATGAAGAACCAACATTACTGTAAAGACAAATCAAGAATGAAGACCTTTAACTATATTTAGTTTAAGGGGGAGTATTGGAGTATAAACTAAATATAGGGGTCTTGGTGTAATTATTAGGAAGTATGTATTATGTAAAGTTTAGAATTCTGTAAACCGGTATTGGGCTGGGTCATAATGGGTATAAACGGTTATATAGTTTAGTTAGGGTTATAACGTTTAGAAATAGTTGTGTCGTTTACTTTTGGTGAACCGTTGTAACTATCATGAGGCAACGATTCATCAAGTATAAATAGTATTAAAGAGTCTGTAAACATCATCAGTTGTATTCAATAAAAAAGTCGATCAATACAATATTCAGTTTGGTATATTTTTAGTACAAGTTTCTGCTATTATTCTTGTTCAACTTCTATTGATTCTTGAAGAATAACAACCTGTGAAATCAGAAGAAACCAACAAGTGTTGCAAATTTGATGGTCTAACTTATTTTTGAACGGTGAAGAAATTATCAATACATAAGAAAACTAGCAAGGAGCTACAGAGAATTACAATAGTACGTTTAACTATATACACGAGGCTGAATTGGCTATCCATTTTTCAAAATCTATACTAATTTTCTAGTCTTGATTGTTAATCAAACCAAATGCAAGAGCTTGAATCTTGTTGATGACATCGACTACCGACTTGGAAGAGTTGCAAAAAAATAGTGTCATTCTGAAAAGTCCACATTGACCAAATGACTACTGTGATTATCACGTCAAAGATTACCTTGGATGATCTTGACAGCCTTGAAGCTTTAGCCGTGAGCCATAGAGACTCAATCGAAAGCTCAAGTGGATGCATCAATCCCCATGAATCAAGAGCCTTGGACCAAACATGTTTTGCTATTGTGCACTCGAAGACTAAATGTTGTGTGTTTTCCAAATAATTTTCACACGGCAAACAACCAGGAGACTTTATAATCATACATTTTCTTGATAAATTGGCTCTTGTCAGGATTCTACTTGAAGAAATCTCTGATACATAATGTTAATTTTCGAAGGAATGAGTTTGTTCCATGAAAACTTGAGACCGTTGACTTTATGTATAAATAACATTCATTTGATCAATACGACAAGATGGTGATATAACCAATTCTTCGCCAGATTCTATTTTCAGTTCTGCACAATGATTCATTATGTTATACTCAAATCCTCCATTGTTGATATTGATGGAAAACAGTGTGTAACAGGTGTAACTTAAATCTTTAAAAAAAAAAAAAAAAAAAAAAAAAAAAAAAAAAGATGTCTTAAAAAATTAATTTAACCATTAAATAGATAGTATTATCAGATAATATGCACAGTGGAAGACTTATTAAAATTACTTGTTTACACAAAAGGTTTCCCCTGAGATCCATATACCCCCGCATTTAATTAATCATAAATAATACAGTAGATTACATACCCTATGCAAACCAGCAAACACGAACAATAGAATCTTAATTACCTTGTTAGTCGATCCAAGATCAAGAACACACAAGACACAAACTTATTATCAAGTGTATAGTCGTCTAATGCAATCCTTATCAATCTTACTGGGAATGAACCCGAACTTTGTTAGTTTTATGGACAAATTAAATTTAATACATGTATGTTCAGATTCGAACTCGAGACCACGGGATTGCACACTTTAAGTATGATAATTAATGTTTAAATAAGGGAAATGTTTTAAAAAGGCATCCAACTTGCCACCTTTTCCTTTTGTAGGCATCAAACTTATTTTTTTCCTAAAGTATGCATATACTTTCTTAATCTTCCTATTGTAACAACTAACGGGGTTTCCGTTAGATTTATTTACATAAATAGTCCTTGTGATTAGGACCAAATTGCAACGACAGTCCTTAACGGTCGTTAAGTTATTTACATAAATCATCCTTGTCGGTCAACGGGTCGGATCGGGTGTCACGTGTCACCACCTGAGTGGTGCCACGTGGCATCAGGTCGTGTCGGGTCATCTACCGGGTCGGATTACTACGTGGACCAATTAGGTGGTGCCACGTGTCGGGTCGGGTGCCACGTGGACCAATGAGGTGGTGCCACGTGGCGCTGCTAAATAATAAATCAAATGCCTCTGCCAGGAATCGAACCGGGGTCGTGCGTGTGGGGGTGAAGCTTGCTTACCATCTGAGCTAAGCATAGCTTCAATTAACATTGCGCATATGGTTCCTTTTATATACTCACTTGCCCAGTCCATATTATTAGTAAATTTGACCTGTCATTTTAAGGAGTAATGGATCGGTTCAAAAATAAACAAAAGTACCGTCGGACTCATTTTTTCGTGCTCTTTCCAATGGTGTGCTCGGTGAATTTTTTTGAGTTCGTCCGAACCTCGTTAAACGTGAAAACATTGTCAAAACTCATCCGAAAATCACCATTTTTGCTTTGTTTTCAAACTCTTGTACCTGCAAGACATAATAACACATTCCAAACATATTTGAAATATAATTTAACATATTTCATGGTTATTAGTCTGATTTAGCGTGTTTTCTGGTATAAAAATGACGTGTGTTATGCACACACTTTTTTTTTCTATCGGATGATGAATACCTATTTACTCATCATTTTATACCCATATAAGACACAAAAATGACCAAAAACACCCAAATAGATCAATTATTGTTGCAAATATTCTTGGTTTGTGTTTTTATGTGTTTCAGGTACAAAAGGATTGAAAACGGGGAAAAAAGGGACAAAACCGAGCACGAGATTGGAAAATCGTCAAAAGCCGAGGACGGGGAAGAAATTTACAAGTTTGGACCAAGAAATCGCTCAAGTGTCAAAAGTCAACCCTCAAGATAATCAAAATGTCAGAATTGGTCCCTTGGAATAACTTTCCAGAATTGGAAGAAATAGTCCTTCCAAGCTAAATCCCATTTCAAGTTTAATCCTTGAAACTAAATTAAACCTCATCCCTTTAAATCCAAAACAAATAAAAACCCAATCCTTACCCTTAACCCAACCCAACATCAAAAAGCCCAATCCCAAAATAAATAACCCATCCCGTTTTTCATTTTAGCTAAACCAAGTTTGACCTGGTCAAACCCACCCTTCCAAAAACCATTACCCGCCTAAAATCAATACCACCCATCACCATCCTTTTCCCTGACAAAGACACCATGTCCCCCCATGCTTCCCAGAAAACAATGTCTCCTCAACTTTTCTCTGCCACACGCAACCCTCCCCCTCCAATAGCTTTTAGCTAGTACAGCTTCACGTGAATCCACATGCCAGCTTGGAAATCCACTTATCCCATTTTCCCGCCAAAATCAAATTCAACGATTGGGATTGATTCAAAGTTATCTAATGACTGGGAAATGTTCAGAGACATGAAGGGAAACTTTTGAGTGATATAAAACTCTTTCACAGACACACATAGTGGGGATAACTAGGAGTAGATTAGTAATAGTAGTCGTATTTTAGTTGTAGTATGTAACTAGTTTCAATTTTAGTTCTTAACTTTAATTCAAGATCATTTAAGATTGTCTGTCTTTCAAATTATCAGCATTGTTCTATTTTCCATGTTTAATGAAAATTGAAGTTTTCCAGATAATCTAGTAATTCGAATTTGTTGTTAGTCAAACCTTAAAAGATCTCATTCCTGTTTTATTGAGCTCATATGAGCTTATTCTAGCTTCTGTTATAGTTAATTTAACTCTGACTCAGTTTCTAAATCAAAAAGCCAAAAAGTCAAGGTTAGTCAAATCACTGTTCATCAGCTTATTCTACTGCTTATTTGCTTTTTCTCAGCTTACTTGGTCTAATTATAGTTGTTTGATATCAATTGGATAGGTGGGGTTTAGTTTAGTTACTGTTTTGCCTTATTAGCTTAAAAAATGCCAAAATAGCTTAAACCTAGATACTGCTTATTAAGTGCTTATTTCTAGTTTAAAATTACTAATTAGTGTTTAATTAAGTTAGTGAGATTTATTTCAATCAAGATCATAGCTTAAATGGTCCTGTTCTAGTTTTAAAAACCAAAGCAGCCCTCTAAAGGGGTGTTTGGCACAAGCTTATTTAAGGGTCAAAACAGCTTCACTGTTCATGTGCACTCTTGGATAAGTTTGATCTAGCTCAGTTTAGGCTAGAACAGTCGTTTGTTAAGAGTTCTAAGCTTATTAGGAGGATTTGATAACATTTAGTATAATAGTGAAGGTAATATAGTATAAATTGATCTAGTTAGCCTATTGTAGGAATAAGCAGATTTAGTGTTCACTTTTGGTAGTTCTGAGTTCCTTTTAGCTCATTTAGTAAGATTACAAGAGTTGGATTTAGATAAATAGGATTTTGTCAAGAATCTGATCACCACAGACAAGCAGACTGCAATTTCTTGATTTTGCCATTTTCATCCTTTTTCTTTTATTTTTAATTTGTTGGATATAAGTTGTCATAAGCTTAAACTTGGTACAGTTAACATTGGGTGGCTTGTCTAGTTAGTTTATATTTTTGTGAATTTTTTCTATCAGCTTGTTGACATAAATAATGCCTAAAAACATTATCAATTTTATTCATATCTCTATGTTTTGATGATCACAAAATGTAAACTCATTAAAACATAAACTTATAAAATAAATAAGTACTTAGTTGTAAATATTCACTTCTACAACTAAAATCACTTAAGGTATGAATGAACTAATGCTTATTGCATTATATGATCAAAGGAACATTTTCTTAATAACTAGATTTTTTATAAAATGTCAAAAACATTTTATATCTTTTAGAAAAACATTTTTGATAATAAATAAAAAGGTTTAATTCATTGTAAATTTATGAATTCAAATTTTTTACCAAAATCAGTAAAAATGTTCCAGAAAAACCTTCCCCACAAAAAGACAAAACTGGGCAACGGTTGACTTGGGCGGCCCCCTTAAAATTAAGGGGACCGCCCCCCTATTTAAGGGGGCCGGCCACGCTCCAGTAGCCTTCCAGCTGTCCAGTTTTCTGCCTATAAATATCAGCCTTCCCCAGGATTTTTACTCACCTTTTGCACACTAAAACTTTCTGTTCTAAACTCTTTCTAATCCTTGTAAATTCTTTCTAAAAACCTTTGATCATATCTTCTTAAGATTTGGTTTCCAAGTGATCCAAGCTTCCTCCATTCAAGTGCAAGAGAAGAATACTCCTTCAACAACTAGAGAAGAAGTATTGCAACTTAGATACCTAAGTTGTTTGTGTCATCATACATTTGTATATAAGTTGTGTATTGTTGTTAGATAGTTGTGTGAATAATTGTTTGGGATAGGTTAGAGTGTTAATAGTGAAGTTGTGAAGTTAAGGTGTGTTAGAAGTAAAGGTGTGAAGAAGTAGAAGTGTACATAGGTTGTGTTAGGTTGTGAAGAAGGTGTGTAGTCATAGTAAATAAGTTGTGAAGAAGTCGTGGAGAAGTCGTGAAGAAGAAGGTGTGATTAAGTCGTGTATAAGTTGTGAGATTGGTTCTAGCTACGATTAGAACCCGACATCTAGCTTTGTGTCGTTAAGCCGGTGTAAGCTAAAGTTGTGTAAGGTTTTCTCCGCCATAAGGGAGCTTCTTGACATAGTGAAGAAAACTCTCGAGTTTGGTGCTCGGGGAGTGGAGTAGGGCAAGGAAGGTGTCCTTGTAGCCGAACCACTATAAATCTCTTGTCTCTCGGTTAGATCTTTCCATCTCTATCTTTCATTTCATTTTATTACCTTACTTGCATTGCTTATTTATATTTGCTTATATATATATATATATTGTTCATATATATATATATATATATATATATATATATATATATATATATATATATATATATATATATATATATATATATATTGTTCATATTGTTCAAGAGTTGAGATCACATAAATTCGAATCTAAGTTTTAAAAAGTAAACAAAGTTTTCACAATAAAAATTAAAAAGACATAAAACTATTCAACCCCCTTCTAGTTTTCCACAATTGGTATCAGAGACAGGTTAAACAAGATTTTTAAAATAAACTGTATTTTAAAACTTGAAACGATCTATGGAATCTGAAAAATATTTAGAAGGGCAATCTATGCAAAGACCACCACTATTTGAAAGTGATGGATTTTTATATTGGAAAAATAGATTCGAAACTTATGTGAAATCAAAAGATCTTGATCTTTGGCATGTTATTACCTATGGTGATTTTCCCTCCATTCAACATAATCCTTTAACTAAAATAGATGAAGTTGTACCTTTTGAAAAACAAAATGATGATTTGAAAAAGAAACTAGCAAAAAATAATGAAGCTAAAATGGTAATTTATAATGCGTTACCACGCAAAGAATATGAAAGAATTTTTATGTGTCAAACCACAAAAGAGATTTGGGATTCTTTACTAATCACTCACCAAGGTAATAGTCAAGTCAAAGATAATAAAATAGATCTTCTTGTTCAACAATATGAACAATTTACAATTCCTGAAGAGGAATCTATTGATAATGCATTTGCTAAATTTAACACAATCATCACAAGTTTAAAAGCACTTGATGAGACTTTTTCTAGCAAAAATTGTGTATGAAAATTTCTTAGGGCATTACATCCGAAATGGCGCGCGAAGGTCACGGCGATTGATGAGTCAAAGAACATGATGACGTTATCACTTGATGAACTTATTGGCAACTTGAAGGTTCATGAAGAAATTATAAAGAGGGACTCGGAAACGGTCAAGAGCAAGAAAGATCAAATCAAGTCTCTCGCGCTAAAAGCCAAAAAGGAACTTAGTGATGACGATGATTCAAGTGACGATAGTGAAGACGAAGAATATGCAATGGCCGTAAGAGAATTCAAGAAATTCTTCAAGAGACGAGGAAGATTCACGAGACAACCGCGAGATGAAAGAAGATCGCTTCAAAGAAATAGAAATGATAACTACGGGAAAAGAAAGTGCTTTAGATGTGGAAGCCAAAACCATCTCATTGGCGAATGTCCAAAGCCACCGGGTTATGATTACGAAAGCGCATTTGTTAGTGGAACATGGAGCGATAGCGACAAAGTTGAAGCGGACAAAGCAAAAGACGAAAAGTGCCTTGTAGCTCAAGCCACCGATGAAATATGTCTAGGGATAAATTTGGAGCCCGACGAATGGATTATGGATAGTGGATGCTTGAAGCACATGACGGGAAACTGGAAGCTATTCTCCTCCTACAAGGCATACAACGGAGGTAATGTTATTTTCGGTAGTGATTTTCGTGGAAAAATCATTGGCAAAGGTACGATCTCTCAAGACTCCCTAACTATTGAAAATGTTGAGCATGTAGATAATTTAACATATAACTTGCTTAGTATAGGGCAAATATGTGATAATAAGTGTAGGGTTACTTTTACAAGTAAAGATAGCGAAATAGTTAAGGACGAAAAGGTCATAGGTAGAGGAATTAGGAAAGGTGGCGTATATGTTATGAAACTAGGAAATAAACCGGAAGATAAAATATATCTAGCAACCTTAGATGAAAACTCTACATTGTGGCATAGAAGATTAGGTCACGCAAATATGCAACAAATACAATCCCTAGCCTCTAAAGAATTAGTTAGAAACTTGCCTAACCTAAGATATGACCAACACTTTTGCGATGCATGTAAAATAGGAAAACAAGCACATGCTAGTCACAAAGCTAAGAATATAGTCTCCACTACTAGATGCCTAGAATTATTACACATGGACCTTTTTGGTCCATCCGCTGTGCGGAGTTACGGAGGTAATCGTTATACCTTAGTAATTGTAGATGACTATTCACGATACACGTGGACTAGATTTTTAAGTGATAAAACCGAAGCCTTTAATAAGTTTGAAATATTTAGTAAAATGATTCAAAATAAATTAGGATGTTCTATAGTATCAATTAGGACGGACCATGGTCGGGAATTTGATAACGAAGTGCAATTCGGAAAATATTGTGATTTAAATGGGATATCTCACAATTTCTCCGCTCCTCGCACTCCACAATCAAATGGGGTAGTAGAAAGAAAGAATCGAACATTACAAGAAATGAGTAGAACAATGCTAAATGAACAATCTATCCCACAAAAATTTTGGTGCCATGCCGTAGATACATCAACATATATAATAAAGAGAGTCTCAATTAGGCGAATTTTAGGAAAAACCCCATATGAGTTATTAAGAGGTAGAAAACCTAATCTAAATTACTTTAGGGTATTCAGGAGCAAATGTTTTATTTTCAATACAAAAGATTACCTTACTAAGTTTGATCCTAAGTCGTACGAAGGAATCTTTCTAGGATATTCGCAAAATAGTAAAGCATACATAATACTTAATAAATACACTATCAAAGAAGAAGAGTCCTTAAATGTAACTTTTGATGAAACTCCACCACCACCTAAGACATTGCCCCTAGAAGATGATGACCTAGTTGAAGAAGAAGCTATTGAGGTTAGTAAAACTAAGCCCCTAGGTGATGATAATGAAGATTTAACACTAGGAGAAAATGAAATATTAAATATTAAGGAATCTAAATCACACCCATTAGATAATATAATAGGAAACCTAAATCAAAGAACTCTTAGATCACAAGCTCAAGACAAAAATAACTTCTTTTGTTTCCTATCAACTATAGAACCTAAAAATATAAATGACGCATTAAAAGATGAAAGTTGGGTTATGGCTATGCAAGAAGAACTAAATCAATTTAAGACTAATGACGTTTGGGAACTAGTCCCAAATCCCATGAACATGACCATCATTGGAACTAAGTGGGTTTATAGAAATAAGTTAGATGAAAATGGAATAGTTACTAGGAACAAAGCTAGGTTAGTTTCCCAAGGATATAATCAACAAGAAGGAATAGATTATGACGAAACTTATGCCCCCATAGCTAGATTAGAATCTATAGGAATACTACTTGCCTATGCATGCGCCCTAGATTTTAAGTTATTTCAAATGGACGTGAAAAGTGCATTCCTTAACGGTTTTATCAATGAGGAGGTATACGTGGCACAACCTCCAGGATTCATTGACTTCGCAAAACCTGATTATGTTTATAAACTCAAGAAAGCTTTATATGGACTCAAACAAGCTCCCAAGGCTTGGTATGATCGATTAAAAGCATTTCTTATTAAACATGATTATTTCATGAGAATGGTAGATAACACTCTTTCCACGAAAAAGAAAAGCCCAAATCTCATCATTGTCCAAATATATGTCGACGACATTATATTTGGATCGACTTGTCAGGATATGTGTGATGAATTCGCCAAAATCATGCATGATGAGTTTGAGATGAGTATGATGGGTGAACTTAATTTCATCCTAGGATTACAAATAAAACAATTAGAAGATGGAATATTTTTTAATCAATCTAAGTACATTAAGGAAATGCTTAAGAAATTTGGATTAGAAGACGCTAAGCCCATGAAAACACCGATGTCTACGAAAGTAAAACTCACAAGAGATGAAGAGGGTGAGTCCGTAGAAAACACTAAGTATAGAGGAATGATAGGTAGTTTACTATACTTAACGACAAGTAGACCGGATATCATGTTTAGTGTCTGCCTTTGTGCTCGCTTTCAAGAGGATCCCAAAACCTCTCACCTAGAAGCGGTTAAGCGTATCTTTCGATACATTAAAGGCACTATACACTTAGGATTATGGTATCCTAAGGGATCCGGCATAGAAACCATCGTCTATGCGGATTCGGATCATGCGGGAGACTACGTGGATAGAAAAAGCACTAGCGGAATTTGCACGTTCATGGATGTTGTCTAACATCTTGGTTCTAGAAGAAGCAAACCACTCTTGCTATTTCTACCACAGAAGCCGAATATGTAAGCGCTGGAAAGGCATGTCAACAAGCACTATGGATGAAACAAGCTCTCGTAGATTATGGCATTAGGTTAGATAATGTCCCGATTATGTGCGATAACAAAGGTGCTATAGATTTAAGTAAGAATCTCGTTCAACACTCTAGGACTAAACATATAGAAATACGCCACCACTTCCTCCGCGATAACGTTCAAAAAGGAAATATATCTATAGAAAAGGTTGCATCGGAAGATAACTTAGTAGACATATTCACTAAGCCCCTTAAGCGTGAACTCTTTAACCACTTACATTTAGGCCTAGGGATGATGGAACAAATTGACTGAATTTTCTGCTCTTTTGGTACAATTTTTTTTCCAGATGGGCGGACCCCTTAATGTTATAAAGGCGGTCCCCTTAATTATTAAGGGGACCGGCTTGTCATTAAGGGGACCGGCCATCTGTCTGTAAAATTATTTTTATTTTTTCCTCTCATCTGAGTCTAGGAATCTATTTTGCACAAAACAAAAGATTGGGAAATATTTTTCTTGCATAAACATATTTATAAACAAAACTCAATCTATTTTCTACAAATCATTCTCACATCTAGGAAAACACATGAAAACCATTTTCCATACATTGTTGAATAATGCTAAAAACATTTTTTTTTCATGCATAAGATCTCACATGAATTGTCAAAGTATATAATCTAATATATATCATTGATATTCATATATTGAGCAAAATCAAATCAAGGAGACCTTTGATTGTTTCTTAGGAAATTTTTGCATTTAGGAGTCGAAACAATCACATCTCCACATTTGTTGCATATAGGCACACACTAGAACAAGCTTATTAATCACATCCTCACAATTGTTCCATCACCTATTCCCCATTAGTTTCTAGTGCCTTTGCTCCATTACCCTTGCCTTAGATGATTAATTGCCTTAATTCTCTAAATTGCTAGATATAACTTATTGCTTGCTTATTTGTTTAACTTATATGCCATGCATGCTTAATATGTTTCTCTATTGCCTCAAAGAGTGGGACTTGCCTAAAACCAAAAGCTCAAAACATAGCCATCCTCACCTATTTCTGCAGAAAAACCCATTTCTGGAACCCAGAAAGGTACCAGATGGGCGGCCCCCTTAATTCATAAGGCGGCCCCCTTAATTATTAAGGGGACCGCCCATAATTAAGGGGACCGGCCATCTGCTGGACGGGTTCACAGAATCTTTTTCTGCTTTTTAGCCCATTTGATCCTATACTTCCCCAAAATTCATAAACAGATTCTGTCCTAATCACCCAACAAGCCTATCCATTCATAAACCACACAAATCCTCCACTATAAATAACCCCATATCTCACCACATTCAATCATCCCATCATGTCTTCTCCTATCAACCCAAAACCAAAAACCTCAAAGCTAGCAAGGATGACCTTAAAACCCGGGTGGAAAAGAAAACCTCACCCTCACCACAAGCCCATCACAAATGGTGCAACTAGACAACCAACACCTCCATCATCATTCATCCCCAACTACTCTCCAAGATCACAACCTCATTCCATTGAACCATTTCACAAACCCTATCATTTTGGCCAAACATCCACATTCATTCCAAACTACTCCCCTAAACATCAAACCAACTTCAATGGAATCCTTGAAAACCCTCATCACCTTGGTCAAACATCAAACTTTTCCTCAAATCATACACCCTAATACCATCCATTTCCACCAAATAACCAAATCCCCATTCATGAAAGGCAAAAGCTTCATGAAGAGATTAACCAAATCCATGATCTTAGTGATCTCCTTGCTATGCACCTCACACAACGCAACAAGGGACAACCTCCATCCTCACCTTACTCAAATTGCCTACCCCACTCTCTTAACTTGGATCAAGTTACAAACCACACCCACTATTGCCCTTGTTTCATCTTCCTTCAAAAACAAATTCTCCACTTAAGTGAAGATATTTCTTGGATCGAATATCTACTCACTCGTCCTCATCCCATTCCACCCCTACAACGATATAACATCACTGGATCCACTCCATTTCCCTCACCATCACATAACTAAAACCCATCCACATGCTTTCCGCCTCAAAATAAAATCTCTCACCCTTTTGTGTCGCAAGCAAGTCCAATCGCTCTCTTTGGCAATATGAGGACCATTAGTGTTTCTAGTTATGTTGTAATCGTTATGTTTTAAGTATTTTATGTAATGTAATGATGTTTCATATGTTATATATGATCATCTTGAATGCATGAATAAATTAGTTGGTTGTTCTAAATATTTTTGCTATGCATATATGTGTATCTTGTGTCTCCTAACTTGTTTTTGCAGCCAAGATTTCCATAGCTCGTCTCCTTGGTGCCCTCGAACGAGGGGGAGTAAACATCAAGAGGGAGTTTTCGTCCCGATAAATTTCACGTCTAAATTTTTCGGCTTAACCTTTTTGATTCTACAAAAAGGGGGAGAAGTGAATATAAACTCACCAAATACTTGTCCAAAAATAAACTTTTGGATTTAATGAGTTTAGGTTTTATAATCATCAAAAAGGGTGAGATTGTTGACATAAATAATGCCTAAAAACATTATCAATATTTATTCATATCTCTATGTTTTGATGATCACAAAATGTAAACTCATTAAAACATAAACTTATAAAATAAACAAGTACTTAGTTGTAAATATTCACTTCTACAACTAAAATCACTTAAGGTATGAATGAACTATTGCTTAATGCATTATATGATCAAAGGAACATTTTATTAATAACTAGATTTTTTATAAAATGTCAAAAACATTTTATATCTTTTAGAAAAACATTTTTGGTAATAAATAAAAAGGTTTAATTCATTATAAATTTATGAATTCAAATTTTTAACCAAAATCAGTAAAAATATTCCAGAAAAACCTTCCCCACAAAAAGACAAAACTGGGCAACGGTTGGCTTGGGCGGCCCCCTTAAAATTAAGGGGACCGCCCCCAATTTAAGGGGGCCGGCCACGTTCCAGTAGCCTTCCAGCTGTCCAGTTTTCTGCCTATAAATACCAGCCTTCCCCTGGATTTTTACTCACCTTTTGCACACTAAAACTTTCTGTTCTAAACTCTTTCTAATCCTTGTAAATTCTTTCTAAAAACCTTTGATCATATCTTCTTAAGCTTTGGTTTCCAAGTGATCCAAGTTTCCTCCATTCAAGTGCAAGAGAAGAATACTCCTTCAACAACTAGAGAAGAAGTATTGCAACTTAGATACCTAAGTTGTTTGTGTCATCATACATTTGTATATAAGTTGTGTATTGTTGTTAGATAGTTGTGTGAATAATTGTTTGGGATAGGTTAGAGTGTTAATAGTGAAGTTGTGAAGTTAAGGTGTGTTAGAAGTAAAGATGTGAAGAAGTAGAAGTGTACATAGGTTGTGTTAGGTTGTGAAGAAGGTGTGAAGTCATAGTAAATAAGTTGTGAAGAACTCGTGAAGAAGTCGTGGAGAAGTCGTGAAGAAGTCGTGAAGAAGAAGGTGTGATTAAGTCGTGTATAAGTTGTGAGATTGGTTCTAGCTACGATTAGAACCCGACATCTAGCTTTGTGTCGTTAAGCCGGTGTAAGCTAAAGTTGTGTAAGGTTTTCTCCGCCATAAGGGAGCTTGTGGACATAGTGAAGAAAACTCTCGAGTTTGGTGCTCGGGGAGTGGAGTAGGGCAAGGAAGGTGTCCTTGTAGCCGAACCACTATAAATCTCTTGTCTCTCGGTTAGATCTTTCCGTCTCTATCTTTCATTTCATTTTATTACATTACTTGCATTGCTTATTTATATTTGCTTATATATATATATTGTTCATATTGTTCAAGAGTTGAGATCACATAAATTTGAATCTAAGTTTTAAAAAGTAAACAAAGTTTTCACAATAAAAATTAAAAAGACATAAAACTATTCAACCCCCCCTTATAGTTTTCCACACAGCTTATAGTAGCTTTTCAATGGCTTGAAAAAGCCCATTTTCCCCTGCCCCTTAGTGTATCAGCAGACCTCAGTAGGTCTTGTGGCTTATTTTGAGATTTTTGTGCTTATTGTGTAGCTTATTTAGTGACTCTATTTCCTTTTGAACTTATTCTTAGTTGCTCAGCTTATATCTAGTTTCCAAATAGCTTATTCACAGCTTAATGAGCCATTTCCCATCAAGCCTTAGCTTGTTTTCCATTTTTGTCCACTGATCAGCCTTTATGGCTTATTCCTGAGCTTATTTTTGTTTTTCCAAAATAGTTGTAGTCTTGAAAACTGCTTATTATTATGTGCTTTTTAAGTTTTAGAAAAAAAAAAAAAAAAATATAGTTTTCAAAAAAAAAGAGGTAACCAGGTTCGAACCTGGGACCTCTTGCTCACACACCCAACACACAACCAACTGCCCTAGGGTCTTATTTCAGTTATTCCTTCCTTAGTTTTTTATTTAACACCCTTTTGTTCTTTTAGCTTATTTAGGCTGTTTTGCTTATTTACTGCTTATTCCAAAAAGCAATTTCACTTTTCTTATTTTTTCTAGGACAAGATTAAGTTAAAGTAATTTCCAGCAAAGTTTCAGATTTTTCTAAATAGGTTTAATATTTTTAATCATTTAGTTAGATTAATTCTGTTTTTAATTCATAATAAAAAATATAATTCTTTTTTTCAAAATTTTCTTTTATTAATTAGAACTTAGGAAAAATTGATTTGTACCCGTAGAGTTAGTATTTCACCATTTTAACGTTTAGGCTCGGAATTTCCCGGTTTAAACGCGTTTTTAAGTTTTCTTTACGTTTTTAAATACGCGTTCTTTAGATTATCGTTTCCCTTGCTTTATAAGTCGTTTTTAATTTATGTTCACTCATTTTAGCATAGAAACCCAAAATCTCTTTATTTTCACTATTCATCACACGCAATCACGAATTCCATTCAAACCTTCGTTGGGAAAAACGACTCGGGTTTACATATTTCCTTTGTAAATCCTTGATTAAAAAAATACGTGTTGATTCTGTCGAATCAATTTTTGGCGCCGCTGCCGGGGAAGGCTTGAAGTGAATTTCTCGATTCTCGTTTGTCGATGCGTGTTTTGAAGACCCTTCTTCCGAGAAGTTATCGTTTTCTCTCGTAAATATTTTCTTATAAAAGCCCAAAAAGATTTTCATTTCAAAATTTATTTTCCTTTTTCCCTTTGTGTTTTTCAAAATGATTTTAAATTATAAAAATCCAAAAATAATCTTCTCATTCGTCTTATCCGTTTAATTCTTTTTATGTCTTCATCTTGCCATTATGGTTGTGAATGGTGTGGGGGACCTTCAAATGGTGGAAATTACCCCGGTTGTAGCATTGTAAATTCAGGAAATGGGTTTGTTAATGACCAAAATCCCTACAATGAAACGACCAATTTCCTTAACCAACCTCCACATCATGAGATGGAAACATATTCTTTTGAATATTGTGGAAGTTTTCCTCATCCGGAATTTGATTGTCGAACGGGAGGCATGCTTGTCTATGCGCACGACCCTTATAACAATCAGACACCATCCGGATTTGTCCAACCTTCACAATACACAACCCCTCATCACCTTTTTCAAAGCGAGTTAACTAGAGCTGAATTGATTACTAAAATGATCATTGCTCAAAATCAACTCAACATGAATTTTCAAACTGAAATAAACGGTCTTAAGGAGATGGTTCTTAGAAAACAAGATCCTCCCATTGACTTATTATACTCAGAAGAGAGTGATGAGGAGGAAGAAGAGAACTCAGAGATCCATCCACTTGTTGAAAACCCTTCAGATACCTTTTTAATGGGGGACAAGGAAGTCGAAATCAATCCTCTTAAGGAAATTGATGACCTTGTTCCAATCCCAATGATATCCGAGGAACCTTGCGATCTTCCTGATTCTACTTCCCACACATTCGATATGACTATCACAAATCCTTTATTTGATTTTGATTCTGAATTTACTCTAATTTCAGACAATCAAATATTTGGAAGTGATGAGTCAGATACGGAGACAATAATGGACGAGGTGCAAATTTCTAGCACACAAAGTACAGCACATGTCCCACCTCCATATATTCTTCCAGAGCCAAAGCTCAAAGACGTACTTCATAAGAGTGATTATCTTCTCGAGGAGTTCACCGATGAACTCACTCACATTGATCCCATCCCACCGGGGGATGAAGATAAGAACTTCAATTTTGAATCAGATCTGAGAGAATTGAAAGTTTTGATAAGTCATGATCAGTCAACTAATTGTGTCTCTAGTCTGGGGGAGTTCGCCGATGAACTCTCTCACATCATATCTCCGCCAGAGTATGATTACTCTAAGAACTCGGAAGGAGACGTGATCTATAGTGAGCAGTTGCTTATTAAAGACACAATCCCGAATCTCCATCCTGAGGTGCTTCTAGATCATGATTTTAAAAGCTTAAATGAAAAATCTGATAATGATGACGATTATATCATAATTGTTATCGGGATCTTTCTACCTTTCTTCAGTTATAGGGTAGCCTGTCCTTTCCTTTACTCGTTCGGGAGTGAAGACACAATTTTTGACCCCGGCATCTCTATTTATCATTCTTTTGAGCCGGGTGTATCTCATCGGAGTGGAACTTTCAAGTACTTCAATGTTTATCCAAACATCTTGAATGAAAGTCCGATGGAGATTTTCTCTTCCACATGCTTCCCCAAGAACAAATGAATTCGGGGTCGAGTCAAGCTAGTGACTCGGTTAACAAAAACATTAGCAACACATGGGTGATAACCCATGTTTCTGACTTCTTTCTATTTTCTGACACTAAGTGTGGGGGAATTCCTCTACTGTGCTTTGATTTGTGTGTTGTTTGCAGGTTTCCCTTAGATCGTGATGATTGATGCGCCTGTTTTCAATCCAGCCGCCCAATATCCGATCTTTTTGCTAACGATTATCTAGGGATATCTTTTTAATCCTGTTTGTGAAAATAGAGAATTCTTTCACACACTTGGCTATTAGTATTACCTTTTTACGTTCTAAGTGTCGGCATAATAGCCGGTACTTTGAATATTGAGGGCAATATTCAATTCTAAGTGTGGGGGGGAATTCTCGCGAATTTTGTCACATGTGTACCTTCTAGTGCCCTAGTACCCCCGTTTTGGCCAAAATTTTAAAATTTTTTCGTTTTTAAAATAAGAAATTGCATGAAAAAGAAATGCTTTGCACCAAAAAAAAAAAAAAAGAAAGAAAAAGTGTTTTGTCTTGATTAGGTTAGAACAAAGGGAATCCAGACTCTGCCAGAGTGTTGATCTGGCTGCTTCCTTAACGATTAGACTAAGGTTTTACGATTTGTGCAAATGAAAATGCTAAGCGTAGAGTAGTTGGTTCTCTTTAGAGCTTATACAAGTAATCTATGGCTTTTTCTCCCAGAAGCTCTTAATCTGACTAAAGTACGTGCTGTTTTCAAACGTTTGAACGTTAAAATCATTTTGTTATGTAAAACAAATTTTTATACAAATTTGATATAGAGCCCGAGTTCAACTTTTTATTTCAATTTTTGAGAAAGCATATATGAAAAAAAAGAGAGAGAGAGAGAGAGAGAGAGAGAGAGAGAGAGAGAGAGAGAGAGAGAGAGAGAGAGAGAGAGAGAAATGGAAAAAATGAAAAAAATGAGAAAATGAAAAGAAAGAAAAAAAAAATGGGATGATATTGCAAAATGCAATAAGTTTTGATGTTGCAAAAATAAAGACGTATATGTTAATAAACGTAGAAAATTGGTTTCTCTTAAATTTAAATCGGAAGTTGAACTTGGATTCGTCAATTTTGTCATAAAGGTTAAACGGTAATTTAGTAGATTGTTGATTTCAAAGACCCCGAAAGCTCCGGTACTATTCTCTGTGAGGTGTCAAAAGCCTGGTCACCTAAAACTAACTGGTTTGGGATGTGCCGAGAAGAAAGCCGTTACATGGAGTGATCTCACCTTTGAGTCTCTAATCTCTAAATGATCGTTTGTTGTTATCTATTTAAGAATTTAATACTAGCTTAGTGGGAATATCCAAAATCTTTGAAATCGAAATTCCGCTGATTCCGGTACTATTCTCTGTGGGGTGTCCAAAGTCTGGTCACCTAAAACCAACTGGTTTGGGATGTGCCGAGAAGAAAGCCGCTACATGGAAAAGGCCCTTTTTGATCCTTAGATTTTTGAGGTTCCCGGTAAATTAGTATTTGACTTAAACGAATGACAACCATAATAAATGTCGATTTTTGCGGTCAAAATTTTGAAAATGAGCACAGTCACCTAACTTGAATAAATTGTGGGGGTGAAAATTTAAGTTTCGGCTTACATAGATTATTAGTATAAGTAGTGTTAGCATTTTACAAAAAATATTTGCACAATGAGTTTAAGCTTAGTTGGGAGTATAAAAAAGAGGATGATAATTACAATTCCCTGGAGACACCCATTTTGTGTGAATCTCGTTCCATGATACCATTTTTTGGAAATCAAGCATTTTATCTATTTTTGTTCCAGTTTAAATTTCTTGCATTGAATAAAAAGTCGAAACGGGTTATACTTGGTATTCTTTTAATCCTTTCATTACTTTATATGATCGGATTGCTAGGGACTAGCAATTGATAGTGTGGGGGGATGATGAGTGCCTATTTACTCACCATTTTATACCCATATAAGACACAAAAATGACCAAAAACACCCAAATAGATCAATTATTGTTGCAAATATTCTTGGTTTGTGTTTTTATGTGTTTCAGGTACAAAAGGATTGAAAACGGGGAAAAAACGGACAAAACCGAGCACGAGATTGGAAAATCGTCAAAAGCCGAGGACGGGGAAGAAATTTACAAGTTCGGACCAAGAAATCGCTCAAGTGTCAAAAGTCAACCCTCAAGATAATCAAAATGTCAGAATTGGTCCCTTGGAATAACTTTCCAGAATTGGCAGAAATAGTCCCTCTAAGCTAAATCCCATTTCAAGTTTAATCCTTGAAACTAAATTAAACTTCATCCCTTTAAATCTAAAACAAATGAAAACCCAATCCTTACCCTTAACCCAGCCCAACATCAAAAAGCCCAATCCCAAAATAAATAACCCATCCCGTTTTTCATTTTAGCTAAACCAGGTTTGACCTGGTCAAACCCACCCTTCCCAAAACCATTACCCGCCTAAAACCAATACCACCCATCACCATCCTTTTCCCTGACAAAGACACCATGTCCCCCATGCTTCCCTGACAACAATGTCTCCTCAACTTTTCTATGCCACACGCAACCCTCCCCCTCCAATAGCTTTTAGCTAGTACAGCTTCACATGAATCCACATGCCAGCTTGGAAATCCACTTATCCCATTTTCCCGCCAAAATCAAATTCAACGATTGGGATTGATTCAAAGTTATCTAATGGCTGGGAAATGTTCAGAGACATGAAGGGAAACTTTTGAGTGATATAAAACTCTTTCACAGACACACATAGTGGGGATAACTAGGAGTAGATTAGTAATAGTAGTCGTATTTTAGTTGTAGTATGTAACTAGTTTCAATTTTAGTTCTTAACTTTAATTCAAGATCATTTAAGATTGTTTGTCTTTCAAATTATCAGCATTGTTCTATTTTCCATGTTTAATGAAAATTGAAGTTTTCCAGATAATCTAGTAATTCGAATTTGTTGTTAGTCAAACCTTAAAAGATCTCATTCCTGTTTTATTGAGCTCATATGAGCTTATTCTAGCTTCTGTTATAGTTAATTTAACTCTGACTCAGTTTCTAAATCAAAAAGCCAAAAAGTCAAGGTTAGTCAAATCACTGTTCATCAGCTTATTCTACTGCTTATTTGCTTTTTCTCAGCTTACTTGGTCTAATTATAGTGGTTTGATATCAATTGGATAGGTGGGGTTTAGTTTAGTTACTTTTTTGCCTTATTAGCTTAAAAAATGCCAAAATAGCTTAAACCAAGATACTGCTTATTAAGTGCTTATTTCTAGTTTAAAATTACTAATTAGTGTTTAATTAAGTTAGTGAGATTTATTTCAATCAAGATCATAGCTTAAATGGTCATGTTCTAGTTTTAAAAACCAAAGCAGCCCTCTAAAGGGGTGTTTGGCACAAGCTTATTCAAGGGTCAAAACAGCTTCACTGTTCATGTGCACTCTTGGATAAGTTTGATCTAGCTCAATTTAGGCTAGAACAGTCGTTTGTTAAGAGTTCTAAGCTTATTAGGAGGATTTGATAACATTTAGTATAATAGTGAAGGTAATATAGAATAAACTGATCTAGTTAGCTTATTGTAGGAATAAGCTGATT
This sequence comes from Artemisia tridentata subsp. tridentata, assembly GCA_021014915.2. Classification (NCBI taxonomy): domain Eukaryota; kingdom Viridiplantae; phylum Streptophyta; class Magnoliopsida; order Asterales; family Asteraceae; genus Artemisia; species Artemisia tridentata. Next base: position 193,343,518 of record CP139507.1, read on the forward strand.
TAGTGTTCACTTTTGGTAGTTCTGAGTTCCTTTTAGCTCATTTAGTAAGATTACAAGAGTTGGATTTAGATAAATAGGATTTGGTTAAGAATCTGATCACCACAGACAAGCAGACTGCAATTTCTTGATTTTGCCATTTTCACCCTTTTTCTTTTATTTCTAATTTGTTGGATATAAGTTGTCATAAGCTAAAACTTGGTACAATTAACATTGGGTGGCTTGTCTAGTTAGTTTATATTTTTGTGATTTTTTCTATCAGCTTATAGTAGCTTTTCAATGGCTTGAAAAAGCCCTTTTTCCCCTGCCCCTTAGTGTATCAGCAGACCTCAGTAGGTCTTGTGGCTTATTTTGAGATTTTTGTGCTTATTGTGTAGCTTATTTAGTAACTCTATTTCCTTTTGAACTTATTCTTAGTTGCTCAGCTTATATCTAGTTTCCAAATAGCTTATTCACAGCTTAATGAGCCATTTCCCATCAAGCCTTAGCTTGTTTTCCATTTTTGTCCACTGATCAGCCTTTATGGCTTATTCCTGAGCTTATTTTTGGTTTTCCAAAATAGTTGTAGTCTTGAAAACTGCTTATTATTATGTGCTTTTTAAGTTTTAGAAAAGAAAAAGAAATAGTTTTTAAACAAAAAGAGGTAACCAGGTTCGAACCTGGGACCTCTTGCTCACACACCCAACACACAACCAACTGCCCTAGGGTCTTATTTCAGTTATTTCTTCCTTAGTTTTTTATTTAACACCCTTTTGTTCTTTTAGCTTATTTAGGCTGTTTTGCTTATTTACTGCTTATTCCAAAAAGCAATTTCACTTTTCTTATTTTTCCTAGGACAAGATTAAGTTAAAGTAATTTCCAGCAAAGTTTCAGATTTTTCTAAATAGGTTTAATATTTTTAATCATTTAGTTAGATTAATTCTGTTTTTAATTCATAATAAAAAATATAAAAGTCAAAAAAATATAATTCTTTTTTTCAAAATTTTCTTTTATTAATTAGAACTTAGGAAAAATTGATTTGTACCCGTAGAGTTAGTATTTCACCATTTTAAAGTTTAGGCTCTGGATTTCCCGGTTTAAACGCGTTTTTAAGTTTTCTTTACGTTTTTAAATACGCGTTCTTTAGATTATCGCTTCCCTTGCTTTATAAGTCGTTTTTAGTTTATGTTCACTCAATTTAGCATAGAAACCCAAAATCTCTTTATTTTCACTATTCATCACACGCAATCACGAACCGAATCACGAATTCCATTCAAACCTTCGTTGGGAAAAACGACTCGGGTTTACATATTTCCTTTGTAAATCCTTGATAAAAAAATACGTGTTGATTCTGTCGAATCACCAGAAAACACGCTAAATCGGACTAATAACCATGAAATATGTTAAATTATATTGCAAATATGTTTGGAATGTGTTATTATGTCTTGCAGGTACAAGAGTTTGAAAACAAAGCAAAAACAGTGATTTTCGGATGAGTTTCGACAATGTTTTCGCATTTAACGAGGTTCAGACGAACTCGAAAAAATTCACCGAGCACACCATTGGAAAGAGCACGAAAAAACAAGTCCGACGGTACTTTTGTTTATTTTTAGCAGCGCCACGTGGCACCACCTCATTGGTCCACGTGGCATCCGACCCGACCGTTGACCCGTTGACCGACAAAAACGGTTTATGTAAATAATTTAACGACTGTTAAGGACTGTCGTTGCAATTTGGTCCTAACCACAAGGACAATTTATGTAAATAAATCTAATGGAAACGCTGTTAGTTGTTACAATAGGAAGATTAAGAAAGTATGTGCATACTTTAGGGAAAAAAAAGTTGGATGCCTACAAAAGGAAAAGGTGGCAAGTTGGATGCCTTTTTAGACTATTTTCCCTTTAAATAATTAATGTAAAACATTGAATTTAATTATTAAATACACAATAACGACTAACGAGCATTAAATAATTAACGGTAATTGACTAACGGTCATTAAGTATAAAAGAGAATGACTAAAGTGAAATTTGAGGTCGGGAAGGTTCCAGAATCCCTTTTGGGATTGATGGCCGATCGGTTGGGCTATGGGGAGACCCAACCCCAACCTATCTTGTCCTCTAAGTTTCGTATACTATAAATACAAGGCCAGTGGTTCATTGTTTAAAAATCTTTTACACACACAAAATAACCTAAACCTTGTTTTCTCTTCTCTTTTGTGATAATCGGCCGATCAAACAAAACCATTAAGGGTGATCGATTTTTTGGGTTATCACACAAATCGTTTTGTGTTTTCTTGAACTAGCATTCTCATTAATTCGGTATTAGTACGTGTATACAAGAACGTGGTACAAACACACTATTGTTTGTATCTTGGTTTGAATCGAAAAAAGGGTAAGGGTCGATTCGTGTAAACCATAAACCCTAATTAGGGTTTTAATCTCGATCCTATTCTTGCTAGCTTGGAATTGCAAAAGGTACGCATACGTTTTATTATTCAGTTAGTTAATTGCAAATATATGATCCTACATTTTCGCATGTTCTTTGATGTTTATGTGTTTATATTTATGTGTGTCATGTTATATAATTTCAACAAACTTGAATCTGACAAATGCTACAATAGCCTATCAGGTTTATTTGTCAAATGAAAGTCTAGTACTTCTCCAGTTAATGCACTACAAAAAATAATTGAATTCTCCACACTTATTTCTCCACGGTATGGTCAACTGTGGACCTTTTTTTATATGAATCATAATTTTGCTACATTTATAGGTGTCACAAATATTTTAAAAATAATCCACATATATAAGTGTGTACAATTACAATAAAGCTACACTTATAGGTGTCACAAATGTTTCCACACTTTTAATTATAAACATCTTTTGCAATTTTGCCACAATTCTATGTGTGGACATTCAAAAAAAATTTCCACACTTTTAACCATAGACATTTGGATAATATCTCCACACTTATATGTGTAGAAAAATTTGTCACAACCATTATTACCACACATGAGTAAGTGTGGAGTCTATAATTTTATACATTCTTGACTATGGACATTTGGCCTTTATATAAAATGTTGAGAATTTAACTAGTTTTTTGTAGTGATGTCGTGTATTCTGTCTCTTCACGACCTCCTCTTGGCATACGTCTTCGGTTGATGTCTAGCAAATTTCCTGCTAGAATGTTGGTTCACCCGCCTGATCTGCTGTTTACATTAGAATACCCGTAGGAACCTGGGCCGTCTCGTGGTTTTCGGTGGCATTAGGCAATAACAACAAAGATGTCCTATTACATTTGCAAACTAAAGAGAAATTGCATATAAATTTGAATTATATGACTCATATATGTATAATATTATACGTACTTATATGCAAAACTAATAAAAATGTGGCACCTATAAAAGAAAATCATATGACATATATTTAGCCTAACAAATGTTGTATCATATAAATAAACCTAGTAGTTCAATTTTTCGTTCCTTCTATAGTTACTGGAATCAACATTTTCGAGTGAACAATTCAAGTTTCAGTATAGTTATATTTTCTACTCCTTCCTCCTTTCCCTATCCTTCAAAACCTTTTCTTTTTAACCAGACGACACTATCAGAAAAGCTTCTCCGGCCGTTGGCTTTGGCCGGCAATCGTAGCCCCCCCCTCCCCCCCCCACCCCCACCAATCTTCTTCATATATACATCATCTCGTCTCCTTTTTTTTTCCTTTTTATTTCGTATGCTTTTGTAATACTACATCCGTCCTACATTAAGTGTCCAGTTTGACTTTTTTAAGTCTTACTTGTTTAGCTTTGACCTTAAATATTTTTAATTGTATTATATAATACTTGATGCAAAATATATGAATGGATTGAGTTTTAAATGTAATTTCATTGGTATAATTTTCATCAAGTATTATATAACACAAATAAAAATATTTAAGGTTAAAGTTAAACAAGTAAGACTTAAAAAAGTCAAACTGGACACTTAATGTGAGACGGAGGGAGTAATTCATTACACAATGGTTCAGATCGCTTAATTTATGTTAAATGTTGGTAATTCAGTATAGGTTGACGTTGAATTTGATACGACCCTTGTATCGATAATAGCACTACTTAATAGCGAGTGCAGGCTCCTGTAGAAAGAGAGAAGAAGAACCAGAATATTATTGATCTCAAACTTACTGATTTGATTCATCACGATGAGTTTAAATACTCATAACAAGATAATCCTAAACAAAGACAAATACTTATCCTAATACGACTCAAACATATCCTAAACATGACTTTCACGACACTTATCCTAACACCTAAACAAAAGATAAGCATGATGGTTATCTCATCACGTATTCCCTGAGTTGCTATCCTATTGGCTCGTTCCATCCCCTGAACCGTGGGTGCGTAACATTCCCCCTTCCTTCAAAAATTACCTTGTCCTCAAGGTTATAATCTGAATTGGCAGTTTCTACTGCTTTCTCTTCATCCGCGGTCGTCACCTGCCTAGGATCGTCACCATCATCTGCCATTAATAATAAGAACTTACCGGGACACTTATGACCTCGCATCCACTTGTTATCACAGTTGAAACATAGCCCTTTGTTCAGGCGTTCTTGACGTTCAGCGGGTGAAATCCACTTGATAGCAAGTGGCTGAGCATTAGTGTTGGTGGTAGCTTGTGTGGGTGTTGGTAACAAGGGTGGCTTAGCCACGTCTACGTCGGAACTAGCAACTGAAAAACACGTCGTAGGCTGCCTTTGAGTAACAACACTGGTCGCGGCATTAGTTGTGTGGACAACGGTGGGAGACCGTTGGTCTTCTAATTGCGCTTCGGTAATGCGTGCCAAAGAAAAGGCTTCGCCGAGTGTAGTAGGTTTGGAGACCAGAAGTTCCCGTTGCAGGTTCGGCTTAAGGCCGGATATATAGAATGATATGAGTAAGCTTTCTGAGATATCCGTGACCCGATTCATGAGCTTTTCAAATTCACTCTGGTATTGATCCACCGTAGTTGTTTGCAACAATTTGGATAAAGCGCCCTGGGGGTCCTCATATTTAAACGGCCCAAACCGATTGCGTACACTTTCTAGAAAACCATCCCAACTCGTGACTAACTTGTTGCGTGTCATCCAACGATACCATTCCGCAGCATCACCTTCAAGGTTAAACCCAATAATGCGCAACCGGTGTTCTGGTGTCGTCTCAAGTAAGGAAAAATATTCATTAATGGCAAAGATCCAGCTGTCGGGATCAGTCCCATTAAACTTTGGAACATCAAGTCGCATTGAGCGAGGGATACCATGATCGCCTGCCCCTGCCCCATGACGTGTCAATGCCAATGCTTTGGCTGCTTGCAATTCCTGATTTAATGCAGCAATCTGACTTGTGAACATGTCGGACTGCTCCTTCAAGAGCAACCATATGGCTTGTTCGTTCATTGTGAAGCAATGAAAGCACCAATTGATACGACCCTTGTATCGATAATAGCACTACTTAATAGCGAGTGCAGGCTCCTGTAGAAAGAGAGAAGAAGAACCAGAATATTATTGATCTCAAACTTACTGATTTGATTCATCACGATGAGTTTAAATACTCATAACAAGATAATCCTAAACAAAGACAAATACTTATCCTAATACGACTCAAACATATCCTAAACATGACTTTCACGACACTTATCCTAACACCTAAACAAAAGATAAGCATGATGGTTATCTCATCACGTATTCCCTGAGTTGCTATCCTATTGGCTCGTTCCATCCCCTGAACCGTGGGTGCGTAACAGAATTGGTAAGGTCGTGGGAAAAATTATTGGTTCTAGTTCAGTAGTTCGATGGGTATTGGTGTGGCGAAGTTTAGGTGTTTGAGGATCTTGGTTGTGGTTCAACGAGTGTTTGGAGGGTCATGGTTTAGAGTTTCGAGGGTCGTGGTTCAGTGAGTTTTGAAATCTCATGGTTTAGAGTTTTGAGGGTTATGATTTTGGCATTCAAAGGTTGCAATTTTAACAAGTATATGGATGTCATGGTTTAGGTGTCGGAGGAGTTTGATTTTGGTGTTGGAGAGTCATAGTTTAGTGAGAGTATTGAAAGGTCATGGTTTTTGTATTCTAGGGTCATGATTCAAGGGGTTTGAAGAGTAGAGGTTTATGTGTTTGAGGGTGGTGGTTTTGGGTTTCCACGAATTAGCTTAGCGGATGTTGGAGGGTTTTGGATTAGTTGTTCGAGGGTTGTTGTTTTGGTGATGAGGGGTCATGATTGAGGGAGTTGGTTGGTCATGGTATTTGTGCTCTATAGTCGTGGTTGGTGTTTATGGTCGTGGACTCGTGATTCAGCGGGTTTTAGATATGCTAATGGTTTTTATATTCTAAGGTCATGGTTCACGTCTTTTCATGCTGGTTTATTTTTAGGATCGTAATTATGTTAGTTACATGCAGGGTCGAGGGTCGAGGATTGGCTTGAGAGTCGAGTGTCAAGCGTTAGGGATCCGGAGAGGTTGTGTAGCACGAGTTTTTTCATGTTACGTTTTCTCCAATGGTAGTTGCAACAAGGGTCGAGGGTCAACTCGAGAGTCAAGGGTCGAGGGCCACGTCGAGAGTCAAGGGTTAAGTATATGGATCTGGCGAGGTAGTTCAACTCGGGTCATCTCATGAAGTGGTGCTTATACGTTCTTGGGTATCTTCGTAGTCTACCATTCCTACTTTCGCTTTATCACCACACGGTCAGATTGTAGTGGCGGAATTGTTTGGTTTAAGGAATGGTTATGTTTCAGGAGAGTCAAGGGTCGTGTTGGTTTTTAACCTAGCATATGTTGTCTAACGAGTGATTTCCCTTAACGCGCTTCGTAGGTTTAAAGATGAGGGATTTTACCTTAGTATGCTAGATTATTGCATTATGATGTCTCTATTTGGACATAGCGCAGTAAGACGGCTGTAAGGTCGTATTCCAAGTTTATGATTGTATTATCATGAGTGTTATTGTAACATTAGCATCTTGCTACCTTTATTAAATTATATAAAAATATTGTCTTTAAAAAAAAAAGTAGTTCGTAAAATCAACTCATTTAATAAGGATACGGAGATCCTTAGGATAATCACCAAAGGTCCACCATTTAGAGACCAAAGTCCAAGTGAATTTTGCGATTTCACAATCTACGAAAGAGGTTGCGATGATTTGAGAGCATCGTCACATGCTGGACACCTTGTTAAATCAAGATCACCGCCTCTAGTATCAAGATTAGATATGGTAGGAATCATGCATGTCATGATGAATCTTTTTATATAATAAGAAAAACACAAAACTGTAAATGGATTCTTTGAAAAAAAACGAAATTGTACCAATATGATAGCTCCATTTCTCTCACATGACAAAATTGAGCCTTCTGATTGTAATAAAAGTGAAAATAGAAAAAACTTTTGGCCGAAATTGAATCACATGAATTTTTATATAAAAAAGCAAAAATATGCCTGACCTTGGGAGGCTTTTTTTTTATTTTTTTTTATTTTTTATTTTTTTAATTTTTTTATTTTTACTTTCAGACTTAAGTGTAAATAACGTTATATTATGATTGATTTATAAATTAAAAAATTAAGCCCAAAGCTTTTGAAAATTGGCTAATTTTAATATTCAATTTTATTTTATCGATTTTGGTGTAAAATTTTCAATTTACACAATTTTTAGTAAATTTATAAGTTTAACAAATACGTTATGTAATTTAAACATTTACAAAAAACAAATTATTATTATTATTATTATTATTATTATTATTATTATTATTATTATTATTTTATTTTATTTTTATTTATTTTTATAAAACATCACTTTATTAGAAAAACATATGATCTACAAGAAATTAGAGGGGAGTCGAAATACTAACTGGGCTCCCACTCCTCTAGCTATTGCAAAGTTAATCCTACTAAAAATATGAGCAGCAGCACACGCTCCAATGTCTTGAGTCGCAGAGAACTTTCCGATCCGCTTCAGTAGGTCCACCGCATCCTTCCCAAGTTCCCCTAAGGAAGAGAATGAGAAGGGGAGGAATCCATATCCAATATCGGTACACTTGGTCCCATACTTGACGCGTTTGCGATGTGCAGCTTCAAACACCACACGTCCTGACACAAAATCGACCATGCCAGTTTGCGTCAAGGGAGACGATCCTGTCAAATCGACACAAACATCTTGCCCACCGTCCCATGAATAGAGCAATATATCAGCTGGGCGTAAGCTTTTGTCCCTCTCTCCGCAAAGACCGATGTCAACCTCTTTACGAGTAGAGATCCCAGAACAAGAACAAATGTCGGCGAGAGTGTCGCGTACCACGTTATGCCGATGCTTAATACCAATAATACCAGCACACGACACTGCATGGTCCCCATAAATATCCCCGCAAATAACCTGGAACAAGCTGAGCACGACATCTGGACAGAGAACAGGGGAACACCTAGGCGGTAACATAAAACACATCTGTAGGTTCTAGCATTCATAGTCTGTCCCAACCCAGATATCAGGACCACCCTGAGCCAATCGGAGGTGTAGTCTTCCTTTTGCGACCTCCAAAGCGCCATCGGTCGAGTAAATAGGCCAAAAGTGGATTCAGCCGTTTTAGTAACACGTGTGAAATATATATCTGCCAATTTCTTCATCATCATCATTATTATTATTATTATTATTATCATCATTATTATTATTATTATTATTATTATTATTATTATTATTATTATTATTATTATTATTATTATTATTATTATTACATCACTTTATTCGAAATTTATAAGATTTATAAGAAATTAGTGGAAAGCCGAGATACTATATGAGCTCTCACTCATCTAGCTATAGCAAAGTTAATCATACTAAAAATATAAGTAGTAGCACGTACTCCAATATCTTGATAGTAATATTGAAAACTACATATATGCACAGGTCATAAATATCAAGCTAAAAGACGAGTTACTGAGATATGAAATGAGATATGAAATTAAATACATGAGATATGGACTTTAATTTTTCAAATAAAACAAATTTTATTGTAGAGTTAACTACATTTTTGGTCCTCGTGGTTTATCGGGTATAACGATTTTGGTCTAATAGTTTCATTTGTAACAGATCTTGTCCTGTTTTCGCTGACCCGTAACACTTTTGGTCCATTTTTGTTAATGCCGTTAGTTTGACTTTCGTTGACTGTTAAATGAGAGGGTAAATTAGTCATTTTATCTATTTTATCTTCACACAAAACACCATCACCACAGTCAAACACACACTAACCTACATCTTCACCTTAGTTTATCTTCACACAAAACACAACAAAAACATAACACCACAAGATCCATCACCACCCTCCTACGCAAGATCCATTACCACCCTTCATCTTCTTCAACCCCATCAATTTAGATCCATCATTTCAGACATCAAGAACCACCTTCTTTTTTTTGTTTTTTGTTTTTTTCTTTTAAAATCGTTGACTGTTAATGACGATGGATGTTTTGCAGTGGTTGAATGGGGAGTCGAGTAGTTTGCAACATCTGGATGTCGGCTACTTGAATAAAGATGTGGTTCTATCAGATTCATTGGCACAAGCTTTAGGCATTGAAGAATGTGGACCCAAATTTCTTGTTCAAGTTATAATGTCTTGGTATGTGGGTTTTGGTGAGAAGTATCATGGGAGGGTTTTGGTATGTGGATTTGGTGGGAATTTGTTTGTGCGGACGAGTTTAGTGAATTTTTACGCAAGTTGTGGTGGGGTGGGGGAAGCGCGGAGAGTGTTTGGGGAGATGGGTGAGAGGAGTTTGGTGACGTTGCCGTTTTCGTTGTCGTTTATGTTGAGGAGGTCATTGAAGCCTATGAGTTTTTTTTAGGAAAATGGAGGAGCAAGGTAGGTTGCAGGTTTTGACACTATTGCAAGGTAGGAGGTCATTGCAGGTTTTGGGTCCCAAACAAACTCCTAATATTAGAAGAGCACTATTGCATAAGAAAAATAGCCACATTTGGAGTACATGAACAGGAGTGAGTTCCAGATACCAATTGGGTTATTGAAAAATGGGTTTTTGATAATGGAGGCACGGATTGAAGACCCAGTTTTGAAATAGGATAGCTTGCCACAAATGGAGAGTTCTTGATACCAATTGTGTCTAGTTATTAGGATAATTGTTGTTGGTTTCGATTGATTGTTCGTGGGTTTGTTATAGCCTTTTGTTCTTGTTGTTTTGAGTCAAGATCTGGTGGGTTTGAATATGTGAATGTGTATATATTTGGTTGTGTGTTTGTTGTTGAGAGGATGATGAAGACAAGTATAAGTTTGTGTTAGGTTCTAAAATTTCAGGGTTTGTGTTAAATAAGGTTTTTGAGTTTGGGTTTTTTGAGAGAGATAATGCTAATTTAGATGTTTGGAGTGTTGGTGGTGGTGGTGGTGTTGGTGGAGTTGAATTTGGTGGTGCTAATTTAGATTTAAATCTGCTAATTTAAATCTGCTAATGGGAATGAAGACAAATGTGTAGTGAATGAAGAATAAGAAGAAAAGGGCATTTTAGTCATTGTACATTATAATCCGAGGGTATTTTAGTCATTTCATGTTTTTTTAACGAGTCAAACTAACAGTCAACAAAAAATGGACCAAAAGTGTTACGGGTCAGCGAAAACAGGACAAGATCCGTTACAAATGAAACTATTGGACCAAAATCGTTATACCCGGTAAACCACGAGGACCAAAAATGTAGTTAACTCTTTATTGTATTGTTATAAAACTATATTAACTTCTATATACTAAAATCAATCCCATGTATGTACGGGATTATAAGATACAAATGTTCACTAAATTTGATTTATTTCAAACACATGACTCAAAAAATAGTACTCGATGGCTCGATGCTAAATTTGAAATAAGTTAACTTCAAGTCTCTAAGATTCAGTTATATTCTTAGAAGACAAGTTAAGTATGTTTGTTGAACTAATGTCAAACGTTGCATATAGCTAGCTAGTTCGAGAATTATTGAGATATCAGGTAATCAGGGTGGGAAAGAAAACTTGTTCGTAGTTATCAAAAAGTAAATCATAAATTAAATAAAAAGACATAATAATTAGGTAGCTAGACAGTTTCAAATCCAGATAATGGATGAAGTTTGGTCAAGGGTAGCTTTGACTTTTGCTTCAATTAAAGCACTCTTAATTTGTTGGACCAACATCTATCTGTTCATCCAATCTCAGCAACTCTTTTAGGACCATATATCTTCATAAGTCATTTCAACTATAGTTTAACAATGACCAACAAAGACATGATTTTTAATAAAATAAAAATAAGAAATATTAGGAAACCCAAAGTTACTCAAACTACTAAAAAGGAAGGGAGAAACAATATGAACAGATAAGTTGCTGAAAGTATACAGCTTAAGTATTTACAACCCAGCATACGATTTTCTAACGAAAGATTGTTCGTAAAAGTTTTAAAAATGACAAAGAAAGTCTTGATATATATTAGGTCATTCTCGAGTCGCCTAGTTTTTAATTAGTCGTGCTTAGCAATTTGATTGAACCAGCTTTGAAGAATTATTCAGCTTGTCTCTCGCATTTTCTACCTATTTATACTAGGGTTCATAGTGTCGAAATTGAACTGAACCGGACTTAAGATATACCGACACAACTAGTCTTACAAGTAATCTGGTCACAAAAAAATTGAACTGATCAATCTAAACTGACTGAGCTATGTTCACAACTAGTTGGTAATAATAAAAAATCGTCACTTTCAAGTTAAAAGTTTTAGATATATAATGAACGTCCAGTATGGTGTCAGACCGACTAGAGCGGACCTAAAACCAAATTTCTGAAACATCTTAGAACCAAGGAATGGATAGATCAAGAATAGTGTTAAAGAAATCTTGGACCAAAATAAAATGAACTATATAGTATGATTTTCACACTTCTAGTATGTTTCACAAAGATTACTACTTGACAACAATAAACTTTTAGAGCAATTTTAAAATACTCCTAAGTAACATGAAAATATTATGTCGAATATGCAAACATAGTTGAAAGTTGATACATAACAACTTTGTGTTTGTGTAGATTCCAAGGAAGATGTTAACTGAAGCTAAATCAAATTATTATATTTTTTTACATAAAAATAAAGACCATATGCATTATTGGTCTACCATCTCTCCTAAGTATCCACCTACTATCTTAAAAACGACATTTCAGCAAATGCTCCCCCTTTCCTTTATAAGGATTGTTTTGTATTTGCTACAACACAATAACACTACTCGACATTCGCAATTAAGTAGAGAAAAAATAATGGCGGTGACATGGTTGCGAGTAGTGGCTGTGATGATGGCATTGGTGGCTTGTGCATTTCCTTCAACAGTCGAGTGTCGTGTTCGTAATTACAAGTTCAATGTAAGTACATATTATATACTTGTTGAGATTAGCTTATGTAGTTCTGTAAAATAATAATTCTTATATAATCTATGTCGTTTATTCTTAAGAGTACATGCATGGCACTCTTCATAACAACTTCTTTTTTTGACATGCAGGTGGTGATGACAAATACCACAAAATTATGTAATAGTAAGCCAATTGTATCAGTTAATGGCCGTTTCCCAGGCCCTACTATTGTTGTTAGGGAGGATGACACAGTAACAATCAAAGTGGTCAACCATGTTAAATATAATGTTAGCATTCATTGGTTAGTATTCCAACTGATAATCTTGTTATTGATCATGTTACAAATGAATTAACAAACTCCATGAGTTTTCTTATATAACTTTAACAACATTTTGGGTTGACATGCACCGCTATTTATAGGCATGGGGTACGACAGCTGAGAACAGGATGGGCTGATGGTCCTGCATACATAACACAGTGCCCGATTCAACCTGGAGGCACCTATGTATACAAGTTCACGCTCACGGGGCAAAGAGGTACACTTTGGTGGCATGCACATGTCTTATGGCTAAGGTCTACGGTCCATGGTGCCATGGTCATCTTGCCTAAGCTTGGCGTCCCCTACCCTTTCCCAAAACCCGACAAGGAAACTGTGGTTGTCCTAGGTAATGTTTAATTTTATTTTTTTCTAATATTAGAGGACAATGAATCTTGATTTTGGAAGTTCAATGAATAAAAGATAGTTTCTGAACGAAAAAATACTAAAAACTTTTTGTTCTGGCCTGATGGTATAAAATTGCAGGAGAATGGTGGAAATCTGATACGGAAGCTGTGATTAACGAAGCACAGAAATCTGGGCAAGCCCCAAATGTTTCAGATGCTCACACCATCAATGGAAATCCTGGGCCGACCCCCAACTGCATAGACAATGGTTAATATTTTACTATATTAGTTTGTTTTAATTTATTTGATTCTTGAGTACTTAATGACTTACAAGTTGAAATTTTTTAATCTAGGTGGTTTCAAGTTACCCGTGGATCAAGGGAAGACATACATGTTAAGGATCGTCAACGCTGCACTCAATGAAGAACTTTTCTTCAGGATTGCAAACCATAAATTCACGGTAGTTGAGGTTGACGCCGTTTATGTTAAACCTTTCACAACGGACACCATTGTTATAGCACCAGGCCAAACCACAAACGCTCTTGTTAGCACCACTCAAAAAGCTGGCAAGTACCTAGTTGCGGTCTCCACTTTCATGGATGCACCTATTGCAATTGACAATTTCACAGCCACTGCGTCTCTTCGTTATTCTGGTGTTCTCACTTCAACAGCCATGAAACTCGTTGCTCCTCCGCCTCAAAACTCAACTCCCATTGCCAACACTTTCATAAACTCCCTTAAAAGCTTAAACTCAGCAACATACCCCGCCAAGGTCCCATTAACCATTGACCATTCATTATTTTTCACCATTGGGTTGGGAATCAATCCTTGCTCAACTTGTGTCAATGGTAGTAGGGTGGTAGCCGACATTAATAACATCACATTTGTTATGCCAACAACAGCCCTTCTCCAAGCACATTACTTTAACATAAGCGGGGTGTTCACAGACGACTTCCCTAGTAAACCATTAATGCCTTACAATTATACAGGCACACAACCAAAAAACTTAGCCACAAATACTGGTACAAAGTTATATCGGCTTCCTTATAATGCTACCGTGCAACTAGTTTTGCAAGACACCGGGATGCTCACCCCAGAAAGTCATCCGATCCATTTACATGGATTTAACTTTTTCGTTGTGGGAAGGGGTATAGGAAACTTTAATCCAAATAAAGATCCAAAAAACTTCAATCTAGTCGACCCTGTCGAAAGAAATACTGTTGGCGTTCCAACAGGAGGTTGGACTGCTATTAGATTCAGAGCTGATAATCCAGGTACAAACTCTTGATGTTTTATATCTTTTATAATACTTTATAAAACTCTTAATCATCTAAACTTATGATTGTTTTTTCTATCAGGTGTATGGTTCATGCATTGTCATCTTGAAGTACACACAACTTGGGGACTAAAAATGGCCTTTGTTGTGGACAATGGAAAAGGCCCAAATGAGTCTGTGATCCCACCTCCAAGTGATCTCCCCAAGTGTTGAGTTCATATTATAAGATCCTAGAAATTGGAGTTCTTTTAGGCAGCCCACATTGGGTCGCTTATAGTTGATCAATAATCAAGGCCATTTAGTTTGGTATAATGGTATTGGATTGATATTATACCCAAATAATTTTTTTTTATTTTCCTTTTTAAAGCATATGGGTTGATTTGTGGTTGTAATTATTGATAAATATGAAATTGTAGATCAAGAGAGTCTTTGGATATACTGATGCAAGTAAGAAATATCAATAAATACTTGATTTTTTGTTGCCTTTTGATCCTTTATCTATATTTGGTCAACAGTTTTATACTTTAGTAAAATAAAAAGAGTATCCATTTGTTCTCCTTACCTCAATATAACCTTGAAACAAAAGATGTTTTACAAGTACATGCAGAAATGTGACATTTAAACCAGAAAACAAAAGAGCAGAACTAATAAAAAGAATATAAAAACGATCCAAAATTCTACCAAATAAACATTCCCTCCAAAAATGAAGTCTTGGTAATAAACATATTCCGGAAAATATCAAGATAGTTGAACAAAAGATAACATGAAGAATAGACTTCAATTTTAAGATGTATGTCATAATTAACATCATCAAGGCTTGTCCCGGGATAGATTACGTTCATCGTCGAAATATCTTTTCCAAAACCAATGTTTCTTCCAAGCCTTGTCGTCCATTTCGTCAATAGAAATACCTTTAGTTTCAGGTAGAAATGCGACGGCATAAATAAGCATTATTACAATCCACCCGCAAAAGAAAAAGAAGATCAAGGCTCGCATATGGCAAAGCATCGTGAGAAAAGCTTGAGCAATTACAAAGGTGAATATCATATTCATGCTAACCGCGACGAAAAACCCTGCTGTTCTGGTCTCTAGTGGGAATATTTCACTCGGGATCAACCACCCTAATGGCCCCCATGACCATGCGAATCCCGACACGAAGAAGCATATCAAGAATAGCACAACATATGAGTATTTCTTTGGTAACGCATTTGTAGATTTCAAAAATGCAGCAAGTAATCCTCCCGTAACCGCCTGTATTCAGATTTGAAAAACACACAAATAAATAGAGATCTCGTGAAAATTACATAGAATACAAACAGTAAAACAAAGCAATCAAACATTACACATTTTATATGTTTAAAATACTTTACATACACTTAAAAGTGTAACATATTTATATAAGAAATTTGAAGAAATATGCTGGGGTGAGACTGAGTTTTTTCACTTCTAAAATCTAGATTTGCTGAATAAAAGATGTCCAACAAAAACGTAGTATTAATTTACATGTATATATTGAACCTCTCTTACCTGAGCACAAAGCATTTGGATGGCAGCTTCAATAAGCAAGAACCTTCTTCCAACTTTATCAACACTGAAAACTGCAACCAACGTAGCTAATGTATTAACACTACCCGTCACAACGGCTGAAAGTAGAGAAGCATCGCTATGGAACCCCATTGTCTGAAACAAAACTGGTGCATAAAACATGATCACATTAATGCCCGTAAACTGCTGGAAAACTTGAAGGAGTGCCGAGGTAATAAGTTGAGGTCTGCTTTTTCGTGCCATGAGGTTCTTGAAGGGGTGCTTAATCTGTTTACATAACTCAGTGGTGCGTATAATTTCATCATACTCTTTTTGCACATCTTGGACCCCTCTGATCTTTCTGAGAGTGGCTAATCCTTTTTCTGGATGGCCACGCTCGATTAGGCTTGCAGGAGTCTCAACAATTGCTAGGGACCCTATGGCTAGAAAAAGGGCTGGGATGGCTGCACCACCTAAGGAAATCCTCCATCCATATGGGTGCGACGAGGTGAAATAGTTAACGATGTTTGCAAATAGGATACCAACTGTGACTAGCAACTGGAAACAGACATTCAAGCCCCCTCGGTACCTCGATGGAGCAATCTCTGATATGAATAGTGGCACGGCCTGCGTTTAATAGAAGATATATTGCTTAGTTATATATGCTGGTTATGCTTATGGAATAGTCCAATTGTTACTAAGGAACTATTGGGTTAATTAATTGTATCAGTATTCTACTTTCACTTGATACGAATTGGTGCCATGAAAAGTTAAAGCATGAAAATTAATAGTGTAGTCTTAGAAAAAAATAGAAGCAGAACAATGACATAGTCTAATCAACTCTGAATTGAAGAAGTCTCAAGTGTTTATGCTACTTATTAAGGACCATTGACACCATATATAAGAACATTAGATCAAAGAGACTTCTATATATTGATTAATTTGTAACTATTTTAGTAAGTTGGATTCTTGAACTCTTATCAAAATGTACAATATCCAACATGAATTGCATCACAATATCCTCTTGGAGGGTGTCTGGAATTTTCTTATTCAAGTGTTTGTTTAAGTAGGTTTGAGTATTTGAATATAAGTACACTTTAAAGTAATTAAATAGATTTATTTATAAAGGAGAAAAATAACTAAATATTAAGAATTCCAAACACACGACCTGTGTCCAGTTTAAGATCTGTTTTGTAATGCTATTGATGAAAACAAGGTATAAATTTACCTGGTTGCCAAAACCAATTCCAGCCCCGAGAAAAAGCCTTCCAATAATAAGCATCCAAAGGTTCAAGGCGGCAGCGTTGAGAACTACTCCAATCAAAAAGAACAACGACGCAAGTTGTATCGTGATTCTCCGGCCATATTTTTGGCAACATTTGGATGCAAATAGACTAGAAACAACCGCGGCAAGGTAAAGAGATGATGTGAAGAGCTGGAGGAACTGATCATCGAATTTGCAGTAGTTATCTTCTTTTGCATGGTGTTTTTTAGTATATACCGTAGGAAAAAATTTCTTCAAGAACACATCCATTGATGTCACTCCTCCTACAAAACATTAATCACATTAATTATTAAATAACAAAATGATCATTATTACTATCATATAATTCGTCTATCCATCCATCATATATATGATCATTGTTATTAACACTATGTTGTGACTGAAGTCCCATAATAGACATACACATACTATTGTGCACGTAAGTATTTGACGTTTAGAACAATCGATAATCCTGAATTTCTACATCGAACACCCGATCAATGAGATCTATTCAGAATTTCATAGATCTAGGTTTTTTAGGTTGTTAACGAAAATGAACATAAAGTAAGATAATCACCTGAAATACCAATATCGTAACCAAACATGAGACCGCCGAAGGCGGCAATGATGGAGCAAACAACCACTTGTATGGTGAGTTTAGCCGGTAGGTCTTCACCACCGGTGGCAGCCATTACTTGGGCAGGCATGGTGGAAATGTATGTGTGGAAATTAGGGTCTGTGTATAGTTAGTTTTAGAAATGCTTATTTATAGATATAAGTTGACACATTCTTGTAGTTTTATCCGAAATAATTAATCCTTTATCCCTTCTATTTCTCATGTTTGTTGCATACATCTTCAATATTATAATATAAATTTTCTCCTGTACTATCCACACATATATTTGTTTGAGTAAACTACACCGTTCGCCCTTGTGGTTTGCGTTAACCGACAAGTTTCGTCCTTTAACCGAAAAAAATGCACCATCCATTCTTAAATGCGAAACGTTATGTATCGTTGGTCCTTCACTTTAACGGCGCTTGTTAACAGCTGTTAAGTCTGCACAAGCAAGGGTATTTTGGTCTTTTTATTGTTTCTTTCTCTACTTCATCTTCTCCACTTATGCTCACCAACACAAACTAAACATTCATAAATCATACCAATCCTAAAATCCAGAAAACACAAATATCAAAATCCTAAATCTGAAAATCCCAAATCCTAAAATCAAAAGCTTTAAAAACCTTGAATTGAGACGGGAAAAAAAAAATAAAAAAAATCAAGGACCTTAATTCTTAACCCACTTGATTCATATAACCTCACCAAGATACTCAGCTACCAACATTTACAACAAATGCCTTGTTGACTTTTCGGTTTTCTTTCTCTCAAACCAAAAACCACACAATTCAAAACCACAAATCTCTTTCTTTCTTTTATGAACCGAATCACACAAAAATCACAAAAATATTATCCAATACCCACGAAAATCACAACCTGAGATCTTGTTGTTGAGTTTGTTTTTCTTTTGTTTAAAATCTGTGTTTTTATTGGTATGCACTTGTCTTGGGTCTGTGATTATTTAACTGAGACCGATATGTTCTTTTTTGTTCTTAATTGTTGTTTGATGTTCTTTGTTCTTCTTATTTGCGAACTAAACTTTCGTGTGCAGTCAAGAACCGGAAAAGATGGTAAGAGATGGTGGTCAACCAGTGGATGAGTAGACGGGGACAGTGGCGTGACGACAGAAGCTCGCCGGAGAAGAGGGTAAGAGATGGTGATTGTGGAGATGTGTTGGTGAAATATGAGTTTGTGACATCGTAAGATCTAAAAATGAAAGGGAAGATGTTAATGTTGTCGTTCCCAGTTAGATGTAGTGCATCACTAGTTTTTATGTTTGGATCATAATGATTAGCAATAATTATGCCAAAATGTAAATATAAATTAATCTTTTTGTTATCATTTTATATAGAGTAAATTACATGCCAGTGATGGGTTTTTTTGAATTTGTGGTAAAAAAAAACAATTTGATGAATATGATTATTGGGTTTTGTGAAGGTGGCCGACGGTGGTGAGAATGGTGGGGGTGGGTTGATAATGAAGATGATAGGTTTTGATGGTTTGAAGAAAATGATAGGAGTAACATATTAAAGAAGAAAATGATTGGTCATGGTGAGATGAGGATCTATGTGAGATGATTTTTATTTGTTTGTATATTTAAATAGAAAAGAAAAAGAATAAAGCAAATTTACTATTATACCCTTATTTAAGTATCAAAGGGAGTAACTTAACGGCAGTTAATGAAGGCCGTTAAAATGAAGGACCAACGACACATAATGTTTCGCATTTAAAGATGGATGGTGCATTTTTTTGGGTCAAATGACGAAACTTGTCGGTCAACGCAAACCACAAGGACGAACGATGTAGTTTACTCCATTTATTTTTATCTGTTTCGATGTCAAAGGTTTAGTATCTTTAGGAATTATTTTCTCACACGACCTTTTTATACGTACTAGCCATCTGTGAGGTGCTACCATTTAAATGAGTTACTTTGCACAACTTTATTATTGATCTTACTATGTTTAAAATTAAACCCAACATAAATAAAGTGAGTTTGTATAAGGAAATGTATTAATATCTAGTGAGTTATGGTTTTATACATGGTTAACGTAGTTTTAAGTGATATTTTTAACAAGACCTTTTCCGAATCTTGAAAATATTAATTTGATGATACCTTTCCGTATCTAGAAAACTTGCTTTCGAAAGCATTCAAGTGCTTCGTCAAATGGTATTGTAACATGTTTGGTTTGGGATTCAAAGGTTGTTGGTTTTTTGGACTTTATTAGGTGCTTTGGTCTAGCGAGTTTAATTTTAGGTTTACTCAATCTGCTTATAGGTATTGTTTCTTTAGTTCCATCATATGTTGCGGTTGCGTATGGGTTGTTCTTGTAGGTTGTTTTGTAGGAGTATTTCGATGTTTGTTCTTCTTGTAGAAATTAAAGGAATACTGAAAACTATATTATTCAGATTCAATTAACTATAAAGATTTATAAGACATTAAAAAGAAAAAACTAATATGAAACCCTAACTATTAAACAGGCCTAAACAAGTGGGTCAGGCCTCTCAAACTCGCAATACTGCAGCGGTAAACATTGATAATTTGCCAAACAGAAAATAAACTAAAACTAAAAAATCAAACGAAAAACGGACTATCCCATAGTGCAAACAGACGAGCAGATTCAGGCGCACTGATGCAGACAGACAGATGCAGATTCAGACAGACAGATTCATTCAGATTCAGATTCAGACAAAACCAGGCGGAACCAGATGCAGAACCACGTATGCAGGGTGAAATTCAGACAGATGCGGAACCAAAACAAATTATTGATGCCGAGATGCTACACATAAATACTCAAGACATAGTCGGATTAGTTAAAACCAATGTTGCAAAAATTGGCTGTATCGGCCGATTAATCGCCGATATATCGCTTATCGGCCTTCGACCTTGTAGAATTTTGAATATCGGTCAAAAAATCGGTCTGGGCAAAAAATCGGCCAAAAATTGGCCGTATCGGCCGATTAATCGGCCGTATCGGTCAGCTTAAAAAAAATTAAAATTTAGGCATTCTACTTAATTTGGGGATCGTTTATTTCACTTATAACACACAATGAGCCTCATAATCAGAATTGGAGTCTTTTATTGAGTTTGGAAACATAGTAGGCTTGGAATCAGTTACGATATTTAGTTTGGTCTCCAGAAATACCCAAAACTTGCAAAAAATGCCAATCCGATTAATCACCGATTAATCTCGCCTTGGCCAATTAATCGCTGCAGGGTGATCGACCGCCACGCTACCGATTCACGATTTTTGCAACATTGGTTAAAACTATAACATAACCATCACCAACACCAAACCAATTTCCAATTCATTACCAATACCGATACCATACCAATAATAAACTCAACCAATCGAACCCAAACTTCGAACAAACCAATATGCAGACAAACCAAATTCAAAACCCTAAAAAGCAAGACAAAATCCATCCAAGTTGTATACCATCGAATAATCAAACCAAGTAGTAACATTCGCACCAGATCCAAAAATCCAAAACTAAACAATTCAAAGTCAATAAATATTATCCCATCAAATTAATACCAACTGGTATGCATTATGTATTCAATCCATATTGAATTAAATAATACCTTGTAACTTCTATTACTGGCCTCGCTAAAACAATTAAAATATCCAAATCCAATGCAAACTCAAACATTTAGACAGTAAGGCCACAATGATCAAGTCGTTCTTTTTCTTTTTTTATTCTTTTTCTTCTCCTTTATTTTTGACCTATCTCTTGATACCATGTAAAAGTCAAGCGAATACTGAAAACTGTATTATTCAGATTCGATTAACTATGAAGATTTACAAGACATTAAATAGAAAATACTAATACGAAACCCAAACTATTAAACGGACCTAAACAAGTGGGCCGAGCCAATAAGCCTTATTACCTAACACTTCTAACTTCTTGTTAGCTTTTATTATTATTTAAAATTAAAATATATATATATATATATATATATATATATATATATATATATATATATATATATATATATATATATATATATAGCACTTCTAACTTCTTGTTAGCTTTTATTATTATTTAAAATTAAAATATATATATATATAAAAGAAGTTAAAAGTTTCGTTACAAAAAATACATTTTAAAGTGTCCTTTCATTAAAAAAAAAAAAAAAAAAAAAAAAAAAAAAAAAAAAATTGATTTCCCTTATATATACCTTAATTAGGCATGCACGGCTTAAAAAGGGGCGGAACTAAGGGCATGTTTGGTAGGAGGTTATGGGAGGTGAGGAATGGGAAAAATAATACTCCCTCCGTCCCTAAATAAATGTCCACTTTGACTTTTTACAGTCTTTTTTGTTCAACTTTGACTTTAAATAATTTTGTTTGTGTTATATAATACTTGATGAAAATTATACCAGTGAAAATACTTTTAAAACCCAATCAATTCATATATTTTGCATCAAGTATTATATAACACAAACAAAAATAATTAAGGTCAAAGTTGAATAATAAAGACCGCAAAAAGTTCAAGTGGACATTTAGTTAGGGACGGAGGGAGGAATGGGAAAAATAATAAAAAAGGTGCTTGGTAGAGTATAATGTAATGACCTATTACCCGATAGTGGGTAATGGGACATTACCCAATAAATTGGAGGGAATGCTTTTCTTTCACTTTCCCATTCCTTTTCCCCACCATTATCATTGTCCTTCCTTTTCTCTTTCCCGAGTTTGAATCAAGCACACCCTAATATCTGCTACCAAAAGTGCAAAAGAAATTTCGATGTATCAAACATGGATGTAAATAAGTAGCACACTTCCCTCGTATTAAGAGGAGGAGTTTGCTTTATCTTCGCTATAAACATTCGATGTGCACAAGCATGGACGGAGCCATGACTAAATATTACTGGGTGCACAAAATCTTTTGAACCGTAATACTGGAAACACATTTCGAAAGACCGGGTGCATTTAAGATGCATTTAGAAAAATCGGTATTTTTTCAAAAGTTAACACTACATCGAAAAAATCCATGGGGTTCCCGGGAACCCCCTAGCTCCATCCCTGTGCACAAGTATTCCTAGTTTCTTATACCTTTGCATTTCATTTTTTTCTTATTTTAATTTTTCAAGAAAATATAATTTTGTTTTTTTTAAACTTAGGTTTGACTTAGTAGTGTATACAAATCCGTTTTAGTTTTAGTAAAAATAATATAAGACTAATGCTAATGGTAATCACAATTTTCTGTGATCATCTTTATCACATCAGCGTCAGCTCAGCTTTCTCTCTCCAAAACTACACACCGACCATAAACAAGTAATAAGACGACCGCAACCACAACAAAAAACATAACCTATTAAAACAAATAAAAAAAAATACACACACAACAAAATTGAAAATTCGGTCGGGTAGCCAACCATAACTTTGATATATATATATATATATATATATATATATAATATATATATATATATATATATATATATATATATATATATATATATATATATATATATATATAATCACCCCCTCATTCCTCTTCTTTTTTTCACACCAAACTACAGAGACCTTATTGTATTTTCTTTTATTCTTTAAGGTAGGTTTTATATATTCGCACCCTACCCCCCCTCCCCCCCCCCCCCCCACCTCGAAAAAAAAAAAAAAAAAAAAAAGAAATTGCCCAAATTTTTATTTTTATTTTTTTTTTCAAGCAAAAAATTTTCCCGCCAAAACTTTATAACTCTGATGCACCTTTTTTTTTTGTGCATCACAGTTATAACTATGATGCACCAAAAGTTATAACTTTGATGCACCAAAATAAAAAGGTGCATCAGAGTTATAAAATTTTGGCGGGAAAATTTTTGGCTGGAAAATAAAAATTGCCCAAAAAAAATGTGGAAAACTAAAAGGGGGGTTGAATAATTTTACCGGTTTTTAAGTTCTTTTAGTTCTTTTAAAACTTCTTAAAAACTTTACTATTGAAAACCTTTGATTCGATTCTTATTTGTAGCCAATCAACACCAATATAAACACTACACTAAACTAACTAATATAAGTAATAAAAGTAAAGATAAGAGATGGAAAGATCAAACCGGGACAAAAGGATTTATAGTGGTTCGGCTACGAAGCTCTTCTTCGCCCTATTCAACTCCCCGAATACCACGCTCGAGAGTTTCAAGCACTATCTCAACAACCTCCCTTTAGGCGGAGAAAACCGTACACGTCGCTTATCCTATTTCCGACACTAAGCTAGATGTCGAGTGCTAATCTTAGCTAGCACCAATCTACCACGATCCACTTGATCCTTTACTACTTCACACAAGACTCGATCTACCCGATCTACCTATGATCCACTTGATCAATCACACAAGCCCAATAGCTTCAAAAGATCTCCAAGATCTCGACACGATCACAATGATTAACTCTCACTTCACTCAACCTATCATATCTATCTTTGATCTTCTTGATCAATCACACTAGCCCAATGGCTTCAAGAGATAATCAATATCTCTATAAGATCTCAATGATCTTCACTCACACTCTCACAAAAGAAAATTGATCTTGATGTATGCTATGATACAATCAAGTGTGTAACAAATTGACCGGATCTAAACACATACGTTGTGTTGGAGATACTTTGAGTGTATACTTGATAGCACGCGGAATTTACTATCAAGTACTTAGAAGAATATATGTTTTATGTTTGGTGATTGATTAAGTAAGACAACAAGAACAACGATATCAACCAAACTTATCACTTCAATATATCGAACGATTACAATAGATCTGAATGATATGTGTGTATCGTATATCTATCTATTCGTATATTAAACCCTAATCTAAGGATCTCCTTTTATAATGTAAAGAGTCCTTTACACGTTAAACATCTAACCATATCATTCTATATCAATAAGATATATACTATATCTTTTCTATAATTATCTTCACACGGTTTCACCTTTATCTCTTAAGTCGTCTTAACTGTTCTTCCTTCAGCAGTTCTAACTGCTCTTCCATCAGCAGTCTTAACTATTCTTGTATCAGCAGTCTTAACTGTTCTTCAACAGTACTAACTGCTTAAGTTTAATTCCCAACAATCCTCCCCTAAACTTATGATTTAGATGCAAATCAATAAGTTTCTTGAATTAAACTTCTGATTTCGTTGATGGGGTGGATTCTTTCAAACACTTATCTTTAAACTCGAAACACTTTGGGAATTATCTTCATATATCACACTCTTTTGACCAACCCTTCAAAAATTACCAAAATTAATTTAATTCCATCAAGGAATTAATTCCTTATACCAACCCAAAGTTAATTCTGCATATCAACCACGCATTGAATGCCGTTAAACCTTCATTAACTCTATAAAGACTCACATATCCACACAAAGTCTTCTTCAACACAAATCTTTTAACTTCTTCAATCACAATGTCTTCTTCACCAAACATCATAGAAATTTCATCTGATTCTTCTTCAGATTCCGAAGATTCAGGATGGAACAACTATTTTCCACCAAATTATTCTTCAACTTCAAGAGTTAATCTTTCAAAGAAAAAGACTAAAATATCCTCATCTGAAGAAATTTCCTCCGATGAACTTCCTCCTTATGTTGATGATTCATCCTCCTCTTCGTCTGACTCATCTGACTCTGACTCTGATGAACTTCAAAAGCTATCAGATTTACTCACAAAAGAATTTGAGAAAGCAGCATCATCAGTGAAGATCCCTGTTCCAAAGAAGAAAAACTCTGTTCCAAAGAAGAAGCCTGGGAAGAAAAAGCCTGAGAAGAAGCAATTTCCATCTCCAAGATCAGTAATACTAGCACTTTCCTGCAAAAAGGTGTCTGAACTCATGGGTAGCAGAGGAGCCCGCAACAAAACCATGCCGGATATCACTGGAAAAGGAAAAGGAAAGCTTGAGTAGTTGTGTTGTGTTTGTGTTGTGTAGGATGTTTTGTTGGTTTGTGTAGGTTGTGTGTTTTGTTGGTAGGTTTTGTTGGTTTGTTGGTTTTTCCTGTGTGAAGCTTTTGTAATGAATCATCTTCAATGTCATCTTTAATGAATAGACTTTAAGCACTTCTTTTATAATTCATCTCTGACTTCTTAATTCCTCCCCTAAATTTCACAGTCAGCAATCATCTTTAACAGCAACTAGAACAAACTTTAATTCCTCCCCTGTTTGGAAGAATCCTCACCATCAGATGAACGAGAACATAAGTTATCCAAGCTCAGCATCCAATAAGACCATTTGTACAAGTTACCATCAATGCAGTTGTTTTAGTTTCAAACTGCTCTCAACACTTCCAGATGTATTATCTTCTGAGAGAGGTGTATCACAGAGCATAAACTCAGTAGGAACTAAGTTTTGAACAATCAGTACAAACTGGTGAAGCCAGCAGTTCAAACTGTTTACTCCAGCAGTTCAGACTGTTTAGCAAAAAGTTTTCAGAGATAAAATCAAATTTTGAATTTTAATTTGTGGATTCGAAAACAGTTTTGTCCACTTATAGTTTTTAGCAAACTATCAGCTATGAACGGATTTGACTTGTCTTTACCAATAGCCGTTTGCTATGGACTAGCCAACTCTTCTGTAACACCCCAACCCGACAAGGGTAAAGATGTCACACTAATGGTTTCATATCAGATTAAACAAAGCATACATTACAGTAATACAAGAAATCTCAAAGGTTACAAATGAAAAACTGAAATTACAAGGTTACAATGCGACTACAGATTCTAACAATAAAAAAAAAAACTTCAAATCATCTCTAAGCCAAAATAGCTATCAAAGTCTTCTAAGTCCAAAAGTCTCTTCACTCATACCCAAACCCGTCGTCCTGCTTATTACCTGCCGCACACGAAAAGAAAACGTGCGGCTGAGCTTAAAAGGCTCAGTGAACAGATACATATACAAAGCAATGATAATGAAACAGATATAAGATATAGTACGCTGGGAAATATCAGAAGGTATAAACAATAAGGATGATCAGAGGAAAATAGGATAGTCATCTACCACGAGCCCAGAAACAGATCATATCATAACGTAACCATAAATCTTCATAATCATATAGAGGGGAGACCTCTCAGATAATCAGATAATATGAGGGGTGTCCTCATTCTTCAAATGGAGTAGCTAGCTCCCAGATATATGTGAAAGGCGTGTATTGCACACAGCACCAGTCACCAGACAAGTCATATCATATCAGATTAAATCCACTAAACAGATCAGATCTAGGATGCATCCATACGCCCCCCAGAAACATATATAATCCATAATCAAAGTAATGCGCATATCATAATCAGAATGGGGACGGTGTGAGAAATCACTCACCCACACATGAGTCATGCCAATGGTGCATCAAAGACATGGCCAGGTTACCTTCCTGGCTAGGTAAACAGAAATGGCTCGGGTATCAAACTAAGAGTCAAGTATCATACCAATTCAGAGTGTCACATCAAAAAGTCATATACCCGAAACTACATCTCAATATCTCAGAAGTAATATCAAAAGGTCCAAATCAGAATTTATCAAATCAAGGTTCATATTGAATAATCAAGTCAAGGTTCATATCAAAAGTTCATTTCAAAACTTTCCATCAAAAGTCCATTTTAAACAATCCTTTATTCATGATTTTCATAAAGCGATCTTTTACAATAGTTCTCATAAAATATTCTTTCAAAGATGTTTTTCGTAAAAATTAGTCTTCCAAAAATAGTTTCCATAAAAGCTAGTAATATTTATATAAAAATGGTTTTGCCTCATTTATAAACCTCTTTTAAATAGTTTTTCTCAAAACATTTCCAAGATATAAGTAGAAAAGGTTTTCGTAACATAGCTTCATATCAGACATCATATCAGATGGAATCAACAGGGAAGGTTCAAGCAAAGGGGAAATCATAGCAATCGAATAATAAACTAACAGATCAGAATACGAAAGAGATCATGAGAAACCTTAAAAGAAAGGTCAGAATATCTGTACCTTAGACCGCAAGTGAAAACACTACTAGAATGAAAAGATCAGAAGTAAACTCCATCTTCAGCGAATCTACACGAATTCATGATCGTTTTATTATTACTATCATACTTAAATCAGATTACTTACTTTAGTCGGCTTTCCATTTTTTTGTAACTTTACTATCTTTAGTAAATTTTCCAATTATGAGTATAATTAACATTTTCATGTATTAAGTGCTTAAAGTGATTATCATGACATGTTAGAGTTTATTATGACCATTATATTAGTTTAGGGCCTAAAGTGTCTAAATTACAAAGTTTAAGGTCCAAAGTGTAATTACTACAAATAAATGTTGACACACCTGACACACTTTACACTCCACATGCTTCCTCTTTCTTATTCACATGCATGCACACCATCCCTTTTTACAGCCATATAACGATACCCAACTTTGAAATAAAAGAGGAAAAAAACTTTCTTAACTCCACACGCAACACCCACATATACGACCACATAAAATTACACATATGTCAACCCTTCTTCTCGAACTAAAATTCATGCGTCCTCTTTACATTTCTTAGGTTTTCTTTTCCAGTTTCAAGTCAACAGTTCATGCATACTATCACAACCCCAACAACCTTCTATAGATCGACATTCACTCATACAGACACTCACCCAGTTTTCATGCAAACGTGACCAAACTCGTGAACCCAAGCATGCAACGCCCACACGTATATTCATGACCCAACCCTTCTAGACATCGTTTGCCTAAGACCAAACATAAGTCGACCCATAACTCACACCGACCAGTAGGATTTTAACATCAGACTTAACTAGGTATACGTAGCATATTATCACGCAAAAGTTCTTCTTATCATTTAGTGTTTCCAGATTTAGGCCGAGTGTTTAATGAGCATAACCAGTTGAATGCCGAGACAGGAGTCGACACAACAAGCTTACCCGAGTTTTTAGTATTTTATGTGGCGCATAATTTCTTTAGTACATGTGTGATTTTATGTGGTCCTTTCTATGGAGCATATATCACGAGTAGCAAAAATATTAACAGATCAGATTAGCATATGAACGAGTCGGGTTTTAGTGCGTTATAGATTCAGATTAGACAAACATGTGTGTGTCGAATGGAACAAGAAAATAAGAGCCTTGGTGATACCTTGTTGGTGTTACGAAGCAAGAAGGAGACAAGGACACGACATGAATCACTACGAGACTCACTCCCACGAATCAATACCACAGCGCCTCAGCACCCTTCGACCTGACCTCCAAGTAGCAGCCACCAAAGAGTTCTTTTGTTGCTTTTTGAGTCGAACAGTAATGAAGAAAAGAGAGGGTAGCAGCCGACCAATGTTTGTAGGGTTTGTGTTTGAAGATAAGTGCATGCCTTGGTATAAAGTAGGCGTGTGTGGGAAAACGAAGAAGGCAATATACGTTTTTATGGAGAAAACGTGTTGTGTCCCAAGTCTTTAGGAAGAGCGTGTGTGTATATAAGGCAATAAAGTGAAATAATTTTGATTGATTGTGTTATTGAATAGCTAGTTATGCGATTCAAATCTTCAGCCGAGATTTGTGGTGTGCATTGAATTGGCCAAATAAATTATCCATTTGACTGTGCAAGTAGTTTTTGTTAGTCAATAGCTTAAAATCCTAGACTTAACAATCATGCACTTTTACATAAAGTGACGTTAATAGAGGTGAAAATATATTAAATCAATATAAGGGAACTTTGTGTTTTGTATCAATATTTATATAGGCGTATCAGTAGGTTAATTTTAATTTAATTGTGCCAAATTATAATGTGTAAAATTATAAGGTGCTGTTTTTAAACTTTCATACTTATGTTAAAATGTGTAATGCTCTCGATTAATAATTCACATGTTCTAAAAATTTAGGGGCAAAATGGGGATTTTAAATGTACGGAATTTTCGGGTTTTACAACTCTTCCCTTCTAAAAAAAAATTTTCGTCCTCGAAAATTGAAGTCGCAAGGTTAAACGGATTCGTAGTAAGTCGCAAAAGATCGTCGCAACATTCTCGTTCCCGGGGAGGTTCTTCCAAAAAGATATTCAGACCAAATAGTTTCTCATGACTCAAATTAAAACGAGGTGAGTTCAAATTCCTCAGAAGGAGACAAATAAGTTGATTCTGATCAAAAGGTCCATGCAACATAAAATGGACCATAGGCGAATCTTTAGAAAGCTCATATGAATACGAACAAGATTTCAAATCAAATTGACTGTATCAACGGTAGAGAGTCCTTCACAGAGTTTTCCAGATTTATAACTGAGGTCAACAGAATGCAAAACGAGAGTCCAAACTCATCCAGATATCCAATGAACGAAAACAGAGTATACGCATAGGTAGAATGAACCTAACGTCTCACTAATCACGGATAAACCAACGGAGATCAGATTCTAAACTTCCTAGGTACTCCCCAAGATATCCTATGGCCACAATGAGTGCACGTTATATGGTGTAAGTATTATTACGTTGATCAGGCGTCATAATACTAGTACCACATAAATATGCCTTCATGATGATCATACTTTATCTCAAGTCGTAATCAAAACCACCTATCTTAATCCACCTAGTACTTCTACAGTCTCAGAGATCATCAAAATCAAACACCATAACTAAGAGGAGAACGAACTACTCGAAAGAGTTAACGGAAGTTCCAGAATGTCTATCAGAATTTGGTACATCATTAAAAGCAACAGATCGTCCATCATTCGTCAAATTTCACATGACAAAACCATCGTCCAGCATACGCAGAATGAACACCGAGCGGAATTAATAATAGGGAACATAACTCATTCAAGGGGTCCTATCATCAGATAACGGAAATTTGAGTAGATTAAGAGAAAGTAAATTACGTCATTCGTGGTTTCATTCTTTACAAATTACTCGTCCAAACACAAACGTTCGCTTTCAGAATTATCGTCTATTCAAATGCATGAGTGATGAAGCGAAAAGTGTACCGCTTTTAAGGGGTCATTTAAGCCTTAAATCGTATTTATTTGATCAAATATTGCCCTAAATCGTTCCTTTTGTCATTTTAGGTACTTTTGAGGAGAAATCTGGAAAAGGAGGCATTTTGGACGTTTTTGGAGCATAAAAGTGAAGAAAACGGCAAAGTCTCAAAAATCGGCTAGAAGTTACTCTTGACGGCGTCACAATTTATACTGGACGGCGTCATGCCTTGACAAGAAAAGTTGGACGTGAAATTTACTCATGACGGGCCAGTGAAAATAGCATGTGAATTCTGACGGCGTCACGCTTTAACTTGATCAAGGGCGTCACGGCTTAAATCATAAGGGGACGGCGTCACGTTCATGGTTCGACGGCGTCAAGCCTTGATAAGCCAGAATGGATTTTTGAAGAGCTAAAGAGGGACGGCGTCAAGAAGGTCATCCGGGAACCCTAAAAGCGGCGAGGTGACGGCGTCACACTCCATAAGGTGACGCCGTCAGATCCAAAAATCTATATATAGTTTTCTAATTTTTTGTCATCAGGAGAGAGCTTAGTGTGTGGAATTTTGGGAGAAAACCCTAAGACGATTTTAGCTACTTTTTCAGGGCTTTTTGCCTTGAGATCTTCCATGTTTCATTGAAAGATAAGTTATCAATTAATCATTCAATATGTCTATGTGTTGTTTGATTCTATCTTATTCTTGTCTTTTGTTTAACATGTTAGGCTAATTTTATCTTGTGTTTGCTTAGATCTAATGAAACCTAGCTATTGATTATTGGTTGTTAGTGTGTTATTAGTTGTATTGGATGATTGTTTATCTATGTTAGGCTTAAGAAAACTGGCTAACTTCCTATTCGGTAACTTGCTTGAACGTCTTAAGAAACATGAACCAAACGCGTACTAAAGGTTTTTATGGTTGTATTTAATGCACAAGCGAATTCTAGTGATCCCATGTTAGGAGCTTCCTAGCCGGCTCGACATAGGAGTGAAGTAGGAGCTTGTAGAGTTGGGGAAGTAAGTACGCCACCCCACGAATGGTATTAAGGAATACACCCGTCATCCACGCAACTAATACACACTAATTAACCGGTAAAAGATAGTTAGGGAGTAAGGAAATCTAAGTAAACACATTTCTCTACACATAAGTTTCTCACCACATTTTATTTTCAGTTATTTATTTTATTGCATTCGTAGTAATTTGGGTTAGTTGACTAGCAACTAATTCCGCCCACTCTTTCAAACCCGAGATTTTACTTGCTTTCATAAAAACTATAAAAACATAAAAAGAATCTTCCTCAACCCTTAGACCTAATTAGAGTAGCCTTTCATACCTAACGAACACTATTCCCTGTGGAGAACGATCAATCCCCCGTACTTACCACTACACTATACTACATCGGTCAGGTACACTGCCTGGTGGGGTTGTAAGCCTCTTGAGATCCCTCGAGAGGTAAAACCTGTTGTAAGGTTACAAAACCACGCATCAAGTTTTTGGCGCCGTTGCCGGGGAATAGTTATTGTTTAGGTTGAATTTTTATTTCTATTAGGTCTACTCACTAGATTCCTTTCTAGTGAGATTTTTATTTTATTTTTATTTTTCTAGATTTTCTTTAGTCTATCTAATTTCTTCGTGTCTTTGTTCGTAACCATACCATCCGACATCATGGAAGATGGTAATATCCTTAACCCCCACAACCCACCACCACAACCCACCACCACAACAACCACCACCACCTCCTAGAGCCCGTACTTTAGGAGAGTATTCCCGTCCTAGCCACCATGGCTATCGAAACACCATTGAGCTCACTCAAGGAGCCAATATCACACCCTTGCGATCCGACACCATCCGGTTGGTGCAAAGCGGATGCGCATTCCATGGACTTCGTTCTGAAGATCCTAATCAACATCTCAAGGACTTTCTTAAAATCGTTGATTCTATAGACCTTGATGTTGCCACTCGAGAGACGACCCGATTGCGTCTCTTCCAATTCTCTCTGCGGGACCAAGCTAGTCAGTGGCTAGAACGTCAACCCGCAGGATCCATCACCTCTTGGGATGATCTCACCACTCGTTTCCTTGCTCAGTTTTTCCCACTGGGAAGAACTACCAAGCTAAGGAATGATATCTTGATGTTCCAACAACGTCAAGGCGAAACTCTCTACGAGGCATGGACTCGATTCAAGGACTTACTCCAAAAAGTCCCTCACCATGGCATAGAACTCTGGCTCCAAGTCCAAATCTTCTATGACCATATCAATCTCTACACGAGGCAAACCATTGACCAATCGGCCGGTGGTAAGCTACGTGATCTAAGTGCGGAACAATCATGGGCTCTCCTAGAGGATCTTGCTCTTTATGACAACGAAAGTTGGAGTGATCCCCGTGATTTGAATAAAACGGTCAAGGCAATATCTTTGCCTTCTAACAATTCAAGCACTTCTGACCGTAGGATCATAGAACTTGAAGACCAAGTCAAGTTTCTCATGAAATCCTACGAGGCTCCTAAACTTTCAAGCCAAGTGAACAAAATCACTTCTTCATGTGAATTATGTAGTGGTCCCCACGACACTCGTGATTGCATGGAACTCCCCGAACAAGCTTTTGTGGACTACGCATCATCACGTACCGACGGAGCGGGAGACAAGTGGTACACTTTCAAACCTGAGCCAAACCATTACGGTGATTCATACAACCCCTCATGGAAAAATCACCCGAACCTTAGGTGGAAACAAAACCAAAACACACAACAAACCAATTCTTCCAACCCACCTAATCGTTTCCAATCAAGCGGTTCTAACTCGAACCGTACTTTCAACAACAATCCTTCCGGCAATGGTAGTACCAATAACTTTGAAGGATTGATGTCTCAATTTATGGCATCTCAAGAAGCTCGTTTAGCCAAGTTTGAAGCCGAATTCAAACAACAACAAACGGAGATGACCAATAAAATTGACAACTTGTTGAAAGCTCTCCATAACCAAGTGTTATCACCTCCACATAAGGACGCTAGGAACACAAATAGCGGACCCCAAGTAAAAGACCCCTCTTCATCCAAACACGTCCACTTTGTCAACATTGTCACTATTAAACCAATTGATAGGAATGAGGATAATAGTGAACCTAAGGATGAGGATAGGAAAGTCGAGGTTGATAAGGAAGTTAGGACAAGTGAGATTGAAGAAGTAGATGATGATGAGGACTACTTCAATAGGCTACCCACTAAGGAAGAGCGTGCATATCATACAAACTTAGTCGATGACCCCGAGACACCATACTTCCTAGGTAGACCAATCATAGAAATAGGCGACCCTTCTAATCTCAACATACCAAGCAACATCGGACATCTACATGTGTGGAAAGCTTACATCGACCTTAGATCGCCCATAAACATCATGACTAGAGCCCACTACAACCTGATAATGAAAAATCAACTTGGGTATAGGATGCTCCCTGACAAGGGTTGGATGAGTAACTTCACGGGAAGAGTTAAGGGATTACCGGTTTATGTAGGAAACTTCACCTATGTCACCGAGTTTGTAATTGTAGAAGATATCCGCCCAATAGTCGATGCATCCCTGACTCAAGTGGTTTTTGGAAAACCATTTGTTGAGGTCTCTAGAATGACTTATGAACCTTCCTTAGGGATAGTTAGATTTAAGGATGAGACCGATGAAGTAAGCTACCAAATGCCATATAAGATAGAACAATTCCAACACTTGTCAAATGTTGAGAAGGAGCTCAAGCAAGCGGTCTACTATAGGAATGATGAGGATAGAAGTAAAGGAGTAGACTATGTTATGGAAAGGATATTCGGTTTCTACAAGGATTGTTTGAAATTAGGACCGGAATATAAAACCGGGAAGGAGGATGGCCTAGGAACCGTGACCGATGATGGAGTCACGTAATGTACGTGACTTTGAGTCTAGCTACAAGACTCGTTAATAAAGAAAAGCGCTTCTTGGGAGGCAACCCAAGCTTTATTTGTTTTATTTGCTTTGTGTGTTTATTTATTTGTTTGTTTGATTTTATTTTCCGTATGTGTGTTTAATTTTTATTATTATTGATTCATGTTAAAAACTAATTTGTGAAAATGCTTTATGTTGTTTTTAACTTCGTCTTAACTACATATAAAGGTATTTTGCAAAAGATAAGTGTAAGGGAAATCTAAATCGGTTTATTAGAACACAAATTAACATGAATCGTAATAATAATAAATTAGCATACATATTAGTATTTGTTTGAGTCAAATGCTTGTATCGAGTCATAATGATGTTTTGCAGGATTTCCAGGAAGTAAGGTAAAGGTTTTTCCAGAAATTTTCCGGAAACTTAAAATGAAAATTTTTGTCAGGTCATTTCTGACGGCGTCAGGGGTTATAACCTGACGGCGTCAGATTTAATTTCCAGAAATTTTTGAAAGTTTTGTTTTCATAAAAAGTTTTTATTAAAATCTCCAACTTATAATCTCCAGGAATCTGCAAAATTATCATTCCACAAGCATTATATCCTTATATATAGATTTTTCCCGCCGATGTTATGCAGGTTTTCGTGTTTGTTTTCTCAGGTTTAACAGGTTATTTTGGACAAAGAAATGTTTTTGGATCAAGCTTGTGGCGATGCATTAGTCATGGAGCTTCAACATTCTCTTTGGAGGAAGATCTAACCGTGTAATTTCACTACCCACCGAGCGAATCAGGGGAGTATTTGATTTCATTCTTTTACTTTTTTCTTTTACATCTTGTTACTTGAACATTGGGGACAATGTTCATCTTAAGTGTAAGGGGGGGTAAAAGTACGATACTTTAGAGAATACTTTTACGCTTGATTTTTGTTTGTTTAATAGTAGATGTGTAATAAAACTGAGATAAATACTTGTTAGGGTAATTTTAGTGCCAAATTTAAATTTTTTTACAACATATAGGAGTGAAACTTTGATCTTAATGAGCGTCTCACGGATAGGAGTTATATAACTAGCACAAAAGCCGTACCACTAAAAAATTTTCCACCCCAAATATGTGAGGTTCGCCCCTAGAATTGGTAGGAAAAGCATTTATGCTATGATGTGTGTACCGGTAGCACTTAGATTCTAGAACTTGCGTTAGGACCATTCCAAGGCCACAAGTGAGACTACATTCGTGTAGTTAGATTTACTACATGATAAGAGGCATTAGGATTAACCCATTGTTTTACACCTGTGTTTTTGTTATAATTACATTGGCTACATTGGTCAAGTAATTCTCCCACACCCTTTGCGTTGTACTCATTTTTTGTACACGATACCCCTAGTACACCCCTCAGAGCCTATCTTTTCGTTTCGACCTTTAAGCATTTTACTTAAAGGAAGAATTTGTTTACACCCCACTTAAATGTACACCCAAATCGCCTTAGCCTACCTTGTATGCACTCATTTTTAGTGCATTATTGTTACAACATTTGTTTAAACCCAAGTTAATTATCTAATTGATTACATGGTTGCTAAGTCGAGTCATATCCTTGTACATATTGTTTTGGGACGATTGGGACTCATGGGTAAAATACTAGTGTAATGGAGTAATGGAGAAGAACATCATTTATTACCCCCATATGTGCTAAATGTTTTAAAAGTACTCCAAGTTTTTCAATTATCTTAATTCGAGTCATTAGATTAGTATTTGTAAAGTTATGTAAAAATTCAAGTGTAAGGGGAATGCAATGCCCCTATGATGTATTATTTTGGATGGTAGGGTAAAAGTGTATGCAAAAAAAAAAAAAAAAAAAAAAAAAAAAAAAAAAAAAAAAAAAAATCAAGAAAAACACAAAAAAATGAGAAAATGAAAAATAGAAAAAACATACGGACTACCATCCCGTTTCATTTTATGTTTGTTTTATGTTTTTGTTATTTTGTTATTTCGTTTCTAGCTTAAGATCGAGTCTAGTCTTGGCTTAGCAACATTGTATAGTACATGTAATTGATCAAGATCTTTAACTCGCCACCAGTAAAATATCCTTTATCCAACAAAACCGTGTTTTCCTTTTCCCTACACCTAACGTTATAACCCATTTAAAAGCCCTCTTTGATAGTTTATCTTAGGTGCTTACGCCTAGTGGAGGAGGTTTTCGATCCTTTCCCAAGCCTATGGTAATCTATTTGCTATGACAGGTAGTGAGAGATATTATCCGTTTTCATTTATTTAGATTTATTTTGATGACACTTGAGAGATGTGAGTATCTAAACACTACTTGTGAGGTGCTAGTATGTAATCTCCGTGCTTATTATGATTGAAGTGGAACGATTATTTGTTGTAATTACTTTTATGTTAGCATTAAATGACCCCTAACTTGTATTTTGATTAGAGTAAAAGCACATTTGCTTGAGGACAAGCAAATCTCAAGTGTAAGGGTATTTGATGAAGCGAAAAGTGTACCGCTTTTAAGGGGTCATTTAAGCCTTAAATCGTATTTATTTGATCAAATATTGCCCTAAATCGTTCCTTTTGTCATTTTAGGTACTTTTGAGGAGAAATCTGGAAAAGGAGGCATTTTGGACGTTTTTGGAGCATAAAAGTGAAGAAAACGGCAAAGTCTCAAAAATCGGCTAGAAGTTACTCTTGACGGCGTCACAATTTATACTGGACGGCGTCATGCCTTGACAAGAAAAGTTGGACGTGAAATTTACTCATGACGGGCCAGTGAAAATAGCATGTGAATTCTGACGGCGTCACGCTTTAACTTGATCAAGGGCGTCACG
The DNA here is from genome assembly GCA_021014915.2 of Artemisia tridentata subsp. tridentata. Classification (NCBI taxonomy): domain Eukaryota; kingdom Viridiplantae; phylum Streptophyta; class Magnoliopsida; order Asterales; family Asteraceae; genus Artemisia; species Artemisia tridentata. The sequence continues at coordinate 193,380,809 of CP139507.1, forward strand.
ACTTAAATCATAAGGGGACGGCGTCACGTTCATGGTTCGACGGCGTCAAGCCTTGATAAGCCAGAATGGATTTTTGAAGAGCTAAAGAGGGACGGCGTCAAGAAGGTCATCCGGGAACCCTAAAAGCGGCGAGGTGACGGCGTCACACTCCATAAGGTGACGCCGTCAGATCCAAAAATCTATATATAGTTTTCTAATTTTTTGTCATCAGGAGAGAGCTTAGTGTGTGGAATTTTGGGAGAAAACCCTAAGACGATTTTAGCTACTTTTTCAGGGCTTTTTGCCTTGAGATCTTCCATGTTTCATTGAAAGATAAGTTATCAATTAATCATTCAATATGTCTATGTGTTGTTTGATTCTATCTTATTCTTGTCTTTTGTTTAACATGTTAGGCTAATTTTATCTTGTGTTTGCTTAGATCTAATGAAACCTAGCTATTGATTATTGGTTGTTAGTGTGTTATTAGTTGTATTGGATGATTGTTTATCTATGTTAGGCTTAAGAAAACTGGCTAACTTCCTATTCGGTAACTTGCTTGAACGTCTTAAGAAACATGAACCAAACGCGTACTAAAGGTTTTTATGGTTGTATTTAATGCACAAGCGAATTCTAGTGATCCCATGTTAGGAGCTTCCTAGCCGGCTCGACATAGGAGTGAAGTAGGAGCTTGTAGAGTTGGGGAAGTAAGTACGCCACCCCACGAATGGTATTAAGGAATACACCCGTCATCCACGCAACTAATACACACTAATTAACCGGTAAAAGATAGTTAGGGAGTAAGGAAATCTAAGTAAACACATTTCTCTACACATAAGTTTCTCACCACATTTTATTTTCAGTTATTTATTTTATTGCATTCGTAGTAATTTGGGTTAGTTGACTAGCAACTAATTCCGCCCACTCTTTCAAACCCGAGATTTTACTTGCTTTCATAAAAACTATAAAAACATAAAAAGAATCTTCCTCAACCCTTAGACCTAATTAGAGTAGCCTTTCATACCTAACGAACACTATTCCCTGTGGAGAACGATCAATCCCCCGTACTTACCACTACACTATACTACATCGGTCAGGTACACTGCCTGGTGGGGTTGTAAGCCTCTTGAGATCCCTCGAGAGGTAAAACCTGTTGTAAGGTTACAAAACCACGCATCAATGAGCTTAAACTTCTTCCAAGTCCATGCAGTCTATCGCATGATCATAGGGTGGACAGGAAACATAACTTGAGTCTGGTCCCTCACGCCTTCGGCACTTCTTCTGGACACTGTGGTGTAGTGGCGTGAATCTCTGGCATGGTCACTGTGCATCTTCCCTTCGTGAGTCTGCTTCTGCTCTCAATTCATCTTAGTACAACTAAGATAAATAGAGAAGCAAGACTGCGTGTCTTTGACAGGTCTTCTAGCGTCGTTCGAAATTCGCCAACTCGAACTGCTACCGTCACTGGATACCTGGTAGTGTTGTCTGCTACAATCTCTGGACGTAAATTAAATCTACTTCTTTCAGAATAAAGGGTCATTCTACAAGATGGTCTACATGTTCCTCTTCGTGCATAAAACTGAAATACTTCTCGGAGGTTACTCTCAATTAGTCATCTCTTTTCTTAGAAGTCCTTGGGGTTGCTTCTTTAATCCTTCGATCATTAAAAGAGGCCGTCTGGTACGGAGTTTACAAAGATAGAGTCGATCCTTGATACGTTGAATTGAAAGGTGGTAATGATAGTGATACGATTAGGTTTACGATAGTTAATACGCTGACGCAGAATTTTCTCTTTCTTCTTCATAAACTAATAGGGGTATTCAAAGTAAACACTGAGGTGAACAAGGTCATATTCCATCAGCTTCTTCAATCTCTCAACTTCTATAGCATCATGGTTCGCCAACTGAGATCGGTTCAAATTCAATTCCACTTCTTAAACAGGAGGGAAACCCAAGAGTTTCATCAGAAACACCAGAATATATGCACAACAAAACTTCCAATGCCAAGTTTTCTAAGAGTGGATAATAGGTGTCAGGAGACAATCCATAATCAAGTGAGATCGAGGTAGATGTTTCCATAACAGCATTAAGCTTAACAGATTGGAGTGGTTAAAGGTTATCATAACGAAAGTGGGATGAAACATATTACTAAAGGTCACAAATTAGATACGGTAGTCTCTGGCAGCATATGAGGGCCAGCCAATCCATAACTTAAAGACCTCCAAATCGAATATGTCAAAAGTAAACGGATTCGTATGATGAGTACGGTCGCCAAGCCAGACAGATAGTTCATATATCACGGTCAAGTACATGGTTCATCAAAGTGTGGAGATAGATAAACGAACAATTCAAGGTGTTGGAGTCTTGTTTAGCTATTTAGCATAAGTTGCAGGTAGGTTGTGAGTCATTGGGAATACAAACATCGTATAACTGTCAAAAGTCAGGCATATAGAATATCAGTTATCATCATGCTCAGTTAACAAATTCATATTGGGACCAAATTATCATCACAGTCCATGGCTAATAATCACCAGAGTTCTCATAGGAGTAGTAACGGACTTTGCAAGGACAGAGTAATATCAGATGATACATTTATATCTAGCATGGGTAATTAATTCACAGAATGTGTCAAGCACCTTAAGGTTAAATGACCTTCGGAATGGTCAGAGAAGTATCAAACTGCTTATCAAATAGGTCGTAGGTGAAGAACAAAATCAGGTAGAGATAGCAAAAGTTTAACAATCGTAAATCATGGTAGGGAGTTCAAAATGGTTTTCAAACACCGAAAGTGAAACATAGGAGGGTAATCGTCAATGATCAATCAGCCCATCCTTTATCAGAATACAAATCAAAGCTAACTATTCAATGAAAACATATCGGCAACGCAAGTCTTATCGTTCAAAAGTGAGAGGAAAGCATTCTTATTCTCATGGGAATAGAGATGTTTAAGACGAACTCAGATAGGGTCAGAAGATTCATATATTATCAAAAGCAAATAACAAAATGTATCAAGTAGGTCATCGTCATGGAGATTCTCAGAATATCCGAAGAGACATCAAAATTATTAATAAAAGAATCAGAGATCGGAGTCGGAATCTTAGGTGGTGCAAGCGTAAGCTTTCGATTTCCAAAAGTGATATCAACAGACTCTAACCAAAAGCAAGGCACGAATCAGAGTGATGCGGAAGCAATGATACTTAAACAAATGCCTTATAGTCTACCCATTCCTTACCGGTCAAAACTTAGGTTCCTATGGGAAATCCTAAAGCAATTTTCAAATGATGACTTACGAGCGCCTACAGGGAAAACTTAGTGGTCCTAACTTACACAGGCCAAGGGTAAATGTATTACGTATCGCAACCTGTCTCTGATACCATAAATTGTAACACCCCAACCCGACAAGGGTAAAGATGTCACACTAATGGTTTCATATCAGATTAAACAAAGCATACATTACAGTAATACAAGAAATCTCAAAGGTTACAAATGAAAAACTGAAATTACAAGGTTACAATGCGACTACAGATTCTAACAATAAAAAAAAAAACTTCAAATCATCTCTAAGCCAAAATAGCTATCAAAGTCTTCTAAGTCCAAAAGTCTCTTCACTCATACCCAAACCCGTCGTCCTGCTTATTACCTGCCGCACACGAAAAGAAAACGTGCGGCTGAGCTTAAAAGGCTCAGTGAACAGATACATATACAAAGCAATGATAATGAAACAGATATAAGATATAGTACGCTGGGAAATATCAGAAGGTATAAACAATAAGGATGATCAGAGGAAAATAGGATAGTCATCTACCACGAGCCCAGAAACAGATCATATCATAACGTAACCATAAATCTTCATAATCATATAGAGGGGAGACCTCTCAGATAATCAGATAATATGAGGGGTGTCCTCATTCTTCAAATGGAGTAGCTAGCTCCCAGATATATGTGAAAGGCGTGTATTGCACACAGCACCAGTCACCAGACAAGTCATATCATATCAGATTAAATCCACTAAACAGATCAGATCTAGGATGCATCCATACGCCCCCCAGAAACATATATAATCCATAATCAAAGTAATGCGCATATCATAATCAGAATGGGGACGGTGTGAGAAATCACTCACCCACACATGAGTCATGCCAATGGTGCATCAAAGACATGGCCAGGTTACCTTCCTAGCTAGGTAAACAGAAATGGCTCGGGTATCAAACTAAGAGTCAAGTATCATACCAATTCAGAGTGTCACATCAAAAAGTCATATACCCGAAACTACATCTCAATATCTCAGAAGTAATATCAAAAGGTCCAAATCAGAATTTATCAAATCAAGGTTCATATTGAATAATCAAGTCAAGGTTCATATCAAAAGTTCATTTCAAAACTTTCCATCAAAAGTCCATTTTAAACAATCCTTTATTCATGATTTTCATAAAGCGATCTTTTACAATAGTTCTCATAAAATATTCTTTCAAAGATGTTTTTTGTAAAAATTAGTCTTCCAAAAATAGTTTCCATAAAAGCTAGTAATATTTATATAAAAATGGTTTTGCCTCATTTATAAACCTCTTTTAAATAGTTTTTCTCAAAACATTTCCAAGATATAAGTAGAAAAGGTTTTCGTAACATAGCTTCATATCAGACATCATATCAGATGGAATCAACAGGGAAGGTTCAAGCAAAGGGGAAATCATAGCAATCGAGTAATAAACTAACAGATCAGAATACGAAAGAGATCATGAGAAACCTTAAAAGAAAGGTCAGAATATCTGTACCTTAGACCGCAAGTGAAAACACTACTAGAATGAAAAGATCAGAAGTAAACTCCATCTTCAGCGAATCTACACGAATTCATGATCGTTTTATTATTACTATCATACTTAAATCAGATTATTTACTTTAGTCGGCTTTCCATTTTTTTGTAACTTCACTATCTTTAGTAAATTTTCCAATTATGAGTATAATTAACATTTTCATGTATTAAGTGCTTAAAGTGATTATCATGACATGTTAGAGTTTATTATGACCATTATATTAGTTTAGGGCCTAAAGTGTCTAAATTACAAAGTTTAAGGTCCAAAGTGTAATTACTACAAATAAATGTTGACACACCTGACACACTTTACACTCCACATGCTTCCTCTTTCTTATTCACATGCATGCACACCATCCCTTTTTACAGCCATATAACGATACCCAACTTTGAAATAAAAGAGGAAAAAAACTTTCTTAACTCCACATGCAACACCCACATATACGACCACATAAAATTACACATATGTCAACCCTTCTTCTCGAACTAAAATTCATGCGTCCTCTTTACATTTCTTAGGTTTTCTTTTCCAGTTTCAAGTCAACAGTTCATGCATACTATCACAACCCCAACAACCTTCTATAGATCGACATTCACTCATACAGACACTCACCCAGTTTTCATGCAAACGTGACCAAACTCGTGAACCCAAGCATGCAACGCCCACACGTATATTCATGACCCAACCCTTCTAGACATCGTTTGCCTAAGACCAAACATAAGTCGACCCATAACTCACACCGACCAGTAGGATTTTAACATCAGACTTAACTAGGTATACGTAGCATATTATCACGCAAAAGTTCTTCTTATCATTTAATGTTTCCAGATTTAGGCCGAGTGTTTAATGAGCATAACCAGTTGAATGCCGAGACAGGAGTCGACACAACAAGCTTACCCGAGTTTTTAGTATTTTATGTGGCGCATAATTTCTTTAGTACATGTGTGATTTTATGTGGTCCTTTCTATGGAGCATATATCACGAGTAGCAAAAATATTAACAGATCAGATTAGCATATGAACGAGTCGGGTTTTAGTGCGTTATAGATTCAGATTAGACAAACATGTGTGTGTCGAATGGAACAAGAAAATAAGAGCCTTGGTGATACCTTGTTGGTGTTACGAAGCAAGAAGGAGACAAGGACACGACATGAATCACTACGAGACTCACTCCCACGAATCAATACCACAGCGCCTCAGCACCCTTCGACCTGACCTCCAAGTAGCAGCCACCAAAGAGTTCTTTTGTTGCTTTTTGAGTCGAACAGTAATGAAGAAAAGAGAGGGTAGCAGCCGACCAATGTTTGTAGGGTTTGTGTTTGAAGATAAGTGCATGCCTTGGTATAAAGTAGGCGTGTGTGGGAAAACGAAGAAGGCAATATACGTTTTTATGGAGAAAACGTGTTGTGTCCCAAGTCTTTAGGAGGAGCGTGTGTGTATATAAGGCAATAAAGTGAAATAATTTTGATTGATTGTGTTATTGAATAGCTAGTTATGCGATTCAAATCTTCAGCCGAGATTTGTGGTGTGCATTGAATTGGCCAAATAAATTATCCATTTGACTGTGCAAGTAGTTTTTGTTAGTCAATAGCTTAAAATCCTAGACTTAACAATCATGCACTTTTACATAAAGTGACGTTAATAGAGGTGAAAATATATTAAATCAATATAAGGGAACTTTGTGTTTTGTATCAATATTTATATAGGCGTATCAGTAGGTTAATTTTAATTTAATTGTGCCAAATTATAATGTGTAAAATTATAAGGTGCTGTTTTTAAACTTTCATACTTATGTTAAAATGTGTAATGCTCTCGATTAATAATTCACATGTTCTAAAAATTTAGGGGCAAAATGGGGATTTTAAATGTACGGAATTTTCGGGTTTTACATCTTCACACTTAGATTTGGTGAGTTGATAACCAACCAGTTTTTGGTAAACTGTCAACCATAAACGGATTTGAGTAGTCTTTACCAGAAACCGTTTGATCTGGACTAGTTGATTCTTATGTTGATTAGACATGGTGAATCAATTACCATTTGTTGTGTGACAAGCATTCACACTTGACAATCCAAACCACCATACTTATCAAAGCACAATCCAAAGCAAAAAGCTTTTCTTAACCTGAAATGTTAGTCCAAAACCAAAGAAAACAGAATACATAATATTCTCTTTTAACAGTTATTCTATTTGACTAACAAATTTACAAGCAGTCTTAAAAATATTCAAGCAGTCTCAACTATACAAATAGCACAATGAACAGTACAAAATCCAAAAACATTTACACATTAATCTGTTGAAGGATTAAGCATTCCAATACCTGTTACCAAGTACTGAAATCTGCTTACATCAAAACCTTTTGTTAAGAGATCAGCAAAGTTGTTATCAGTGTGAATTTTAACAACTTGTATTAACTTCTTTTCAACACAGTCTCTTATAAAATGATGTCGAATTTCAATATGTTTAGTTTTTGAATGTTGAACTGGATTCTTAATGATGCACATTGTACTGTTATTGTCTATATGTATAATTGTGTTTAAGAAATTGTACCCATAATCAAGCATCTGGCTTTGAATCCATAGAACTTGAGCACAACAACTTGCAGCTGCTACATATTCTGCTTCAATAGTAGATATAGCCACCATAGTCTGCTTCTTGCACTACCAAGAGATTAATCTTCGACCTAAGAATTGACAACCACCTGTTGTAGACTTTCTATCCTTGCTAGCACCAGCATAATCAGAATCAGAGAATGCAACAAGATCAAATGCAGACTCTTTAGGATACCACAACCCCAAGTTAGGCTGTCCCTTAAGGTATCTAAAGATCCTTTTTACTACTGTGAGATGAGACACCTTAGGATTGACTTGGAATCTTGCACAGGCACATACAGCAAACATGATATCAGGCCTAGATGATGTGAGATACATCAGGGACCCAATCATAGATCTATACATGTGCACATCCACATCTTCACCACTGTGATCCTTTAATAACAAGTGTGTCTCCTTGTCAATTGGTGTGCTAGCAACCTTGGCATCTGTGAATTGAAATTTTCTTAAAATTTCACCAACATATTTATCCTGAGAGATAAATATACCATCTGACTTTTGTTGTACTTGAAGACCTAGAAAGAAGGTAAGCTCTCCCATAGAACTCATCTGAAATTGGTCTTTCATCAGCTTTTCAAACTCTTTACACATCTGTTTCTTTGTAGAACCAAAAATGATGTCATCTACATAAACTTGAACCAGTAGAATATCACCCTTGTCCTTCTTAATAAAAAGAGTTTGATCAATTTTCCCTCTATGAAACCCATTCTTCAGTAGATATTTAGCCAGAGTTTCATACCAAGCTCTTGGAGCCTGATGCAATCCATATAGAGCTTTCACCACCTTATAAACCTTGTCAGGATGCTCTTGGTCTATAAAACCTGGAGGTTGTGAAACATAAACCTCTTCATCAATAGTACCATACAGAAATGCACTTTTCACATCCATTTGATAAACCATAAACCCCATATATGAAACATAAGCAAGAAATAATCTTATTACTTCAATCCTGGCAACTTGAGCAAAAACTTCCTCATAATCTATACCCTCCTCCTGAGTATAGCCTTGAGCAACCAATCTTGCTTTGTTCTTTATCACAATGCCCCTCTCATCCTTCTTGTTCCTAAAAACCCACTTTGTACCAATCACTCTCATTCCCTTTGGTAGATCAACCAGAACCCAAACATTTTGAATCTTGAATTGAAGTAGCTCTTCTTGCATAGCTTCAACCCAACTTGATGAATCTAAAGCCTTTAACACATTCTTGGGTTCAACCTGAGATAGAAAGCATACAAATATACACTCATTCTCATCTTCATGATATTTCTCTTCATAAACCACACTGAGAAATCCATGATGATCTGGGTCTTGAATTTGCCTTCTGGTCTTGACTCCAGATTGTACATCTCCTATGATATTGGTAAGTGGATGATTCCTATGTACAATAGTATGGGGAGTAGAAGGAACTGCATAGCTAGTAGGCATGTTTTGCAGACCATCTCCAAAGAAATCAAAACCATCAGCTTGAGAAGCAGTATCAGCTGGTGAATCAAGATGAGGTTGACTTGGTCCAGCAGTCTCAATATTTTGCTCAGCAGTTGGAACTTGAGGTTGAGCAGTGCTAACTCTATTGGAACTGCTCGTTGGAATTTCAACTTCTTTACCATTTTGACCATTAGTTTCAGCAGCATCTTTCTCTTTGTCTACACCACTTGATGAAGGAATATCATCTTTCTTTGTAGAAGACTCATTCACAGGACTTTCTTCCATGACAGGTATGAAAATGCAATCATCATCTTCCTCTTCTGAACCTGCATCATTGTTAGTATTTGTACATGTAACAGGCACATAATTCATGGAATCTGAAAGACTGTCAATATCAAAGATCCAATCTGGACCTACACCTGCAACATTTGGTTTATTCTCCAAAAATTCTATGTGCAGATTTTCTTCTACTTGCTTGGTGCTTGTATTGTACACCCTAAAAGCCTTACTGTGCAGAGAATAACCAACAAAGAAACCTTCCTCAGATTTCCCATCAAACTTTCCTAGTTGGTCTTTGGTATTAAGGATAGTAACATGACAACCAAAAGGTCTCATGAAGCTTAAAGCAGGGGTTCTACCTCTAAGTAACTCATAAGGAGTCTTATTGTGAGGTTGTACAACTAAAACCCTATTCAACACATAACAAGCAGTGCTAACTGCTTCAGCCCAAAATGAAACTGGTAGCTTAGAGTCAGCTAACATTGTCCTAGCAGCCTCTATAAGAGTTCTATTCTTCCTCTCAGCTACACCATTTTGCTGAGGGGTTCTAGCTACACTAAACTCCCTCTTAATACCTTTTTCTCTGCAAAAGTCATCCATCACTCTATTCTTAAATTCAGTCCCATTGTCACATCTGATTACTCTAACTTTCTTATCAACTAGGTTTTCTACTTCAACAATAAGGGTCTTAAGTATTTCACTTGTCTCATCCTTAGTTTTCATAAAGAATACCCAAGAAAATCTACTATAATCATCAGTGACAACAAGACAGTATCTCTTAAAATTCAAGCTATTCACAGAGGTAGGACCAAACAAGTCCATATGCAACATATACAAAGCTTGAGAAATAGAGTTCTGGGTCTTTGGCTTACATGAGGCTCTGTGTTGCTTACCCTTAAGGCAAGAAACACAAGTTTGGTCATTCAGAAAAATTTTGTTTGGCAAACCTCTTACCAATCCATGTTTAGCAATATTGTTAATGGTTTTAAAATTAACATGACCAAGCCTCCTGTGCCATAACATTGATTCTTCCAATGTGGCTTTTGCAACAAGACAAGTAAGTCCAACCTTAGGAACTAGTTTATTCATCTCAACACTGTATGTATTATCCTTTCTAGGGATTTTAAGCAATACTTGACTTTCATCAGGTAGCTTGAAATCAGGGGAAAGTATAAGACAATCAGTATCAGTAAATAAAACTTTGTTCTGTTTATCACAAATTTGTGATACACTAAAAAGATTGTACTTAAGTTCTGGTACATAATACACATTCTCAAAATCAAGGTTACCTGTTTTAATTACCCCTTTACCAGTAATTCTTCCTCCAACACCGCCACCAAAGACAACTGGTCCTCCATCCAGAGCAATAAAGTCTGAAAGATATGACTTGTTGCCTGTCATGTGCCTTGAACATCCACTGTCTGAAAATACTCTATCTTCTTTGTCATTTGAGGGATGTTCCTGCACATAAAATAAAGGTGTTAGTTTCTTTTGGGGATCCAAACCATCACTGGTTTGGATCTGCCTTGTGCATCAAGATGAGAAAACTTGTTTGAGGTCTTTGATGCACCATTGGGTTGAGTAAAATGTTTATCCCAATGTGCTGAGGCCTTGACAGCATTGCCCCATGTTCCCTTAACATTTAAGTGCCTAGCAGTTGGATTTGCTGGTCGTTGGAATTGCTGACCTAGCAGTTGGAACTGCTTGTTTAACCTTAGGCACCCACTTCTGATTAGCCATTTCTGTTTTCTGATAAAAATGCCCTTTAACTGTTTGTGCATGATTTGAAAATTGTTTTGCACTTGACACAGTTTGCTTGCTTTTAAACCACTTATTTTGACTAGCAGTTGAAACTGTTTTGATGTCAGTCTTTAACATAACAGCTTTAGGTGACATCTTATGATTTGCATTAGGGTTTGTCAATCTAGTTGGACCATTTTGAGTTACCCTAGCATTTTTATTCCTGTTCACCCTTGCATTCCTAGTAACCCTCTTTTTCCATGGGTTAGAATCACAATAAGCAGCCATATGCTCAAAACTTCCACAAACAAACCATACTTTTCTAATCATAGCAAACTTATCATCCATTTTCTTAGATTTTGAATGATTCCAATTTCTATAACTTCTCTCAGAACTTGATGATCTGTTCTTAGTCCTATACATCTCAGCATATCTAACATTTTTCCTAACTGGTTTTATGTTTTCAGTCTTAACCACTTTAGGAGCATGTTTAACTTCAACCTTAACAACATTAGGTTTTTCCTTAACCTCTACATTCTCATCATCAGATGTCCACTCCTCAATAGTTGGAGCATCTGAGTTCCTATCAGAGGACATCTTTTCCTCAGAAAGAGATTTATCACTAGCACTCACAAAAGAATCTTCTGCCTTAACAAATTTAACAGGATTCTCACTAATCTTAACACCATACCCAGGAAATTCCATATCCTTAAACTCTTCTAAACCTGTATGAGCTAAATTGATTCCTGGTGGAGCAAACATTCCTCTAAAGGGGGGTGCAACTGACTTATAACCTAAACCAGATTTAGCTTTGTTAAGTATTTGACTCTCTATAATCTTCTTAACTCCATCTGAAGTATATTAAAGAGTGTCTACACTTAACTGGATGTTTTCTTTCTCCTTTTTAAGCTTCTCTAGTTCATATACAAGTCCACTCATTTTATTTTCTTTTATTTCCAATTCCTTCTTTAAAAGACCTATCTCATCAGTAAAGTTTGACTCATTCTGTTTATAAAACACAATTTGTTCTTCCAAAACAGCTAATCCTCTTTTATGATTTGACGGACTAAAACTTATTTGATTATATTCAACTCTAAGATCATCATACTGTTTCTTAATATTTTCATAATCTTTTAAAGCATGACAAGAGTTAGAACATTTATCAGGTTTATATACCTCAGTGTCTGAAAAAGCCATCAAACCCAAGTTAGCTGATTCTTCTTCTTCCTCCATGAAGCTCCAATCAAATCCAGCTCCATCTACAGCTACCATAGCCTTGGAAGAAGGCTCTTCAACATTTACTGTTCTCCTTGACCCTTGCTGATTTTTAAATCCTTGACCCTGGTTGCTTTGTTGTCTTGGACCTCTACATTCCCTGGCAAAGTGCCCCATCTTGTGACAATTAAAGCATTCCACCTTAGACTTATCATACCCAGCAACATCTCTTCCATTGAAGGTAATCTTATTCCCAGTCCTTTGTAATACTTCTTAGCCCTGATGCTTATCAAAGCCAACTGCCACTTTAAATCCATAGCTTCCAAATCATCTTCAGCAATTTGAAGAAGATCTGCATTAAAGATCTTTGACCCACCAGACTGTTCTGACACAAAAGCATATATGGTCTCTTCAGTCAAACCAGCAGTGCTAGTTTTTACACTAGCAGTGCTAACTGTTGGTATAGCAGTACCAACTACTTCTTCATCTTCATGATTAGAACTGTTTGAAGAAGATACAAAAGCCATATTCCCTGAACTGGAACTGGTGCTACCACTCTTCTTGACCTTTTGCTCAACAATCTTGAGATTATTGTAAAGCTCATTCATTGTCATGTTCTCCAGCTCTGGTTTATTGCTCCAAACCACAACATAAGTGTTCCATTCAGCAGGTAAACTGTTTAGAAACTTCATGTTGAGGTCTTCTTGAGGTATCACAATCTTCAACACAGTAAGTTGACTGATGATCTTCTGAAGCCTATTAAAGATTTGATCCAAAGTTTCATTGCTTGATGCAGTGAAGTTTTCATAACTTTGCTTGAGTAGGGTTTTCTGTGCCTTCTTGGTAGCTTCATTGCCACCAAATCTTTCCACCACTGCTTCAAAGAGAGTTTTAGCCGACTCGTAGTGGCTAAAGTTCAGCACTTGATCATTAGGAATTGCCATTAGTAACAAATTCCTAGCCTTCTGATCATTCTTCTTTTTGATTCTCTCCTCGTTTGTAACTGGCTCAATGTTAAGCTTTGTGACCTTGGAACCATCAGCACGTGTTTCTTCAACAGCAACCGGTTTGAAGGAATCACCATTGATAATAATATCCCATAATGCATAGTCTTGCACCATGAAGTATTGCTCTATCCTGAGCCGCCATAAATCGTATTCATTCTGTTTCAGCATGGGGAGTTTAGCAAGGATTGAGGTTTGAGGTGTCTCCATGTCCATCTTCTTAGATTGCTAGTGAGTAAATGCTTCTGATTCTTCTAAACTCAACGTATCAAAAACCTTGGGCTCTGATACCACTTGACCGGATCTAAACACACACGTTGTGTTGGAGATACTTTGAGTGTATACTTGATAGCACGCGGAATTTACTATCAAGTACTTAGAAGAATATATGTTTTATGTTTGGTGATTGATTAAGTAAGACAATAAGAACAACGATATCAACCAAACTTATCACTTCAATATGTCGAACGATTACAATAGATCTGAATGATATGTGTGTATCGTATATCTATCTATTCGTATATTAAACCCTAATCTAAGGATCTCCTTTTATAATGTAAAGAGTACTTTACACGTTAAACATCTAACCATATCATTCTATATCAATAAGATATATACTATATCTTTTCTATAATTATCTTCACACGGTTTCACCTTTATCTCTTAAGCCGTCTTAACTGTTCTTCCTTCAGCAGTTCTGACTGCTCTTCCATCAGCAGTCTTAACTATTCTTGTATCAGCAGTCTTAACTGTTCTTCAACAGTACTAACTGCTTAAGTTTAATTCCCAACACAAATGTTACAACTTCCCTAACTACAACTATAACTCTTGTATCTTCTTAGATACCTTGAGTTCTTCTCATGCTATTGAAGAGGAATGAAGAGGATCACTTGATAGGATGAAATGATCACTCTTAAACAAAAGAAAACTAATCTAAATGATCAAAGAAAGAAAATGTGAAGAGAGTATTAAACACAGAAAGTTCTGTGTAAAAAAGGACGCACAAAATCTGTGAAGTGGGCTAGTATTTATAGGCAGAAAAAATCTGGCCATTATAAAGGGACGGCTCCTCTAAATCACCCACGGCTCCAATAAATTTAGTGAAACCGTGGAGCCGTTTCAGACAAAGACGCTTCACTTTTTGTCTTTTCTGGTGAAAACTTATTTGGGGAAGTTTGAAGTTGATTTTGGAGGGAAAAATAGCTGTTATGTATTTTAAACTTATTTTTCCATTAAAACATTTCTTAATTATTCAAAAATAATTTGTAAAGTATATTTTTGAAAGAAATGTTTTGACACATAAAAATGTGATGTCTAAAACTCAAATTCACTTCTTTGATCATTAGTTAAGTTGTAAATTTGTTCTACAGTGATTTGTGTAGAAACGGGATCTTCCAATTAAAAACTTGTTTACGTTAATTCTAACGTAATGTGTTTTCACATTTTGTCATCCTTAAAACGTGAAGTTATCGAAAGATAGAAATAACGTTTTTAGAACATTATTTGCATCAACAATCTCCCCCTTTTTGATGATGACAAAACATAAACTCATGTTAAGTTAAAATAAGTTTTAACAAGTTTTTAATGAGTTTACTCCCATTTCTCCCCCTTTTTGTCGAAGCAAAAAGGTTGCTAAGGCTCCCCCTTGATGTATAATCCCCCTCGTTTGGAGGACACCAAGAAATCAAGCAATGATTCGTGCTACAAAACAAGGTTAGATAACACATATACAAAATCTAACATGTAGCACTTATGAAAAATATCTAGCCCCCCCAAAAAAAATTTGACTAAGTAGCCAAGCCCCAAAGATAAAACAACCACATAAAGAGAACATCCATTCATAAAAGAAAATTGTCATACATAGGTATGACTACATAATAAACATGAAAAGAGACAACAAGAAACATAAATCCCTAATGACTAGAGGAAAGCTTCATTTCCAAGAGGGGTCCTAAAAGTTTATTGTTGAAAAACTAAACATGAAAATCTTTAGTTTTGTGGGCTAGGAGGTGGTGGAGATGATGGCATCATTTAGGGTGGTGGTGGTGTTGAAAGATGTTCCACAAAGGAGAACATGAAGTGAATTTCATCTCTCAAGAAGAAGATGAGATTACGGTTGTGGAGGCAACATAGGCAATTAGAAATATGTAGATCAAAGGGATGGGGTTGGATGGGTTGTGCCATGATAGGGGAAGGAGGTGGTGGTGAGTTTGTTGGTGATGGAGTTGGCATGGCATAATCCAATGGAGTTATGGGTGAGAGTGTGTAGTCCATTGAGGATGGCATGGTGTTGAAGGAAGAAGATGATGAAGATGTTGTGTAGGTAGAGGATATTTTGGAGGGTGCATAGGTGGAGATGGTGAATTGGGAGTGGCTTGGGAAGGTGGTGTCATTGCTTCATCATCTTTTGTAAGATCCACAAAGAGGGGTCTTGTTGGTGGTCTTACGATTATTCTAGGTTTCTTTGAGATGTGAGTGGTGGATCCTTGTGTGGAGGACATGATGTGTGTGTGATGGGAGGTTGAAAATGAGATGCAAGATAATCTTTCAAGGGTGAGGCCTTATATAGGCAAGATGGGTGAAATTTGAATTAAAGTGGATAGGAGTTTCCTATGGTGTAGCAAGGGAATCTTAGGATGTATGTGAGGTTGCAAAATTTGCAGGTTTGAGGTTGGGTTTCCATGGATTTAGGAGGAACAGTGAAAATCAGTCAAACAGGTACACGGTTCCTCTAAACATCACACGGTACCATTAAATTTAATGGTACCGTGGCCTATTTAACGATACCGTGACACTATTTTCACGGATTTTCCTGTGCAGGCTAGTTCTGGGCAGCTAGAGGGATGTTTTCTAGGGGAACTAGTTCCTGGAAATGATAGTGCCTCAAATCACTAAAGATTTATTTGCCTAATATGTCACATATTAAGCTACATCTAGGACATAAAGATTACCATGTAATTTGCCAAGATAATCATAAGCATGCAAGCATAAGGGACAAAATAAGCTATCATCCAAATATCACATAGAATATTCATGCAAGGTGATAGATTAAATGCTAAGCATGCAAGATAACAAAGAGTATTATTCTCTAATATAATCTATTAAGGATAAGTCCTAATAAGAGATATAAATCCCTCCTTAACTAATTATGACTTGATCATTCTCCCGTTTTCATCACACTCTCGTCTTGAGCATGCATCTCATTTTTATGATTTGGATCATCAAAGGGTGCATAGTGCATGGAGGATTCGGAAATGAGAATGGATGAGACATATGACTCGTTTAGGGGTTTCATGACGGGATCAAAGAGTGAGTATTGAGGACCACTAAGGTATGGGTGATAGTTTATGAGGTGGTGATAAAGACGAGTGAGAAACGTCCTGTTAGGAATTAAGCTTTAAGCAGTTATGTTAGGAATATAAATATTCAGATGAAGGCTCGGTCACCCTGAGTATCTATTTAGCATTTACATAGCTCGTAGGCTTATTTATATTAGCTTAGTACTATTAGTATTATTAGTTTTATTAGATTAGTCGTATCTATATTTGTGGAGTGGGTCGGGTCTTTACCCTCTGTCAGCTCACTCCACAGCCCACTAGGGGCACCAATATTAGGAACTATATAAACCCCTTCCCAAACTTGGGAAGGGTTGGAACTCTTGTATTATTTTCACACATACAATCTAATCTTACAAGTTTTTCCTTCACCTCTCTCTAACTGCATCTCTCTAACTCCACCATGGGTTTCTTGATCTTTCAAGATCCAAGGCCACCAGAATCATCCACACAATCAAGATGTTTAGATCTTACAATTGGTATCAAGAGCCATGGTTAGGTTCGATTGATTGTGTGTGTTCGGTTCTTGATCTATGCAAATTTAAAGTGCTACGTTTTTATTGTTCGGATACAAAAGTCTGCTATTTTTCTTATTATTCATTATTTTCGAATATGAAAAACAGCTGCTCTTGTTTCTTGTTTCTTGTGTTTTGCGCTTGTCACTATGCTATTAATTTCATTTATTGCAACCTTTATTCAGTCAAAGATTTGTTGCAACTTTTATTCAACATTATGGACCTTGCTATTTATTTCATTTTCTATCAATATGTGTTGTTTGGGCTGCGCTTGTCACCATGTTATGAGGCCCGCAAGATGGTTTTGTTCGGGGGTTTTGATGGTCAAGTTGCTCGGATCTGCTGTCGGTATCTCTTGTTTCTTCGTTTTCGGTGAACCGGAAGATGCCGATGAAGCTTCGTTTGAGCTCATGTTGATTCTGTGCACATGTTTTGAAGGTAGTTTGGTTCGAAATGACACTAAAGAAAAATCTTTGACTGGAATTTGCTTGTTGATAAATCTGTGAAAAGTGTGTTCTTAGTAGCGTTTTGTGGTATTTGATATTGGTTGGTGTTGCGGTTTGTGTTGTGCAAGAGTTATGATTTGGACTGTAGCTTAAACTGGTATAAAGACAAAACTGGGTGAAAGTGACAGCTTTGACTGGTCAAAGTTGCGTTTTTGCAATGTAGCGATTTGTCCTATTTCTCTAGCGTCTTGTCTAAGTTGAGTTTTGTCTAAGTAGCGTTTTGTCTAACTAGCGATTTGTCTAAGTGGCGATTTGTCTAATGTAGCGATTTGTCTAGTATCCGTAAAGGACAAAAGGACAAAACGCTTGAAAGCGACTAGTTTGTCCTTAATGATTAGCGATTTGTCTGACTTATCTGTTTGTGGAAGTAGCGTTTTGTGTTCTAGCGATGTATCTAAAAGCATGCGACTTGTGTGTTTTGCAAGCATGCGACTTGTGTCTATAACATCTGTTTGCAATGTTGCAGCTTGTGTCTTAATAATGGTTACGACTTGTCCATTGCAAAAAGAATAGAAGGAGATGAAGCAGAAAACACACAAAGACCCCAAGCCTACTAGACCTCAACCAATAACTAGACTCTGTTCACCATCATCGGTACAAGATTCACAAGATCAAATTGAAAAGAAAACAGATCGAAGAGAAGTTATCATTGCCTCGACAAAAGTCCATACACAACATTAAATCCTACAACTAGACACAACAACCCTCATATCACTCGTCAACACTCATATTCATATCAAGACTCTTAGAAAATAATTAACCCTCAGATCTCAGAAGCTTTTGTAGCAATCAATGCATCATCAAACCTTTTGAAGGTCGACCAAACGAAAGACACCATCATAGATCCAAAACTAGAAGATAAAAGATTCTTCTTTTGTTTGTTAGTTAGCCTTCAGTTGAAAGGGATTATGCATTTGTTTTGATGTATAAACATTGAACGAATGGAGTCATAAGGGTGACAAGTGAAGTATGTTGCTGCGGGTGTTATCAATGGTGCGATAAGGAGGGTGCATTTGATGAATGTAGTTTGACTGCTTATGCGTGAAGGAGTGATGAGAGGAGGTAGGCGGATTTCAGAGATGAATTAGGGTTAATCTAGTGAAATAAGAGGGTATTAATACCAAGTGATTAGGGTTTGGCTTGGGCTTATGTTCGGATCGGGCTTAATCATTTGAATGTTTGATGTTGATTGGGCTTATGGATGTCTCACTATGGACGATTGTGAATTCAACTTAGCAGAACTTATTTAGTTCGGCTAATCAGTGGAAGAAAGTGTGGTATTTCTTTGGAATTCACAATATTTTTTAGTATTTGGCGATATGAGTGAGACTTTGGTCGTATGTTATCTTACGAGGATATACACGTCACGGCTCGTATTTGGATTTATGAATGTCAACGTGATTTCGGAGTTGTGGATTCGGCAACTTTGTCCTATTGGTGTCCACGATTTTAGTGAGCCTGCAATTTGATCTTTGTTATTTGAGTTACATTTGACTAATTGCGATTTGGTTAATTGCAAATTGACAAGTTGCTACTTGACTTGTTGCGACTTGACTGATTGCGATTTGACCAGTTGCGATTGGACGTTGCGAGTTGACACTTGCGATTTGACTAATTGCGATTTGGTTGATTGCAATCTGACTTGCTACAAATTGAAAAACTGTGACTTGACTTGTTGCAAATTGATCAAGTTGTGAGTTGACTTCTGTGACTTGAATTTCAAAGATTATTATTGCACTTCACTCTATGCTATTCTTGTTGATTTCACGGTTTCCCTTGTAGATTTTAGAAAATCCCGCGAAAGATTCGAGTTCTCGGTTTAAATCTCAAGAGCTGTAAAATCCCGTGAAATTAATTTTGGACAAGTAGGCTGGACTTGGATTTAGACATAATAAAACTTACGGGGTTTGACTCTGCTATTTTCGGGATAAGTTTGTGCCACGAGATCGGCAGGAATTGGGAAATTATGGTAACTTGGCTGGTTTGTTAATTCACGGGTTAGTGTACTTAGTGTCTCAAACATCTCGGGGTTGGATGGATGCACGATGTTTGTTGACCCTTGCTTGAGCGTATTTATGGTGATTAGACTTGGATGTTCAAGAAATTGATATATACAATAAAGGATGGAAGGTTGGGTATATATCACTACCTATATTTAAAGGAGTTACGTTGTTGTGCTCAATATAGGTTCTAAATCACAATTTAGTGCAAGTATAAGTCGCGGACTTGTTCTTTATCAAGCTTCATCAAGTGACTGTTGTTTCTCAAGCTTCTAATGGGATTGTAGTACAAGATCTTCTCAAGAAGTGGTCAGACTTTAAGACACAAGGTGGATTGTTTAGAGACGTATTTTAACCTTTTACTCACTCTAAAGTTAAACACATTTCATCAAGCGGTTTTGGCATATTACGAGCTTCGATGAATTGTTAATCTGCTAAATCATTGATGATGAGGAGAATAGCAAGGGGTTACTACAAGAGAGTCTTAATCACCATCTTATATGCAGTAGTTTTAGTTGTCTCTTTCCATGTATCTATGTTGTGCCTGGCAAATTCACAATCATCACGGACTCTCAGCTTTGGCAAAAAGGTCATTGCATGCCCTTTTTGAGGGGGAGAATTAGCGCGTGTTTCCTAGCAGTTCAGTCTCCAGCGGTTTGAATCTTAGCAGTTCCGGTTACAGCGGGTCAGATCGTAGCGATTCAGGATTCAGTGGTTCAGTCTCCAGCAGTTTGAATATTAGAGTACTCAGTGTCACACGTCAATGACGATGTCGATAATCGCAAGAGGTGTTAATGTCTCATACTTTGGTTGGGTATTGAGGACTTAGAGATTTGCTTGGAGCATTAATTCTCTACACCGTCCTTCCAACATTAGTGCAAGCTTAAGTAACAAATTTGGGGACTTCTACTTCAGTTTTCAATATTGGCATATCGGGTTTCCTTCATCAAGTGGTCACAAATCGTTGTCTGTGTTCGAGGTTGGTTAGTTGGCCAAAGGTCTTAAAAGTTGTGATGTGATCAGTAAGTCTCACAGGATATTCTTAACCCAATATGTTATTCACCAAAATCATATCAGTCGTGCCACTTTCAATTTGTCAAAGTCTCACGGTTTCTTCTTGGTTTTGTAAAATCCCGCGAAAGAACTTATTTCTCGGTTTAAATCATAGATTTTTAAAATCCCGTGATGATGGGTTATGCGCTCTTGACCGTGATCGGGTTAAAACCATTATCAAAGTTCAGTTAAAACATCATAAGGAGCTAGATCGAAGCATCTAAATGACAAGATGTGACTACGGCGTTAATTCATTATTATTTATTTGAGGCTGAAGTGAAATTTCATGGGTGCGTGTACTTAGTATCTGAAGATATCGGGGTGGTTGGATGAAGATTCTTCGAGATCCTTGTTCGAGCTTTCATCCTTTACAATGACGAGGACTTGGATATCTAGTTATTTTTTCTTTCTCTCTATTTACAAAATAACTATCACTTTAAGGAGTTACGTTGTAGTGCTCAGTGTCACACGAAGTTGTGGATATCCAAGAGGTGATGTACATCTTATACTTGATGGTTGGTTGGTTGAAGAGTATAGAGTACTTAGGGATTCAATGTTGCACGAAGTCTCTACACCGCTCTTTGTCACGCATTAGTACAAGTTTAAGTCACAAGTTCGGGTTATGTTACTTCAGTCTCAAGTTCATCATATTGGGTTTTTCTCCATCAGTGGTCACGACATCAAGCCGACATAATGATAATGGGGTTGGTAACGAGTTAATTGAGAGAGGTAGAAGAGAGAGAAATGACGTCTGTACACATCAGTTCAGGCCTCGTTCTTCAAAGAAAAGAAAAGTGTACGCTTGAGTGCACTTTATCTTCAAAAGAAGAGGAATCTTCTTATTTATGGCCATTCTCATCAACAAGTTTCATGCTCTTTCCTTGCTTATTCAGTCTTCAAGTGGATCGGCGCATATTGGAGTATATTTTTATTCACGTATTCAACCAAAAATTGCAGTTGACAGGCATATGCAATTTTTGAGGGGGGGAAAGGGTGAATAAACAACATGTCAGTCTTCAAGAACCGTCAAGTGGAGCTACTTACCGTTGATGGTATTCATATTCACTAGTTCAATCATCAAAAATTGCAGTTGGCAGGCATATGCAATTTTTGAGGGGGGGAAAGGGTGAATATTAATCTACATGTTGATTGATGATTGAGAAATGGTCATACGACTCCTGAATACGTCAGTTCAGGAGTCGTGCAAACCATGTTTCTACAACACTACATCTTCCTCCGTCTATCAAGGTGATTGAAGAACATGGTCATGGAATGCTAATCGACATCTTCTCACGGGCTGGTACAATCAGTATCAAAGGGTTTCTAGTCAATGCTTCATGTACACTTCATTACGCTGCATGTACACATCATGATGATGATTCCAATTAATCGTAACCATCATGGGGGAGAGAAATGTGTACACCAAGGACGCACAACAGGTTCACGTGATCGGGCTTAATCATTTATTCCGGTGTTGATAACCGCAGAGATGATCAGTGGTTCAACTTGTTACCTTGGTATTAACGTTTCACTGTTACGTCATGGGCTGATTAATCGTAACCATCAGGGGAGAGAGAATGTGTACATCAAGGACGCACAACAGGTTCACGTGATCAGGGCTTAATATCCAAGGATGGATACATACTATAGATGATCAGTGGTTCAACTTGTTACTTTGGTGTTATACTAAAGACTGAAGAAGGTCGAGTCGTCAGTCTATTCTACATTCTCTGTTGTGTGTTATCATCTCATGTGTATGCTGCGGGCTGATGGGTTATATGTAATGTTACTGGAAGGCATTTGGTGAGATGAAGATGGTTGGTATTCTGTTCCTCCATATTGGGCAATCTTGAAGAAGGTCGAGTCTACAGTCTACTCTACATTCTCCGCTATGTGTTAGAAGACTAAAGACGGCATGCATTTGGTTATCAAAAGACTTCTTCATATTATGGGCGTTCATCCAAAGTCTTCTTTCTATTATGGGTGTTCATCAGAAAGGTTGTCAGATTGGGGGAGAGCACTAATTTGGGGAGAGTGAAAAGTCTGAATTAATTCCTGATTAAATGTGCTCACATTGCTTTTCAGCAAGTAAAGGAATGGCAGCGGAAATGATCCAAGAAGCTGAGGAGTAATGGTTTTGGTTCGTATCCTTGTACATATTTTCTTCATACGTTTTTGTTTATCATGACATTTTTGTTCATATTTTATACCTTTTTGTATATAGATACATAGTAAACCTGCTTATTGTATATAGAGAATCGTTAAACCAGAAAAACCATAAAAATTGAAAAATAGAAAATATCAAAAATAGCTTCACCTAGGCATGTCTTCTGTTTATCGATAACATTTACGGTCCTAGAAATGTCATTCAATAATGACATGGGACTTTAAATGGAGCTCGAGCAGAAGTTAAAATGGATGGTTAAAACATGTCTAAATGGCTTGCTATTACTTTAGATAGCAACCCGCGCTTCAAAATGGGGAAAGCACGTCGCCAAAAAGACGGCTGTTCCTCCAACTGGGTGATGTTCACCTGGGCATGGATTACTTTATATCCATGTTTCTTCGATCTGATGTACGTTTCAGTGCATCATTTCTTGAAAAAGAAGAGAAATCTTCTTTGTATGCAAATAGTTTTCATTATGTGATTCTTCTGAAAATTATTTGTAAGACACTTGGTGATTTTGTGTTGCTTGAAATTCTTTTAGACTTGGATTGTGCATAAAATTTGTCACTCAATCAACGACTAAAAATATTTAACTAGAATACGGGTCATTGATTGAGGGGGAGAGTGAATTCAAATTTTATATCATCAAACGGGTTTCTTGATTAAATCATACTTGTTAGAAATGGTTTTGTAGTTAATGGGGAATTAGTTGAAGAGGATCTTGCTAAAACTTTATATCAAATGGCCAAACGTGTTAGTTGCTAGAAAGTTTAGGTCATTATGTGGAATCTGCTTATAGTTTCCTAGCTTTATGTATCTAGAAGGTTCATTTGTGTTACTTAGGAATCCTCATTTAATCCCCTAAATACTTTAAGACTCAAAACCTAAAAGAAGTAAAAAAACCAGTTGTGTTTGATGTTCTTGAATACTCCTATGACATTTGTATGATCTGAATGAATGAGTTTCAAATGTTGTTTGACTCTTGTTAGTCGATTGCTGCTTAATTGTTGTTGATATTGTGCATATGTTCTCAGGATTCGCTTAGGTATATAGCTATCATGTTAGAATCATGTTCCTAAGATCCTGAATTGAATATTGAAATCTGTGTGAATTGCCATGTTCATGATTGCTAATTGCTCTTCATGCTAGATAGCAGTTTGATGTATTACCTGATTGTGGTTTGACTATGAGATGAACTTGGTATTATGATGTGGCATGCTGCTATGTGGTAGCTATTAATGACTAGTGTATCTGTATGTATGTATATCTGTGTGGATATTCTTATGCAGATTCCATGGCCAAAATGAATGTGCCAGTTCCCGCTCTAACCATTTGATCAGACATTCAAACCCAATTGATTGGCTCGAAATTCACCACAGCAACAACGTCGGCAACAACAGCAACAACAACACTTTCACCACCACCACCAGCATTCATCTATTTTGGTCTCGCCAAGTGGGGATCAACTACATTTGCGAAAGATTTGTTGGTGGATGGATGATTGATGTTGACCACTGACTCACTCAGAAAAGCGGGTGATTACATCGTCTGCACAAAAAGGTCAAAATCATATGTGTCATAATAATCAATTTGTGCAAAATAAGCAGTGAATCTCCCTCTTAGATTAAGGGGGAGTATAGTATGTCCCATCATCAGACTACATTAAATCGGACACATTTTCTCCCACATTTTCTAACTTATTTAAATCAATTGGGATCACAAATCTCAATTGGTTTGAAATTTTTGATAGGGGGAGAGAATGTGATTTAAATATGAAATCTGATAAAATGTGATGTTTGGACGTAAATGTAAGATCTCCCATATGTGCTAAACTCTTTCGTATATCGATGCACATATTGAAGGGGAGCGAATTGAAAAAAAGGATTTGGCATGCATCTTATGTGAGCAAGGCTCAGACTTCACCAATGAATTGACGATAGCTAAAGTTAGTAGTCGAAAGGACATGTCCTGGACGGGTAATAATTTCAAGCCAGTTTATTTGGTGATGTAAGCGTGTCTCGCAAAGGACGTGTCTGAGTAGAATGTACCGATTTCGAGCGATTTTCCTTGAATGTGATCTGGACGGGTAATAATTTCAAGCTAGTTCACTAGTGATGTAAGCGTGTCTCGCGATGATCATGTTCTTGGAAAATCAATCAATTCAAAAGTGCGAGCTTCACCTGACATGTGCAAATTTATAAAACAATTATTCGAGCACATGTTGAGGGGGAGCATTTGAAAAATATAAAACTCTTAAGTGTTTGCAAAAATGTGTTTCAGAATCATGAACACTTTGAGAGATTTTTCAAAGATTTGGTTTATGGCAATCGTGGAAGTACACCAAAGACCGACCATTTTAATGAATTTATGGAGTTATAAGGATGGTTAGGTTGGGCTCAAGTTCCCACGATCCCGCCAGAGCCGGAGGGATCTACCCAGGGACAATCCACTAGTTAGTGTAGAAGTCCTTAGGTATGATTAAAAAAGGAGAAAAGTGGATAAGGGAAAAGTGCCGACTGAGATGGAGCTAGTACTGGAACAAACCCAACAAGGTTCTAGTAATGAAGTCTCGGTAAGCACTGAAGGGGTTGAAGAATGAAAAAGAATTGTAAAGATAAAGGGTGAAAAGAAAGAAGCCCTCCTTACAACTTAGGCAGAAACCGGGTCAATACATATGCTGTCAGAATCACTTAATTGATTGTTGGCATTGAAGACAAAGTATCATGGACCCAGTGATACGCTACACAACCCTCCCTAGCCACTCAAGGTCCCTCAAAGGACTCTTGTTTAAATTGTCACGGAGTTCAATACATTTCTATCGTCTCTCTCACTCCGAGTTAGATGATATTGAAAAGGTGGCAGTCCTCTCCAGCCTCCGCTCACTAAATCAAAACGCACTATTGAGTCTAGAGCCACGAGATGCATAATAAGATCTCATAGGGACACGAATTATTTCTACACTGGTTGTTCAATATCAAGGACACCAGTTGTAAACTCATGAGTCCTACGCAGATCTTAGCAATCTGCCAGAACATTTATGATTGAATGGAAATTCCTGCCAAGGTCAACATCAAACAGCCCTGAAAGCAGGTCACTTCGGTAATTCCCTGTGGATTACGATTAGTGATCGCGGCGGTTTCAAACGGTCTACAGTCGTGGAGTGATCTCCAGCGACTCACCTAATCGTTGATATACTACGGTACGATCTTAAAAAGCCCTCTGTGGGTTTTTGATTAGGAACGGTCCTGGTAAGGATTAGAGAGAGTTTTCACACTATGCTGTTAACAATCTCGAAGTCCGAACCTGTAAGTACCGGACGTTTTATTGCTAACTGTCGTATGTAGGAACATCTGGCAGTTGAAGCTGATTGTTGTTGCAGCTGTTTGCGGTTGTAGCTGATTGAGGTTGCAGCTGAATATGGTTGTAGCTGATTGAAGAAAAGATGTCAATCCACTACCACATGTTCACACTACACAAACATTGTAATTCAACAAAGTCATGATCAACCAAAAGACCTTTAACACAGCTTCTGCAAACTCTGATGCTGAAGATCATGACTCCAAATAGTGTGAGCATGTCGGCTCGATGATTAACACATCACATGGAAACATACTGCTGAAAGATGACTTGAAGACAAATGTTGGATGATAAACTCAAAGAATTCTCAAAGATCATCCAAGACAACCGATCAGTCATCAAAAGATTACTGCTGAATGCACAATGTTTCAAGACAATGAAGAATCAAAGACTACGAGCTATGAAGACAAGTTCTGAAAACAGAATGCTAGAATTCAGAATATTATTTCCGGGGTGACCTCCCTTAGGGGGAGATTGTTAGGAATATAAATATTCATATGAAGGCTCGGTCACCCCGAGTATCTATTTAGCATTTACATAGCTAGTAGGCTTATTTATATTAGCTTAGTACTATTAGTATTATTAGTTTTATTAGATTAGTCGTATCTATATTTGTGAAGTGGGTCGGGTCTTTACCCTCTGTCAGCTCACTCCACAGCCCACTAGGGGCACCAACATTAGGAACTATATAAACCCCTTCCCACACTTGGGAAGGGTTGGAACTCTTGTATTATTTTCACACATACAATCTAACCTTACAAGTTTTTCCCTCACCTCTCTCTAACTTCATCTCTCTAACTCCACCATGGGTTTCTTGATCTTTCAAGATCCAAGGCCACGCGAATCATCCACACAATCAAGATGTTTAGATCTTACAAGTTAGTACGGTTCAGTATAAAAGTTAGTACTGCTGATGAGTTTGAAGACAAACTGACAGTACAAAGTCAGTTAGTACGGTTGAAGAAGAAGTTAGTACGGTTTATAACTTTGTAAAAGATAATTATAGAAAAGATTTTGTGTATATCTTCTAGAATTAGAATGATAGTTATCTTGTAAAGGAATCCTTGGTCTATAAAAGGATTGCCTAGGTTTAAGGTTATATACGATTAGAAGATTAGACGATTAGATTATTGTTTTGGTTAAGATTCAAGGTGTAAACCCTAGTACTATCTAAGAGTACTCGTATTATTCATAATAATATTGAATCGTTGAAGTACATTGTGTTCTTGTTTACTGTTTCATTGATAACATACGTACAAAATCTTCTAAGTGCTTGGTACTAAATTCCGCGTGCTACTAAGTAATATTCAAAGTATCCTCAACACAAATTCGTGTGTTTAGATCCGGTCAAGTGGTATCAGAGACAGGTTCCTGATACTTTGATTTAGAAGATCCAGGAAAAGCGTTCAAGAAGATGGACATGGATACACCTCAGACAACTAACATTGCTGCAAAGCTTCCAATACTTAAACCCAATGAGTTCGACATGTGAAGACTAAGGATCGAGCAGTTCTTTCAAGTACAAGATTATACTCTCTGGGAGATTATTGAGGATGGGAATTCGTTCAAACCTACAACTACTACAACAGTTGTTGAAGGTAAGACTGAGACAAAGCTGCAGACCAAGCCTGTAACTAATGAAGAAAAGGCACAGCACAAGAATGATGAGGCGAAAAGTGTACCGCTTTTAAGGGGTCATTTAAGCCTTAAATCGTATTTATTTGATCAAATATTGCCCTAAATCGTTCCTTTTGTCATTTTAGGTACTTTTGAGGAGAAATCTGGAAAAGGAGGCATTTTGGACGTTTTTGGAGCATAAAAGTGAAGAAAACGGCAAAGTCTCAAAATTGTGCTGAAAGTCACCTTTGACGGCGTCAAAATTAACTCCAGACGGCGTCATGCCTTGGCAAGAAAAGTTGGATGTGAAATTTACTCATGACGGGCCAGTGAGTTTGCATGAGAATTCTGACGGCGTCACGCTTTAACTAAATCAAGGGCGTCACGGCTTAAATCATAAGGGGATGGCGTCACGTTATAGGTCCGACGGCGTCAAGCCTTGATAAGCCAGAATGGATTTTTGAAGAGCTAAAGAGGGACGGCGTCAAGATGGTCATCCGGGAACCCTAAAAGCGGCGAGGTGACGGCGTCACAATGCATAAGGTGACGCCGTCAGATGTCAAAGTCTATATATAGTTTTCTAATTTTTTGTCATTAAGAGAGAGCTTAGTGTGTGGAATTTTGGGATAAAACCCTAAGACGATTTTAGCTACTTTTTCAGGGCTTCTTGCCCTGAGATCTTCCATGTTTCATTGAAAGATAAGTTATCAATTAATCATTCAATATGTCTATGTGTTGTTTGATTCTATCTTATGCTTGTCTTTTGTTTAACATGTTAGGCTAATTTTATCTTGTGTTTGCTTAGATCTAATGAAACCTAGCTATTGATTATTGGTTGTTAGTGTGTTGTTAGTTGTATTGGATGATTGTTTATCTATGTTAGGCTTAAGAAAACTGGCTAACTTCCTATTCGGTAACTTGCTTGAACGTCTTAAGAAACATGAACCAAACGCGTACTAAAGGTTTTTATGGTTGTATTTAATGCACAAGCGAATTCTAGTGATCCCATGTTAGGAGCTTCCTAGCCGGCTCGACATAGGAGTGAAGTAGGAGCTTGTAGAGTTTGGGGAAGTAAGTACGCCACCCCACGAATGGTATTAAGGAATACACCCGTCATCCACGCGACTAATACACACTAATTAACCGGTAAAAGATAGTTAGGGAGTAAGGAAATCTAAGTAAACACATTTCTCTACACATAAGTTTCTCACCACTTTTCATTTTTGTTATTTTATTTTATTTGCATTTGTAGTAATTTGGGTTAGTTGACTAGCAACTAATTCCGCCCACTCCTTCAAAACCCGAGATTTTACTTGCTTTTATAAAAATTATAAAAACATAAAAAGAATCTTCCTCAACCCTTAGACCTAATTAGAGTAGCCTTTCACACCTAACGAACACTATTCCCTGTGGAGAACGATCAATCCCCCGTACTTACCACTACACTATACTACATCGGTCAGGTACACTGCCTGGTGGGGTTGTAAGCCTCTTGAGATCCCTCGAGAGGTAAAACCTGTTGTAAGGTTGCAAAACCCACGCATCAAGTTTTTGGCGCCGCTGCCGGGGAATAGTTATTGTTTAGGTTGAATTTTTATTTCTATTAGGTCTACTCACTAGATTCCTTTCTAGTGAGATTTTTATTTTATTTTTCTAGGTTTTCTTTAGTCTATCTATTTTCTTCGTGTCTTTGTTCGTAACCATTACCGTCCGACATCATGGAAGATGGTAATATCCTTAACCCACACAACCCACCACCACAACAACCACCACCACCTCCTAGAGCCCGTACTTTAGGAGAGTATTCCCGTCCTAGCCACCACGGCTATCGAAACACCATTGAGCTCACTCAAGGAGCCAATATCACACCCTTGCGATCCGACACCATCCGGTTGGTGCAAAGCGGATGCGCATTCCATGGACTTCGTTCTGAAGATCCTAATCAACATCTCAAGGACTTTCTTAAAATCGTTGATTCTATAGACCTTGATGTTGCCACTCGAGAGACGACCCGATTGCGTCTCTTCCAATTCTCTTTGCGGGACCAAGCTAGTCAGTGGCTAGAACGTCAACCCGCAGGATCCATCACCTCTTGGGATGATCTCACCACTCGTTTCCTTGCTCAGTTTTTCCCACCGGGAAGAACTACCAAGCTAAGGAATGATATCTTGATGTTCCAACAACGTCAAGGCGAAACTCTCTACGAGGCATGGACTCGATTCAAGGACTTACTCCAAAAAGTCCCTCACCATGGCATAGAACTTTGGCTCCAAGTCCAAATCTTCTATGACCATATCAATCTCTCCACGAGGCAAACCATTGACCAATCGGCCGGTGGCAAGCTACGTGATCTAAGTGCGGAACAATCATGGGCTCTCCTAGAGGATCTTGCTCTTTATGACAACGAAAGTTGGAGTGATCCCCGTGATTTGAATAAAACGGTCAAGGCAATATCTTTGCCTTTGAACAATTCAAGCACTTCCGACCGTAGGATCATAGAACTTGAAGATCAAGTCAAGTTCCTCATGAAATCCTACGAGGCTCCTAAACCTTCAAGCCAAGTGAACAAAATCACTTCTTCATGTGAATTATGTAGTGGTCCCCACGACACTCGTGATTGCATGGAACTCCCCGAACAAGCTTTTGTGGACTACGCATCCTCGCGTACCGACGGAGCGGGAGACAAGTGGTACACTTTCAAGCCCGAGCCAAACCATTATGGTGATTCATACAACCCCTCATGGAAAAATCACCCGAACCTTAGGTGGAAACAAAACCAAAACTCACAACAAATCAATTCTTCCAACCCACCTAATCGTTTCCAATCAAGCGGTTCCAACTCGAACCGTACTTTCAACAACAATCCTTCCGGCAATGGTAGTACCAATAACTTTGAAGGATTGATGTCTCAATTTATGGCATCTCAAGAAGCTCGGATTGCTAGATTCGAGACCGAATTCAATCAACAACAAACTGAGATGACCAATAAAATTGACAACTTGTTGAAAGCCCTCCATAACCAAGTGTTATCACCTCCACATAAGGACGCTAGGAACACAAATAGCGGACCCCAAGTCAAAGACCCTTCTTCATCCAAACACGTCCACTTTGTCAACATTGTCACTATTAAACCAATTGATAGGAATGAGGATAATAGTGAACCTAAGGATGAGGATAGGAAAGTCGAGGTTGATAAGGAAGTTAGGACAAGTGTGATTGAAGAAGTAGATGATGATGAGGACTACTTCAATAGGCTACCCACTAAGGAAGAGCGCGCATATCATACAAACTTATTCGATGACCCCGAAACACCATACTTCCTAGGTAAACCAATCATTGAAATAGGCGACTCTTCTAATCTCAACATACCATGCAACATCGGACATCTACATGTGTGGAAAGCTTACATCGACCTTAGATCACCCATAAACATCATGACTAGAGCCCACTACAACTTGATAATGAAAAATCAACTTGGGTATAGGATGTTCCCTGACAAGGGTTGGATGAGTAACTTCACGGGAAGAGTTAAGGGATTACCGGTTTATGTAGGAAACTTCACTTATGTCACCGACTTTGTAATTGTAGAAGATATCCGTCCAATAGTCGATGCATCCTTAACTCAAGTGGTTTTTGGAAAACCATTTGTTGAGGTCTCTAGAATGACTTATGAACCTTCCTTAGGGATAGTTAGATTTAAGGATGAGACCGATGAAGTAAGCTACCAAATGCCATATAAGATAGAACAATTCCAAAACTTGTCAAATGTTGAGAAGGAGCTTAAACAAGCGGTCTACTATAGGAATGATAAGGATAGAAGTAAAGGAGTAGACTATGTTATGGAAAGGATATTCGGTTTCTACAAGGATTGTTTGAAATTAGGACCGGAATATAAAACCGGGAAGGAGAATGGCCGAGGAACCGTGACCGATGATGGAGTCACGTAATGTACGTGACTTTGAGTCTAGCTACAAGACTCGTTAATAAAGAAAGGCGCTTCTTGGGAGGCAACCCAAGCTTTATTTGCTTTATTTGCTTTGTGTGTTTATTTGTTTGTTTGTTTGTTTTTATTTGTTTCCGTATGTGTGTTTAATTTTTATTCTTATTGATTCATGTTCAAAAGTAATTTGTGAAAATGCTTTATGTTGTTTTTAACCTCGTCTTAACTACATATAAAGGTATTTTGCAAAAGATAAGTGTAAGGGAAATCTAAATTGGTTTATTAGAACACATATGAACATGAATCGTAATAATAATAAATTAACATACATATCCGTATTTGTTTGAGTCAAATGCTTGTATCGAGTCATAATGATGTTTTGCAGGATTTCCAGGAAGGAAGGTAAAGGTTTTTCCAGAAATTTTCCGGAAACTTAAAATGAGAATTTTTGTCAGGTCATTTCTGACGGCGTCAGGGGTTATAACCTGACGGCGTCAGATTTAATTTCCAGAAATTTTTGAAAATTTTGTTTTCATAAAAAGTTTTTATTAAAATCTCCAACTTATAATCTCCAGGAATCTGCAAAATTATCATTCCACAAGCATTATATCCTTATATATAGATTTTATCCCGCCGATGTTATGCAGGTTTTCGTGTTTGTTTTCTCAGGTTCAACAGGTTATTTTGGACAAGGAAATGTTTTGAATCAAGCTTATGGCGATGCATTAGTCATGGAGCTTCAACATTCTCTTTGGAGGACGATTTAACCGTGTAATTTCATTATCCAACGAGCGAATCAGGGGAGTATTTGATTTCATTCTTTTACTTTATGCTTTTACATCTTGTTATTTGAACATTGGGGACAATGTTCGTCTTAAGTGTAAGGGGAGGGTAAAAGTACGATTTTTGAGAATACAATTGCGCTTGATTTTTGTTTGTTTGATAGTAGATGTGTAATAAAACTGAGAGAAATACTTGTTAAGGTAATTTTAGTGCCGAATTTAAAATTTTTTACAACATATAGGAGTGAAACTTTGATCTTAATGAGCGTCTCACGGATAGGAGTTATATGACTAGCACAAAAACCGTACCACTAAAAAATTTTTCCACCCCAAATATGTGAGGTTCACCCCTAGAATTGGTAGGAAAAGCATTTATGATATGATGTGTGTACCGGTAGCACTTAGATTCTAGAACTTGCGTTAGGACCATTCCAAGGCCACAAGTGAGACTACATTCGTGTAGTTAGATTTACTACATGATAAGAGGCATTAGGATTAACCCATTGTTTTACACCTGTGTTTTTGTTATAATTACTTTGGCTACATTGGTCAAGTAATTCTCCCACACCCTTTGCGTTGTACTCATTTTTAGTACACGATACCCCTAGTACACCCCTCAGAGCCTATCTTTTCGTTTCGACCTTTAAGCATTTTACTTAAAGGAAGAATTTGTTACACCCCACTAAAATGTACACCCAAATCGCCTTAGCCTACCTTGTATGCACTCATTTTTTGTGCATTATTGTTACAACATTTGTTTAAACCCAAGTTAATTATCTAGTTGATTACATGGTTGCTAAGTCGAGTCATATCCTTGTACATATTGTTTTGGGACGATTGGGACTCATGGGTAAAGTACTAGTGTAATGGAGTAATGGGGAAGAACATCATTTATTACCCCCATATGTGCTAAATGTTTTAAAAGTACTCCAAGTTTTTCAATTATCTTAATTCGAGTCATTAGAATAGTTATTTGTAAAGTTATGTAAAAGTTCAAGTGTAAGGGGATGCAATGCCCCTATGATGTATTATTTTGGATGGTAGGGCAAGAGTGTATGCAAAAAAAAAAAAAAAAAAAAAAAAAAAAAAAAAAAAAAAATCGAAAAAAAATCAAGAAAAATACAAAAAAATGAGAAAAAGAAAAGTAGAAAAAAACATACGGACTACCATCCCGTTTCATTTTATGTTTATTTTATGTTTTTGTTTTGTTATTTTCTTTCATTAGCTTAAGATCGAGTCTAGTCTTGGCTTAGCAACGTTGTATAGTACATGTAATTGATCAAGATTTTTAACTCGCCACCAGTAAAATATCCTTTATCCAACCAAACCGTGTTTCCTTTTCCCTACACCTAACGTTATAACCCATTTAAAAGCCCTCTTTGATAGTTTATCTTAGGTGCTTACGCCTAGTGGAGGAGGTTTTCGATCCTTTCCCAAGCCTATGGTAATCTATTTGCTATGACAGGTAGTGAGAGATATTTTCCGTTTTCATTTATGAGATTTATTTTGATGACACTTGAGAGATGTGAGTATCTAAACACTACTTGTGAGGTGCTAGTATATAATCTCCGTGCTTATTATGATTGAAGTGGAACGATTATTTGTTGTAATTACTTTTATGTTTGCATTAAATGACCCCTAACTTGTATTTTGATTAGAATAAAAGCGCATTTGCTTGAGGACAAGCAAATCTCAAGTGTAAGGGTATTTGATGAGGCGAAAAGTGTACCGCTTTTAAGGGGTCATTTAAGCCTTAAATCGTATTTATTTGATCAAATATTGCCCTAAATCGTTCCTTTTGTCATTTTAGGTACTTTTGAGGAGAAATCTGGAAAAGGAGGCATTTTGGACGTTTTTGGAGCATAAAAGTGAAGAAAACGGCAAAGTCTCAAAATTGTGCTGAAAGTCACCTTTGACGGCGTCAAAATTAACTCCAGACGGCGTCATGCCTTGGCAAGAAAAGTTGGATGTGAAATTTACTCATGACGGGCCAGTGAGTTTGCATGAGAATTCTGACGGCGTCACGCTTTAACTAAATCAAGGGCGTCACGGCTTAAATCATAAGGGGATGGCGTCACGTTATAGGTCCGACGGCGTCAAGCCTTGATAAGCCAGAATGGATTTTTGAAGAGCTAAAGAGGGACGGCGTCAAGATGGTCATCCGGGAACCCTAAAAGCGGCGAGGTGACGGCGTCACAATGCATAAGGTGACGCCGTCAGATGTCAAAGTCTATATATAGTTTTCTA
Source organism: Artemisia tridentata subsp. tridentata (assembly GCA_021014915.2). Taxonomy (NCBI): domain Eukaryota; kingdom Viridiplantae; phylum Streptophyta; class Magnoliopsida; order Asterales; family Asteraceae; genus Artemisia; species Artemisia tridentata. The sequence continues at coordinate 193,415,387 of CP139507.1, forward strand.
ATTTTTTGTCATTAAGAGAGAGCTTAGTGTGTGGAATTTTGGGATAAAACCCTAAGACGATTTTAGCTACTTTTTCAGGGCTTCTTGCCCTGAGATCTTCCATGTTTCATTGAAAGATAAGTTATCAATTAATCATTCAATATGTCTATGTGTTGTTTGATTCTATCTTATGCTTGTCTTTTGTTTAACATGTTAGGCTAATTTTATCTTGTGTTTGCTTAGATCTAATGAAACCTAGCTATTGATTATTGGTTGTTAGTGTGTTGTTAGTTGTATTGGATGATTGTTTATCTATGTTAGGCTTAAGAAAACTGGCTAACTTCCTATTCGGTAACTTGCTTGAACGTCTTAAGAAACATGAACCAAACGCGTACTAAAGGTTTTTATGGTTGTATTTAATGCACAAGCGAATTCTAGTGATCCCATGTTAGGAGCTTCCTAGCCGGCTCGACATAGGAGTGAAGTAGGAGCTTGTAGAGTTTGGGGAAGTAAGTACGCCACCCCACGAATGGTATTAAGGAATACACCCGTCATCCACGCGACTAATACACACTAATTAACCGGTAAAAGATAGTTAGGGAGTAAGGAAATCTAAGTAAACACATTTCTCTACACATAAGTTTCTCACCACTTTTCATTTTTGTTATTTTATTTTATTTGCATTTGTAGTAATTTGGGTTAGTTGACTAGCAACTAATTCCGCCCACTCCTTCAAAACCCGAGATTTTACTTGCTTTTATAAAAATTATAAAAACATAAAAAGAATCTTCCTCAACCCTTAGACCTAATTAGAGTAGCCTTTCACACCTAACGAACACTATTCCCTGTGGAGAACGATCAATCCCCCGTACTTACCACTACACTATACTACATCGGTCAGGTACACTGCCTGGTGGGGTTGTAAGCCTCTTGAGATCCCTCGAGAGGTAAAACCTGTTGTAAGGTTGCAAAACCCACGCATCAACAGCACAAGAATGACATGAAGGCGAGAAGTTTGCTACTACTGACCATTCCCAATGATCAGTTGTTGAACTTTAGCAAGTTTAAGTGTGCTAAGACTCTCTTTGAAGCCATTGTTGCAAGGTATGGTGGGAATGAAGCCCCCAAGAAATCTCAGAAAACTCTCCTAAAGCAACAATTTGAAAACTTTTCTTCTACAAGCAATGAGTCACTAGATCACATGTTTAATAGACTTCAGAAACTAGTGAGTCAACTTACTGTTCTAGGAATTGAGATACCCCAGGAAGATCTCAACTCAAAGTTCCTGAGAAGTCTACCATCAGAATGGGTGATTAGTTCCTTTTTTAGTATAATTTTCCGAAGAAATACTTATGAAAATATTTCCCCGGGTCGTTCTCCCAACGAAGGTTTGACGGCGTTTGAATCGATTCGGTGTCGTGAAAATGTGAAGTGAATAAGTGAACGTGAAAGATTATTTTGGTATTGTTTTATACTAAAATATGGAAAATTAAAAACAATCTACGTTTAACAAATAAAAGCACACAAAAAGAAATCAAATAACGCAAATCTCGGGCTAATCCCGAGACTTATAAAACTAATAGTGAAGAAATAAACCTAAAATGTAAATCTAAAAACTCAAGGGACTGAAAATGTAGTTTATTAAAACTAATTTTATAAAAGAAAATAAAGAAAAAGTTTATAAAAACTTAAGGGACTGAAAATGTAGTTTCGTCAAACTTTATTTATATCTAAAAATTTTAAATCAAAGACAAGGACTGGACTTGTAATTTCTGAAACTTATCTAATACTAAAAACGTTTTTACACTAAGACAAGGGCTAAACTTGTTAAATCTGAAACCTGGGGACTGATTTGTAAAGCTTTAAAACTAAAAACGATTTTTCACTACAAACAACCCAGGTTCGAATCCTGGGTACTACAATTTAACTAAACTATTTTATTTTTTTTTATTTTCTTCTTTTGCAAATCAAATATCAACTAACAAATACTAATTTTATGAAAGGAAACGGATTAAATGAGCTGGAATAATCTGGTAAACAGCTCGAACACAAGCAGTTAAGCTTATACAAATTCTTTTAAGAACAGTCCAAATAGACTCAAAATGGGACTCAATTAAGCTGCCTAGTAAGCTAGAAAAAGCGAACCAAAAGCTGAAACTGATAAACAGCTAGCTTGACTTCTATTTGCCCCAAAATTCAATCAGAAAACTCAAATAGATTGCTAGAAATAAGCCTATGAACTGGGGCTTGTGACTGTGGTGCAGGAGAAATTTCCAGCAGACAAGCAACTTTGATCTTAAAATTAAGGGCTTATAAGAGCTTCTAGATGAACTTATCTTATTGAGACCTTGAATCTAACCACCAGAGATCACAATTCCACAATCCAATCTTACTTATAACTACAAACTGAGCCTAAGAATCAGATTGAAAAGTTGATTATTCTGAGCAGTTTTGACTTTTTGAGTTCTTATACTAGTTTGACTAAATCTAACTTTAAATGATCCTATTGAACTTATTATGTAATACTAAGATGTGATTAACCTAAATTATGTTAACTAACACTAATATTCACCTAAGATCAAACTTTCACCTACTGATTCACTTAACTGCAGCAGTAAACTAAATTGAAAGGTGATTTTGACTTTTTGCTTTAAACCTACTGAATAAATGCTTGAATCAGACTAATATTACCCTAAGTGAAACTTGTAAACTATTGTTACCACTAATTCAAGCCTACAACTCTATTATACTCACTGATCCAAACACCCTTAAAGTAATTGATATGAAACTGTTATGAAGTAACAGTTAGATTTAGATTAAATCTCCATCAAACAAACTGAATTTAAGATCAAGCAGCCTAAATCAAACTCAGAAACTAGATCACAAACCACAAATAACCACAGATGTTCAATAAGCAAATATGAAGCTGTTTCAAACAGTTTTACTAACATTCAATGGCAAACTTAACATGAAATTATCCAATTTAACATTGATTCAGCAACTATAACACTTAATAAACAACAACAAAACAACTAATGCAGATCTAAACTATTAAGAACTAATGATGCAGATTTGAACAAAAGTAGAAATCAAAACTTACAAGGTAAACTTCCCCTCAGCTTGAACAGAGGGGATTCACTATGCTTGCCTGTCTTTAGACAGGCTAGGAGCTTCCACTTCTCCTCCTAGACTATCAGCTTCTTCTGAAATAAGCTCAGCTTATTGGATAAGCTGAGTGTTGACTTTCGTTGACTGAATTAGAACTTTGAATTTTTGAGAATGAATTGACCTTAATAATCACTTACAGTAAGCTATTGAGCTTATATAAGCTGATGTTTGTTTAAAAAAAAAGCTTAATGAAGCTGTGGGTAAATTTTTAAAGGAATTTTCAATGTTTTTGGATTTTTTTAGTTGAAATGAACAAAATAGAGTTAAACAAAAACAATTAAGCTAAAAATGCTTTAAATAAGCTACTGGCAAATTTCAAAAACTAAAATCAGAACTATAATGAAAATGAAACAGGATCAAAGTAAACATGAAAATAAAATTTTATTAACTAAAAACTTTCAAAGTTACAATGGAAATTTGAGAACTACAATTCATAAACTAAATTGACAGTAATTAACTACTACTACAGACTCAATTTAAAGAGAAATTACAACAACCTAAAACTAGAAGAAAGACCCTCTATTTATAGTACTCGTATGAACCTTCTAGGCTTGCCACCTTGGCAATCCGTGTGCTCCTCTAGCTCTTCATCACCCTTAGATCACGTCCCATTAATCATAGCCCTTGGATTAAATCCTCTGATGTGTTCGAACCAATGAGAGCCTGCCATGTGTCCATTCATGCGTGTTTTGCTTAACCTGACACCTCTGTCACCTTCTAGAAGGACCAATGATTGACTCAATTACCCTTAATTAGAGTAAAATGTACGGGTAAAAATCTAGGGTTCTTATTGGAATAGTAATTTCTGGGTTGGAGGGTAATTTTGGGGGGCGGGAGTGTGTGGATTTTTTTTTATTTGACCGAATTTGTTATAAGGGTTTGACTGGGTATGGTTGGGTCGGGTATGGGTCAAAGAGTGGGCTGGGTTAGTTCGGTTGTGGGCTGGGTTTAGTAAGGAAGTTGGGTTGGATGAGTATTGGATCCGGGTAGAGAAGGATTTAAAGATTTAAGGTTTTAAAATTATAAGGACCATAAGTGTAATTTCTGATTTCTTAAGGGACTAATAATTGCCAATTCATCAAAGTGATCTAAGGGTGATTTTTGATTTCTTGACCAAGTATGACTTTGCCGGATCTGGTTCTGAGTCTTTTCCGTATCTCGTGCTCGTATTCTTGATTTTCTTGTATTTTTTTGCCGGTTTTTCGTGATATCCGTCCCTGCATAAACAAAACACAAAAACACACTATCTATTGGCATTATGGTTAGGTTTTTGGTCGTTTTGGTCCGGTTTTGGTCAAGAAAAGGTATGTATTTAAGCACATACCAATGGGCTATGCATGTGGTAGTCTGGAAGAACAAGCCAGATGTTGTTTCCATGGATCTGATGGATCTCTATAGCAACTTCAAAATAGTAGAACATGATGTGAAGAAGTCTGCTAGATCAAGCTCAAGCTCTGGGAATGTGGCTTTTATGTCAACTCCCAGTATCTCAAGTCAAGCAGATGATGTGGCAGTTGCTGGAGCAGTTGGTACTGCTAGTGTTAATGTTAGTATGGCTAATACCTCAAGCAGTACTAGTGGACTTCTGGATGAAAATACCTATTGTGCTTTCCTCACTAGACAGCACAATGGTACTATGCTGTCTCATGGAGATCTTCAAAAGATAGATGAAGATGATATTGAAGAGATGGACATCAAGTGGCAACTTTCTCTTCTTAGCATGAGAGCTAGAAGATTCTTGAAGAAGACTGGCAAGAAAATTATCATCAACAGCAATGATATGGCTGGATATGATAAGGGAAAGATTGAGTGCTATAACTGTCACAAGATGGGTCACTCTCTAGGATGCAGGAAACCAAGACAGCAGGATTCAAGGAACAACGGTCATGAAAGCAAATCAAGAGTTGTGGAAGTTACTGATTCAAGCTCAAAAGCCATGGTTGCCATTGATGGCTTAGGGTTTGACTGGAGTTACATTGCTGAGGAGGAAGCAGCTTCAACAGAAATTGCACTTATGGCTTTCTCTAATTATGAGGTACAAGTTTCTAAGTGTTCAAAATCTTGTGATGCATTAAAAGAACTAGAAACTCTTAGGAAAAGATATGATGAACAAAGGTTAGAACTTAATCAGACCAGTTTTAACTTAGCAAATCATAAAAGAGCTTTAGGTGTACTAGAAGATCAGATAGTTCACTATAAGGAAAATGAGTCTACCTTTAGTGATACTGTTGCAATACTTAAGAGAGACTTAATGCTTAAAGATGATGAGATTAGTATGTTAAAACATGAGCTGGATCAGGTTAAGATAGCTAATCAGAACATTCAAATGACTGTTGACACATTAGAATTTGCAACTAAAGGTGTCAGTAGGATAACTGAGTGTCAAATATTGAACAAATCTAAGTCAGGCCTAGGGTACAAATCAGTTCCACCTCCCTATAGAGGAATTCCAACATCCCCAGGCATAGACTTAGAACACACAGGACTCCCTGAATTTCAACTTCCTGAGCTTAAGTATAGTCCTCAACCTACAAAGGAAGTAGATGATAAACCTGTGTATAAGAGTGCAAGTGATGCCTCACTTTCTGAGGATAAGGTGTCCTCAGCTAAGGATTCAGATGCTCCAACCATTGAGGAATGGATTTCTGACGATGAGGATGATCAGGCTGTGGTGGAGCCTATCAGTGTTAAGATAGAAGAACCAAATGTTCCAAAGATGGTGAAACCTGAGACTGTTAAGCCTAGAGCAAATGCAAAACCTTTTAGACCCACAGTTAGGTATGCAGAAATGTATAGAACCACAAACAAGCCCAGAGGTAACCAAAGGAATTGGAACAACCTCAAATCTCACCAATTAGGGGATGATTTTGTCTGCTATAGGAAAGCTTGTTACATTTGTGGTAGCTTTGACCATCTTGCAGCCTTTTGTGATAAATGGGTAAGAGGGTATACAAACCAGAGTATGAGCCTAGAAAGACCTCAATCTCTTCCTAGGAATGATAGAATGATACCCAGATCAGTTCTTTTAAGGTCTGGCCTTAGACAAATTCAAACTGTTAAACCAGCAGTTCAAACTATCAGACCTATTAGACCTGTTCACCCAAGACCAACAGTTCAAAAGGGTATAACAGTGTTTAAACCAGCACAACAAACTGACAAAAGAACCTATTATCATAGAGTAGTGGTGAAAAACCAAGTTTGGAAACCCAAAGTCACAACTACAAAGCCAGCAGTTCCTACTGCTAGCAGAGTAGTTAGTACTGGTGTAAGTAACAACACTACTAAGAGACATATAGGTACTGGAGTAAGTGCATCAGCATGTTGGGTATGGAGACCTATTAAACCCAATGGTGCTAAGATTGTGTTAAAAAGAATGAATTATGTTGATGCTAGAGGAAAGCCTAAGTCTGTAATGGCTTGGGTGCCACAAGGAAATTAGTTTTTCTTGTTATGTGCAATGTTAGTCATATGTTTGTATCTTGTTTCTTTGGTTTTGGACTAACAATTTCAGGATTAGAGGAAAAGCACCAAGGAATTACAAATGCTTGATGTTTTGGACTAAATGGTGATTTGGAGCTTAGTGTGTTGTCTGTGCACACAACAAATGGTTATTGGTTCACCATGTCTAACCCACATAAGAACCAACTAGTCCAGAGCAAACGGTTTTTGGTAAAGACTACTCAAATCCGTTAATGGTTGACAATTTACCAAAAATTGTATGGTTATCAGCTCACCATATCTAACTATGAAGAGTTGGCTAGTCCAAAGCAAACGGCTATTGGTAAAGACTAATCAAATCCGTTGATAGCTGATAGTTTGCTAAAAACTATGTTTGAGCAATGATGTTTTAATCCTTTTTATAAGTTTATACGGCTCAACAAATTTTTATCAGCAGTTTGTATGGTTAGTGCAAACTTAGTACGGCTCAACTAGCCGTTGTAAAAATCTGTCAGTAATAAATTTTATAGCTGTTGGGGTAAAATCATTATTCTTAGAGTACTTATAGGGATTTTTCTTGAAGATAATTATCTTTTTACCATAAATTTATTTATTCTATTTTCAAAGATAATTTATCTCATACGCAAAATTCGCTAAACCCTAACAGTATCTACAAAAACTCAATTGGCTATCAAAATCCTTCAATTAACCTTATTCGATTAACTTTTTAATCTTCTCATTCACAAAGGAATCATTGAAAATGGCTGAATTGGTTTTTGTAAAGACTCACAACCAGATTGCTTTTCTAAGGAAAATAGAGGAGGGAGATGGACCTCGATTTCATGAGATTATGGACTTTCTCAACAACTCTCATATCAGGTATGCTTTAACCGTCTCTCCAACTCTTTATGTCTCTCACATCACACAGTTCTGGCAGAATTCTACTGTCTTGACTAGTGAAAATGGAGACTTAGAAATTCACTCCATAGTGGATGGAATTAACTTTTTTGTTACCGAATCTGCACTTAGGAGACATCTTAAGTTGCAAGACTCAGATGGTATCATCACTATGCTAAACACTAAAATTTTTCAAGAACTTGCCAGAATGGGGTATGACACATCCAATCAAAAACTCACTTTTCAAAAAGGATGTTTCTCCCCACAATGGAGATTTTTGATACATACTCTCCTACACTGCTTAAGTCCCAAAAAGACAGCATGGGAGCAATTGCGTAGCAATATTGCTATTGCTCTTATTTGTCTGTCAACAAACAAGGTCTTTAATTTTTCAAAATTTATTTTTGAGAGTATGGCATCAAATGTTCATAGCAAAACCAAGTTTCTAATGTACCTAAGATTTGTTCAAACTCTTTTGAATAAAAAGAAGAATTTGCTTACAAAACCAACAGAAACTTTTGCTACTCCTAGCCTTCAATCAAAAGTTTTTCAAAACATGGCTATGGCTAGTAGGCTTTTTAATGGAGTAGTAGTCCCATTGTTTCCTGAAATGCTTCAAACTGAAGTGGGTGAAGGTTCAGTACAACCAACTGATCCCCATCACACATCCACTACAGCTTCTGAAAGAATTCAACCACCCCCAATTCACACAACTTATAGGAGAAGGACCACATCTAGTCTAACTAGAGTGGCTACCGGATCTTTGCCCCATGATTCACCTCTCCTAGCAGGTTACACAGCTAGAAGTGATGAGGGTAGCTCTTCACAAAATGAATTGATGTCATTATGTACCAAGTTAGAAAACAAAGTTGAAGCTTTGGAGGAGGAGCTTAAGACCACCAAGGAGGAGCTCAAAGCCCACAAGGAGAACTTTGATAAGGTCTACAACAGATTGGCCTTAAGGGTGAAGAAGCTGGAAGAACAATTAAAGAAGAAAAGGGCAAAGGTAGTATTGGATTCTTCTGATAGTGATGATTCAGACACCTCAGACGATTCAGATGGTAATGATGGTGATTCTTCCAAAAAGGGGAGGAAAACAGATAAAGGCAAGAGGGATGAATCTGAAGCTCAGGGGAGGCATGAACAAGGAACAAGTGAACAATTTGATACTAATGTTGCAGATATGGAAGTAGAGGAACAGACTCATGAAGCTGAGAAAGAAGAAGTTCAGACTGGTGACATAAATCAAGAAGCAGTTCATACGGTTGAAACTGCTGAGACAGAGTTTGAAACAGTTCCTACGGTTAGTTCATTTTCAGGTACTGATGAGGAAGAATATCAAAGAAAAAGAACTGATAAAGGAAAGAAGCCAATGACACCAGAAGAAGCTGAACAAGAAGCTGAAAAGATCAAGAAGGTAAAGCCAAGAACTCAAGGACAAATAGAATTTGATGCAGAGGTAGCAAGAAAGCTTCTAGAAAAGGATTTAGCTGATGAACAAGCTCAGATAGCTCAAGATGCAGAATTAGCAAGGAAGTTGGCTGCAGATGATGTAAGAAACATAGCTGAATTCATGGAGAGAACAAGATCTGAAGATGTTGATCAAGAAGTGCAATGATAATTCTTAGAGATGAAGATCTAAGTGAAGAAGAAAAGTCAGAGAAACTTAAAGAATTCATCTTGTCAAAGAATAAAGAAGTTACTTGGAATGACTTAATGCAGAGAATTAGAGATAGACAAAAGCATGGTTACAAGACAAAGATGCCTACCAAGAAAGAACAAGTCAATTTTATGAAGCATTATTTGAAGAACCAAGCAAATTACAAGATGAGTGATTTCATTGGAAAGACAGATGCTGAGATAGAAAAGCTGAATTCATGGAGAGAACAAGATTTGAAGATGTTGATCAAGAAGTCTTCAATGAACAATTACAATATCTGTTAGATTCTGATTTCATTGTAAGAGCTCAAGCAATGATGATTCTTAGAGATGAAGATCTAAGTGAAGAAGAAAAGTCAGAGAAACTTAAAGAATTCATCTTGTCAAAGAATAAAGAAGTTACTTGGAAGGATTTAATGCAGAGAATTAGAGATAGGTAAAAGCATGGTTACAAGACAAAGATGCCTACCAAGAAAGAACAAGTCAATTTTATGAAGCATTATTTGAAGAACCAAGCAAATTACAAGATGAGTGATTTCATTGGAAAGACAGATGCTGAGATAGAAAAGGCTTTCTATGAGACATATGCAAGACTGAATACTTCAGACAAGAAGGATGCTACAAAGAGAAAGAAAAGAGAACCAGAAGTTCTAGAATCTGATGTTACAAAGAAGTCAAAGTCTGGAGAAGAAGGATTGACTGATGAACAGATTAAGAGTATGATAGTGATAGTTCCAGAATCTACAAACATCAAACCATTACAAGTAAAACATCCTATTATTGATTGGGAAGTTTTCACAGATGGAAGAATGAAGGGATGGAAAATAATAAGACTTGGTGGTATTACTGAAAGGTATAGGTTGTTTGAAGATTTACTCAAAGGTTTTGATAGAGAAGATCTTAATCAGCTGTGGAGCTTAGTAAAAGAGAAGTTTAAAGTTCAAGACCCTATTGAAGACAAAGATAAAGAGTTATGGGTGCAGCTGAAGAGGATTTATGAACCAAATGGTGGAGAATCAATGTGGAGATTTCAAGCACAAGTCAAGGATGTCACTTGGAGATTATTTGAATCTTTTGGAGTGCACAGAGTGTCTACCAAGGATGGAATAGAGATTTATATGCTGGTTGAAAAAGATTATCCACTCAGACCAGTTGTTTTAACAACTATGGTATCTGTAATGCTCAAGGCTAATGAAGAATCTGAGATGGTTGATATGTTAGTAACTAAGATATTCAACCTTGAACAAGAAGTGAAAGCTAGATCTAAGAGGATTGCTTGATAGTGTTTGGAAGAATCCCCCTCATAAAGAAGATAAAGCTTAATGTGAAGAAACTTAGTGATTTGGAGAAATCATAAGTTTAGGGGAGGATTGTTAGGAATTAAGCTTTAAGCAATTAGTACGGTTCAGTATAAAAGTTAGTACTGCTGATGAGTTTGAAGACAAACTGACAGTACAAAGTCAGTTAGTATGGTTGAAGAAGAAGTTAGTACGGTTTATAACTTTGTAAAAGATAATTATAGAAAAGATTTTGTGTATATCTTCTAGAATTAGAATGATAGTTATCTTGTAAAGGAATCCTTGGTCTATAAAAGGATTGCCTAGGTTTAAGGTTATATACGATTAGACGATTAGATTATTGTTTTGGTTAAGATTCAAGGTGTAAACCCTAGTACTATCTAAGAGTACTCATATTATTCATAATAATATTGAATCATTGAAGTACATTGTGTTCTTGTTTATTGTTTCATTGATAACATACGTACAAAATCTTCTAAGTGCTTGGTAGTAAATTCCGCGTGCTACTAAGTAATATTCAGAGTATCCTCCACACAAATTCGTGTGTTTAGATCCGGTCACATCCCATAGGGTATCAATTTAGTTTTGTTACCCTTGAGATGTATAATTCGCTTAGCGAAGAAGTATGCGAGATTATATGGTTGTTGGGTTAGGAGACAGTAAATCATATGAGCACAACACGCCGAAACTTGCTCACGATTTCCTGTTAGACTTAGAACATTTTCTCGCAGGATGACTGCCCAAGAAAGTAGTTCATGACGAATCTCATCCAAATGAATTTTCGTTGGATTTGGGTAAGAGGAGGAGTATTTATGAGTACGGATGAGTTTGGTTAGTTCGGTTGGAGAGGGTATGTAGGAACAATATGGACTATCCTCTTCACGAAAGTTGAAGAGGGACTCAAGACACCAATCTTCAGTATAGGCACATTGCCCATGATTGGGAATTCGGAGAATTTGAGCAAAATGCTCAAGGGTTAGGACAAATTTGAAATTTCGGACCCAAAACCAAAGTGACAAAGATTGATCCTCGTTACGTACGAGTTTAACTTGTAGAAAGAATTCTAACACAAAACGAGGACAAATGTGCTCGTTGATGTGTAGTAAGCAATCGAATCCTATAGCTCTAAATGATGTGTTGATATCCCTATGATAAATTAAGGATGGATCAACGACTTGACCTTCAAGAAACCGACGGGTTTCAAGATTGACATAGGCACGAATGTGGATACCGGGTGTTGTGGGTTCACGAGATATTTTGGGTGTATAGGTTTCGGTTAGAAGATGATCAAAATCATACTCATGAGACATTATTGTTTCCTATAAGAAAATTTTAGGAAAAATTAGAATTGAGAGTAGTTGCATTAAGGACACGTGCCTAGTGTGTGCCTATATGCAAACTATGTGGAGGTGCAGTAATCTCGACTCTAGAATTAAAAATAATGAGATTACCCAAACAATCCTAATTTACTTTTGCTCAAGCAAATATGTCGAAAAGTGCATATTGATTATGTAATTCGATCAATATTTGTGAGATCATGTATGCATGAGAAAACATTTTTAGTTTACATCAACAATGCACGAAAAGCTTTTCATGAACCTAATTTCATGAAATTTTTTGAAAACAATGGAATTGGGGTGTTTGCAACTTCAATGTTTTGGTGCCAAAAGTTTTAAAAATTTTGAGTGTTGATGACTTCTAATTGCAAGTTTCCTAGACATGATTCCTCTTAAAAAAATTTAAGGAAAATATGTGATTTAATTTGGTTTATGAAAATATTATGTTGAGGGAATCACCTATTATCTAATCTTGGTACTAATTAAATAAAGACTCAAAAATTGAAAATCCCCAATTCAATTTTCATGTATGAACAAACCCTACACTCAAAATTAAAGAAAATTAAAGTAAGATAACTTACAATTTATGTTGAAAAAGTGAAAGTGATTGATAATCTTGAAAATCAATGTCTTGAATATGATCTTGAAGGGGTGTAATTGAATTTTGGGTTGTGGTTTGGTTTTGACAGCAGTTGCAGAAGTTGGAAAGGTTTGAATTTGGTTATGTGGGAAAAAGGGGACTGAAATATGGGATGTACCAGATACACGGTTCCACGGTACCGTGCCACATTTAGTGGAGCCGTGATCTGCTGGGATGGTTTTCTATCCCATTTTGATTTTTGACGAATAAGTCTTGCTGTTTTAGTGAGACTTTTTGACGCGAGGAAAGAATTTATACCTAATAAATTCTTTTGACGAGGGGAACCTAGACTAGACGGAACGAGACACACGAGATGACTTCAATATTTCCCGTGAAATATTTAAATAGTCATGAGGGGGAAACGCGGGATGACTTTAATAGTCATGAGATTTATGGAATATGTTCCATCATTCCTAGACCTAGACGAAGGTAGTTGAAGGATTCTCGTTTGAGAGGTTTGGTTAGGATGTCAGCGATATTGTCTTGAGAGGGAACTTTCTCAATAGAAATGTTTCCTTTCTGAACGTTATCGCGAAGGAAGTGGTGACGAATTTCGATGTGTTTGGTACGGGAGTGTTGAACGGGGTTTTTGCTCAAGTCAATAGCACCTTTATTATCGCACATAATGGGGACGTCATCTAAATGGATGTCATAGTCATTAAGGGCTTGTTTCATCCACAGTGCTTGTTGACATGCCTTTCTGGCGCTTACGTACTTGGCTTCGGTCGTGGAGATAGTAAGAGCCGTTTGTTTCTTGGAGAACCAAGAAGTTAAGCAACAACCCATGAAGGTACAAACGCCACTCGTACTTTTTTGATCCACATAATCTCCCGCACGATCAGAGTCGGCATAGACAACAGTTTCTACACCGGTCCCCTTGGGATAGAATAATCCCAAGTATATAGTGCCTTTAATGTATCGGAAGATACGCTTAACCGCTTCAAGTTGAGAGGTTTTGGGATCCTCTTGGAAGCGAGCACAAAGGCAGACACTAAACATGATGTCGGGCCTACTTGCCGTGAGGTATAGCAAACTTCCTATCATACCTCTATACTTAGTGCTATCCACGGACTCACCTTCTTCATCTTTCATGAGTTTTATTTCCGTGGACATGGGAGTTTTCATGGGCTTAGACTCTTCCAAATTAAACTTCTTAAGCATCTCCTTACTATATTTAGATTGGTTAAAGAAGATACAATCTTCCATTTGTTTAATTTGTAAACCAAGGAAGAAATTTAATTCGCCCATCATGCTCATCTCAAACTCGTCACGCATGATCTTAGAGAAATCATCGCACAGTTCTGGACAAGTTAGCCAAATATGATGTCGTCGACATATATTTGAACAATGATGAGATGTGAATTACGTTTCTTTGTGAAAAGTGTGTTATCTACCACTCCCATGGTATATTCATGTTCGATCAAGAATGCCTTTAGTCTATCGTACCAAGCTTTAGGAGCTTGTTTGAGACCATAGAGTGCTTTCTTGAGTTTATAAACATGATTCGGTTTCTCGAAATCAACGAATCTCGGAGGTTGTGCAACATATACCTCCTTGTTGATATAACCATTTAGGAATGCACTTTTCACATCCATTTGGTATAACTTAAAGTCTAAGGCACAAGCGTAGGCAAGGAGTATCCTAATAGACTCTAATCTAGCTACGGGTGCATAGGTTTCATCGTAGTCTATTCCTTTTTGTTAATTATAGCCTTGTGCAACCAACCTTGCCTTATTTCTAGTTACGATGCCATTTTCGTCGAGTTTATTCCTAAACACCCATTTAGTTCCTATGATGGTTTGATTCTTAGGAGGAGGTACTAAATCCATAACTTGGTTTGCGGTGAATTGATTAAGTTCCTCTTGCATGGCGACTACCCAACTTTCATCCTTAATCGCTTCACCGACATTCTTAGGTTCTACGGTTGATATGAAACAAAAGAGATTACTTTTTGTGGAAAACTAGAAGGGGGGTTGAATAGTTTTTACCGTTTTAAAATTAATTCGCTTGGTGACTTAACGTGATTTCAAAGTAAATACTCACAAACAAACAATATAAGTAAAGTAAGTAAGGATAGGAACAATCAAACCACAACACGGAGATTTATAGTGGTTCGGCTAAAAGGACTCTCTTCCTTGCCCTACTCCACTCCTCGAGTCTCTAACTCGAGAGTTTTTCTTCACTAAGAAACAAACTCCCTTCTCGGCGGAGAAAACCTTTATACACGTTGCTTACACTTTGTCCAGTACTAAGCTAAACACCGGGTTCTTTACAAGGGTACAACCACTCCCGTTGGTTCTTTCACAAGGGTACAACCACTCCCGACACTCTTTGTGTTTTAAGGACTAAAACACTAACCAAACACTACTGAATGAAAGGTATAACAATGATGTGTGAACTAATACAAAATCATACAGAACCTAACTAATGAAACTTGCAACAGTAAGTATGTTGAAGCTTGTATGCTTGATCTTCTTTGCTACAAAAGTGAGATCAACAAGAATGAAATGAATGATATGGGTTAGTGATATGCAAATGAATGATTATATATTTTAAGCTATATGAGTGATGAATGTGCTAGAATGATCAGCTTGCTATTTATAGGCAAACTGATAAAACAGTTGGCGGATCCCTTAAATTGGATCCGCCCTTGTACTGGCTTGGATCCGCCAGTGCAGGACAGCTAAGAGATTCTCAAATCTTTCTATATCTTGCACAATCTTTTCATATCTTCTACTGTCAACTCTTTAGCTTGAAGATCTATACAAGATATCTCAAAAAGCTTTCTAAGATTATGTTCATGATGCATGCCATGATGTCATCCTAAATATTTCTAATTTAAGAAATAAAAATGTAAATGTATATAATGTTATTCCTAGTAATCTTGTAATGTGGAAATGTGTTTTAAAAGACTTATCACTATAAATGTAAAAATCTTAATCTTATATTTATGCTTTGCTTAAAGATAAACTTTGTAATTGTCATTAACAAAATTAAGCAAAGATCGTAAAATATAAATAACGTTTTTATGACGATATTTGTATTAACCATCTCCCTCTTTTTGTTGATGACAAAACATAAAGTGCATTTTTAAGCAATGAAATAAATAAAGTATGAGTCTTTTAAAAATATAGATTAAGTTGGTTTTATGTAAGTTTTGAAAACAATTTTAAGTATAAAAACATGTACTGTGATGTTAACAGTATGTATGAAACTATGTATGAAACTTAATCCTATCTCCCCCTTTTTTCGAAACAAAAAGAAGATATGTGTAGCGGAATGTGGTGAACAAATCTTGGTTATTACTCCCCCTAAATTGGAGTACCAAGATTGTTTCAATGATTTTGAGAACTTTAAAAGGTCCCCCTTGGATAATACTCCCCCTAATTGGAGTGTCAAGGTTAAGATGCATAATCCTACAAAACAAATGGTTAGAATATGATATGCTCCCCCTCGATGTATACTCCCCATTTCTAGGGTTGGTCGTATACTTTTCAAGGATGAGAAATGCTATAAAATGATGAGTTAGTACATGATATACTCCCCCTTGATCTATACTCCCCGTTGCGAGGGTACCAATGTATATGATTCAAAGTTGAGAAAAGCTACAAAACAAATGTTAGTTGTAAATCAATCCAACCAAGTAGCATAATGCATATGTATAGGTCAAATAAACACAATATTTCAACCCATTTGACTTTAAAAAGTCAAAAATATGTGTCTGATAAAAAATGCACCTAAGTAGAAGTGGTCCAACCATACAATCAAGTTAGTAAATTAATCAAACCAAGATATTATGCCAAATAGTGATCACCCATAAGCATAAATATAACATCCATTACTTGAAAATTTGTTTGTGACATAAGTCACAAAACATGATGTTACAATAAAAAGAAAAAATAAAAGGTTACTAAAAATAAAAAATTCCTAAAACAATCCTATGAAATACTATAAAAGGAAACTAGGAAGAAACTAAAATTTGCCTATTGCGGAGGATGAGAGATTGCATTTAGGCGTTCGAGAATATGGTTCAAAACGAACCTCATCTCATTTTGAAGCTCATGGACCAAGATGTTGGTCCTTTGGGCCAAGTGAGCGGTCCTCTCGCATTGTGAGCAATCATGCCTTGGAAAGTTAGGAGGAAGAGTGGGCTCAATGGCTTGTGGTGGTGGTGGTGGTGGTTGGTTGTTTGGTGGTGGTGGTTTTGGTTGGTAGTTTGGTGGTGGTGGTGTTTGGTTGTTTGATGTTGGAGTTGTGAGGGAGTTAAGCAAGATGGATTGAAGATCCATGGCTTCACCAAGGCGGGAATCCACCATATTGGAGAGAGCATAGAGGCGGGTGAGCACCTCATTGATCTTTTCATGGGTTTGTGGTTGATTGATCTACATTGCCTCATCAATGGCAATGAGTGTAGATGTAGGTGAGAGAGGTTGTGTTTGTGGTTGTGGTGGTGGTGGATCATGGTAAAGTGGACCATGGATATCCCGATAAATGGGATGGAAGAGCATAGGTGTTTGACCTTCAAAGGTCATGGGAGGTAGATTGGTTGACCTTGGTGGAAGGTCTTCCAAATCATCCAAGTATGGATGAGGTGATGAAGGTGGAGTTCTAAACAACTCTAGGGGCTGAAGTTGTGGTGAATGTTGTGGTGAAGGTAATCTATGAGGTTGTGATGGAGCGAGTGGTGGTGTGGTTGCTATAGGAGTGATTGTTGGAGGTGGTGTGTTGATGATGGTGTTAGATGGTGTTGGAGTTGCAATGTTTAGAAAATTTTCATTTGCTATTGGTGAGGAGATGTTGAGTGGAGATGACTCCTCTGATGATGAATTAGCTAAGTTCACGAAGCAACAAAGACGGACACTCATACGAGCTGTCCTTCGTGCGGGTCTGCTTGTAGATGAGTTATTTGATTTTGGCATTGTTGAAATGTGAGAATAGTTGCTCTAAGGTACAGAAATGATAGTTAGTAGTGATGGTTGTTGTGTGATTTGTGATGATCCTGAGGTTCTAATTTATAGATAGAAGGTTTGTTGATCTGTATGTTTGGATTTGATGTGAATCCAATGAGGAATGTTGGTTCCTAATGATTTGGAACAAAAATTTGTGCTAGTCACATCATTTAAGTCAAACCATAGAGCTTAAGTTGTGTGAATTTTAGAAGATTTGCAGTAAATACAAGGAGTGAGTAGAAATTCCGTTGATGTGATGTTCCCATGATTTCAAAGAACCAATTTGAAGGTTCCTTGCTTGTTACAGAAAGGTAACTCACATGGAAAATTTGAATATTCAAATTTTGGTGGGAAATGGATTTCTTATGATTCTAAGTGTTCCTAAAAAATCCTAATGAGTTTAATGATCAGTACTAAAGACTAGAATCAATAATCTAAGGATCGGGATTAGTCGGGAATTTTTTGAAAAAGTTACTGTTGAAGCCTGCGGATCCACTCGACAACAAAGGCGGAACCAAATTTTTGGTTCCGCGGAATCCGCAGGTTCATGACTGGCGGAGCCAAAGGATACAACAGGCGGATCCAAAATATGGGATCCGCCATACAAAAGTATCAATTTAAACAGAACATATGTCATATTTTGCGTTACTCGTTCAAATCCCGAAAATCATCCTAAAACATATCTAACTACTAATATTTGATAGAATAAGACTAAAAACATAGGTTCTAATACACGTTTGCACATAGATTAATCTGATGATAATAACTTACCATAACAGGAGGTTAAGCCAAACGATGGCTTAAGCATGAAAAATTGATAAAAACAAGTGTTATTGACCTGCAATGTTAAGTTAGTTTATATACAAGTAAGTACAAGCATAATATCCTAAGAAACACACAAGTTCAACACATCATTGTTTGAAAATTTCTAATGCCAACTTCACTTCTTGCTCATTTTCTTATGAAGCTTCATGATCCAACGGCCCAAATTCTTCACCATTCATTTGGTTTGTTTAAACTCCGCTGATTCGTTCGGGATTGGAGGAAGTTAACTCAAGTACTCGGGTGGTGAGATCCTTGAGTTTGGCAAACCATCATCTTCACTCGTGGATGATGATGATGATGTAGGAGGAAGTGGACATTTTCCTTTTGCCACTGCTACCCTATGATCACTTAGAGGAACAAAAGTGTGTGGAATCTCGAGGTAGTCGGGAACGAATCCTAAAGAATTTTGAGGAATGGGTGCAAAGGCTCTATAGAGACGGGTCAGAAGCATCCCGTAAGGCATTGCGGTGGTACCTTGAACTGGAATATCGGCCATTCTTTTGGCGATATAGTAAGCGAGGTTGAAGGGTTGATGGTTTGATACGCAATACATCATGTAACAAAGGCTAGCGTTAACATGATCCCTATTCCCTATGGTGCTTATGACATTAGCCCTTAGAAGCTCTTCAAGCTTCTTAAATTGAGGCTTAAGTTCATTAAGTTCCATGGCAAATGGATCTCTATCAACTTGACGACCTCGGTGTAACCTAGTTTGGTTGTTCCAAGGCAAAAAGAGATGCTCACGAATGGTTTCTTTTGCGGTTAATGGTGTGGCATATGGTGTCGAACGTTCAAGGTTGGATTCTAGAATGGTCAACGACCACTTGTCAGAATAGAAACATGTTCCTTGATTTGGAACTCCTAAGACATCTCCAAATTGATCTAAAGGAATATTGAATTGGGTTTCGTTGACTTTGAAGTGGACATTCATGTATCCATAGTCATTTGAACTAAGTCCTACACTAGCATAGAACTCGAGAATGAACCTAGGGATGATGGGCTCATCGATGTCAAGAAGGCTATCGAAATGAATCGCGGCTAATTGTTCTCGGAGAACGGTACCTTCATAGAATGAGGGGTCTACGGTTCTACCCTCGTGGACATAGCGTTTTTCTAACGCTTTGAAGATTTTGATTTGAGCTTTGGAGAGACCTTTGGTTTTGTGGTGTTTGGGTAGGTATTTAACGGTTTCTTTGTGATCATAATTTGTAGTGGGAGGCATGATTATCCTAGACACAAGAATTTCATAATTTAGTTAAAATTATCGAAAATACGTATATTAATTTCTAGTGTGTACCTACATAGGGACAATGTGGAGGTGCAGTTATCTCGACTCTTTTTTATGCATGAAAGTTTATTTATGCAAGTTTTATAACGAAAATGTGAAATAACCCAAATGCTCCTAATTCAATGTAGCTACGTTTGAATGTACCCGAAAATACATATTAGTTATGTATTTCCTTTAGCATTCAAGAGACATTATGCAAGTGATGTTTTAAAACATAACATTTTGTATTTTTATGAACAATGTCCAAAAACCATTTTTCCTAGTCGTGAGAAGATTTTACCAAAAATTTCTCATGGGGTTTTCGATGAATTATGATAATGCCATATGATGTGCAATTTCTAACTATGAAAAACATGATTTGTTATGCAATTCAGTAAATATGCTTCATGATTTTACAAGAATTATGCATAAACCCCAAGTTTTGATTTTGTGCATGAAACAGAAATCCTAGACGCAGATCAGGAATGTAGACATGATAAGGATACTTACAGTGATGATTAGAGCACAAATTGGTTGTGAAAGATGGCCTAAATTGTAAAGTTGGTGTGATAATGGTCGAGTTCCAGTAGCTAGTATGTTTTTGGGAAGTGTGAATAGTACATGAAGTTTATTTAATATACAGAAAATTGGCTCAGCAGGCCACGGATCCGGCGGATCCAAAACAAGGGATCCGCCCTTGTTGTCGTTTGGATCTGCAGGATCAGAACACAAAATTAGGTTATTGCCGTGTTTGGTTAATCTAAGGTTCGAGCTAACGTTTTATCTACTCACTAGGTTCCATTAATCCTAAACCTAGTCTAAGATAGTTGAAAGGTTCTCTCTTAAGGGGTTTCGTGAGGATGTCGGCAATGTTGTCCTCTGAGGATACTTTCTTGATTGAGATGTTTCCCTTCTGAACATTGTCGCGTAGGAAGTGGTGTCGTATTTCTATGTGTTTGGTTCTAGCGTGTTGAACTGGATTTTTGCTGAGGTCGATAGCTCCCTTGTTGTCGCAAAGAATAGGAATGTCGTTGAGTTCAATTCCATAGTCGACGAGAGCTTGTTTCATCCACAGTGCTTGTTGACAAGCTTTTCCTGCTGACACGTACTCGGCTTCAGTTGTTGATATTGTGAGGGCTGTTTGTTTCTTAGCAAACCATGAGGTGAGATAATGTCCTACAAAAGTACAAATATCACTTGTACTTTTTATATCAACATAATCACCGGCATGGTCTGAGTCGGCATACACTATGGTTCCCATTCCCGTTCCTTTGGGATACCATAATCCTAAATGTGTAGTGCCTTTTATGTACCTAAAGATCCGTTTAACGGCTTCAAGATGGGATATTTTGGGATCTACTTGAAAGCGTGCACATAGAAAACCACTAAACATAATGTCTGGTCTACTAGCCGTTAGGTAAAGTAAACTACCAATCATTCCCCTATATTTAGTGCTATCTACGGATTCACTTTCTTCATACTTAATGAGTTTAGTTTCCGAGGACATTGGTGTTTTAATAGGTTTTGAATCTTCAAGACCAAATTTATTAAGCATATCCTTGATATACTTAGATTGGTTAAAGAATATCCCATCTTCTAATTGTTTGATTTGGAGACCTAAGAAAAAGTTTAGTTCCCCCATCATACTCATTTCAAACTCATCATGCATGATTTTTGAAAATTCATCGCATAACTCTTGACAAGTTGAACCGAATATAATGTCATCTACATATATCTGGACTATGATAATATGTGATCCGTTTTTCTTGGTGAAAAGAGTATTGTCTACTAGGCCCATGGTATACTTATGGTCAACTAGGAAAGTATTAAGTCGATCATACCAAGCTTTTGGTGCTTGCTTAAGTCCGTATAAAGCTTTCTTAAGTTTGTAAACATGATATGGTTTTTCAAAATCACCAAAGCCGGGAGGTTGTGCTACATACACTTCCTCATTTATAAAACCATTTAGAAATGCACTTTTGACATCCATTTGAAATAGTTTAAAGTCATGTGCACATGCATATGCAAGTAGTATCCTAATTGACTGAAGTCTAGAGACGGGTACAAATGTTTCATCGTAATATATACCTTCTTGTTGATTGTAGCCTTGTGCTACTAGCCTAGCTTTGTTTCTAGATACTATGCCATTTTCATCCATTTTGTTTCTAAAAACCCATTTTGTACCTATTATGGTTTGATTTTTAGGTTGTGGGACTAATGTCCAAACGTCATTCCTAAAAAATTGATTTAATTCCTCTTGCATCACAATGACCCAAGATTCATCTTTTATGGCTTCATTAATATTTTTAGGTTCAATTGTTGAAACAAAACAATAGAAATTACTTTCGTTTTGAGCTTTAGACCTTAATGTTCTTTCATTGATTTTTCCTATGACGTTTTCTAATGAATGACTTTTGGTTTCTTTGATATTAACTATTTCTCTTTTTACCGGTTCATCTTCATTGTCACTTTCAATATTTTCCTGATTTTCAACCATTTGACTTTCAACTAAGTCATCATCTACCAAAGGTGATGTCTTAGAGGAGGTGGACTTTTATCGAATGTTTCGTTCAATGATTCCTCGACTCTTGAGGTTTCTTTGTTCAAAACTATATATGCTTTACTATTTTGTGAATATCCTAGAAATACACCTTCATACGACTTTGGGTCGAACTTGGTGCGATAATCTTTTGTGTTTAAAATGAAGCACTTACTTCCAAACACTCTAAAATATCCTAAAGTAGGCTTTTTGCCTCTATATAACTCATATGGAGTCTTTTTCAAGAATGGTCTAATTAGAACTCGATTTAGGATATATGTGGATGTATCTACAGCGTGACACCAAAACTTTTGAGGTATGTTTTGTTCATTTAACATAGTTCTACTCATTTCTTGAATTGTCCTATTTTTGCGTTCTACTACACCGTTAGATTGAGGAGTTCGAGGAGCTGAGAAATAATGTGTTATGCCATTAGCATCACAAAAAGCTCCGAATTGGATTTCGTTATCAAATTCACGACCATGGTCGGTTCTTATTGACACTATGTTACTTCCTATTTGATTTTGAATTTTCTTACTTAAGATTTCAAATTTATCAAACGCTTCGTTTTTAGTTTTCAAAAACTTAGTCCATGTATACCTAGAATAATCATCTACTATTACCAAAGTATAGAAGTTTCCCCCGTAACTTTGTATAGCGGATGGACCAAACAAATCCATATGTAATAATTCTAGACACCTAGATGTAGACATCATGTTTTTAGCCTTATGGCTATTATGAACTTGTTTTCCTATTTTGCAAGCATCACAAAAGTGTTGGTCATATTTCAACTTGGGCAGGTTCCTAACGAGTTCCTTAGATGATAAGGATTGAATTAACCTCATATTGGCGTGACCTAAGCGTCGATGCCATAGAATTGAGTTTTCGTCCATAGAGGTGAGACAAAGTTTGTCTTTAGGTGTTTTGTCTAATTTCATAACGTAAACGTTATTCTTTAAAAAACCTTTTCCTACGGTTATGCCATCTTTAAGTATTTTACTTCCATTTTCACTGAAAAGGACGTTATACTTTTTGCGGCATAATTGACTAATACTAAGTAAGTTAAATCCTAAGTTGTCTACATGAGCAACATCATCAATAGTGAGAGAGTCATGAGAAATTGTACCTTTTCCGATGATTTTACTTTTAAGCTTGCTACCGAATGTGACATTACCTCCGTCGTACACTTGGTAGGATGAGAAAAGGCTTTTGTTCCCCTTCATGTGTCTTGAACACCCACTATCTTTAATCCACTCATCTGGTTCTAACTCAACTTTTAAGCATACCTAAGTTCAAAAAAAACTCAAGCGTTTGGTCCCCAATATCTCATGGGTCCGTTTGGGTTAAACATAACATTATCATGGTTCATATATGGAAAAGGTGGACAAGTGTTCCATGGCATGTAGTTGGGATCCTGATAGTTCCTAGACATGTTTTAGTTCCAGCTATTCTGATAATGATGTTGTGAGTTAAAGTTACTCTTAGGAAAGGGGTGTTTGGGAAAACTAGTTTTAGGTCTCTGTTGAACCGTTTTAATCCTAAACTCATTATTAACTTGACCTTTTTCCTATAGTGACTATTGGTTTTTGTTTGTTAACTGTTGTACTAGTGCCAGGTTTTCTAGTGACCTTAACGAATTCAGTACGATCCGAATTACGAGCCTTCTGTTCATCAACTATACCTGCGGATCCTTTTGGTACAACTGACGGAACCAAATTTTTGGATTCGCCAGATCCGTGGGCATCTGACACAGTTGGAACAGGTTCTTGTACTTTCACAGTTTGTTTCGTAAAGTCATTTAAGTTTCCTGATTTCATGAATCCTAGTCCGGTTTTATCATGAGGCAACATTTGAATTTGCATTAACTCATCTGCTAAACAAATGTTTTTATCAAACCTCTTAAACTTAGAGTTTTGTTTGATAAGATCTTCCTGTGTGGTTTTAAGTGTTTCTATTTCTAGTTTAAGTTCCTGACATGAGATACATGTTTCTTTCACACTTTTACCCTTTCCTGATCGTATTTCTTTTTCTTTTAACCAATGGACTTCATTTTCTAAGAGTGTTGTTTTAGTTTTTAAGAACTTATTTTTGTTTATGATTTTTAAAGTAATATCACACAGTTTGTTATATTTTACTTCTATGGTTTCGTCATCTATAGAAGAATATGACGAGTCAGAATGTACCTCTTCTGCGTCATGAGCCATGAGAGCAACTTCGTTGTTCTTAGGCTCGTCGTCATCACCTTCACTATCACTCCAAGCTCCACTAACAAATGCTCTTTGAGACTTGTTCTTTGGAGGCTTTGGACATTCTCCTATTAGGTGACTAGAATCCCCGCACCTATAATATTTCCTATCTACCTTTCCTTTCTTATCATCACGGTCTTTCCGGAAGGATTTCTTTTCTTCACGAGGTGGTCTTATGAACTTTTCTCGTCTCCTAAAGAATTTCTTGAAATCTCTTACGGCCATGGCATATTCTTCGTCTTCACTACTAGAACAAGATTCTTCATCATCACTTGATTCTACCCTAGCTTTCAAGGCAATGGACTTCATCTTCTCCTTTTTGCCTTTAACTATTTCTGAGTCTTTTTCCATCACCGTCTCGTGAACTTTGAGATTTCCAATGAGCTCGTCCAGTGTCATGCTTGAAAGATCCTTAGATTCTTCAATAGCCGTCACCTTTGCTCTCCACTTCGGATGGAGTGCTCTTAGAAATTTCCTGACAAAATTCTTACTGGAAAAAGATTCATCAAGTGCTTTAAGAGATGTAATAATAGTATTAAACCTAGCAAACGCACTATCAATGGTCTCATCTTTAGAGATAACAAATTGTTCATATTGTTGAACAAGAAGATCAATTTTGTTATCTTTGACTTGTGAGTTCCCTTGATGAGTGATAATCAATGATTGCCAAATATCCTTAGCCATTTTACACATAAAAACTCTTTCATATTCTTTCTTAGGTAAAGCATTGTAAAGAATCATTTTGGCTTCATTATTTTTGGCAATCAACTTCTTTTGCTCATCACTGTAACGAGTAAGAGAAGCACCTTCATCCCAACCACCTGAAATATTATTACTTATGGGCTTGTAATCACCCTCTACAATTATATACCATAGATCTATGTCCTTTGACTTCACATATGTCTCAAAGCGGTTTTTCCAGTATATGAAACAATTTGGTTCAAATAGTGGTGGTCTTTGCATAGATTGCCCTTCTTTAAAGTTTTCAAAATCCATTGATTATTTCAAGTTTTAAAATACAATATATTTGAAAATCTTGAGTAACGTAGCTCTGATGCCAATTGTGGAAAACTAGAAGGGGGGTTGAATAGTTTTTACCGTTTTAAAATTAATTCGCTTTGTGACTTAACGTGATTTCAAAGTAAATACTCACAAACAAACAATATAAGTAAAGTAAGTAAGGATAGGAACAATCAAACCACAACACGGAGATTTATAGTGGTTCGGCTACAAGGACTCTCTTCCTTGCCCTACTCCACTCCTCGAGTCTCTAACTCGAGAGTTTTTCTTCACTAAGAAACAAACTCCCTTCTCGGCGGAGAAAACCTTTATACACGTCGCTTACACTTTATCCGGTACTAAGCTAAACACCGGGTTCTTTACAAGGGTACAACCACTCCCGTTGGTTCTTTAACAAGGGTACAACCACTCCCGTTGGTTCTTTCACAAGGGTACAACCACTCCCGACACTCTTTGTGTTTTAAGGACTAAAACACTAACCAAACACTACTGAATGAAAGGTATAACAATGATGTGTGAACTAATACAAAATCATACAGAACCTAACTAATGAAACTTGCAACAGTAAGTATGTTGAAGCTTGTATGCTTGATCTTCTTTGCTACAAAAGTGAGATCAACAAGAATGAAATGAATGATATGGGTTAGTGATATGCAAATGAATGATTATATATTTTAAGCTATATGAGTGATGAATGTGCTAGAATGATCAGCTTGCTATTTATAGGCAAACTGATAAAACAGTTGGCGGATCCCTTAAATTGGATCCGCCCTTGTACTGGCTTGGATCAGCCAGTGCAGGACAGCTAAGAGATTCTCAAATCTTTCCATATCTTGCACAATCTTTCCATATCTTCTAATTTCAACTCTTTAGCTTGAAGATCTATACAAGATATCTCAAAAAGCTTTCTAAGATTATGTTCATGATGCATGCTATGATGTCATCCTAAATATTTCTAATTTAAGAAATAAAAATGTAAATGTATATAATGTTATTCCTAGTAATCTTGTAATGTGTAAATGTGTTTTAAAAGACTTATCACTATAAATGTAAAAGTCTTAATCTTATATTTATGTTTTGCTTAAAGATAAATGTTAATACAAATATCATCCCAAAAACGTTATTTATATTTTATGATCTTTACTTAGTTTTGTTAATGACAAATACAAGTTATATCTTTTAGAAAATAATAAATACAAGTTAAAGTCTTTTTAGAACTCATTTACATTCCACCAAGGTCAACCAATCCTCCACCCATGACCTTTGAAGGTCAACAACCCATGCTTTTTCATCCGGTTTACCTGGATATCCATGGTCCTTTATACCATGATGTACCACCACCTCAACCTCAAACACAACCTTTGTCACCCACATCCACAATAGTTGCCACTGATGAGGCAATGTGGATCAATCTACCACAAACCCAAGAAGAGATTAGTGAGGAACTCACCCACCTCTATTCTCTTTCTAATATGGTTGGATCTCGCCTTGATGAAGCAATGGATCTCCAAACCATCTTGATGAACTCCATCCCCACTCCACCATCATCCAACCAACAGCAACAACAACCATCCAACCAACAACAACAACAACCATCCAACAACAACAACCAACCACCACCACCACCACAAAACCTTGAAACCACTCTTCCTCCCGGTTTCTCAAGCCATGATTGCTCGCATTGCGAGAGAACGGCTCACTTGGCCCAAAGGACCAACATTTTGGTCCATGAGCTTCAAAATGAGATGAGGTTCATCTTGAACCATGTTCTCGAGCGTCTCAATGCAATCTCTCATCCTCCTCAATAGGAACTTTGTTAGTTTCCTCCTATAGGAACTTTTAGGATGTTGTTTTAGAATTTCTTCTTAGGATTTATTTTTCTTGTTTAAATGTAACATCATTTTTTCCAAGTAATGAATGTTATGTTTTTATGCTTGTGGGTGATCAACATTAAGCATATTATCTCATTTTAGAATACTAACATCATAGTATGGTTGTCTTAACTTCATATATTGCTTTTATCAATTGTACATTAGGTACTAAATTTTGATCAGACACTTTATTTTGACTTTTTAAAGTCAAATGGGCTGAAACTTATTGTTTGGTTGACAATTACATATGCATTTTACTTCCATGAAGTAACTAACTTTTCTTTTGTAGCATCTCCTATCCTTGAAATGTATACGTTGGTACTCTAGCAATGGGGAGTATACATCAAGGGGGAGCATATCATAGTCTAACCATTTGCTTTGTAGGAACATACATCATCATACATCATATCCTTGTTACTCCATTTAGGGGGAGTATAAATCAAGGGGGAGCTAGAAAGTTCTCAAAATCGCATTCCGCTACGCATATCTTCTTTTTGTTTCGACAAAAAGGGGGAGAAAGAATTAAGTTTGCATTACTGTGAAACATCACAGTATATACATTTATACTTAAAATTGTTTTCAAAACTTGCATAAAACAAACTTAATCTATATTTTTAAAAAGACTCATACTTCATTTATTCATTTGCTTAAAAATACACCTTATTTTTTTTCATCAACAAAAAGGGGGAGATTGTTAATACAAATATCGTCCCAAAAATGTTATTTATATTTTATGATTTTTACTTAGTTTTGTTAATGACAAATACAAGTTATATCTGTTAGCAAATCATAAATACAAGTTAAAGTCTTTTTAGAACTCATTTACATTTCACAAGATCACTAGAATTTACATTTTATACATTTACATGTTTATTTCCTAAAATGGAAACTTTATTAGTTAAATATTAGGATGACATCATGGCATGCATCATGTACACAATCTTGGTAAGATTTTGTGATATTTTGTTTAGATCTTCAAGCCAAAGAGTTGACATTTGAAGATATGGAAAGATATGGCAAGATTTGGAAATCTATTAGCTGTCCTGCACTGGCGGATCCAAGTGCATACAAGGACGGATCCAAAGTTTGGGATCCGCCGGATCCGCCAGCTGTTCACTCAGTTTGCCTATAAATAGAAAGCTGATCATTTGGACAATTCATCACTCATATAGCTTAAATACATATTCATTCATTTAATAACCCATTTCATATCATTCATTTGATCTTTTCTTTTGTAGCAAAGGGATCAAACATACAAGGATCAACGTTCTGTCTTATCCGTCTAGTTTAGTCACTGTGTGATCTTGTACTAGTTTGCATATCATTGTTTGTATCATTTACATCAGTAGAGTGAGGTTAGTGTTTTAGTCCTTAAAATACAAAGAGTGTTGGGAGTGGTTGTACCCTTGTGAAAGAACCAAACGGGAGTGGTTGTACCCTTGTAAAGAACTCGGTGTTTAGCTTAGTACCGAAAAAAGAAGTAAGCGACGTGTAAAGTTTTTCTCCACCTAGAAGGGAGTTTGTTTCTTAGTGAAAGATAACTCTCGAGTTAGAGTCTCGAGGAGAGGAGTAGGGCAAGGAAGAGAGTCCTTGTAACCGAACCACTATAAACATCCGTGTTGTGTGGTTTGATCATTCCTCTCTTTACTTTTCATATATATTGTGTGATTATTTGTTTGTGTATGTTTTATTTGAAATCACATT
The DNA here is from genome assembly GCA_021014915.2 of Artemisia tridentata subsp. tridentata. NCBI lineage: Eukaryota > Viridiplantae > Streptophyta > Magnoliopsida > Asterales > Asteraceae > Artemisia > Artemisia tridentata. Next base: position 193,444,224 of record CP139507.1, read on the forward strand.
AAGTAACAAAGCGAATCAAATTTTAAACGGTAAAACTATTCAACCCCCCTTCTAGTTTTCCACAATAAACTTTGTAATTGTCATTAACAAAATTAAGCAAAGATCGTAAAATATAAATAACGTTTTTATGACGATATTTGTATTAACACTTTTGTTTTGGGCTTGTGACCTAAGGGTTCTTTGGTTAAGGTTTCCTATGACATTTTCAATGGGATGGTTCTTTTGTGATGTCTTCTTTTCATCACTAGGTTGCCTAACGAACCTACCTCTTCTCCTAAAGAACTTTTTAAAGTCCCTAACCGCTAACGCATATTCTTCATCTTCACTATCGGAACTCGAACATTCCTCGTCACTAGACTCCTTCTTGGCTTTCAATGCTAGAGATCTAAATCTCTCGCTTTTGCCTTTAACTATATCGGAGTCTTTCTTGATTATCATCTCGTGAACCTTCAAGTTTCCTATTAGTTCATTGAGTGATAGTGTCGCCAAGTCTTTTGACTCTTCAATGGCGGTGACCTTTGCTCTCCATTTAGGATGTAGAGCCCTAAGAAACTTCCTAACGTAATTCTTGCTAGAGTAACCTTCATCAAGAGCTTTAAGACTAGTGATAATAGTATTAAATCTAACAAAAGCATTATCTATTGACTCTTCTTCCGAAATGGAAAATTGTTCATATTGTTGAACAAGAAGATCTATCTTGTTCTCTTTGACTTGGTTATTACCTTGGTGAGTGACTAACAAATTTTTCCAAATATCTTTTGCCGTATTATACATAAAAATTCTTTCAAATTCCTTTTTAGGCAAAGCATTGTAAATCATCATTTTAGCCTCATTATTTTTGGCTAGTTTTCTTTTAAGTTCATCACTTTGTTTATCATAAGAAACTGTTTCATCCTTTTTAATTTCCGGATTCTTTTGAATTGGTTGAAATTCACCCTCGGTAATAACATGCCAAAGATCAATGTCTTTTGACTTCACATACGTTTCGAATCTTGTTTTCCAATATATAAAACAATCGGTTTCGAAAAGTGGTGGTCTTTGCATAGATTGCCCTTCTAGATATTTGTCGGAATCCATTGATCGATTCAAGTTTTAAAATACAATTTACTTTAAAATCTTGACTGACCTGGCTTCTGATACCAATTGTGGAAAACTAGAAGGAGGGTTGAATAGTTTTACCGGTTTTTAAGTTCTTTTAGTTCTTTTAAAACTTCTTAAAAACTTTACTATTGGAAATCTTTGATTCGATTCTTATATGTAGCCAATCAACACCAATATGAACACTACACTAAACTAACTAATATAAGTAATAAAAGTAAAGAGAAGAGATGGAAAGATCAAACCGGGACAAAAGGATTTATAGTGGTTCGGCTACGAAGCTCTTCTTCGCCCTACTCCACTCCCAGAGTACCACACTCGAGAGTTTCAAGCACTATGTCAACAACCTCCCTTTAGGCGGAGAAAACCGTACACGTCGCTTATCCTATTTCCGACACTAAGCTAGATGTCGAGTGCTAATCTTAGCTAGCACCAATCTACCACGATCCACTTGATCCTTTACTACTTCACACAAGACTCGATCTACCCGATCTACCTATGATCCACTTGATCAATCACACAAGCCCAATGGCTTCAAGAGATCTCCAAGATCTCGACACGATCACAATGATCAACTCTCACTTCACTCAACCTATCCTATCTATCTTTGATCTTCTTGATCAATCACACTAGCCCAATGGCTTCAAGAGATAATCAATATCTCTATAAGATCTCAATGATCTTCACTCACACTCTCACAAAAGAAAAATGATCTTGATGTATGCTATGATACAATCAAGTGTGTAACAAATGTTACAACTTCCCTAACTACAACTATAACTCTTGTATCTTCTTGGATACCTTGAGTTCTTCTCTTGCTATTGAAGAAGAATGAAGAGGATCACTTGATAGGATGAAAGGATCACTCTTAAACAAAATAAAACTAATCTAAATGATCAAAGAAAGAAAATGTGAAGAGAGTATTAAACACAGAAAGTTCTGTGAAAAAAAGGATGCACAAAATCTGTGAAGTGGGCTGGTATTTATACGCAGAAAAAATCTGGCCGTTATAAAGGGACGGCTCCACTAAATCACCCACGGCTCTACTAAATTTATTGGAACCGTGGAGCCGTGTCAAACAAAGACCCTCCACTTTTTGTCTTTTCTGGTGAAAACTTATTTGGGGAAGTTTGGAGCTGATTTTGGGAGGGAAAATAGTTGTTACGTATTTTAAACTTATTTTTCCATTAAAACATTTCTTAATTATTCAAAAATAATTTGTAAAGTATATTTTTGAAAGAAATGTTTTGTCACATAAAAATGTAATGTCTAAAACTCAAATTCACTTCTTTGATCATTAGTTAAGTTGTAAATTTGTTCTAGAGTGATTTGTGTAGAAACGGGATCTTCCGATTAAAAACTTATTTACGTTAATTCTAACATAACGTGTTTTCACATTTTGTCATCCTCAAAACGTGAAGTTATCGAAAGATAGAAATAACGTTTTTAGAACATTATTTGCATCAACAAAAAAAAAAATTTCTTTGGTGGGAATTTTTTTTGGGGGGGGGGGGGAATTTTGGTGGAAAAAATTTTTGCTTGAAAAAAAAATGGCCCAAAAAAATTTTTATACACATACATTTTTATATTATATATCTATATATTATACATCTAATATTTAATTCTTATACATCTAATATTAAATACTCTTATGCTCCCAATAGATTACAGCCGCCTCTTTTTGCCTTGAGCTCAAACATTTGACGTTTCACTTCTATTGCCCCATCGATTCCATCCGCTACCCAGTAATCGATTTTCACCACCACCCTAGTTATCAATTTAAATACTATCAATCATATGTGATATGTCTCACGTCTTCACCTTCTATCTCTCAACATCAGTCCCTTCTCATCCCACTTGCCGGCAGTGTCTGTTACAGGTAAACATACCGACTTTTTTTTAATCGAATTTTGTTGAATTGCTATTGGGGTATATCATATTATAGTTTGACATGATATTTAAATCTCTGTATTTTCGGTTAAGTTTTATTGCCTAGAATGATTTTTAGTTATGATTAGTTTTTTTGGGGTAAAGATTTTTAGTTATGATTAGTTGATCTAGGAATAAGTTGCTTTCAATGTAATAAAAGTAAAAGTGAAAGTGAATAGAATTAAACTAAAGGCTAGACAATGAAGTCAAAAATGACTATTTGTGATCAGTTGTATGAACTACTGATTCTCTAAGCTAGAATGAGAAAAATGTTTATACGTGGGTATGATTATTTGTTTGGTAACCTTTTTGTTTGATATGATTATTTGGTAAAGTTGTATGATGCTTGTTTAGGTGTATGGGTTGGCTTATTTCGCTTTATTTGATAAAAAGCCAACAAAGGCAGTAATATGAATCTGTGTTATGCTAGATTTTTAAAGCATGTGAGATGTATAGAAACTGATTGTTATGCCAGTGGAAGATTAATAAGTCCTCATCGTAGTCGACTTCACCCAAAGACATTGGAAGCTCTAATGTGTGCTCAAAGTTGGTTGCTAAATGAAATACGAGGTAACCCATTCTTTGATATTAGTTATAAAAACTTGTTTTTTTTTCTTAATAGATGATACATGTGGTATGTTAAGGTGTTTACTTGTTTATACAAACAGAAACTTGTTCGCAAGAAACCGAGGCATATTGTCGTACAATTGAGTTTGATTACGATGTGGAAGAGGTAAAATAGGATATTTGTACTAAAGTTACTAACTTAACACACTTTGATATATTAGTCGTCTCTAATCTTATAATGTTTATCTTATTTATAGGAAAGTACCAAGGGAAGTGGAACAAGTTTGGATGATTCAAATTAAGTTACTATTGGGTAATGCTTGAAGACCGTCTTTCATGAGCTGTTATGAATGATGAAGGAAAGCAAGCTTAAATGATTTCCCATCGTAAACTTTTTATAATCTTTTGTCTTGAATGATCTTTTATGTTTAATATTCTTTTGTGTCGAACTTTTGAATGATCTTTTGTGTCATATGTTTATCAGTAGCTTGTGATTTTTAATTGGGACTATGTAAGAGTATGTTGTTAAAAACTATTTGTGTTAAAAATTATTGTTTGTGCTTATCTGATTATTAACGCATCACTAATTGTTGCTACATATAAGGTCATATTTCAAGAAGTACTAGTGAAAATCCGGGCTAGGGGTGGATTTGGGGGAGAACCCTTCCCTGATGGGTTTTCCCCAATAAGATCCCCGACGGGTTTTAAGGCGGGTTTAGGGCGGGTTTGGTGGACAACTCTTCCCCGATGGGTTACCCCGATAAGATCCCCGATGGGTTTTGGGGCGGGTTTGGGCTAACTTATTTAATCGGGTTTGGGGATGGGGGAGCTATCCCGGCCCCAAACCCGCCCCGTTGCCATCCCTAACTTACCCCATTAACATTAGTCTAAGGAAAGCATAGTTAATAACATGATTAATCTTGTGGGTTCAAAATAGTATTATTATCTTTTATATTATAAAATATTTTTCCACTTGTTAGTTATAAAATGATCAAAGAATTAGGATTTAACAGAAAGTGGTGGATCTTTAAAAAAAAAAATGCGATTATGGTGAAAATTATTTTTATTTATTTATTTATTTTTATTTTTATTTTTATTTTATTTGGTGGGGGTGGGTTGGGGGGGGGGGGGGTTGTGGTTGCGCTATTGAGGGGACACAGTTGCTTGTTTGGTTGGGGGGAACTCACACCATTAACATTAGTCTAAGGAAGGCAATGTTAATAACGTGATAAATCTTCTGGGTTCAAAATAGTATTATTATTTTTTAAATTATAAAATCTTTTTCCACTTGTTATTTATAAAATGATTAAAAAATTAGTATTTAATAGAAAGTGGTGGATCTTTAAAAAAAATGCGATTATGGTGAAAATTATTATTTTTATTTATTATTATTATTATTATTATTATTTTTGGTGGAGGGGGGTGGGCGCTAGTGGGGGACACAGTTGCTTGTTTGGTTGGGGGGAACTCACCCCATTAACATTAGTCTAAGGAAGGCAGAGTTAATAACGTGATTAATCTTGTGGGTTCAAAATAGTATTATTATCTTTTATATTATAAAATCTTTTTCCACTTGTTAGTTATAAAATGATCAAAGAATTAGGATTTAATAGAAAGCGGTGGATATTTAAAAAAAGGCGATTATGGTGAAAATTATTATTATTATTATTATTTCTTTGGGGTGTGTGGTGTGGGGGGGGGGGGGGGGGGGGGCGTGGTTGCATTAGTGGAGGGACTCAGTTGCTTGTTTGGTTGAGGCAACTCACCCATTAACATTAGTCTAAGGAAGGCAGAGTTAATAACATGATTAGTCTTGTGGGTTCAAAATAGTACTCTTATCTTTTATATTATAAAATCTTTTTCCACTTGTTAGTTATAAGATGATCAAAGAATTAGGATTTTATAAAAAGTGGTGGATCTTTAAATATATCTCTACATTATATATAACAGGAGGCATTACACGTAGATAATGCCACATAAATGCCACCTCAATGCCACATAATCATAAAAATGCCACATAATCATAAACTATGCCACTTGGCCGAACTTATTTAAAAAAGTTAGTCCATGGTAGGGTTCGAACCCTGGACAACACTCCCACATCCAACACTCCAACCACTGGAGCAAGAAATAAAATTTTTTTTTGGATAGGTATTGGAAAACAAAATATATCACTATGATTATGTTTGATTTTGAAAATCCTCGGAGACCAGTTCAACAAATGCATAAAACGTTTCACTGATTCATCATCAAAACCCTAAATTCGATTAACACATAATCAAATCAGTTAACCCTAATCTATCAAGCACCTTATTCGATTCAATGTATACACAATTGATCCAAGGTATGGGTTTGGTTTTTAGTCATTAATTGATTTGTTATTTTATTTGTTTCTTTCATCTTTATTTGATTCATTTGAACGTTTTTATGATTATTCCCGAATTTATACAATGAGTAGTAGGATGCTATGATTATTTTTATTATGTTTTTTTTTATTGTTTGAATGTTTCTTAACTATCCATGATTTATCATCAACAGGTTGTTGTAGGCATTTTGAGATGTAGAACCTTTCTCCCTGATTTAACATTTGCTGTATTTATTTGATCACTCAACATGTTATGATCGCGTTAACCTAGAAACACTTTATTGTCCTGGATTATCTGCATTATCATACATGTTGGTCGGCTTTGTTCTCCTATTAATTAAATCTTGATTGGATCCATTGCGATAAAACAAAATTGGAATATACCCTTTTATGAATAAATGGGTTGAAATTGCCACCTCTACAAGGTTATAATGTTCCAATAACTGATAAATGACAATTTAAAGCTCCCCCTTGGCTATGAGACGAGGACCGTGCAGTCGATTCAGATGTTTTGAAAAAAGTAGTTTTATGGTTTCTTCAATTTGATGTGCTGTCTTAAGCCATATCCTTCAAAGAGGTCTAAGTTTCTTTCGTAAATATGAGAAACTTTACATGAATATAAGTGACCTGGAGACAAGTTTAAGTACTAATGACATAACTTTACAACTTTCTGATGTGATAGATGTGGCCTGGATTAGTAAAAACAGCGAAAGAAGGTAGTATTGGTGTGATCGAGACGTACGTGTTCTGGACCGCAAGAGGGCTGCACGTCACAGAGGAAAAGGTTTAGATTTATTTTTGATATAGTGTTATACATAATATTGTATCTTTGTGTTTGTCATTACATAAAGTGTTAGTTTCTAATATCTGTGTTTTCTTTTGAGTATGTATTTCTACTATCTATTTGCTCATGATTGTGTGCTTCATGTTTATTTGTCTGTATCAAACAAGTTTCTGAAGTTTTTTTTGTGTGTTAGTTACAGTTTTTGAAATAGTTTTATAATTTGTTTCTAAAAATTTGATTAACGTATACCGATATAAGTTTTGATCACTGTTTATATGTAAAGTGTAGCCTGTTTGTGTATGTACATTTGTGTTTGAAACCCTTACCCCTAGGCCCCAGCAACATATTGTGTTTATTATGAGTAGTATAAAAAATAAAACATGCATTTTGTTATCTGTATTTGCCCATACATTATAGTAGGTGTTAATGATTGTATGGATCATATAATGTTCCAAATTTTCATGGGCAACAATGATAATCCTGATTGTGTTAGTAGATTTTTATAAAACGCAACAAGTTCACAAGTTTATAGGCAAATTGCATGTTTCTGACTCCCCTGATGTGCCATAACAGATTTGGGATACCTTAATACTGTTGCACCATGATTATGAATGTTCTTACTAATACTTAGCAGCTGTGTCTCATTTGTTTCAAACATGAAACTGCCCAACAATATGTTCTGTTATGTAGTTTTGGGTTATAGTATGAACTATTGAATTTAATCTTAATGCTTCATGTGTTTAATATCGGTGCCATATTTGTTGTGAATGTGAAACATTGAAGTTTCTAACGGTTTTCATTTTTGTGTGCTAATAACTATTTGTTGACAATTGGGGCTTTAAACCTGCTACTGTAGTTGATAAGATTTTCGATTCTACATGTGTGCTTTTGCTCAAGGTCTAAGTTTGTTTTGCAGTGAAGGCATTCCCCAAGGATAATCCTACCAAACCATGCAGACTAACTGCCTTCTTGGGATACAAAGCTGGAATGACCCACATTGTGAGAGAGGTTGAAAAGCCTGGTTCAAGTGAGTTATTTTGGTTCAGTTTCTTATTAGATCTTAAAGATTGTAAAATGAAATACTAATTGGTCATATCTATGTAGTTGAGTAACAAATGCATACTTTCTCACTGTTCGGTTATTTCTATTGCGTAGTCTAACTGGGTATTGTCTTTTTGTTTTCTCAGAACTCCACAAGAAGGAAACATGTGAAGCAGTGACTATTATCGAGACACCCCTAATGGTTGTCGTCGGGTTGGTTGGGTATGTCAAGACCCCACGTGGTCTTCGAAGTCTGAACATAGTGTGGGCCCAGCATCTCGGTGAAGATGTCAAGAGGGGTTTCTACAAGAACTGGTGCAAGTCAAAGAAGAAGGCTTTCAGCAAGTACGCATCAAAGTATGAATCTGAATCAGGAAAGAAGGATATTCAATCACAGTTGGAGAAAATGAAGAAATACTGCAAGGTCATCCGTGTTCTGGCCCATACTCAGATCCGAAAGATGAAAGGTTTGAAGCAAAAGAAAGCTCATTTGATGGAGATTCAAGTGAACAGTGGTGATGTGGCACAGAAAGTTGACTTTGGCTACAGTTTCTTTAAGAAGCATGTCCCCATTGATGCTGTTTTCCAGAACGATGAAATGATCGACATCATTGGTGTGACAAAGGGTAAGGGTTATGAAGGTGTTGTGACCCGTTGAGGTGTGACCAGCTTGCCCCGTAAGACCCATCGGGGGCTCTGTAATCCCAACCAATGGAGTCTCGCTGTAATCTATTCTAACACAAATGATATCCCGAAATTATAAGAACACTTACGGTACGATTAAAATTCAATATATGTCAGTATCTTTCATACATCCAAGGGTATATGTGTAAAAATGGGTGGGTTGGGTTGAATAATAGGTAAAAACGGGTAATTTTATGTGTGGGTCAAACGAATCAGGTCAGGCCTACCTGAAATTATTTTGTCCAAAATGTCTATTTTTTTAGTATGAGTAAAATCATGCTTTTTAGGTGGTCTGTTTTTCGCCCACCTTCTTTATAGTTCCTAAAATGGTAAATAAGGTTCTTATAGCATATACCATCATCTTAAGAAACGGATTTTGAATTAGACTTTTGAATTTTGTGTTATACTCCATTATTAATGGTACCAGTAGCGGACGGGTGAATTACTTTTATTCCATCTCATAAGGGTTTTTTTCCTGTAACCTGTTCATTTGATATTCAGCTGATTCAAATGAATAGGTAAGATAAACATTGAGTTGAAAGATGAATTCAACAACATTGCCCGCCAGAAATATATATGGAAGCCATAGCGGAGGGTTTGGATGAATCTGAAGTGAATTTCTTGTGGGTGGTGAGGAAGTCAGAGACAAGTGTTCTTAACGAGCTTGGACAGAAAGTGGGAGAACGAGGGATCATTGTAACAGAATGGGTGAACCAAAGGGATATAGTAAAGCACGAGAGTGTGAAAGGTTTTTTACGCCACTGTGGTTGGAACTCATTCTTAGAAAGCATATGTTCAGAGGTACTGATACTAGCATGGCCGATGATGGCTAAGCAACCTCTAAATACCAGGATGGTGGTGGAATAGATTAAGATCAGATTAAGGGTGGGAACATGTGATGGGTCAGTGAAATGGTTTGTGAAGTCGGAAGGGTTAAAGAAGATGATTAAGGAGTTGATGGAGGGAGAAAAGGGGGTATACAGTTCTGAACTAATATTCTTCCTGGAGGATCCTCTAAACTTCTATATTTTATGTTCTGAATTTGCTCGCTCTGTTGTTTGTGATGCAGCTTTGCAATAGCCATCACGAGCTACGTGTGATACTTTTGCATTACTAGAGTCACAAAGTTGTAGGGCCACAACTCTTGAATCAGGTATAGTTATTAACTTTGACTTCTTCATTAAGTCGGTGTATGTTCATGTTTAAAACAATGAAACATTTACATGATCATGTTATAAATAAATTCAAGAAAAGATAACATTTGCAAAAATATAGTCTATAATGGGTTGAAATCAGTGGAAGATGGACTTTTGAGTCAAACTATTGACTTTTGAATGGATTTCATTCTCTATGGAAGCACATATGATATGTTATATATAGTTTTTACTGGTACTGAAAAGCTACTAAACATGTTTCAGGAATATGAAGCTACTTCACTGTGAATGATATACAAAATTCCGACAAAATCTGAGGTCAGGAACAAGGGATGCAGTTATTAAATAAAATAACATTACTTATATTTCCATGTGGCACGGCGGGTTATAAAGGCGGTAAGAAAATAAGTTAAATTCGTACAATATTACTTATTTGTTTTTGTACTGTTGCCTTATGTTTCTTACTGATGGGCTACAAAATATAGAATGTAGTATTTTGATAACAGTTTAGTGAGAATAGTATCACCACATGGACTCAAAGTTTACTTTTAAAGGTCAAAGGTTGTGTAAATATAAACATTGAAAGTTTGAAACATGCTACTGATACATGAAATTTAGTATCTTGCAGAACTGAAAATGGTTTGTTACTGACATGGCGTACAATGATGTAAAATTTTAGTTAACTGATAGTTGTATTTAGGAGTTAAGTTAACATAGTCTTAGATTAATTAATATTCATATTGTTCTTATTTGTCGGATTGCTTAAATAAATTGAAGGTTGATTGTTAAAATTTAGTTATTGGGTTAGTATAGTTACTGGAAGTAGAAATTATTACACTGAAACAAGTTCATGAATGGCGCCGTATAGTTTTGATATCATTCCACTCAGTAACAGTTTCTTCATAAAACACTCAATTTTATGTATATAATATTAAGGTATGTTGATATAAAAAACTTATATAATTTTGTAACATTAATTGAGGTTTGACAATTAGAGATCGTAAGGTACAATTAATTTAGATCAGAGGGTGCTTTGATTATCACAGTACATGTTTTATTTTTTGTATTTTTCTATTGGTATTCATGTTTAACTTTCTCCATTGTTGCTTCTTTAGAGGTCACAGTATGATCAAGACGAAGAGATGAGAAATGATACCAACAGATTTACCAGAAGTGAGTCATCAACAACAGCTACGGATGTCCAAAATTATGTATTTGATAGAACAAAAAGAAACAGATTTTGACGCGTGGCACGACACACCGGAGGTGAAAATCCTGCTTTATGTGCAGATCGACGAGTGGAAGACTTCATATGATCATTTAGAGGATATCTATTCCAAATTCATAAATGCCAGGTAGGATAACATCGTAAATGTTGGTTTTCATTAATCGTAATTTGGTCATATCTCATGAACCTCATATGATCATTATAAAGCTCATAGATATAAGTGAATTGTTGAACATTGTGGCTTACCACATTCTTCCCTAATGTAAAGCATTCAATTCATAATACTTATATTGAAAGCGCAAATCCAAACAACACTCTTGCGGGTTTTATCTTTTTCGGCTCTCTATAAATCTAAAAGGTTGGTCTTTAACTGTTGCATTATTCTTATATTAATTTCCGTTCTTTTCAGAATTGTGGTGTAAATATTTAACTTTTTGGGGTTTAGTTAATAAGGGGGTGTTTGGGATTGCTTATTTTTCTACATGTTAAAAAATAAGTACTTCTGGAATGATGGCGGTTTGCTGAGATTATCTCACAAATCAGCCATTAATTTTTGATACCAGACATGAGTCATGCTGTCACTGTTGTCCTCTTTAACAGACCTTTGGAAACCGTCTGAAATAACGGACCCTGATGACATATATATGGAAGCCATAGCGGAGGGTTTGGATTAATATGAAGTGAATTTCTTGTGGGTGGTGAGGAAGTCAGAGACAAGTGTTCTTAACGAGCTTGGACAGAAAGTGGGAGAACAAGGGATCATCGTAACAGAATGGGTGAACCAAAGGGATATAGTAAAGCACGAGAGTGTGAAAGGTTTTTTACGCCACTGTGGTTGGAACTCATTCTTAGAAAGCATATGTTCAGAGGTACCGATACTAGCATGGCCGATGATGGCTGAGCAACCTCTAAATACCAGGATGGTGGTGGAAGAGATTAAGATCGGATTAAGGGTGTAAACATGTGATAGGTCAGTGAAAGGGTTTGTAAAGTCGGAAGGGTTAAAGAAGATGATTAAAGAGTTGATGGAGGGAGAAAAGGGGATATACAGTTCTGAACTAAAATTCTTCCTGGAGGATCCTCTAAACTTCTATATTTTATGTTCTGAATTTGCTCGCTCTGTTGTTTGCGATGCAGTTTTGCAACAGCCATCACGAGCTACGTGTGATACTTTTGCATTGCTAGAGTAACAAAGTTGTAGGGCCACTACTCTTGAATCAGGTATAGTTATTAACTTTGACTTCTTCATTAAGTCAGTGTATGTTCATGGTTAAAACAATGAAACATTTACATGATCATGTTATAAATAAATTCAAGAAAAGTTAACATTTGCAAAAACTCCTCAACTGTATCAGATGGGAGAGGGACACCACCTGGTTGAACTCCCATTAATTGAAGGTGGACCTGGTGCAAGAGATGCAATCTTTTCATTACATGCCAAAGTCTGAACAACAGCTGGTGGGCCTATTGATGTGTCTTTTGCTGAGATGTATCCTAAAATTAGTGCTACTGTTTGGGTTGGTTATCCGGACCAAACTGGAGGCACTGCTATTGCCGATGTTTTTATTTGGAACACATTATCCATGTACACCTAAAATTTGCAACCATAGCGTCTAACACATAAAACCATAAACTAAATTAATATAAAATGCTATAATTTTCCAATGAATATAATTTTAGGAGGAAAGCTACCAATGGCATGGTGTAATCAAGACTACCTATCAAAGGTACTGATGACAACAATGGACATGAGATCAAACAAAGCAAGTGGCTACCATGCCATACATATCGTTTCTAAATCTTTGATGTAAATTTACATAAATTTGATGTTCATTTATTTTCATTGTTTTGAGATTAAACTTACAATATATCTTTGATGTAAATTTACATAAATTTACTTTGTATTTTTTAATTGTTCTATAAATCTTAATGTTCATTTGAGTTTAATTCATATATGTTGTTACAAAAAATTTTGTATATTTTAATTGTTCTATAAATCTTGATGTCCATTTAGTTTCATTGTTATGCATTCAATATAAAAACTGGTACGTTTATATCTTATTTTTCGTTAACTTATTTTTTTCAACGATATTCATAAGTGTAGACCGCCCATTGGGCGGGCCAATTTTGCACATGCCCACTTTTCCAACCATTCTTTACCACCCTTCTTACGCTATACAAAAATATGTCAACGATAATTATAAAGTTTTCATATGTTTAATGTCACTTACTGAAGATTTATTGCAACATTATTATGGCGTGTGGATTTGGAAACATTTTAAACTGTTTAATTCTTTAAGTTACATAATATAGGGGTTATGGATGTGTTTGGATATGCGTTCTAACAAAGATAAGTGCTTTCACCCATTATCTTTACTCCAGATGGACTAATGCTGGTAGTAAGGTAACAACTTTTCTACTATCACAAATTCTAGGGAAACATTCCATAATCCTTTAGTTCCATTTATTAACATGGTGAGAAGCTACGTATGTTGTTAGAAAATGAAATCAAATAACACATACGATTGCTAGGAGAGCCGGAAAGGTACTATTTTGACTAAGATATTGTAATGCAAAAAAATAAAGTTGGTAATTTCGATTATTTTACGTATGAAAGGGTCAGTTTGGGTAATATTTGATATTTAACGGGTCAAATGCTTAACATAAAAAAATTACTAACGGATGGAATGGGTAACAATAAAATATTGCTAACGAGTCAAATGGGTCGAAAGTCAAATAAAAAATCTCGAATTATGCTTTGTTTTTAGTTCATGAAATCTGTTTCAGTAATATACTTATGAATAGAATTAAATGTTGAGGGTTTTATGTTTGTATATATATTTAATCCTTGCAGATATCATTCCATTTTGGTCTGATTTATTAGACATATGTTCTTAAGGTATGTATTCTTTAGTGATGGAGCTTTACATTAGGCACAACATTATACTACGTGGAAAGATTTTTAGTGTATGTGTTAAATATTATGGTGTTAGAGTTAGTGGACAAATAGAGGAGATTATTGCTATTAACATGGTGAGTAGCTAGGTACGAACCATTGTTAGAAGATGAAGTTAAAGAAACATAGAATTGCTAGGAGAGCCGTAAAGGTACTATTTTGACTAAGATATTGTAATACACAAAATTAGAGTTGGTAATTTGCTCGAGGAGACACTAAATAAGGAGGCCACACTATTTCAAAATACTACATTGAAGGTAATTAGGCGCTTTTGTAATTTCAAATCAGTTTGACCAACAACTCTATTTCAACTTTTGGTGAATCCTACTCTTTTGACATAAGTGTAGACCACCCATTGTGCGAGACAATTTTCCACATGTCAACTTTTTCAACCATTATTTACCACCCTTCTTACGCTATACAAAAATATTTCAACGATAATTATATGTCATGGCTACCCATCGGGCGGCTTATATGCTCGGGAGGGCTTATAAGTCATGCCCGCCCAACGAGAAACCTCTTATCAGTTATGGTCCTCAGCACTTTTGAGAATAAGATGGCGTAAAAATTTAACCGTAACCAATTCATTGTTGCAGTGTGTCTTCATGTGGCTGTCTCAAAAGTGGGAAACTAAAAATATTAGACAACAGATTATTGGCATACGGATGCTAATTCATCAAAAAACAATAACTAACGCTTCCTATAAAAAAAACTATTATGAAATTTGTACATTTATATCTTATTATTCGTTAGCTAATACCTTCAAGCGATATTTATAACTAATTCCCGCCCATCGGTCGAGCTTCCCAAACAGTATACAATTGCTTGCTGCGGTGTGCTCAATAAGAACTATTAATAAAAGTAAACACAAAAATCTCCACATGTATGTCTGTCTCTTCAGTGACGAGTTTTCTTCTGTGACAAACAATATGTAATTGTCTCAAAAGTGAATAAAATAAGCATTGAAAATTGTTATTTGTCAATTTTTTTAATAATTAATAACAGTCAACTAATTTTCATGTTTAACACATTAACAAAGAAGCCCTACTTAACTAATACCTTACAAGTAACTTTATAAGTCATGCCCGCCCATCGGGAATATTTTACAAACAGAAGGTCATGCCATAACAAACAAAACAAAAAAAATAATAAAAAAAAATAAAACAAATTATTTACATAAAAATACACATACATAATACAATTCATGGATGCAGTTTCTTAATAAGTAGCATATAAGTAAGATCAAAATATCGTGACTAAAATTATAAGATCAAGATTGTAGATTTACCTTTTCTTTATCCAGATACCCATTTTTTAACCAAATATAATTTGGTATATTCAATTTTGTAATAATGCTTATTATCTAGAACATAACAAATTAACAAGAGTTATATGAAAAGACCATTTATAGTAGTAATGATCAAGATACACACATTGCAGCACACACATTCACATTTCGTGAATTGGCAGTTGGAGCCGAGAACTTTACCAAAGCCGGTCTTATCACACGGACAACAATATGTCGCTTTGTCAAGAGTCAAGAGCAAGCGCGGATTGAAGGTTATATGTTTAGATGGGGACGAAAACTATTGCAACTCAACTACAAATGTAGTTTACAAAGAAGTCTTATTTGAATAACCAACATGTTTTTTTGTATACACAACATATGATTTTCGATAACACAAACTATTTAGTTTTTGTAATTTTTAATCTCATTGTATGAACATGAATGAATTAAAATGTAAAATTAGAAGTCATGGCCATGTCGGGTGAATACATAATAAATAACTATAAAAGAACACTAATATCCGTACATGATCAAATTAAAATGCAAAATTACAAGTCATGCCCGCCCATCGGGCGGGCTTCGAAAACTAGTATATATATTATATATATATATATAATAAAAAAAAAAAAAAAAAAAAATTGCTATTATAATGAAATCGGTTTTTTGTAAAAGTTTGTCGTTTGAAAGTTATGACAATTTTAAGTTTGATGATGAAATTAAAAAACGGGTCAACTGACCAAACTGCGCCTTTGACCGAAAATTTTATTCTCTTTCCTTGGCCATTAGATGAAGATCACTTATTTGTATATAAAACTATATAGGCTTCCAATAACAAAAAATGAAAGATCATTTGATCTACAGCAAAATGAATATTGGAGGGAAATCTCATTAGAACCACCAAATTGCACTATAGAACCTTGTCCTATTAGTTTGCAACTTTGCATGCATATAGACATGAAAGTCGCTAGAATAACCTATGCTTCATTAACAGCCTCAAATCTGGATATGCTCACGATGTCAAAGCTGATCAAAAGAAAAATGATAAGTGCAAAAGAAGACATTAAATACTTCTCAAGTCTTCACAAAATAAAGGGATCAAAAGTGGCGCTTCTGCAATTCTGCCAAATCAATTTCTATATTTTTTGCTCAAAATCTTGGGAGTAGTAGTAACATAGCATGAAAACCATAAACTTATTTGGTTCAATTAAACTCGCTTACTCGAACGTGTACAGAAATTAAATGAAAACTTTTAATTTTACTATTAAAAAGTCACAGAAAATTACAATTTGCATGTTGTATACATACAACAGCCTTTTCATCCCATAGTAGTTACTAGTTAGGATTGGCTAAAAATTGAAACAAGAAATTATATAGTTCCAAGAATCAGCTAATACAAAAGATGATGTGACTGTATATCTAATTTACCTGACTGTTTTAATATACAAAGTTGCAGATGGACAATTGTATGTTTGACTTGGTGTTACAGTAGTTGCTTTAGTTCAGGTTGTGTTGACTGTAGTGGGAGAAACGTCTCTTGTGTGCCTCTAACAAAATCAGCAAGTTCTTTGGGTGCAACCACCAACTTTAACCATTCTTGCAACTCGTCCCCCTCAACCTTCTCTTTTTCTACAAGTGCCAGAAAAAAAATGTGACTTTCAAGATAGGCACTAACCAAGTAGAGTAGAGTCGAATAAAAAAGAAAGGGATCTATACCTTCAAGATAAGCACCAAGACCCTCCAAAACAGTGGGATTAGCACGCATGACTGAAAGCGCCACGTCGAGTGCTGATTGAAGCATCAACTTAACTTCTCTTTGGACAAGATCCACTAGATGTCCCTATGTTATATGCAATATGATCTACGTCAATTTGTTACTAAAAGAAAAGAAAAAGTATAATCAAAAACCAAAAAGAAAGGAACCTGATCCTTTCCGAAACCAGAGCCTCCAGAATCATCCATGCCGCCGTTTGAAAGTGTTGTCATTGAGATTGGGCCTATGGTGGGATTGAGACCGTATTCAGCAATAGCCTTGTATGCCATGTCTGTGGCTCTACGTATGTCATCAAGTGCACCAGTTGACACACGACCAGAGTAGATAATTTCTTCAGCAGCACGTCCTCCAAGAAGTGTAACCAAACGTCCTCTTAGTTCATCCACAAAAAGCAAATACCTATCCTCGGTGGTTGGAGGAGTGTAAGTAAATCCTAATGCCCCTCCTGACCGTGGTAATATGCTAAGCTTCTGATTAAAAAGAAAACAAAGAGTTGTTATTTATCATGGTAGATTATTAAACTTGTAGCTGCAGCTATTTCTTCTAGAACATGACATATACACTAAATTGTGTACACAATCTAATATGTGGTGAGTGAAGCGTGATTGTTAACTCGACAACATTTAATAAAAAATTTATGCTTAGATATGTCTTACCTCAACCCTTGGTTGTCCTTTAAGAAGTTTGGAAACGGCGGTGCCTACTACTGCATGACCAGCTTCATGGCGAGCAACCACTCCTTTCTCACTACCTTGCAACTTAGCTGTTTTCTTTTCAATCCCCTATTATATTATCACAAAACAAAGGCAGAGTGCATAAAAGATAATTAGCTAATGTTCTAACATGAAGATATTTAAACTCGCACTTTGAAATCATAATTAAAAAATGTTATCATTATGCAGATATAACCTGATTATAGTATACTGATAAATTTTGCAATCGAATGCATGGAGTGTGCAAATATTAATAACACTGGTTGTAGAGTATAGTAGGCACAATAGGCAGATTCAGGTATAGTAGGCACAATAGGCAGATTCAGGTCACTTGGACAGAACCCACACACTTCTGGTTCTTTATTTTTTGAATTTTTTTAAAAACTAATTACAACAATGGCCATTTTATGAGATGCATTTTGGGTGAGTTTCAATCTGTTTGACCTAGTTCCATCACATCTTGATATATATACACATTTGACCCTTTAAAGAAAAAATAGAGAACAATTACAGCGATTGAGCGTTCCACAGCATGGATGAAGTCAATTCTCTCTACCACGACTTTACTTTCTCTGCCGGCTAGCAAAGCCGCTTCATTTACCAAGTTGGCAAGGTCCGCCCTGCACGTCCAAATAAAGGACGTCTATCAAATGTTAGCAAGAATATAGAAATTAAATACTGAAGGTAGATTTCGTAAGTCAAATTGTTTATGTTTGATTACCCGGTGAAACCAGTGGTCATGGAAGCAATGTTATCAAGATCGACATCCTCTCCCAAAGGAAGCTCTTTCTTAGTAACATGTACATCCAATATAGCTTTTCTTCCAACCCTATCCGGTGTTTCTACCTAAAAGAATAAGCAATTCCAAGACAAAAAAACATTTATAAATACTTGCTACTATCATGAGAATAAATAAAAAAAAACCTAGATTATTAGAGAGATAAATATAAATACCAAAAGGAATAAAAAGACAGACCATAACAACGCGATCAAATCTCCCAGGCCGGCGAAGTGCCGGATCTAATACATCAGCACGGTTAGTTGCTCCAAGAACAATTACTGCAGAATTACTATCAAAACCATCCATCTCCTGCAAGATAGTTCAAAACAGATAAGGTAATAAAGCATTATCCAAATATATTATAGTAGGCAAAATGAGCAGATTAGCTAACATATAAAAATGGGTAATTTAGGTCTTTTGGGTACAACTTGATTAGTGTAAAGTATAATTACAAAAAGTATATACTTGTAAGGTAAACGTCATAAAATAGCAATGTATTTGGACCATTTGTCCATTTTGGTAAAGAAACTTTTTGCAATTCACCTTGGTCATTATACTTACATGTGTAAGGAATACTAGTTATTATTTTCTTATTTTTCAACGGAAAATGGGCACAACTGGCAAAAATCTCTATAACATAAGTTATACTTAAATGTTGACGTATTTTTGGTGACATGTTAAGAAGGGGAAAATCCTCGGTTCTTGTACTTTCTTATTTTGGCCCCGTTTCCTTAGCACACTGGTTAAAAACGTCAAAACATGTCAATATTCGAGTGTAACTTATGGCACATTAGACATTTTAAAAGGTTATGCGGATTACCGGTTGAAATTCGGGAGAACAATGACCATTATGGCTCACCACATGTAAGTATAATAATTACCAAAATGGACAATTCCATAAAATACGTTGTTATTTTATGACATTAACCCTTGTAAGAATAATCTAATTATCATGTATAATAGTGTGAAAAGTTCTAAATGTGAGCCTTTTCCTCTTAAGCTACTTCAAGATTTTGCCATTTGACACAGAAGATATAAAGTGTGACCCATTATTAGTAGGGTAAAAGTAAAAAATGATAAACAAGCTTTCTCATTTGTACCAATATGATAAACATGGTCATTTATGTACCAATATGATAAACATGGTCAAAAATTATGTACAATAATGGGTAATTCTTCATATCTTCATCTCTTACATTTGCATCGTTAGTCCTTTATACTAACGACCGTTAGTTCAGTTAGCTAAGTCTAATTGCAAAGTGGCAATGTTAGTCCTTTACACTAACGGTCCGTTTGCAACATTAGTCCCAAAAAAAATTCTAAAATAAAAAATTTCTAACAAAATTCAAAAAAAATTCTAAAATAATTTTATTTGTCGAAAAACTTTTTCCCCGAAAAAAAAATCGAAAATTTTTTTTAGAAAAAAAATTCGAAAATTTTTTTAGAAAAAAAAAAAAATTCGAAATTTATTTTAGAAAAAAAAAAAATCTAAATTTTTTTTCTAAAAAAAAATTTCAAAATTTTTTTTCTAAAATAAATTTCTAAAAAAAAAAAAATTTTGTCGAAAACTTTTTTTAGAAATTTTTTTCCTAAAAAAAAATTAGAAATTTTTTTCCTAAAAAAAATTTTCGAATTTCTTTTTTCTAAAAAAATTTTCGAATTTTTTTTCTAAAAAAAATTTTCGAATTTTTTTTTTCGGGAAAAAAGTTTTTCGACAAATAAAATTATTTTAGAATTTTTTTTGAATTTTTTTTGAAATTTTTTATTTTAGAATTTTTTTTGGGACTAATGTTGCAAACGGACCGTTAGTGTAAAGGACTAACATTGCCACTTTGCAATTGGACTAAGCTAACTGAACTAACGGTCGTTAGTATAAAGAACTAACGATGCAAATGTAAGAGATGAAGATATGAAGAATTACCCATTATTGTACATAATTTTTGACCATGTTTATCATATTGGTATATAAATGACCATGTTTATCATATTGGTACAAATGAGAAAGCTTGTTTATCATTTTTGACTTTTACCCTTATTAGTATATAGGTCAAATTTGCCACCTCTAAGTAACTGAAAAAATTGAAAAAGAAGTACTCTGGACATATTACCGTGAGCAGTTGGTTCAGAGTTTGTTCTCGCTCATCATTGCTGACAATGCGGAACCTACCATCACGACTCTTGGCTACAGCATCAATCTACAAAGGAAAAATAAATAAATAAATATGACTGAACCTTGTTTATATGGTTAAGGTGCTAATTGGGGTATAAATTCAAACCTCATCTATGAATATGATTGATGGTGCCTCTTTCTTTGCTCTTGCAAAGAGATCTCGAACGCGTGATGCTCCCATGCCCACGTAAAGTTCTACAAACTCACTTGCGGAACAACTAATGAACGGTACTTCAGCTTCCCCAGCAACAGCCTTTGCCAAAAGTGTCTTACCTGTCCCAGGAAGACCAACCTATAAGATACCCAAAAGTCATTTAAAAGAAGTAAATCATTATTGAAGCACATTATACCAAAACCGATACCAATATTCACAATATAATAAATCTTTACTTTTGAATGTATAAGCAATTGAAACTCACCAGAAGCACACCTCTAGGAGGGCGAGCACCAAGGCGTGTATATCGATCTGGATTCCTAAGAAATTCCTGATCGAGTTAATTTATACAAAGAAAATGCTAATTAGAAGGAAGCCTCGGAAAGCCACATAAGTTTTTTTAATATCTGTAACTGTGGGACATGAACTTACTACAATTTCCTCGAGTTCCTCCTTTGCCTCATCAACACCAGCGACATCAGAAAAAGTGATGACTTCCCCTTGTTCAGACACTTTTGACCCTCCAGGACCACCTGACTTGCGGTTTCTTAGCTGACCAGGAGTATTCTGTTAATGAGCACAAGTAATAATCACTTATTAAGAAAAGCACTCATAACATGCAAAGTAAACTTGAATATTTTAATGTCAGAAACATTTCTTACCTGTGAAAAGTTTACAGGGAAACGGTGAAGTAGCCCTGCTAACACAGCAACATAAAACAAAGCTATCTGCAAAAATAAAGTGAAACAGTTAAAATTAGATGAAACACAAACAAGCTGTCATTATGTCTCTCTGTTATGTGATTTTACCTACGATAGATACTTATACACAATATGCATATCCATATGAATTCGGTTTCAAATCTTTTATCTATTTCTAGAACAAAGACTACCGATAATAATTATCTTCTGAAGGAACAACCAACACTTATCTTTTTCACTGTAAAGTAGTCCAATTATAATATCTTCAGTCACATGCCTTTAAAAAAAAAAAAAAAAAAAAAAAAAAAAAAAAAAGTGTCTTCAGTTACGCCAAAGTAGTTAGGTCGTGTTAAAGATTACTAAGATGATCATTACACCAATCTAATGAGGATACTGCAAAGTTCAAAGCAATGAAATACACCATTGGTAGTTTTAGGTGCTGTTTGTTCATTCAGACATTTTATGTCTGAATCTGAATACCACGTTTAAATCTGAATTAGTGGTCCAAAAGTCTGAATCTGAATTGTTTTAGTCTGTTTGTTTTTATAAAGTTTATGAATAAACAAAAAACAATCATTTCGCTATAAAACAACCCAAAAGACCCTCCATTCATGATTATTAATAAAAAATCAAGACTAAGAAGAGGAGATAAGGATTGAAAAGAAGTAGGTGTAAAGTTTAAGGCTGTGTTTGATACATGCTGAATGGAATGGTTCAGCACTTAGTGCTGAATCGGTCAGCATTCCGGGTGTTTGATTTGTGCTTCTGAACGCTGAATGCTGAATCATTCCGACTGAATCATTCCACTTATAAGTTGATGCTGAATCATTCCGATTGTTACCTTTTGTTATAAGTTGCTACTGAAGAACGTTGTAACAATTTTGTTATGCCCGTTTCTTTCATTCGGTTGCAAGACAAACACAAGTAACATAAACTAATGATAAAAATGGTAATTTTTTATCATTCAGATAAGTCATTCAGAACCGATATCAAACATACAATTTTCATTCAGAACCAAGTCATTCAGAGCCTTTGAACCATTCAGACTTCAGAATCATTCAGCACTAAATCATTCTGTGTTATCAAACACAACCTAAGCTTTTTAGATGTAATCAGACATATTCAAATGTCTGAATGAATCAGACCCTATTCAGATGTATTCAGACTTCAGATGTCTGAATAAACAAACAGTCTGAATCTGAAAATGTCTGACCGAATCAGACTTCAGACGTATTCAGATCTGAATGAGCCAAAACAAACACAACCTTAATTTCACTTTATATTGAAACTAGCTGACTGTGACATCTGATTAATTGGTGAGAAATCATCTAGAATACACGAGACTGGTTGCATTAAGTTAGAAGATGATGTATATTGCACAGACATCACAACCATGAAAAAGAAACCAAATGAAATATGAATAGAAAAACCTAGACGTATTAACAGAAAGAGTTGTGTCATCAATCTCTTAGTGAAACACAACATCACGGGTGCAATGATATACAAGCAATGGTGCATGAAGCCAGATAACAAGTTCAGATATGCAGGACAACACAAGGGTCAAGGTACAGGAATGTAGTGTCAAGGGTTTATTACCCTCTCAAGATGAGTTGAGTTCAATTTTTATGTTAACTGTTCATTATGTGCACTTCCTTTGAGAAAGATAACAATTGGTGGTCAACATTACAACACTCAAGATATGAACTTTATCTTTACTGTGAATCAGGATGGTATGACATGCATAGCTTGAATGAAGAAAACAGAGTTAAAAATGAAATAACCATGGGTAATGTAAAATGACTAGGACGTAGGAACAAAAGAGGGTGAAAAGGGTGCGTACATATTGGCCAAGAGGATAAAAAGCAAAATTAAGAGCACAAACATCAAATGAATCAATAACGATGATGAACTATTTTTAACAAGAGAGAAAAATTTAGAGAACAATGAAGGGGTTCTCCTGTCAAGTCAAATGGTGAGGGTCTGAGAGAAGCATATAGAAACTATACGACTATTTTAATAATGAGTGTTTGTATGTGTAACGAGAGCATTAGAGTTAAAAAACAGCGCAAGGAGGTAAAGCCATAGCCTGATAGTATTACTATTCCTACAAAGATTTGGAAAGCCCTGCAGAAGCTTAGTCAGTAGTATCTATTATCTAAGGTTATGTCAAGAACTTGCTTACTTTTCTGAAGTTGTAAACAAGGTTTCTACTGTTACTGCGTTCAAATGAAGGCTCCCTCACTTAAATTTTAATAACAATAACTAAACAATGCTTTGCAATTTGCATAATGGCATAAGAGACATAATAAGGGGAATTGTGCAAACGCATTGATAGAATTTATACTCTTCCAAAGTTTTATAAAATATTCTTCTTAAAAGTTCACAAACATAATCCTGTCTTCAATTCAGATCATGGTATTGCCTTAAAATTAGTAAAATACATCTCCTGGAAACACAAATTAATTATGCAATCCTCAAATGAAAAAAAAATAAAAAATCAATGCATCTCATCATCTTTGTTATCAAGAATTACAAATAGGAAAACTGATAATAAACACTTATACGACAAAAGAACTTACCAAGGCAGAATTCAAGAACCCATCAGACCTCTTATCAGGTGGTCCAAATTCCACATCATTTTCGAGCATCTTCTCATACGGCGTCTTAATATCATTAGGTCTAGTCGTCGTATACACAATCCTCTTCGTCGGTGCCACACTCCTCAACAACAGCTCCGAATCCTGCATCTTACTAATTCCACTCCCTTTCACATCAGTCTCCATCCCACCAACGTCTTGCTTCAGCTTAAACATAATATGCACACCGTCAACCTCCACCTTCTGCACCTAATTCCCATCAACCTTACTCAAAAAATCACTATACGGCACACTCACAAACGTCGTCGGCACTCTAGGCTCCGACCCAGGCAACGGTAACCCAGGCCTCAACAACCTCATAACAAACATAACTATCCCTAACTGCAACAGCAACACACCAATCTCTTGCGCCTGAATTATGGGTTGCCACCGCCATTTCCCCCCACCGCCTTTCCCCCAACCCCACCCACCCCCTTTCCCTTTTTTCTCCCCCTTATCTCTATTTTTACTAACTTTACCCCCCTCGTTTTCGCTCTTTTCGCCCGTAGACGATTCGGTATCACTGTTATTCACATTGACACATAACCTATCACCTCTATAACAGCTCTTATCCTTAAATTTCATAATCCCTAACCTTAAAGGAGTACTAGTACATAAATTTAACATATGGGGAACACTAGAGTCTCTATATAAATGATTGGAAACACGAAACTTAGTATTCGGGTTTTCGGGCTTTAAGCGAAACCTATGATTAAAAGAAGTGTACCTGTTTGTGACATGGATTTGACCCTGAATTATTGTTGTCATGATGATATTGTTTTGTGTTTAATGATGATATTGTTTTTGTGTTAGTGAATCATGGGATGATGTTTGGTTTTTGGGATTATGATTTTGTGTTTTTCTTTTTAGGAGGTGAAGAAGAAGAAGAAGAAGATGATTTAGAGAGATGTGGACCATTCAAGTTTGTGTTCTTGTTTCATGTTTTGTTTGTTAGGCGTGGTCTCAAACAAACAACTAGATAAAATGAAATTTTGACAAATAATCAAATATAGATAAAGAGAAAATTTCTCCTACTAAATGTTTCTACTCATATTCTTACTCAAATAATTCTTACTCACATAATTCTAATAAATGTCCGAATAAACGGTTTGAATGCAAAGAAATACATATTATATTACTATATGTCCATAAGAATATAATGTAGAAGGATATAGCAAAACTCATTGATAAAAGAGACTCTAATTTATTTTATCAAAATAGGTAGTTTGCAAACGACAAGCAATTGAAGCAAAATGTTAATATTATAGAAGTATTTAATGTATGAATGGAGCGTCCCAATCAATCCTCTAAGTGTGCAAATCAATTCTCGATAAATAAACTAAGACTTTTATTTTTATAGGATATTTTGTATTTTATTAGTACATGTTATGTTTATTTGCAATTTGGTCATGGTCGAATAATATGGTTAGAGATTCGGGGAGACATGATAGTATACATTAGCATATGAGTAAGCAAAAATGATTCTCAACTTTTGACAAGGCTTATCTTATTTAATGAAAGAACCATGTGAGAATTAAGGGAAATCAACTTTAATAGCTAACAAAAATAAAATTTTAAAATATATATGAGATGTTGTCATGCATAAGTTAACTAAACAGAATTATAATACTAGTAGCAGCGAGGGTACCCTAAAATAAATGTTAACGACATCAAAAGGCAAAAGTGATAGCTAGGAGTTGTAAACCGTTCGGGCTCGAGCTCGTTTGGCCCGTGCCCGTTCGAGCTCGAGCCCGTTTGGCCCGTGCCCGTTCAGGCTCGAGCCCATTTGGCCTATTGCCCATTCAGGCTTGAATATTTGTATAATGTGCTTTATTATTTGTATTAGTGACATTTAATGCAGGAATTGTGTTTAAGTTGGTTGTATAATATGCCTGATAATTTGTATTTCTTATGTAAGGAGTGTTTTAATAACTGCATTAATTGTATTTATTGGCCAGTTAATTAATTGACTACATTAATATCTTGGCCACATTAATAGCGGTTTGTATTTTATTTAATTTTAGTAATGTGTTTTCATTAGTTGTACTTTTAGATTAATAACTTGTAATGCTGAATTTTAATTATTTCTATTTAAAGATTGTATTTAATGTTAGAAAATGTGTTTTAATTAGTTGTACATTTAGCTTAAAAACTTGTAATTGTATTTAATGTTAGAAAATGTGTTTTAATTAGTTGTACTTTTAGCTTAATAACTTGTAATGCTGAATTTTAAGTATTTCTTTTTTTTAAATGTGTAAATGCTTTATAAGATAGTATGATTAGTAAGGTACGCGTGCAGCGCACCAGCAATAAGTTGGATGATAAATTTTTCGGAAAACAATTTTCACCGATTCCATGCTTTTTGTGTTAATAATTTCATTTGTTATGGCTATGTAACCACATTTTTACAATCTTAATCTGAAGGGAAAAAAATATACTTTTAATTGTATTTCAAAAGAAATGAAACGTATACGACTTTTTTTTCATTTTTTATAGAGTAAACTCCAAAATACATCCCTGTGGTTTGGCCAATTTCACACGATACATCCCTCCCGAAAAAGTTGCAACATACATATCCCTCCGTTAGTAAAAGTCAAACACAATACATCCACGAGGACGAACGGTGCAAAGATTGTGTCGTTAAATTGGACACGTGGCAGTTATCTCTTTTTAAGCAATGGTATTTTAGTCCTTTTATACTTCCATCTACTTCACCAACTCTTTCTTTCTTTCAGTATGTATGAAACCCAGCAAATAAACACAAATCAAGAACACTAACACAAATCCAAACCACAAATTCAGATCCAGACCACAAATCATAAACACAAATTTGTTAATAACAACTATATTCTATTTATTCTCATCTCAAAACACCTTCCATCCTTTCTCAAAATAAATCTATCATTCTAATTTCAAATCATAATGAAAACTCCATTTATTACAATCTCAATGTCAAACCCAGAACAAAAATTAAAGTATAATTAGAATCCAAAATCAAACATAAACTGTCTTCAAACCCAATATAAAACCCATTCACATATTTGTTGAGGTTAAAGGTTTACAGATCTCGGTAGCTGTTACCCATATGAGATCGATTTGATGATGATGGATATGAAATCGATTTGATGTGTTCGATTTTGATGTGTTCGATTAGCTGTTACCCATATAAAACCCATTCAATAGAAAATGTTTTGGAGTTGTTATGTGTTCGGTTTTGATAGATGATGGATATGAGATCGATTTGATGAGTTTGATGAAGAATAGATCGGTTTGTGGGTTGAAGCAGATTTTAGAGAGAAAAGATCTGATGAGAGAGGAGTGATGTGTGTGGTAGGCGTTATCATAAAGGTGTGAGAAAACACAAATGCAAAAGAAAGCAGATTCAGACTTTCATTTGCAATTGTTACAATTGTTGTATCATTTGGGAGAACAAAATTTTTGAGCTGCAAAGGCTGTAATTAATACAACTCTGTTGTATCATAACAGGCTGTAATTAATTTATCAACAACCATGTATGGGGTTTGATTAGACTTTTGTTTTGGATTATAGCATAAATAAGAAGGGTGTTTGTGGATTCGAATAGATGGATCTTGGTGTTTTTGATTTGTTATAATGGTGTTTTTGATTTGGGTGTGGCTGGAAAAGTGATAAATGAAATGAATAGATGGATCTTAGTGAGACATAAAATGAGATAAGATGATAAGGTCTGAAAATGAGATGGGGTTATTTGATTTGTGATATTTGATTTTTGTTTGACTGAGATTTGGGTTAAAAGAATGTGTATTAAAAAGACATAATTACCCTTG
Source organism: Artemisia tridentata subsp. tridentata (assembly GCA_021014915.2). Taxonomy (NCBI): domain Eukaryota; kingdom Viridiplantae; phylum Streptophyta; class Magnoliopsida; order Asterales; family Asteraceae; genus Artemisia; species Artemisia tridentata. The sequence goes on from CP139507.1 coordinate 193,472,050, forward strand.
CTTAAAAAGAGATAACTGCCACGTGTCCAAGTTAACGACACAATATTTGCACCGTTCGTCCTCGTGGATGTATTGTGTTTGACTTTTACTAACGGAGGGATGTGTATGTTGCAACTTTTTCGGGAGGGATGTATCGTGTGAAATTGGCCAAACCACATGGATGTATTTTGGAGTTTACTCTTTTTTATACGTAGAAAGGGTAAAATGATTGGTGTTTCAAGATGTTACAATAAGAAAATATGGATTGAAAAAATTAAATGAATAAATATGAACCAAATAAAAAATTGTTAGCTTGCTTTATATTTAAAAGCAAACTTACGTAAACAAAACATGTACACGAAATGTGTTAGCTTTGTTTTTCAAACGCTTAGCACTGTCTATGGCTTTTATATTTAGTAAACGAATGAACAATACAAAATTATGTTAGCTTAATCACATGAAGGAACATGAAATAACTCTTGTTGGTTTAATAACTTTGATATTTCGTTCTTAAGGTGCGAGTTATGCTTGTTTATGCGTGCTCATCTATGTTCATTTGCATCATACCAAAAATTCTATGGGTATGTTTGGCAAAACTAGCTGTAAGCTTTATGCTGTAAGCTGTTAACTGTAAGCTGTAAACTTCAAAGCTGTTAACATGAGTTACAGGCTGTATCTTTTTTTCAATAAAAGTGTTTGGTAAGTTAGCTGTTAAATGTAGTTATAAGATGTAAAATGATATAAAAAGACATAGTTATAATTGTAAACAAATGTTTAGAGGGTATATCAGTAATTTAAAGTTTTAACAGCTCCAAGATGTTTAAAAAGCTTCATGAATCAGCTTTTCATTTATGAGCTATTTGTTTAAAATAAAAGCTTGAAGTTGATGTATCCAAACGAAGCTACTTATTTTAGAGGAGATTGTTTTTGTAACAAAAAGCTAACAGCTTCTCAAAAAGCTCTTGCCAAACAGGCCCTATGTTCATTTGTTAATACAAGAAGGAAACACATAAGCAAAACAACCAAGAATAAGAGGAATTAATGTGGTTAAGTCGATTTGGGATAATCAACTTACAGTTACAACAAGAAAAAAAAAAAAAAAAAAAAAAAAAAACCTCTTTTGTGTTATTAGATGAATATAGAAAATGTCACATGGACGGAATTTTAGATAAAATATACATAATCGTGAAAACCTGTCAATTTAACAAACCTATTAGTTACATTGAACCATAAGAACATCTTCAATGATGAATTAAGAACGGGTTAAGGAATTATTGAGTAGTTTATTATCATTCGAGTAAAATGTTGATAATGAGTTGTTGAGTGAAAAGCTTGAGATATCTCGATCAGTTGAAATTTTTGATTATGCGTGTGTGATAATTGAAAATAATAGTAAGTTGATACATTGGAGTAGATGAGCTAAAAATAAAATCGAAAATTTTAAGCTAAAATTAAATTTTGGAAAGGCTAAAGATGAGTTACTCATTTGAGATGCTCTAAGACAATATATACATATATCAAGAGTTAAGCTTAAATGTGGAATAAAACTAAAATGAAAAAGGATTAAAGAAATGGGTCAAGTCCATAAATAGGTAACGAACTTTCAAAAAATTCCACAGTTAGGTAACGAACTGGAAAAAGTCTTGTTACCATCATTCAAATTTTCAAATGTATTCACATATTACCAATTTCCCTCCTTTTTTGAAATGGCAACCGGTTAGCAACTACTTTCCTCGTACATGTCAGATAACGTTTAATTTTTTTGATAAATAAAAAAGCCACGTAAAACCTAAATCTATTAATATGACCCACCCACCATATAAATACCTCGTATCACACATGTTACCACAATAATTTACCCCCAATTTCACATAAACCCTAACTTTTCAAGAAATGTAATTACATCAATTAAACATCGATTGGAAATAGGAAAAGCTTTGCTTGATATGAAACGTATGTTTACAGTTAACCTAAAGCACGATGGGTGTTTTGTATGTCAACCGTTTGGGTATGTTGAAGGAGATGAAAAGCAAATCACAGATATCGATTTTGAAGGTATGTCTTTTGTAGAGGTTCGTGAAATAGTTAGACGTTTAGTTCATGCACCACTAGTAAGGATGTATTATTGCAAAGTTGGCATCCCATTAAGTGTAGGTATTAAAGAACTTAATAAAGATGAGGATGTTGAGGCCTTTTTAACTGCTGGTTATGAAGGTAAATGGGTTGTTGATTTGTATACAGAGCATCATGGTTATGATGCAATAGACTTTAGAAATCAATCAAATACTGACCTAGCTGATGAAAAAGACTCTAGTGATGCATACGATTCTAGTGATGAAGATAATGATTTAGACTTTATTGAGTTTTATACTGGAGGAGAAGATAATGTAGTGATTAAGACAGTAACTACAAATGACCCATTTCTTACTAACTTTTGTAGTAAGAGTGGTAACTTTAGAGATTTCAAAGATAAACCAGTCCCTCCCAAAAATAGAGAAGAAGAAATACATGGCCCAGATTATAGTGCAATTGATCCTGGTTTCAAAGTTAAAAAGGGAGTTATTTATAGGAAACATGATTCCTCACAACCTTGGAATCAAATGAAACCTGAGTTAGGAATGAGGTTTGAAGATCCTGAACAATTGAAATTGTGTTTAGGTAATTATGGTGTAGCAAATGGTTACCAGTTGTGGTTTCAGAGGAATGATTGGAGGCAACTCTTAGTATATTGTGGTAGGGATGTAGAAGCAGGTAGATGTGCAGGCTATAATACAAAGAAAAAGAGGGCCCAAAAGGAGTTATTTGCTGAAACTGATAAAGAACCACAGAAAGGTATAAAGAAAAGTATCAAAAAGAAGAAAGTTAAAATTCAAATGACTAATAAGATTTTAACTAGAAGTCAGACTAAGGATGGTGAAGGTACTAGCAAGGATGGAAAGGGGCCTAGCAAGTCTCCAAAGGGTTCTAGTAAGTCTGTACATGGTAGTCCTGAGTCACCCAAGTGGACCAAAAGTAAGGTGGTAAATGATAGAAGTAATAAAGCTGTTTCTGGTTTTAGGTTGTTTGCATCATGGATGTGTCCTAAAAATTCATTCCAAATCAAATCACTAAAACCTGATCATAGATGTTGTAGGAATTACAACCTAGGTTCTTTAGTGACCTACAAATTGATAGACACCATTTTTCCAAAGACATCATTTCAGACCCATTCATTCCTTACTTGAAGATGAAAACAACCATTAGAGATAAGTTTAATATAAATGTAAGCCTTGGACAATGCAAGAGGGCTAAACAGAGGGCATTATATGATTATGAAAAAGGATTGATTGAGCACTATGGGAGGTTGTGGGAGTATAGGCAGGCTGTCTTAGAGTCTAATCCAGGTTCCACATGCGTTGTTGATTATGAAGATACTGAATCTGGTAACTTTTATTTTAGGAGGATGTATGTTTGTTTTAAATGTATAAAGGATGGTTGGATGGCGGGATGTAGGAAAGTGATAGGCTTGGATGGTTGTTTCCTAAAACATACTTGTAAAGGGGAGTTACTCACAGCAATGGGTAGGGATGCCAATAACCAAATGTACCCAATTGCATGGGTAATTGTGAAGGTTGAAAACAATGCTAATTGGTGTTGGTTTTTGTCATTGATACAAGATGTAATAACACGTAATTTACCAAGTCATTAATATTCTTAAACACGAAGTAACTCATTTTGAAAGTTTAATTAACCATTTTTCGCGTTATTTTATTTTATTTTATTTTGAGTAAATTACACAGATCGTCCCTGTGGTTTGTCCAAAATTTCACGTATAGTCCCTCAAAGTTTAAAGTTGCATGTATCGTCCCTCTGACTGCAAAAGACTAACATCTATGGTCCCTGTGATGGATGTCCGTCTATTTCTCCGTTAAACTCCATACACGTGATAAACACGTGAGGGTAATTAAGTCTTTTTCCCCCAAGTACATGACTGATACTTAAATTTTGTCCCAACACATTTTTTTGTGATACAAATTAAAACACATCGTCATCATCATACATCAAACATATCTTTTCTATCTTTTTTTTTTCAAACTCCATTAAATCCTTTTCTACCTCACTATCTTTTCCAAACATATCTTTTCATCATCATCATTACACATCAAACATATCTTTTTTTTTCCCAACATATTTTTTTGTGATACAAATTAAATCCTTTTTTTTTTCAAACGCCATTAAAACACATCATCATCATCATACATCAAACAGTGTTATACGGTGAAGGGTAGCGGTGGAGGTGGTTGTCGTTAAGTGATATGTAGTTGTTAAGTTGTGCCTACTTCAGTGACCCATTCGACCTGCTTTATCAGAGGTGATTCTTGAGGACCTTCTTCAACCTATTCCATGACCCATTCGACCCGCTTTGTCAAATCATGAAGGATGACTGTGACCCATTTCAACCTGTAGATTCTTTAACTCCCCACCCGATTCAACTCATTGATGCTAAAAACCATAACTATATGACCCAAATGTAGTAGCTTGGTAACCCATGATGAAGTCACGAGTTTTTAGCTTCAAGATCTTATACAAGGTCTCGGGTAGGTGATTTTGTTTCGTGTTTTTTTGTTTTTGATTTCAAGATCTATGATGGTTTTTGGTAAAGATCTAAAAAGATCTATTATCTTGAATATACCAAATCTGAGATCTTGAAAATACCACATATCTGTTGGGGAAGAACTTTTATGATACCACAGATCTGTTGTCTTGAAAATGCCAAATTGATGGTTCTTGTTTTTAGAGAAATGGTAGCAGGTGGTTGTAAATCCATTCTACAGGTAATTTACTCTTTTCTATATGTTTGTTTTGTTTAAAGGTTTTGTCAATTTTGAGTTTATTGGTTTGTGAATGGTTGAAGAATACTTTAAGAAAAGATGAAGGGTAGAGTTTTTATGTTGGTCAATGGTGAAGGAAGTGAAATTAAGTTTAGAAAGAGGTGGTGGCCGGAATATGTTTTGTTAGAATCTGGTGGTGGATGGATTTGTCTGCAAGATTTTTATTGTTTAGAAATTACTATAGTGTTTTTCATATTAGTGATTTTGTGAAGAATATGTGAATGGGAGAGATGAAAGATGATTTTTCGTGATTTTTGTTCTTGATTTTGTGGAAAATATGTAATTGATAGAGATGAAGATAAGGTAGAGAGAATGAGATGTTTACTTTTTGATTGTGGTGATTTTTGACACGTAAGGGTGGATTTATTTATTAGAGTAAATTAAGTATCGGTACATATGTCCATGTACTTGGGGGAAGGGGAAAAAGACTTAATTACCCTCACGTGTTTATCACGTGTATGAAGTTTAACGGAGAAATAGACGGACATCCATCACAGGGACCATGGATGTTATTCTTTTGTAGTCAGAGGGACGATACATGCAACTTTAAACTTTGAGGGACTATACGTGAAATTTTGGACAAACCACAGGGACGATCCGTGTAATTTACTCTTTTATTTTTTTTATTTACTTAAACAATACAACTGTGGAAAACTAGAAGGGGGGTTGAATAGTTTTTGCCGTTTCTTTTGTTTTAATTTGTTAGTTATAGGTAAACATTCACAAATTAAGTTATCACACAATATAAACTAGAGATAAAGAGATGAAAGATCAAACCACATAACACAAGTGTTTATAGTGGTTCGGCTTGCAAGAGATCCTTATCCTTGCCCTACTCCACTTCCTCGAGTTGCTTACTCGAGAGATATCTTTCACTAAGAAACAAACTCCCTTCAAGGTGGAGAAAACCTTTACACGTCGCTTACTTCCTTTTCCGGTACTAAGCTAAACACCGGGTTCTTTTCACAAGGTAGAACCAACCTGACGTCGCCTACTTACTTTACCGACACTAAGCTAGATGTCGAGTTCTTTACACGGGTACAACCACTCCCTACACTCTTTGTACTTTAAGGACTAAAGTACTAACCACACTTACTGATCTAACTGATACAAATGATAAGAAACACTTAAAGTGTTTACACAGAACCTATACTGCAACTTCACAACAGTCTGCTTGTTTGAAGCTTGTATACTTGATCTTCTTTGCTACAAAAGAAACATCAATGATATTTATAACTACTATGGTTAGTAACTAAAGTGTATGTATGTGTTTTTCTTTTCTAAGTGGATAATAAGATCAAATGCCAAGCCTGCTATTTATAGGCAAGCAAGGAAAGGCTCCTACGGATCCGGCGGATCCCTCAGAAGGGATCCGTCCTTGTATGGACTTGGATCCGTGGGATGGTGACAGCTATGGATTAGTTGTCTCTTACCATATCTTAGTTGTATCTTACCATATCATCCAAGATCTTCAAATGTCAACTATGTTGCTTGCATATCTATCCAAGATATCTTACTAAGATTGTATTTGTGATGTATACCATGATATCACTTAGTAACTTAAACTAAAGTTTCCATTAAAGGAAATACACATGTAATATAATGTTAGTGATCATGTTATATAAAAGATGTGTTTTGAAAAAGTCTTTAACTAGTATTTATAATTTGCTTAAGGAGTATACTTTGTGTTTGTCATGAACAAAACATTAAGCAAAGATCGTAAAATATAAATAACGTTTTTAGTACGATATTTGTATTAACAATCTCCCCCTTTTTGTTGATGACAAAACATAAATTATATTTTTAAGCAAATAAGTAAATATAGTTTAAATCCCTTTTAAAAATATAGATTAAGTTTTTAGTTATTCAAATTTTGATTACTATTATAAAATAGCTTAGTATGAACTAATTATGTAAACTTAATCCTTTTTCCTTTCTCCCCCTTTTTGTCGAAACAAAAAGAAGAGGTGCGTGGCGGAATGTGATTTTGAGAACTTTAATAGCTCCCCCTTGTTTTATACTCCCCTTAAATGGAGTAATCAAGGAAATGATGCATGAATCTACAAAACAAACGGTTAGTTATGACATGCTTATGAAATGCTCCCCCTCGATGTATACTCCTCATTACTCGAGTACCAACGTATACTAAGAAGGGTGTGGTATGCTGCAAATGAAGTGTTAGTAATAAATGACTTCAATGAAGAAGTAAAATGCTTGTTAAGTGTTCTTCGAAACAAGCCTATCAATATGTTTGACTTTAACAAGTAAGTGTCTGATCATTCCATGTATCTAAAGCAATCATACGCAAGATATAATATATAATGAAACTTATGTGACAAAAGTCATGAAATGATGTTACAAGTATAAAAGGTATCCTAAAAAGTCCTAAAACAAATGCCTATGATGAAGTGAAGTTAAGTTAGTGACGCTAGTGTTGGTGTTAGTTAGTGATAACTTAATTGATGACTAAAGGTTGATGCAGGTAGGTTTGTTGCTAATCCATGAGGTTGATGATTAGTGAAGAAGATGATGGAAGGTGGTGGTTTTAAAGAATGCAATGATTCTAATGTATAGCAAATGCTATAAAGGTATTGAAGATGGTTGATACCTATATGTAGACGAAAATGACATCATATGCTGAGAGAGTTGGTTGGAATGAATGTTCTGTTTGTACTTACAGTGACATGCTTGATATGAATCAGGAATGAAGATCATGAGATCCTATGATTGTGTTCTAGATACTTAAGATGTCTTAGATGAGATGAAAATTCTATACTTGTTGGTTACGAGAAGGTTGTTTGGTTTCTAAATGGTTAAAAACTGAACTTGGTACCTACGGATTTAGCGGATCCAAAATTTTGGTTCCGTCTTTATAGTCTTTTGGTTCCGTGTGATAAAAATTGATTTAATCAATTTTTGTTGATTTGATCTAATGAAGGTTTAAGCTAAGGTTTACTCACAATTATGGAGTTGGTTTTAGTAATTTGAATCAAGGTTTTGGTGCAGAACTACAATGTTGAACTAGTAAGGTGTTATGACGATAGTATTGAAAATTACTTTTTGTGTCAAAACAAGATATCATATTTTAGAGCATAATTATATATTGAAAATTTGTTTGTGACGAAAGTCTCAAACATGAAGGTTCCTAGAGACGATAAAATCTTAAAAGCGATTATTGTGATGATACTACAAACTTCTATTTTGTTTGTTTTGATGATGACATGATGGAGGCAAGCCATTTAGTTTCTAAGTTACTAATGTCGTAGATGTTTGAAACCATATTGTTGTCATCTTGAGTGTTTGTTTTATCAATCCACATAGATTCATCCAAGTGTTGAAGAGTGGTAATAATGTCATGTGATGGGTTAATTATTAAGCTTGAAGATGGGGATGAGATTCTTTCTTTAGGTGGTGATGATTGAGGTTCATGAATCTTTGGATGGAGAGAATGAACTGTCATGGGTCCTAAGTTTTCAAGACTTATTTGTGGAGAGGTGGTTGATGTAAGTTGAAGATCTTCTAATTCTTCAGAATGTGGTTGTGGAGATGTTGATGGTGTCCTAAAGAGTTCCATAGGTTTAAGTTTTGGTGAAGATGGTGATAATGCAGACTTCTTAGTTTGTGGTGGAGCGGGAGCTAGTGGTGTTGTAGTTGCTACAGGAGTAATGGTAGGAGGTGATGTTGTTGTATTGGATGAGTTTGTAGCGGATGAAATTGAAGAAGAGTTTATGTTGACTATGGAAGTCGTAATAGTAGTTGTTGTGGTGTTTGGAGATCTAACAGGAAAGGTTACATTACGAAGTGGGTTTGCATACCAATAAGGTCTGACACTAATTCTAGCCGTGCGTCTGTATGGTCTAGACATGTGAACTTTCTGGAGATGGTATGTGAATTTTGTGTAGTTTTAGTGTGCTATGATTATCTCTAACATTTATACTTCCTAATTGTATGAAAATTGGTGTTTGGATTAAATGATTGTGAATGACTTGAAACAGGATAAAGTTGTTTGTCCTATAGTCAGACCATAGAAATGGAGTTGTGTGATTTTGTTGTAGAAACTTTTAGGTGAAGTGTGATGGCTAAAATGTGTAAGAGAGAAGATGGTTGAGTTGTGTTGTGAATTGAAAATCCTAAAGTTCTAATTTATAGACAGAAGGTTTGTGAGTCTGTGTGTTTGGATTTGATGTGAATCCAATAGAAAATGTTGGTTTCTAATGATTTGGAACAGAGATTTGTGCAGGTCATATCAATGAAGTCAATCCATTAAGCTTGGGTTGAGTAATATGTTGTGGATATGCAGTTAATACAAGAGGATAGTGGAAAATCTGATGATTTGATATGTCCACGGATTTGACGGATCCCTAAAAAGGGTTCCTTCTTTGTATTGGTTTGGTAACTCACACCTAAAGTTTTAAAAATTTAAATTTTGGTGGGAAATTTTGTTCCTAAGTTTCTAAGAATTCCTAAATGATTCTAAGATGAATTATGATTAGTACATGAATCCTAGATGATACTAAACACTAAGATTTAAGAATCGGGATGAGTTTAAAAAGTTTTAGAATTTTGCTGGGAAACCTGCGGATCCAAAGTGGATAAAAGGCGGAACCATTTTCTGGGATCCGCCAAATCCGCAGGTAGGCGGATGGCGGATCCAACGATTAGCCTTGGCGGAACCCTGTTTTGGGATCCGCGGGATCCGTAGGCCTAAAACTAAGAAAGTAAACAGAACATATGTCATATTTCGCGTTTTTCGACGAAAACCCGAAAATTCATCTAGACCTTACTTAACATCTAATATGTATATCAAAACAACTAAATATGACAATATTAACACATGATTCCATATGGTTTAATCCATACTTAGAAACTTACCGTTTATTCCAATCATAGGTTTAGACTTGACAAATAGATAACTCCGAGTGTTATCAATCTGCAATAATCAGTTAGTTCATATACACAAAAATAAATCTCAACCAAGTATAAAAATAGACCTAATCATTAAACTTCATCATAAAAGATGTTTGAGCCAAACAGTGGCATAAGTTTTGGAAAATTGATAACCATGTGCATTATCATCAGTTAAAGTTGAGCTAGAACACATAAGCATAAATTACTAAAGACAAGTCTTAACGAACATAAAAAAAAAAATGATCATATAGGATCTGAAGAACAACTGTTCCAGACGTTCATTTATTCTCGCTTTTCATTCAATATTTTGAGTATCTTCTTTTGACCCTTTCGGAGTTTCATCATCCATCGTCCTGCACATTTTAGAACTCCCTTTGTTTGTCGGCTTTCTTCAGATTCATTGTTGAGAGATGGAAGTTGACTTAAGTAATCTAATAGAGGAAGTTTTGAGTTAGGTAATCCATCTTCGTCACTAGCTGATGATGATGATGAAGATGAAGATGAGAGACAAGCTCGTTTCCCTTTTCCTACTTTCACTCTATGGTCACTAAGAGGGACAAAGGTGTGTTTGATTTCGGGGTAATCTGGGACAAAGCCAACTGAATTTGGAGGTATAGGAATGGAAGCTTTGAACAAACGAGTGAGTAGCATTCCATATGGTAATGTGGTTTTCCCTAGGACACGTATATCAACCATTCTTTTGGCGATATAGTAAGCAAGATTGAATTTTTGATGAGTTGAGATACAATAGAGCATATAGCATAATCCAGCATTCACGTGATCTTTGTTTCCAATAGTACTAATGACATTAGCTCTTAGAATTTCTTCGAGTCTTTTGAACTCAGGTTTGAGTTCATTGAGTTCCATAGCAAATGGATCTCGATTGACATCTTTTCCCCGAAGTTTCTTAATTGGATTGGTTCTAGTGTTAAAAAGATGATCTCGGATAATTTCTTTAGGAGTTAGAGGGGTGTCGTAAGGATGTTCCCTTCCTAGATGTGAATTTAGAATGGTTAAGGACCATTTGTCAGAATAAAAGCATGTTCCTTCACTTGGGATGTGTAACACTTCCCCAAAGTGGTCTAAAGGAAAATTGTAGGAGTTTTGGTTAACATTGAAGTTGATGCTAAATGATCCATTGTCATCAGAAATAAGTTTTACTGAGGCATAAAATTCGAGAATGAATCGAGGAATGATAGGTTCATCTATGTCGAGAAGTGAGTCAAATTGAATGGTGGCCATTTGTTCACGAATGTTTGTTTCTTCTAAAAATGAAGAGTCTACGGTTCTACCCTCATGAACGTACCGACTTTCTAAAGCTTTGAAAAGTTGGACTTGAGCATCTGTGAGTCCTTTTGTTTGATGATGTTTGGGTAGATACTTCTTTGTTTTCTTGTGATCGTAATTTGTGGCAGGAGGCATGATTTTCCTATTCATAAACAATTTTATAATTTTAGTTACACTAATCTAGGATACATGAAATGTGGACAAGTATGGAGGTGTGGTTAAGATGTTTGAAAAATACACGTTTTGTGATAAAACACTTTATACCCCAAACATTCTTGTTTGACGTTTCGATTTTGTATTAGCAATGTTTGAAATTCATTTTACCTAGTTAAGGGATTCTATAAGAAAGCTTATTCTAATTGAAGATTTAAACAGAAGTTTGATTCATTGAATTGTTAAAGAGTTTAACAAAATGGAATTCCTATTCAACTTTTGATAAAACAGATATCTGTAGTGTAAGAAAAATAATAAACCCTAATTTTGAATTGAAATAAATTAATGAACTTACAGTGAGTGATTAAGCACGAATATGAGATGGAGGACCTAATTTTTGATTTAGGGATTGTGAGAGTCGACTATGAGTTGATATTGAGAGTTTAATTTGGTGTGTAGTGCAGTAAGGAGTGTTTGGTAATTTAAAGTTGAATTTAATGACTGACGGATTCGGCGGATCCTTCACGAGGGTTCCGCCCTTGTGGTCAATTGGATCCGTAGGATCAGAACAAGATTGTGGTATTTTTGTTTTTGGTTAAATTAAGATTTGGACGAATGTTTTGATTATTTCTAGATATTAGTATGTTTTTATAAGGAACGGAGATTTCTTACTTGAGATGTTAGTAAGAAGATTTAGTGCTATAATCCTTTGAGAGATTTTCTTAATACAGCATATTGTATTCACTGTTCAAAACAGTCGAGCAAAGTAATTGTTAAGATGAATGATTGCAAGGTTGACAAAACAGGAGAGAATTGGTAATAGAAACTAAAGACATAAACTACGGGTATTTTCTCCACTCTTCTCCTTAACTTGTTTAAGGAATGTTTGTTTCTTAGTGATTTGTGGTACAATGTCTTACATTGGCACACAGCATGTTTAGAGATCTATTGCTTTCATTATTAATGATCTAAGAATGATAGTTAAACACAAGGTTTGGTGTTCTACTAATGTATTGCTATTTTTATGGTTATCCAAAGAATTAACTATTTTGATCCTTAATGCAAAATGATTTTTATCCTAAATTTTCATGATTGAGTGAAAACAATTTCCTAGTTGTTTGGTATTTGAAGTTTTACTTATTATGCATGATTTTTGGTCATAGCATATCTTGATAAGGAGATGAGGCTTTACTAAGTTTTAGCAAAAGCTATATGAGGGGATATGAAATAGTGAAATGTTTTTCCCATATGTTCAAATTCAAATTAGATACTTTTGATTTATGCTCTAGAGTTATCAATCTTACTTAGATTCTAGAAAAAAAAAAAAAAAAAAAACTAGATTATTTGAATCTCAATGTTTTCTAATGTATTGAATTATTACAAACAATATTGTTTAAACCTAAGTATTATTATGAAGATATAAACCTTTATAATATGGTGAGATTATCCTAAAATTAATTTTCTTCCAAGTTTTTTTTTAAGGTTATTAAGTTAGAACTCACTTAGGAACATTCATGGATGTAATAATCACAAAATGTGTTGGTTAAAATTTATAGAGTTCTTGCAAGTTTCAAGAACTTACCTATTTATGGGTATTTCCTAAGTGTTGAGATATAACACAAGAATAAGAGACAACATTTGTCTTGGGGTGTTATATCCGATTATAGCAAAGGTTTTAAAACCTTTTCCTAGTAATTATCCTATCTTATACACATGTAGTTTTTATTATTACATAGGTATTAATAATTAATTATACCTTAAAGAAATAGTTATGAAATCATAAATCATCTATGAGTAGAGTTATGAGAGTTCATACCTTTTTGATGATTAATACCAAAAGTGCTATTAATCCAGATGAGCACTCAAGTGATTAGAGAAGATACCTTTGTATTCATCAATGTATCTTGAGTAAGATCATAACGACCAAACCCTTCATACCTAGAGAAAACTTGAGTGTTTGGTCCCCAATATTTCATGGGTCCTTTTTGGGTTAAACAACATATTACCATGGTTCACTAATATCTCCGAAATAGTCAAATGGTATTTGTTTACTAAGCTCATTTCCTATGTATGATTTTACTGTTGTCTTAACAACATTCCTGTCTTTGATCGTTTTTGAATTAGTTTTACTTGAATATTGATTTTTTGATTTTTCTACTGCACTCACGGATCCTTTGTTTATACTACACGGATCCAAAGTTTTGGATCCGTGGGATCCGCGGCTTACCAACTCAGTTGGTGTGTTTTGATTTTCATTTATCGTTTCAAAATCACTTAAATGACTATTTTTCATAAAATCAGGCTTGAAGCTATCATGAGATGACTTAAGAATTCTCATAGTGTCATCTGCACAGTTTATATGTTTATTGAATCTTTGAAACTTGAGATTTTGTTTTATGTATTTGCTTAGTGTGAGTTTATGTGATACTAATTTAAGTTCTATTTCTTGACATGATGCACAACATTCAGTTTCCACTTTTTCTTCCAAGTTTTTAACTTTTTCTTTCAGCTTATGTATTTTATTCATTAAGTATTCCTCTTTGGTTTTCAAGTTCTTATTTTCACTTATGACGTTTATAATGAACTTACTTAATCTATTGTATTCTATATCTAATGTGTCGTAGTTTTTAAATATATATGAAGAGTCAGAGGATACCTTTTCTGTTTTGTTAGCCGTACTATCCACTTTGTTGTCTTTTAACATATCTTCACTGTTGAAACTAGTGCTAGAAGCTATCAACTCCTTTTTGCCTCTAGGTAACTCCGAGTCTTTTTCCATTATTGCTAGATGAGCTTTGAGGTATCCTATGAGCTCGTCTAATGTCATCCTTGAATGATCCTTAGAATCTTCAATATTAGTTGCTTTAACTATCCACTTTGGGTCAAGATCTTTCCTGTCAAAATACTTACTAGAAATGGATTTATCAAGAGCTTTAGGTGAAATATTGTGTCTAGCTAAAGTACTATCTAGATCTAAGTCTTTTGACATTACATACAAAAAAATAGGTTTTTCCAAACTATAAAAACTGTTTTTGCTGACTGGTGATCTTTGCAAGGATTTCCCTTCTTTAAAGTTTTCAAAATCGATTTGATCGTTTCAAGTTTAAAATACAGTTTATTTTAAAAATCTTGAGTAACGTAGCTCTGATGCCAATTGTGGAAAACTAGAAGGGGGGTTGAATAGTTTTTGCCGTTTCTTTTGTTTTAATTTGTTAGTTATAGGTAAACATTCACAAATTAAGTTATCACACAATATAAACTAGAGATAAAGAGATGAAAGATCAAACCACATAACACAAGTGTTTATAGTGGTTCGGCTTGCAAGAGATCCTTATCCTTGCCCTACTCCACTTCCTCGAGTTGCTTACTCGAGAGATATCTTTCACTAAGAAACAAACTCCCTTCAAGGTGGAGAAAACCTTTACACGTCGCTTACTTCCTTTTCCGGTACTAAGCTAAACACCGGGTTCTTTTCACAAGGTAGAACCAACCTGACGTCGCCTACTTACTTTACCGACACTAAGCTAGATGTCGAGTTCTTTACACGGGTACAACCACTCCCTACACTCTTTGTACTTTAAGGACTAAAGTACTAACCACACTTACTGATCTAACTGATACAAATGATAAGAAACACTTAAAGTGTTTACACAGAACCTATACTGCAACTTCACAACAGTCTGCTTGTTTGAAGCTTGTATACTTGATCTTCTTTGCTACAAAAGAAACATCAATGATATTTATAACTACTATGGTTAGTAACTAAAGTGTATGTATGTGTTTTTCTTTTCTAAGTGGATAATAAGATCAAATGCCAAGCCTGCTATTTATAGGCAAGCAAGGAAAGGCTCCTACGGATCCGGCGGATCCCTCAGAAGGGATCCGTCCTTGTATGGACTTGGATCCGTGGGATGGTGACAGCTATGGATTAGTTGTCTCTTACCATATCTTAGTTGTATCTTACCATATCATCCAAGATCTTCAAATGTCAACTATGTTGCTTGCATATCTATCCAAGATATCTTACTAAGATTGTATTTGTGATGTATACCATGATATCACTTAGTAACTTAAACTAAAGTTTCCATTAAAGGAAATACACATGTAATATAATGTTAGTGATCATGTTATATAAAAGATGTGTTTTGAAAAAGTCTTTAACTAGTATTTATAATTTGCTTAAGGAGTATACTTTGTGTTTGTCATGAACAAAACATTAAGCAAAGATCGTAAAATATAAATAACGTTTTTAGTACGATATTTGTAATTTACTCTTTTATTTTTTTAACATACTTAAACAATACAACTACGAATTATATTCGTCAACTAATTATGTGACGTAACTCACATTTCATGCTAACGAGCCTGCACGCGTACCGATACTCATTTAGCTATGGCATTAATTAATTAAACTCATGATCGAGTCCACAATAATATTTTTATAAAAATACTCACGAATACATGTTTAAACATCCTTGTCTAAATACACCAAACTAGGAAACCGCGGCTCACATTTAAACGGGACACGAGTTGCACTCCGTAAAAATCATTAAATTACTAACGGGCTTACACTATACCACTTACTTGGGCTTGCAATCCTTAACCCGAAAAAGAACCCCAATTGGGCCTGTGGCCGAGTACAAAACCAAACGCACCTAAGTTGGGCTCATGGCCAATATGCTTGTTCAAAACCTAACAACACATGACTTGGGTTGTGGCCCGTGTATTAAAACAACCAGACGCACCCCGTGAAGTTTTTAAAACAACTTGGTAGATTTATAAAATTTACAAGAAGATTAGCACCAAAACTTTGACCATTGTATAAACACTTTACCCAACTTAGAACTTATTAAAAGACTTGTGATAGGACTCTTGTGTCCTTTGCCTGCCACCTCTCGACAAACACCCACAAAACCACCACAAGAACCTTGTTTACCTTAAAACTACCTAGGATTAGTTGAGGAAAGTACCAAAAATCACTTCTTGTCTCCTCACTACCACCATGACCCAATGTATAAACTTTAGGTCGATTGTGTAGTCAACTTGCATGAAATTTGCTTCCTTAAACCCATATTGTCAACCCCTATACTAGCTATCATCTCCCTACTTTTTCTTTTCTTTATAACCGAACCCCATAACAACCTTTTCATCCCACCTTCACTTTCATATTGTAACACCCTCTAAATTATGAGTTAACAGCGGAAGACTAATCGGGGTATTACGGGGAGGATCGAAGTCATAATCATAGAAAACGGCTCAAATGAGGCGTTTTGAAAGTACTTGTCATTCATATAATAATTGAGTTACAAAAGTGATATATGAGAGTTGTGAAATCCATAAAAGGAGATAGTAGTTTGAACTAAATGACTTAATTTATTTTAAACACCATAAAAACTATAAGTTTATTGCCCGCTCCTTGCCTTGACTGCTCCGCTAATTACCTGAGATAAACATGCTAAAAGTCAACAAAATTGTTGAGTGAAATCATAGAGTTTATAATTTATAATCAGTTCGAAGCGCAAGTAGGATTGCATGTAAAATACAATCATTTGAAATGGTGATATTGCAGTTATATATATATTGCCCTAAGTCTCATGACACGCAAACATTAAAGAGTACCGGGATTCGGTAGGGGGAACAATCCAAATAAATGGCATGAGTTATGGCCCTCGTGATATAGGGGATTGTCATCCTCCTATTTAATTCAAATATAATGCATTGCGACTAATACGACTAGCATCTAAGGCTATCCGTCAAGTATTAGTGGAATAGGCAGTCAGCCTCCAATAGATCTATCCACTATATTCGCGTTCACTCGCAGTGATTAATGGTTCATGATATAAGGGGATTTTGGCAATAATGGTAACTTAGGCAATATCAATCAGGTGAAGCATACATAAAAATACTTGTGTTCTATTTGTAGCATGTATCTCCCCCACGGAGTATAAAGTGATAAAATGAGTAAAAGTGGGGCTACGACTCACCTTGAGCGTAACTGGTGAGGTGAAAATGTGATTTTGTTGTTCCCTTTACACGCTTAGAGTTAACTATAAAGTTAATCTATTTGTGTTTATGACTGATATAATGTATTTGTTTGATTATAACTAATGAGTAAAACGAAATATAAAAACACAAGGTTTTTCAACGTTTAAATTCTTATAAGAAATGAATCAAAGAATCTATTACCCAAGTGTTTTGCGGAACAAACACTTGGGATTGAATAGACAAGGTATGGTGTCTCCTATCTAAACTCAAGCAATGCTTAAGTGGTAACAAATTCGACCCACTGAGCTATCTCAGGGATTGGTTACTCTTTGTAGGAGAAAAGGGGTATTGTGAAAGTCTAAGCTTTAATTGCACAAAATACCTAACCCACTTTTCTCCATCTGTTTGCTATTTATAGGCAAACATGTTAAGAGTACTGAAGATTTAACAATACATAAACAATAGGAAGGCGTGTCTGACAACTACAACATTAATTGTCATTTCCAAGAACCAATAGGATTGCGCCAAAAAAGTCTTCGAGTGTCAGTCCTGACACTTCTTGACTTTTAGCGGCTTTAGGGATGGTTTGTGTCTGACCCTGATAAGACTTCAAACCTTCCCGCTCAATCCTACCTTTCTTTCAGGCTTTAGGTTCTTCAGTCATCGCCTTCAGTCTTCAGCCTTCAATCACTTATTGTTGTTGAGGAGACTGGGGTTCAGTGAGCTCTTGTCTAACGCTCGCTGAACCCATTACCTTCTTCTTCGTCTCAAGTAACACTTCAGGGAGATTCGCCTCCCTGTGTGGTGAGTCTTTCTTCTTAGACTCGTCCTGAGCATCTTGAAGGTAACTCACTGAGTGACTGTTCACTCAGTGACCTAATTGTGTTTTCGGTTGATTAACACTTAGCGTAATTTGTATTCAAATCCTGTTTTAAGGACTCTTGGGTACTGAAGGACCCAACAATCTCCCCCTATTTAGATATAAATTATGCTTAAGTGTTTTGATCAGTTATGAGTGAGCTAATGACTTCTGCTCATACTGAATGTACTAGAAAGTAATTAAGGACACTAAAATAATAAAAACAAAGGGCCATCATTTATTGATTTCGTTACATAAGTCCTAACAACTAAAAAATGTACAGGATAGTGGTGGTGTTGCAGATTCTTCAGTCAAACTTCTAACCAAGGGCTTCAAGCTTTGGCCTTTTGGATTCCAGCTCATGTTGGTCAGGATGTTCTTGGATCTTGATTCTCAGGTCATGACAGAACCTCACATTTTCAGGACTCTGTATTGGGGAGGCCATCATGAGGTAACCAAGCATTGTTTTAATTCCTGCCTTATCAATGTCACTCCATCTCTGGAAGGCTTTATCACCAAATGCATCAGTGAAGAAGAGACCCCTCTCAGGTTGTTCAATGACCAAGTTGTTCACAAATGTAACTCCTTCAGGGAGGGCTCTGTTGCAATCAAGGCCAGGAACTTTGATCTCAGGCTCAGACTCAATTTGTTTCCTCTTTCTTCTAGAGGACTGAGTAGGAGCAGGCTGACTGGCTGGAGCTGGGAGAAGTGAGGGAATACCAAGTTCTTGAGGTGTTGCTACCAGTTTTTCATATCTCTGCTTCAGGGACTTCATCAGTTATTTGACAACAACGTTTGACTTCTTGAATATGATTGGACCCAATTCATCCAATTCAGTGATCCCAAAGTCATCGAATCTAAAGGGCTCATGAATTTAAAAGTTCCTCTTGTCAGGACCTCTGAATACACTGATGACAACAGGCTTGGTGTTCTGATGAATCTTTACATCAGTGATAGGTTCAGGTCTCAGTCTGCTTGTCATAACCCATTGATACTTCTCAATCCTCTTTTGCCTTATCTCCTCATTCCTTTTCAACCTTTCTTCTCTTTTCTTCCTGAGGGCAGTCATCTCAGCATCCTGAGCTTTCACAAAGCTCTGACCACATTTCCTTCCAGCAAGTTCTTTTGGCTCAAGTCCAATCTTCTCAGCCTCTTCTCTGACCACCTGGATGAGGGCAGACTTGTTCTGCCTTTCTTCCTCAGCTGCTTTCTTCAACCCTTCTTCCTTCTCCATATGAGCCTGAATTTCAGTCTCAGTAAGAAGGTGCATCACTCCATTGATCTCATAAGGGACCTTGATTGGTTCATCAGGGTCAGGCCTTCTCTCTGAGGAAGCAGGCACCAATATTGTAGGCTCAGGCTCAGTAGTAGTAAGAATGCCTTTGCCTTTATCTTGATGTAATGATGGGGTTGTTTTAGGAATCTCCCCCTCAGTGTGAGAAGGAGGTTGTTGGCTGGAAGAAGCTTCAGTGACTTTCTCCCCCTCAACTGTTGCTTTAGCCATTGTGAGAGTAAGAGTTGGAGCGCTCACTGAAGTTGAGGGAGCAGCCTGACCTTTGAAAGCCTGATATATCTCAGTCATCATGGATTTGATGTCTGAGGTGTCCTGCTGAAGAGTGGTAACCTTAGCCTCAAGAGATGCCTGAGAAGCCTCTATTGCAGTCATCCTAGGCCCAAGATTCCAGGCCAAGGAAGTTGAAGACTTAGCCCAAGAAGCCAAATGTGCCTCTATAAGTACCAGAGAAGACTTGATGGAGTCCACTGAAGAGCTGAGATCCTGAAGGTTAGAGGATTTCAGCATGTTGACAACCTCAGTTAACTGAGTTGATTGTTGCTGAAAAGTCTCAGAAGCCTGAAGAATTTTCTTGTTGAGCTCAGGGTCATCTTTCACTGACTCTTGAATAGTTGCAACGCTCTTGGTGATGTTGGAGAGAGTAGCGTTGAATATTTTAAGATTCTGATCAAGAGTTGCAAGGAGTAGGAAATCCCAGACTGTTGTTCATTAACTTCATCATGATAAGCCTCAACAGATTCCTTCAGGTTGACATAGTGAACTGCAGCTTCACAATGTTGGTCAAAGATTTCTTCAGTGAGCCCTTTGAAGAGAGCATTGTTGGCTTTTTGCAAGAACTTGACCAATTGTCTTTCAGTGAGAGGAAGAATGTTGTCATACTTCCTGAGATTAGCTGGGCAGGATGATTCTGAGTCCGAAGAATGATCAGCCTGAGAAGCTGATTCTTCACCTTGTGGTGGAGAAGACTGATGCGATTGTTCAGTGGGTTGTGCATCAGTATCCATATCATCACCTGCCTCAAACACTTCTTCCTCACTATCAATACTGAGCTCTTCATCAGAAAAGAGAACAGCCTGAAAGTCCACCATGGACTGAATCTGCAACTTATTTTGGCCAGGTCCTGACCCTGCCATAATAACTGAGTGGGTTTGCTCAGCCTGGCGTTTGGGGTCAGTTCCCGAGGGAATGGATCCGCCTTGAGAGGGTTGTGGTTCCATATCAGCAGGTGGTTGCATGCCCCTTGAGTCTTTGTCCCCATGTGCACCTTCAAGCACTGATGGGTGTTTTTCAGTACTATCACTAGGCACACTTTGTGATGGTTGGTGGACCCCCTTCCCATCAGGGTTGTGTTGCCCTTTTGGGGATTTAGGGTCCTTGACTCCCTGAGACCCTGAGTGTGATTTCTCAGAGCCGTAAATAGGAGGTGATTGGGTGTGGGTCCCCTTCTCAGTAGAGTAGTGCTGCTCTACCGAGGATTCCGGACCCTTTTCTCCCTCAGGAACTGATTGTGATTTGTCAGTGCCTTCATCGGGATGTGAGAGAGTGAAGGTTCCTGACCCTACCAACTTGTGTATGTCAGTAGAGCCATGAGGAAATTGGGGTTTGCCCGAGGACACTGAGGATGATTTATCAGTGAGCTCCGTTGGCGTTTGTTTTAGGGTCAAGAGGGTCTCAGTGATGGGTGTCTCTGAGGTCTTGGCCATTGTTTCCCCTTCTAAGGGTTCTGAGGCAGAAGATCCAAGGGCGAGTGATTTGGGTTTAATCACCTTCTTGGTCCCTGCCTTCTTTTTCTTCTTCTCCTGCTTTTCAGGAGAAGGAATGGGTGAGACAGCTTTGTCACCCTGAATGACTACCAGCATGTAGTTGGTCAGGGCGACTGGTTGTACCTCTGTTATGCCACTGGAATAATTGGCCTTGTGTAGGACGTCAGGTTTAGAACCTTGAGTGTCAGGCCTAATATAGTCAGGGCCCTAATATAGTCAGGGCCAAGTAAGTCCTGAAGCACACAGGAAATGAACCTAGGGTAAGACATGTGTCTTTGCCTAGATTTCCCTGAGAGCTTGGCAACGAGGTCACGGAAGATTATTCCTCCGATGTCAATTTTTCTACCCTCCAGGAGACTGAACACCATCAATTGTTGTGATGAGTTCAACTGCTCCGTGGAGGATTTATTACCTCCAAGGACCTGAATGACAAAAGTCATCAGGATCCTCCAGATAGGTGGGAACCAAGTTTTAATTATTGGTGCCTTTGCCAATAATGAACCTGGGGCCACTTCAGGTTGTTTGGGGTCATGTGGCCCTAGAAAAAGCAATTATGCTTTAACTTCTTGGGGTCATGTGGCCTTGATGAAGGTTGAGTAATCAAGGGAGAGGGTCCTTCTCCCATTCATCACTGAGAAAGTGATAATAGAGTCTTTGGTGTCCTCAGGGCTAGTTGCCACTGCTGTACACCAAAATTCCCTCAAGTAGTCATGGTATATGACTGAGGGGGTCTTTGTAAATGCCGTAGCAAGAAAGCAGTTTTGTAGATACTTAACTACATTCTTGTACGCCCAAAACTTTTGGGGATAGGCAAAATTACCTACCACATTGTTCTTGGTCATGTCTACACCCTCCATGAGGAATTCCACATTTGGGGCGTACGTAATAGCATTAGAATAAGCCATTTTTGTTGCGTAAGTATGGGTAACAAAGATGGTTGGGGTTTCTAAACACTAAGAACACACACAAAATTTTGTTTTGAAAGAAAAAGGGCAAGAATTTGCATAGAATTTTCTAAAAAACGTGTGTGTGTTTTTTTGTTTGGGGGTTATTTATAGGGAAGTGAAGTGGAGGGTATTTTAGGCATTAAGCGGTTTAATTTCTCAAAAGATAATTTTTGAAAACCGTTTTGAATAAAACTTTTGAGATCCGCATTAAATGTTTAACCACTCCACTATCCCTGTTTTGCGCAACTGTCAAGGCAAACAGTTGTGCCATCTGCAAAAAGTATAACTTGCAAAGTTGAGTCATCACATATCTGTTGTGTGATTGGAGAGGCATTAAATGCCAAGTGGGAATGTGGTGGCCCATGAGGTGCATGCCAGAAAGGCAAAAGAACAAATATTCTTGTATTAAATAAGAATTCAGTTACCAACCTCGGACATTTACTAACTAGATACTTAGAGCATTTAAGTTAGCATTGAATGTCAATTGAGGGCCCTGAATGACTCTTCATTCAGTGAACCTGATTGTTCAGGACTTGGGTTTAGTTCCAGAGGTACAAGGGTTCGGGAACTTGGGTTTAGTTCCTGAAGTTCAGGGAAGGTGATTCAGTGATCTTTTTCACTGAGGAACACATTGAGTCAGGGACCTGGGGTTTTCAGAATTTACACTTAGTTGGATGGACTCAATCAGTGGACTGAATCTCAATATCCAACATTCCTAATTCAGCTTTCAGTCTTGTGAAAGTTGGTTCATCCAATGGTTTGGTGAATATATCAGCTAGCTGATATTCAGTAGGAATGAAGTGTAATTCAATGTCACCATTCATGACATGGTCCCTGATGAAGTGATATCTAATATCAATGTGTTTTGTTCTCTGATGAAGAACAGGGTTGTTTGAGATGGCAATTGCACTTGTGTTATCACAAAAGATGGGAACCATCTTGTACTGAATTCCATAGTCACTGAGTTGACTTTTCATCCAGAGTACATTTGCACAACAACTTGCTGCTGCAACATATTCAACTTCAACTGGGACATGACAACTGATTGTTGCTTCTTAGCACTCCAACAGACTAATTTTCCACCAAGAATTTGGCAGGAGCCTGAGGTACTTTTTCTGTCCATGTTGCATCCAGCATAGTCAGAATCTGAGTATCCTTTGAGATCAAAGCCTGAACATTTTGGATAATATAATCCAAGGTTTGGAGTACCTTTCAGGTACCTGAGTATCCTTTTCACAGCTTTGAGATAAGATTCTCTTGGGTCAGATTGATATCTGGCACATAAGCATACTGAGAATTGGATGTCAGGCCTTGATGCAAGTAGATACATCAGTGATCCTATCATTCCTCTAAAGAGAGTTTGATTCACTGGTTTACCAGTAAGGTCAGGACCAAGGTTGTTTGGTGGTACCATAGGAGTTTTGACTGAGGCACAGTCACTGAGCTCATACTTCTTAAGAAGGCTCCTGACATACTTCTCTTGACTGATAGAGGTTCCTTTATCAGTCTGCTTGATTTGCAGTCCAAGGAAGTAAGTCAGTTCTCCTATCATGCTCATTTCAAATTTCTTTGCCATAAGTTTTTCAAACTGTTCGCAAAGTTTATAACTTGTTGAGCCAAAGATGATGTCATCAACATATACTTGTACAAGTATGACATCATTATTTGTTCTATAGATAAACAATGTGTTTTCTATCTTGCCTCTGAAAAATTTGTTTTGGATCAGGAAGGCTGAGAGAGTTTCATACCATGCCCTGGGAGCTTGTTTCAGTCCATAAAGGGCTTTGTTAAGCTTGCAGACATAGTCAGGAAACTCATGGCTTTCAAATCCAGGAGGTTGCTGAACATAAACTTCTTCTTTCAGTGACCCATTTAAGAATGCACTTTTAACATCCATTTGGTACACCTTGAAGTTCATGTAGGTAGCAAAGGCAAGGAAGATCCTGATGGCTTCCATCCTTGCCACTGGTGCAAATGTTTCATCATAGTCAATGCCTTCTTGTTGGTTATAGCCTTTGGCTACAAGTCTGGCCTTGTTTTTAATGACTATGCCATTTTCATCATATTTGTTTTTGAATACCCATTTCATGCCAATGACTGAAACATCTTCAGGACACTTGACCAAGGTCATTACCTTATTTCTGTCAAATTGTTCCAGTTCATCATGCATGGCCTGAACCCAACTTGGATGATTAAGTGCTTCCTTGACACTTTTGGGTTCAATTGTGGAGATGAAGTCCACAAATAGGCATTCATTGGCTGAGGCTGCTCTCAGTTGTGCAGCCATGCTTCTAGTAAGCATGCCTTCAGTAGGCTCTCCAATTATATTAACTAGTTCTATATCCTGAGACCTAGTCCAACTGTCCTGAGGTCTTGGAAACTAATTAGAACTTGTAGAAGCCTGATGGGTAGGGTCAGGATCAGACACATGATGATCTTCAGTATCATGAGTGTCTGAGTGGGTTGACTCATCACTGTGATTGTTTGGTTCCTAAGCACTTTGTTCAGACTGAATGATTGCATCAGTATTTCTTTGTGCTTCAACAAACTCAGTGATGGTTGGGTTAGGAATGTTGTGAGGGATGATGTAATAGGAGATGTCAGCATTTGGTTTATACTGAGTGGAAGGACCATTGTCAGGATGATGTTCATCAGGAGGGTATTTTGATGAATCATCAATTCATATTTCTTCCACTGAGGTGTTAGACGCACTGATTGCATCAGTGCTTTCATCAAATGTAACATGAAATGTTTCCTCAGTATGCTGTCTCCTAGTGTTGAACACCCTGAAGGCCTTTAAGACAAGTGAGTATCCTAGGAAGTATCCATCATCAGCTTTTGCATCAAATTTCCCTAAGTGATCCTAGTGATTATGAATAAACACAGGACACCCAAAGACATGAAAATAGCTGATGTCAGGGATCCTTCCCTTGAATAACTCATAAGGGGTTTTGCTATGTCTCTTGACAATGATGGATCTGTTTTGTGTATAACAGGCAGTTTTGACTGCTTCAGTCCAAAAGTGTTTGGAAAGGACTGATCCATTTAGCATTGTCCTGGCTGCTTCAATGAGTGTTCTATTTTTCCTTTCAACCACACCATTTTGTTCAGGTGTGTAAGGAGAGGAAAAGTTTTGGGAAATTCCTTTCTCATCACAGAAACATTCAAGTTCATAGTTTTTGAATTCTGTTCCATTGTCAGTCCTAATCTGTTTGACTTTGATGTCATTTTTATTTTCAATGTTCCTGACAAAAGACATGATTGTTTCAGCTGCTTGACTCTTTTTGATCAGGAAGTACACCCAAGTGTATCTTGAGTATTCATCCACAATGACCAGAATATACTTCTCATGGTTAATGGATCTAGGACTGATGGGCCCAAAGAGATCCATATGGAGAAGATGAAGGCAGTTCCTGATGGAAAAGTTAGTTTTGGTTTTAAAGGATGCTCTATGATGTTTTCCTTTTTCACAGGCAGAGCATGGTTTATCCTTTGAAAACACAAGTGATGGTAAGCCAAGGACCTTGTTTTGTTTCACAAGATTGTTTATGTTTTTGAAGTTCAGGTGGGAGAGTCTCTTATGCCAAAGCCAGTTGAGGGTTTCAGTGGCTTTAGTAAAGAGACAGGTTCCATTCTGAGTTAGACTGGACATGTCTAACACATAAACATCTTGTCTTCTTGGTGCAATAAGGACAACTTCCTTATTAGCATTGAAGATGATTCCTTGCTTATCATCAAACTGAACTATGTATTTTGCATCACATAGTTGACTGACACTGATCAAATTGTATTTAAGACCATTAACATAAGCTATTCTAGTAAAGACTATATCATTGCAGTTTACTGAGCCATAACCTTCAGTGAGACATGATGAGTTATCAGCAAATATCACTTTGGGTCCTGATTCATCCACATACTTGTGCAGATACTCTTTCACACCAGTCATGCTCCTTGAACATCCACTATCTAGATGCCAAACAGGATCTCTGGCATGCCTCTGCACAAATAGTAAACTGGGTTAGTTCTTTCTAGGACTCCACTTCTTGGAGGGCTTAACTTTGGGGGCCTTTCTAAAAGTGACAATTGATTCATGGTTAGAGGTGGAGTGGACCGAGCTACCACAAATTTTGCATTTGATAGCTGAGGTAGACTCAGTAGACTGAGAGGATGACTTGTTCAAACCTCTTCTGGCCTGAATGACCTTATCATGTCCTGAGGTTTCATGAGTAGGATCTCCACAAATTTCACAGCTATTGTCCATTAGACAATCCTTAGGAAGGTGGTCATTGAATCCACAATGAGGGCAAGGTGCAAAAGGCTTGGCCTTTTGTTTCTATTTCTGTTTAGAATCAAAAGGGTATTTTAAAGCCTGAGCTTTAAAGCTTGCCATCTTTGATGTGGCTGTGTATGTTTTGTGATCAGAGGTCCTGTGATCATCCATTTTGCAAATCTTGCAGTAAAGGATTTTATAACAATCATCAGTGTAATGATTGGTAAAGTGACACAGCTCACATCTTTTCAGGGGTTTGGAGGGTTTTGGTTTGGTGCTTGAGGAAGCTGATTTGGGTTCCTTCTTCTTGGATTGAGAGGGTTTCTCAGAAGATTCAATATTCTCACTCAGCTTCCTGACCATTTCAGCCAACTGGTCAATTTTTGAGTCAGGGATGTCAGTTTTTACTTCAGAAGGGACTGAAGTTGATGAGTCATCAGTATTTACTGAGACTTCAAGGGTTTGCCTTTTCAGGATGGTTTTTCCCATTCCTGGATTCTCCTTTGGAGAATACTGAGAGTAGACCAATGGTGGGAGGTCTGAGCTTGGTGCAGCACCCTGAAGGATATTCAGAGGTGGGAGTGGTGAGAATGATTCTGATTCAGATTCATTGATTGACTCAGTACTACTGGGTTGGTCAATGAGTCCAAGCATATTTTTCAGAGCCTGAATTTCAGGAAGCAAGAGTTTTCCAGTCTCAAAGTTTGGTAACTTACTGACTGGGTTGTCCCTGACAATCCAGTCATTTGACTTGGGTTGCATTTCTTGCTCAAAGGATATGCCAGCTGGAATAAAGGTCATTTCACTGTGACTCTCACTGGGGTTTCAGTGAGATGGTCAATTCCTATTGTTTTCTTAGGAATTAAATCTATAGTATCAAAGACCTTGGGGTTCTTTTCAGTCCAGCCTTTAATAACAGCCTTTTCTTTGTTAAGTTCATGTTGTAGGGCTTGGTTTTGTTTCAAAATTTCAGTGTTTTGAATTTGTAGAGTAATAGTTTCTAACTTGGCTTGTTTTAGTACAAGCAATTCATCTCTACACTTATTCAATTCAGACACAAGATAGTTATATTTTGAAAAAAAGTTGAGCCTTTGTTCTTCAACAACCTTAAGATCTACACAAATATAATTCATATAGGACTGCCAATCAGAATTATCATCCATAAAAAGTAAAGCGTTTACCTTCTTCATGGTTATGTTCACCCACTCTCCATTCCTTGCATGACTTTTCCCAACAGCCACCTGATCACCTTCAGAGAGTGCCATCAGTGCACTCACTCTAATTTCCTCATCTTCTGAGGAGACCTCTTCTTCATCCCAGTCATAAGCTTCTGCTACAAGAACCTTGTTCTTTGTCTGAGCAGGTTTGGATGTTTGAGCAGCCTGAGACATTGAGGGATTAGTTTCAAGAAGTGCAAGTTTAGCCTTAGCTTTCCTATATTTTGCATCAAAGTCTTTTTGACCCTTTTGAACATTATTGTTTTGAAAATGTTGGGTCGACTGAAGCATTCTAGGTTGAAACTTGCGAGTTCCTGAGGAACTGTTTTCTGAAAATTTGTAAGAGGGTTCTGAGATGCTTTTAGAATAACAGTCTCTAGCAAAATGACCCTTTTTACCACAATTAAAACATTCAGTGATTTCATTTGCTTTTGCTTTTGAAAAGTTGGACTGATTTCTTTTGATAAAACGTTTTGAACTAGCAAGGAGTACCCTTTCTTGGAATTCCAAGTTTAAATCATTTAGGTACTCATCACTAGTCCTTTCATCAATTTCATCTTCAGAATCCTCTTGAAAATCCTGCACAACACCATTAGTATAAAAGGCAGTTGATATGGGTGTGGAGGTCAAGGCCTTCTTGGTCTCAAGAGCTTTTGAGTCAGGATATCTCCTTGAGATTAAATTGTCTTCATAGACAAACCTCCCATAGATCTCAGGGAGCTCAAGTGTCTGAATGTGATTAGCATTCCTGAGGCCTTGTGAGAAGTTTAGCCACTTCTCAGGGAGACTGTTGACAAAGCCAACATTTGTATCATGCTTAGACAACACTACACCATCATTTGATAGCTCGTTTATCAAAGTCTTGTATCTGGTATAAGTCTGAGAGAGACTTTCAGAGTCCTTTGCCCTGAAAGTATTGTACTCAAGTTTTAGGTCCATGACCCTGTTTTTCTTGGTATCTGAGGGACCCTCAAAGCTATTGACCAAGTCATCTCAAGTTTACTTGGCTGTTGAACAGTTGATGACTGATTCCAATATATCGTCAGGAAGACAAGATATAATGATGCTTTTCAGGCGTTGGTCTTGATTGACCACCCTCCTCTCATCAATGGTCCATTGAGCTTCAGGCTTGTTTAGCCCTTCAGCAATCTTTGGGACATAGGGACCATCTCTGACACAAGTGATGTAGTATGGTTCCATACCAGTCAAGTACAAAGCATTCGCTTTTTCCACTTGCTAAATTTACCAGCTTCAAGCCTGGGTGCAACAGCTGAAAAGCTTCCACCCTTTTTGTCGACTAGCTGGGACACATTAATATCAGCCATAGTAGGATCTTGGTTTTAAAAACCTTGAGCAGTCTTGGTTATTTTTGAAAGTATAAACCAGAGGCTCTGATACCACTTGTTGTTCCCTTTACACGCTTAGAGTTAACTATAAAGTTAATCTATTTGTGTTTATGACTGATACAATGTATTTGTTAGATTATAACTAATGAGTAAAACAAAATATAAAAACACAAGGTTTTTCAACGTTTAAATTCTTATAAGAAATGAATCAAAGAATCTATTACCCAAGTGTTTTGAGGAACAAACACTTGGGATTGAATAGACAAGGTATGGTGTCTCCTATCTAAACTCAAGCAATGCTTAAGTGGTAACAAATTCGACCCACTGAGCTATCTCAGGGATTGGTTACTCTTTGTAGGAGAAAAGGGGTATTGTGAAAGTCTAAGCTTTAATTGCACAAAATACCTAACCCACTTTTCTCCATCTGTTTGCTATTTATAGGCAAACATGTTAAAAGTACTGAAGATTTAACAAAACATAAACAATAGGAAGGCGTGTCTGACAACTACAACAGTAATTGTCATTTCCAAGAACCAATAGGATTGCGCCAAAAAAGTCTTCGAGTGTCAGTCCTGACACTTCTTGACTTTTAGCCGCTTTAGGGATGGTTTGTGTCTGACCCCGATAAGACTTCAAACCTTCCCGCTCAATCCTGCCTTTCTTTCAGGCTTTAGGTTCTTCAGTCATCGCCTTCAGTCTTCAGTCTTCAATCACTTATTGTTGTTGAGGAGACTTGGGTTCAGTGAGCTCTTTTCTAACGCTCACTGAACCCATTACCTTCTTCTTAGTCTCAAGTAACACTTCAAGGAGATCCGCCTCCCTGTGTGGTGAGTCTTTCTTCTTAGACTCGTCCTGAGCATCTTGAAAGTAACTCACTGAGTGACTGTTCACTCAGTAACCATATTGTGTTTTCGGTTGATTAACACTTAGCGTAATTTGTATTCAAATCCTGTTTTAAGGACTCTTGGGTACTGAAGGACCCAACAGATTTCAAGTGAGATTACTGTAACAGCTCCAACACACGACCTGAATAATGGTAGAGTTTGAGAATTTAACTTAATATGAAGAGTGATTGTGAAAGTGAGTAACGGATAACGATCTGAATGGTGATGTGAGTGTGATATGCTTAAAATGCTTAAAATTCTTAAAGTTCAAAAATAATATTATATATAATATCATCTTGTTTGTATGTCTTTAAATCCAATAATATCATTTCCTCGAAAGTGGTGAGACGAAACGTTAAGTTAAATCGTTTAAAACTCGTTATATATAAATATAACGTAACGTTATTAAATATGTTACTGTAACGTAAAAATGCATGTGATGGTGTTGAAAAGTGTAAAATATGAAATAGAAATGAAAAGAGTATAAAGTTATTGTTGGTCCTTGAACTTTTACAATTTTTACACTTTCTACCCTAACGGAGTTAGCGTTGCACCGTTAGTCCTTGGTTATATATATTTTACATTTTTAGTCCATAAACCTCCAAAATGACATTCCAAGCTTACTGTTTAATATTTTTACATTTTCTACCCTTATTTTACTGTTTTGGCAGTTTTGGATATAAGTATATAAAATTTACACATTTAACCCCTAATAGTGAAATTACTTTGCACAACTAGTCCAAAAATCACAGAAAAAAATGGGAAAAGTAATCCGAGAATTTTAGTAACTTTATAAAGCTTATTTAAGTTTATTCCAACTGCTTATTTGCTAATATAGCTTATATTTCACTTATTGGACTTAACGTGTAGATTTATAGGTCCATTAACGTTTTTAGATCCGGGGGGTTTTAAGACGAGTTGGGCCTATCATTGGGCTTGTTTTAAAGTGAAAAAATCATATTCAAAAGGTTTGCAGGACTAACTTATCGAATAAGCTAAAAATAAGCTTATTGGGCTATTAAGCCCAAGTCGACATATATAAGGAAATTTAAGACAGTCCGATTGGCCTTAGCTTTGGGGTTTTTAGAGAGCTTATACGAGCTTATCATAGGAAACTCGTAACATGAACTTAATAGATGAGCATATAGAGAATCAAGATGTGTAAATAAATTGATAGGTTGTTGATGAGTGTGTAAATACTCATCATTTCTTTCACATTTAAGCTACAGAAACAGTCAAAAATACTTTAAAAAGTCTAAAAATGTATAAAAATATCATCTGACTGTGTTTTTATAAGTTTCAGGGAAAAACAAACAATAAATGGCATAATTTGCATTTTAGTCCCTGAACTTTCAGAATTTGGCAAATCTAGTCCCTAGAATCTAAAAAAATGGAATTTATCATTCAAGGTCCCTAAAATAATCTTAATTGTCAAATTTGGTCCTTGAATGATTGTCTGGGCAAAAATTACAAAAAGGTCCCTCAACTTTGAAAAAAATGTCAAAAATGGTCCCTGGGTTATTTAAAATGGAAAATAAATAATTATAACCCTTGTATTATTTATCTTGGCAAAATTGGTACCTTGTGATGCTTTTGGAAAATTACAATTTCAGTCCCTAAAAATCCAAGAATTACAAGAATGGTCCTTGTTACTAAAACTAAATCCAAATCCGGACCCTAAACTAATCCTAAGCCCAACACCCTAACTGTTATCTAAATCCTAAACCCAAAACACACCCAACCCAATCCTTTATTAAATAAACCCAGCCCAATCACCTAAATATTTAACCCGGCCCACCTTTTTAGTTTAAACCCAGGGTCAAACCTTTGTTTGACCCGTCTCTTTCCCTGAAAACCGCCAAACCATCCAGTCACCATCCCAGCTCACCCAAAACCACCATCCACCTCATCCCCCTCCTCCAACACTCCACCTAACACATCCAAATGCATTAATTGCATCTTCCCACTCCCCACTAACCAAAATCAGAGATAAACTCCAAAGTCCATTTTTCCCGCCAAAAGTGCCAAGTGGTCGAATGAGATGAAATTGAGTAAATCAATGGTCAAAAGATGGTGGGAAGTACTCAGAGATGTCGACAAGAAGGTTTGAAGCTATAAAGAGCAGAGGAGAGAGTGTATAATAGTTATCTAGTGTAATTTTTAGTTAATTAGTGTCGAATTTAGCTAAATTAAATTTCTCAGTGTAATTTTTAGCTTTCAAGTAATCCTTTTAGTATTCTCACATGTATTAGAATCTTTTTCAATAATCCATTCCAAGTTTTATGTGATAATTCAGTTTGTGCAATCTTCACTTTATTTCAAAAATCTCATAATCAATTGTATGTTGTTATTAGAATGTTTCTGGACTCATAAGTAAATATAAGCTCCCATATAGCTTATTGAAGCTATTAGTAATCATTAAAACAAGTTTAGTAATCAAAAAATCAAAAATATAAAAACAGTCAACAAAAGTCAAAGACTCATGATCATGGAATTCATGGCTGGAGCAGGGTAAATACTGGATTGCCCTGGGTTAGTGAACCTGAGGAGGTTCTATAGGAGTGATTCATTGTTCCTTGTTCTTGGTTTTTAGCAGGAAAGCAATTGTAAGCATTTCTAAGTATTTTGGCATTTCACTGTGTTAGTGGTTCATAATCTTTGATCATTGCATTTCTGTGTTTCTTAGTTGTTATTAAGTAGACTTATGCATTAAAATATCCTGCTTGTGTTTTGAAATCCTTAGTTGCTTTGAATTCCACTTTTGGCAGTCAAACTAGCATATTTGTGATTCCTAAGTTTCATGTTGTTATTGTTGTTGGTTAATGTTTATTTAGTCCCATGTATTGATAATATGAAGCTCTGAATCAGTATCATGGTCTGAATCTTTGTAAACCTTTGAAAATCACACAAATCTGAGTTTTAAGGGGTGTTTGGATTTGCTGAATTATTGGGTCTATATGGTTTGTTTGTTGTTATTTGCTGTTGTTACATGGTTCACTAGTTCATACTAGTTCATACTAGTTCAGTCAAAACTCAAACTTTGCTCATTTTCAATAAAAAGTCAAAATCATCAAAACTTGATCACAACAGTTTCACTGTTGTGATTTTGAGTGTGAAACTCATCACACTTGTTAAAAACCTGTTGAAATAGCTCAATCTTATCTCATTACACCATATCATACCATAATTAATCACTAGGAATCAACCAAATCTCACCAAAGTCAAACCTTCTATTTTTCTGCACAAGTCAACTGCATCAGCATAAACATGGTTCTGAGTTGCTGATCTTTGCCAAAATCAGACCTCAATTGGGGTGATTCTCATAGGGCTTTTATGATTTTTAGATAGCCCACTAGGCTAGCTAACTTTTGCCCCCCTAATATTGGATCTCAGTAGCTTATTGCTTAGCTTAATCTTGCCTTAAAGTTGCCTGATTTCCTGAGTTTCTGTGTAAGAATCCATAGCAGCCAAGTGTTCAAATCTGTTAAGCTCTTGTGATAATTTGTAATTTTAAGTTGTTTTAGGCTTATTTTAGAGTATTAAGCTTGTTCTGATCAGTTGGCCAACTTTACTGCTTATTTGCTTATTTTTGGCTTATTAGTTTATTGCTCATTAGCCCAAATCTGCTTATTGGGCCTTGTCAGCTTTTCATTTTATTTTTCCCAGCTTCCTTATAATATTTTAGCATTATCTGTAATTTTTCATAATTTTCTGATCAGTTTTAATATTTTTAATCAATTTAAGTAGTTTTTAATAGTAATTTAATCATAAAAAATAGAAAAATAATCAAAAAAATATAATTCCAATTTTTATAATTTTCTTTTGTCATTTTTAATCTAGGAAAAATATAAAAATATTTTTAGGACTTAAAATCAAACGAAATAGAAATATAGTGATAGCTTCTATTTAATAGAATTTATCTTTTTAAATTTTAATTAAGTAATTTTCATTTTTATAATTTTCTTATCTTTTTATTACCTTAGAGTATTTATATAAAAATTTTCAGATTTTTGTTTGATCTTTTAGTATTTATTAGAATTTTAATTAGTTTAAATAATAATTAAATAGTTTTTAATTAATAATAATTAATTAATAAGTTAAATAAATAATTTTCTTTTTCCAATAATTTTCTTTTATTATTAGGGTTGTAAAAATATAAATTTCATATCCGTAGGCTGTTTATTTCTTAAAACTCACTTTTTATTTGGTACGTTTACGTTTATTTAAAAATAAACGTACGTTTTTAGGTTTTTATACGTTTTTAAGTAATTTGGTTTCCAGTTCTTGTTTATATAGCTTGGTTAAAGCTATTTTCTTATCTCATTAGTGTAATCAAAATCATAATCCCGTTTCTGTTCATAAACACTTGATCACAATCCGTTTTAAAGCACAATTTCACACTTCGCTGGGACTTAAACGACCCGGGGATAAAACTATACTCCTTGGTTTATTGCATTGTGTCCTTGATAGTTTGACTTTTGTTGACCAAATCCTTGGTCAATATTAGTTGACTGTTCAGAGACAATCAAATTTTGGCGCCGTTGCCGGGGAAGTGTGCAGCGTGTTGTAAACGTTTTGCAGTATCGTGTCTTTGAACCCCAATCTGTGAATATCTTCTCTCTCTTGTATATTTATTATATATAAAGCAAAACGCTTGTGAAGTTAACTCATTTAACTGATCAAACACCAAAAATATCGTATTTCCATTCCCCATAAAACCATATAAAAAACAAAAATATTTTCTTTTCTTTTCTATATATATACTATCATATAAAAAATAAAAACATCAAAAATATTTTCCATTTTCTGTGTTAAATAATAAACAAATAATAAAAATTAACCATCGAGAACCAAGACTGAGCACTACCTAACTGGGGGTGCGGCCATAATAAGTTCCCAAACCTAAGATAAAAACTTGCCTTTGTATCACTTGCGAATATCGGCTCACCTTTAATTGATAAACAAACTCTAACGGAGGTTCTAGGATAGTCTGACATTAAATTGTCGGACTGAAAGAAGCGGGTTTTTAAGGAGCGTAACTGCCCACCTTTGCTTCTCCGCCACTCTGTGCGTTTGTCAGTTAGAGAGCTACCGTACGCCTGTTGATTATTGGTTTAAGTTCACTTGTGTTTTTTCTCGATCTTGATTTTTAATAGAAAATTTTTGTTTAAATAAAAATCCAAAAAGAATCTTCTTACCCCTTTTTCTGAGTTTCCTCCACTATAAAGGATTCTCAGACTCGTCTTAGTGCATGCGCACTCGTTCTTCTAGGTCATCAAGCCCTCTCCGTGAGCTTGGAAAGATACCTCGAAGGCGTCGTAGACGTTCTGCCCCATCAGGCGTATCTGAGGAACGTACTGATCCTGTCGTCATGGCAGAATTGCCGATGAATGAGCTTCTCCAGGCACCCATCGAGGGTTATGGAGATGCCATTGTTGTTCCAGCTATTGTAGCTGAGAGTTTTGAGCTCAAAACCGGGTTACTGAATCTTGTAACCTCAAGCCAATTCTACGGTTTTGAGAGGGATGATCCTCATGCTCACATTCGATGGTTTAACAAGATTACATCTACCATCAAATATAAGAACATCCCTGCTAGCTCAATCAAACTTCTTCTATTCCCATTTTCTCTCGAGGGACAAGCCCGGATATGGCTTGAAAAACAACCCCCTCGTTCAATTGAGACATGGGAGGACTTAGTTACAAAGTTTGTAAACGAATTTTTTCCACCGTCTAGAACGACAAGTCTTAAAAATGAAATCATCAAATTTACACAAAGATTTGATGAATCGTTTAGTGACGCGTGGGATCGTTACAAAGAATTGCTTCGTAAATGTCCTCATCATGGTTTTACCGAGTTGATGCAAATCGACACTTTCTATAATGGAGTGAGCCAATCTGACCAAGATTCTCTCAATGCCTACTCAGGAGGTAACTTTTTGAGCAGAACTGTCAAAGAAGCTTTAGCAATTATTGAAAATAAGTCTAAGGTCCGTACTGCACGAACAAAGCCATATCATTCTCAGGCTAGTGCCGATCCTTCTACTTCATCTCCCGTGAGTACTTCTAGCACCGATGCTAAAATTGACAAACTCACGGATGCTATTCAAGCTTTGGTTCTCTCAAGCCAAAAGAAAGTCACTTTCACACAAACTCCTTCACATGCTGAAGTTAAAAAAGTGGAAGTCTGTGTTACTTGTGGTGGCCCTCACGCATACTACGACTGTACTGCCACCGATGGTAGTCCTTTTGAAGTTAATGCTATAGCCGGTACTTCAAATCAAGGAGGTAATCAATACCGTCCTCAAATGGAACCATACCGAGCTAGTAGTTACCAAGGACCACCCGGATTTAATCAAAACCAGAATTTGCAAAATCGGAACCAAAATCAACCTCGAATGAACCAAGGTTATCAAAACCAAGGGAATTTAAATTCTGGACAAAATCAAGGTTTCCAACACCAAGGAAACTTTAATCGAAACAATTCCAACCAGGGAAATCATTTTCAGGGAAATGGTAATCCAAATCAAGGGAATTTTCAACATCAAGGTTATAATCAAAATAACCGAATGCAAAATTTCCCTAATCAACATCAAGCCATTCCAGCCCAACATCCATCATCTGATGAGTTGTTGAGGCAGTTCATGAAAGCTCAAGAGGACACAAACAGGTTGTTGGTCAGCCAGATCTCTGAGATTAAAAAATCTTTAAATGATCAACCTTCGGGCTCAGGAAAACTTCCGAGCAACACGATCGCTAACCCGAAGGGCGATGCTAAGGCGATCACAACCCGAAGTGGTGTTTCATATAAGGGACCCACTGTTTCCACTTCCACTTCTTCTTCTTCCCCCAAGGTAGTGGGAAGTGAGCCTGAGGTGACCAAGGACCAGGTACTTCCTACTAATAACGGAAATACCAACAACGTCCAGCCTCCAGTTGTCCCGAAACCCAAGACTAAACCTCAAGTTGTCTTTGAACATCCTGAAACCCCGGTTGAAGACCCTAAATCCAAAACTTCTATTCCCTACCCATCACGTTTAAATGAGCAAAAGCTCCGCGAAAAAGCTAGTCAACAAATGGATAAATTCTTTCAAATTTTCCAAGAATTACACTTTGACATAAGCTTTGCGGATGCTATCATTCTGATGCCCAAGTTTGCATCCACAATCAAACACTTGTTGAGCAACAAGGAAAAACTGTTTGAAATGGCAAAGACTCCATTGAATGAGAACTGCTCAGCAGTTATCTTGAAAAAGCTTCCCGAGAAGCTTGGAGATCCTGGAAGGTTTCTACTACCGTGTGTCTTTCCAGGAATGGTTGAATGCTATGCCTTGGCCGATCTTGGTGCAAGCATCAACCTGATGCCTTACTCAGTATGGGAGAAACTTTCTCTTCCTGAACTCACTCCTACCTGCATGACTCTTGAGCTTGCAGATCGAACCACATCTCATCCACGCGGCATTGCTGAAGATGTGTTTGTGAAAGTAGGAAAGTTCCATTTTCCAGCTGACTTTGTGGTTGTGGATTTCGATGCTGATTCCAGGGTTCCTCTCATTCTTGGAAGAGGATTCCTGAGAACGGGCCGTGCTCTCATAGATGTATTTGAGCATGAAATCACATTACGTGTGGGTCATGAAGCTATTACCTTTAACCTCGATCAAACTTCGAGGTACTCCTCAAATTATGATTCTGAATCGGTTAACCGAATCGATGTCATTGATATTGTTTCAGAGGAGTATTCTCAAGAGTTTCTTGGTTATTCTGATAATTCTGTGAGTGGGGATACCACCACATCTTCTTTACCTGGCATTTCCGACTCTTCCCCTTCTCTCACTCCGTTTGAGGGAGGTGATTTCAATTTGGAAGAGATCGATGATTTTCTCAAGTGTGATTCATTCCTAGAGGGGATTGATGATGCTGAGATTGATCTGGAGGGAGATATTCTTCTTCTTGAGACATTGTTAAATCAGGACAATTCTCCTCCACTCCCTCCCGTTGAACTTCATAATGAGGAAATCAAATCGGTTGAGAAAAACGATGAATTTCCTGAGGTGGAACTCAAAGACTTACCACCTCATCTTGAGTACGCATTTTTGGAGGGTAATGATAAATTACCCGTCATTATTGCTAAAGACTTAAGTGATGAGGAAAAGACTGCTCTAATAAAGGTCTTGAAGTCACACAAGCAAGCAATTGCTTGGAAACTCTCCGACATAAAGGGTCTCGACCCTGAATTTTGTACTCACAAAATATTAATGGAGGATGACTACAAACCAGCAGTCCAACACCAACGAAGGGTAAATCCCAAAATCCACGATGTTATCAAACAAGAGGTTCTCAAACTTCTTGATGCCGGATTGATTTACCCCATCTCTGATAGTCCTTGGGTTAGTCCCATCCACTGCGTTCCAAAAAAGGGTGGCATAACTGTTGTCACAAATGAGGAGAATGAGTTGATTCCAACTCGATTGGTTACTGGGTGGCGTGTTTGCATTGACTATCGTAAGCTAAATGATGCCACCCGAAAAGACCATTTTCCTCTGCCCTTCATGGATCAGATGCTTGAGAGATTAGCGGGAAACGAGTACTATTGTTTCCTTGATGGTTTCTCTGGTTACTTTCAAATCCCTATTGATCCACAAGATCAAGACAAGACTACCTTCACGTGCCCTTATGGAACCTTTGCTTATAAACGTATGCCTTTCGGCTTATGTAATGCTCCAGGCACGTTCCAGAGGTGTATGATGGCTATATTTACCGACATGATCGGTAAAACAATGGAGGTCTTTATGGATGACTTTTCGGTCATTGGGAATTCGTTCCAAGCATGCCTCTCCAATTTAGAAAACATGTTGAAAAGGTGTAAAGACACCAATCTCTGTCTAAATTGGGAGAAGAGTCATTTTATGGTCAGAGAGGGCATTGTCCTCGGCCATAAGATATCAAAGAACGGGATTGAGGTTGACAGAGCTAAAGTTGATGTCATTGGTAAATTACCTCATCCCACTACCGTCAAAGGTATTAGGAGTTTTCTGGGTCATGCCGGTTTCTATCGTAGATTCATACAAGATTTTTCCAAAATTGCCCGGCCTATGACTCATCTTCTTGAAAAAGATGCTCCTTTTATCTTCTCACCAGAGTGCATCAAAGCTTTTGACATATTAAAGAAAAAGCTTACTGAGGCACCCATTCTAGTTGCCCCCGACTGGGATTTTCCCTTTGAACTCATGTGCGATGCAAGTGATTTTGCAATCGGTGCAGTCCTGGGGCAACGAAAAGCCAAACATTTTCAGCCTATCCACTACGCAAGTAAAACCATGACTGAAGCTCAAACTCATTACACCACTACAGAAAAAGAATTGTTGGCTGTGGTGTATGCCTTTGAGAAGTTTCGGCCATATTTGATCTTGACAAAATGTGTAGTGTACACGGATCACTCGGCTCTCAAATATCTCTTTGCAAAACAAGATGCAAAGCCGAGACTGCTCCGTTGGGTTCTCCTTCTACAAGAATTTGATATCATTATACGTGATAAAAAAGGAGCTGAGAACCTAGCTGCTGATCATCTGTCCCGATTAGAGAACCCACACCAAGATGTTTTCGAGAAAAAGGAAATAAATGAAACATTTCCTCTCGAGACGCTCAATGCGGTTACTTTTCGAGGAGATTCTACTACCCCATGGTTTGCCGACTTCGCAAATTACCATGCGGGTAACTTCATAGTGAAAGGGATGTCGACCCAACAGAAGAATAAATTCTTCAAGGATGTTAAACATTATTTCTGGGACGACCCCTACTTATTCAAAATCTGTGCGGATCAAGTCATCCGACGGTGTGTTTATGGTCAAGAAGCTATTGACATTCTCAAAGCTTGCCATGCTGGACCCACGGGGGGCCATCATAGTCCAAACTACACCGCCAAAAAGGTGTTTGATTCCGGGTTTTATTGGCCCACAATCTATAAGGATGCCCAAGAACTCATAAAAACTTGTGAAGCTTGTCAGCGTCACGGTAATATTTCACAACGGAATGAAATGCCACAAAATGCAATTCAAGTCTGTGAAATCTTTGAAGTCTGGGGCATCGACTTTATGGGGCCATTTCCATCATCCAGAGGAAACAAATACATTCTCGTGGCTGTTGACTATTTGTCAAAATGGGTTGAAGCAAAAGCTTTACCCACTAATGATGCCCGAGTTGTTGTAAAATTCCTGAAAGCTCTTTTTGCCCGTTTTGGAACCCCACGTGCTATAATCAGTGATCGTGGTACGCATTTTTGCAATGATAAATTTGACAAAGTCATGCAAAAGTATGGTGTAACTCACCGTCTTTCCACTGCGTATCACCCACAAACAAGTGGGCAAGTTGAAGTTTCAAATCGGGGGATTAAAAGAATCTTAGAAAGGACTGTAGGAGAAAATCGTGCATCCTGGTCGGATAAATTGGATGATGCACTATGGGCCTTTCGTACAGCTTACAAAACACCCATCGGGTGTACTCCTTACAAGCTTGTGTACGGAAAGGCATGTCATCTACCGATCGAATTAGAGCACAAAGCCTACTGGGCCTTGAAACATGCAAACTTTGATCTTCAAACTGCGGGTGATCACCGAAAAGTTCAAATGAATGAATTAAATGAACTGCGTGATCAATCATACGAGAACTCTTTGATTTATAAAGAAAAGACAAAGAAGATTCATGACTCTAAAATCAAAAACCGCGTTTTTAACGTTGGTGATCGAGTCCTTCTTTTCAATTCAAGATTGAAGATTTTCTCGGGAAAACTCAAATCCCGTTGGACTGGTCCATTCACTGTTACAAAAGTTTATCCATATGGTACCGTTGAGTTATCTCAAAATGACGGACCAAATTTCAAAGTGAATGGTCATCGATTAAAACACTACTTTGGAGAGGACATACCATTTATGGTTGTCCCGGATCTTCAAACTTTCCCCATGAACCAATGAATGCGGGGGATCGAGTCAAGCTAGTGACTCGGTGATCAAAAACATTAGCAAAACATGGGTTCTCACCCGTGTCTCTGTTTTCTTTCTCTTTTCTACCACCAAGTGTGGGGGAGATTGTCTCTTCCACTTACTTCCCGTAGACTTTTAAATGCCTTTTTCTCCCAGGCTGTTCAGGAGCACTTTATTACAGTTGGCCGTTCACAAGCGGTTAGCTAGCGTGATAAACCTGACTGTTCGGGAGGAATCAACTTAATTAGGGGTCGAGTCAAGCTAGTGACTCGGTGATTAAAAACATTAGCCCGCACCATATGGGTTTTCACCCATATTTCTGACTTCTTTCTATTTTCTACCACCCAAGTTTGGAGGAATGCCCCACAGGTTGTAAATATGTAAGTATTTCAGTTTCAGTTGAAAAAAAAAAAAAAAAAAAAAAAAAAAAGAGGGAATTTGCATGCCTTAACGGCTTAAATGCAAATTAAATAAAAATAAAATAGATATGTATATAAAAATAATGGCTATTCAGTATTTCCCTTTTACGTTCTAAGTGTTGGTTTAACAGCCGGTTCTTTGAATATTGAGGGCAATATTCAGTTCTAAGTGTGGGGGGGAAATTCTAGCGAATTTTATCAAATGTATCATCTAGCACCCCCATTTTAGCCAAAATTTTAAAAAAATTTTCTCACTTAGAACTCAGAAAATGGTAATCAGTCCGCCATGTCTAACCCACATAAGGATTGGCTAATCCCGGAGCAAACGGCTCTGGGTAAAGATGTATCAAATCCGTTTATGGCTTGCAATTTGCCAAAAATTGTATGGTTCTCGACTCACCATATCTTTAATTAGTGAAGAGTTGGCTAGCCCGCAAGGTTATGGCTTGTGGTAAAGGCTTTGGAATACCATAATTGGTAATCAGTTCACCAAAGATAATAGTTGTAATTTATCTAAGAGCTGGCTAGTCCAGAAGCAAACGGCTTCTGGTAAAGACAAATCAAACCCGTTGAAAGCTGATGGTTTGCTCAAAATCATTTGGCTATCATTGTGCCAAAGTATCACATACTAAAACAATGGCTAGTCCAGAAGCAAACGGCTTCTGGTAAAGACAAACCAAAACCGTTGACAGCTGGTGATTTGCTCAAAATCACATGGTTATCAATGTACCATAGTTCTTACTTGAACTAAAACATTTGGCTACTCCAGAGGTGATGGCTTCTGGTAAAGAGATACATCCATTAAAAACTTCATAAAAGATTGCTAGGGACTAGCAATAGTTTAGTGTGGGGGATTGATGAGTGTGTAAATACTCATCATTTCTTTCACATTTAAGCTACAGAAACAGTCAAAAATACTTTAAAAAGTCTAAAAATGTATAAAAATATCATCTGACTGTGTTTTTATAAGTTTCAGGGAAAAACAAACAATAAATGGCATAATTTGCATTTTAGTCCCTGAACTTTCAGAATTTGGCAAATCTAGTCCCTAGAATCTAAAAAAATGGAATTTATCATTCAAGGTCCC
The DNA here is from genome assembly GCA_021014915.2 of Artemisia tridentata subsp. tridentata. Lineage (NCBI taxonomy): Eukaryota > Viridiplantae > Streptophyta > Magnoliopsida > Asterales > Asteraceae > Artemisia > Artemisia tridentata. Next base: position 193,514,294 of record CP139507.1, read on the forward strand.
TAAAATAATCTTAATTGTCAAATTTGGTCCTTGAATGATTGTCTGGGCAAAAATTACAAAAAGGTCCCTCAACTTTGAAAAAAATGTCAAAAATGGTCCCTGGGTTATTTAAAATGGAAAATAAATAATTATAACCCTTGTATTATTTATCTTGGCAAAATTGGTACCTTGTGATGCTTTTGGAAAATTACAATTTCAGTCCCTAAAAATCCAAGAATTACAAGAATGGTCCTTGTTACTAAAACTAAATCCAAATCCGGACCCTAAACTAATCCTAAGCCCAACACCCTAACTGTTATCTAAATCCTAAACCCAAAACACACCCAACCCAATCCTTTATTAAATAAACCCAGCCCAATCACCTAAATATTTAACCCGGCCCACCTTTTTAGTTTAAACCCAGGGTCAAACCTTTGTTTGACCCGTCTCTTTCCCTGAAAACCGCCAAACCATCCAGTCACCATCCCAGCTCACCCAAAACCACCATCCACCTCATCCCCCTCCTCCAACACTCCACCTAACACATCCAAATGCATTAATTGCATCTTCCCACTCCCCACTAACCAAAATCAGAGATAAACTCCAAAGTCCATTTTTCCCGCCAAAAGTGCCAAGTGGTCGAATGAGATGAAATTGAGTAAATCAATGGTCAAAAGATGGTGGGAAGTACTCAGAGATGTCGACAAGAAGGTTTGAAGCTATAAAGAGCAGAGGAGAGAGTGTATAATAGTTATCTAGAGTAATTTTTAGTTAATTAGTGTCGAATTTAGCTAAATTAAATTTCTCGGTGTAATTTTTAGCTTTCAAGTAATCCTTTTAGTATTCTCACATGTATTAGAATCTTTTTCAATAATCCATTCCAAGTTTTATGTGATAATTCAGTTTGTGCAATCTTCACTTTATTTCAAAAATCTCATAATCAATTGTATGTTGTTATTAGAATGTTTCTGGACTCATAAGTAAATATAAGCTCCCATATAGCTTATTGAAGCTATTAGTAATCATTAAAACAAGTTTAGTAATCAAAAAATCAAAAATATAAAAACAGTCAACAAAAGTCAAAGACTCATGATCATGGAATTCATGGCTGGAGCAGGGTAAATACTGGATTGCCCTGGGTTAGTGAACCTGAGGAGGTTCTATAGGAGTGATTCATTGTTCCTTGTTCTTGGTTTTTAGCAGGAAAGCAATTGTAAGCATTTCTAAGTATTTTGGCATTTCACTGTGTTAGTGGTTCATAATCTTTGATCATTGCATTTCTGTGTTTCTTAGTTGTTATTAAGTAGACTTATGCATTAAAATATCCTGCTTGTGTTTTGAAATCCTTAGTTGCTTTGAATTCCACTTTTGGCAGTCAAACTAGCATATTTGTGATTCCTAAGTTTCATGTTGTTATTGTTGTTGGTTAATGTTTATTTAGTCCCATGTATTGATAATATGAAGCTCTGAATCAGTATCATGGTCTGAATCTTTGTAAACCTTTGAAAATCACACAAATCTGAGTTTTAAGGGGTGTTTGGATTTGCTGAATTATTGGGTCTATATGGTTTGTTTGTTGTTATTTGCTGTTGTTACATGGTTCACTAGTTCATACTAGTTCATACTAGTTCAGTCAAAACTCAAACTTTGCTCATTTTCAATAAAAAGTCAAAATCATCAAAACTTGATCACAACAGTTTCACTGTTGTGATTTTGAGTGTGAAACTCATCACACTTGTTAAAAACCTGTTGAAATAGCTCAATCTTATCTCATTACACCATATCATACCATAATTAATCACTAGGAATCAACCAAATCTCACCAAAGTCAAACCTTCTATTTTTCTGCACAAGTCAACTGCATCAGCATAAACATGGTTCTGAGTTGCTGATCTTTGCCAAAATCAGACCTCAATTGGGGTGATTCTCATAGGGCTTTTATGATTTTTAGATAGCCCACTAGGCTAGCTAACTTTTGCCCCCCTAATATTGGATCTCAGTAGCTTATTGCTTAGCTTAATCTTGCCTTAAAGTTGCCTGATTTCCTGAGTTTCTGTGTAAGAATCCATAGCAGCCAAGTGTTCAAATCTGTTAAGCTCTTGTGATAATTTGTAATTTTAAGTTGTTTTAGGCTTATTTTAGAGTATTAAGCTTGTTCTGATCAGTTGGCCAACTTTACTGCTTATTTGCTTATTTTTGGCTTATTAGCTTATTGCTCATTAGCCCAAATCTGCTTATTGGGCCTTGTCAGCTTTTCATTTTATTTTTCCCAGCTTCCTTATAATATTTTAGCATTATCTGTAATTTTTCATAATTTTCTGATCAGTTTTAATATTTTTAATCAATTTAAGTAGTTTTTAATAGTAATTTAATCATAAAAAATAGAAAAATAATCAAAAAAATATAATTCCAATTTTTATAATTTTCTTTTGTCATTTTTAATCTAGGAAAAATATAAAAATATTTTTAGGACTTAAAATCAAACGAAATAGAAATATAGTGATAGCTTCTATTTAATAGAATTTATCTTTTTAAATTTTAATTAAGTAATTTTCATTTTTATAATTTTCTTATCTTTTTATTACCTTAGAGTATTTATATAAAAATTTTCAGATTTTTGTTTGATCTTTTAGTATTTATTAGAATTTTAATTAGTTTAAATAATAATTAAATAGTTTTTAATTAATAATAATTAATTAATAAGTTAAATAAATAATTTTCTTTTTCCAATAATTTTCTTTTATTATTAGGGTTGTAAAAATATAAATTTCATATCCGTAGGCTGTTTATTTCTTAAAACTCACTTTTTATTTGGTACGTTTACGTTTATTTAAAAATAAACGTACGTTTTTAGGTTTTTATACGTTTTTAAGTAATTTGGTTTCCAGTTCTTGTTTATATAGCTTGGTTAAAGCTATTTTCTTATCTCATTAGTGTAATCAAAATCATAATCCCGTTTCTTTTCATAAACACTTGATCACAATCCGTTTTAAAGCACAATTTCACACTTCGCTGGGACTTAAACGACCCGGGGATAAAACTATACTCCTTGGTTTATTGCATTGTGTCCTTGATAGTTTGACTTTTGTTGACCAAATCCTTGGCAATATTAGTTGACTGTTCAGAGACAATCAAGATGTGTAAATAAATTGATAGGTTGTGTGTATGTTTCCAATTTTATGGAGTCTTTTCTAGTCGACAGTACATGAGTTGTTCAAAAATAAAAGTGACATATATATGAGTTTTAATTATATACGATGAAACAAAATTAAATATGGTGATTGATATGATATAAAATGAGTACGTACGAGTCGTGTGAATGTGTAAACATGGTTTCTAGCCTTTCATCATAGGAGGCAACCATTGTAATAAGAAAAATGAATATAAAAGAAGCGTAAAAATGCAATGTAAATATATATACGTTCGAACAAAAATAAGTACGATGCACGGTAATGTATAAATCATAAGAAATGAATATGGAAGAAGTTGTGAGACTTACAACTCTAAGATGGTGAGTGTTAAACGTGATAATCGAACTAGAACTTTGATAGAAATCGAATAACCAGATATAATAAAACCAAATGCTTCAAAAATGGAATTTGGCTCGAATGGAAAAAGGAAATAGCTTCTGGCCTTCTGTGATGCTCGAATATGATGGAACAACTTAGGAGAAATGCATGTAAATATAATATGGTGTGAATGGGATTTATTAGCAAGGGAAATAGGTGCATATATATACACGTACAAGTGAATTTGTTTGATTTTTGAGACCCAAGTTGGTTCGAACAGTGCATGGCCGAGAATGTATGACTTTGAGAATGATTTACTGACATATAGAGACTTTAGAAGAGGCTTGTGTGTGCAAGATTTGATTTGGTGTCGATTTTGCATATATAACATATGTCGACACATTTTAAAAAGGTCCAAATTAATGTTCCACCGTGTGATATTGCTATAGAATGTGAGAAACAAAGTTTTAAACTTATATTTGATCATTTAAAAATGATTGAACTAGGTGGAATTGAGTTTGAATCGAATTGGGTAAAAAGGGATGAAAATGAAATGAACTTGGACGTGTGTTGAAGGTGATTTACTTTAGCCTTTGTTAGGTGGTTAAACGTTGGAAATAAAAGATGAGATACGACACACTAATTCTTTGGTGGGTGAGGAGTGGAGTGGTGCAAAATATTGCTTAAGGCGTGTGTCAAAATTAAAAGAAATCAAGGCCAAGCTAGGGTGAGTCGAACGTGTGTTATAAATGATATATATAAGTCAAATGGATTGGGTTGGGCCTGATGAACAGTAACAGGCCGGCATTTGGCCGTGTATTATTAAGGATCCGTTTGGTTAAATACGTTGAGTATATTAATTTTGTCGTGGTCCTCGTGTGAGCTCGTTCCAATATTTGGTGAATCACGTATCAACGTGTTTGAGTTATTATAATGTAATAAACAAAAGTTCAATTTTTCCCATAATAATGGTTAACTGAACAGTAATGGTGATTAATATTTGATTAACTGTTACAAATTACAGGGGAAATTTACGATTTGCTACAGTACCCACCCGTCATACAGAATTCCGTCCCGGAATTATAGTCTAAGGTAGTTGTTGGGATTGTCTAAGTGAATAAGTGTGGGTATTTGTCGCGAATTTTTGGTATCACACTAAAAGAAATAATTTGAATGTCTCGCCACCTAATGAACCTAACGGCTATGAATAGTAATTTCCAACGGCTATGGCTATGAACAGTGATTTTTAACGGCTATGAACAGTGATTCTAACGGCTATATTTCTCCTTATAAATACCCCACTTTAATTTTCATTCTTCCACCAACCATATTTCTCTCATATAATTCTCTCAAAATGCCGTACCTTGTTACAATTCTCGCGATCGTGTATGTCGTTGTTGCCGCCATCTACTTGGCTTATGTTCCGGATGAAGACTACGAATTTTTAGTCGGGATCTTAGTGTTTCTCGTACCACTCGTGGTTCTAGCTATTGTCGTGGATAAGATATGGGGGGAATAGATAGTCTTGCGTTAGGATGGTTAAAATAAGTCCTTGTTGTGTTTCTATGTAATCTCTAATGAATGTGTAATAAGACTTGTTTGTTTTTATGAATAAGACAATGTCTTTTAATTACCGCGTTTAATGATTTGTTTGTATTTATCGTACAGAATACTCAAAGTGATAAATCCCGTAGTGGCTCTCGTAGGTGTGGTGGTATTTTTCATTGGCTTGGCGGGTCAACCTATTGGCGATTATATACCTTACTTAGTGATCTTTGTAACATTAGCACTACCGTTGCTAATTATATCGTTGTGTATTAATTTTCGTGGATTCTAATAAAATTTACGTTAGTTGTGTTTCCCTAAATTTTTATGAATTCTTGTGATTCTCGAGTTTGTTCTCATGTTGGGTTTCTTTTATTGGGATGGTAGGTAGTAGGTGTAGATATCTATAGTGTGTTGTCAAGAGGGATGTTTACGAACATTTTGTCTCGTCACAAGGCTTTGCTTTTCAATGAAGATTGTTTTTAGGAAATTTGAAAAGATGACTGTTTCATTCATGACATGATTTTTCCCAAATTAGACATAGGTGATCAGGCTATGTATAACTGAGGACCAATGATGTGATGCTTGGCTCAGTCAAAGTAGTATTATGTTTCTCAAGAGGTTTTAGATGGTGTTCAACGTGTTGTTTTTGTAAAATGGCAACCTAAATAATTTTTCAAGGTAATAAGAAAAATCGGTTCGCACGATGGTGATGGATTAGAAATTTCTAGGGTAGTAATAGGATAACTTTGAAATGGATCCTAGTGTTTGTGAGAGAATACTTATAGGATGGTAATAGTCTATTGTTCGGTCAGGAATGTTATTAACCAGATTCCTAATGGGATAGCAGTGTATTGTTACGAAATGATTATGAATAGGGTAAATGGAATAGAAACTGTAATAGACGTAGGTTGTAATTATCATGGAAATAGTACAATATAGAGATCTCATGAGATAGAAAGGTAGTTGTTACACTTAGGTTACTCCATCGTACCTAAGGTAAAGTACATAAGGAAATACAACACTAGAGGGTTTGAACTATGGTTTATTTATTACAACAGGAATTTCTTCTTCTGCTTAAACATTGTTGTTGCCCTTTGATGTTGCTGAGGTTTTAACGAGCTTCCATTCTCTTCCACTGGTCTTGTTGTTCTAGTTGGTATTCTGGGTTGGGCAATGATTCTTGTAGTGTCCTTTTCCACCACATCTGTAGCATACTACGGCTACTGGCTGTGTATCAGCGCCTGTGAATTTGCAGTCTCCTGTTTTGTGGCCCGTTTTCTTGCATTTCCCGCACTTAGCAATGCAAAGTCCTGTGTGATGCATCTTGCATTGTTTGCATAGAGGTAGCTTCCCACGATAACCATTTCTGTTAGCAGGTGTGGCGATGCAGTCTCTGCCAGCTTCCTGACTGTAATCTTGTTGGTGGTGGTAGTTGTTGCAATCTTGCAAACGATTGTGGTTACGGTTGTTGTTGTTGTGATACCTACAGTTGTTGAGAGTAGTGGTTTCTCTCCCATCAAGTTTTCGTTTATGATCATTTCTCTTGGATGTATTACCCTGTTTAACTTCTTGGTCCAGAAATCCCTGGGTAATGGTGATGGTAGGTTCAGTCATTCCTTATGTATTTTTAAGGTGAGTTGGTTTGCAACCCGTGAAACTTTCATATGTACACTTACAAGACGCAGCCGTCTCCCTTTCTCCCGTTGCTCTATTGTTGCTACTCGGATGAGCCATTGTAGTCACTTCGAGTACTGCAGCAACGATGTTGGTTACCAATTTCTGGATAGTCTCAGGAGTCATAGTTGGGGTTGGTGTCAGTGTGGTATTTGCCTTTCTCGTGTTGGCCATCTTCTATTAATATCACAAGAAACATGGATTTAGAATTCACATAATGACCGTGTTAGAATAAATTGAGTAATAGGGTGATTGTATACAAGTCCTAACAATCTTATCACAATGTGAAACTTGCAATCAACTGAGAAATCATAAGATCACGACATGTTTGGGTACTGCCGTAAGTAAATGATCAACTCTTGGTATAGGATTGATAAGGAACAAAGTGATTCATCATCTACAAAAGCTGAAGTTCAGCAACTTTCTCTTCATTCATAAAGTTTTCTTCTGAAACTTTTCTTTAAAAATATATGGTTATAGCCCAGTTATGACATGTATAAGGGACCATAACAATCATAGATAACATCACGGCAAGTCTGGATACAATCACTATACACAGGAATATAAGGAAACAACCATAACTCCGCATCAATGTATAGCAATTCCATAACAAACAACATAATATTAATAACTTGATCAATTGTTTTACAAAACAAACGATACAAGGTCTTTTATTAATGCCCCATGCGGCAAGTTTGACTGAAACCTCGTCAGTCCGTCCTGAAGGTCCATCTTGTCGGATAAAAGGTCATGTAGGGTGCCGTTGACCGTCTCAGGGCGGTCGAGCGGTGTTCTGTCAACGATGTTCAGGAATGTATCGATCTGCTCCTCATGACGCTCCAGTCGCGTCATGATGGTGGAAGGAGTAGGTGTGCAGGCAACTGCTGTCCTGAAGTTCTCTCCAGTCTCGAAGATTCGGGCTGGAGGAGTGAAACCAGGTGGGAAATAGTAATGAAGAGGAAGTCCTGAGAGGGTAAATTCTCTTCAGGAGTCGGCTCCTGTTGGTGAGGTGCTAACAGGTATGATTGGATGAGTAGTTTAAACGAGTAGTCGGGTCTAACCGACGGTAGGGGGGATGATGATAGTAGTGGTGGTAAGGTATGCTCAGGAGATAATGGTGGTGTCATCCTGATCATATCCATTGGTGATGTAGGGAATAGAGGTGGTGATGGTGGTATAATCAGAACTACTATAGGTAGGTGTACCCTCTTGCGAGGTATATGCATCTTAATAGGATCATTCGGCTGGCTCCGTAATGGTGTCATTAATGGTTCGGGCTCATAAGGTGCTAAAATCCCGACTTGTCTGTGCCAGAAAACCGGTACAGGTAGGGGTAGTGGAGTAGGTAATGGAGTCTCCGAATCAGCTGCAGGCAGTCACTGCTGAGTCTGCATATACTGATCATCTGTAAGTGGAGTGTAATTGAGAGAAACTGAATGGTTCTCCAGATGAGGTGATGAAATATACGCCCATCTAGTTAGTATGTACGGGTCTTCTGATATGGGTGAGTCTGGGTTACCTAGTGCAACAGGTGTCATAGGTGGGGTGTTCGACACTGTAGCAGTCGATGTGCTAAGAACTATAGGTGAGGTGATAGGTGATAAAGTGTTCTCGAATTCCATGTCCGATGATGAGGTGCTAAGGTGTGATACTGTAGACATGGTACTGTAGTAACCCGTAAATAGTAAATGTAAGTAATCAATAACATCAGGGGTGTGAAAATAAAGGTGAAATAATCAAGTATGTGAGAGTAAGTGTGAGATGTGAAGATTAATGTAAAAAAATCTTAATAGGTAATGTACTGAGCGCGGTGATATGCAGGCACGGAGGGCGTAATGTGGTATGGTGTAAAATCATTCATTTTGAAAGTGTAGTTATAGTCCAATGTTTGAAAACATTTGGTTCTCTATAACCATGTCTCTGATGCCAATCTGTAACACCCCCTAAATTATGAGTTAACAGCGAAAGACTAATCGGGGTATTACGGGGAGGATCGAAGTCATAATCATAGAAAACAGCTCAAATGAGGCGTTTTGAAAGTACTTGTCATTCATATAATAATTCAGTTACAAAAGTGATATATCAGAGTTGTGAAATCCATAAAAGGAGATAGTAGTTTGAACTAAATGACTTAATTTATTTTAAACACCATAAAAACTATAAGTTTATTGCCCGCTCCGTGCCTTGACTGCTCCGCTAATTACCTGAGATAAACATGCTAAAAGTCAACAAAATTGTTGAGTGAAATCATAGAGTTTATAATTTATAATCAGTTCGAAGCGCAAGTAGGATTGCATGTAAAATACAATCATTTGAAATGGTGATATTGCAATTATATATATATATATATATATATATATATATATATATTGCCCTAAGTCTCATGACACGCAAACGTTAATGAGTGCCGGGATTCGGTAGGGGGGAACAATCCAAATAAATGGCATGAGTTATGGCCCTCGTGATATAGGGGATTGCCATCCTCCTATTTAATTCAAATATAATGCATTGCGACTAATACGACTAGCATCTAAGGCTATCCGTCAAGTATTAGTGGAATAGGCAGTCAGCCTCCAATAGATCTATCCACTATATTCGCGTTCACTCGCAATGATTAATGGTTCATGATATAAGGGGCTTTTGGCAATAATAGTAACTTAGGCAATATCAATCAGGTGAAGCATACAATAAAAATACTTGTGTTCTATTTGTAGCATGTATCTCCCCCACGGAGTATAAAGTGATAAAATGAGTAAAAGTGGGGCTACGACTCACCTTGAGCGTAACTGGTGAGGTGAAAATGTGATTTCAAGTGAGATTACGATAACGGCTCCAACACACAACCTGAATAATGGTAAAGTATGAGAATTTGACTTAATATGAATAGTGATTGTGAAAGTGAGTAACGGATAACGATCTGAATGGTGATGTGAGTGTGATATGCTTAAAATGCTTAAAGTTCAAAAATAATATTATATACAATATTATCTTGTTTTTATGTCTTTAAATCCAATAATATCATTTCCTCGAAAGTGGTGAAACGAAACGTTAAGTTAAATCGTTTAAAACTCGTTATATATAAATATAACGTAAAGATTATTAAACATGTTACTGTAACGTAAAAATGCATGTGATGGTGTTGAAAAGTGTAAAATATGAAATAGGAATGAAAAGAGTATAAAGTTTCTATTGGTCCTTGAACTTTTACAATTTTTACCTTTTCTACCCTAACGGAGTTAGCGTTGCACCGTTAGTCCTTGGTTATATATTTTTTACATTTTTAGTCCATAAACCTCCAAAATGACATTCCAAGCTTACTGTTTAATATTTTTACATTTTCTACCCTTGTTTTACTGTTTTGGAAGTTTTGGATATAAGTATATAAAATTTACACATTTAACCCCTAATAGTGAAATTACTTTGCACAACTTGTCCAAAAATCACAAAAAAAAAAAAAAAAAAGGGAAAAGTAATCCGAGAATTTTAGTAACTTTATAAAGCTTATTTAAGTTTATTTCAACTGCTTATTTGCTAATATAGCTTATATTTCATTTATTGGACTTAACGTGTAGATTTAAAGGCCCATTAACGTTTTTAGATCCGGGGGGTTTTAAGACGAGTTGGGCCTATCATTGGGCTTGTTTTAAAGTGACAAAATCATATTCAAAAGGTTTGCATGACCAGCTTATCGAATAAGCTAAAAATCAGCTTATTGGGCTATTAAGCCCAAGTCGACATATATAAGGAAATTTAAAACAGTCCGATTGGCCTTAGCTTTGGGGTTTTTAGAGAGCTTATACGAGCTTATCATAGGAAACTCGTAACATGAACTTAATAGATGAGCATATAGAGAATCGAGATGTGTAAATAAATTGATAGGTTGTGTTTATGTTTCGAATTTTATGGAGTCTTTTCTAGTCGACAGTACACGAGTTGTTCAAAAATAAAAGTGACTTATATATGAGTTTTAATTATATACGATGAAACAAAATTAAATATTGTAACACCCCCGTTTTTTATATACGCAGCGGAATATAAGTTTGGGGTGCTACTTCAAGATTCACAGTCATGAGAATAGAAAACCACTCAAAAAGAGACGTTTTAAATAAAATTGTTATCATTCATTTATTTATATCAGAGTTACATTATAGAGGTCCCAGCGGGAAGTTTCGAAATACGTTATAAAAGTTACATTATTAGTTGAATGATAACAAAATAGACACTCTTTTTATAAGAAGAAAGCCCATGCCACTCCGTGCCAAATCGTACTTCTAGTTACCTGAGATAAAACATGCTAAAAAGTCAACACAAAGGTTGAGTGAATCCATAGCGTTTAAAGTAATAATCAGTTGAACACAAGCTAAGTAGAAAGAAATCGGTAATATCGCAGTTCATTATATATTGCTCTAAGTCTCATGAATCGCAAGACGTTAACACGATGGACATCATAGTTATAAGCTAATGATGTAAATCACTACATAATTAAATGTAGCAATTATGCCCTCGAGTAGGAGTCTGCCTGAAACTCTTTATTAAACGTTTTCAAATAAAATGCATTGGGTCACTTATCCAGCAACACAAAGGGGTTGTCAACCCAATAGATCTATTCATTATATTCGCGCTCACCCGAAAGTGATTAATGGTTCATGATAGAGGGTCTTTAAATAGGCAACAGTTAAACTTATGCAATATAAATCAGGTAAGCATACAGAAAAATACTTGTGTTCGGTTTAGAAGCATGTATCTCCCCACAAATTTGAAAAACGTAATAAAAATGGTGGGACTATGAACTCACCTTGATAGTCTGGATGGAAAACAAAGTTAAATAGAGTTGATAAACGTCTCCGGCACGCAACCTGGTTCGTTATGTCAAGTTTTCAGTAATCACATTCCAACATATAAGTTTTTAATATTCGTTTCTTTTCGTTTTTGGTTGTTGAATAAATATTAATTTTGAGACAACATGAAGTTTCTTCAAAAGTTATAAGGCCACTCGGAGTGGAACAATTTATGGCCAAACGGTATGCCCATACCGCCGCCGACGGTAATTTATGGGAAAAAATTTTGCTCACCGGCTTGCCAAACCGTTGGCCATAAATTCAAAAGGGAACGTTGGCCATAAAAAGTGAACGTTGGTAAACCAAGAAATTCAAAAAAGATCCGAACGTTGGTGGTTTAAAAAAAAAAAAAATAAAAAATTCCCTATATATATTTTAAACCCCAAAATTTATATTACTTCAACCCAAAATACACACAACAACTTAAAAACTCTTCTTTGGCATTGGGTTGTCGTTGCAGACAGCAACAAACATTGGTTTGTTTGTTTGGTATTCGGATAAGAGTGTGATGATGATGGAGATAATATTGAGGTTGTGATGGGGATGAGATCGGTTTTTTTTGACTGAGTTGAGATGAGCAGATGAAGATGATAATGTTAGGTGAGAGGTTATATGATTTGTGTGGTAGGCAGATTAAACAAGTATGTGTGTGCAGGGATAATGGGATTTTAGTTTAATTGTAAAAGAATTTTTTTTTGGAGGGATGAGAATTTATCAGGCGCCAGTGAATTAGGTTGGGAGGTATGAGAATTTATGGGAATGAGTTGGCTGAAGCTTATTGGTTGAATTTGGGAGGTATGGTAATTTGGGAATCATGACTCCTAGTGCCCTAAGATTTTATCTTATTTCTTATTTTTATGTTTTCGTTTCGTTCGTTAATTATTTCCCGTTCGTTCGTTATCGAGATAAATGTATTAGTTTTATTTATTACATATATATAAATTATATTAATAATAAGATTATATATAAAGTTACACTTTCTACCCTATAGTTTCTTATATTGATGGTTTATACCCCTAAACTTTCATAAAATGACAATTTTTACTCCTGAACTTTCATAAAATTACAATTTTTACCCCTGAACTTTGGTCAAATGACATTTTCTACCCTGTAGTTTCGAAAATGACACTTTTTACCCCTGAGTTACTAGTCGACAGCAAGTTAAGTCCATGTTGTAAATCTATTTAGAGTTTTGATAGAAAATACCCTTGAGACTCCCAAGTCGTTACACCCGACGTCCTTATTTTTATAAAACGCGTTATAAATTACGGGAAAAGACAAGACTTTTTATGTTTCTTTTATACAACTTATTATTAACTTATAAACATCATTTTCACCAAATATTAGTTCTTGATTCGAGCTCATGATGCTCAAAATATTTTATTAAGGGTGCGCTACATTAGTGGAAAACGGGGCAGAATTAGACGCGCGTATCTCTGTGATTTCCCAATCTTTTTATGAAATTCTTTTTCCTACGGTTAACTAGCTGTGTGGTCTTATTATTGGTCAAGTTTCGTAATTTTTAGAAGTCATTTGGTAATTGAAATAAATTCCCAAAGTTGGGTCGCCGGTACTTAGTTTGACAAAACTGAAATGAGTACAAGGTTTTTAGCGATAGGGTAGAATCTTTGGGACTCGATAACTTTATAACCGTTCAACCTTTTTACCTCGTTCTTCTTTCTAAAATTAGACAGCTATGTGGTCAATAACTTGGCCAAAATCCAGATTTTATTGGGGTAATTTAGTAGTCAAAAAGTTGGTTCAAAGTTGGGTCATTGGGACTGTGTTTAATAAAACTAGAACAGAATTCTGAGTTGAATCTGGCCCCTAGTGCACAGCCTTCGTCGTACGTTTTTAGGACTCGAGGTATGAAGAGTACTTGAAGGAAACGTCGTTCCGGACAACTTTCGTGTTTTAACTTTTCGACGAAACGGAACAGAAATGCCTCGTTTCGCGTGATTTCGTATTCTGTTACAGGATGGTTTGTTTCAGATTTTGGAAATTTCGATTTGCCATAACTTTTGTATCGTTTACTCGTTTTAGGTGATTCAAATTGCTAAATCTTCGTTTTAATTTTTTCTACAATAATATGTAAACTACTAAGTCTATACATGATCGTTTTAATAGGAAATTTGGTTAGAGAGTCTATTATTTTGACATATATTAATCCTAAGTTAATATGTAACTTACATTTTAAAGATCTTTGACCTTAGCTTTCTATTAGGGATTATTTTATAGCATGTTTTAAGATTATTGAAGCTTATAAAATATATGAAAAAGAGTTGATTACACTTACTTGATTGGTTAGTCGATTATGGGATAAATAGGGCGTATGGATTCAAAATAGCTCTCCAATGCTTTTTCTTCCTCCTAGGCTTCCTTATGGCTCTTTCTTAAACTTATGGTGGCTGTGTGATCAGTAGAGAATGAGTGTGTGGGCTGTTGTGTTGTATGTCGAGTTATATGGAAAATAAATGGGTCGAATTTATAGAGGAAATGAGAGCTAGGGTTTCTATGATACTCTAGGGTTTCTTATGAGGTAAAATAGGGGACAAGGAGATGTGTCCTCATTCTTTGGACGCCATATGGATGGAGGGGGAAAGAAGGTGATGTGGAAAACCCCCCTCCATACAAGTATCCTCTTTTCTAGAAGATGGGTGATGTGGAGGGTTTAGAGAAGAACATGTAGGTTACTTAAGGTTTAGAAAAAAAAATGTTTAGTTTGTTTAGGGTTGGATTCGAACTAGACTAAGAAAAGTGAAGATATATGGTTCGATTAAGGCTTCTATGGATGGTACATTAGGTTTGTCAAGTGGTACATTAGGGTTTGTGATGGTAACTAATTAGTTTAAGGTTTTTGGTAAGTAATTATTAATTAGGGATTAATTTTAGGGTTTATATTATATATATTATATTATAATATATATATATATTATATATATATATATATATATATATATAAAGAAAATGATGATGTGCTTCATGGAGTTGTACTATAGGCTAAATTGGGTGGTACTTAGGTTAATGAAATAAGAAAAATACATTTTTAATATTTCCTTAAGTTATATAAATTTTATGTAATTTTTATTAAGTTTTAAATATACATAAATGAGATTTTAAGGTTTTGTGCATTGAAAGGTTGTACAATGGGTTTAGGGGCTTGTATAATTAATTAGTAAATCTAATAAATTTATTTTAAAATTTAGTTTATGAAATTATTGCATAATATGCTTTAAAATAATTATTTTTAGGGTTTATATAGTATTTTTATTAATAATTAGTTTTTATGCTTAAATGACTTGTACTTTGGTTTAAAGGACTTGTACATATGTATTTTATAAAAATATTATTTAGGATTTGTGATTTTATTACATAAAATCATAGTTTTATGAAATTAGGGTTTTATCGGGAGTTAAAGTGGAATTAGGATTTTTGTGCTTTAGATGCTTGTACCTTAGTTTATATGAGTTGTACTTTAGTGTTTTAGGGTTTAGTTGTTCATATTTGTTGTTATAATGATTTAGGGTTTCATAAAGATTCTATTAGATAAGATATGTTTAGTTTTAAATGTACGTTAACGAATTAACGTAAAGTGGCAGATGGGATATCATAAGGTTTTATGAAAAAGTTTATATGGAATAAACTTTAAGTACATTGAGGTTGGTTCGCGTGTGAGCACGTTTTGTGAGTTACGTCACATACGATAGGGGTTATGAACAGATAATAATAATAATAAAAAAATATACGTGGAAAGAGGATAAATATTCTGTAAGATAATTTATTTTAATGAATGGTTACAGTATCCCCCCGTTGAAGGGAATCTCATCCCGAGATTCAGTCTATATTGGTCGAGATTTGAGGGAAAAGGTTTGGGTATCTTGTCCGTATTTGATTTTCTTATCTTAGAGGTGATGGGTAGTAATTGTAGACATCTATTGTGGTTGGTCAAATGAAATTAGTATGAACAATTTGTTTTGTATCAAAATTTTGTTTTTGAATCAAAATTGTTATTAGAAATTCTGAAAAAGATAACTGTTCCATTTATGACATGATGCTTCTTAAATTATACATAGTTGATCAGGCTATGTATAATTGAGGACCAAATGATGTAAAGTTTGGCTCAGTTACTGGGGTATTTATGTTTTTCAAAAGTTTGAGATGATATTCAACGTTTTGTTTTTGTAAAATGACAACATAATTATTTTTCACAAAAATAAGAAAATTATTGTTCATACTACGGTGATAAGTCAGGAATTTCTAGGGTACTAATGGGATGTCTTTAAAACGAATCTTAGGGTTCGAGTGGAAATCTTACGGGAAGGTAATAGCCTATTGTTCGGTCAAAACTAATATTAAATCGAATTCTTAAGGGAATATCAGGGTATTGTTACGTAACGATTGGAAATATGACAAATGGAATAGAAACTGAAATTTGACGCAGATTGTAATTATTACAGAAATATTCCAAGATAGAGATTTCATACGGTAGGAAGGATAGTTAATACACTTAGGTTACGTTCATCGTAACTAAGGTAGAGTACAATAAGAAATATGCTTAGGAAGTTTTACGATACAATTTATTTAGCTATAACAGGAATTTCTCTTCTGTTTAAATAGGGATGCCATTCCTTGACATTTTCGGGATCTTAACGAGTTCTCATTCTCCTGCACTAATCTTGGTTTGGTTGTGCGTTCCCATCTCCTAGCACATATGCTCTTCCGTAGACACCATTGTTCTGATTGGCATTCGACTTTGGGCATCGGCTCTTGTAATGCCCCTTCTCACCACATCCGTAGCAAGTTATGGTTACTGGTTGTAGGTTGGCTCCTGTTGCTCTACAGTCTTTGGTTTGATGTCCAATTCTCTGACACCTTGCGCACTTAACAGTGCATGGACCATAGTGGTGTAACAAACATTGATTACATGACGGTTTTCTTCCGACATAACCACTCCTCTCAGCAGGTGTGGCGGTATAGACTCTAGCAGTCTCCTGTCGGCGATTCTGTTGGTGGTGGTGATTGTTACGGTCTTGTTGATAATTTTTGTGGTGATGGGTGATCCTTCTATCATCAAGCTTTCGCTTGTGATCATCATTTCCTTGAATGGAACTTCGCTTGATTTCGCGATCCATTAACTGTTGAGCTATGGTAATCGCCTCTTCCAATGATTGCGGCTTGGATGCAATAACATTCCCCTCGATACTTCGAGGTAATCCTTCTGTATATTTTTCTAACATCTTATCAAGATCAGGTACAATAGTTGGAAATAGGAGAGCAAGCTCCTGAAACCTCCTATTGTAGGCCTTAAGATCTGTTCCTTTCACAACTAGTTGGTGAAACTCATCTTCCAGCTTTTTAATCTCAGTACGGGGGCAGTATTTCTTCAACATCTTCTTTTTGAGATCTTCCCAGGTGAGTTGGTGAGCTGCTTCAACACCCATAGTTTGGGCAGTCGAAGTCCACCAAGACAAGGCATCTTCTAAGAAAGTTCCGGTAGCAAAGGTAACCTTACAGTCGTCGGTACACCCACTTCTCACAAAGACTATTTCTGTACGCTCAAACCAACGAGCCAACTCAGTTGCTCCTTCTGTTCCTTTAAAGAAAGTTGGTTTACAGTTTATAAAGTCTTTATAAGTGCACTTGCTAGCATTTGCTGTCTCGCTTTCTCCATTGGGTCTACTAGTGCTTCCAGTACGAGCCATTTCTGCTGCTTGACTCTCAAGTGCTGCAGCAACACTATCTGCAACAAGTTTTCTGATAGCAGCTTGGGACATGGCTGGTTCTGGGGAAGTGCGAGGCATATTTCTATTAATACCACAAGCAAAACACATATTTTAGAATTTGTCCATGTTAAATTAACAAGGTAAAATCCATGTTAATCATAAAGTCACAACATGTCCAAATACTATCATACGCGTACGTAAGATGATCATCACTGGCCCACATCAATCGATACCATGCACAGCAAAATACAACAAAATCAAAACCACATATAGTCATAAATAACTTGCTAATTTGTTATATATAACAAAATTAATACAAGCGTCATATTTATGCTACATATCCCATGGCCAAGATATAGTACAAAAGCTGATAGATATAAATCTGATTTAGTGGCTACCAGAAGCTCGTCCGAGTCGATTCTCCAGTTTGACGATCATGCTGAAGAGGATTTGTATATACTTCTGATATTTATTTTGCATGTCTCCCACTATTGTCTCCAAAATAGTGATCTTCGTCTGAGCTGTCATCAGTTCTTCATTTTTCTTCTTCATTCCTTCTATCAACTTCAATTCATCATAGGTATTTCTATCTCGGCTGCTCATGGCAGTTCTCTGTCTTCTTACGATTCTCGTCCATCTTCTGCTTCATGGCCTCTAAATCTTCAACTTTATATTTTATACCCTCGTTGCATTCTAGAGGCAACTCGTCGAGATGACCTAAAGCAGTCTCGATCTGCTCTTCTTGTCGTTCTAATCGTGTCAGAAGGGTGGAAATAGTCGGTTGTCGTTCCTGTGTTGATTGCGTGATTTCACCCGCCTTATACTCGTGGCGGAGTAGGGATGTCGGGAGTAGGTGATTGGGGTAAAGCATGATATCGGGCGACAATGGTCTTAGCTTCTTCATTAAGTTTAAATGGGACAGATGGGGAATAGATACTTATAGATGATAGTGGAGGTGGTGGTAAAGATGTAAGAACTGACGTTGTATATGTAGGAAAGTGGGCGTGGTAGTAGGGTTGAGGGTGTAGGTACAAGCGTGATGTCCAGTACTATCGTGATATTTTTCAATATCCAAGTCCGACATAAGAGGAATAGAATGGGTAGGGGAAATCAGGATTCTGTAACCACCCGGTAATTATAAATATTTCACTATGTAACTAAATAATTAAAAATAAACATGTATAAGTAACGTTTTAGTGGCGTGTGTGGCACGGAGGACTTTGGTTAAGTTTTTGTGAAAAACGGTTATAGTCCAATGTTTGAAAACATTTGGTTCTCTATAACCATAAGCTCTGATACCAATCTGTAACACCCCCGTTTTCAATATACGCAGCGGAATATAAGTTTGGGGTGCTACTTCAAGGTTCACAGTCATGAGAATAGAAAACGACTCGAAAAGAGACGTTTTAAATAAAATTGTTATCATTCATTTATTTATATCAGAGTTACATTATAGAGGTCCCAGCGTAAAGTTTCGAAATATGTTATAAAAGTTACATTATTAGTTGAATGATAACAAAATAGACACTCTTTTTATAAGAAGAAAGCCCATGCCACTCCGTACCAAATCGTACTTCTAGTTACCTGAGATAAAACATGCTAAAAAGTCAACACAAAGGTTGAGTGAATCCATAGCGTTTAAAGTAATAATCAGTTGAACACAAGCTAAGTAGAAAGAAATCGGTAATATCGCAGTTCATTATATATTGCTCTAAGTCTCATGAATCGCAAGACGTTAACATGATGGACATCATAATTATAAGCTAATGATGTAAATCACTACATAATTAAATGTAGCAATTATGCCCTCGAGTAGGAGTCTGCCTGAAACTCTTTATTAAACGTTTTCAAATAAAATGCATTGGGTCACTTATCCAGCAACACAAAGGGGTTGTCAACCCAATAGATCTATTCATTATATTCGCGCTCACCCGAAAATGATTAATGGTTCATGATAGATGGTCTTTAAATAGGCAACGGTTAAACTTATGCAATATAAATCAGGAAAGCATACAGAAAAATACTTGTGTTCGGTTTAGAAGCATGTATATATCTCCCCACAAATTTGAAAAACGTAATAAAAATAGTGGGACTATGAACTCACCTTGATAGTCTGGATGGAAAACTAAGTCAAATAGAGTTGATAAACATCTCTGGCACGCAACCTGGTTCGTTATGTCAAGTTTTCAGTAATCGCATTCCAATATATAAGTTTTTAATATTCGTTTTGTTTCGTTTTTGGTTGTTGAATAAATATTAATTTTGAGACAACAAGAAGTTTCTTCAAAAGTTATAAGATTTTATCTTATTTCTTATTTTTATGTTTTCGTTTCGTTCGTTAATTATTTCCAGTTCGTTCGTTATCGAGATAAACATATTAGTTTTATTTATTACATATATATATAAATTATATTAATAATAAGAATTATATATAAAGTTACACTTTCTACCCTATAGTTTCTTATATTGATGGTTTATACACCTAAACTTTCATAAAATGACAATTTTTACCCCCAAACTTTCATAAAATTACAATTTTTACCCCTGAACTTTGGTCAAATGACGTTTTCTACCCAGTAGTTTCGAAAATGACACTTTTTACCCCTGAGTTACAAGTCGATAGCAACTTAAGTCCATGTTGTAAATCTATTTAGAGTTTTGACAGAAAATACCCTTGAGATTCCCAAGTCGTTACACCCGACGTCCTTATTTTTATAAAACGCGTTATAAATTACGGGAAAAGACAAGACTTTTTACGTTTCTTTTATACAACTTATTATTAACTTATAAATATCATTTTCACCAAATATTAGTTCTTGATTCGAGCTCATGATGCTCAAAATATTTTATTAAGGGTGCGCTACATTAGTGGAAAACGGGGCAGAATTAGACGCGCATATCTCTGTGATTTCCCAATCTTTTTATGAAATTCTTTTTCCTACGGTTAACTAGCTGGGTGGTCTTATTATTGGTCAAGTTTCGTAATTTTTAGAAGTCATTTGGGTATCGAAAAAATTCTCAAAGTTGGGTCGCTGGTACTTAGTTTGACAAAACTGAAATGAGTACAAGGTTTTTAGCGATAGGGTAGAATCTTTGGGACTCGATAACTTTATAACCGTTCAACCTTTTTACCTCGTTCTTCTTTCTAAAAATAGATAGCTATGTGGTCAATAACTTGACCAAAATCCAGATTTTATTGGGGTCATTTAGTAGTCGAAAAGTTGGTTCAAAGTTGGGTCATTGGGACTGTGTTTAATAAAACTAAAACAGAAAATTCTGAGTTGAAACTGGCCCCTAGTGCACAGCCTTTTTCGTACCTTTTTAGGACTCGAGGTCTAAAGAGTTTTTGAAGGAAACGTTGTTCCGGACAACTTTCGTGTTTTAACTTTTCTACGAAACGGACCAGAAATACCTCGTTTCGCGTGATTTCGTATTCTGTTACAGAATGGTTTGTTTTAGATTTTGGAAATTTCGATTTGCCATAACTTTTGACTCGTTTGCTCGTTTTAGGTGATTCAAATTTCTAAATCTTCGTTTTAATTTTGTCTACAATAATATGTAAACTACTAAGTCTATACGTTGTCGGTTTAATAGGAAATTTGAATAGAGAGTCTATTATTTTGACATATATTAATCATAAGTTAATATGTGACTTACATTTTAAAGATCTTTGACCTTAGCTTTCTGTTAGGGAATATTTTATAGCATGTTTTAAGAGTATTGAAGCTTATAAAATATATGAATAAGAGTTGATTACACTTACTTGATTGGTTAGTCGATTATGGGATAAATAGGGCGTATGGATTCAAAATAGCTCTCCAATGCTTTTTCTTCCTCCTAGGCTTCCTTATGGCTCTTTCTTAAACTTATAGTGGCTGTGTGATCAGTAGAGAATGAGTGTGTGGGCTGTTATGTTGTATGTTGAGTTATATGGAAAAGAAATGGGTCGAATTTATAGAGGAAATGAGAGCTAGGGTTTCTATGATATTCTAGGGTTTCTTATGAGGTAAGATGGGGGACAAGGAGATGTGTCCTCCTTCTTTGGATGCCATATAGATGGAGGGGGAAAGAGGGTGATGTGGAAAACCCCCCTCCATACAAGTATCCTCTTTTCTAGAAGATGGGTGATGTGGAGGGTTTAGAGAAGAACATGTAGGTTACTTAAGGCTTAGAAAGAAAAAAAATGTTTAGTTTGTTTAGGGTTAGATTCGAACTAGACTAAGAAAAGTGAAGATATATGGTTTGATTAAGGGTTCTATGGATGGTACATTAGGTTTTTCAAGTGGTACATTAGGGTTTGTGATGGTAACTAATTAGTTTAAGGTTTTTGGTAAGTAATTATTAATTAGGAATTAATTCTAGGCTTTATATTTATATATATATATAATATATAACCGGATTTTATTTATAAAAAGAAAATGATGATATGCTTCATGGAGTTGTACTATAGGCTAAATAGGGTGGTACTTAGGTTAATGAAATAAGAAAAATACATTTTTAATATTTCCTTAAGTTATATAAATTTTATGTAATTTTTATTTAGTTTTAAATATACATAAATGAGATTTTAAGGTTTTGTGCATTGGAAGGTTGTACAATGGGTTTAGGGGCTTGTACAATTAATTAGTAAATCTAATAAATTTATTTTAAAATTTAGTTTATGAAATTATTGCATAATATGCTTTAAAATAATTATTTTTAGGGTTTATAAAGTATTTTTATTAATAATTAGTTTTTATGCTTAAATGAATTGTACTTTGGTTTAAAGGACTTGTACATATATATTTTATAAAAATATTATTTAGGGTTTGTGATTTTATTACATAAAATCATAGTTTTATGAAATTAGGGTTTTATCGGGAGTTAAAGTGGAATTAGGGTTTTTGTGCTTTAGATGCTTGTACCTTAGTTTATATGAGTTGTACTTTAGTGTTTTATGGTTTAGTTGTTCATATTTGTTGTTATAATGATTTAGGGTTTCATAAAGATTCTATTAGATAAGATATGTTTAGTTTTAAACGTAGGTTAACGAATTAACGTAAAGTGGCAGATGGGATATCATAAGGTTTTATGAAAAAGTTTATATGGAATAAACTTTAAGTACGTTGAGGTTGGTTCGCGTGTGAGCACGTTTTGTGAGTTACTTCACATACGATAGGGGTTATGAACAGATAATAATAATAAAAAAATTAATACGTGGAAAGAGGATAAATATTCTGTAAGATAATTTATTTTAACATGGGATTTTACGAATGGTTACAAATATGGTGATTGATATGATATAAAATGAGTACGTACGAGTCGTGTGAATGTGTAAACATGGTTTCTAGCCTTCCATCATGGGAGGCAACCATTGTAATACGAAAAATGAATATAAAAGAAGCGTAAAAATGCAATGTAAATATATATATATATATATATACGTTCGAACAAAAATAAGTACGATGCATGGTGATGTATAAATCATACGAAATGAATATGGAAGGAGTTGTGAGACTTACAACTCTAAGATGGTGAGTGTTAAATGTGATAATCGAACTAGAACTTTGATAGAAATCAAATAACTCGATATAATAAAACCAAATGCTTCGAAAATGGAATTTGGCTCGAATGGAAAAAGGAAATCGCTTCTGGCCTTCTGTGATGCTCGAATATGATGGAACAACTTAGGAGAAATGCATGTAAATATAATATGGTTTGAATGGGATTTATTAGCAAGGGAAATAGGTGCATATATATACACGTACAAGTGAATTTGTTTGATTTTTGAGACCCAAGTTGGTTCAAACAGTGCATGGCCGAGAATGTATGACTTTGAGAATGATTTACTGACATATAGAGACTTTAGAAGAGGCTTGTGTGTGCAAGATTTGATTTGGTGTCGATTTTGCATATATAACATATGTCGACACATTTTAAAAAGGTCCAAATTAATGTTCCATCGTGTGATATTGCTATAGAATGTGAGAAACAAACTTGTAAACTCATATTTGATCATTTAAAAATGATTGAGCTAGGTGGAATTGAGTTTGAATCGAATTGGGTAAAAAGGGATGAAAATGAAATGAACTTGGACGTGTGTTGAAGGTGATTTACTTTAGCCTTCGTTAGGTGGTTAAACTTTGGAAATAAAAGACGAGATTCAACACACTAATTCTTTGGTGGGTGAGGAGTCGAGTGGTGCAAAATATTGAATAAGGCATGTGTCGAAATTAAAAGAAATCAAGGCCAAGCTAGGGTGAGTCGAACGTGTGTTATAAATGATATATATAAGTCAAATGGATTGGGTTGGGCCTGATGAACAGTAACAGGACGGAATTTGGCCGTGTATTATTAAGGATCCGTTTGGTTAAATATGTTGAGTATATTAATTTCGTCGTGGTCCGCATGTGAGCTCGTTCCAATATTTAGTGAATCACGTATCAACGTGTTTGAGTTATTATTATGTAATAAACAAAAGTTCAAAATTTTCCCATAATAATGGTTAACTGAACAGTGATGGTGATTAATATTTGATTAATTGTTACAAATTACTGGGGAAATTTACGGTTTGCTACACATATCACCAAAAATATTCAGTAGCAACGAAGCAAAGGGTTAAAAGCTAGAAACTCTGGGTAATCTTGGGGTAACTTGGAAGCTTGGGAGAAATAGTTGGGTCACATTCGGTTATAGTTTGAGAGTTACTTTGTTCTCTTCTCGATTCCTTCCTCTTCACTCGACACACCTTTTCTTTCACACCCACTGTGAGCCTCGACACACCTTTTCTTTCACACCCACTGTGAGCCTCGACTTACCTTCATCTTGTTTACTACTTTGTTTCTTTAAGATTCATGCATGCTAGAATACTTTTTATGACTCATGTATGTACGTATTGTGCTTTGTTTCTTAAAACTTCGTATTCGATACGTATACATTCTTACACGTACACGTTTACATACTTACATGTTTACAAGTTTGGTTGTTGCTTAAAAGACTTGTGTGGCACCATTGTTAACTTGCACTTCGTATGCTCATTTGCTTCACTTTTCAACTTACATAAAACAAACAAGTGTTTTAGACGTACTTGAAAACTATTAAAGACTTAAAACAACTTGTGAAACGTATATGAAACGTTAAACCAAAGTTTTGGCTCTCGTATGGACTAGCTTTTAATCGTATATATGTATATATGGCTATACGCGTATCGTTTGACATAACACCAAGTCACGAGAATTACTTGCAAACTTATTTAGCTTATTGACTTGATTTCGTTTATTTTCGGCTTAAAGACTTAGTATCATAGCTTATTAAATTCTTTGTGGCTCGGCTTATTTTGAAACACATACCGAGTGTGAAATGAGCCATAAGGCCAAATCCGTGACTCGTATGCTACTCAACAAAACTTATTTAAACTGAAATGGACAAATGACGGATTGGACTTGCTTATTTCTTTCGGGTACGAAATTTGGGCCGGCAAACCCAATAAAAACAAATAGCTTATTTTGAGCTTATTAGCTTGGCTTATTCAAGACCTATGTGTACAATTTGCTTAAACTAAAAACATGCTTAATCGAGAACCTTGAGCTTATTTACACGCTCACCAAAACTGTTTTGAAAACCGAAACTAAACACAAAACGTAACACATGCATACTGTGAATCTATAACTAAATGAATACAGTCACAAAAGTCCGTTAAATAAATATGCGTAGCAAATGGTACCACGAAAGGACTTGTAGTCCAATGGTAAGTTGGGAGCTTTGTCTCCCATTTGGCCTAGGTTCGAACCTGGGCGGTGACACTCTTGTGGTTTTATTTTTTTTAACTCAACATGTTGTTTCATAACAGTTCTAAAATGGTATATAATCAAAACAATGGAGACATGTAAATGAATGAGGGTCCTAGCCCGCCTGGTAACATGCTGTTTATTTTAACGAAAGGTCATGAGTTCAAATCCGGTAATTGACATTTTTTTATATTCTTTTTATTCATCATTTTAACTAATATTTCTAGACCCGATTTAGTACATTTTTATAACTATAAATAAAAATGACAAAACTAATATTTTTCCAACACATTTTGTCCAATTTTTCGTCAAGCTAATATATTTTGTATTTATTACTAAACCGACTAAAAGACAAATTAAAATAACAAGAAAATATATATAACAAGAACTAATATCAATATTTTCTAACTTATAATCCACTAACTAAACATATATAAACACCGTATCACGTAAATAAATACTTAGCGTAAAGTATTTATTACTATTTTACTGAACGTTTATTTCTCACAAACACTTTACTTGTAAATACTTTCCGTACCAAGTCTTTCGGTTACACCCGAACCAAAAACTTATTCGTCATGAATACTTTTATACTCACATATCTATTTGTACACTTGTCCAAGAGTCAATACTTACAAACATTTTGAAATAATTTAAACGTAAACTCTGCCACACAAGCAACATTAAACACAACCACTTGAGAACACTTAAATTTATTTAAAACACTTTGAGTCGTGAGTACACAAAACTGTAAACTAAGAATTACCATAATAACTTAGGTCGCGTGTCAGTGCCGTACACTATTGCTACTCGACTTAACGTTTCAGATGGCTTATTTCTAAGGTGAGTTCATAGCCCCACTTTTATGTGTTTTACAATTTCCCATGGGGGAGATACATGCTATATAGTGAGCACAAGAATTTTACAACTGTATGCTATTCTTGATCTTATTATTGCCTAAGTACCACTATTGCCAAAAGTCCCTTACTATCATGAACCATTAATCACTGCGAGTGATCGCGAATACTGTGGATAGATCTATTGGAGATGACGACCCCGTTTGTGTTGACAGGTACGGTAACCAAGCGCACTATATTTGAATAGCTATAGGTAACTGGCAATTACCTGCTTGAGGGCATTGTCACTTTGTCATTTTTATGATAGAACAGTTAACGAATTGATGTCATGAGCTTAGTGCAATAATATTGTTTTATTTGCTGATACTTGTACTTCGAAGCAATTATCAACCATATCTTGTGCTCCATTATTTAAACTTTAAACATATGAATTTCACTCAACAATTTGTTGGCTTTTTAGCATGTTTATCTCAGGTAACTAAATAGCATAAATGGCACGGAGTTGGCACTGGACCCCTTTTGGATGGCGTCTAATAATATTATCATTCATTACAAACTTATCGATATCTTTTGTGAAACACCAACTATTTGAAATCTCTTTTGTAACTTTGAATATTAAGTTTTTAGTGAATGATAATGACTTTTAAAACGTCTCTTTTAAGTCGTTTTCTATGATTATGACTGTGATCTAAGAAGTAATGCTCCAATTAGCCTTCCGCTGCTATGTTGAAATTTCAGGGGTGTTACACTAGATGATCTAAATTTGCATCAAGGCAGTGGGTTAACAATCATTTCATCTACAAGAGGTGGTGGTAGAGGATCTAGGGGGTGTGACAAATGGTAATTTTCCCTCTTAATGACTGTGATTAATTATCAGAAAATACGCATTATTTATTTTCTGACATCTATTAATGAGAAGTTATGTTATTTAACTGTTTATTTCGTTATAATAATTCAAAACACGTTAAACACATGATTCACCAAATGTCGGAACGAGCTCACACGCGGACCACGAAAACCAAATTATACAAAAAAACTGCCTAATGGACCTTAATACTCCAGCCCAACTCTAAATTCCGGTTACTATTCATTTCAGCCCAACTAAGGCCCAATTTTCATTAATATTTCACTTTCTCATTCGACCAAGACACTCCAACTTTGCATTGTTTTCTCCCAATTTTGAAACACAACATATTCGAATTTTTGTACCATCTAATTCTCCTCCCACCAAAGTATTAGGGTGTTGAATTCCACCTCTTGATATCAACTTTTGATATGTGTAAATGGAGCAAAGTGAAATGCCTTCGCAACACCCATTCGAAATATTCAAATTTCACCAACTTATCCAAATTCGACCCAACTTGAATTTACCTAGTTCTAACATTTTTCTTAGATCATTATTGAGTTATTAAGTACATTTCCTGCCTTTGGAACCAATATCACATGTTACAATAATAATTTGGACCTTAAACTATTATGTCGATATATATATTTTGGGACCAAATCAAAACCAAATCACAATCTACACTCACAACTCTCTAAATATCATCACAAGATCTCTTAAATTCCAAACTCTTACATACTCTCTGCCACCTTTCCTGTTCATGCAACTTGGGTCTCAAAAATCACTTATACGTATATATATATATAAATACACCTATTGCCCTCATTTACTCCCATTCACACTTAAAAATATTTCATGCATTTTTCCTAAGGCTTTTCATCCCTACTTGAGCTACTGAGAAGACCAGAGGCCATTTCATAATCAATTCGAAGCCATTCCAAGTTACAAAGTCCCATTCGAATCAAGTTTATTTGTTCTAGCGAGCTTGTGGAAATTTCCTCTTGTTCTACTCATTTCTACACGTTAAATCCCCACCCTTGAGGTGTTGTAAGTCCTCACAACTTGTTATTAGTTCATTTCCTTGCGTTTTAATACACCATGCATCTTGTATTTCATTGTTTCGAACGTACATGTTTTACTATTATTTTTACGTATTGCGTTTAGTTCTAAACATGAAAACTTGGTTTGCCTCCTTTATGGAAGGCCTAGGAACCAAGAAGCATACACACATCACGTTTATTTGTTTGTTACATACACTTTCGAACTCCATTTTAATCTTTGTTCACACGTATAAACATGCAACACCAATATTTTTCTAAGTCTTTTTAAGTATAAAAATGTTCCAAGTCGCCATATAAGTGACCATGTAAAAACGAATCCGAATTAAGAACATGTTAATATTTTTACATGACCTGTTTCTACTTACACCAAGCTAATAGTTTCATGGTTGGAGTTTCTCAAATTAAGCTCTTGAAAGCCTTTAAAAATCGTCAAAGTAAAATCTATCGCAACTGTGTAAAACCTTATATATTCATTCGAGTGGGCTGAAAAGCCCATTAAGCCAATAATAAGCAAACTGAATAAGCTGATCATATAAGGCCTTTTGATATGATTTTATAACATTAAAAAGGAGCCCAAGGATAAGCCCAACTTGTCTCAAAGCCCACGAATCTTTAAACGTTAATGGACCTTTAATATAGCTCGTTAAAGCCCAATAATAGAGAAATAAGCCATTTTAGCTAATAAGTAGTTGATTTTAACTTGAATAAGCTTTTATAAGCTACTGAGACTTTCGGATTAATTTTCCCCATCTTTTTGTGATTTTTGGACTAAATTTGCAAATAGTTTCGAATAGAGGGACTAAAACTGCCAACTATGGAAAAATTGTGATTAAAACTTCCAAAATTGTAACTTTAGGGTAGAAACTGTTAATATAGTAAACTCCAAGCTCAGAGTGTCATTTTGGACAAGCATGGACTAAAAATGCAAGATATATATAACCAAGGACTAACTGTGAAACGCTAACTCCGTTAGGGTAGAAAATGTAAAAACAGTAAAAGACCAAGGACCAACAGAAACTTTATTTCATTTTCATTTCTATTTTGTATTTTATACTTTCCCGTATTTTCACGTGCATTTTTACATTTCAGTTACGTATTTAATAACGTTACGTTATATTTATATATAACGAGTTTTAACGATTTAACTTAACGTTTTGTTTCACCACTTTCGAGGAAATGATATTATTGGATTTAAATGACATAAAAATAAGATAAGGTTATATATAATATTATTCTTGAACTTTAAGCATTTTAAGCATATCACACTCACATCACCGATCATTCGTTATCCATTACTCATTTTCACAATCACTATTCGTGTTAAGTCAAATTCTCAGACCTTACCATTATTCAGGTCGTGTGTTGGAGCCGTTCCCATAACTTACTTGAATTTACATTTCACCTTGCCAGATACGCTCAAGGTGAGTCATAGCCCCACATTTACTTTATTACTCATTTTAAACTACTTGGGGTGAGAAACATGCTTACTTTTATGGACTATTTAAACTATACTTTTGCTTGATAAACTATTATCTGCTGGCCTAAGTACTGTATCCCAAATGCCCATGCTCATGTACCGTTAATTTCGTGCTGGAAAGCACAAGTGTTATAAATAGATCTATTGAGGGTGACACCTCCATCCGTGTTGGGATTCAACAGTCCGGATTGGACAAACGGATGTATACCATGTCGAATTACAGTGTCTAGGGATAGAACACTTGCCGGGCCGTATTATTACATGACTTATTTCATGCAAACAGGTCGTAGCTTCGGTAGCATGAAACTTAGCGCAGCGTAATAGCACTTTTGTATGCATTTCGAAATAGAAATGTCAACTCTTGAACTCACTAGTCCAACTTTACTGATTTATATAAACCTATGAACTCACCAACCATTGTGTTGACACTTTAGCATGTTTTTCTTAGGTGTTTAGTTGTATGATATATGATGAAGCAAGGCAGCGCTTATCAGAGGCATATGCGCACTTTTGGAGTGTACACATAACACTCATGACCAAAGTTTTTGTAATATGGGACAGCAAATAATAAATAATGGGCCTTGTTTTCCGCATTCCTATTTTGTAAAACTTATGTTTAATTAATGAAGCTTTTAAAACGGATTTGATAAATTCGTTCTCTATTACTTGTGTTATGATCCAACCAAGTAGCACCCCAGATGTTGTTACCGCTGCGATCTGATTTTGGGGGTGTTACAGATTGGTATCAGAGCTAAGGTTATAGAGAACTGGGTACACATAAAACCTAGACTATAACCGATTTTTACAAAAACTCAACCTATGACCGCCAGTGCCAGCTTGCCTTACTTGCCACTTTACTTGCTACTCTACTTATTGTTTCAGTAAGCCTAGCATATACTTGCATGCTACTTTGATAACATGTGCTTTCGTGTTAATTGTATACATATACACACGTACTTACATTATAGCTAATACGTTCTAGCCTTACACTAAAGATTATAAGTACCTTTTATATACTTGTACCCGTATACCATCTTTGTCATAGACCATGTCTTCCAAATCAACCGATATTATCGAAATTATTCTCCGTGATGCTATTACATCACCTGCTCACTCACCTCCGTATCAAAAACTTAGGAGAACAACTGAGTCTTATTCAGATGAAGAGATGATTGGTTGTCCAACAACATTCAAGATTGGGCAGAGTTTGAGGGGAACGCACCAAGAAACAATTTGGAAAGATGTTGAGCCAAACTCTCCCTTGTTTGACATTCCAGACTCCCCAATGCCAGACATCCCAGATGATGTATCCTCACCTAATCCTCCTGTCTATACTTTAAATCCTCGTGATTCGATATCGAACCTTCTGCATCAGCAAGCCAGTACACTAGACGCCCACACTGAACAGCTGGAAGGGATACAACCATTACGTTTCGAATGGTATAATCGAAACATTGACACTTTGTTTAAGAGAGCCGATGCTGAGAGGCGAGAAGTGTTTGACTTAGGAATGAAGGTTGATAAAATGCAAGATACTTATAACCATGAGCTTAGAAACTTGGATTCCAGAGTCCGCTGTTCGAGTAGAGACCATACCCAGGTATATGGTAAAATAGAAGGCGTTGAAAGTACCCTATGGATCGCCAGAGACACGGAAAGGATCCAGAGTTAAAAGATTATTGCCTTAGAAAACATGTTAGCTACTCAGATGAGGATGTGCCAGGAGTTCCAGAGACGCTTCACAGACATGGAAGCTGCACAACTGGAGCTTTAGACAGAAGTTAGGCGTTTACGTCAAGAATACAACTAATCTTAGAACTCATATGTATCGTTTCTGTACCCACTAAACCGAGTAGTTTTCGGTTAGTGTCTTATGTATTTTCCAATAAGCTTGTAACTTTCAGACCCTGTAACCGACTTTTAATCTATAACAAGCCCCTTTTGTTATATCTCTCTATTGTTCGTTTAATTCCTTCTTTCATGCTCTACTATAATGCTACTCATTTATGTAATGACTTCTCATATTCTCATGCAAAATCTCATCATTTGTTACTTTCATTTGAAGACAAATGGCTTCACGCAAATCAAACCGTACTCGCAACGCAAATAATGCCACTCCCCCTCCAAACGTAGTCAACCAGCCAACCTTGGCACAACTTGTGGCACAGCAGGTAGCAGAAGCCATGGCCGCTGCTGCCAATGTGGGATCAAGCACTAACACCGGTGATAGTGCCGCGAGGCCCACTACTGTTAGTCAGGCCTACAAATACAAGGAGTTTCGTGCTTGTGATCCAGGAATTTTTGGAGTAACTGAGGGAGCTGTCAGCTTAACCAGGTGGCTAGAAAAGTTGGAAACTGTGTTTCGCATCTGCAATTGGGAAGAAGAATCCAAGGTTAAGTTTGCCTCGTATACTTTGACGGGCAGTGCTTTAACTTGGTGGAACTCTTACATGAAGTCATCAGGAATGGATATTGCTTATGCTATGGCGTGGGAGCAATTCAAGGCGTTAATGATCCAGAAGTATTGTCCTCGCACTGAGGTAAAAAAGATGGAAGCAGAGTTTTGGAACTTGAAGGTTCAAGGCACCAACATTCTGGCGTACACCCAGCATTTCCAAGAGTTAGCATTACTATGTCCCGAGTTGGTTGCTACTGAGACGCGAATTGTTAGACCCGTTTCCCGGGTACTTGTACCCCACCCTAGATGAAAATGGACCAAAGGCCTTACGTGATTGGCTAGTCAACGAATGTAACGTTTTAGTCAAACCCGAAAGTCAATTAATGGTCAATGAATGTATTGTATAGTTATGGAAAGTATTATGTGACACAAATAGAAAGGGAATAGACTTCAAGGGCTTGGCTTGTCATATGCTAAAGTGTTAAGACATGTAGTGTGGCCAAAATAGAAGAAAAGAGACTTGAGGGGCCATTCTTGCCATTAACCCAAACTTGTGTCTAGCTAATTATATCCAGGGAATTCTAGAGAATTCCACCATTTTCTTGGGTGTTTGTGTGGTCCGGATATTATAAGAGAAAGAGAGGGAAAGAAGATGGAGTTGGATGGTTAATCCATGAAAGGTTTGAGGTCCCAAAGCAAAGGATTAATCCATGGCAATGATTATCACAAGTAAGTAACTTCCTTATCATGAGTTAATTAGATTAAGAGTATGAGGTAAGTGGGAATTCATCATATGATCAAGATATGATCATATGATGATCTATAATGGAAGATGGGTAGGTTTAATTGGGTTTTGTAAACCCTTGTTGATGATGTTATTTGAATGAATTATTAGGTCATGATGAGTATGATGATGGAAGATGGTGATGGTGGTATTTATGATAGTAGCTTAGCTTTGGAAACTAAGGTAAGTAACTTGTACTAAAACACGTGTTATATGTGTGTTATCCATATATGTGTTATGATTGTGATAAAGTTTAGTACTTGGATTGAGTAATGGATGAAGGTTAGGAGAATGGTGACTAGTTATGAGCTAGTCAAGCAAGTATACGACTAATTGCTAGCGAGACTTATTGTAGCTTATGTGTTGAAGGTTTATGTGGTAAATTGAATGTTATGGTTTGGAAGCAAAGTAAGTGATCATGATGCTTATGTGCTAATATGTGTATGATATGTGTTTTATGTCGGGTTACTTACTAAGCGAAAGCTTATGGTTTAGTTGTCTAACCATTTTGTAGGTTTGTATGCTATTATAGAAGGCTTGGACTAAGGATAAAGGTTTGGTTATGCGATATTTAGAAGATTCGTAAGAAAGTAGGAGCTTAGGTAGAATACCGAGCTCTATGTTGATATTGTACCCTCGTGAGTCAAGTAATGTTTTGTAATGAGTAGACAAGCGTCAAATTGTGTGCCAAAAGTTGTATAATTAATTGGTAGTCATTCGGTGTGTCAAAGTGTGTTTGATGTGTTATAGTCAAAGTTAAAGGGGTGTTTGGCATAAGCGTGATTCTACCCATTTTGGGTTGTAAGTGGGTCAAGTAATTATGAAACAGGTTCAATATGTTATGTTAATGATTTTGGTTAAGTTTGAGGTGATGTGGAAGTCGTATGTGTCTTATGTCATGAAATGGGTCAAAACAGGTTTTGGTGCAAAACCCGTCGAGTTGTAAAGTACTATTCCGAGGGTCAAACGGTGAATGTTTTTGTATAGAAATGAGCCCAATGATATATAAAGTAAATCTGGAAGGTTTGGTGAAATATCGAGTTCGGGAGGTCGGGTTTTCAAGTACGGGACTTGGAAGTGGTTCCGGGAGGTCAGTAGCCTCCATCTGATTGGATGGAGGGTTCTGACGATCGGTTGTAGCCCATCCGAATCGGATGCGGGAGCATGCCGATCGGATGGGTGGTTTTTGACAGCTTTCGGCAATCTTTGAAAAATCATATCTTTTAAACCGTAAGTCGTCACGGGTCATGCCACCCGGCGTTTCGAAGGTAATTGAGTCTAGTTTCATTTAAAAATAGTCTCATGGTCTGAAAGTTTATAGATTTTTTTAAATGGGATAAAGAGTAACAGAAGGTCAGTTTTAGTTCACGCTTTAAGTTTTAAATTTTTGTCAAAGCGGGCACGGGGTGTAACACGAATGATAGAGCGTTACATCGGAGGATTACCCTTGAACCTCAGAGGGAATATATTGGCTGCTAATCCTAGCGACTTGCATAACACAATCACCATCTCTCAAAACTTAATGGACCAGGTGATCTAAGATACGACAGAGAAAGGAGGATATAACAAAAGGAAATGGGAAGACAGCTCTAGGATCAACCATCAGCCAAACTAATGACAGGAAGTCGCTAAGGCTTATTCTGCTGGACCCAGTGACCAGAGGGTCTATGCTGGAAAAGCTCCTCTGTGTAACCGTTGTAAACTCCATCACAGCGGGCCATGCACCGTGAAATGTGAAAATTGTCAAAAGATCGATCATATGACCAGGAATTGCAGATCACCAGTTCTTGCTACTACTCAGAGAGAGCCAGTGACTAATCAGAGAACTACTACCGTCAAGGACAAATCTTCCATTACCTGCTTTAGTTGTGGAGAAAAAGGGCACTTCAGGAATGAGTGCAAGAAACAGAGGAACCAGGGTAACAATGGAAATCAAGCTGCTGGAGGGAATCAGGGCTATGCAGGAAATGCCTGAGGAAGGGTGTATGTGGTTGGAGGAAGAGAAGCACCAGAGGACCTGAACGTTGTTACGGGTACGTTCCTTCTAAACAACCGTCATGCATCTATTTTATTTGATACCGGAGCAGATAAGAGTTTCATATCAAACACATTTAGTCATTTGCTAGATATCATCCCTACAGCTTTAGACGTTGGTTATGACGTAGAATTAGCTAATGGTAACATAGAAAGAGTAGACACTATAATCCGAGGTTTTACACTAAACCTGTTCAAGCACCCATTCAACATAGATCTTATGCCGGTAGAACTTGGCAGTTTTGACATTATTATTGGAATGGATTGGTTATCTAAACACCATGCGGTGATCATCTGCGATGAGAAGATTGTTCGTGTACCATACGGTAACGAAGTATTGGAAGTTTTAGGAGATAGAAGCGACTGTAGAAGTACGTCTTGATTGAACATCATATCATGCACCAAAGCTCAGAAATACATTGAGGATGGATGTCTCCTCTTTGTAGCACAAGTTGAGATGATAAAGAAGGAGTCTAAAGAAAACCGCCTAGAAAACGTATCGATCGTGCGTGACTTTCCAGAAGTCTTTCCTGAAGACTTACTTGGACTCCCACCAGTCAGAAAACTCGAGTTTCAAATTGACTAAGTACCAGATGCTACACCCGTGGCGCGAGCACCGTACCGATTAGCTCCTTCAGAGATGCAAGAATTGTCAGAACAACTACAAGAACTCTCAGAGAAAGGTTTCATCAGGCCTAGTTCCTCACCATGGGGAGCCCCTATTCTATTCATCAAGAAGAAAGACAGAACCTTTCGGATGTGCATTGACTATAGAGAGCTGAACAAGCTAACAGTAAAGAACCGATACCCACTTCCTAGAATCGACGACCTATTCGATCAACTACAAGGTTCAAGTGTGTATTCAAAGATCGACCTTCGATCTGGATACCATCAACTTCGAGTTCGGGAAGAAGACATCCCAAAGACGGCATTTAGAACTCGTTACGGACACTATGAGTTCCAGGTTATGCCATTTGGTTTGACAAACGCACCAGCTGTATTCATGGACCTCATGAACCGGGTGTGCAAACCATATTTGGATAAGTTGGTGATTGTGTTCATAGACGATATCCTGATCTACTCCAAGAACAAGGAAGAACACGAAGAACATCTCAAGATGACTCAAGAAGGAGGAGTTGTATGCAAAATTCTCAAAATGTGAATTTTGGATTTCCACTGTACAATTTCTCGGTCACGTGATTGACAGCCAGGGTATTCACGTGGACCCTGCGAAGATTGAGTCAATTAAGGATTGGGCGGCGCCAACAACTCCAACTGAAATACGCCAATTCTTAGGACTTGCCGGATATTACAGAAGATTCATTGAGGGATTCTCCAAAATAGCCAAACCATTAACCACCTTAACTCAAAAAAACGTGAAGTACGTCTGGGGAAAAGAGAAAGAAGAGGCATTCCAAAAACTCAAAGAAAAGTTGTGTAGTGCACCCATATTGGCCTTACCTGAAGGAAGCGATGACTTCGTCGTATACTGCGACGCTTCTCACAAAGGTTTAGGTGCTGTCTTGATGCAGAGACAGAAAGTGATTGCTTATGTATCACGACAACTCAAGACACATGAAAAGAATTACACAACCCATGATTTAGAACTGGGAGCAGTTGTATTCGCTCTTAGGATATGGATACATTACATGTACGGCACTAAGTATACAGTGTTTACGGACCATAAAAGTTTGCAACATATCCTAGACCAAAAGGAGTTGAACATGAGACAACGTTGGTGGATAGAATTACTCAATGATTGCGACTGTGAAATTCGTTATCACCCGGGAAAAGCCAATGTTGTGGCGGATGCTCTTAGCCGGAAAGAACGACTCAAACCCTTGAGAGTCAGATCACTAGGAATGACGATCAGTTCACCTTTCCCATAAAAAATCCTCACTACTCAGATTGAGGCACTCAAGGAAGAAAATAGACCGAGTGAAAAACTCTATGGTATGCCAGAGAACGCAAATGGCTTTATCAAGAGATCAGACGGAGTATTGTGCTTCAACAACAGAAGCTGGGTACCACTCTATGGTGGGATACGAGAGTTAGTTATGCACGAGTCGCATAAGTCCAAGTACTCTATTCGTCCCGGAGCTGATAAAATGTACCTTGACCTTAAGAAACTATATTGGTGGCCTAACATGAAGGCGGATATTGCATTGTATGTCAGCAAATACTTAACTTGTTCTAAGGTTAAAGCGGAACATCAGAGACCGGCCAAATTACTGGTTCAGCCTGAACTCCCTGTGTGGAAATGGGAGCGAGTCACTATGAACTTCATAACCAAACTACCAAGAACATCCGGTGGATATGACGCGATTTGGGTGATTGTTGACAGACTCACCAAATCTGCTCATTTCCTTCCCATCAAAGAAATTGACAGCATGGATCAGCTCGCTCGCTTATATATGAAAGAAGTAGTCTCCAGACACGGAGTACCAATTTCGATCATCTCTGATCGCGACAGCCGTTTCACTTCAAACTTTTGGCAGTCACTCCAGAAAGCCTTAGGGACAAAACTAGACATGAGTACCGCTTACCATCCCCAAACTGATGGCCAAAGCGAAAAAACCATTCAAACCTTGGAGGATATGCTCCGAGCTTGTGTTATTGACTTCGGCAAGAAATGGGATGGACATTTGCCTTTAGTCGAATTCTCGTACAACAACAGCTATCATACAAGTATAAAGCCGCACCATTCGAGGCACTTTATGGACGTAAGTGCCAATCACCCATTTGTTAGACAGAAGTGGGAGATAGTCAACTCATAGGTCCCGAACTCATCCATGAGACAACCGAAAAGATTGTGCAGATTCGTAACCAGATGCAAGCTGCACAAGACCCAAAAAAGAGCTATACAGACAAGAGACGTAAACCTCTCGAGTTCCAAGTAGGGGACAGAGTCATGTTGAAGGTTTCGCCATGGAAAGGCGTGATACGTTTTGACAATGGTAAAATATTTGAATGATATTACCACAAGACAATCCATGCTCATGAAAACTTCGGAGCATGTATTTCATTCGAAGCCAAGCTTCGACAAGATTTTCTCCTTCCTTTCGAGTAAAACTACGAATTTCACCTAAGAGACGATCAAACATGGCCGGTGGAAAGAAACGTCCAACAAATGCTTCTCTCATTTGGTCCCAAGTTGTGATCACTCCGGGGCTTAATTCGTTAAACCAAATTTTCGCTTCTCCGGTGAGAGACGATGGAAAGAGTTTGAGACGGATTGCATTTGCATTGGTATTTCCATAACGAAACATGTCACAAATTTCAAGAAAACCGGCGATATGTTTGTGTGGATCGGATTTAACTCGACCATCAAATTGATTGTCTTTAATCATCGAAAGATGATGAACTTTGATAGTAAAGTTTTCTCCAAGATTAACGGGAACAATGCGGCTGCGGGTGTAGGAGCTACAACCCTATTGGTATCCCACATAGGTTGATCGTCGGCCATTGGAAATGGAAATTCAAGAAAAAGATTAACAATTGGATGAACTTCGGAAAGATTATCAAATGGTGGGTTAACGGTTTTTGGTATTCATTGATCGGGTGGAACAAATGGGGTTCTCTTTTTTGCGAAATAATCTTTCGGGGTTAGAAAATGGTGAACTTAATTCTTCGTTAGAAGAACGAGTGGTCATACACGAGAAAAACGAGCCTATCGAAAAGGATTAGAAACTTAAAAAGAAAAATAATATTTTATTTTATTTTTATTTATTTTTTATTTTTTATTTTTTTTATGAACAGTAGTTTAGAACCGGACCGGTTGAATTTGAACCGGGCGGTTGGAAATTGGATGGTTCACAGAAACTTTGAATCGGATCGGTTTAGTTTTGAACCGGTCGGTTTAGATTTTTTTTTAATTTACCGAGAGTTGAACCGGGGCGGTTCTCTTTTGAACCGTTGGTTCGGTGGGTCAGAAAAGGTTTAACCGGTTCGGCTGGGAGCTGAACCGGTGGCTAGACTTGTTTCTAAAATTTACTGAGAGTTGAACCGGCTCGGTTGAGACTTGGACCGGGCGGTTCAGAATTTTTTTAATTTTACCGAGAGTTTGAGCCACGCGGTTCAGGATTGAACCGGCAAAAACTGGGCAAAATTTTTAAGAAAAAGAAACTTTTTTTTTCAAAGCTTAAAGAACACGAAATAAACAAGAAAATTATAAACAAAAACTCACAAAAACGTGATCAAATCCCCGGCAACGGCGCAAAAAACTTGATGTGCCCGTTTAGAGTGCAAGTTTTAAATTTATAACACGATCTACCAATGTTTCAAACGCAACACATACGAGCAAGTATACTCGTTCGTGTGTAGTAAGAGATGAAATGGTAAGCCGAGGTCATTCGCAAGGATTTGTTTAGTTTTTGTGTGACGTGAGTTTGAATATAAAATCAAGCTTATCAATGATTCTAATAGCAAGCAAATAAAAATGATGATGTAATTCAATATATTAAGACTACACTAGCCTAGACTAGTTTTGCACAATTCCCTTGATTATGATTATGACAATGGTTCCATTTGATTATGATCAATAAATTAGATGGTGTTCTAATTTGATTAGTTGGTATACTAATCCTATTGTTTTCCCCACTTTCAATCCTCGTCAAGATTTGAAGATAACAAAAACAATACCAAGGTTTGATCAACCAAGACTAACACAATTCAATCACTTGATTCGCTTTCGTTTCACAAGCAATTGACAACCATACTTATTAGTTTTCTAAGTTTAACCAAGTTACTTATGAAATGGTCAATACATAAGGTAACACCCTCATAGAAAAAGGTTTACAATTAATTGACTAACAATGTCTCTTTCAACCCATTACACTATTAGCAATTAACCAAACTTGACAACTATTTTGTTGAAGAAAACTTTTACAAGTACAATTCGATCTTAGTATTAGCTTTTCATTGAACTAGAACCATAGAGTCATAATCAATCAAGATTCATGTAACAAACATCATCTAGGCAAGTGCAAAAGGCACTTAGCCACTCATAGCAAACAAAGAAATAACTACAGAAGTTATATCACTTGAAAACATGATTAAGAAGTCTTACAAAAGTTGTAATGATGATTACAAGAGTTTGGAACAATATTGATGTTATCAACAATGATTCCTTGGACAATTATGATGATGGATGATGAATATAAGCCAACTTCTTCCTGCGTTTTTCTTCTTTGTAACCTTCTTGAGAGAGTACTTGTTATGAGATTTAGTTGTAGTAGATGTAAAAATGTGTATGTATCCTCTTTCTTTTGGCCAAGCTTTCTTATTAATAGATTGACTCCCCTTGGTCACCAAGCAAATGTCTTGAGCATAAAGTGTCATAAAAATTCTGGACTTGAAGTAAATGAAGTGTAATGACAACCCATATGAAGAGTTAGTTCATTAAAGATAGTCATTAAGCGTGCCAGAAATTGCATCAGCCCAAGGTTGAAGTCTCAACCTAAGGTTCAGATTCCAGCCCAAGGTTTGGAGAAAGGTTTGGCATGACATTGTTGAACCTTGGATTGAATTTGAGCCTTAGATGTATTTCTTGAACCTTTGGTTGAAGAAGCAAGCCATAATTTTATGCATGTAACTTCTCATTCATCATATCAACACTTGATCTTTTCTTGGTCTCGGAAATCTTTGTAACTTAATTCTTTATCTTTAACGCTCTTTCTGAGGTCTTTATTATGGGTAGAATCTTCCGTTGTGCATAAGCCCTTGATTTAGCATCTTTTTCACATCTTTGTCGCTATTCCTTTGGACTTGATTGTACCTGAACCTGAATTCATCTTTTGTACCATTTAAGCATAATATGTTCACAAATACAACAAAATACAATGCACAAACATAGAAATAACGCGACTAAAACATGTGCAAAATGAGCGTTATCAGGAACCAATATCACACGTTACAATAATAATTTGGACCTTAAACTATTATGTCGATATATATATTTTAGGACCAAATCAAAACCAAATCACAATCTACACTCACAACTCTCTAAATATCATCACAAGATCTCTTAAAGTCCAAACTCTTACATACTCTCTGCCACCTTTCATGTTCATGCAACTTGAGTCTCAAAAATCACTTATACGTATATATATAAATACACCTATTGCCCTCATTTACTCCCATTCACACTTAAAAATATTTCATGCATTTTTCCTAAGCCTTTTCATCCCTACTTGAGCTACTGAGAAGACCAGAGGCCATTTCATAATCAATTCGAAGCCATTCCAAGTTACAAAGTCCCATTCGAATCAAGTTTATTTGTTCTAGCGAGCTTGTGGAATTTTCCTCTTGTTCAACCCATTTCTACACATTAAATCCCCACCCTTGAGGTGTTGTAAGTCCTCACAACATGTTATTAGTTCATTTCCTTGCGTTTTAATACACCATGCATCTTGTATTTCATTGTTTCAAACGTACATGTTTTACTATTATTTTTACGTATTGCGTTTAGTTCTAAACATGAAAACTTGGTTTGCCTCCTTTATGGAAGGCCTAGGAACCAAGAAGCATACACACATCACATTTATTTTTTTTGTTACATACACTTTCGAACTCCATTTTAATCTTTGTTCACACGTATAAACATGCAACACCAATATTTTTCTAAGTCTTTTTAAGTATAAAAATGTTCCAAGTCGCCATATAAATGACCATGTAAAAACGAATCCGAATTAAGAACATGTT
The DNA here is from genome assembly GCA_021014915.2 of Artemisia tridentata subsp. tridentata. NCBI lineage: Eukaryota > Viridiplantae > Streptophyta > Magnoliopsida > Asterales > Asteraceae > Artemisia > Artemisia tridentata. The sequence continues at coordinate 193,555,488 of CP139507.1, forward strand.
AATATTTTTACATGACCTGTTTCTACTTACACCAAGCTAATAGTTTCATGTTTGGAGTTTCTCAAATTAAGCTCTTGAAAGCCTTTAAAAATCGTCAAAGTAAAATCTATCGCAACTGTGTAAAACGTTATATCTTCATTCGAATGGGCTGAAAAGGCCATTAAGCCAAAAATAAGCAAACTGAATAAGCTGATCATATAAGGCCTTTTGATATGATTTTATAACATTAAAAAGGAGCCCAAGGATAAGCCCAACTTGTCTCAAAGCCCATGGATCTTTAAACGTTAATGGACCTTTAATATAGCTCGTTAAAGCCCAATAATAGAGAAATAAACCATTTTAGCTAATAAGTAGTTGATTTTAACTTTAATAAGCTTTTATAAGCTACTGAGACTTTCGGATTAATTTTCCCCATCTTTTTGTGATTTTTGGACTAAATTTGCAAATAGTTTTGAATAGAGGGACTAAAACTGCCAACTATGGAAAAACTATGATTAAAACTTCCAAAATTGTAACTTTATGGTAGAAACTGTTAATATAGTAAACTCCAAGCTCAGAGTGTCATTTTGGAAAAGTATGGACTAAAAATGCAAGATATATATAACCAAGGACTAACTGTGAAACGCTAACTCCGTTAGGGTAGAAAATGTAAAAATAGTAAAAGACCAAGGACCAACAGAAACTTTATTTCATTTTCATTTCTATTTTTTATTTTATACTTTCCCGTATTTTCACGTGCATTTTTACATTTCAGTTACGTATATAATAACGTTACGCTATATTTATATATAACGAGTTTTAACGATTTAACTTAACGTTTTGTTTCACCACTTTCGAGGAAATGATATTATTGGATTTAAATGACATAAAATAAGATAATATTATATATAATATTATTCTTGAACTTTAAGCATTTTAAGCATATCACACTCACATCACCGATCATTCGTTATCCATTACTCACCTTCACAATCACTATTCTTGTTAAGTCAAATTCTCAGACTTTACCATCATTCAGGTCATGTGTTGGAGCCGTTCCCATAACTTACTTGAATTTACATTTCACCTTGCCAGATACGCTCAAGGTGAGTCATAGCCCCACATTTACTTTATTACTCATTTTAAACTACTTGGGGTGAGAAACATGCTTACTTTTATGGACTATTTAAACTATGCTTTTGCTTGATAAACTATTACTTGCTGGCCTAAGTATTGTATCCCAAATGCCCATGCTCATGTACCGTTAATTTCGTGCTGGAAAGCACGAGTGTTATAAATAGATCTATTGAGGGTGACACCTCCATCCGTGTTGGGATTCAACAGTCTGGATTGGACAAACGGATGTATACCATGTCGAATTACAGTGTCTAGGGATAGAACACTTGCCGGGTCGTATTATTACATGACCCATTTCATGCAAATAGGTCGTAGCTTCGGTAGCATGAAACTTAGCGCAGCATAGTAGCACTTTTGTATGCATTTCGAAATAGAAATGTCAACTCTTGAACTCACTAGTCCAACTTTACTGATTTATATAAACCTATGAACTCACCAACCATTGTGTTGACACTTTAGCATGTTTTTGCTCAGGTGTTTAGTTGTATGATATATGATGAAGCAAGGCAGCGCTTGGCAGAGGCATAGGCGCACTTTTGGAGTGTATACTTAACACTCATGACCAAAGTTTTTGTACTAAGTTACAACAAGTAATAAATAATGGGCCTTGTTTTCCGCATTCCTATTTTGTAAAACTTATGTTTAATTAATGAAGCTTTTAAAACAGATTTGATAAATTCGTTCTCTATTACTTGTGTTATGATCCAACCAAGTAGCACCCCAGATGTTGTTACCGCTGCGATATGATTTTGGGGGTGTTACAGGGGGGCTGAGTAGGTGCTAATGCTGGCAGAGGTGATGGAAGTGGTGGAGTGGATCAAGGTAGTGGTGGCAGAGGTGATGGAATGGGTGGGAGAGGCCAAAGCAGTGGTGGGAGAAGAGGTGGGTCCAAAGGAAGAGGAGGTACGTGGTAGGCATGGAAGACAAAACCTACAAAATAAGGTAATATATTTATATTTTGGTATATAAAACTGTATATGTATTGTATATTTGTTTGGTCGTTGAAAAATCCTTTGGCAGGTTTTGGAGGAGGATGAAATAAGGAAGAATTTAGAACATGAATACATGGAGTTGTTGCTGTTACAAGAAGAAGAGAAAAAGGATTGCTGATGCAAAAGCTGAACAAGAATTGTTTGATTCAGAAGCCTTAAGGTTAACTATGGAAGAGGAGGAAAGATCTGAAAGGGAGAATCAAGCTAGAATAAAAGCACTTGAAGAAGAAGAAAAGTTGGAGTTTAGGATGAAATGGGGTGAGCTTGATTGGCTAGAAGAAGAGTCATGTGATGTGGATCCTTACAATAGGAAGGTTGATACAGTGAATGCAAATGTGCTGACTCAAGAATCTATAGTTGGAACAGTTGTAGATGCAAGTGCAGAAGTTAGTGCAGAAACAGGGAAAAGGGTTGCAAAATCTAGTGTTGAAACACAGAAACCACAACCAAAAAAGGCTAAAACCACCACTAGGTGAATATCTTGTTAATGCAAGTGCAGAAGTAGGATGACTTTAAATTGCATTATCATAGACAAGCATGTGTAACTTAACTAGCTTTAACTGTCTTTTGTGTTTTGGTACAATACTCAAGGGGGTTGTCCCCCACATGCCATTGATAAATGCAATGTTTATTAGTTTATTAGATATCTATTGTTTGTTTCTTGTTTGTTTAATAATTCTGCAAATCAAAGTGTTTATCAGTTGTGCAAATCAATATTGTCAAGACTAAAATAATTGAAGTTGTACAAAGCATAAAAAAGTCTTTATTATCTAGAAAGGATCCATCTTACAAAACCCACAGACTTACAAAAGACTAATACCACTAGTCATACCTTATTTGAATGCCAATACAACAATAACAGTAACTAGAATCAAACAAGTTGACTTCCAAAATGTCAAATGGGTCTTCTTTGCAATCAACTCATCTTCCATCTCTAAAATCCTTTCTTGGCGGCTCATTTCATTTTGAAGTTCATGCCTTTCATTTAGAGTAAGCAAATCATACATCTCGTACAAATGCTGGCGGTACCAATCATGTTCAATTTCAGGATCATACCACTCTCAAAGTCCACATTTCTTCTTGCCTGGTTTCTGAGATTAGAGTATTCAAAAATACGGTTGTAAATGTATATTTTAAGAAAAGATAACAAACACACAATCAAGACCACTTACAGAGCGATTTGGACAAACTAGGAATCTTCTAGCCGGATTTGTTGGTGTCTATGATGTCAAAACCCTAACTGGAAGATCACATGTAGATAAGTGTGAATTAGCACGACGACGGATTGAGCTTGATGATGATGCTGACATTTTTGTGTTTTGATTTGTGTTTGATTAGGTTTAGATTCAAGTGAAGTGTGTGTTTGATTAGGATTAGAAAAAGGGGAATAACGTGGGGTATATTGGTTGGAAACCCGACCCATTCGGGTAAAAAAAGGGGCCTCTATTATCCATGTGGAAAAAACATAATACATGTGGATATTATTTAATGATGTGGTGTTTTATCCGGTAATAGCATCTATATGTAACGGTTACAACAAATTTAAATGATGGTAATAGGACTTTTTCCAGTTCGTTACCTAAATGTGGAATCTTTTGAAAGTTCGTTACCTATTTATGGACATAACCCTAAAGAAATCATGATAATACATTTCAGATACATTTACAAAAATAAATGCATCTCTCTTTAAATGTGTGGCTAAATTTCTTCTAATTTTTTTCATTTCAATTTTTATTCTCACTATATCTTTTCTTTATTTTGCAATAAGAACAAAGAGAAATGATTAAGAGGATGTTTGGTTTATAATGGGAAATGACTATGGATATCGGATTGTGAATGGGTTTACATACCTACTAGCTTTGGTGGTTTTAAAAAATGGCTAATCTTCAGGGTTTGATATCCATTTTCATATATCAAACCAACTAACCAAACAACTACAATTGAAATTTCTTTGATGCCCATACGCTCAAACCAAACGGCCGACCTAAAAATGAGCCTCATTTATGATATCATCGTGTCGCTTGTAACTGAAAAACATATTTTTTTTCACAAATCAATAAAATAATGTCATACAATTTTAGGAACCAAATTAATCATTTCTCAACAATAAAAACTACTCCTACTTACGAGCATAAAAGGGAAATCCATTTTGGTCACGCAAATCCTTCAAAATTGAGTAGAGTCACGCAATACCTCAAAAAGTGGGTAGCGAGTAGCATTTGACATTTCGCACATTCATTAACCATTATGACTTTTTGTCAAGATCATCTTAGTTTAAAAAACCCAATTATATTCCACCTTTTGATCAGTGAAAAATTTATTTACTTATATGAAACACTACTAAATGTTCCATTTTGTTTCAATTTCCCCTAATGCGTTGTATTATATTTCTACAGTTGTGTTTTTTGAATTGACCTTATAATTGTTAAGAAATTAGATTTGTGCGAAAAGATCTTTTAAGAACAAGGTTGCATTTAGTCGGTGAGAAATGGGACACTTTCCTAGAAAGTTTTAACTAAAAACTGAAAAAGTAACAAACTTGTTTAGTCCCAAAATTTTAAAAAGCTTTTCCAAGAAAGTTACGCTTAGTAGCATAGAAATTTCTGACAAATGGTAAATTTATCCTAATATTAAATACATGACAGTTCCATTATTATGACTGAATCACCATATTAGGCATTAATATGATTAACACGGAAAGCAGACCTGCACATTTCGTCACCCAGAAATCTCACCTAAAACACTGAAATTATCACATCTCACAATTTACTCACTATATTGTAGTAAAAACGGGAGGATATCCCAGTTGCACTCAGACTGACACCACACACGTACCGGAGTCCAAACAGAAATTAATCAGGAACTATATCGAATACTTAAAAACTTAAAAATACATCCAGGTATTATAAAACGTCCATGAAAATACAATCGTCCATATTTAAAACGGTTCCGGAAAGGACCCGAGTTTGACTCAGCTTAACGAGACGCGAGTATAATATACTACTCTATAACTAAACTTATCACTACACACTTAAATTAAATAAACTCACCCACTCACACTACTACCAAAAAATCTGCCCTAGGTATTATCACCCTTTTGTCCGCCCCCTCCTTCTTCCCCAAAACCAGTCGAACCATCCTTTTCCTCCATCACTATTAACCTTTCTTTTTGACCTAGAAGTCCTTGCCATTTTCACGGGTCTAGAAATCCACACAAGTCAAACCTAGGATATCACCATTGAAGTAGAAATAGCACACAAATGGAAGGCTTACTCCTTCCAAATCCGAAAGACTCCATGGAGTTACTCTCTGAAATCCTCTATTTAATCCGCCTCTCCAAGGGATATCGAGTCACAACTCAACAAAAACCCACCAAGATTCTGAGAAATTACTCAAGAAAGGATAAGTGTGGTGGTGCTTGTGGTTCGATTTGGAGTATTGGGTTATTCGGTTTGGAGCAGTGGGATTATTGGATTGGAATTTCATTCGAGACCATTCATCTCTCAAGAATCATTGTAAGGCTTAGATTAGATTCGGATATGTTTTTATTTCTTTCAATTCCATTTATGATAAATAATTTTAGGTCGAATGAAAGATTAAACTAAGAGTTGTTATGATTAGTTTCGGTTAATTAAATTTTCAGAAAGGATGACTGTTATTGAGTAATTTGTTAAGTGTGTTGTTATGGTGTAGCGTAGGAAGCTAGAAAATTATAGAACTCGATTCATAGATTTAGAGTTTGATAGACATTGTGACTATATTGCGTTCGAAGGCCCTAGGAAACACAGATTCATGGCTTGAATCTGGGAAAAGCTTATGGTAGTAAACAAACCATGTAGGATGGTGTGTTCGTGCTAGGCTGGTGTTAACGACCCCTGTGACTAACCATAGCCGAGAAATGACCACCCAAACTAGGTTCATTGGTGGTAAATATTGGCTGGAAAACCACCTCGCATATGGGAGGTTTTAGTCAAGTTAATTAGTGAAAAGTTAGACCCAACCCATGAGGGTTATACCCTCGGTTCAAACTATGTAAATGCTCACTCGAACCTCAAACCAAAACCCCAAAAAGATAACACCAATTCGCCCTAACACAAACCCACCTAGGGTTGTAGGTACTCGTATGGGTACTTTCTTTTGACGGATAAATCTTAGGCCTCCATGTTAAGGGATTATAGAAGGTCTTAGGTCATAAGAAACTAGGTTCCACTAGAAGTCATTTTTGCCTCTTGTCGAGACATATAGTTGAGCCAAAAACCAAAACCATTGTTAATGCTTAGACTTCCAAAGCTTCGGAGTGGGTAATACTCGAAGCCTAGCCAAGGAGATAAGTTTTAGACCTTTGTTGGTAACCATATTTCGGCCAAAGGAAATCCCAGGAAGACAACACAAGTCTTGTGAATATCTGTGTTCTTTTGTAATTTGTACCAGACTAAGCCCAAAAAAAAGTGAAGCCCAACTTGGAGTTGAACACAAGCCCAACGAAGCCCTTTATTTTTAATCCATGAGATGGGCCTGTGTCGAATAGCTTTGGCCCACCCGAACCCTTGTAGCTCAGTTGTGATAAAGCCCAACCCAGTTAGTGACCCTTTATTTCCCCCCTCCTCGAATCAAGTGGGCCGCAGCCCAACTAGTGCTAAGTATACCATTCGGATAACATTTATAGAATTACTTGTTGCAAACATTAAAATTCACATAAGCCGTTCACGAATAGTAACTAACATATACACATATATAAAACTGGTATAGACGAGTACACAATTTAATTTCATCTCGAATTAGCATAAATGTACATAAAAACTTGGATAGCCGTAATGTAAAACTGGACAAAGATAATTGAAACATTTAGACTATATTAGCACAATATATGTATATATATATATATATATATATATATATATATATATATATATATATATATATATATATATATATATATATATATATATAATATACATTGGTTTACGATTTCATAAATGATGTAACATATACTCGGGAAAATAGAGATATAAAAATTGACACACACTTGTTAAAAACATGGTACTCAAAGTGTAAAACCCAAAATTTTCGAACATGTAAAATACCCAGAATACCCTTTGATCTCAAATTCATAGATGACGTTTAAACATTAAGACATTTAATCCCGAGAATATCTTAAGTAGCTAACGGATAATAATTGAACGAATAAAATGAATGTACCCAATTGTTTAAATAAATCACACGCCTAATAAGAAGGCCTTAACCGGATTTTTTAGCAATGTTTTTAAGAATATATTATCATTAATTGGTCCCCAATCAATCACACAAGATTTGCAAACTTCCTAAATTGAGGATATACTTCACACGTTTATTTTTAATACCGAATCATTCACACGTTTTGGTCTTCCAATTATACTCCACAAATTTAGCATCCTTCCTTTTTGAATATCCATCACACATCCATCACACGTCTGTTTTTTTTTATATTCCACACAAGCACACATTTTTTTTATACATATTACTCTAAAACACAAAACCTAAAAACCTACACACTACTATTGGCGGCTAACTCTTTTCTTCTTTACCGATCAATTCAAAAACGAAACAAGGGACTCTTAGTGGCTGCTATTCTTTTCTTCTCCTTCCTGTACGATTCAAGAGGGCAAGCAAGGGTGTGGTTTTGGCTTCGGCATACTTTATTTCTCCTCGTTTCGATCTCAAGGGAACTGTTACGAAGGCTCAAAAGGACGTGTACAAGGCTGATGGAAGGTGGCGATGATCGTGGGTCACAGATTCGAAAGGGGTCTGGGTGGTGTTTGAATTCGGTATAGGCTTGGTGTGGGTCGTGGTCACTTGTTTCCTCCTCTATTCGATTCGCAACAAGGGTAACGTATCACTTGTTCTTGTTCTTGTCGTTTTGATCTCATCACACACGTATAACATGTTAAATAACAAACAAGGGAATCAGATCTTATGCATGTTTTACGAAATGGAAGTTCACAAGAAATGATAAAACTAGCCGCATGAATCTCACATGAAATCATAAAAGTTCACATGAAATATCAACTAGAAAACCCTAAAGCTACTCGATCTAGATGTTTGTTCGACTCATGTTTACGTTTGTTTTGGATCACTAAATACGCGACACAATATGTTTACTCCTAATCTTATACGAACTAAAAGAGAAGAGTACATGCTTGTAAGCTATCAAGGGATGAAAATAAATTGAATTATGGGGCATGTGCAGTCACTGAATAAGTGAAGATTTGAATATGTGTAGTGTGTGTTTGTAGTGTGATTTTATTTTGTGTGAATACGGTAAACATGAGGTCTTGGTCAAGTTATATTGAATCTGCATACATGGGGGTCATAAAGCTAAGATTTTATGTGTCAATATGGTGTGTACATGGCTGTTACATAAGTCGTGTACATGGGGTTTTTCTAGGCAAATCATGGGTCGTTTTACTCGTGTGTATGAAGCGTTAATATGGGGCGTATAGTGTTGTGGAGTCGGGATTTATGTGGTGTTTTGGTCCAGTAGAAGGGTGTTTGATGTGGTGTTTAACATGGCTGAGATAATTATTCGAGTAAGGTTTGGTGAATTAAAAATGGAACTAACCGGTGCTTAACTGGAAATGGATTTAACATTTGAGTTGTGGCTATTTTGAATGCATGAGTGTCCTTATTGATGGATTATAAGAATGGGTACTAGAATGAGTGTGTGTGCATGTAACGAGAGTGTTTGCATGAATGTGGGTGAGTGGAGTGGTCAAATCGTGTACTAACTAAATTAAAAAGAAGGTCATGGGTCATGGAGTAGGGTGGTTTAAGTATGAATCATTTGGGCTTGTGTAGGTCCGTTAATGATGTCGAGTTGTGTAAATAATTGGTTACATCGAAATTGTTTTGGTCTCGTTATAAACGTATCGAGTAGGGTGGTGTAGATGAGTTTGAGTGTGTTCGAGAGTGGTGAATAAGTATAGGAATGGGTTTGTCTCGAGTTTATTTTAAGACGGAAATACATTTAATATGGCTTATAAATCGGCCAAGGCCTAAATTGGTCGTTATGAAATTAATTTACCATATGAACTCTAAGCTTAATCATTTGACGTATATGAACCTTAAACTTGGGAAATTTTCATATTTAACCCTAAACTTTGTAAATTACACTTTAAATCATAAACTATGATACTAGTAATATTAAACCTTTAAATTTATTTAAATTATCAGTTATAACCCTAAAGTGTCAAAGTTACTTAATTTGGGAAACTCACCTAAATATGGAAAGTTACTAAAACATGGAAAGTTACTATTCTTGGAAGCTGCTATAAAAGAAAAGTTACTAAAAATGGAAATCCGACTAAAATAAGCAATCTGATTTAAATAAGATGTTAATAATAAGACGATCATGTATTCGTGTAGATTCGCTGAAGAAGGAGTTTGCTTCCGATCTTTATGTTTCTATTTGTGTTTTGACTTGAGGTCTAAGGTACAGATATTCTACCCTTTTTCAATAAGGGTGCTTTCATTCTCATGACTTTTGATCTTGACCTTTTATTCGTTATAAGATTCCCTAAGCCATTGCTATGTTCCCTGATACTTTGATTCGTTCTTCATGATTCATTTGACTTTGATATTTGATATGAACCTTTGGCATTTGAACCTTTGATATGAACCTTTGCTTTGAACCTTGATATGAACATTTGACATTTGGATTTTGATTATGACTCTTTGATGACTTAGACATTTGACTTTGATATGATATGACATTTGAACCCTCCAGTTTGATACCCGAGCCAAAATATATTCCCTAGCCATGAAGGTAACATGGTCGTGTCTGTGATGCACCACTGGCATGACTCGTGTGTGGTTCGAGTGATTAGCCACACCGTCCCCATTATGATATGATATGCGCACTTTATGATTTGTTATGGCCAATATGATTTGTTTGGGGGGGCGTATGGATGCATCCTAGATATGTTCTGTTTATGATATGCTATGATATGATATGGTGACTGATGATGGGTGCAATCCACGTCTTTCACAAAATATGGGAGCTGATCACTCCAACTGATACATGAGGACACCCCTCATATTATCTGTTTATTTGAGAGGTATCCCCTCTATATGATTATGGTATGATATGATATGTTATGATATGGGCTCGTGGTGGATTACTGACCCTTTTCTCTTTCTTACTTTGTACTCTTGACTATACCTTTGTGAAACCAATGCACCAAACTATACATGTTCGTTATCTTTTGCTTTCGTTTTCGTTTATATATATCTGTCCACTGGGCTTTTTAAGCTCAGCCGCATTTCTTTTCCTGCGGCAGGTTTTAGTTGGAAGCTGGGTATGAGTGAAGAGACTTTTGGACTTAGGAGACCTTGATAATTATTTTTGAAGTAGAGTCTATTAGAAGGATTTGCATTTGCAGACTTAGTATTTAGTTTTGTTTCCTTTGTAACCTTGTAATTTCAGTATTTCATTTGTAACCTTTGAGATTTCTTGTATTACTTGAAATGTATGCTTTGTTTTGATCTGATATGAAGCCATTGGTGTGACATCTTTACCCTTATCGGGTTGGGGTGTTACAAAAAGTGAAATAAATGACAAATCAATTTTACTTTAAGTCTTGGGTATGACTCACGTTGGAGGATATATATAAAAATTGACACTTACATTTGTTATATTAAGACTAAGTAAATATGAACGTCACTAATAAAGAAACTAGGAATGGTATATCAACCCTGAACCGTACTTAGACAAATTTGACGATATATTTAGTTCTAAGCTAATAATGTGTAAAAATGAGTCGTAATAGATTATTAATAACAAAGCAAACTTCGCTGAAATTTTAATTAACCAAGTTCACTAAAACTTACGTTATATTAAATCTTCTCAAATCATGTAACTAGTAGGTAGTAAACGTCACGTACGTTAGGCCTTACTTCAAAAATCAACCTAATCGGACATAACGAATAAATTACACACTATAACATATATATTATATATATATATATATATATATATATATATATATATATATATATATATATATATATATATATATATATAGAAAGAGATGGGATATTATGAGAAGGGGTCTTAAAATGAGAAGGGTGGGAAGGATTGTGGGAAGGACATGTGTCACTTTGCCACATCATCATTCCGCCAAAAATTTTACTGCATCGTGATGCAGTAAAAATTTTGGCGGGAAATTTTTTTTTTCCCGCCAAAAAAAAATTTTTTTTGGGCAAAAATTTTTTTTTTCCCGCCAAAATTTTTACTGCATCGTGATGCAGTAAAAAATTATACTGCATCGTGATGCAGTAACCGTAATGAAGTAAAAAAATATACTGCATCGTGATGCAGTAACCGTAATGCAGTAAAAATTTATACTGCATCGTGATGCAGTAAAAATTTTGGCGGGAAAAAAAAAAATTTCCCGCCAAAATTTTTACTGCATCACGATGCAGTAACCGTGATGCGGCATGATGATATGGCATGGGGATGACACATGTCACTCCCACAATCCTTCCTACCCTTCTCATTTTAAGCCCCTTCTCATTGTATCCCTACCCTATATATATATATATATATATATATATATATATATATATATATATATATATATATATATATATATATATATAATGTTGGATTATGGTTAAATATTAATATGCAAATGTCTAGTATCGAACCCGAGACCTCGGGATTGCACACATTACAAATGAGTATTAAGGAATAATAATAAATGTGTTTTATATATGTTTATTATTAACACAAGAACTTAACGACCGTTAGTGTTTTCCGTTAAATGACTAACGACCGTTAGACGCAAATAAGGAAAGAGGTGTTTGTATACAATTAGGAAACAAGGAAAAAGGCTCTAGAAACCCTTGCTTGGGTTGGATCGGCCGAACACCACAATGGGGCAACCCATTGCCCTAACATGTTCCCAAAGTTTTCTAATTAGTATATAAACAAACCTAGGGTAATTGTTTTGGCTAATCTTTTGTGCACACAATTATCCCTAACTTTTCCTCTCCTCTTTTCTTGGTAAAACCGGTCGACAAACACCCTTAAGGGTTGTGGGTCGATTCTTGTGATTCAAAAACAAACTCTTGTGTTTTACTTGCATAACCTTAATACGGTTTAATTTGTGTGTACAAGAACGAGGTAACAACACACTATTGTTGTTATCAAGAGATCGAATAACAAAACGGTAAGGGGTTATTCATTGATCTAGCTTCTTCATTGTTCAAGAATCAAGATTTGCTAACGGGTACGTTTTCTTTATGTTTAAGTTAATAATTATGTGTTATATAATTGTTTACACGCTTCCGCGATTTGTGTACTTTGATTATTGAGTTTTATGATTGTCATGGTTTTCAAATTCCAACAGTGGCATCACGAGCCATGTATAACATGTAATTAATTACTTAAACAATAAAAAACGTATCTTTAAATTGTTTAGATTATACATGTTTTATTTTCTAGGGTTTTATTATTAAAAAAATTGTTTTTTTTAATAAAAAGTTGAAACCCTAACCCTAATTTAGGGGGGGTGTCGATTTGTTCCATAAACCCTAATTAGGGTTTGTGGTTGTCATAATTAATTGTGATTAATTAGAAACCCTAGGTCTTTAACAAGTTGTTGTGTTATGTATCTTGTGACCTAATTGCTATGTGATATGCATAAGTCCGTGACAAAACATGCATGTTAGTCACGGATAATTACTTGAATTAAATTGTTTAGTTGCTTCCACATGATTAATAATTCTTAAATTGGGGAAGACTCCTATTAAATATTAAAAATCAATTATGTGCAATTTGGTATATGTTTGCTATGACTTACGCAATTGACTATGTCAATGTATGTGGCTCACCTGTGCAAGGTGAAAGTCTTAGTTAAAACATATGCATACTTGACATCTAGATATTGATTTTATTTAGGATTGTTTAAAAGGATGCATGTGGCTATATGTTTCACTAACAATTAATTGTTTTCTTATTAGTTGATTGTTTGTTTTTCTTTTAATTACTTGTTTATTGTTTTTCTATATGTGATATGTTAAAGTAAGCAATAAAAAGGGTAATTTTTTAAAGAAAAATTAAATTGGACTAATAACGGTGAAACATAAAGTGATAAAGTAAGGATCTTGCAGAGTCTTATGTGCCGCTAGTGGTCCGATTCGCACGGTAATCAGCTCCCAGGCGAGACTAGCAAGATCTAAACTTTGTTACTTAAATTTTTTTTAAGATTAAGATCATAAACTTTTGCTTGATTGATGTTTCTGTACAATAGTGTGTGAAAGGCGGACCAAAGTTGACAAACTGTGTGGTGGGTTTATCTGGAGAGGGGTTTTTTAAAAGATCCGCTCCTACCGGCTCTCCGGGCCCGCTTGTGCGTCAACTGCGACTTACCTATATCACTATTTACGTACACTATCATCTTAAGGGTGATTTACCTCAATTCCACGCGCCACTTTTGTGGCAAATATCCGAATAACATGTAAGAGTAGGATATGTGGGCGATAATTGTTGGTACTTCTTTAATTGGTGAACCCAATACCTCAAGTACATAGTTTTGGTTTACTCTTAACTAATTGGTAAATAAAAATTGTTTTGAAAACTAATGATACAAAGATGAGTGCATGCATCTTTGTACATGTTTTTGTCACATCAAAAACTAAATACCCTAAAATTTAAGTTACATTCCATCTAACTATAAGGAACACTTGAAGTTAATTTTGGGTATGCGTGAGACCTGGACCAAAATTAATGACAAGGTAAATTTTCGAGTGTGCGTGAGACCATACATGGATTAATTTGCAGTTTCTAAGTTAGACAACTTAATTAAGCTGATGCGTGAGACCTAGAGCTTAAGGCATGAGATGGGATAAACATGCTTACGTGACATATTGATGAATCAATATGTAGTAAATCCCATAAAAATTATCTAGGAATTGGAAAACTTGTTTGCCAATTATTGTACGACAGATTACCATCTTTTGTACTTCCGCTACTAGCAGATCAACTGATGTAGTGGAATTATGTAAAGTTGGATCCTAGATTTTCTAGGAAATTAAGTTGGTTATATGAATATATCCATGGGTATTATATTTTCTTGAGAATAAGTATTATCGAAAATACTAATGTTTGAACTTTTCTATTTTCTGTAGAATGGCTCAACCCGATAACTCCGTGTTCACTGCTTTCAAAAGTCATCTTGAAAGAGCCAAATTGACTGGAAAGAACTTCAATGATTGGCATAGGTCGCTCAGAATTGTTCTGAGAGCGACCGATAAGCTCAATTATTTGATTACTCCGTGCCCAGATGAGCCTGCTGCTACAGCCACTGATTAGGCTAAAGCACAGTGGAGAGCAGAGTATAAAAAGTACAATGAAGTTGCGTGCTTAATGCTCCAAAGTATGGATCCTGTGATGCAAAAGAAGTTTGAGTATTACTTTCCATATAACATGCTCGAACAGCTCAAGAAGTATTATGAAAAGACTCCTGCAGTTGAATTGTATGAGTCTCTTGACAAACTACACAGCTGCAAACATGGTGATGGTAAACCAGTGGAAGATTATGTGTTGGAGATGCAAGATTTATTTGACCATCTACACAGGATCGGTTTTGGTTACCCTGAGAATGTGCAAGTGAACTTGATCAATAGGTCCCTTAACAAGGATTTTAGTGGTTTTGTTCAGAATTTCAACATGCACTGCTCGGGGAAGACAGTCTCAGAGTTACTCGCATTGCTTGTTGACTATGAGAAAAATCTACCATCTAAGGGCAAGGTACCTACTCCTCAAGTGTTGGCAATTCAAGGAGGTAGGATCCAGAAAAAATCGCATGTGAACAAGGGTAAGGGTAAAGGTGATAAAGGCAAGCAGGTCATGGCCTATCAACCAAATCCTAAGGTGAATCAACACCAGCCCAAGAAGAACAAGGTGAGTCCTCCAGGAAAGAAGGATCAGGCTTGTCACCACTGTCATGAAGTAGGGCACTGGAAGAGGAACTGTCCGCTCTACATCAATGACTTGCGACAGAAGAAGCAAAAGAGTGAAGCTGGTAAACCCAGCTCTTCAGGTGCGTTCTTTGTAATCGAATTATTTACTCTAACTCGTAAGTTAAATTCCTGGGTATATGATACGGGATGTGGTATTCATATTTGCAATACTATGGAGGGGTTTAGAGTTGAGAGAAAGCTGGCCTATGGACAACAATTCTTGCACGTGGGTAATGGAGCACATGTAGAAGTTAAAGCTATAGGCGTATTTGATTTAGTGTTGCCTTCGGGCTTAGTACTATCTTTAAATAATTGTCATTATGCACTGTCAATTGTTAGAGGAGTTATTTCATTTTCATGTTTGTTGAACCTTGGTTTTGAACATACTATTAATAGCAATGGAATTTATGTTTCTTTGAATGGTGTATTTTATTTTAATGTTATTGCTGTGAATGGTATTTTTGAACTTGATATGAATGATAATGGTAATGCTTGTGTTAAAAATAATTCGATGTATAGCATCAACAATAAGAGAATCAAGAAAAGTCTGGATTCGTCTTATCTTTGGCATTGTCGACTTGCTCACATAAGCAAGGATCGCATGAAAAAGCTGCAACATGATGGGCTTTTAGAAAAGATCAATGATGAATCATTTGATAAATGCGAGTCTTGTATTAGTGGGAAGATGACAAAGAAACCCTTTAATAATAAGATTGAAAGGGCTACTGATCTACTTGGTCTTATTCACACAGATGTGTGTGGACCACTTAGACATGTGTCAAGAAGAGGTGCTAGCTACTTCTTAAAATTTACGGATGATTTCAGCCGTTATGGTTATGTTTATTTACTTAAACATAAACATGAGGTGTTTGAAACATTCAAAATGTTTAAAGCTGAAGTAGAGTTGCAACTTGGAAAGAAGATTAAAGCTCTTCGATCCGATAGAGGTGGTGAATACCTGAGTAAAGAGTTTGTGGATTATCTAGCTAAGGAAGGAATTGTCCAGCACCTTACTTCTCCATATACACCAGAACAAAACGGTGTATCTGAGAGAAGAAATCGTACATTGCAAGACATGATACGATCTATGTTTAATCTAACAACTCTTCCCTTCTCATTCTGGGATTATGCCTTGGAGTCTGCTGTTCGCATTCTTAATATGGTTCCCACAAAGAAGGTTGATAAGACACCATATGAGTTATGGACTGGAAATGCTCCTAACTTGTCTTATCTTAAGGTCTGGGGTTGTGAGGCGTATGTTAAACGTGACTCGGGCGACAAGCTCCAACAAAGATCTGTAAAGTGCATCTTCGTAGGATACCCAAAGGAAACAATGGGTTACTACTTTTATTATTCTCCTGAGAACAAAGTATTCGTTGCAAGGTATGGAGATTTCTTGGAAAAGGATCTCATATCTCAAGAATTAAGTGGGAGGATATATGATCTGGTAGAAGATCAAGATGATGCATTACCTTCTGAAAACACTAGCCAACTTCCTGAAGAACCAGAAAGTCTGGGTCCTCCACCAGAAGTTGAAAAGGTTCCCATTCGCAGATCCGTAAGGACTGTAAAAGCTCCTGAACGTCTATGTCTTAACTTAGAATGTGAGGAATATATACAAGGGGATCTTGATGAACCGCCTAGTTATAAAGCTGCCATTAATAGTCCTGAAAAGGAAAAATGGTTAGTTGCTATGAATGGGGAAATGCAATCCATGAGAGACAATGAAGTCTGGATTGAAGTAGACCTTCCTCCTAATGCCAAGGTAGTTGGGAGTAAGTGGCTCTTCAAGAAGAAAACTGACATGGATGGTAATGTACACACCTATAAAAGCCCGTTTAGTTGCTAAAGGCTTTACTCAAACGTATGGTGTTGACTACGAGGAGACCTTTTCTCCTGTAGCTGACATAAAGGCTATTAGGATTCTCATAGCTATAGCTGCATACAATGACTATGAGATTTGGCAAATGGATGTCAAAACCGCCTTCTTAAATGGTCGCCTAGATGAGGATATCTATATGGCACAGCCTGAGGGGTTTGTGAATCCAAAGTTTCCAAATCGTGTATGCAAACTTCAAAGATCCATTTATGGATTGAAGCAAGCATCACGACAATGGAACAAGAGGTTTGATAGTGAAATAAAAAGGTTTGGTTTTACTCAAAATCTTGATGAGCCATGTGTATACCACAAAGCTAGTGGGAGTGAAGTAATTTTCCTTATATTATATGTCGATGACATATTGATCCTGGGGAAAGACATTCCAAGTTTGCATGAAGTCAAGACATATCTTGGAAAGTGTTTTTCTATGAAAGATTTAGGGGAAGCTGCTTTCATTCTGGGAATTAAGATATATAGAGATAGATCTCAGCGATTAATTGGATTAAGCCAAAGTGCTTACATCGATAAAATATTGAAGAGATTCAATATGCAAAATTCCAAGAAGGGATATTTGCCGATTGATGAACTCAAATAAGTACATTTTATTACTATCATTTATCCTATTAATTTGACTTTTTTTACTATATTATGAATGAGTATTGATACTTAATCGTTTACTTTTGTAATTCTCAGGTAAAAACAAGCATTTGGTGAAACTTGGCGATTTTGGACTAATTACGGAGCAAAACAAGCATAAAGTGAAGAGTCTACTGAAATGGACAAGATCAAGTCAAATCTGCTCCAGATGCGCCGCATCTCACTCATGACATGCGCCGCATCGCTATCAAGATCTCACCAGATACGATCCAAGATACAAGAGGACATGCGCCGCATCCAAAGATAAAGATACGCCGCATCATCTGGCGGTGTACGAATATTCCTGAATATTATAATCTTGGACCCCACGCGAAGTTAAGTACATGCGCCGCATCTACTTACTAGATGCGCCGCATCTTACCCTCAGACAGAAACTATAAATACCCCAAGACCAGACGAATTTCAGAGTGCCATATATATTATATACAAGACCGAAGACCAAAAACCCTAGGACGAATTCAGTCAAGGCAGCAGCACAAGACACACTTAAATCAAGGATACAAGAGCTGTAAGAAGGTGCTGCATGTGTTTAATTCATTAAGTAGTTTTGTTTTATTGTGTTAGCAAACTTTAATTCATCAGGATTGATGGCTTGTGTAATGTGACAACGGAAAGATTGCACTCCCTTAAAACTGCTTTCCCATCAATTAAAGTTTATATGTTGATGTCTTTGGTTACTACTTATTAGTGCATTGATAACCTCTGTGTTTATTAGTGGCCTGCGCATTTGACTGCGGAAAATAATGTGGCTCCCACGGTTGTTACTAAATTGATCACTTAGGAATGACTTTTAGACATAAGTAATCATTAAGGGTTTACTCGCCGATAAGAATAGGACCAACGAGAAAGGGTTAACTACATACACTTCATATAAAGCTATCAATAAAACAAGTGACAAACTACTTAATCATAAAGGACATATCTTTTTATTGTCTCGAGTATTTATCTGTGTACGTGTGTGCTACTTGCTGATTCGTGCCTATTGGTTTAGTTTATTATTTAATTGCAACCAAATCGTGCCAGTCTCTCAGGCTGAAACCCCCTTGCGTTAGAATATTAAAATACTGATTAGAATAACTAGATAATACGTTCCACTCTTAGTGATCGACACTCTACTTACCATTATATTCATACTGACCGGGTACACTGCTCGTTAAGTGTGTGTGTTATTGATAAGTCGGCTAAATATAAATTTAAAACTTGATTAGGCATTAAAACTGCTAAACCGCAACGACACATCGCACGCATCAAGTTTTTGGCGCCGCTGCCGGGGATTGAATTGTTATTATCTGTTAATTTGATTAGTATTTTAATTAGGTTTTTAATTTTTTATCTAACCGCTAATTTTGTTGTGTATTAGATTAATTTGCATTCATTGTACTATTTTGCATATTTTCTGTTTTTGTGTGCTTTTTGTTTGCTTTTGTTTGTGTTTATTTTTGTGTGTTTTTATTTGTTTTATTTTTCATACTTTTTTGTGTTCTGCTATCGTTGTACTGAGCTAAATCGAACGATACGGCGCATCTGATTTTTCAGATACGGCGTATTGCGTTCAATTTTTATAAAATACAACGCGTTTAATTAATTCGATACGACGCATCTTTTCCCCAAGATACGGCGTATCTGTTTTTAATAGAAAATTTTTCTAAGCGATAAAGTGATACGACACATCTTTTCCCCAAGATACGGCGTATCTGTTTTTAATAAAAAAAATTTCTAAACGTTAACGCAATACGACGCATCTGCTTTAGCAGATACGGCGTATCTATTATTTTAATTAAAAACAGTTTTCGAATAATTAAACAGATACGGCGCATCGATTTTTATCGATACGGCGTATCTTCTGAATCAAAAATCTTATATTTTGAAACGTAACGAAAATACGGCGCATTAACTTTCGTTAATACGACGCATTTAATTTTTAATAAATATCAATTTTTGATTAATTAAAACAGATACGGCGCATTCTAATTTCTAAAGCGGCGTATCTATTTTCTGAATAAAAGTCTGATCTAATTTTAACGATTATAAGATACGGCGTATCCAACTTTTTGGATACGGCGCATCGTATGCAGATATCAGTAACTTTTATTTTTCTTATCTCCGGACGGAAAATACTCTGACCCTTATACCTGGAAACTTTTACTTTGATATCTACCTCTCTTTGATTTTCAGGAACAATGTTCGATATTTTCCCCAACTTGTTCGGAAGACCCCGAAGAAATCTTACTATGGAAGAATTTGCACTACTAATCGCTCAAGCCAATGAAAAAGAACATCATGAAGCAAGAAACTTTATTAATGAATTCAAAGGCAGTAATGAGCTGTTACTAAAGGAACAAAACAACATGATTTATGGATTGGCAATTGAAGTGCACCAATTGTCAACGATGCTTAACAGGGTTCTTTTGGTAAGGCAAGACTTGAAAGGGATTACAACTAGAGGCGGAAAGTCAACCTTTCAAATCGAAGAGACACCCGAGGATGACGGTACATACAAGATTTCCCCTGAATCTTTATCACCTGAGCAAGAGCAACCAAAAGAGATTGATCCAGAACCAGTAATTAGAGAAGAACCTTCTGTTGAACCTAAACGATCAACACTACCCTTCCCACATAGGGTAAGGAAAGAGAAAGAAGATGCCTATCAAAAGAAGTTCCTGGAGAATCTCAAGCAGCTGCAGCTAAGCATACCATTTATGGAAGCCCTGGTGCAAATGCCAAAATACGCTAAATATCTGAAGAGCTTGCTTACAAACAAGTCTAAACTTGAAGAGGCTTGCACAATAACAATGGGGAAAAGAAGCTCAGCTGCATTGCTCAACAAACTCCCGTCTAAAGAAAAAGATCCAGGGAGTTTCACTATTCCTTGTCAAATTAAAAATTTGCATATTGAAAATGCTTTAGCCGACCTAGGAGCTAGTATAAGTCTTATGCCCTCTTCTATGTATGATAAATTAGGTCTTGGTGAACCAAAACCTACTAGGATGTGCTTAGAACTAGCTGATAGGTCCATACAATACCCATTAGGAATAGCTGAAAATATATTAATAAAAGTTGATAAATTTGAATTACCTATCGACTTTGTTATCCTTGATATGCCTGAAAATTCTAGAACTCCTATAATATTAGGACGACCATTTTTAGCCACTGCTAGGGCCATAATTGATGTTTTTAATAAAACGATAACTCTTACCATAGGAAAAGATGAGGTTGAGTTTAACATGGAACAATCTATGAGTAAAGATAAATCCGATGACGATGAATGCTATAATATCGATGTTTCTGATGACACGATTAATCGATTTACTCAGAAATTGTTAAAAAGTAATTTGCTTGATTCTTTTCTGCTTAAAAATCTAGAAAACACAATTGCTATAGAAGATCAAGTTGATGAAAACACTATTGATAATAATTTAGCTGCTGATTCTGCTGTATATAACGCGATACGGCGCATCGATAATATCGATGCGGCGCATCTTTCTAAAGACAGCAGCGATATAATTAAAGAACAGGTTTATTCCGCTAGTGCTACTGAAATTAATAATATTAAACCTGTGCTTAAGGATCTCCCTTCTACTTTGGAGTATGCCTATTTAAATGGGAACACTAATTCACCCGTTATTATTGCATCTGATTTAACGCCAAAAGAAAAGGAATCACTTTTGCAGGTACTGTATAAACGAAAAGGAGCATTAGCGTGGAATATGTCTGATATTAAGGGAATTAGCCCGTCATTTTGTACGCATAAAATCCTTATGGAGGATGAATTCAAGCCAACTATCCAACCTCAAAGGCGTTTGAATCCAAAAGTCCAAGATGTGGTGAAAAATGAAATTGTGAAATTGCTTGACTCCGGACTTATCTACCCAATTTCCGACAGCTCGTGGGTCAGTCCCATCCACGTTGTACCAAAAAAGGGAGGAATGACGGTAGTACTTAATGACGACAATAAGCTAATCCCTTCAAGAACTGTTACCGGATGGAGAGTTTGCATCGACTACCGCAAACTCAATGATGCTACGCGAAAAGATCACTTCCCTCTTCCATTTATTGATCAAATGTTAGAAAGACTATCAGGTTATGATTATTATTGTTTTTTAGATGGTTTTTCAGGTTTCTTCCAAATACCAATTGACCCCGAGGATCAAGAGAAGACGACTTTCACCTGCCCTTATGGAACCTTCGCCTATAGGAGAATGCCGTTCGGACTATGCAACGCCCCTGCTACTTTCCAACATTGTATGACGGCTATCTTCCATGATATGGTAGAAGACTTTATGGAAGTCTTCATGGACGACTTCTCGGTGTTCGGTAACTCATTTAGTGATTGTCTCTTTAAACTTGATAAAATGCTTGCTAGGTGTGAAGAAACTAATCTTGTTCTTAATTGGGAAAAATGTCACTTTATGGTTAGAGAGGGAATTGTGTTAGGACATAAGATTTCTGGGAAAGGTATAGAAGTCGATAAAGCTAAAATTGATGTAATTGCTAAACTACCTTACCCCACTAATGTAAAAGGTGTTAGAAGTTTTTTAGGGCATGCTGGATTTTATCGTAGGTTCATAAAGGATTTTTCAATGATATCTAGGCCTATGACCCAATTATTGCTAAAAGATGCGAAGTTTGATTTTTCTGAAGATTGCAAAAAGGCATTTAATATACTTAAAGAAAAACTAACTTCCGCACCTATTATAATTTCGCCGGATTGGAATTTGCCTTTTGAACTAATGTGTGATGCTAGTGATTATGCTGTTGGAGCTGTACTTGGTCAAAAGATAGATAAGAAATTTAAGCCAATTTATTATGCTAGCAAAACATTAAATAATGCCCAAGAACACTACACCACCACGGAAAAAGAACTTTTAGCAGTAGTTTTTGCATTCGATAAATTTAGATCATATCTTATATTGTCAAAAACCATGGTTTACACTGACCATTCTGCTTTGAAGTATTTGTTCAATAAACAGGATGCCAAGCCAAGGCTTATTAGGTGGGTTTTATTGCTCCAAGGATTCGATATTGAAATTAAAGATAAAAAGGGTGCCGAGAATCTAGCTGCTGACCACTTATCTAGACTTGAAAACCCTGATATGGAGGTGCTTGACGAAAGGGAAATAGCTGATGACTTTCTTGATGAACACCTTATGATGGTAAGAATTAAGAGCAATAATAACGAACCATGGTATGCCGACTATATAAACTTTATTGTTGCAAATGAAATTCCAAAAGGGCTAACATCCGATGAGAAAATAAGGTTTCTAACTCGCGCTAGCGAGTATATTTGGGATGAACCTTATGCCTTTAAATTATGTCCTAACTATATTTTACGAAGATGCGTAGATGGTGATGACATCCCAGCAATATTGGCACATTGCCATTCAGGGCCAACGGGAGGACATCACGGTGCAGTCATCACAAGAAGAAAAATCCTCGATGCAGGATTTTATTGGCCCACTATGTCGGATGATGCGAAAGACTATATAAAAGGATGTGATGCGTGTCAACGATCCGGGAATATAACATCAAGAAACGAAATGCCACAAAATTATATCCATGTGTGTGAAGTTTTCGACATATGGGGATTGGACTTCATGGGACCGTTTCCTGAATCTAAAGGTAATAAATATATTTTGGTTGCTGTTGATTACGTATCAAAATGGGTCGAAGCGCAAGCATTGCCAACAAACGACAGCAAGGTAGTACTCAAATTTTTGCAAAGTTTGTTCTCTAGGTTTGGAATTCCTAAAGCATTGATTAGTGATAAGGGGACACACTTTTGTAATCATCATCTGGGAAGAGCCTTGCAAAAATATGGAGTGTATCATAGGGTTTCCACTGCATACCATCCTCAATCCAATGGGCAAACTGAAGTAACCAATAGGGCTATTAAGCGAATTCTTGAAAAAACGACTGGATATAATCCTAAAGGGTGGTCTGACAAGTTAAATGATGCTTTATGGGCATTCCGTACAGCCTATAAGACGCCAACGGGATGTACTCCGTTTCGTCTTGTATACGGAAAAGCATGCCACCTACCGGTCGAAATTGAACAAAGTGCATATTGGGCTTTGACAAATTGTAATATGGATATGGAAGCTGCAACGAAGAACCGTTTCATGGAACTTAATGAACTCTACGAACTACGAGATGAGGCCTACAAAAATACTAAGATCTACAAAGAAAGGACTAAAAGATGGCATGACTCGAGGTTACGTGGGAATAAAACGTTTACTATTGGAGAGAAAGTGCTGCTATTTAATTCCAGATTAAAGATGTATCCTGGTAAACTTAAATCAAGATGGACGGGTCCGTTCGTTGTCAAGAAAGTGTATCCATATGGAACTATTGAAATATGCGATAAAAATGGTTATATATTCAAAGTAAACGGGCAACGTGTGAAGAAATACTTTGATAATAAAATTGAGGATAATGAGAACGAGGTGGTGGAGTTTGAGCCCGACGTATTGGGATGAAGAGCTGAACGTGAGTCTAACTTGAAGACTCTGGAATAAAGAGAAGTGCTTACCGGGAGACAACCCGGATTTATCTTTTATTTTTCTGTTCTGTGTCGAGTCAGTCAGGCCGCCGAGGATACGGCGCATCTCAATCCTGAGATGCGACGCATCTCCTGCAATGGTCATATCTTACTTTACTTTATTTTATTTTTCTGCATTTTTACTTTTCGAATTTAAAACTTTTTATCAGTTTATTTCAATGCGGCGCATCCCTGGTTAAGGATGCGGCGCATCTTTTATTCTGATCCGTATTTATTCCAGGCTCGATACGGCGTATCTTCTTCCATAAGATACGGCGCATCGACTGACCTGATGATTTTCATTTTTAATTTTTATGTTTTATTTTTACCTAACTACTAATGTATTATGCAAGTTTGAACCTTTCTTACCTTAGGTGTGTTTTGAAGCCTTGGTGGTATTATAGATTCCTGCATTTCCTGTGGATACATCTTATATGAAGCTTAAACGTTCTAATCCGCAAGAAAGATGATTTTTGCTCTACTACTAATGGAGGATCATACCGAGCAAATCTCAGGGGAGTTTTCTGTTCTAATTCTTTTATTTTCCAGTTTTTAACCTTTTATACAAACAACGAGGACGTTGTTTAACTTAAGTGGGGGGATTGGAGAATTAGAACACTTAACATTTACTTGTCCTAAACTTTTCAAAATATGCTTAAAATGTGCTTAATATATAAAATTTAAAATTTTTAGCATGTTTTTGTTTAAGATCTAAGTTGCATAGCTGCACACATGACGTTATTTTCAAAAAAAATTGTGATTTTTCAAAATTCACAAATCTATGAGTGTGCCGGTGACTTGTAAACTTTAGAACTTGGCTTGTATACTATTCGAGACCACCATAATAAGTATTATTTTATATAATTGGAATGACTTGTCTAAATTGGTAAATTTCTAGGATTACACCCAAATAGCCTATTATATGTTATGTGTTATTAGCTAACTACACTGGTTAGTTAACCCCCGTATAACCCTTTTGTTACTCTCACTTTTAGAGTAAGATACCCCTAGAAAAACACTCAGAGCCATTCATTTCGTTTCTTACACCAATGTTTAAAATGTTTCGTTACACCTTACACCTTAGCCTACCCTGTAGATTAGAATCCGTGGTTGGTTAATTGCTATAGGCAAAGTGTGTTTCCTTACATTACCTGTGTTCGCGTGCGTAATTCATTATCTATGGTTAGGTCGGGAAATTGCACAATGCAATTGGAGTGAAAGTAAATATTGTATATCTTTGAGTTTATTTTTCGTGTGTTTACTACTTTCACTATTACCGTTATTTCTGAAGTCATGAAAAGTATGGAAAAATTATCCAGATTTATTGTTATAGTGATGTGGTGAAATTTTACACATCTATGTTTATATTAAAAAAAAATAAATAAATAAATAAAAAAAAAAAAATAAAAAAAATGAGAAAAGAAAAAGAAAAAAAGAAGAAAGTTGGATGTTTGTTTTAACCAACGATGTAAAGTTATGTAAGTGGTCGATATCACCACTATTTGTTGTACTATATCTATGGATTGAATGGGAGTTGGCAGTTATGGGAACGTCAACTAAGGTTTATTCTTTGATTAAGATCTTGTTGAGTATAATTCGTGTCTACCTAAAGCGTGTGTTTCAAGTGTTAAAGCGTGAGTTATTCAATGATATGAGTCTTATTCATGGGATGGTTGGGATAGTGATTAACCACACTTAGGATTTTAATCTATTTGTTTTGTTTATTTTTCATTTTACACCAATTTATATCCCAAAATTTATCCATACCCTATTCTTTATCCAACCAAACCTTTGATTTATTGAGATTAGGGATTTGAGCAATCTTAAGTATCGTAGTCGTGGATTCGGCTATGTATTTATGATTTTGTCGCCCTTTTTGATATATTATTATTGGTGAAGTTTGGACCTGTCTTTAGCCTGTTCGAGTTAAGGATTTGAGCAATTGCAAGTATCGTGTTCGTGGATTCGATCATGTATTTGTGATTTTGTCGCCTTTTCTGGAATTTGAGATCGATGGAGATTAAGAATAATTAACCCTTAAGCCTAAAAACCCTTTTTACCGCTTTAGACTTGTTATTCCTTAGCTTTAGTGGTGGAGATGTGTATACTTGCCAAGCTTATGATAGAATATTCGTCGCGACTGGACAGTTAAACGATTAGATTTGCTTTAATCGAATAATTTATTTTACTTCTAATTCGTTAAGTGTTTAGTTGTGTGATTATGACAAAAGACGAATACATGCTTAAATATAAAAATAAATCCTAACATTTTTAGGATGCATTTTCATAAGATTTAATTCTAAGGTTTACTTGGGGACAAGTAAAGTTCAAGTGGGGGGATATTTGATGAACTCAAATAAGTACATTTTATTACTATCATTTATCCTATTAATTTGACTTGTTTTACTATATTATTTATGAGGATTGATACTTAATCGTTTACTTTTGTAATTCTTAGGTAAAAACAAGCATTTGGTGAAACTTGGCGATTTTGGACTAATTACGGAGCAAAACAAGCATAAAGTGAAGAGTCTACTGAAATGGACAAGATCAAGTCAAATCTGCTCCAGATGCGCCGCATCTCACTCATGACATGCGCCGCATCGCTATCAAGATCTCACCAGATACGATCCAAGATACAAGAGGACATGCGCCGCATCCAAAGATAAAGATACGCCGCATCTTCTGGCGGTGTACGAATATTCCTGAATATTATAATCTTGGACCCCACGCGAAGTTAAGTACATGCGCCGCATCTACTTACTAGATGCGCCGCATCTTACCCTCAGACAGAAACTATAAATACCCCAAGACCAGACGAATTTCAGAGTGCCATATATATTATATACGAGACCGAAGACCAAAAACCCTAGGACGAATTCAGTCAAGGCAGCAGCACAAGACACACTCAAATCAAGGATACAAGAGCTGTAAGAAGGTGCTGCATGTGTTTAATTCATTAAGTAGTTTTGTTTTATTGTGTTAGCAAACTTTAATTCATCAGGATTGATGGCTTGTGTAATGTGATAACGGAAAGATTGCACTCCCTTAAAACTGCTTTCCCATCAATTAAAGTTTATATGTTGATGTCTTTGGTTACTACTTATTAGTGCATTGATAACCTCTGTGTTTATTAGTGGCCTGCGCATTTGACTGCGGAAAATAATGTGGCTCCCACGGTTGTTACTAAATTGATCACTTAGGAATGACTTTTAGACATAAGTAATCATTAAGGGTTTACTCGCTGATAAGAATAGGACCAACGAGAAAGGGTTAACTACATACACTTCATATAAAGCTATCAATAAAACAAGTGACAAACTACTTAATCATAAAGGACAGATCTTCTTATTGTCTCGAGTATTTATCTGTGTACGTGTGTGCTACTTGCTGATTCGTGCCTATTGGTTTAGTTTATTATTTAATTGCAACCAAATCGTGCCAGTCTCTCAGGCTGAAACCCCCTTGCGTTAGAATATTAAAATACTGATTAGAATAACTAGATAATACGTTCCACTCTTAGTGATCGACACTCTACTTACCATTATATTCATACTGACCGGGTACACTGCTCGTTAAGTGTGTGTGTTATTGATAAGTCGGCTAAATATAAATTTAAAACTTGATTAGGCATTAAAACTGCTAAACCGCAACGACACATCGCACGCATCACCGATGCAAGAACAACATGGCTTGAGCAAGAAAGTTTTTGCTTCAACACCTGAAGAGGTGAAAAGCATGGCAAGAGTCCCCTATGCTTCGACTGTGGGATCTATTATGTATGCGGTTAAAAGCACAAGGCCAGATGTGGCGTTTGCTCAGAACTTAACCAGTCGATATCAGCAGAATACAGGTGAAGCTCACTGGACTGCTGTTAAGAATATTCTTAAGTACCTTAGGGCTACTAAAGATATGTTCTTAGTTTATGGGGGTGATCCACAAGCAGAACTTGATGTTACAGGTTACTGCGATGCTTCATGGAAAGGTGATAAGGATGATATGAAGTCTCAGACTGGATACGTCTTTGTCATCAATGGAGGAGCTGTGGATTGGAGGAGCAAGAAGCAGAGTACATTAGCGATGTCTGCAGCAGAAAGTGAGTACATAGTTGCATCAGATGCTGCAATGGAAGCCGTCTGGATTAGGAAGTTTATATCAAGGATTGGAGTTATGCCTTCGATTCAACAACCTATAAAAATGTATTGTGACAATTCAGCTGCAATTACATTTGCCAATGAACCTGGAATCATGAAAGGCACCAGACATTATCCGATCAAATATCACTATGTGCGAGAGCAAGTAGAGATTGGAGAGATCGAAGTACTCAAAGTTCACACAGATGATAACTTGGCAGATCAATTAACGAAAGCTCTTCCTGGCACTAAGCTTTATAAGTTAGCTGAAGGAATAGGTCTTCGTAAGGCTGAAAGTTTCATACCCATTTGTGATTAGTATTTGGATAAAGGATGTAATAGACAATTATTGATTTTATGAAATAAAGTATTGTTTATGTTTTATTATATTGTCTTGTTGAAATATACATATATCCTGTTTTTGCATGTTTATATCCTTGAATAAATTTATTATTCTAAATGTGTCCATTGTCGGTTAATGATATGGGAATATCATTAAATTAAGACAAATGTGATGATTGGTGAGAATATACTTGAAAGTATATTGATGCGTAGTCATACCAATTTCACATGATATTCTATGAATAGAGTATAGGACTTATCCCAACTGAGCATGAGATTACTTATGGATCTTGTCATCGAGTAATTCATGAAATAGTTATCCTCAGACTTGAGATACCAGATAAGAGTCATGGATGTAGTGCATTTTTGTGAAGCAATCTACCGCTTACCGTAACTGGAAGTTATAAGGATTGTTTTCAGAAGTGTTGCAAAGTCCATGGGTTATTCTTGTAGTCAAGAAAGAATTTGTTCCTTCAAATTGGTTTTGAAGTATAATAGTGCTGGGCCCCTCGTAGGGTTGACAAAATGTTTGCGTGGCCACGCCCAAAGTCTATCTGGAATACGTTCAGATGCTTTGGTAATTTTGTTCAAACATTAACAACGAGAAACAGAAACATTAATAAAGTGTGACTTAGATCCATATCTTTATTAATAGAGTATTAGTAACAAAAGGATAATAATAATGATGAATCATTAAAGATTTTCCAGGAAATCTAGCTCGAGTCGAACTGGGGGCATTGGAGTGTTGCAAGACGCCAACCAATGTCATTTTGCTATTAATAATTAACCAAGTAGGAGTTGTTGGATTATGGTTAAATATTAATATGCAAATGTCTAGTATCGAACCCGAGACCTCGGGATTGCACACATTACAAATGAGTATTAAGGAATAATAATAAATGTGTTTTATATATGTTTATTATTAACACAAGAACTTAACGACCGTTAGTGTTTTCCGTTAAATGACTAACGACCGTTAGACGCAAATAAGGAAAGAGGTGTTTGTATACAATTAGGAAACAAGGAAAAAGGCTCTAGAAACCCTTGCTTGGGTTGGATCGGCCGAACACCACAATGGGGCAACCCATTGCCCTAACTTGTTCCCAAAGTTTTCTAATTAGTATATAAACAAACCTAGGGTAATTGTTTTGGCTAATCTTTTGTGCACACAATTATCCCTAACTTTTCCTTTCCTCTTTTCTTGGTAAAACCGGTCGACAAACACCCTTAAGGGTTGTGGGTCTATTCTTGTGATTCAAAAACAAACTCTTGTGTTTTACTTGCATAACCTTAATACGGTTTAATTTGTGTGTACAAGAACAAGGTAACAACACACTATTGTTGTTATCAAGAGATCGAATAACAAAACGGTAAGGGGTTATTCATTGATCTAGCTTCTTCATTGTTCAAGAATCAAGATTTTCTAACGGGTACGTTTTCTTTATGTTTAAGTTAATAATTATGTGTTATATAATTGTTTACACGCTTCCGCAATTTGTGTACTTTGATTATGGAGTTTTATGATTGTCATGGTTTTCAAATTCCAACATATAATACATCCTGACTGAATCCATTTAGGCTTTGGATAGTTCAAGATCCCCAAATTCCTCATTTCTATACGCATAAGTCATCCATAGAGTCAAACCCTACCAGTTTCTAGGAAAACCCTTCGTAACCTCCCTTACTGCCACACTAGCAACAGCAACCACGTAAGCATTCCGAAATACTGAAATTAAACATTCTGAAAGAAACTCAATTTAATACTTGAAACTGAGACATGATTATTTAATATAGGTCGCGTGTTGGTGCCATACCTCCTTGCATTCACTACATCCATTGTTAAGGTGAGTTTATAGCCCCTTTTTACTTATACTTGTTTTATATGAATGGGGTGAGAAACATGCAAAAACCAATTTTGTGGACCATTAATACTATTATACCAAAGTTATTGCGCAGTTAGCCTAAGTCCTGATATGTCCCCTACTGCCCGAATTTCATGAACCTTTAATTCCCGTCAGGAAGCGTGAATGTTATAAGTAGATCTATTGGGAGTAACGTCCCCTTCGGTTTGACCGGATAGGCAAACGAGCGTATACCATATCAATGAACAAGTGTCTGGGATAAACACTTGCCAGGGCTTTTATGATTTACATGCTTCTAGAGCATGCAGACATGTTAAAGCTTCGGTTGCATGAACTTAGCGCTAGCGTAATAAAACATATATGTGATATTTCAATGCTCAAATAAAACTGTTGGTCCAGATATGATATATTTGTTTTAACTTAAACCTATGAACTCACCAGCTTTTTGCTGACTTTTAGCATGTTTTTCTCAGGTGTGTAATTTGATTTGTTATGACATGTTTTGGCAAGGCAAGGGTCATGGTGCTTTTTCAGACAGATTGGCAATTTAATTTAAGACTTGTTTTTATGTTGGACCACTGTATTCAATGGGCCTAAATTCTATCTAAATAATGAATTTATCTTTTGTAAAACTCTAATTGTTGATTTAACTAAAAACGGTGTATGTATTCCGTTCTTTGTTACCTTGTGTTGTGATTTCCAATCTACGCAAAGTAGCACCCTCAAAGTTTTGTATGCTTCCGCGACTGTTAAATTTTGGGGGTGTTACAGATTGGCATCAGAGCCTAGGTTATAGAGAACTAGGTACATATAAACCCTAAACTATAACCACTTTTTCAAAAACAAGTCCCTATGACCGCCACTTGCCTTGTTTGCCACATTGCTTGAAGTTTATTTTGACTTGACTGCATGTTATAAATTGTGACATACTAAGTTTACTATAATTATTATATGTATATATCTATATACACTTGACCCACACTAGTTATTATTCTGACATACTTACACACATATACCATTTTGTCACAGACTATGCCTTCCCGCAACATCACTCAGACTTCACCAGGCTCAAAGGATTCCAGCACACAGATACCTCAAGATCACCATAACCCTAACACCATTGAGCCTACACCACCATCACATACTCATGCCACATCAGCTACCCAGATTACCCCTACTATTCCTCGCCGTACTACACGCATAATCATACACCCATCTACTAGACCACCACCTCACACTGCAGAGAGTACCCAAAACCTTGCTCATATCCTTCTAGTATCCCCATCCTGTTATAGGTCCTCATGCTCACATATAGACACCCCTACTACTCCAGCATCACCACCACCCACCTCACCACCACACTCGCCTACCCACTCACCCCCACGTCAAAGACTTAGGAGAAGCAATGACTCCTATTCAGCAGAGGGTGTGGAACAGACTTTAGATGAGAATGCTCCCGCCGGGGGTACAGGGGATGATGCTAATTCAGATTCGGGGATGGGACAAAGATCAGTTGTGCCCCGAATCAGCATAGTACTAGAGGATGTGCCTAGTACCTTTGAGACTGGAGAGGGCTCAAGGAGAGCTCAAGATGAGATAGAGAATGGCACAGAGATATCACACCCCTCACTCCCAGTAGCATCACCAGCAGCTACAGAGATAGATACTATCTCATAGATTCAGACCCAGCTAGACTTGCAGACTGACATACTAGGTCTCCACTCTGACTTATTTGATGAGCTACATCCAGCTCGTTTCGAGCAGTATAATAGAGACTTCAGCCGACTCTATGCTAAGACGCACTCCAATAGTCGAGACCTTCTTGACTTAGGTGACAGATTAGGTAGACTTGAGCAGACACAGGTAGTAGCTCAAGAAGCAGCTCAAATGATGCATGGGAGGATACTGATCCTCGAGGCTCAGGTTGCCGCATTGTTAAGAGCTGATCAGGCACACCGTGATAAAAACTTAGCATTAAGGACTCGCCTTGTGGAAGTCGAGGTACAACTTGGGGAGTACGCTTTTAGGTTCCGACACATGGATATGACTAGGAACCAGTCTTAGTTATGATTTGTAGAGATTCACTTAACTGAGTAGTTCTCAGTAAGAGTAGAGTATTATTAGAGAGCTTGTAATTTTCAAACCTTGTAATCAACTCTTAATCTATAACAAGCTCATTTTGTTATATATTTCTATTATTTATTTCCTTTCATAACCTACCGTGATGTTATCTCTTTATATGATGACTTTACCTTACTTTCCCAAAAACCTCACAATTACCCTTAGAAAAATGACGTCTATATTAAATTATAGAGTATGTTTTGTTAATAACCTTTAAATCGTTTTGTCCATTTCTTTTAACCACAAAATTCCCAAAACCCCAAGAGTTACATAACTACCACTTCATAAAAACCCCCAAAAATATGATCTTACTCGAAATTACCAATCAACCTACCAAATTACCCCACTCCTTGCTCACAAACCAAACGACAAATTTTCTACTATTTCCCAAATAATAAACCATATTTTAGATGTCCCATGAAATTTCTCGAAAATACTTCCCATTACCACCCCCAGCAAAAAATATATCCCTGTCGACTAAACTCAACACCCCTCACCAAGTCAAAATCCCAGTTCAGATAATACACAAGAAACAATGACCCCAAATTCTTTCCACAAGGTAAATCATCTACTCCCATCCCAAGAAAACCCAAAGGATTACATAGAATGGAAATATGAGGATTAGGTAACTGTGCTAGTAGCAACCTAGATATCATAGAAGTTTACCTTGCCCCGATTACGACCTAGTTCAATAGGAAACTCACAACTCCCTACCGTCGTTAGACAACCCCGCCGATTAACGTCTCATACTATCTCTTTCCCATCCTGACTCCTTTCAGCATCCATCTGACCAAACCTTAAAATCGATAGTTATTAGGCATATTGTAACCCCGTAGGCGACTAGAACACATATTAATTCTATAGCAAAAGTGTTAAAGGACTGGGACGATTATATTCAGACCCTTAAACTTTCCCCCCGTACAATACACTGCACACTTGAACGAACTGACTGGTCGATCGCTAGTGGCAATCCACATGGTTCTACCAAGATAAAACTCTAAGCGTCAGGTAACCCATATCCCGTTAAGCCGACAAAATGACTACTAGAAGCAGTCAACATCGTCCTTTCAAGACTGAAACTTAGAACTACGAACATTACCCACAAAACTCGGAAATTTTGGCAATATCCTCAGTATACACTGGACGTCACAAGGCTCTATCATAAACTCCCATGGGAGGAAAAGGAAAAAAAATCCGTCCATAAGACTCATAAGATTCTAGCCACAAATAAAGGACCCCTTAGCAAGAACAAACAATATGTAAACCATAAAACCCTTAGGAACCCGGAGACTTACTAAAATTAACTGGTAACCTAATAGAAACCCTAAAGCCTCACAAAATGACCCGAATCTTCATCGTAGGATTTAAATTGTCTATCTTTCCACTGAAACTTTGGGATTACAAACTGAACTTGGACAAGGAATTCTAGCAACACGTTATTGAACACCAGAAACAAGCCTCGGAAAGACTAGTCAAACGCCATCACCCAGACTATAGGTATCGACATAACATGCTTTGGTAAAGTTCACTGAAATACAACTTGTTATCTCTAGCCCTTAAGACACCAGGAACACCTTAGGAGTCCAGACTGTAAGACCGCTACGTTTGCTATGAGACTTAAATCCTAAGCAAAAATCATTTAAGAACCTTAAGATATTAAAGGAATTCTCCTACAAAATTCTCACTAGAAAATACACCTCTGACTGATATATTTACTTCGGACCATTGACTAAACCGTTTAGGACAAGACGCCTCTCGAATAAGACTTGCAGTAGGACATATATTTAAGACTATAAGTTTTGCTTGTTATCAAATTTCAAGTTTTACCCAGCTAGACATCCAAAGTGTACTCTAGGATATTAGTAAGAACACGGACATCATTTATACTTTCTTCTCCAAAAGTTTTCCTTAGAAATTTGCCCATCCCGAAATGTGCCTTAGCAATTGTAAAACACATATGACCTCCGTTTAAGATCTCACTCGTTTTCATCTTTTATGGTATAGATGAATCCTACAGGAAGGACAACCAATGTCGTTCATGACCAGCCTATTGCTGCCACTGTCCCAGCTGAGAACGGAGCAAACATGCTTATCATAAATCCAGCCATGCTAGATATGTTAGTTAACCATCGTGTGACAGCAACCCTCGCCGCAGCAAAAGCCAACAACACGACTGCTGAGATTGGAAGCTCCAAACCTAAGGAAGACAACAACCACACTAGCACTTATCAGGAGTTTCGAAAGGCCATGTCTGGAAGTCTTAATGGGACTGAGGGAACCATTGCGGTGATAAGATGGATGGAATGGCTGGAAGCCATGTTCCAAGCATGTGGTTGTGCAAAGGAAGATAAAGTAAAATATGCTTCGCTCACCTTTACTGATGAGGCTCAGACTTGGTGGAATAACCATCTAAAGGCCACAGGCATTGATGCTGCCTATGCAATGCCATGGGAGAGATTTAAAGAAATGGTACGAAGGAAGTACTGCTCCTACAGTGAAATCAAGAGAATGGGGGAAAGATCCTGGAATCCCAAGGTAAGAAGTGATAGTGCTGTCGTACGCCGTCAAGAGAAGACATCAATGAGCCCTGAGATTACCCAGACAGTAGCTCGACTAAGGGAAAGGTACTTAGGAGGGTTTCCCCCGTTCCAAGGGGAAAACGACACTACCTACAAGACCACTATGCCCCAAGGACCCACAAATGTGGCCCACAAGCCGATGGGATCAACGGTTAGGACAAATGCCAGGAGAGTGGCTGAACACAAAAGAAAATGGGAAGATCATTCCAAGTGTCGAGGAAATGTTGGTTTTGACAAGCGGTCAGGAATGGCCACTACCCCTGTTGCATGCACCAGCATGAATAGGGGATATGCTGGAAACCTACCTAAGTGTAATGTGTGCCCGTTTCATCATCGTGGACCTAGTCCCCTGCGGTGTAGAAATTGCGGGGAAGTCGGCCATCGAACTAAGAACAGCGAGGCTTTTACTCTTGAGATTAACTCCAGGCTCACCACCGCAGTCTGCCTTGAGTGTGGAATAATTGGACACTACAGGAATAATTGCCCAGGGCTCAGGAGTGGAAATGAGAGGGTCGGCCAGGACCCAAATGGCATGATGAGTGGAAATGCAGCTTGGAATCTTTTCTTCGCATGACAACATCCACCTTTAGGGTCTCTTAGGTCGTAATTCCTCGAATAATAGTACTTTTTAAAAGACAAGTTGTAATGTTATTTTGTACGAACCTCTCTGTGGTAAAATCCTTTGACTTTTGGGATTAAGATATTATGATGCCCCTTTTCCTATCTCCCTCACTTTTGAGACTTGTTCACTTATTTGTACACTTATGATGACCTGTTGTGATTCCAAACCAATAGAAACCAAATATCAAGGTAACTAAACCCGGCATCGCATCATCAGTCCTCAACTAAGCATAGCCTGATCACCTATGTTCAGTTCAGGGAGGATCATGCCTTGATGGGAATAGTCATTGTGAGAGACATTCACACTCTAGAACTTTCAATACATATCCCGACCATAGAGGTTCAACCGTCACTCACCAAGCCCTGAATTCACATAGAGATGTGAAAAGTAGAACCAAAGATACTAGAAGCTTCAAAACCCAAACCCGCCGGGTATTTCTAAGTGAAAACCGAGGACGGTTTTCGTTCCTAAAACGGGGAGAATGTGACAAATGGTAAATTTCCCCTAATATTAAATTCATGACAGTTCCATTATTATGACTGAATCACCATATTAGGCATTAACATGATTAACACGGAAAGCAGACCTACACATTTCGTCACCCAGAAATCTCACCTAGGATTGTGAAATTATAACATCTCACAATTTACTCACTATATTGTAGTAAAAACGGGAGGATATCCCAGTTTCACTCAGACTGACACCACACGCGTACCGGAGTCCAAACAAAAATTAATCAGGAACTATAGCGAATACTTAAAAACTTAAAAATACATCTAGGTATTATAAAACGTCCATGAAAATACAATCGTCCATATTTAAAACGGTTCCGGAAAGGACCCGAGTTTGACTCAGTTTAACGAGACGCGGGTATAATATATTACTCTATAACTAAACTTATCACTACATACTTAAATTAAATAAACTCACCCACTCACACTACTACCCAAAAATCTGCCCTAGGTATTATCACCCTTTTGTCCGCCCCCTCCTTCTTCCCCAAAACCAGTCGAACCATCCCTTTCCTCCATCACTATTAACCTTTCTTTTTGACTTAGAAGTCCTTGCCATGTTCACGGGTCTAGAAATCCACACAAGTCAAACCTAGGATATCACCATTGAAGTAGAAATAGCACACAAATGGAAGGCTTACTCCTCCCAAATCCGAAAGACTCCATGGAGTTACTCTCCGAAATCCTCCATTTAATCCGCCTCTCTAAGGGATATCGAATCACAACTCAACAAAAACCCACCAAGATTCTGAGAAATTACTCAAGAAAGGATAAGTGTGGTGGTGCTTGTGGTTCGATTTGGAGTATTGGGTTATTCGGTTTGGAGCAGTGGGATTATCGGATTGGAATTTCATTCGAGACCATTCATCTCTCAAGAATCATTGTAAGGCTTAGATTAGATTCGGATATGTTTTTATTTCTTTCAATTCCATTTATGATAAATAATTTTAGGTCGAATGAAAGATTAAACTAAGAGTTGTTATGATTAGTTTCGGTTAATTAAATTTTCAGAAAGGATTATTGTTATTGAGGAATTTGTTAAGTGTGTTGTTATGGTGTGGTGTAGGAAGCTAGAAAATTATAGAACTCGATTAATAGATTTAGAGTTTGATAGACATTGTGACTATATTGCGTTCGAAGGCCCTAGGAAACACAGATTCATGGCTTGAATCTGGGAAAAGCTTGCGGTAGTAAACAAACCATGTAGGATGGTGTGTTCTTGCTAGGCTGGTGTTAACGACCCCTGTGACTAACCATAGCCGAGAAATGACCACCCAAACTAGGTTCATTGGTGGTAAATATTGGCTGGAAAACCACCTCGCATATGGGAGGTTTTAGTCAAGTTAATTAGTGACAAGTTAGACCCAACCCATAAGGGTTATACCCTCGGTTCAAACTATGTAAATGCTCACTCGAACCTCAAACCAAAACCCCAAAAAGATAACACCAATTCGCCCTAACACAAACCCACCTAGGGTTGTAGGTACTCGTATGGGTACTTTCTTTTGACGGATAAATCTTAGGCCTCCATGTTAAGGGATTATAGAAGGTCTTAGGTCATAAGAAACTAGGTTCCACTAGAAGTCATTTTTACCTCTTGTCGAGACATATAGTTGAGCCAAAAACCAAAACCATTGTTAACGCTTAGACTTCCAAAGCTTCGGAGTGGGTAATACTCGAAGCCTAGCCAAGGAGATAAGTTTTAGACCTTTGTTGGTAACCATTGTTCGGCCAAAGGAAATCCCAGGAAGACAACACAAGTCTTGTGAATATCTGTGTTCTTTTGTAATTTGTACCAGACTAAGCCCAAAAAAAAGTGAAGCCCAACTAGGAGTTGAACACAAGTCCAACGAAGCCCTTTATTTTTAATCCATGAGATGGGCCTGTGTCGAATGGCTTTGGCCCACCCGAACCCTTGTAGCTCAGTTGTGATAAAGCCCAACCCAGTTAGCAACCCTTTATTTCCCCCCTCCTCGAATCCAGTAGGCCGCAGCCCAACTAGTGCTAAGTATACCATTCGGATAACATTTAT
This sequence comes from Artemisia tridentata subsp. tridentata, assembly GCA_021014915.2. Lineage (NCBI taxonomy): Eukaryota > Viridiplantae > Streptophyta > Magnoliopsida > Asterales > Asteraceae > Artemisia > Artemisia tridentata. Next base: position 193,593,875 of record CP139507.1, read on the forward strand.
AGAATTACTTGTCGCAAACATTAAAATTCACATAAGCCGTTCACGAAAACATTTCGTAGTAACTAACATATACACATATATAAAACTGGTATAGACGAGTACACAATTTAATTTCATCTCGAATTAGCATAAATGTACATAAAAACTTGGATAGCCGTAATGTAAAACTCGACAAAGATAATTGAAACATTTAGACTATATTAGCACAGTATATATATATATATATATATAATATATATATATATATATATATATATATATATATATATATATATATATATATATACATTGTTTTACGATTTCATAAATGATATAACATATACTCGGGAAAATAGAGATATAAAAATTGACACACACTTGTTAAAAACATGGTACTCAAAGTGAAATAAATGACAAATCAATTTTACGTTAAGTCTCGGCTATGACTCACGTTGGAGGATATATATAAAAATTGACACTTACATTTGTTATATTAAGACTAAGTAAATATGAACGTCACTAATAAAGAAACTAGGAATGGTATATCAACCCTGAACCGTACTTAGACAAATTTGACGATATATTCAGTTCTAAGCTAATAATGTGTAAAAATGAGTCGTAATAGATTATTAATAACAAGGAAAACTTCGCTAAAATTTTAATTAACCAAGTTTACTAAAACTTAAGTTATATTAAATCTTCTCAAATCATGTAACTAGTAGGTAGTAAACGTCACGTACGTTAGGCCTTACTTCAAAAATCAACCTAATCGGACATAACGAACAAATTACACAACTATAATATATATATATATATATATATATATATATATATATATATATATATATATATATTATATATATATATATATATATATATATATATATATTATATATATATAAGGTAGTAAACGTCACGTACGTTAGGCCTTACTTCAAAAATCAACCTAATCGGACATAACAAACAAATTACACAACTATAATATATATATATATATATATATACACACACACATAATACATCCCGACTAAATCCATTTAGGCTTTGGATAGTTCAAGATCTCCAAATTCCTCATTTCTATACACATAAGTCATCCATAGAGCCAAGCCCTACCAGTTTCTAGGAAAATCCTTCGTAACCTCCCTTACTGCCACACTAGCCACAGCAACCACGTAAGCATTCCGAAATACTGAAATTAAACATTCTGAAAGAAATTCAATTTAATATTTGAAACTGAGACATGATTATTTAATATAGGTCGCATGTTGGTGCCATACCTCCTTGCATTCACTACATCCATTGTTAAGGTGAGTTTATAGCCCCTTTTTACTTATACTTGTTTTATATGAATGGGGTGAAAAACATGAAAAAACCAATTTTGTGGAACATTAATACTATTATACCAAAGTTATTGCGCAGTTAGCCTAAGTCCTGATATGTCCCCTACTGCCCGAATTTCATGAACCTTTAATTCCCGTCAGGAAGCGTGAATGTTATAAGTAGATCTATTGGGAGTAACGTCCCCGTTCGGTTTGACTGGATAGGCAAACGAGCGTATACCATATCAATGAACAAGTGTCTGGGATAAACACTTGCCAGGGCTTTTATGATTTACATGCTTCTAGAGCATGCAGACATGTTAAAGCTTCGGTTGCATGAACTTAGCGCTAGCGTAATAAAACATATATGTGATATTTCAATGCTCAAATAAAACTGTTGGTCCAGATATGATATATTTGTTTTAACTTAAACCTATGAACTCACCAGCTTTTTGCTGACTTTTAGGATGTTTTTCTCAGGTGTGTAATTTGATTTGTTATGGCATGTTTTGGCAAGGCGGGGGTCATGGAGCTTTTTCAGACAGACTGGCAATTTAATTTAAGACTTATTTTTATGTTGGACCACTATATTCAATGGGCCTAAATTCTATCTAAACAATGAATTTATCTTTTGTAAAACTCTAATTGTTGATTTAATTAAAAACGGTGTTAGGTTTTTATTTTCTAGTTAGACAGAAAAGTAGAGAAATAAGGTGTCGTTTAGTTGTAGAAAAATTTTCCTCTTTTTTCGTTTCTAAATTCCTTGAGAAGGGAATGCTTTTTCTTCTTTAGAGAAGAGTTTATAATTTTAAAAACCCGTTTAGTTGGAGTTATATTTTCCTTTTTTAAAAATGATAAGAAGATTACCTCAAATTACGACGGCGGCAGGCGGTGGCGGTGGCGGTGACAGTGGGCGATGGATGATGACACGAGAGATTAGGGGTAGAATGGTGTATGTGTTTTTTTTGGAGTTGAGAAAAAAAAATAAGAAAGAAAAAAGTGAGAATAGTAGAATGGGTTATTCATTTTTTAGTTAAAATTTAGAAAATGAAAATTTCATTTTTTTGAAAAATTGTTGAAAAGAAGTGTGACTAAACGGATTTTTAATTTTTTCATTTTCACCTGAAAAATTTCCTTGAAAAATGGGATATTTTTCACCAACTAAACGCACCCTAAGATTTTCATTATTTTAGAAAAATTTCTCAAAAATTTGTAACCAAACGAGTATTTTGAATTTTTATTTTTTTATGAAAAAATTTTTGAAAAAATTGAGTTATTTCATACCAACTAAACACACACTAAAATTTCAAATTTTAACTAAAAAATTTAGAATAGCTATTTACATTTTATCTTGCACATTTTTAACAAATCCTTTGCATTTTTCTAAAAAATATCATGTAAACACGTTTTTAAATTTTCCAACACTTTTTAGAGATAAAACCAGGGGTGTTCACAAATCGAATCGGTTTCGATATGGTTTAGGCAAATTGAAAACTGAATCGAACCGAAAATCGAATTCACATCTTAAAGGTGAATATAATTAAACGAAATCGAAAATTGAATTGAAAACCGGTTTCGATATGTTTAATTCACATGTGATTCCAGTATAAATACTCCCTCCGTCCCAAAATTATTGTCCCTTTTTTACTTTTTCGGTCTTTACTTTTCAACTTTGACCATAAGTATTTTTGTTTATATTACATAATACTTGATACAAAATATATGAACGGATTGAGTTTTAAGTGTTTTTTCATTGGTATAATTTTTAACAAAGATTGTATAACACAAACAAAAATATTTATAGTCAAAGTTAAGAAAGAAAGACCGAAAAAGTCAATAGGGGACAATAATTTTGGTACGGAGGGAGTATAACTTTTTCGATATGTTTAATTCACATGCAAATTGAAAACTAAATTGAAAACCGGTTTCGATATGTTTAATTCACATGTGATTCAGTATAAATATAACTTTTTTTAAGCTTGATTTTTTCTTTTTTGGTACTAAAAATCTATATAATAATTAAACGAAAAAAATATATATAAATTGTGTAATTCAAGTCAACCCGAAAACCAAACTGAATTCAAATTCAGTTTTCAATTTGATTTAATCCCATTCGAATTCGGTTTTTGGCTTTACCCACAAAAAAAGTAAATAAAATAAAAATAAAAAATAACCAAATAAGCAGAACAATCCTATAACCAAACCGATAAACGCCCCTATTTTTTTCTACAACTAAACACAACACGCCCTTGTTTTTTACAGTAGTTTTTTTTCTTTACAGTGATCATGTCTCATCTGAAAAAAGTCAAAAAACTATGGTTCTTGTTTATGACACAACCTGTTTCACAATATGCCGTACTGAAAAGTGATCATGAGCTGCACCGATTTGACGGGGTTTTGACCAACGTCAATTTGGATAGGTCGGAGTGGCATCTCAGCATAGTAAAATGTGAGACGGAATGATGGATAACGAGATGCGGATATATAAAAGAATGCAAACTAGCCGTTTAATAAACTTTTAATGTCCATCTCATCACTTTATATGAAGACACGAATGTAATCAAGACAAAAACAAAATTGGGTGTCTTACAACATGAAACTTCAGGGTGTTTGGTTAAAGCTTATTTAAGAATGTAATAGCTTATCATCTTATTCTGTTGATAAGCTGATACGCATTTTTTAGTTTTTGGATAAAGCCAAACAGCTTAGGCTTGTCAACTGATATAAGGTGTTTCAGTAAGCTGTTTTCGAACAGCTTATATGATATACGCATTAAGCCAATCCAAGCACTTCTCTTGAACTTGATTCTGAGGTCGTAAGAGCTAATTAATTGTTTTTACAGGCAATCATAAGCAGTTTAGATAAGATTTACGGGACACCTTTTGGGCTCGTTGTAGTGATTCTTTAGAACAGGCTGATAAATGTGTGATAATACTAGTTTACATTATCTTCTTAGCGAGTAGAAGAACAATCCCATCCTGTATTACTCATTTTCTCTGATTCGTGTAGCGAGATTGGCGAACATGCTTCAAGAACTGCTGTCAAAGTAGCTAAAAACTCCTACATGGCGTAATATGAGGCAACCTCATTTCAGTATCAAGACTTTGTGCAGGTAACACACGATGGAACTTCTTTTTATTCATTGTTTCAAATTATTATGTAGATTAATTTTGTTATCTGTGGTATAATAATTTTTCTAGAAAGTGTCGGAAAATCACATTGAGAAAGCGAACTTCTGTCATCCATGCGTTCTTTGGTAATTCAAACAGGTAATGTTCTTGTTAACTTCCTATATGGTTTTCTTTCCACTGAAGCTAAACCATCTATGAAATGTCAAGAAATGGGGATAGCTGTACTTTAAAGGGGGTGTTTGGACAAAGGTAGAGACGTGAGGGGGGCTGGATGGGCATGTGCCCCCCTAGCGAAATAAATTGTAGTATAACTTTTTAAAATATCTGGCTATTTTTGTAATTTGCCCCCCTAACGAACCGATTTGTAATATAGTTTCTAAAATTTATCAAAGTTTGCCCCTCTCGATCATATCTTTCTGGCTCCTCCCATGTGGATGCACACTCTAAAGTGATTATTGTAACTTCAAGAATCATCATCCATACAAATCAGTTTTGTGTCAACTTTTAATCTGTTTCTCCAAAGCTGACTATTTTCGCCTTGTAAAGATAGTATATCGTAATTATAATAGTTAATAAGCTGTTAAGCACTAGAAAAGTGATAAACTGACTATTGCTAGGTCAGTTCACTTTTGTAGCACATCCAAATTCCCCATAATATTGCACTTTGAGTAAGTTGAAATGACCAAGTTCCTTTAACGTCGTTGAGAACTTAAGATGCTTTGTATTCTAATTCAAGTGGGATGCACACATTCTGTCCAGGTTTCCTGTGTATACTAGAGACTCTAAACATCAATGGCCAAGCAATGTTTTTGTTAAAATGAACGTTATATATCTCTTGAGACACTCCTAGTGATATATATATTTTCACTTTCGGGATTGAGTGGTTCAAAATGATACAAAAGCTCTTTCTTGTCTTGGAAACTTATCCCCATTTTCTCTTACCGATTGTTACAAGATATTGGTGAAATGATTATAGTTCACAAGCGTTCTCAAGTTTGTTAAACTGAGGGATATTTGGCTGCTACAAAAAACACATTTTATCGAATTATGTGTGAAATCATTATTAATTTCAGATTGTAGTTTTCAAAAAAATATTACAACTCTAAAACCCTTTTGTGCCGTTTCTTGAACAAAGTGATCATATGTCAAGTTGGATTTTGACAAGTAGTTCTAATGTGGGCTTATTTAGGGAGATGCAGGTTGAATCAACTATTGACAAGTAGACATTGTAACCTAAAGAATTTATGTCTTTTATCCTTGGTTTATCGATTTATCCTGATAATTCATAACTAGAGAGAAGCATATAACGAATATCCACCGGTGCAAATGTAAAAGCCTATGCAACAAATATTGACAACAAATGCATAAATCTTTAATGTGTTTTGCACAAAATATACTGTTATATAGCCAAAGATCAAAGGCGATATTATACCGAATTTAATAAAAATTTCAGACTAACATGATAACAAACATCATCATTTCTTAGCAAAGAGTCCTCCAAGTCCACCAAAGCCACTACCATTGCCACCACTCTTCTTAGGTGCTGCAGCTGCTGAGCCAGTGGTCTTCTTACTAGTAACCACAGTGCCACTCTTTCCTTCCACCTTTTGGAGAATTGGGTCAGTCTCCACAAAGCTATCCTTCTGTAATGCTATCGAGAGCCAGTCGAGAAACCCCTTCTCCTCACTGCTTCCACCTGAACCCTTAGCTGCTGTGGCAAAGGTCTGTACACTTCTAGCTCTTCTGGTGGAGATGCTAGTTGGGATGCTAGTGATGTTGCTAGTGGTTGTGGTGTTGGAAGATGATAAGGGAGCAAGAAACATGTTCAAAGAAGCCATTTTTGGTTATGGTTTGGTGTTTTTTGGTTGTGGTTTTTGTGAATATGTAGTGATCAAAGTATATGGAGATAATACAAGTGGTGTGTGCCACATGCTTTCCACAAGTTGCTTATCCTCAATATCTATTTTTATTTTATTTTCGTGGGTACGAAAATGTGTAGGAGCTCATCTTCGAGTAAATGATTAAATATGGACACTAGTTTGACACGTGAGATCATGTTGCTTTTTGGTTAGGGCCACTTTAGGGGTGATAAAAAGACAATTTGTTAGTGATACTACTAGTAGTGTTTAAGACTTTAAGGGCTCTTTGGCATTACTTAATTACTAAATTATCAACCCTAATATCAGTTTGTAAAAACTTTTGATGAAATGAATAGTGATCAAGGGGTAAATTTGTCATTTTAAACTATAGGCGAAAATTCAATATACATCTCATATTTGTCATATATTTAATAAAACAATCTTAACCATTCATTTTTTTGATTAAAACAAGAAATATAAACTTTCACATTTTTTTTAAAATTAAATATCTCGCAAACCGTTAATCGCTACGCGAAAAAAATCATACCATCGCGACGAGAATTAAATTATCTTTCTATAAATATGCATTATTATATAGTTATATACTTTCGACAAATTTTTTTTTTCCAAAATTTTCGCCCAGAAAAATCACACGTGATTTGTAAAAATCACATGTAATTTGATTTTTACGAATCACATGTGATTTTTACAAATCACATGTGATTTTTACAAATCACATGTGATTTTTCTGGGCGAAAATTTTTTTAAAAAAAAGTTCGTCGAAAGTATAGAGAAATGCATATCTATAGATAGATAATTTAATTCTCGTCGCGATGGTCTATTTTTTGTAGCTTGAAGATTTATAATTTAATTCTCATCGCGATGGTCTATTTTTTGTAGCTTGAAGATTTATCGTTTGCAAGATATATTGTTTAAAAAAAATAGTGAAAAATGGTGAAAAATAGTTTTTTATTAATTTAGATGAAAAATGGATGGCTAAAATTGGTTTTTTTATCTATAACAAATATGAGATCTATATTGATCTCAACTCTTAAACCATAATGTAATTATTAATCACTAGTAGTATCTTTTCTTTGTTTAAATTGACACACTTATTTCATTATTAACTAGCTCATAACCCGTGTTAAACACGGGCAGTATTAAGTAAACGTTAAATGATAAATGTAACGAAAATATAAATTGCCACTACTATAATAGAGTACATTACACAAAATTTGCACAAATAAATTAGCATTTGAGTTACAAATTACATAACTCAGCCAACAATACCCTTAATTATATATTGCATTTTATACATGTTCAACTATCTAAATTATATAAAAAGAAAATGGAGATTACATCAGAGGTCACAAGCTCTATTGTTGTTAAATTGACTTTTACACGGAATAAACAAATGAAAAAAGGAAACATATAACTTAATAACACAACTTAAGCAAGGAAAGTAATTAGTAACAGATATGCCACACGCTGTCAAGGAATGTTATAGCTTAAAATTACTCTTTATCACACAACAACAATATAATATGAGAAGATTAGAAGATAGAAAGATGGAGATGGTAACTTCTAGAGATTAGATTGATAGAGAAAGAATGAGAGATACAAGATGAGAATACCCCTAGAAGCAACACCCTCAAGTGAGGAGGGTGATGTGTATTTATAGTTTTCTAGACTTGGGTGGGCTTGGGCTTGAGATGGGCTTATACAAGGATTACATGAACATAACATTTAACTAACAAGCTTAAGCCCAAGCCCGTTGATTAAACTAACTAACTCAAACAACGACACACTTAATTAAACTATTACAATGACAAATGACCATCACTTTAAAATAAATCCTGTTGATATAAATAATGCCTAAACACGTTATTAATATTTTTCGATATCTCTACGTTTTGATAATCACAAAATGTAAAATCATTAATCGGAAAATTATGACGTAAACAAGTATTTAGTTGTAAATATCTATTTCTACAACTCAAATCACTTAAGGTATGAATGAACTAATGCTTAATGCATTATATGATCAAAGGAACATTTTCTTAATAACTAGATTTTTTATAAAACATCAAAAACATTTTATATATTTTTGAAAAACATTTTTGGCATTAAATAAAAATGTTTAATCTTTTATAAAAATATGAATTCAAATTTTTAACCAAAATCAGTTAAAATATTCCAGAAAAACCTTCCCCACAAAAGGACAAAATTGGCCAACGGACAGAAGGGGCGGCCCCCTTAATTTTACTAGGCGGCCCCCTTAATTATTAAGGGGACCGCCCCCGCTCCAGTAGACTTCCAGCTGTCCAATTTTTCTCCTATAAATACCAGTCTTCTCCTGGACTTTTACTCACCTTTTGCACACTAAAACTTTCTGTTTTAAATCACATTTCATATCTTCAAAATCCTTTGATCATATAATCTTAAGCTTTGGTTTCTAAGTGATCCAAGCTTCCTCCATTCAAGTGCAAAAGAAGAATACTCCTTCAACAACTAAAGAAGAAGTATTGCAACTTAGATACCTAAGTTGTTTGTGTCATCACATATATTTGTATATAAGTTGTGTATTGTTATTAGATAGTTGTGTGTATAATTATTTGGGATAGGTTAGTGTGTAAGTAGAGAAGTTGTGTTGTTAAGGTGTGTAAGTAGTGAAGGTGTGAAGAAGTAGTAGTGAACATAGGTTGTGGTTAGTCGTGAAGTGTCGTGAAGAAGTTGTGAAGAAGTCGTGAAGAAGTCGTGAAGAAGTTGTGAAGAAGTCGTGAAGAAGTCGTGAACTAGTCGTGAAGAAGAAGGTGTGATTAAGTCGTGTTTAAGGTGTGAGATTGGTTCTAGCTACGATTAGAACTCGACATCTAGCTTTGTGTCGTTAAGCCGGTGTAAGCTAAAGTTGTGTAAAGGTTTTCTCCGCCATAAGGGAGCTTGTTGACATAGTGAAGAAAACTCTCGAGTTAGGTGCTCGGGGAGTTGAGTAGGGCAAGGAAGGTGTCCTTGTAGCCGAACCACTATAAATCTCTTGTCTCTCGGTTAGATCTTTCCATCTCTAGCTTTCATTTCATTTTATTACCTTACTTGCATTACTTAGTTATATTTACTTATATACGTATTGTTCATATTGTTCAAGAATTGAGATCACATAAATTCGAATCTAAGTTTTAAAAAGAAAATAAAGTTTTCACAATAAATTATAAAAAGGACATAAAACTATTCAACCCCCCCTTCTAGTTTTTCACAATTGGTATCAAGAGCCACGTCAAACAAGATTTTTAAAATTAACTGTATTTTAAAACTTGAAACGATCTATGGAATCTTTAAAATATTTAGAAGGGCAATCTATGCAAAGACCACCACTATTTGAAAGTGATGGTTTTCTTTATTGGAAAAATAGATTCGAAACTTATGTGAAATCAAAGGATCTTGATCTTTGGCATGTTATTACCTATGGTGATTTTCCCCCTATTCAATATAATATCCTAACTAAATTAGATGAAATTGTACCTTTTGAAAAACAAAATGATGATTTAAAAAGGAAACTAGCGAAAAATAATGAAGCTAAAATGGTTATTTATAATGCGTTACCACGCAAAGAATATGAAAGAATTTTTATGTGTCAAACCGCAAAAGATATTTGGGATTCATTACTAATCACTCACCAAGGTAATAGTCAAGTCAAAGATAATAAAATAGATCTTCTTGTACAACAATATGAACAATTTACAATTCCTGAAGAGGAATCTATTGATAATGCATTTGCTAAATTTAACACAATCATCACAAGTTTAAAAGCACTTGATGAGACTTTTTCTAGCAAAAATTGTGTAAGGAAATTTCTTAGGGCATTACATCCGAAATGGCGCGCAAAGGTCACGGCGATTGAAGAGTCAAAGAACTTGATAACGTTATCACTTGACGAGCTTATTGGCAACTTGAAGGTTCATGAAGAAATTATAAAGAGGGACTCGGAAACGGTCAAGAGCAAGAAAGATCAATTCAAGTCTCTCGCGCTAAAAGCCAAAAAGGAACTTAGTGATGACGATGATTCAAGTGACGATAGTGAAGACGAAGAATATGCAATGGCCGTTAGAGAATTCAAAAAATTCTTCAAGAAACGAGGAAGATTCACGAGACAACCGCGAGATGAAAGAAGATCGCTACAAAGAAGTAGAAATGATAACTACGGGAAAAGAAAGTGCTTTAGATGTGGAAGTCAAAACCATCTCATTGGCGAATGTCCAAAGCCACCGGGTTACGATTACGAAAGCGCATTTGTTAGTGGAACATGGAGCGATAGCGACAAAGATGAAGCGGACAAAGCAAAAGACGAAAAGTGCCTTGTAGCTCAAGCCACCGATGAAATATGTCTAGGAATAAATTTGGAGCCCGACGAATGGATTAAGGATAGCGGTTGCTCGAAGCACATGACGGAAAACCGGAAGCTATTCTCCTCCTACAAGGCATACAACGGAGGTAACGTTATTTTCGGTAGTGATTTTCGTGGAAAAATCATTGGCAAAGGTACGATCTCTCAAGACTCCCTAACTATTGAAAATGTTGAGCATGTAGATAACTTAACATATAACTTGCTTAGTATAGGACAAATATGCGATAATAAGTGTAGGGTTACTTTTACAAGTAAAGATAGCGAAATAGTTAAGGACGGAAAGGTCATAGGTAGAGGAGTTAGGAAAGGTGGCGTATATGTTAAGAAGCTAGGAAATAAACCGGAAGATAAAATATGTCTAGCAACCTTAGATGAAAACTCTACATTGTGGCATAGAAGATTAGGTCACGCAAATATGCAACAAATACAATCCCTAGCCTCTAAAGAATTAGTTAGAAACTTGCGTAACCTAAGATATGACCAACACTTTTGTGATGCATGCAAAATAGGAAAGCAAGCACATGTTAGTCACAAAGCTAAGAATATTGTCTCCACCACTAGATGCCTAGAATTATTACACATGGACCTTTTTGGTCCAACCGCTGTGCGGAGTTACGGAGGTAATCGTTATACCTTAGTAATTGTGGATGACTATTCACGATACACGTGGACTAACTTTTTAAGTGATAAAACCGAAGCCTTTAATAAATTTGAAATATTTAGTAAAATGATTCAAAATAAATTAGGATGTTCTATAGTAGCAATTAGGACGGACCATGGTCGGGAATTTGATAATGAAGTGCAATTCGGAAAATATTGTGATTTAAATGGAATATCTCAACAATTTCTCCACTCCTCGCACTCCACAATCAAATGGGGTAGTAGAAAGAAAGAATCGAACCTTACAAGAAATGAGTAGAACAATGCTAAATGAACAATCTATCCCACAAAAATTTTGGTGCCATGCTGTAGATACATCAACATATATAATAAATAGAGTCTCAATTAGGAGAATATTAGGAAAAACCCCATATGAGTTATTGAGAGGTAGAAAACCTAATCTAAATTACTTTAGGGTATTCGGGAGCAAATGTTTTGTTCTCAATACAAAAGATTACCTTACTAAGTTTGATCCTAAGTCGTACGAAGGAATCTTTCTAGGGTATTCACAAAATAGTAAAGCATACATAATACTTAATAAACACACTATGAAAGTAGAAGAGTCCTTAAATGTAACATTTGATGAAACTCCACCACCACCTAAGACATTGCCCTTAGAAGATGATGATCTTGTTGAAGAAGAAGCTATTGAGGTTAGTAAAATTAAACCCTTAGGTGATGATAATGAAGATATAATATTAGGTGAAGACGAAATAGTAAATGTTAAGGAATCTAAATCACACCCGTTAGATAATATAATAGGAAACTTAAATCAAAGAACTCTTAGATCACAAGCTCAAGATAAAAATAACTTCTTTTGTGTCCTATCAACTATAGAACCTAAAAATATAAATGAGGCATTAAAAGATGAAAGTTGGGTTATGGCTATGCAAGAAGAACTAAATCAATTTAAGACTAATGACGTTTGGGAACTAGTCCCAAATCCCATGAACATGACCATCATAGGAACTAAGTGGGTTTATAGAAATAAGTTAGATGAAAATGGAATAGTTACTAGGAACAAGGCTAGGTTAGTTGCCCAAGGATATAATCAAAAAGAAGGAATAGATTATGACGAAACTTATGCCCCCGTAGCTAGATTAGAATCTATAAGAATACTACTTGCCTATGCATGCGCCTTAGATTTTAAGTTATTTCAAATGGACGTGAAAAGTGCATTCCTTAACGGTTTTATCAATGAGGAGGTATACGTGGCACAACCTCCAGGATTCATTGACTTCGCAAAACCTGATTATGTTTATAAACTCAAGAAAGCTTTATATGGACTCAAACAAGCTCCCAAGGCTTGGTATGATCGATTAAAGGCATTTCTTATTAAACATGATTATTCCATGGGAATGGTAGATAACTCTTTTCACGAAAAAGAAAAGCCCAAATCTCATCATTGTTCAAATATATGTCGACGACATTATATTCGGATCGACTTGTCAGGATATGTGTGATGAATTCACCAAAATCATGCATGATGAGTTTGAGATGAGTATGATGGGTGAACTTAATTTCTTCCTAGGATTACAAATAAAACAATTAGAAGATGGAATATTTTTTAATCAATCTAAGTACATTAAGGAAATGCTTAAGAAATTTGGATTAGAAGATGCTAAGCCCATGAAGACACCAATGTCTACGGAAGTAAAACTCACAAGAGATGAAGAGGGTGAGTCCGTAGAAAACACTAAATATAGAGGAATGATAGGTAGTTTACTATACTTAATGGCAAGTAGACCGGATATCATGTTTAGTGTCTGCCTTTGTGCTCGCTTTCAAGAGGATCCCAAAACCTCTCACCTAGAAGCGGTTAAGCGTATCTTCCGATACATTAAAGGCACTATACACTTAGGATTATGGTATCCTAAGGGATCGGGCATAGAAACCATCGTCTATGCGGATTCGGATCATGTGGGAGACTACGTGGATAGAAAAAGTACTAGCGGAATTTGCACGTTAATGGGATGTTGTCTAACATCTTGGTTCTCGAAGAAGCAAACCACTCTTGCTATTTCTACCACAGAAGCCGAATATGTAAGCGCTGGAAAGGCATGTCAACAAGTACTATGGATGAAACAAGCTCTCGTAGACTATGACATTAGGTTAGATGACGTCCCAATTATGTGTGATAATAAAGGTGCTATAGATTTAAGTAAGAATCCCGTTCAACACTCTAGGACTAAACATATAGAAATACGCCACCACTTCCTCCGCGATAACGTTCAAAAATGAAACATATCAATAGAAAAGGTTGCATCGGAAGATAACTTAGCAGACATATTCACTAAGCCCCTTAAGCGTGAACTCTTTAACCACTTACGTTTAGGCCTAGGAATGATGGAACAAATTGACTGAATTTTCTGCATTTTTGGTAAATTTTTTTTCCAGATGGGCGGACCCCTTAATGTTATATAGGCGGTCCCCTTAATTATTAAGGGGACCGGCTTGTCATTAAGGGGGCCGGCCATCTGACTGTAACATTTTTTTTCTGTTTCCTCCCATCTGAGTCTAGGAATCTGTTTTGCACAAAATAAAAGATTGGGATATTTCTTTGCATAAACATATTTAAACAAAACCCAATCCATTTTCTACAAATCATTCTCACATCTAGGAAAACACATGAAAACTATTTTTCCTACATTGTTGAATAATGCTAAAAACATTTTCTTTTCATGCATAAAGATCTCACACGAATTGTCAAAGTATATAATCTAATATATACATCTTTGATATTCATATATTGAGCAAAATCAAATCAAGGAGACCTTGGATTGTTTCTTAGGAAATTTTTGCATTTAGGAGTCGAAACAATCACATCTCCACATTTGTTGCATATAGGCACACACTAGAACAAGCTTATTAATCACATCCTCACAATTGTTCCATCATCTATTCCCCATTTAGTTTCTAGTGCCTTTGCTTCATTACCCTTGCCTTAGATGATTAGGTTCCTTAATTCTCTTAATTGCTAGACATTAATTACTGCTTGCTTATTTATTTGTCTTATATGCCATGTATGCTTAATATGTTTTTCTATTGCCTCAAAGAGTGGGACTTGCCTAAAACCAAAAGCTCAAAACATAGCCATCCTCACCTATTTCTGCAGAAAAACCCATTTCTGGAACCCAGAAAGATACCAGATGGGCGGCCCCCTTAATTCATAAGGCGGCCCCCTTAATTATTAAGGGGACCGCCCATAATTAAGGGGACCGGCCATCTGCTGGACGGGTTCAGAGAATCTTTTTCTGCTTTTTAGCCCATTTGATCCTATACTTCCCCAAATTCACAAACACATTTTGTCCTAATCACCCAACAAGCCTTTTCATTCCTAAACAACACAAATCCTCCACTATAAATAACCCCATATCTCACCACATTCAATCATCCCATCATGTCTTCTTCAATCAACCCAAAACCAAAAACCTCTAAGCTAGCAAGGATGACCTTAAAACCCGGGTGGAAAAGAAAACCTAACCCTCACCACAAGCCCATCACAACTAGACAACCAACACCTCCATTCATCTCCAACTACTCTCCAAGATCACAACCTCACTCCATTGAACCATTTCACAAACCCTACCATTTTGGCCAAACATCCACATTCATTCCAAACTACTCCCCTAAACCTCAAACCAACTTCAATGGAATACTTGAAAACCCTCATCACCTTGGTCAAACATCAAACCTTTCACCCCAATACCATCCATTTCCACCAAATAACCAAATCCCCATTCAAGAAAGACAAAAGCTTCATGAAGAAATTAACCAAATCCATGATCTTAATGATCTCCTTGCTATGCACCTCACACAACGCAACAAGGGACAACCTCCATCCTCACCTTACTCAAATTGCCTACCCCACTCTCTTAACTAAGATCAAGTTACAAATCACACACACTATTGCCCTTGTTGCATCTTCCTTCAAAAACAAATCCTCCAACTAAGTGAAGATACTTCTTGGATCGAATATCTACTCACTCGTCCCTATCCCATTCCTCCTCTACAACGATATAACATCAATGGATCCGCTCCATTTCCCTCACCATCACATAACTAAAACCCATCCATATGCTTTTCGCCTCAAAATAAAATCCCTCACTCTTTTGTGTTGCAAGCAAGTCCAATCGCTCTCTTTGGCAATATGAGGATCATTAGTATTTCTTGTTATGTTGTAATCATTATGTTCCAAGTATTTCATGTAATGTAATGATGATTCATATGTTATATATGATCATCTTGAATGCATTTGTTGGTTGTTCTAAATATTTTGCTATGTATATGTATCTTGTGTCTCCTAACTTGCTTTTGTAGCCAAGATTTCCATAGCTCGTCTCCTTGGTGCCCTCGAACGAGGGGGAGTAACCATCAAGGGGGAGTTCTCATCCCGACAAATTTAGTTTCTAAAACTTGTCAGCATAACCTTTTTGATTCTACAAAAAGGGGGAGAAATAGATGTAAACTCACTAAATACTTGTCTAAAAACTAATTTTTAGATTTAATGAGTTTAGATTTTGTAATCATCAAAAAGGGGGAGATTGTTGATATAAATAATGCCTAAACACGTTATTAATATTTTTCGATATCTCTACGTTTTGATAATCACAAAATGTAAAATCATTAATCGGAAAATTATGACGTAAACAAGTATTTAGTTGTAAATATCTATTTCTACAACTCAAATCACTTAAGGTATGAATGAACTAATGCTTAATGCATTATATGATCAAAGGAACATTTTCTTAATAACTAGATTTTTTATAAAACATCAAAAACAGTTTATATATTTTTGAAAAACATTTTTGGCATTAAATAAAAATGTTTAATCTTTTATAAAAATATGAATTCAAATTTTTAACCAAAATCAGTTAAAATGTTCCAGAAAAACCTTCCCCACAAAAAGACAAAATTGGCCAACGGACAGAAGGGGCGGCCCCCTTAATTTTACTAGGCGGCCCCCTTAATTATTAAGGGGACCGCCCCCGCTCCAGTAGACTTCCAGCTGTCCAATTTTTCTCCTATAAATACCAGTCTTCTCCTGGACTTTTACTCACCTTTTGCACACTAAAACTTTCTGTTTTAAATCACATTTCATATCTTCAAAATCCTTTGATCATATAATCTTAAGCTTTGGTTTCTAAGTGATCCAAGCTTCCTCCATTCAAGTGCAAAAGAAGAATACTCCTTCAACAACTAAAGAAGAAGTATTGCAACTTAGATACCTAAGTTGTTTGTGTCATCACATATATTTGTATATAAGTTGTGTATTGTTATTAGATAGTTGTGTGTATAATTATTTGGGATAGTTTAGTGTGTAAGTAGAGAAGTTGTGTTGTTAAGGTGTGTAAGTAGTGAAGGTGTGAAGAAGTAGTAGTGAACATAGGTTGTGGTTAGTCGTGAAGTGTCGTGAAGAAGTTGTGAAGAAGTCGTGAAGAAGTCGTGAAGAAGTTGTGAAGAAGTCGTGAAGAAGTCGTGAACTAGTCGTGAAGAAGAAGGTGTGATTAAGTCATGTTTAAGGTGTGAGATTGGTTCTAGCTACGATTAGAACTCGACATCTAGCTTTGTGTCGTTAAGCCGGTGTAAGCTAAAGTTGTGTAAAGGTTTTCTCCGCCATAAGGGAGCTTGTTGACATAGTGAAGAAAACTCTCGAGTTAGGTGCTCGGGGAGTGGAGTAGGGCAAGGAAGGTGTCCTTGTAGCCGAACCACTATAAATCTCTTGTCTCTCGGTTAGATCTTTCCATCTCTAGCTTTCATTTCATTTTATTACCTTACTTGCATTACTTAGTTATATTTACTTATATACGTATTGTTCATATTGTTCAAGAATTGAGATCACATAAATTCGAATCTAAGTTTTAAAAAGAAAATAAAGTTTTCACAATAAATTATAAAAAGGACATAAAACTATTCAACCCCCCTTCTAGTTTTCCACAAATCCTAACAATCTCCCCCTAAGGGATGGTCATTCAAATGATGCTCCATGTGAGATGGTCTTTCGTCTTCAAAGTCTTTGAGCTTTGAGTGTCGTTGTATAGCAGTCTTTGTTTTTGATTCCTTCATGCTATGTGATCTTCAAAGTATCGTCTTTGAGGTTGTTCTTTCCTTCGATCAACATCTTCATGTGATTATGACGTCGTGACCTCCAACATACTCATACATCTTGGACTTTACACTTATGCAAACAATCTCCCCATAATCTTTCATCATATGAACTTGTTCTTGATATCTTGATTTGCTTCCTGACTTTTGTCTTTAACACTTGGTCTTTAACTTGACCTTCTTGTCTTGAAATTTTACATTTGATCTTTGATGAGGATGGTCTTCATAAGTATGAGTATGCTGAGGTGAAGATGTTTGATGTATCTGATGATGGTTGATGGATGTTTATAGGTAGCTGCATAAAACTGTTAGTAATAATCATCCAGCGCTTACAGGTTGGGACTTTGAGATTGTCAACAGCATAGTGTGAAGACTTTCTCTAATCCTTCCCTAGGCCGTTCTGAACTGGATACCCCCAAGAGGGCTTACATGGACACACCGAAGTGCACCCACGATTCAGTGAGTCACTGGAGATCACCCCACGACTGTAGACCACTTGAAGCACGTAACCATCATGATATAAAATGGCAAGATCCTTGGATCTCATTAAGACTCTTACAACTTGTGTCCTTTTTGACGAACACAAGTGTATCATTTTGGAAGTGTTCCTAACGAGATATTTTGATGAATCTCATGGCTCTAGACTCTATTGTGCGTTTTGGTTTTTAGTCGTTGGAGGCATGGAGCAGAGTGCCACCTTTTCAATATCAACACATCTCGGAAAGAGAGGCCGATAGATTATGCATTGTTCTCCGTGAGAAATGAAACAAATATCTTTTAAGAGATATCTGAGTGGCAAGGAGGGGTGGTGCAGCGCGTCACTGGGTCCATGACGTCTTGTCTTCAATATCAGTATCACCTTAGTGAATACCGATAGTAGATGTATTGACCCGGTTTCTGCCCTAAGTTTTCATGGAGGGCTATTTCTTTTCACCCTTTCATCAAACTTTTCTTTTTCATTCTTCAACCCCTTCTTACTCCTTTCTCATTTACTCCTTTTTTTTTCAATCTTACCTAAGGACTTCTAATTCTAATCTATTGGAATTGTCCTTGGGTAGATCCCTCCGGCTCTGGCGGATCATGGGACGGTTTTCCTAACCTTAGTCACCTTATAACTCCATGACTATCCTAGATTTGCCATAAAACCTTTTGAAAATCTCTCAAAGTGTTTATGAATAAACACATTTAGTTAGCACTTTGAGAGTTTTATATTTTTGAAATACTCCCCCTTCACATGTGCTCATGCATTTTTAACTAAAATTGCACATGTTGGGTAGAGTTCGCACATTTTGAATTGATCGACTTTCAATGATCATGACCTTCGCAAGACACGCTTACATCACTAGTTAAACTATCTTGAAATTATTACCCGTCCCGGTCATATTCATTGATTATCTCTCGAATTGGTACATTCTACTCAGACAAGTCCTTTGCGAGACACGCTTACATCACTGGAAAACCAGCTTGAAATTATTACCCGTCCAGGACAAGTCTTTTCGATAACGGACATTTAGATTTCGTCAATTCGAGGGTTAGAACTGAGTCTGTCTGGTGAGCATACTTTGAGATTCCACGAACTTTAAATCTTTTCATCACATTTTAATCACGTCTTCTCCCCCTCAAAAATAGCATGAATTGATATTTTTGATATCAACTGATTAAAATGAAACCTTTTGGAGAGAACGACGGATTTGAGCATGAAATTGGAACATTTTTGTTTTTCTACTCCCCCTTAAACAAAGCATATGGTTAAACATTTTAGTTTAAAAGCAGTTTTAAGGGTTTAGGAGGGAGTTATCTTGAGCACTTTATGAAAGATTTGGAAAAATCTTATTGAAAAATCTTGAAGAAAATGTGCTCAAGATAGAAAAGATTTTGAAAATTTTTGAAGATATGTAAGGAGAAATATCTTCATTTGTTTTTAGGATAAGTGTTAGAAAAAGAAATTGGTTTTGCACAACACTTTCCTTTATTTGAAGTTCGGGTCCGAAACTGAGATGTTCCGAAGCCATTTGAGAATGAATTTTGAGAAACGACATGTTTTGAAAACATTTAAATGAACTCTCGCTCAAGCATCTGTACATGCCCGTATCATTGTTGAATGACATTTCTAGGTACGTACAGAATATCGATTATACGAGAGACATGTCGGAGAGGAATATTTTTGGATTTTATATTGTTTTTGTATTTTTGAATTTTCTATTTTTATATTTTGATTTTGATGGTTTTTCAAATTTTGTATTTTGTTTTTGTTTTTTGTTTTTTTTATAAAAGAAATGGAAAATCAAAAATAGAAGATAGAGAGAATGATTTTGAAGAATTTACAGAATTAGAACCCTCTGATGAACTGGATTCTGAGATAGTTGAGTCACCTGCAACCAAAGATGAAGAGTATTCACAAATAATAGTGTTAGAAGAACATGAATCATCACTCTTAGGGTGTTCACTATCAACGGTTGTAGTGGATTCTTCATCCCTATCCTGATGATTTTCACTATTATTTGTCTTGGTGTAGCTATCAAGAATCTTTCCTGTTGGAATCCATCTAAGACCAACTGTGTTAAAAACTTTTCCCGTGGGAATCCACCTAAGGCAAGATCTAGGAGCAGTTTTCTTTTCAGATGCAGCGGAAGTCTCTTTTTGAGAAAAACTACGTCCTGTAGGGATCCACTTGGTAGAATTCTTAGCTTTTTGCTTCGTATCAACGTGTGTGTTTCTGTTTGGTGTCTTAGAGGATTGTGCCTTAGCACGCAAATTGCTTTCTTGATATACTGTGCCACACATGCATCATGATTAGCTGAAAAGACACATTTTTGACATGTAGGACAGACAAATTCAACATTCTTGTTCAAAACAGCAACCTTAATTTTGTCACTACAGTCATTTGAAGCTTGTTTCCAGTTCGAAGAGGAATTCTTAGTGTTGCCTTCTACTTGTTTAACAGTTTCTTTTTCGCAACTACTCTTAGATGCAGGCTAATCCCTAGTCTTTTGTTTAGAGTTCCTAGGTAATGGTTTACTACTACTAGCAGTGCCTTGTAATGTTGTAGAATTCATCACCGTGGATGGTGTTCCTAAAATTCCATCTTTTCGAATCTATGCCTTTTTCCTAGCTTTTTCTAGATAGGAATTGTGCACCATAACGTTAGAACCAACAGATTCTTTAACAGTATTTGTGTTCACACTCGGTGAGCTGTTCCTGGGGGCACACACATTAGGATTCAACTTGTTGTCCTTAGAATTTGTAGTAGCATGCCTAGACTCTTTTGGATTATCTTTTTCACGCTTGTCTATCACCCTATATGTTTGAGATGTAGAGGCAGACGCAATAGTGGGACTAATCCTATCAAGATCAGGTGCTATCACATTTGGTGTTTCGACAACAACTTTTCCTTTTCCTTTCACATTCTCCTTAGGCAAGGGTGTGGAAATAGACATTTTTGGTCTAGCAGACTTATTTTTCTCATCCTTTCCTTTTTGACTATCAAGCCGAGACTTCAAAAGATCAATTTGTTCTTGCATGTTTTTGTAAGAATGCTCATACGACAATTTGTTGTACTTGCATTCTTCTTTTTTCTGATCAAGTTGTTTAAAATATGTTACATTTTGTTTTTCAAGTTTAATAAGCGCCTTTTCATATTTTGAAACAATTTCGGAAGTCTCAGCTCGAAGTCTTTCATCATCTTCGACAGAATACATTTGATAAATAATGGACATAATATCAATTGAAAGAGCTTCTTCAGAGAGTGCGTCATTTTGTTTTTCCAAAACTTTGATTTTTTCAATGTTTTCATTGGCTTCAAGTACCAAGGATGTGTGGTCCTTGACAAATTCAGTTACTTCTTTGATAATTGCGTTCTCAACATGAATTGCTCTTGCATGTATGCCAGATATAATGGGAGTAATCTCTATTTCGAACATCTTTTTCTGTTCAGTTTCAAAACTTTTGAACCAATCGTTGGTTTTAGCATTTGTTTTGGTTGCTACAACATCTTGAAGCATTTCAACTCTCCTTTTAAGATCAGCCAAAAGTATTCTAGCTTCACTTGTGGAAGTGTCGTTAGAGTACATTTGTTTGATGTTAGAAAGATGTTTTGAAACAACTTTGAACTTTGAGACAGCCACTGGTTTTTTGAAAAACAAAGGTGACTCTTTTTTGACAAGATGAACTCCAGCAAGTTTGTTCACTTCATTATAATCAATTGGTTTTATTTCTGGGTTCTTTTGACTCATTTTGACACGCGTCTCTTTGGAAAGCTCAATTGTTTCATAAGTATCCCAAACATCGGGAGGGTCATGATTGTCATTTAGCACATTACCATTATACAATACATTCTGTTCTTTCTGAGCTTTCTTGAGATAACAAGGGTTTTCACATCCGAGAGCCATTTTCTTTCTTGTATGTAAAATCGGGTTTTTGTCGTTAATTATCATATTAATCATTTGAGTTGAATGACCCGTTTTTACAAGTATTTCTTCCAACTTTTTAATAATTTCCTGTTTGTCAAGTACTTCATCAAGAAGTTCATCTTCTCGTTTTGAAAACTTTGCTTGCAACTCTTTCTTCTCTTTTTCAAGATTAGAAGAAGTTGATTTTTGTTTAGAAAGTTGGTTGGTTAAATCAGAAATTTCTGCTTTTAGGGATTTAATTTGCATGTTCAATTTAACATCAAGAGTGTCGTATTTTATTTGCAAATATTTTTCCCTTGAAACAGAATCACTGTAACCAGTTTCAAGTTCTGACAGTCGTTTGTGGTGAAATTCAAAAGCTTTTTCGTTCACCTTGTATCTCTCAAGCTCAGCGGTCAATTTCTCATTCGCGGTCTTAAGATCGCTATTGACCTTTTTCACTTTTTCAATCTCAATACGACAATTATTCAGTAATGATTCAAATAAAGCACGAGTTTCCTCATCATTAGCATTATTTTGTGCAGCTTGAACTTCATTAGGATCCATATTTGGAGTTGCCAAATTAATATTGCTACAATTTGGCGTGTCCGGATATGTATCATAAGTAGGTTCGAGAGGCACAGAATGTGGCTTTTGTTGAGCAAACAGATTAACCTCATTACTTGAAATTGATGTCTCATGGAGTGGTTCTTTGTCATAAGTAGGAGGAATGTCAGAATCGCTGCTTGATGTTGATTCTTGCTTATTAGGCATAGGGTCGGAGATTCCAGTGATTTCTGTAGGATTATCATTAATTCTTGTTGAAACCATGAAGTCGTATTCCTCAGTAGTCAAAAGTATTCCTGAATCGTCCTTTTTAGCTAGCATCAACATGTACTGGAGCTTTTCTACTTTATCCATTGCATTAACATTTCCAGCTCTACCTATATCACTCCTTTGGGTTGCGGAAGAAGTCATGAAGCAATAATTCTCATTATGATTGACCCCATTCTGATTCACAAACTGATCCATTTGATTTCCCGTATTCTGCCCAGCATATTGCATTTGATTCCCCATTTGAATACCCGTAGCGTTTCCTTGCTGATGCTCAATAACCTCAACCATTTGGCCTTCTTGTCCTATATATGACTGCATGTTGTCAGTGTACGGTGAATTCCATTGGTTGTTGTTATGTGGTGGGATTTTTAATGCTTTGGTGATTAATGCAAACGCATGTGCCAAATCAGTTGTGATATTGTTTTGGTGAGCGGCCATTGATGAAGTTGTATGATAAAGATGATGTTGGATCGGTTAAAGAACTAGGATACGGTTGGTTACTGTTCACGAGTTTTGTTTGATTTAAGTCCTTTGTCGTTGTCCTTGAAGAGTCGTTGAGAAACTTGATAAATCGAGAAAGTTGATAACTTGTGAGAAACTTGATAATCCTTGAGAAACTTGAGATTTAGAAACTTGATAAGTCCACAAAGTAGATAAACTTCAAACTTGATAAATCCCAATCTTGAAAATTACTCACAAAGTTGAAAATAGTTCACGAATCAAATAGTCACCAAACTAGTCAAAACAAACTCAATATATTATATTAGTCGAAAAGCAGACACTCACGTGAAAAGTAAGGATAAGGATTATGTGCCTTTGATAATAAACACTACGAATCACATGAAAATGAACTCACATGCAAATAAATTACATGCAAAACACGTCAAACTCTAAAGCAACACACGTCTACACACATGCAAACTCAAAAGCATGACTTAGTTATATTAAAACACGTAAAAAGCTAACTCAATAATATAATCAATATTATGGTGCAACACGTCAGTAGCTTAATACTATAAAAGAGCACATAATACACGCTTGTTGTGCACTTATGATATTTTAAGAAACCAAGAACAACTATCAATCAAAAACACAACCAAAAATAATGCAATCTCAACAGTGATGCATAGACTAGAAAAGTTTCTGGTTCGGCTAGATTAAGCTTTAGTTCGACTATGTTAAGTTTGTTCGACTAGAGTGAGTTTTGTTCGACTAGATAACTTGGTTCGACTAGAGAGAGTGGTTCGATGACATGAGTTTGATGAAGTGAGGTGGTTCGATGAAGTTAGTTCGATGAAGTGGTTCGATGAAGAAGTTGGTTCGATGAAAGAAAAATGGTTCGACTAGATATGTTGCTCGATTAGTTACTCCTTCGATCACATAAGCTCCTTCGATAACCTTGCTTGTTCGATGAAGTTGCTCCTTCGATCACCTTGCTCGTTCGACTGGAATGCTCCTTCGATAACCTTGCTTGTTCGATGAAGTTGCTCCTTCGATTACCTTGCTCGTTCGACTGGAATGCTCCTTCGATAACCTTGCTTGTTCGATGAAGTTGCTCCTTCGATCACCTTGCTCGTTCGACTGGAATGCTCCTTCGATAATCTTGCTTGTTCGATGAAGTTGCTCCTTCGATCACCTTGCTCGTTCGACTATGTTGATGTTCGATCAACTTTGCTTTGCTCGTTCAACTTATTTTGTTGTTCGACTATTCTCGTTCGATGAGAGTGGCTTGGTGAGAGTGGCTCGATGAGAATGGATAGTAGAGTCGTTCAACAAGATCTCGTTCGATCACAGGTCTAATAAAAAACTTTGTTCGATCAAAAGGTTCGTTCGACAAGATCTCGTTCGACAAGAGGTTCGTTCGATCAAAAATGTTGGTTCGATCACAAGGTTTCGTTCGATCAAATACTCGTTCGATCAAATAACCTCGTTCGATCAATTGGAAGAGTAAGTCTAACTCGACTACTCTTATATCGTTCGATGAAAGCTCGTTCGATGAAGTTGCTTGTTCGACTAAAGAGATGCTCGTTCGATCAACTTTGGTTCCTTCGACTATATGCTCGTTCGATGAAATTTTCCGTTCGATTAAATTTCCGATGAAAGTTGGCAGAAGAAACAGTAACGTGAAACAACAAATGAAACAAAATAGATGAAACAAATGAAACTTAACAATTGAAAACAAATAAACTAATGCAACAGTGACGAGAGTAAAATATTGTTCGATTATATTGAAGGAATGTAACAGAAGTGATAAAAAAGAAAAACAAAGCAAATGAAACACCCCTATTGGAACAGTAACATGACAAAAAAACTTATAAACCCTATATCTTTAAGATTTTGCTCTTGATACCACTTGTTATAGCTTAAAAACTTATAAACCCTAGATCTTTAAGATTTTTCTCTTGATACCACTTGTTAATTGCTTAATAAATCCTAACAAGGAAATTAGACATGTACGTTATTGTAACATTGTAAGAAACCTTATAACGGGCTCGTTCTGCTTTCTTCATGGTTTCGAACTTTCGAAAGGAAAGTAGAGGCACCAACGGCTAGCTCTTTTATGTTTAAGACAAATCGGCAACATTGTTTTAAATTCAACACCAATGCCCTCATTACTGAACCCCAAATTTCAAGTTCACTACTGAAAAATGATGAAGCTTGCAAATGCTCTATTGTTGTTGGTAATAATAGCCAATTAGCCATATCACTATAATTGGTTAAATGATTACAATGCTAAGCAAATTTCATTTATTGACATGAAAACTTTAGTAGATCAAATGATGACCATGGAGTTCAAGTTAAATATTAACCAAGAATTCAAGTAGAACGAAACAAAGAGGGGTGAATGGATTCATGAAGGACCAGATTTTTACATAACTTTATTTTATATCTTTAACATAAAGTTACATATTAGCTCAAGATCTCATAAAAAATCATAGGATGACTCACAATTTAGCATCTAATTCTTGTCACAGTCAAACTTTCCCATAGACCTATTGACAAAATCCCAGTCACCTGGGTCACAAATTCAAACAATATAGCATATCACTTGGTACGATGAAATAAAGATCAATTACCCAATGTTTTAACTATCAAACACAAGTCATTACATAAATAGGAAAATGTGTGTACCTTTCACATTATCAGATGACAACAACAGTAAAGGTTTTAAAATAAACTCGTATTCCCTTGTAGCCTGCAACTCAAACAAAAGAAGAAAGATGAAACAACGTTAGCAAATGCCACCAAGTAAATCATATACAAAGAAAAGAAGATTACTCGCAAACAGGAAGCTGAAAAGAAACTCGTAAGCAACATACAAAATTTTTTATAAACGATACTCATCAGATCTATCAAGTACCAATGAATTAACACTAAAATGTGATATGAACTAAAATTCTGAATATAAAACTGCAAATGAATAAGTAAAATCAATGTAACAAACGGTGAATGACACATTATAGAAGGGCTTTTTCAAATTTTGAATTCTTGATTAATGTGCCATATATATCAGCGAAGGGTGGGAATTCAATAAGAGAACATCTTTAAAATATTAAAATCTAACACAATAAAAAAAGGAAAAAAAATAGATTTATTACATCACCAGATAAATTAGATATGTGTCTAATTGGCTGACACCTAAGCAAAAGTTCAAATTCATGACGTCATCCAAATATGTGCTCTTTAATAGATAGTATAGATTAGCTATATATAATATGATAAATGAAAATGATTGTAAGGCCTAAACGTGTGATTAATTTTATGCTTAAATTGATGTGAAATTTATTTATTTGTTTGTGAAAAAGTGAGTCCATCTACTGTCATCAACAAGATGCTGACACACAAGATTAGACACATATTTAGGCATGTCAATCATATGCTCTATGATAAATTGGTTAAAAGAGAATGTGTCTTACTCTACAAATGAGCCATGTATTAAAATTAATTTGATTGCCATTAGTAATTCTACAATTTTTTTATTTATTTATTTTTTTATTATTTTTTTATTTATTTAAGAATTTGAGTATGTTATTCATATTCACTAAACCTTTACTTCCATTAAGATTAGATGACCGGGATTAGAAAATCTGTATTTTATTAAATTAGTTGATAGGAGTTACTTAAAGTATAAACTCTCCGACATATATTTGTTAGACAATTATGTTATTAGTCCAAGCTTGATTATGGGCTTAGGGTCCATTAGATTTATCGTTTGCATTATATTGCTTATTATCGAAGTTACGTGATTATTTTAAACATATATGCTATCTCACATATGTAGATATTCAATCAATACAACTCTTTTACTATTATACATGGTATCAGAGCTTTAGGTAAAACCCACCTAAATTTTTCTTTCCTCCAGTCATCATCTACTCGCTAGTGATCCATAGGGATCCCCGTTATCTATTTTCGCTTAATTGCTTTTGTTTAATTAGTCTTTTTCATACTAAACTCACAAACCCTTTCTTACAAAACCCTAATCGTCATAATACATCCCTATGTATGTTGAGAACAGGGACGGAACAAGGGATTCCCGAGGGGTCTGGGTTCCGGGACCCCTATGAATTTTTTCGATATAGTGTTAATTTTTGAAAAAAATATCAATTTTTTCTAAATGCATCTTAAATGCACCGGGTCCATCGAAATGTGTTTCTATATTACGATTCTAAAAAATTTGTGCACGCGGTAATTTTTGATCCTGGTTCCATCTCTAGTTGAGAAATCAATCGATTAAAACTATGTTCATTCACAAAACTATATTTTTACCATTGGGGATTATCGTTGATGGTGACACTAGATAAAACAAAAATTGTCGCTCCTGCCAAATGCAAAACAAACCATGACGTAAAAAAATGTCAAAAAAGGAGGAAGTTGTTAAGCAATAAACAACTTTGTCGCTGAGTACAACTCTACCTCCATTCAAATAAACAACAAAGAAGATGGGAAAAGGAAGAAGCAGATTAAGAAGAAGCGGCTACTATGGGGGTGTGTTAGACAAATATGTTACCAGCCAAAGATTGATTGTGGGCGTATGGTCTATTAGATTTAATGTTTACATTATGTTGCTTATTATCAAAGTTACGTATTTATTATAAATTCATATGATATCCCACATATGTAGACATTCAATCAATAGAACTCTTTTACTATTTTACAATATTCTAGTTTAATTAAAGTTTTAAGGAAACAAAACATGTTAAAAGAAATTCAACAAAAAGAAAACTGTAATCCTGAGTCAACGTTCGGGCATTTACAATCTCGTTGCACTCAAAATTTTCACCTATGCGTTAGAATCACGTTTTCTATGAGTTTGTGATTTGTTTTTTTTTCCAAAGTGCTAATATTAGTACTGTTTGTGGTTTGTTTGTTGATCAAAGTGCTCTTGTCGTAACACCCCGGCTAATGGTTGCCAACCTCGCTATTTGAGATGAAACTTTTCTAAAATTAATCACCATACTGATATATAATATTCATATCGACAACTAATATTGTCAAAGGCGTTAAAAACTCTTTTTTTTGGGACACATCATCCTGAATGAGGTATGCCCCATTACAAAAGAGCAGTCATGAAACAATTATGTAACACCCTAGTCAATGTAAATGTACAATATACTCTGTTTTTTTTCTAAGTCACAATTTTACTATGATATAAAAAGAGCTAAGTGCATCTTAATTTATCTTATTACCACTTTTTATAACTTGATGTAGCGAATTAAAATTGTTGTAACTTTACCTTTGAACTTTTGAATTTCGTCATCTTCGTTTCCCGATAGCCTACCAAGCCAGTAATAGGTTACCAATTTTGTTTTTATTTTTTTAGTAATGGCAATCATATCACCACTTTAGCCATATCGAACATCTAAAATCAAATCCTAAACACCCATTTATTTCAACATTTCATCCCTCTAAATAATGTCATTTAAAATAGTGTGCGTTAGCTTGAGCTGGCTATCAAGTGCAGCAGACAAGCCTTACAGATTCTTGGGATTGAGCTCATTAACCACATTCAAACAAATCGCCATCAAATCCCAAACACCCCTTTATCTTCAGCCTTTTCATCTTCTTCATCAAAACCTAAATCAAACCACCAAATAGAAATCCAATCAACACTAAACACCTAAATAAAAAAGAAACCACCACTAATAACAAAAAACCTTAAATCAAAACGAAGGGTAGTCTGGTGGTGGTGGTCTGGTGTTTGTTGCGAAAGTGATGGATAACATCATCAAAAAGTTGGTATGGTGTTTATGTCTTTATGTTTGGAATCAAGTGTTGTTTCTCAAATGGATGATGTACAAAAGGGGTGTTTTTTTCTTTAGTTTTATTGGAAAAACAGAGTTATATGTCAAAGTGGAAAAAACATGATGCCACATAAGCAATAGCTGGTTTATAGGTCATCGGGTACATAAAGGTGACGAAATTCAAAAGTTCATAGGTAAAGTTTCAAAAATTTTAGTTCGCTACATCAACTTAAAAAAAATGGCAAGTAATATACATTAAGATGCAATTAGCCCATATAAGAATAAATACAAGAGATTTGCATATAATAACGACTCATGTAATTCCTTTTTAAAGTTTAAGCAAGAATATCCGGAAAAGAATTATTTTAAACTTTGTCTTTAAGTTTATCAAGTGTCATTACGTGCTATTAAACACACATAATGTCTACAACATGATAAATATTTAAATTTAGAAAACACCAGCAACCTCAACACACTGCCAGTTGAACAAAGTCAAATTATTCATACAACAAAAATCTATAAAAATATTAATCGATATAAAAAGGGAAATTTAATGAAAGATCCTCCATTATGCACACTCTCTCACTTAAGTGCTACAAAAGTGCATTCTTTTAATTTAAATGCTCTGAAATAAAAAGTACCATTTCTTTTTCCATCTGCTCACCTTTTTACATTGGAAACTACAATTCCAAACTAACGATAGAAATCGATAAATGCGATTAAAACAATACAACAAGCGATAGAATTCGATACATATTCTGGTGAATGATTGATGTGACACTCTGTGTCAGGTAAACAACAACTGCGATACATTTTCAATATCCAGTGATACAAATACGTTTGATGCTTTACTTTCTCGATAAATCTATTATGTATTTCTTTTCACTTATATGCGTTAAAGTCACGTTGACCTCTACATGCTTTTGTCTTATTTCGCTTCCGTCAAAATCATTCCTTATTTTTCCAATCCGAAGTGCAATAAAAAAAAGCCTCGATCACCTCACGCCGTTAACCTATTGCATCGCTACTTCGTCCAACTCCTAAATTAAGGGCCTTATCCTCCATTTTTTCTTTGCATCTTTTTTGCATATCTAGCAGTCCTATGGGAGTCATAATGATATACCTTGAAAGGGATTGTCGTCAAGCGTAGCCTCTCTTTGAGTCTTTTTTGAAAACTAGTTGTTGTGAGGTGGATGATGAAATATACATGAAAATTGAGTTCTTGGAAAATGAGTTGTAATACATCGCATCTTATATTCGATATGTGCGAAAGTTTTGTTTCCTATAATACCGATCCAATGTTCCTAGATTTCATACATTCTTTCCATTAACCTCACATGTAAAAGCCCTCATCACTTCACACCAGGTTGAGCGGTCACTCAACCACCTCACTTGAAGCTCTCATCACTTCACGCCATAAAGTTTTGGTGATGAAAGCCGCATGATGGTTAACTAAAGCTACCACTTCGACCAAAAGTTTTGGTGATGAAAGCCAACTGATGGTCAACTAAAGTTACCACTTCTGCCATACCCTCGTAACCATCAATGGTATATGATGATCTTGCTTTCGAACAATGGCCATCCCTTAGCATGTTGTTGAACTGTTTAAATAATCCTTGTTGGCTATTATACCACAATATTCTGTATATTTTGCAATTCAAACGATGTAACTAAAGCTACCACTTCGACCATAAGTTTTGGTGATGAAAGCCAACTGATGGTCAACTAAAGTTACCACTTCTGCCATACCCTCGTAACCATCAATGGTATATGATGATCTTGCTTTCGAACAATGGCCATCCCTTAGCATGTTGTTGAACTGTTTAAATAATCCTTGTTGGCTATTATACCACAATATTCTGTATATTTTGCAATTCAAACGATGTAACTTTGGCTCTAGATGTTTTAACGTATTGTACTTTAATTGATTTATGATTCTTGCAATGTAATTAACCATTTGATATGGTAGTTTTACGATTATTACAATGCGCATGTTTGGCGTACCACAAGTAAAACCTCATTAACACATAATTTTTACATTCGACGACAACACTGTATGAACATAGTTTAAAATCTTGATTATCACAAACGGAGTGTTGATGCAAATAATGTTCTAAAAACTTTATTTACATCTTTCGATAACTCCACGTTCTGATGATAACAAAATGTGAAAACACTTTACGTCAAAATTAACGTAAACAAATTTTTTGTCGAAATATCCCGTTTCTACTCCAAAGAAGTGAATTTGTGTTTTAAACTTCACATTTTTAATGTGACAAGACATTTTTTCAAAAATACATTTTACAAATTATTTTTGAATTATAAAGAAATGTTTTATTGGAAAAATAAGTTGAAAAATCATAACAGCTATTTTCCCCCCAAATCAGCTCCAAACTTCCCCAAATAAACTTTCACCACTAAAAATAAAAAATGGAGTGTCTTTGTATGGCACGGTACCACGGTACCACTAAATTTATTGGTACCGTGTAGTATTTAGTGGTACCGTCCTACTATAACAGGCAAATTTTTTCTGCCTATAAATACCAGTCCAATTCACAGTTTTTGGGCATCTTTTTTAACACACAACTTTCTGAGTTTAAAACTTTTATCACATTTACTCTCCTTTGATCATTTAGTTAGTTTTATTTTGTTTCAAGAGTGATCCTATCATCAAACCAAGTGATCACCTTCATATTTCTACTAGTGCAAGAAAAGAACACAAAGTATCAAGAAGATACAAGGTGTTGTAGTTATAGTTAGTGCACTTGTAACATTTGTTACATACTTGTTGTATCCTAGCATATACCAAGTTGTTTTTCTTTTGTGTAGTTTGTGAGTGTGGATCATTGTGATCTTGTTGAGATCTTGGAGATCTCTTGTAGCTTGTGTGCTTGTGTGTTGATCAAGTGGATCAAGGGTAGATCGTGTGAAGTGTGTTGATTGTGTGATTTAGTAAGGATCGTTTGGATCGTGGTAGATTGGTACTAGCTAAGATTAGTACTCGACATTTAGCTTAGTGTCGAAAATTGTGATAAGCGACGTTGTACAGTTTTCTCCGCCTGAAGGGAGCTTTGTTGACATAGTGCTTAGAACTCTTGAGTTGGGTACTCAGGGAGTGGAGTAGGGCGAATAAGAGCTTCGTGACCGAACCACTATAAATCTCGTTGTCTCGGTTTGATCTTCCCATCTCATTTCTTTATACTTATTGTTTATGTTAGATAGTGTAGTTTAGTGTTCATATTGGTGTTGATTGATTTCACAAAAGAATTGAATCAAAGTTTTTCACAAACAAACGTTTATAACTTTCGAAAAACCGGTAAAACTATTCAACCTCCCCTTCTAGTTTTCCACAATTGGTACCAGAGCCACGTTATGCAAGATTTTAAAATAAATTGTATTTTAAAACTTGAATCGGTCAATGGATTTCGACAAATATCAAGAAGGGCAATCTATGCAAAGACCACCACTTTTTGAAATCGATTGTTTTATATATTGGAAAACAAGATTCGAAATGTATGTGAAATCAAAAGACATTGATCTTTGGCATGTTATTACTGAGGGTGACTTTCAACCGATTGAAAAGAATCCAGAAACAAAAATGGATGAAATAGTTCCCTATAATAAACAAAGTGATAACCTTAAAAGAAAACTAGCCAAAAATGATGAGGCTAAAATGATGATTTATAATGCTTTGCCGAAAAAGGAATTTGAAAGAATTTTTATGTGTAACACGGCAAAAGAAATTTGGAAAACTTTGTTAGTCACTCATCAAGGTAATAATCAAGTCAAAGAGAACAAGATAGACCTTCTTGTGCAACAATATGAACAATTTTCCATTCCAGAAGATGAATCTATTGATAATGCCTTTGCTAGATTTAATACTATTATTACTAGTCTTAAAGCTCTTGATGAAGGTTATTCTAGCAAGAACTATGTTAGGAAGTTTCTTAGGGCTCTACATCCCAAATGGAGAGCGAAGGTCACCGCCATTGAAGAGTCAAATAACTTGGCGACATTATCACTTGATGAACTAATAGGAAACTTGAAAGTTCATGAAATGATAATCAAGAAAGACTCCGACATAGTCAAAGGCAAAAGTGAAAAAGTTAGATCTCTTGCATTGAAAGCCAAGAAGGAGTCTAGTGATGAAGAAAGTTCGGATTACGATAGTGAAGATGAAGAGTATGCATTAGGGGTTAGAGATTTTAATAAGTTCTTTAGGAGAAGAGGTAGATTTGTTAGACAACCTCGTGATGAAAAGAAGTCGTTACAAAAGAACCGAGATGAGAAGAAAGGAAAGAGTGATAGGAAATGCTTTAGATGTGGAGATCCTAATCATCTTATCGGAGAATGTCCTAAACCACCGAGAACCAACAACCAAAGAGCTTTTGTAGGAGGCTCTTTGAGTGATAGCGGTGAAGAAGAAGAGAAGAAGCCCAACGACGAAACATGTCTTATGGCTCAAGCTTCAAATGAGGTACATTTCGACTCTTCTTACTATAGTGATGATAATTCATCAATAGATGACAACATACTATATGATGAATATAATAAATTATGTGAAGTAAGTTCTAAAATTATAACTAGAAACAAAACACTAAAAACAACTCTGCATAAACTCGAAGCAGAAATTTTAGAACTAAAAGACCAAGTCAAAAGACTTGAGGAAAGGAAAGAATGTGATGTTGGATGCGAATCATGTCATAATCTTAGGTTAGAAAACGTTGAACTTAGGAAAAATGCATTAAGGATCATTAAGTTTAAAAAAGGAACAAAAACACTAGATGACATGTTAGATAATATTAGATATAGTGAGAATATCGGTGCGGGTCTATGTTTTAATCCAAATGAAGCTTCGACAAGTAAAACAAAACAAGTAAAATTTGTCAAACCCACAAGTTCTATCGAAACAGAGGACGGTACCATTAAAGGTACAGACGGCACCACTAAAATTAGTGGTACCGTGGTACCGTCTGGTGCTGAAGACAGAACTGAGTCGAGTCTGAAAAATAACTTAAGTCCTAAACCAAGTCACATATTAGTTAACAATGTTAAAATACCTGTTGCTAGTAAAAAGGAGGTCAAAAGTTTTTACAAACCTTTGTCAACCCCCGGGCTTGGCTTTGTAAAACCCGATACTAGATCAAAGACTCCTCCACCTAGAAAAACAAATATTCCTAAACCTCGGTCAAGAACTCCTCTACCGAGAGGTAACTTTAGAAGACAAAGTTATCCAAGTAACTATCCCGTAACTTGGAATAACCGTCAACAACAAAGTTACTTATCATGGGAAATTTGTCCTCCATTCCAACATCCAAACCAAATGCAAGAAATGCATAGGATGTTTAACACTAACAACTTTGGACCCATGAGATATTGGGAACCAAATGTTTGAGTTTCTGTCTTGCTAGATAGATATGATTGTGAATCGACTTGGAGTCCGACGAATGGATTATGATTAGTGAGTGCACTAATCTCATGACGTAAAATCAATGTCTAGTCTCATCTTACTCAGCATACAACGAAGGTAAAGTCACGTTTACTAGTTTAAAGCAACATCTCAGGCTAAGGTACGCCTTCTCAAAACTTCCTTACTATTAGATATATTGAGCATGTAGAATTCTTAGAATCTAACTTATTTAGTACTAACATAATGGACATGAAAAGTGCATCCATAAATGGTTTTATCAACAAGGAGGTATATGTAGTACAACTTCCGGGATTTGTTGATCTATAAAAACCATATAATGTTTATTAACTCAAGAAAGCACTCTATGATCTTAAACAAGCCTCCAAAGCTTGGTACGACATATTAAAGGCTTTCTTACTTAAACATGAATATACCATGTAAATGGTTGATAACACACTTTTCACGAAGAAACGAAATTCACATCTCATCATTGTTCAAATATATGTCGAAGACTTTATATTGGGCTCAACTTGTCCAGAAATGTGCGATGATCATTCTAAGATCATGCGTGACAAGTTTGAGATGAGTATGATGGGCGAATTAAATTTCTTTCTTGGTCTTCATATAATACTATTGGAAGATAGTATCTTCTTTAATCTAATTATATTAAAATATATAAGAAGTTTAACTTGGAAAAATCTAAATCTATGAAAATGCCCATGTCCACGGAAACGAAACTCACAAGAGACGATGAAGGTGAGTACGCGGATAGTACTATGTGATAGAGGCATGACAGGTAGTTTATTCTACCTTACGGCGAGTAGGCCCAATGTCATGTCTAGTGTCTGCCTTTGTGCTTACTTCTAAGAGGATCCCAAAACCTTTTACCTTGAAGTGGTTAAGCGTATCTTCCGATACATTAAAGGCACTATACACTTGAGATTATACTATCTCAAGGGGACCGGTGTAGAAACTATTGTCTATGCCGACTCTGATGATGCGGGAGATTATGTGGATCGAAAAAGTACGAGTAGCGTTTGTACCTTCATGGGTTGTTGTCAAACTACTTGGTTCCCCGAGAAACAAACGACTCTTTTTATCTCCACGACCGAAGCCGAATACGTAAGCGCCGGAAAGGCATGACAACAAGCACTATGGATGAAACAAGCTCTAATCGACTGCTACATCCATCTCGACGACATTCCTATGAAGTGTAACAACCAAGGTGCAATTGACTTGACCAAGAACCCCGTGAAATGCTCGTGTACGAAACACATCGAAATACGTCATCACTTCCGTCGCGATAATGTCCAAAAAGGAAACATTTCTATCGAGAAAGTTCCTTTACAAGACAACATCGTCGATATCCTAACCAAACCTCTCATATGAGAACCCTTCAACTATCTACGTCCAACTCTAGGAATGATGGAACACATCTCGTAAATTTCACAGTTTGCGTGTGTTTGAGAACATCTTCTGAATCTCATCTTATGACTATCTAAATATTTCACTGGAAATATTAAGTCATCCGTCTCATCGCTCTAATGACTAGTTACGTATTTCCTTAGAAATACTGAAGTAATCCTTTCACGTCTAGCTTCGTCGTACAAATCCCAATGGACTCATCTCGTAAAATAGTTTATGACTATCTAAATATTTCATTAGAAATATTAAAGTCATACCTCGTATCGCTCTAATGACTACTTACGTATTTCCTCAAAAATATTAAAGTCATCTATTATCGTCTAGTCTAGTTCTTTTCATTAAAAGAGTTTATTAGGTATAAACTCTCCCCTCGCGTCAAAAAGTCTCACTTAATATGCGAGATTTATTCGTCAAAAATCAAAATGGGACAAAAATTAGTCTCAGCAGTGCATGGCACCACTAAAATGGCACGGCACCACTAAATTTAGTGGTACCGTGGTACCGTGCTTCTGATAGTTCCTGTTTGCTTTCCCTTTTCCCTCTGTATACTCATTCAAAACAAAACACCAACTTCCCCTTTTGCTGTCAAAACCGAATATCACACCCTAATCCAATTACACTCTTGTCAATTAAGATCGAGGCATTGCATTTAAAGATTATCAATCACTACATATTACCCAACATCAATTGTAAGTAAATTAACTTTAATTTCTTTCTAATTTGAGTCTAGGGTTAGTTCATCTATATAAAATCGAATTGGGGCTTTTCAATTTTGATTGAATTTGTATGCAATTAGGACTAGGATTAGACAATGTATAACTTACATGATTCCCTAAACATAGGATTTGCATAAACTCACTTATACTATGTACTTTAGTCCGAATTTTACTATTTAAATTGGAATTAGATTAAATATTTTTAGTGGAATCATGTCTAGGATACTTAAAATTGGATTAGGAGTTATTAACATTCTAGCTTTTCAACTTTAAGATTTTTTGCGCCGAATTGTCGCATTTGCCAAACACCCCAATTCCATTGTTTTCCATGAAACATTTTTCGTGCATTGTTGATGCAGACTAAAAACGTTTTCGCATGCATACATGATCTCACAAATATTGATCGAATTACATAACTAATATGTATTCTTCGACATATTTGTTTGAGCAAAAGTGAAGTTAGGAGCATTTGGGTAATCTCATTATTTTTGTTTTAGAGTCGAGATTACCGCATCTCCACATTGTTTGCATATAGGCACACACACTAGAGATGTGATCATCAATAATACAAAAGTTAACACATATATACTTATAAATTTTTGTAGTTAACAATGCCTCGTAACGATTACCAAGACACCAAATCCTACATCCCTTCACTAATCGATGATCCAAACATTCCTGATGAGCAAAAAGCTTATCTTCAAAAAGTCCAACATCGATACATACACGAAGGTCGTGTAGTCGATGCTTACTTTGCTCCTTTGGATGGCATAAATGTATGCTTTCCAACAATCGACTTTGATTGTTTATATAAAATAAATGATCAAATTTGTCCTCATTTCATCCTTGAGTTCTATAGTCGTGTTCGTACCTTCTATGATCTTGAGGGTAATGTCTTCCTAGATTTCTGGATTCGAAATCAAAATATCATTTTGTCCATCACCGAGTTTGGTGACATTCTGGGTGTTCCTTCCTATGGTCAATGTGCCTATACAGAAGACCATTCCTTAGAGTCCCTTTACTATCATCTTGAAAGTGAAGGTCCATATCTAACCAAAATCCCCGATTCTCAAACCATAAAGCACCATGTTCAAATCCATCGTGTCGCCAACACATACCAAAAACGTGATGGTTCAATAGTCCACCTCGACCTAAACCGAATCTATCTTAAAGAAATTCTTCCCGATCTCAAAAATTGGGAACTCCTTCCTCGTGAGAACGTCCTGTCTCTTGCGGGTAACCGGGATCATGTTCCGACAAGTCTAGCCCACATGCTCTATTGACTTAGTAACGAGGAGCCATACAACCTCGCATACTATACGGCAAAAAGAATGGCTAACATTCATAGTCGGTCCGATAAGCTCATGCCATACGGTATGTTGCTTACTCGTCTCTTTTGTTGGGTCATAACTAATTACCCACACCTCGAAAACGTCGACTACTTCCTTGTTGATCCCATTATGAAACCCCTTGGTGGACCACAACGTCGCAGAAAGCAACGTAGTGACAAAGGGTCAAAACGTGGTCATAAATCCACTTCCGATGCTACTTTCTCTTCCTCCTCCTTCCATCATGGATCATCATCTCAACCTATGGATGAGGATGATGTTGAAATGAATGAAGAAGGAACCTCTCGTGCTTATACTCCTTCACCCGACACATACATTCGCAATCTTGACACGTCAACTTTCACACCAACAACCGACCTTGCTTACAACAACACCAACTTAAGTGCTGTAATGCGTAGGCAAACGACGATGTACAATCGACAAGTGTCAATGCACGAGCAAACTATCAGAGGGTTCAAGTCAATCGGGAAGGCACTCAAGGGCATCGGCAACAAACTCAATAAGTTAGGGAGGACAAGAGATTGAAATTTTTTAACATTATTAACTTAAGTATTATTAAACTAACACTCATGGGGTCTTGGCTACGACCATTTGTCATTAACAAACTTGGCTTAGCCATAACTTATGATTATTAACTTGGTATGGGTTGCTTTGGGTGTATCATTTCATTTTACCACCCGACGGTATTTAATGAAGCTTAATTCTTGGTTATATTTAGCTTATGAGCTTTATTTAGTTCTTATCTTTTATTTTATCTTTTTTCATTTTTTTTTTGCATGATCTAGATGATCATATTACTTGCTAGATTGCATGCTTAATAGTAGCCTAAACTTGGATAATCACATATTTTTGTTTGTTGCTAGTTGTGGCTATTGTTATGAAATCTATGTGATTATTCTTTAGTGAATTGAGGTAATAGGATTTGCTGCAAATAGTGCCCCTAGAATGACCCATTTAGGTAGCCTAAATCCAGCAGAACTGGAAAAAACGTCACCAGCAGGTCATGGAACCATTAAATAGGGCACGGTACCACTAAATTTAGTGGTACTGTGGGTGATTTAGTGGTATCGTCCCTTGGGAATATATTTTTAACTGTTTGCTTTCAATTTTTGACTTCTTTTCCCTTAGAATCTGCTAACATTAGCTGAATTCAAAACTCCCAATTCCCTAAACTCATCACCCTAGAATCCATGCATGCCTTTGATTTGGCTATTTAAGCTTCTATCATGTATTCATATTCCTCACCATTACACATTCATCATAAACTCATCATATCTTCCACCATTGCTACCACCTCGCACAAAGCCGAGAAACCAAGACTCAACATCAAACCACCAATGGAAATACTTCTCATTGATCTAACACTAGATGATGATGAAGACATTCATACACCATTACCCTGCACCAACTCAACCTCATCAATTTCTACACCATTTTCTCCTTCCAAAACCATTTCTACTAGGCCAACCTCATCATCCTCTTCCACAATTAGGACAACAACACCCTTACTCCCACCTAGTCCTCCTCAACCATTGGCATTAACATTCACACTGTTACCAACGACTCCTCTTGAGCTTGGTTACAACAAATCATCATCTTCCGCTTCTCCATCACCACAACCACTAATGGGTCACCCCATTCTCTACCCACTTGAACCACATAGCCTAAGTTGTGCATGTTGTCACCACAACCGAAACCTCATCTTTAACCTCAGGGAAGAATTTAACTTCATGTTCTCCTACCTTGAACACCTCCTAACACCACCACAAGGGCCCATCGTACCACCTCCTCCACCAACCAATAGCCCAAACAACTAAACATTTTCATGTTTAGCTTCCAAAAATAAATGTGTAGGATCCCTTTTAGAATTGAAGCAAATCATAGGGCCTCTTAAGTCACTAAAGATTTATGTTTGCTTCTTGTAGTTTATTTTTATGTTGTAGTCATACTTTATGTATGACATTTCTCTTTATGAATACATGAGCTTATTGTATGGTTGGTTTATCTTTTATAGTTTTTGGCTTCTTAGCCCTTTTCTTAGTTTATGGTTGGATATTTGTCTTGGTTGCTACATGATAGATATTGTATATGTGTCATCTAACCTTGTTTTGTAGCAAGTACCATTGCTCGATTCCTTAGTGTCCTCCAAACGAGGGGGGATATACATTAAGGGGGAGCCTTTGCGATCTTTTTGCTTCGACAAAAAGGGGGAGAAATGGGATATAAACTCATGCTAAAAACTTGTTAAAATTAATCTTTCACTTAAAATGAGTTTATGTTTTGTCATCATAAAAAAGAGGGAGATTGTTGATGCAAATAATGTTCTAAAAACGTTATTTATATCTTTCGATAACTCCAAGTTTTGATGATAACAAAATGTGAAAACACTTTACGTCAAAATTAACGTAAAGAAGTTTTTAATCGAAATATCCCGTTTCTACGTTAATTACTCTAGGTAAGAACAAACAAATTTACAACTTGACAAATGATCAAAGAAGTGAATTTGGGTTTTAAACTTCACATTTTTAATGTGACAAGACATTTTTTCAAAAATACATTTTACAAATTATTTTTGAATTATAAATAAATGTTTTATTGGAAAAATAAGTTTAAAAATCATAACAGCTATTCCCCCCCCCCCCCCCCCAAATAAGCTTTAAACTTCCCCAAATAAACTTTCACCACTAAAAACAAAAAATATAGCGTCTTTGTCTGGCACGGTACCATAGTACTACTAAATTTAGTGGTACCGTCCCGCTATAACGGGTAAATTTTTTCTGCCTATAAATACCAGTCCAATTCACAGTTTTTGGGCATCCTTTTTAACACACAACTTTCTGAGTTTAAAACTCTTATCACATTTACTCTCCTTTGATCATTTAGTTAGTTTTCTTTTGTTTAAAGAGTGATCCTATCATCCAACCAAGTGATCACCTTCATTCCTCTACTAGTACAAGAGAAGAACACAAAGTATCAAGAAGATACAAGGTGTTGTAGTTATAGTTAGTGCACTTGTAACATTTGTTACATACTTGTTGTATCCTAGCATACACCAAGTTGTTTCTCTTTTGTGTAGTTTGTGAGTGTGGATCATTGTGATCTTGTTGAGATCTCTTGTAGCTTGTGTGCTTGTGTTTTGATCAAGTGGATCAAGAGTAGATCGGGTAGATCAAGTGTGTTGATTGTGTGATTTAGTAAGGATCATGTGGATCGTGGTAGATTGGTACTAGCTAAGATTAGTACTCGACATTTAGCTTAGTTTGTGATAAGCGACGTTGTACGGTTTTCTCCGCTTGAAGGGAGCTTTGTTGAAATAGTGCTTAGAACTCTCGAGTTGGGTACTCAGGGAGTGGAGTAAGGCGACGAAGAGCTTCATGACCGAACCACTATAAATCTCGTTGTCTCGGTTTGATCTTTCCATCTCATTTCTTTATACTTATTGTTTATGTTAGATAGTGTAGTTTAGTGTTCATATTGGTGTTGATTGATTTCACAAAAGAATTGAATCAAAGTTTTTCACAAACAAACGTTTATAACTTTCGAAAAACCGGTAAAACTATTCAACCCCCCCCCCCCCTTCTAGTTTTCCACACGGAGAAATCCTTTAAAATAACAACCCCACTACTGGCACCTGCGTCACCGACATGGACTATGGATTCAATGTAGAGGATGTCTTAACCTTCTCATGTCGTTTGACTTAACACAAGTCTGGCACTTAAAATGATAAAACTTGTCCTCTTCGCTTTAGCGATACAACCCTAGCCCGGTATATAGTGATCAAGACCTGTAAAAGTACAAATGGTCGATAATACGAAAAGGCATAATGTGGTTTTTGCATTTTTTTTGGTAAACTCGTATGTGTTGTGATGTATTTTGCATAATGTTATTTTTGTATTTTATAAGAGACTGTAAACAACATCGATTTATATCGCAATGGGTTAAAATAAGTGATGTAATGTGAGTAATATTTTTGTGTGATTATCTTAATATATGTTTCCTTGATATTATCAGGTTGCCATTATAGTGTTGTCTATATTGTATAGCGATAATGTGATACATATCAATTCTGCCAATTTTTACTAAACCGCCTCCAGTGTCTATTATAGATTATCACCATCATTTCTCCTAATACTTGTCTTTTAGACTGAAGGGAATGGGGCTACCCAACTTGTGAGCGACTCGTGACATGTGGCGCCTCGTCAGCAAGTTGGGTAGCCTCACAAAAAAGGGGGAGTGGGGCTACCCAGGAGGGTGGGGCGACTCGCGACACGTGTCACTTCCAATGATTGATTTTTTTTTTTGTTTTTCATTTTTTTTACATATTATATAAATGAGTTGAGATCCCTAAAGAACCACAATTTGTCATAGAACCATTCAGCCAATCCCAACCATCCAATCTAATTTGATCCAAAGGCTGAGATCAAATCATCTATTTATACTTGAAGGGCAAAAAAGACAATTATAAAAAAAATAAAAATAATAATAACCTTCATTTTTTCCCTAAAAAATTAGGGAAAAAAAACACACACACACAACATCACCGATAACCACCTTCTATCACCATCTTCAATCCACCATAACCACCTTTCAATCCGCCATAACCATCTTCAATCCGCCATAACCACCTTCAATCCGCCGTCACCACCTTCAATTCGCCGTAACCACCTTCAATCCACCGTCACCACCATCAATACGCCGTCATCTCCGTCAATCGACCGTCATCAAATGGATAGTAATAAGTTAAGCGAAACAAATTTAGTTGATGTTCAAGTTGCAGTCGATGAAAATCATGTGGTTGTGTGTGATTTAGTTGATGTTCAAGTTGCGGTTGCTGAAAATTCAGATAAGATTATGGATGGTGAGCTTCTGGAAGAAAATGTATCTATTATTCAAGGTAAAACACATATGATTCAGCTTATTTTGTAACTTATTTTGTTGCTTATTTTGTTGTTTCTTTAGATTTTTAAGTTTTTAAGGTAAATCACATATGATTCAGCAAGTTTTTAGAGGTTTAAAATAAAACACATGTAACTCAGCTTAATTTGTTACTTATTTAGATTTTTAGGGTTTTAAGGTAATGAAAATCACATATGATTCACAATATTTTTTGCTTATTTAGATTTTTAGGGTTTTAAGGTAATGAAAATCACATGTGATTCACAATATTTTTTTAACAAAATCACATGTGATTCTGTAAAACAGATTCTGTTATGACACCAAGACCAACTTTATACGCACATG
The DNA here is from genome assembly GCA_021014915.2 of Artemisia tridentata subsp. tridentata. Taxonomy (NCBI): domain Eukaryota; kingdom Viridiplantae; phylum Streptophyta; class Magnoliopsida; order Asterales; family Asteraceae; genus Artemisia; species Artemisia tridentata. The sequence goes on from CP139507.1 coordinate 193,636,938, forward strand.
AAGAAACTCCGGGAGGATCAGTTTATTGGGAACCTGTTGTTGACGATATGTATCTACCTGTTGAGGGGAAAAGGTTTAGTACGATAGTGGAATGTATTGAAATGTACAACAAATATGCTGAAATAGCAGGCTTTGAAGTTAAAAAATCGGCACAAAAAAATACAAGAAGGTATTTGGTAAAAAGTAAGGACATTATGTGTAATAGGGAAGGGCTTCCAAAAAACATAAATATAAACACATTGGATCTAGAAAAGAGTGATAAACAAGTCAGAAATACAAGACAACGGATAACAGGTTGTATGGCACGAATATTCATCACTTTGGATCATGTTTCTGGAGAGTATGAAGTAACTAAATTCAATGCTAAGCACAATCATTTAATGACTCCGAAAGAGTATAAGCATCTAACAAAGAAACAAAGGAAGATGACTCAAGCGGAAAAAATGTTCGTTGTCAAAGCTTCAACCTTCAAACTTGGGGCAACAAAGGCACACCATATATACTCTTGCATGAAAGGTGGCACTCAATATGTTCATGGCACAACTTCTGATTTTAAGAATCAACTAAGGGATATAAATGCTTTCATAGGTGAAAGCGACGCGCAAATGCTATTAGACAAAATGGAAAACCGACAAAAGTATGTGCCGAACTTTACATTTCATTATAAGGTTGAAAATAGTGAGTTGGTTGCCATGTTTTGGGCGGATGAAGTTGCGAAATGCAACTACAAGGGGTTTGGAGATATAGTGTCATTTGATGCCACATTCAGAACTAACAAGTAAGTCTGTTTTCAAGTTTTCAAAGTTGTTATACCTTTATGAAAATCACATGTGATTCTTTTTGAGATTTTTGTGTGAAACTTGTGATATTCAGGTACGATATGGTTTTTGTTCCATTTACCGGGATAGATAATCACAGAAAGTGTGTGACACTCGGTGCTGGAATGCTTCTAAAAGAAGATGAAGAAGCTTACACATGGCTACTAAAATCATTCATGAGTGCACATGAAAAACAACCAAAAATGATTGTAACGGATCAAGATGGAGCCATGAAATTAGCAATTGAAGCAGTTTTTACTGAATCCAAACACAGACTATGCATGTGGCATATCACCAAAAAAATTCCAGCAAAGGTATTTTAGATCATATACTGTTTTAAAATTTGTTTATGATTTATAGAATCACATGTGATTCACTTTTGTTTATATCATGAATAACATGAAATTTGTTTACAGATGTGTAAAAAAATCTATGATGAAACTGATTTCAAAAAGCGCTTGAACAAGATTGTGTGGAATATGTTCATGGAACCGTTAGAGTTTGAAGAAAAATGGACAAAATTGATTGAAGATTTCGGATTGCAAGACCACAAATGGATGAAAAAGATGTTTAGACTTCGAGAAATGTGGCTACCAGCGTATTTTATTGACTCACAATTGTTTGGATTGATGAGAACTACTTCAAGGTCTGAGAGTGAAAAAGCTTTCTTCAAAAATTTCACAAATCACGGTTCAACATTAGTTAATTTCATGATGTGCTTCGAATCAGCAATGGAGAGGCAAAGGTATAGGCAAGAACAAATGGAATTTAACACATTTGACTCAGCTCCAAAACTTTGTACAGAGTTAAATATGGAACGCCCTGCATCTAAAGTTTATACAAGAACCATATTTCTGCTTGTCCAAAAGGAAATTAAAGAAGCTTGTTGGAATTGCACAATAGAAGAGTTTAAAACGGAAGAGGGTTGTGAGATACTTAGGGTTAGAGATAGGAATGCGGCTGCTTATAGGACACTTTATATAGAAAAAGGAGAAGACCAGATGCAGGAATGTGAAAAAGTAGCAGAATACAAGGTAAATTTACTTGAAATTATTAAATGTTTTTTAGCTGTTATCATCTGATATAACAAATCACATGTGATTTTCACAAGAATCACATGTGATTCCAGCAGTAATAAAGTTTTAATTTTCTTTCCTTTCTTTTCTGAAAAAAGGTTTTGCGTTCTCTTGAAGACGGGTCAGTGGAATGTACTTGCAGGCATTTTCTTCGATTCGGATTTTTATGTCGACACGCATTCTGTGCTTTGAAGAACCGTGATGTTCAAATGATCCCAGAAAAGTACATTTTAAGGCATTGGAGGAGGGACATAATACCACCTGCATTGAGAAGAAAGACAAACAGGTATGGAGAAAAAAATGAACCAATTGAAAAATTAACAAATGAGGTTACTTTCGTGGTAGACGAGTGTTTATATTTGTTGAATAAAGATGAAGGCAAGTTAGGAAAGTTTGTGGAACAATTGAAATCAATCAAGAAACAAATTGAGGATGAAGTGCCTAAACCTCCTTCGCGGAAAAAAGAAATTGAGAATGTGGTTGAGGATATATATGCAGTTGAGAAACCTGAAAAACAGGTGGTCAACAATCCATCCAAGGGTAAAAGCAAAGGTTGGTCTAAAGAAGCACGTAGAAAGAGTGGAAAAGAAATGGCACTTGAAGAAACATCTAAGCCGAAAAGGAAATGTGGATGCTGTGGAGAGAAGACTAACAAGCACACCAAGAAAACATGTCTGTTGAATCCAAAGTATATTGAAAAACAAGCAAGAATTGATGCTACTAAACAAGCGACAAACGCTTCTTGAATTTCATATTTTGTTTACATTATGATTTTCACACTTTTTTTGAACTTTTGGTAAAGTGTTTTGGTACATTAGGATTTTGTTATATGCTTTGATTTAATTTCTGCAAGTGTGTTACAAAGATTCTTAATTCGAACATATCAAATTTCTGCAACTGTGTTACAAGGATTTTTTTTTTTTTTTTTTTTTTTTGCTTAATGTTCTGGGAGATTAAACACGTGTTTCTATGTGAATCACATGTGATTCTATGTGAATCACATGTGATTCTATGAAAATCACATGTGATTCTATGAAAATCACATGTGATTCTAGTAGTATACAAAGACCATTGCAGCAGAAAACCATTGGAATAAAAAATAGTTAGCAAAAACTTGTTCAAAAGGCCATTAGAGCAGAAAGACTAAAATCATTTGCCATAAACAACTTGTTCAAAAGACCATTACATAAAGCTTGTTCAAAGATCATTACAACTTGTTCAATGACTACCATCAAAATACGACTACCATCAGAAGACTACAATCATAACAAACTAAAACTACTTTCAATACTACCATCAGAATACGACTACCATCAGTTATCAACCATCAAAATACGACTACCATGAGTTATCAATAGTTTTAGTTCAAAGACAATTAACAATCATAACACGACTACCATCAGTTATCATCCATCAAAAGACTACCACCATCAGAAAACTACTCTTGACTTTCACGTTGACCTCTGTTTCTAATAGCATCAACAATGATCGAAATCCTTGTGGCATCATCATATTCAGTGTGGAAACGGTTAGCAAAGTCATACATCTTCTGGGCATGGGCATTCTCTTCATGCAATAGAATCTTCGTTGCAATTTTGAACCTCATGCGCTTCAACAATGACTTCTGTTGCTCAGATTCTGCGCAAAGTCCAACATCCCATTTTGAAGCAGCTTGACCCATTTATGTCTCCATATGCATCATTGCAAAAACACCACAGTCTATGTGATTCATCTGTGTTCTCCATTTCAATCTTGGGCACCGTGGTTTTACTTTAGCAACAGAAGCATGTTTTGGATGTTCATAAACACTCAAATACCTGGAAAACAATTTCTTCTACAAAAAAAAAAAGGAGAAGATATTGGTAAGTAAACTGAATGATTTTGATATAAGAATCATATGTGATTTTCAGAGAATCACATGTGATCCACAAAGAATCACATAAAATACTTACCAGAAGGTCGCCAGCTTTTTTGTACTTTTTCTCGTAGGCATCTTCTCCAACGTCACTGCTGTCAAGGATGGTCATTGTTGTTTGCTTCTTAAGGTTGAAAACAACCACATAAAAATGATTGGACACACAAACAGGGAAAAACGCCTGTTTAAATAAATAAAAATGAAACTTAAATACCAAATCAACTATCGCAAAATTATATTTCTAACGGAATTAAAAAATTACCAGTTCAACTAAAGAAAGAGTAGCATCGTCTTTTCTAAGCTGAGCTTCAATCTCTTTTGAAAAAATCTCCCAATGCTGATCCTCATCTAAACGCGGATCATTAACCATAGCATTTGTCTGTATTAAAACATTAAAAAAAAAAAAAATAATAATAATAATAATAATAAAATAAAAATAAAAAATCTGTACAATACAAATATCTATAAAACTGCCTGTAAATACAAATATATATAAAAAATCTTACAAGACAGCCCGTTGGAAAAAAATGCCTCAAAGGTGAGGATTCCTCTTTAAATCCCTCTTCATAGTTAAGTATTGCTCCCCAGCAGTCAACAACATTAGAATCAACCCACAAGGTTGGTGCCAACGTCTCCATATTCAAACGCACAGACGAAAGCTCAAAGTCGCCAGAATGACTTTCAAAAACCTTTTCACTATATATAAAAGAATCACATGTCAGTATAAGAAAATCACATGTGATTCTCCAAAACTTAAACAAATAATGAATTTAAACTTACAGCTTCTCGCCCTGCATTGCAAATAAGCTATTACCCAACATGAACTCCAACTTTGTAAGCTTAGTAATTACTACCGTCTTCTTATTCATGTATGGAGAGCACATGTACGGAGATGGTTTAACAGCGCGTTTCTTAAGATTTGGAGAGCACAGGTATGAACGACGAGTGCCCATTCCTTCAGGAGTCCGAGGACGATCTATATTATCCGCCTGAGCAGCCTGAGCAGCCTGAGGATCATCATTCGGTAGTCCCTGAATTGAAACAAATATTTAGTTAGAAAATATAAGAATAAAAAGAAGAAACTATAGTTTTTCTAAGATAGATATAGTACATCATAATATGCATCACAAATAATATGAATCACATCACCAACCACATCATAATTTTCTTCAAGCCACTGCGTGAAACTTCCAACTTCAATTATCTCTTCATCCTGACTAGACTCACCATCCCCATCTTTCTCACCACCATCAACATTATCCGCATCATCAATCTGACCATCTTTCGGACCACCATCCTTCTGACCTCCATCCTTCTGACCACCATCTTTAGTTGGACCTTTTTTCAGACCTTCTTTTCTCGGACCACCTTCATTCTTTTCATGATCTTCTTGGGAAAAATCATCAACATGAACTTGCTCTTCATCCAGTGATACAATTTCTTTGAAAAGATCAACATACTTCTCATACAGTCGAACCACATTCTCATCGCCCGGAAACTCTAAATTGGCACGTTTCAAAACAACTTCAAGATCGTGCTTCTCATGAGATATTATTGAAAGCTTTTCTTCAATCCTCTGATAAAAACTCTAGTGCAATAAAAACAAAAATCACATAAAACTAAAGTTACAAATCATATAATAAATCACATGTGATTTTCATAAACTCACATGTGATTTTCAGAAAATCACATGTGATTCATGAGCAAATCACATGTGATTTTCAGAAAATCACATAAAACTAAAGTTAGAAAATCATATAAAAAATCACATGTGATTCTATGAAAATCACATGTGATTTGTGAATTCTGATTATCTGTATAATGTTTCAGCTTAATTGATCTAAAAATTAAAAAATTAAAAATCAAAACATAACCTGATTAAAATTAGTCTACTGATGCAGTATGCTATGTGTTCTGTGCAGAATTGAGCAAAACTTAGCCTAAAACTATCCAAAGGCTAATGCAAATTTTCCAACACTTTGAGATCAACTTATTGCACTAAAGGAACCCTAAAAAATACCAAAAGTGGGGGCTAAAAATGCTTAAGCCAAAATGTAGCTCATTTGAACAGTCCTACCTCAACACTTCTAATTACCAATCCAAAACTATCAAATCCTTCAATTAAGCTCAAAACTTCAAACAAACAGCTTAAAAAAATCATATAAAACTAAAGTTACAAATCATATAAAAAATCACATGTGATTTTCAGAAAATCACATGTGATTCATGAACAAATCACATGTGATTTCAGTCCACTCTCACATACCTGTTTGTCAGTTCCAGGTGGAAAAGAGTCCAAACGAGGACGACTTCTAACAGAATCACCAACAACAAAGCCTTCTGTTTCACGAGCTTCATTTTCAGTCCACTCTCCATTCAATTCAAGCTTCCCAATGACTTGTTCTTTAAGTTCAAGGTCTTGTCGTCTCTTCATTGCAAACGTGTTCTAGTTTTTGATAGCAGGTCGTACACGTACAACAGGAAACGAGTCGAACTTCGTAGAATCCAAGTACAAGAGCTTGTAAAAAAAAAAAAAAAAAAAAAAAAAAAAAAAAAGTAAGATCACAATAAAATAGTAAGATTACAATAATCAAAATATAAAAAACATAAAACGTAAAAACTTACAATCAAGAAGGCGATTGGACCAATGTAGTAGCCACCATCGGTATTGGGAAGTTGACTGTATTGAAGACAGTTATGAAGAAAGCCACACCAGTCAATTTCTGAAATCACCGTATCTTCCAGAATACGTTTAACAACGGTCAAATTCAGAATCCCCTTCATGGTATCAGCAACACACATAGTGTTAACAAATAGCATAAGGAAGTTGACTTTAAACATAAAGTCAACTTTCTTAGCACCCACCAACACTGAAGCAAGATCGGGAAGATGGATTTCCTTCAACTTTCTATTACCAAATTGCTCAAACCACTTCTTCATAAACGGATCATCAGGTGATCTTTCAGGTAAATCAAACAAAGATTTACCACCAAGTGGTATTCCCAAAATCTCATGCACCTTCTTAGAAGTAACAACAAACTTCCCCTTAGCCAACTTAAACTCATAACTTTTGCTATCAAAGCTACTCACAACAAATCTAGCAAGCCTAGATGGCATTGTATCCATATAAATATTGAACAAAGAGCTAAAACCAATACCTGATAGGAAAGATTCCATGTCTACTCTCGAATCACGGATGGCAGCAAACAAGGTCTTAGGTACAGTCCTTGATTTCATAGGTTTGAACTTATTCAAATACGCCAACCTCTTCTTCTCCTCTTCAGTTAAGGGTTTCTTCATTTTCTTCTTCGAATCCTTTCTCTTCTCTTTCTTTGATTTAGAGGATGATTCAGATTTGGGCTTCGATAAACGCTCCTTCTTCTTCATAGGTTTCTCATCCTCAGTGGAAGAGGAAGATGATTCATATTTCTTCTTCCGCTTCGACACCTTCTTTTCTTCAAAAACATGTTTCATTTTCTTACATTTTGAAACATTTTTTTTATGCTTCAACCCACTCTTTTCATCAGAAAATTGCTTCCTTTTCTTAGACCCAGAAACCTTTCTACATTTTCCCTTAAACAGTACCAAACTCCTATTATCAACACCCTCGTCCTCATCACTTTCTTCACCATCTCCTTCGTCCTCTCCATCCTCTACCTCATCCTCTGAACCGCCATCCTCTTCTGAACCCTCATACTCTTCCTCCTCTTCAGAACCCCCATCCTCTCCATCATCAGAAACTTCTTTTTCACCATCTTCTTCACTCTCTGAACCCTTTTCCTCACCATCTTCATCTGAACCCTCTTCAACAGAAACCTCTTCATCATAATTTTCTTCATCAGAACCCTCTTGCTTCGACGACTTTTGCTTCAACGCTACCTTTGCTTCGACGACTTTTGGTTTAGTTTGGTTTGGTTTGACAAGAACCTTTGGCTTGGAAGGAGCGTTTGGTTTGGTTTCCTTCGCTAATTTTTCCTTTGCTAAACGTTCCTTTAGTTTGACCGGAGGGTTTGGTATGACGGGAGGTTTTGGTTTGACAGAAGGGTTTGCTTTTCCCTTTCCTTTGGCTTTTACAAAAGATTTCTTACAGCCAGATGTCTTTTTAACACTTTCACCTGCAATAAAAAATCACAAACAATTAGTCAGCCTAGCTGTATAAAAAAGAATCACATGTGATTCTCTGAAAATCACATGTAATTTTAGCTGCAATTACAGTGACACATAACTTCAAAGACATAACATCAAAGAGCGTAACTAATCCATACACATAACATACAACAGAACAACCATTACAACGACACATAACTTCAAAGAGCGTAACTAAAACAACCATTACAGCGAATGACCATTACAGCGAATAAACTTGTTCAAAACATAACATACAGCAAAACAACCATTACAGCGAATAAACTTGTTCAAAACATACAACATAACAACCATTACAGCAGAACAACGACACATAACTTGAGCAGAACAACGATTACAGGAGAACAACGACACATAACTTCAAAGGCTACAATACCACATTTTCAAAACATACAGCAGAACAACCATTACATAACTTCAAAGAGCGTAACTAAAACAACGACACATAACTAAAACAACGATTTTAGTTAAGCTATGATTCCTAATAACAACGACACAACTAAAATCAAAATATACCAACTAAATCAGCAAAACTAAAAACAACTAAAAACTAATTTAAGCATCAATAACACCATCAACTAAAACATATTTACCTTGATCAAAAAAATCAAAAAACAACTAAAATCAAAAAAACAACTAAAACAACTAAAATACCAACTAAAAACAACTAAAATCAAAAAAACAACTAAAACAACTAAAAACTACTTAACGCATCAATAACACCATTAATAACAACTAAATCAACTAAAATCAGAGAAAAACAAATAAAAAATACTAAGAATATCATTATATTCAATATCTAATGAATTTAATAAGGAAAAAATATATATATATATACCAGCAACAGTATCAGCACGAACAGATGATGAATAGACCTTCGATTTACGATTATCCCGTGATATTTCATCTCGAATATCCATTATTCATAAATGATAAAAGAAATTAGGGCACAATTTAGGGTTTTGAAATGGAGTAAGGTGAGTGAGTGTGAGTGTGAGAGAAGATAGAGCGTTTGGTGAGTGTGAGTGTGGGAGAAATGTTACCGATATTACCCTTTAACCAATTGAGAAAAGGAAAAGAAAAAAAAAAGAGGGAATTATCTTAACCGTAGATGGGGATTGAGATAGATGGACAAGATTAAATACCCGGTTCTATGACAAAATTCGGATCTATACCGAACTTTTTTCTTATATAAATAATAACTAAAAATACATATTATATCCTAAAAATAACAATATCACATAAATAATAATCCTAAAACATAAATATTACTTAAAAATTAATACAAACATAAATATTGTTCATAAAACATAAATAATAATCCTAAAATATAAATATTACTTAAAGATAGCCGTTTGTAACGGCTAGAACATAGATCCACGCAAAAATTTCAAACTTCAGCCGCCGAGCCATTTTGATCGCCAAGAAGCTGGATCGCCAGCCGGGGGTGGTATTCCCGGCGAACCAGAGGCGAACCAGGCCTGGGTCGCCGGGTTTATCGCTCCATTCCCTTCAGTCTTAGGTTCCAAAGATAGATAAGCGTGCAATTTGTGTGTGATAGCTTGTAAATTTAACAATTTGATTATTAAGTTTTGGAAGGTTAAGTTTGCATGCACAATTAATTCAGAGAGCTTGTGAAATTAAATACAACACCATTATTCTTATCGTTAATAATTAAAGAACTATTACAAATATGAACTACACAAAGAATTGAAGATGAACTAGACTAAGAACTAAAGATGAACTACACATCGTAAAACAAAAGAACTATTGCAAAGATCAAATAGAGGAAGAACTATTACAAACATGAACTATTAATTCTTTTAATTCAGCTTGTTCTGGCAAATTGCATGGCACGGGTTCTAGTACCACATTATCTCACTAAGGGAGGAGCATCGGGACCGTGTCCTCTCACGGAAAGAAGAACCCCTTTTACACATGGACTCGAAGTGACGACACAGTCTCAATAGTGCTTTTTAACCAGCATTAGGGAGATTTTTTTGGAAGAAAAAGTTAGCCCACATCATGCCTCTCTCTAAACAAACCAAATGTTGCCCTATCATGAAATGACAACTCCGATGCACATGACGTGGAGTGATCAAGACTTGTGGAGCAACAAGATAAAGTTTGCATTGTTCGGCGTTAAGTGATGAAGACTTATGTTTAAAATCGGTTCAATAGTCTGACCTTGTTGCCCAAACATTTATTACATGCAGATAAAATATTAGTAACATTTGAGATCTGACGTCTACATTCGATACATTAAATTGGTAAGGGAATATGTTTATAATGCCAAGACATTGAAACATATAGTAATTAGAAGGGATGTATGAGGATTAGTAGTAAACCACATTATTTATAGGGAAAAATAATGCAAAATCACGTGACAAAAACGTGTTAATTTCATATCGTAGCTACTCGTTTCCTATCGATGTTCCACATTCAAATTTTGAATATTCACTGCCAGCATCACAGTATGTCGTGTGCGTGACGAGATTGACGTGGTAGTTTACTCAAACACCATAGCAAGTAGATGGGAAAACTAACAAATATAATCATGTTGTAGCTATCGCAGAGAGTCGCCAATGAATCATATAAATTTGTGGGTTATCGACTTCAATTTGCGTTCTCAAAATACAACTTGAAGCTATGTCAAAATCTATCTCAAATTAAAGAGGAAAAGTGGGTTGAATGGTATGATTTTTAGAATGTAAAACATAATAAGATTAGAGATGTCGAGGCTTTAATCGGCTATGGGTATGAATAGTAAGAAAAAAAGTAAAAAAATACTACAAAAGAGCTTTTTTACAAGTTTTTTTTTTTATAAAAGCATAAAAACTCAAAATGTGCACTTGGTTAAGAGTGTGTACATAATGGAGTACCTTTCACCAAATTTTCCTACAAATACTATAGACAAAAACAAATCGTTACAAATCTAAACGATGAATAAAAATAATTATTGATAAAGATGATCGTTATGAATTATTTATACGTGTTTTAAAATAAAAATACACAAATATTCGCTGATTTACTTATATTAAAACTTCGTTAGTGTGATGTATGTCAAAATCCCGTACGTGTACGGGTCTAAAACTAGTAGTTCCTATGAGACCAATTTTGATAAAACCTTTATATTTGTTCAAATTATATATATTTTAAAATCGTTATTTGGATGAAAAAAGGTACCGATGTCTATTTTCAAGATGAAAATAAAGAATTAAAGCCCGAAGTATATGTATTTCTGGGCTAAAAGTTAGTAGGCTATGGGCCCCGTTTAAGTGTTTACATATAAACTTGATACCATCTTGTTGATGTTTTCATACTAATATGTTGATGTTTCTATAAAGGAAAAATGGTCAAAGTGGAAAAATGGAAAAGTGAAAAGTCAAGGAATGTGAAATGTTGAAAAATTTTATTAAAGGAAATTATGAAATGTAATTAATACTCTTATTAAAAACACCCCATTACTTAAAAGTACAATGATTTATACACAATGTACAACCAATTAAAACAATTAATACAAATCACAAACCGGGTTGACCCGGGACGCTTCAAACCCGACGGGTTGAACCGGTTTAATTTGACCCGTTTTCGACCCAACCTAGCAAGCTGACCCGGTTTAAATCGACCAAATTTTCGACCGGAACGGTTCAACCGGTTGAACCACCCGGGTCGAACCGGGTTTCAAAACATTATGTTTAATTACCAAATCTTCAAACTTTTATTCTTTTTCATTTATAACCAATTAAAACAATTAATACAAATCACAAACCGGGTTGACCCGGGACGCTTCAAACCCGACGGGTTGAACCGGTTTAATTTGACCCATTTTCGACCCAACCTAGCAAGTTGACCCGGTTTAAATCGACCAAATTTTCAACCGGAACGGTTCAACCGGTTGAACCACCCGGGTCGAACCGGGTTTCATAACATTATGTTTAATTCCCAAATCTTCAAACTTTTATTATTTTTCATTTATAACCTATAAACTTTTTTTATCAATAAACTATGTGTCGCTATAAAATCCCAAACCGGGTTGACCCGGGACGCTTCAAACCCGACGGGTTGAACCGGTTTAATTTGACCCGTTTTCGACCCAACCTAGCAAGCTGACCCGGTTTAAATCGACCAAATTTTCGACCGGAACGGTTCAACCGGTTGAACCACCCGGGTTTCAAAACATTATGTTTAATTACCAAATCTTCAAACTTTTATTATTTTTCATTTATAACCAATTAAAACAATTAATACAAATCACAAACCGGGTTGACCCGGGACGCTTCAAACCCGACGGGTTGAATCGGTTTAATTTGACCCATTTTCGACCCAACCTAGCAAGTTGACCCGGTTTAAATCGACCAAATTTTCAACCGGAACAGTTCAACCGGTTGAACCACCCGGGTCGAACCGGGTTTCATAACATTATGTTTAATTCCCAAATCTTCAAACTTTTATTATTTTTCATTTATAACCTATAAACTTTTTTTATCAATAAACTATGTGTCGCTATAAAATCCCGTTGCTATGCACGGGTACTCGTCTAGTTTTTATTTATAAACTTGATACCATTTTGTTGATGTTTTCATAATTATGTGTTAGTTTTGAATCAATTTCACTAACCCAAAAAATTAACGTGAAAGAGAAAACTAAAAAAAAAACAATTAAAAAAAAAAAAAAAAAAAAAAAAAAAAAGCTTTAATCATTTTGTTGCTTTGATCATTGTTGATCAACATCTATGTTACTATGTAGTATAATCGAAATTTAAGATAACCAAAGGGCTTGTATCTTAATAGTACCTCATGTGTGAAAATGTTTTTCAATTAAATGGTTGTGGGTTTAGCTTTTGCTTAGGACATTGTGAGATTGATTTGTTGTATATATAATGTGAGAATAGTTAGTTGCCGTTAAAAAATCGAAATATGAGATAATGGCACTATTGAGTATTGATATAATTTTACTTGTACAAGTTTATGATTACCTTTTTTACCTATGTGATTGAAATGCTTTAAAATTCAGTAACGTTTTGATTGCCCTCTATTATTAGATACTGTAATAAGTTAATTGATTTCATCACTTTGTTTATGAAATACATACATAAGCGGATACACATGAATAACGGCGGAATGACGACAAAGGATAATGATACATTTATAAAAGGTTTACAAAATTATATTCACAGGATAACTTGACAACCAATTGTGGAGAGTAACAAGTTTATGATGAAAGAGAGATTATAATTGGACCATTACACATGGCAAGTCATTTTGTGAGTATAAGTTTGTAAACTCTGTACAGATATAGCATAGCTCTAACAGAAATATATAACAAAAAGGGAACTTTAAGAAACTATTGAGTTTGATAAAAGTTTAGTTTACTTTTAACATATTAATAGACTAGGCAATTAAGTACCGTAAACACAATTTTTTTTGTTAGACTTTATGCATTTAGGAAAATTAAGACTTGCTATGAAAATTAGCATTACGATTCGAAATTACATCATTGTTTGTCACACCATTCTGTCCCTTACACTATTATTTAGAAAAATGATTGTCATGCTTAAAATGCATGACTAAAAACATGTCTAATAATAAAATGATTACAAGCGGAAAAATCAAAAGTGAGGATTAGAGAGAGAAAATGAATGGGTGATGTGTCATATTGTTAAAGGATTAGACATGGATTCAAGCATTTATATTAGGTCATTGTATCATTGTTCCAAAAATATAACAAAAAGTACCAACTTTAAGAAATGATTTAGTTTGCTAAAAGTTTAGTTTACTTTTAACATATTAATAGACTAGGAAATTAAGTAACGTAAACACAATTCTTTTTGTTAGACTTTATGCATTTAGGAAAATTAAGACTTGTTACGAAAATTAGCATTACGATTCAAATTTACATCTTTGTTTGTCACACCATGGGACATTCTATCCTTTTACAATACTATTTAGGAAAATAATTGTCATGCTTAAAATGCATGACTAAAAACATGCCTAATAACAAAATGATCACAAGTTTAGAAATCAAAAGTGAGGATTTAGAGAGAAAATGAATGAGTGATGTGTAATATTGTTAAAGGATTAGGCATGGATTTAGGCATGTATATTAGGTATATCCGTATCATTGCTCTACTATTTATGTAATGAGTCACGATCCTCTAAAAAGTGTTAATAAAATAAAAAGTGCAAAACGTAATATCAACCGTCCGATCTAACCAACCTTAATCTAACGGCCAAGAAAGAGAAGAACAAAATTTTTGGTCAAATGGGCAGTTTGTTCATTTGACCCGTTTATTAATTCCACCATCAAATTTCAAATTGTCACAACTTTCAAACGACAAACTTTTACGAAAAACCGTTTTCACCATAATTTTCAAAATTTAATTCTCTTTAATTTGTTATGATTTTTTATATATAATTTGAAACTTTTTCCTTTTGATTTTAAGTTAGTATTTATTTTTTGAAAGTTTCGGCATCTTCGGCCCTAATTTTGTCTAACTTAAAAGTTGAATTACGCAAAACTTAAAACAAAAAAGTTGTAGATTTTTTGTCATTCTTTACCCAGAAATTTGAATCACTCAATTCCGATATAATATGAGTGAAATATCACATTTTGAAAATGACGTTTTAAACATATTTAGGGATTCAAAAAAATTTGTTGTTCTATTTCCTGGCCGGTAGATGAATGTTAGTTAAACCAGACCGTTTATATTACTTTTTATACTTTTTATTTTATTAACATTTTTTAGAAGATCGTGACTACCAAAATGGATACACCATAAACACATTCTTGGATTGGTGACAACATAAACACACACGTACAAAATAAGTAAATCACCATACTTTTTATTCTAGAGAAACTGATTATAACGAACTTTTTTTGTATGTCATTATTTTTACTCAACACATTTTATTGAAGGTTTATAGTTAAAAATCTACATTTAATTTCTTTTGATATATACACACGTGACACCTTATAATTTGCTTGTAATGAGTCCCTTGATATTCTTGTTTTCGTTATCATCAACGTATATAGTATTGACTATTGACTACTTGTTGACCTATAACTAAAGTTTAGGTTAACGAATCTAACATTTAGTTTTAAATTATTTACCAGTTCAGTTATAGAGTCACTTTATTTTGCATACTCATATTTTGATGCTTACCAAAGTATAAATCTTCACCATTCATCTAGTTTGATATAATGGTGGTGCTTATCAAGGTACAAATCTCCACCATTCATTTTATTTTGGTGCTTACCAAGGACTTAGGTTTTCATATTTAATCTTAGGTTAATCCCCACCATTAGATCAAACTAGATAGATGGTGAGATTTGTCCATTAGTAATCACCAAAATAAGAGTAATTATTTGAACTTTTCTCTTCAGTTATAATCATCGTATAGATATGTATACCATATACGTATGCGAAATGGTTTTATGGGCCAATAGTTATCAAACATTTAGAAATAGTTCGTTAAAACAAATACTTTACGGCAACAAGGTCGTATTTAAAATTCAAATCAAGAAACATACTGGAAAGAAATACCACTCTAATTGTTGTCAAAATTATTAGATTAAGTTTCTTTTCTGTAAACTTAACTTTTTGACGATTATATTATACTTGTTCTATATGATAAAGAGTAAATTACACGGATCGTCCCTGTGGTTTGTCCAAAATTTCACGTATAGTCCCTCAAAGTTTAAAGTTGCATGTATCGTCCCTCTGACTGCAAAAAAATAACATCTATGGTCCCTGTGATGGATGTCCGTCTATTTCTCCGTTAAACAGCCCTCACGTGATAAACATGTGAGGGTAATAAGGTCTTTTTCCCCATGTACATAATTAAATAATGGTTTTCTTTTCCCCTTCTACTCTAATCTTTAGCAATCCGATCTTGGATACACTTTCAGATTTGTGACACAGATCTTATAAATGATTCAATAGACAAATTAATTAATTTAAGATCATAATACCAAATGATAAAAAAGAACAAAATGAAGTAGATGTTATAAACGATTAAAGACTGTCAAAGTAATTGATTTTACACAAAGAATTAAGAACACAAGCTGTGTTACACAGGGCTGATGTACAAACCCAGATTCAATACAAACCCAGTTCCGGCAACCTTTTTCGATACAAACCCAGTTCAATACAAACTCAGTTCCGACGACCTTTTTCCAATACAAACCCAGATTCCGGCGACCTTTTTCGACTACAAAAAATTAATTAAATACAAACCAAGTTCCGGTTTTTCACAAAAAATTACATATTTTTCACAAAAAATTAATTCAATACAAAAAATTAATTCAATACAAATATTCCGGCGACCTTTTTCGACTACAAACCCAGATTCCGGTCACTTTTTTTTCTTCCCAAATCGTTTTTTCTTCACAAACCACAAATCAGACTCTTAAATCCCTTCTAAACCAAACTATTGTTTTGCAAATTTCACTACTACCCATCTTTTTTTTTTTTAATCTTAATTCACTTCACTAACAACAAAAAAAAATCGTATAACTTCTTGGGATGGCGGCCAACACTTAGGAACTTCAAAATTCCTGAAAAACATTCATACAAATATCAACATCAAGAATGTTTAAGTTCGAACCAACTACGAAAATATTGATTATTAAAGATACAGGTTACCTATTTACCCCTTTCATTTATGACTTTTGACTATAAATTCACAATAGATCTCTAGTTTACACAAAATGTTCATTTTAATCAGTTATTTACTCAAGCATCTAATCAATTTCACATACAGAGAAACACAATTCAAATGTTATTTTCTGCATCAAGTCTTGTATTACAATAGCAAATTATCTAATTCTGAATAACAAAGACCAAATTATCAATTTCGATAAGCATACCCTTCAAGACATTTTGATGTGCAGCGATTGATATAGTACCCTTCAAGATTATTTCGATAAGCATACCCTTCGATAAGCATACCCTTCAAGATTATTTGTGAAGATTTTTCACAAAACAAGTCAACACTTTTGTTCTTAGACCTCCAGCCACCAGAAACATAGTACCCTTCAACCTTAAATTGTTTGAGTATTTGACTTCTTAGGCCTCCTTAATGATATCAATTGTGCAAATAACATAGTACCCTTCAACCTTAAGTTGAAGGTGGATTTTAGATTGAGAGGTGTTGGTTTATATGTGTGTCATTTTTGTTTGTTATGGATCTGGGTTTTGATATTGTTAAGGATCTGTGAGAGTTTCATTAGATCGATTGGTTTTGATATTGTTATGGATCTAGGTTTTAGATCGATTGGTGTGAATGGTGTGTGAATGGATTTATGTGGTGGATAGAGATGGTTTTTTATTTGTTAAATATCAGTCAATGTACATGGAGGAAAAAGACTTAATTACCCTCACGTGTTTATCACGTGAGGGCTGTTTAACGGAGAAATAGACGGACATCCATCATAGGGACCATAGATGTTATTCTTTTGCAGTCAGAGGGACGATACATGCAACTTTAAACTTTGAGGGACTATACGTGAAATTTTGGACAAACCACAGGGACGATCCGTGTAATTTACTCTATGATAAATGATTCTCTAGAAGTATGAAACATCGATTTACTATTATTATTATTATTATTATTATTATTATTATTATTATTATTATTATTATTATTATTATTATTATTATTATTATTATTTTATTTTATTTTATTTTATTAATATTATTATTTTATTTTATTATTATTTTTTTTAATAAAAACATCACTTTATTAGAAACTCATAGGATCTACAAGAAATTAAAGGGGAGCCGAGATACTAACTGAGCCCCCACTCCTCTAGCTATTGCAAAGCTAATCCTACTGAAAATATGAGCAGCGGCACGCGCTCCGATGTCTTGAGTCACAGAGAACTTTCGGACCCTGTGGTTTGTCAAAATTGCAGAAATCGTCCCTGGTCTTCAATAAGTGCAGGCGGCGTTCTTGTCACGAAACCTTTTGATCATTTTGGTCCCTGGTTTAAACCGGCGTTAAGTGGATTCCGTTAGCAGTTACACGTTAGCCCTTTTTGGCCAACGACCGTTGCAACGTTCATCCTTTAAACTAACGACCGTTAATAATTTAATTTTTTTTTGTTTATTTTAAGTTTTTCAATTTTTATATACATTTTTTATAAAAAAAATATACGTTTTCATATACGTTTTGTTATACTTTTTATATATTATACACGTATTTATAAAAACATACATGTTATTATATATATACGTTTTTAACACATTTTTATATACTTTTTATACGTTTTTATGCACGTTTTTGCATACGCTTTTATATACGTTTTTATATACGTTTTTTATACTTTTTATATATTATATACGTATTTATAAAAACATATATGCTATTATATACGTTTTTATACACATTTTTATATACTTTTTTATACGTTTTTATGTACGTTTTTGCACATTTTTATACGCATTTTTATATACTTATTATATACGTATTTATAATAACATACACGTTATTATATACGTATATAAAAACGTATATGTTTTTATAAAAAAATGTATAAAAACGTATACATATATAATATATAAAAAGTATAAAAAAACGTATAAAAACGTGTGTATAAAAACGTATATAAAAGCGTATTGAAACATATATTAAAACGAATATGTTAAAAAAAGGTATAAAAACGTGTATATAAAAATGTGTATGTTTTTATAAATACGTATATAATATATAAAAAGTATATAAAAACATGCATAAAAATGTATAAAAACGTGTATATAAAAATGTATAAAAACATATATGAAAAAGTATATTTTTTATAAAAGATGTATATAAAAATCGAAAAACTTAAAATAAACCAAAAAAAATTTAATTATTAACGGTCGTTAGTTTAAAGGATGAACGTTGCAATGATCGTTGGCCAAAAAGGGCTAACGTGTAACTACTAACGAAATCCACTTAACGCCGGTTAAAACCAGGGACCAAAATGATCAAAAGGTTTCGTGACAGGGACGCCGCCTGCACTTATGGAAGACCAGGGACGATTTCTGTAATTTTGACAAACCGCAGGGACGGTTTTTGCAATTTACTCTATTTTTTATTATAAACATCAACTTATTAGAAATTCATAGGATTTACAAGTAATTAGTGGGGAGTCGCGATACAAGCTGAGCCCCCACTCCTCTAGCTATAGCAAAACTAATCCTACTAAAGATATGAATAGCAGCACGTGCTCCAATGTCTTGAGTCACGGAGAACTTTCGTATTCGCTTCAGCAAGATCACCGCATCCTTCTCAAGTTCCCCAAAAGAAGAGAATGAGAAGGGGAAAAGCCCATATCCAATATTCTCACACTTAGCCTCATATTTGGCGCGTTTACGTTGTGCGGCCTCAATCACCGCACTAACCGGCACAAAATCAACCATAGTAGTTTGCACTTAGCCTCATATTATTATTATTATTATCTATTTTTTATTTTTTATTTTTTTTTATTTATTATGAAGACATCACTTTATTAGAAACATATAGGATTTACAAGAAGTTAGTAGGGAGCCGAGATACTAATTGGGCTCCCACTCCTCTAGCTATAGAAAAGCAAATCCTGCTAAAAATATGAGCAGCAGCACGTGCTCCAATGTCTTGAGTCATCGAGAACTTTCGAATACGCTTCAATAGAGTCACAGCGTACTTTTCAAGTTCCCCAAAAGAAGAGAAAGAGAAGGGGAGGAAACCATATCCCATATCTGCACACTTAGCCTCATACTTGATGCGTTTACGTTGTGCAGCCTCAATCACCGCACGACCTGGCATGAAATCAACCATACCAGTTTGTGTCAGGGGCGATGATCCAGTCAAATCAACACAAACATCAAGTCCTTCATCCCATGAGTAAAGTAGCACATCAGCCGGACGTAAAGATTTGTCCCTTTCACCACAAAGTCCAATGTCAACCTCTTTACGAGCCGAAACCCCAGATCGGGAACATATGTCAACAAGAACATCACGTACCATGTTATGCCGATGTTTAATACCAATAATACCAGTGCAAGATACAGCATGGTCCCCATAAATATCACCAGCAAAGACCCTAGAACAGGCTGAGCACGGCAACTGAACAGAAAATAGGGGGACACCAAGCCGATAACATAACACGCAACGATAGGTCGTGGCGTTCATAGTCTGTCCCAACCCAGAAATCGGAACTACCCTAAGCTAGTCTGAAGTGTGGTCCTCCATTTGCGATTTCCATAACGCCATCTGTCGAGAAGATAAAGAAAATGTAGATTCGGCCGTTCGGGTAACACGTGTGAAATATATTGTTGGGCTATGAAATATCTAAGTACTACTAAAAGTCAAAGTACTGCTACTCAAGTCAAAGTACTGCTGTTCGATTAAAGTACTGCTGCTCGTTAAAGGACTGCTATGCAAATAGTTTAAGGACTAATGTGTAATTCTAGAATGTTCGTATTAGATTAGAGTTATAATTAGAATTACTTGTTATTCAAGTTTGTAAACCGACTAGGGTTTTCCTTGTGCCTATAAAAGGATCCCTAGGTTGGCATTAGATATATGCGTTTTTAGAGAGACAAGTTCATGCGATTAGAGATATACGATTATTAGAAGTATTAGAGTTTAGAGTTTGTTAGTGAATCTGTGTAAGAAAGCAGGTTCAAGGTTTTAATAATATTCAAAGTCGTTTATTAATTCTTCTTAGCTTTGTTGAAGTAGATTCCGCATACTTAGCAAAGTATATCAGTGTTTCATTATTAATAGTTTTGAATTCATTCAAAGTTGTTAAACCGTAGACAAGCTACAAGTTAGTTTGGTCAGAGTATATCGATCCAACAAGTGGTATCAGAGCTTGTGTGGAGACTCTGATTAAGAAGAAACCCTTAAAACCGATTTATCAACAAACCCTCAACAATGTCGACTGAAGCTGCACCTATCCCATCCATCACCTCACTCAGAATTCCTATCATCAAGAAGGGAGAATATGATCTCTGGAGCATGAAGATGAGGCAGTACCTTGCTATTACTGACCATGCTCTATGGGATGTAATTGTCAATGGTAATGTTGTTCTTGATGAACCTCTACAAGTTGAAGGACAACCCAAACCACCTCAACCAACCTTACCAGCAGCTACAAAGAGAAATCAAGATAAGGCTCTCAACATACTGCTGTCTGCTATTCCTGATGGTCACCTACTGAAGTTCCATGATGCTAAGGATGCAAAACAATTATGGGCTGCGATCAAGACAAGATTTGGAGGTAATGATGCTTCAAAGAAGATGCATAGAAACTTATTGAAGCAACAATTTGAAACCTTCACTGTTGGTGAAAGAGAAAGTCTTGATGCTGCCTATGACAGATTCCAAAATCTACTTAGTATGCTAGAACTGTATGGAGCAGAGGTATCTGTTGAAGATGCAAATTTGAAGTTCTTAAGGAGTTTGCCATCTGTCTGGCATGTGGTTGCTACTATGATTAGAGGACAACCTGGACTGGAGTCTATGGACTTTGATGATCTCTATAACAATTTGAAAGTGTACGAGCAAGAGATGAATGGTCACAGTTCTCAGAAAACTCACAACATAGCTTTTGTGTCTTCTGAAAACAGAAGCAGTACTTCCACTAAAAGTACTGCTTATCCTTCTCAAAGTACTGTTGGTGATTCACAGCATGTACAGCATGTTTGCACAACCACAACTACTCCCAATCCATCACCAACAAACAAAACCAATTCTGATGAAGTTGTATGTTCCTTCTTTGCACAACAAGCCACTTTACCTGTTACCTATCAAGAAGACTTGTTGCAGATTGAAGAAGATGCTTTAGAAGAGATTGACATAAGATGGCAAGTAGCTATGATCACTGTTAGGATCAAGAAGTTCATGAACAAGACAGGAAGGGGAATTGATTTCAAATCCAAACAAGGTATAACTTTTGACAAATCCAAGATTGAATGTTTCAATTGTCAAAAGCTTGGACACTTTGCAAGGGAATGCAAGTTTGCAAAATATCAGGCAAACAGGATGATTGAACAACCCAAGGTTGAAAGAAAGGAGGTTCCTATTACTGAATCACAACCAAAAGCTTTGGTGGCTCAAGAAAATTTAGCAGAGATTGACTGGAGTGCTGAATTTGATGATGAACCTGTAACCTATTCTATGGTTGCAATGGAAGAGTTTGATTGGGGCACAGCTTTTGATGAGGAACCTGGATATGCTGCTTTGGAATCAAGAGATGGTCTTGGAAGCTTTGACTGGAGCATGGAGGATGAAGATGAACCTGTTCAGATTGCTATGGTAGCCACTTCACCAAGTTCATCCAATGTCTCTGAGGTATGCTCTAAGTGTAATGATGTTTATCAAAAGTTGCTTAAAGAATATGTGACTGAAAGAGATAATTGTAGAACAACTAGGTCTGAGGTAGCTGGTTATCAATTAACTTTAGAATCACTGGAAGCCAAAATATTAACACATGAAAATAATGAAATGGCTTGGGCAGAAAAATATGAGCAACAAGATTACCAATTGAAATTAAGTGAATGGAAGTTAGGATGTAAGGTGTCTGAATTAGAAAAGATTACTAAGGAAAGAGATACTTTGTTAGAAAAACTTGGTAGTATTAAACAGGCTGGTCTATCACATGTTCAATTTGTTGAAAAACAAAGAGTCATAAACAGTAGAGCTGGACTAGGTTATGGTGAAGATAGTAGTTCAGATGAGACCACACCTAGTGATAAGGAAGAGACCCCACCTAGTGCTAAGGAAGAGATTCCACCTAGTGATGATGACCTTACAAGCTCAGAAGAAAACACATCTAGGAATGAGGAACCAATTAGTGAATCACCTCCTGAGTTTAAGAAAGATAAGGAGTACCACTCAGTTCCTCCACCCACTGGTCAGTTTCAACCTCTTAGGACAGATGTTTCTCGTTATGGTGTAGACAACCTAGAGTTTAGGAAGAAGCTTAATGGTCAATTTACTTCTGAGAAACCTAAGAATGATTTTCAAAGGGGTAATGATCAAAAGTTTCCTACAGTTTTTCAAAAACAAGCAGTACCTCCAAAAACTTTTCAAAGTACTGCTGGACATTCAGCAGTACCTCCAAGAGAAACTTTTCAAAATACTGCTTACTACAGG
This sequence comes from Artemisia tridentata subsp. tridentata, assembly GCA_021014915.2. Taxonomy (NCBI): domain Eukaryota; kingdom Viridiplantae; phylum Streptophyta; class Magnoliopsida; order Asterales; family Asteraceae; genus Artemisia; species Artemisia tridentata. The sequence continues at coordinate 193,660,021 of CP139507.1, forward strand.
AAATCTTTTAATCATAGAAGAGGATTTGGGAATATGGAGAGAAAGTTATGTTATGTATGCTATAGTCCTGATCACTTGATTAAGCACTGTGACTTACACTCAGAATACTTAAGTCAGTTTCCAAAGAATAGATCTTCCACCCATAAGCCAAGAGAGACTAGACCAGTTTGGAATCACTCAAATAGGGTCAACCATAGTAACTTCTCAAAAGACTATAGGTACCCTCACCAGAAAAGAATGTTTTCCAAATCACCAGTACCTTCACACTCTGATAAGTCTCAAGAAGTACCTTCTCAAAGGACTGATAAGTTTTCACCCACTCATGGTACTGCTAACACTTTTTCACATAGAGGACCTAAGAGATTCAATTCATATAAAAGGTCTTACACCTCAAGCAGAGTACCTAGATCAGAGAAACCTAAGGTCAAACGAAATTGGGTTAAGAAAGAAAGTACTGATGGGGAACAAGAAGTACTTTCATCAAATAAGGGTGAAACAGGGAGTGTTGTTGATATTATAACACAGGACATGGGACCAACTCAAATAATCATTGACCATGCCTTTAAAACCAGTGGAGATTACATACTGAAGGAATTCAAGTATGTCACTCCACAAGGGGAACACAAGTCAGTAATGGCTTGGGTTCCTAAAAGAAACTAACCCTTTTCTTTAATGTGCAGGGCAACCCAGAGGAGGAGCTTAAAGATCATATTATTGTTGATAGTGGTTGCTCTGGCAGCATGACAGGGGACAAGGAGATCCTGTCAGACTTTAAGGCATATTATGGAGGAAGAGTTGCATTTGGTAATGATCCTGATGGAGGAAGAATCACTGGCAAAGGAACAATCAAGGCTGGATGTATTGATTTTGAGAATGTTAGATATGTGAAGGAGCTCAAGTTCAATCTTTTGTCAGTATCTCAAATTTGTGACAAGAAGTACCTAATTCTGTTCACTGATACAGAATGTCTCATTCTCTCCCCTGAGTTCAAATTTGTTGATGATCACTTGGTAACATTGAGAGTACCAAGAACCAATGATGTATACAGTTTAGACTTAAAGAGTCTCAATTCTGCTGGAAGAGCAACATGTTTAGTAGCAAAGGCATCATTGGAAGAAGCACATCTGTGGCACAGAAGACTAGGTCATGTTAATTTTAAGAACATCAACAAGCTGGTCAAAGGAAATTTAGTTAGAGGTTTACCTTCCAAAACATTCAAGACTGATCATTCATGTTTGGCTTGCAAGAAGGGTAAACAACATAAAGCTTCATGTAAGAAGCTTGGGGAAAGAGATATTAGAGAACCTTTGGAGTTGCTACACATGGATCTGTTTGGACCAGTTTCAGTAGAAAGTTTAAACAAGAAGAAGTACTGCTTGGTAGTGACAGATGATTGTAGCAGATTTAGTTGGGTCTTTTTCTTGGGATTCAAAGATGAAACCTTTGATGCTATCCATGACCTGATAGTAGCCCTTGAAAATCAATTAAGACTCAAAGTAAGAGGTATTAGATGTGACAATGGAACAGAATTCAAGAACAAGCATATGGATGAATTCTGTGCCAAGAAAGGGATCAAGAGAGAGTTTAGCATTGCTAGAACACCCCAGCAGAATGGTGTTGCAGAAAGAAAGAACAGGACTTTGATAGAAGCAGCTAGAACAATGCTTGCAGATTCCCAATTACCCATTCTCTTTTGGGCTGAAGCAATAAGTACTGCTTGCTATGTGTTAAATAGAGTTTCAGTAACTAAACCTCAGATGAAGACACCTTATGAGTTACTAATGGGAAAGAAACCAAACATTCGCTTTCTAAAACCTTTTGGCTGCTCTCTGACTATTCTAAATACCATTGACTCTCTGGGAAAATTTGATGGTAAGTCAGATGAAGGATATTTATTGGGTTATTGTACAAATAGCAAAGGATTTAGAGTTTATAACAGGAATACCAAAAAGGTACAAGATTGTCTTCATGTTGAATTTTTGGAAGATAAGGAAACTCAGAAAGGTAAAGGTCCTGATTGGATGTTTGATCTTGATCTCAAGCTCACACCATCTATGAATTATGTTCCTGTTAGAGAAGAGAATCAGGCTAATTACAAAGAAAATGATTCACAGTACATTGTTCATGGATTCAATGTTACACCAGAAGATGTTCCTGACAAAGAACCTGAAGTTCCTGATAAGGAACAAAGTACTGCTCAGCCAACTAATACAGTATCTGATGAAGATCAAGCCATACAAGATGAACTTAATAGGATGCTTTTTCAAGAAACCATAGCACAATCCTATGAAGATGAAAAAGGAAGGCTTATGAGGCTGCAAAGAAACAGGATAAATTTCAAGATACTGCCCACAGTACTTTAGATCAAAATACTGCTGATCCTTTTGACAGTACTTCTAGTGTATTAGAGCAATCAAATTGGAACAATGCTGATGATTCCAATATTGATGATGATGATTTAGTTAATGCTAACATTCCTGGATTAGAAGAAGTTGATGATGAGCTTAATCCAGAAGGTATTTTCTCCAATGAAGGCATTGATTTTACTAACTTGGAGTCTGATCTTCCAGTACCACCAACTCCTACATTGAGAGTTCATAAAGCTCATCCTCAAAGTAACATTATTGGATCACCCTCTTCAGGAGTGGTGACAAGGAACAAAGTTAAAGGACTTTCTAAGCAATATACTGCTTTACTTAGCTTTGTTTACAAACAAAACAGGATGAATCACAAGGATCACCAAACATGCCTGTTTGCTTGCTTTCTATCTCAAGAAGAACCCAAGAAGGTAGCTCAAGCTTTAGCTGATGAAAGTTGGGTTGAAGCCATGCAAGAGGAGCTTCTACAATTCAAGCTTCAAGAAGTCTGGGTATTATGTGATTTACCAGATGGAAAAAGAGTCATTGGTACAAGATGGGTTTTCAGAATAAAAAGAGATGAAAGAGGGAATGTTATCAAAAATAAAGCTAGATTGGTTGCACAAGGATATCGCCAAGAAGAAGTAGTGGATTATGATGAAGTGTTTGCTCCTGTTGCAAGGATAGAGGCAATAAGGTTATTTCTTGCCTTTGCATCATACATGGGATTTCCTGTCTACCAAATGGATGTGAAAAGTGCTTTCCTTTATGGCACAATTTCTGAGGAAGTTTATGTTAAACAACCTCCTGGTTTTGAAGATCCTGCACATCCAAACAAAGTCTACAAGGTGATCAAGGCACTGTATGGCCTTCATCAAGCTCCCAGAGCTTGGTATGAGAGACTCTCAAATTTTCTATTACAACATGGTTATAGGAGAGGAGCAATTGATAAGACTTTGTTCATCAAGAGAGATAAGAAAGACATTATGTTAGTCCAAGTATATGTGGATGATATTATATTTGGAGCTACAAAGAAGTCTATGGTGAAAGAATTTGAAGATCTTATGCAGAAGGAGTTTCAAATGAGTTCTATGAGAGAATTAACTTTCTTTTTGGGTCTTCAAGTTAGACAAACAAGAGATGGAATCTTCATTAACCAAGAAAAGTATGTTGCAGACATACTTAAAAGATTTGACCTTCCAAATCTCAGGCCTGCCACCACAACCCATTGATAAAAATAAACCCTTAGGCAAGGATGAAGATGGACAAGCTGTGGATGTCAAGCTTTACAGATCTATGATTGGTTGTCTTATGTACTTAACTGCATCAAGACCTGACATCATGTTTGCTGTTTGCTTATGTGCAAGATTTCAGGTTACACCCAAGGTTTCCCATATGTATGCAGTCAAGAGGATTTTTAGATATCTCAAGCATCAACCAAAGTTAGGATTATGGTATCCTAAGGAGTCACCTTTTCACTTGGAAGCCTTTTCAGATAGTGACTATGCAGGGGATAACTATGATAGAAGATCAACCTCAGGAGGATGTCAATATCTTGGTAGAAGATTAGTCTCCTGGCAATGTAAGAAGCAAACCATTGCTGCAACCTCCTCTACTGAAGCAGAATATGTTGCTGCTGCTAGCTGTTGTGGACAAGTTTTGTGGATGCAAAATCAACTCTTGGATTATGGATTCAATCTCAAAAATACTCCTATCAACATTGATAATGAGAGTACCATCTGCATTGTGAAGAATCCAGTTTATCACTCCAAGACCAAGCATATTCAGATTAGGCATCACTTTATTCGGGATTGTTATGAGCACAGGCTTATAAATGTGGTTAAAGTTCACACAGATGATAATGTAGCTGATCTACTCACTAAGGGATTTGATGTTTCAAGATTCAACCACTTAGTTGTGAGCATTGGGATGATTAACTACTAGGCTACATTTGAGGGGAGGCTTTAGTATTCGTTAGTATACTTTCTATCAGTTCTTAATGAAAGTATTGGTTTTTTAGTCATTTAGCTTAGTCTATATGTTGTATTTAAGGGGAGGCAACATAAGCTATTAGTTAGAACTTAAGCATGAATCATTTACAAGTTCTTGGTTTTAGTTTGGAGTATAGATTGTGGATAAAAAAAGATGGAACGTACTGCTTTGTTGTTTAAAGTACTGCCTCAGCAATGTACTGCTTCAACGTACTGCTTCCGTGGACGTACTGTTCCAACGGTTAAAAAATTTGTGGGGCTACGGTTAATTAATTCCTTACGGCGGAGATAATAAGTTAATCCAAACGGTAACTTTATTATTAAGAGTTTGATTTATTTCCATCCTATTTAAAGAAACTCACTCCTATTTCCCCGCCTTTTACCGTATTAGAGATCCCTCATTCGCTTTTACACCACAATCCTTTTATCGAAAAACAACCTCAAAGCGAATTCTTCTCTACCACTCATCATGGCTAATCGACTCACAGTTAGCAAACACAATATGATCGCTAACTTGGACAAGACAAGGGATAATGTTGATTTTCATGCGGTCATTGATTTCTTAACTGGGTCTTCCATCAACTACTCTATTTTAGTTGACCCTGATGTTATTGGTCCTTGGATACAAGAATTTTGGGCTACTGCAACAATTGAAGATGATTCGTTGATTAGGGCTACGGTTGCTGGACGAACTATTCGGATTTCTGAGGCCACGATTAGGGATGTTTTGATGTTTAATGATGAAGGGGGGGGGGGGTGTTTCGTTTTGAAAAACAAGTGCTTTGGGACACTCTAAGTCATATAGGTTATGAAGGCGATCTGACGAAACTTACTTTTCAAAAGCCATTGTTTTGTTCGCATTGGAAGTATCTCATTCATGTCTTACTTCATTGTTTAAGTCCCAGAAGTACTTCTTTTGATCAATTTGGTCAAAATATTGCATCTGCATTAGTGGGTTTGGCTACCGATCGAAGATTCAATTTTTCAAGACTCATTCTGGATGGTATGCTTACACATATTGCTAATGGATCACCATTCTTGATGTATCCAAGGTTTTTTCAGTTATTCTTGAACAATCAACTTGAGGATGTCCCTAAACCTCAAAGTTTTTTACCCACTATCAAACTTCCATCAAAGGTGTTTACTTTTCTATCTAAACAAAGTGCCAAGTTTTCTGGAACCAACACACCTTTGACTACTCATATATTGGGAGTTGCACAAGTCGTTAGAGATGCAGAGCAAGAGCAAGAGCAAGAGCAAGAAGCAAATTCTGAATCAGCAAGTCAAGAGTCTCCAGTTTCAAGAGAAGTTAGTATTCCTCAACCTACTGCTTCTCAACATACTGCTTCTCCACATTCTGCTACTAGGGAAGATACTGCTCCTATGGAAATTCCTACTCATGAGGAGTCAGATCAAGGTATGAATCAACCACCATCTCCTACTGATTATTCTTCCACAAATATGTCTAAGCAATTTGAAGAAGACAAGGCAGAATTGGATACTTATGCTTTAACAAGGGAGTTAAAGAGGCTGAAAAAGGAGAGTGAGGCTCAAGCTGCTAAGATAGTCAAATTAAAGACTAAGTTTCAAAGATTGAAGAGGTATGTTTGGCCACTAGTTCAACACCATAGATTATGGGTAAAGTCTCAGAAGCAGAGTGGTAGGATACTTACGAAGATTTCTAAGTCAAAGAAGAAAAAGTCTAAGAAGCAATCTTCATTCCAATTGGGGAGGAATTTAGAGAATTTGAATGATGATGCTGGTTTTGAACAAGATTTTGAACAAGATGCTGGATTTATGGATGATACTCAGAGGACACCACCTGAACATATTCCTCAAGATACTGTTGAGAGGAAGAGTGATGAAACAGAGCAAATAAATTTGGAAGAAGCTACTGTTGAAGTAAGAAGTGGTGATACTGAGGAAATAAATTTGGAAGGAGCTGAAGCTGAAAGTACTGCTCAACAAGGTACTGAGAGGCAATTCACTATTACACCTAGAACCTTAGATTTTGAAGAAGATATTGGTCCTTCAATTCAAGTTCAAGAGGAAGTAGGCCCTTCTAAACCAGCTCAGGAAGAAGATGTTATAGCTCATACTAACAGTGATGATGAAACAATTGCTGACATCATGCTTAATATGTCAAGTCAAAGAGGAATCAGTATTCATGAGGTTGAACAACAACATCATGCTTCTTCTCAACCTGCACAAGAGATAGATCCAAAAGATAAAGGCAAAGGGATCTTGGTAGAAAAGAAGAAGAAGAAGATGACATTGGCACAGTTAAGACAAATTCAGATTGCCAAAAATGAGGAAGCAGCTAGAATATTGCAAGCAGAAATAGATGCTGAAGAATCAAGGAAGAATGTTCAATCAAAAAGGCCAATTAGTAAAGCTAGAGAAAGGAATGATATGATGGCTTATCTGAAAGGTCAAGGATATACAGGTTTAGTTAGATTGACATATACAGAGATGAAGGATCTGTATGATGCTGTTAGAGAAGCTATTCAAAAAGATCTTGCAAGCATTATTTCTTTTGAAGATAAGGAGCTTGAAGATAAAAGAAAGGAAAGAGCTGTTACAAGAAGCTCAAAGAGGAAAAGAATCACTGATGAACAGCCATCAAAGAAGTTCAAGGAAGCTGTTGAATTAAGAACAGACACAGTTGATGAGCTCAGGAATTATCTTAGAGTTGTTGACTTTGAAAATCCAAAATTGAAAGAAGATACTGATAAGAAGTCCAAGATATCTACTTTTTCAGTTGTAGAATCTAAAGAAGGAGATTATCTGATCTTTCATAGACAAGATGGAAGTTTTAGAGTGTTCAATTCATTATGGGATATACTACATCTGATTGATAGAGATGATATGCTTCAGTTATATCTCCAAGTGCAAACTTATTTTGAGCATATTCCACCACAAGGAGTAGGTTTGATATTGTTAGGAGATCTCACAAAAATCTGGGAGACAGAGGAAACAAAGGACAGTACTTTGTGGGAAGATCAAGACAACTGGGAGATTAACAAATGGAGATTCTTTGAATCAGTTGGGATACATGTTTTGGAGTTAGAAGATGGCACTATGATTCATATGCTAGCAGAACAGAGATATCCACTCACAAGAGATCTGATGATCAGGATGCTAGAGCATGGAATGGAAGTGGAACAAAAGATGAAGTAGCATTGATGGTCATAAAATTATTCATCAAGTGGACAACAGAATCTGAAGATTAATGCATAACTACTGGTATGGTTTAATTATTATATAAATCTTTTGAAAAATAAGTACTTTCTTCAAAGTACTGCTGGTCAGACAGTACTTTCTCAAAGTACTGCTTGCAGCATAAAACCAGTAAAGTCTTTTGATAAAATTAGTAATTTTTGATAAGTGCAAAAACATTTTGAAGCACAAAGATTAAACAGCAACAAATGGTTTTGAAAGCAACAGCATGGTGTTAGTACTTGTACTACACAACAAATGGTAATCAACTCACCATGTTTAATAAACAAGAAAGAGTTTGACTCATCATGAGGGTACGGCTCTGATGTGATTATCAAATCCGTTTTTAGTTGGCAATTTACTAAAAATTGTATGGTTTTCAACTCACCATATCTATATTAGTGAAGAGTTGGCTAGCCCACAAGATAATGGCTTTGTGGTAAAGGCTGTGGAAAATCATTATATGGTAATTAGTTCACCATGGTAAGTGATTGTACTAAAAGAACTAGCTAGTCCAAAAGCAAACGGCTATTTGGTAAAGACTACTCAAATCCGTTGATAGCTGATGATTTGCTAAAAATCATATGGTTATCAATGTACCATGGTTTTTCCTAAATCTAAACATTGGCTACTCTAGAGTTAATGGCTTTGGTAAAGAGACATCAAAATCCATTAAGTTTTCAATGATTCACCTCTCACAGGAGTTAACACACCTGGAAGTGATGAGAATAGTATGAAACTTTTAAAGATCTGATGTACATATTGCCAATATGATGCTGAGTTGCTGAAAAGATATGATGCTGAAAAGAATTGTTGCTGATGAAGATTGAAGATACTGATTGCATTGATGATGACAAAACAACAACGAGTCAGATTTCAAAGAAACAACCTTTCCTTGAAGATAAAGTGTTGAAGTTAAAGACATACAAAGGAACTTGAAATCAAGCAAGTAGAATTCAAGTTAGGGGAGGATTGTTGGGCTATGAAATATCTAAGTACTACTAAAAGTCAAAGTACTGCTACTCAAGTCAAAGTACTGCTGTTCGATTAAAGTACTGCTGCTCGTTAAAGGACTGCTATGCAAATAGTTTAAGGACTAATGTGTAATTCTAGAATGTTCGTATTAGATTAGAGTTATAATTAGAATTACTTGTTATTCAAGTTTGTAAACCGACTAGGGTTTTCCTTGTGCCTATAAAAGGATCCCTAGGTTGGCATTAGATATATGCGTTTTTAGAGAGACAAGTTCATGCGATTAGAGATATACGATTATTAGAAGTATTAGAGTTTAGAGTTTGTTAGTGAATCTGTGTAAGAAAGCAGGTTCAAGGTTTTAATAATATTCAAAGTCGTTTATTAATTCTTCTTAGCTTTGTTGAAGTAGATTCCGCATACTTAGCAAAGTATATCAGTGTTTCATTATTAATAGTTTTGAATTCATTCAAAGTTGTTAAACCGTAGACAAGCTACAAGTTAGTTTGGTCAGAGTATATCGATCCAACATATATATCTGCCAGTTTCTTCATAAGTTTGGGGGCAGCGATCTCACACGGATTACTCGAAAGGTTAATCTCCATTTTCACATTAAAAGCACACAAGGCATTATCAAAGGAAACCCCAGGGGTTATTATTATTATTATTATTTTTTGGAAAACAAGATTGTCTAGGTAATAACATCTTTGATTTTGAATCAAGTTTAGGTTTTGCTGAGTTTAGGGCTATTTTTAAGAGGAAAGATTAGTGTATGTGCAAAAATCGTCCATGTGGTATGTCCATATCAAAGGCGCAGTCTTTACTTTTCGAAAATGCATGCGTTGTTTTTGTGGAAAACTATCGATGCGGATATCATCCATGTTGCAAAGTGAAATGACTATCAGGCCCCAATGTGAAATGACTTTTAGTCATTTCACATCAAGGTAGAAAACGATATTCACACTAAAGGTTTCCTACATGAATGACACCTACACTTCTGAAAAGGTGGACATTGCGCCTGCAAGTTGAACATACCACACGGACAGTTTTTGCAATTTACTCAAAGATATTATGTATTAATCATCAAGGTTGGGAAGTTGTCACTTAAAAAAAGAGTAAATTGCAAAAATCATCCTTGTGGTTTGGCCAAATTGCACGTTTCGTCCTTGTGGTTCAATAAGTGCAAAGATTGTCCTTATTTTGCATTGTTACGTGAACTTTTGGTCATTCTACAGTGAAATTTGGCAAACCACAAGGACAATTTTTGCAATGATGGAGGACCAAAAGTGCACGTAACAGTGCAAAATAAGGACGATCTTTACACTTAATGAACCACAAGGACGTAACGTGCAATTTAGCCAAACCACAAGGATGATTTTTGCAATTTACTCTTTAAAAAAAAGGTATAGGAATATTTTTATATTTGGGATAACCAAATGGTTTCTAACACTTGGCTGATTAATTTATCAGGTTTGGAAAAAAGTGAGATGGTTATCACCAACGACAAACTAACAATGCATGTCAAAATATCTTAATATAAGCCTTAATTAAAGCAATGTTTAGCAAATTGTTTAAGTTTATTGCAAAGCCGCGAGACAAAAATGGGTAACTCGATCGATTAGGGTGAGAAGTGTACTTGCATTGAATTAAAAATAAGAGTATATGTTTTGCCACATTTTTTTTCTTCTATTTATAGGTAAATATAGTTATAGATGATATTTAGAAGAAAAAGTAAAGACAAGGTAGTAAGGTAAAAATATTATAATAATGTTGGGTTTGTTTAATTTCTTGCCATGAACGTTTCTTGTATGCATGGGCTATTAGCTGCCAATATTACAAGAAACCATATAACGCACACGGTTATGAGTGCAATTAGTTGGCTTAGTGTGTGTTTGAAGCTTGATGTCTAACATAGTCATTTCTTTATATCAACACCAACCATTTTTTCTCGTTGCTGTTAAACCGTTTCCACCAGCTTCTATCTACTCTCTTTCACATATACATCTATGATGTGTATGTAACTCTTAAATTTAAAGCAATGCACCGATTCTAGTATTTGAGAGTCTATCTCTAGCTAGATTATTTAAGAGTGTTAGATTACCCCAATAACGACTAATATAAAAGTTACTGCGGGTATATAGAAAACATGATTTTGTCAAGTATAGGAAGATATTATAACTCAATTATTAGCAAGACGTACACTTACGTAAAAATAAAATATGCATCACTTGTTTCATGAGTGCTTAATAAGTTAACTCGTGCAATTTTCTTACCATCACTATGACTAAATGCATTGGAGGCGAGATACTAAATTCGGATAATGTGAACATACTCTCGAATAAAAGGAGAATGACCAGATTCCGAAAATGGAAAGCACATGCAGTTACCCCTCAGGTTTTACAGATCGAGTCAGCTAGATATACGTTAAAACGACTTGGTCGTTGATCATGATCTCCGTGGCCTAAAACCAACCTTAATTGCTTTCTAAGTAATCTCAATAAGAGCAAACGGTGTCTTAACTCAACACCCACGTTAAACTTTCACCTTTTTGCGTTAAAGGTGCGTTAAACACACCGGCGTCCCACGTTAACCTTGCGTTAAAGTCCCACGTTAACGGTTTAACGCTGCGTGAAAGGAATGAAATGAATTAAAAAAAAAAAAAAAAATCACTTCACCCCCTCAACGGCTATTATGACCGTTGTGTTTTAAAAAAAAAATCACTTTACCCCCCTCAATGTTTGAAACGGCTAGTCTGACTAAAAAAATAATAATTCAAAACCATTTTTCCACCACTATAAATACACAATTAACACAACATTTTTTTCACACTTTCACAACTCAATCTAATCTATCATATACTTCCATTTGCTAAAAAAAATGTCGGGATTTAACAACAATGACGATAGTTTCATGAATCTCCTCGGTGGGTGGAATAACCCAAACGCGGGTTCATCTTTAAACCCGAACGCGGGTTTATCATCACCCAACATCCCTTTCCCTACCCCACTCGGCTTTTCGAGCCAAGAACTTTACCTATAACATCAACGATTTCTATATTGGGAACAAAACCAACAAAACACACTAAACACCAATTTCCAAAATCTACAATTCTCACAATATTCACAAACCGAAACACATATGAGGTTCCCGAAACACCTACGTCTCCTCCAAAGCCCAAAAGTCGTGGTAAACGAAAGTGTTAGCTTTAATAGAAAGTGATGGTCATTTACATATTTATAACTTTGTAATAAGTCGTAGAATATATCATAGAATAGTCAATGGGTTCGTGGATTAAGCTAATAGGTTAGTATTTATATATAAGTTAGTCTCTTATGTAAAGTCCAATCCAACTCAATCCAAGCCCATAACCAAGCCCTTTAGGGCGTCTCTTTCCAAGTATAAAAGCACACTAAAGCCTCATTTTAGGGGTGTGCTTGAGTGTGTATTGTGTGTGGTTTTAATAAGATTTCTCTCTTGTTTATCTCTCTACTCTCTTTCTCTAAAACGCATACATATCAAGTCACCAATCCATACGAGCTTATTATATAGTGTGATAAGGTTAGATCTAAGGTCCTACAAAAAGGCCAAAAAATCCAAAGGCCCCGAACCAATCGAGGAGAATGAAGAAACTCACGACTTCGTCAATACACGTTGGCAATCAAGTGAGGAAAAATTACTTGCCAAGTGTTATGTAGCCGCTACCGAGGATCCGCTTGTCGGGCGTGCACACGCTCGGGATACGTTTTGGCAACGGGTAATAAATGAGTTCAATAGACTCAATTATCAAAAACGCAAAAAGGATATGATACAAGGCAAGTGGAAAACGTTGAACCGTGATTGCACAAAGTTCAACGCGTTCTACAAACGTTCAAAACAGGAAGAAAAAAGTGGGGAAATGAGATGGATAACTTTAAATGGGCGAAACAAATGTATCGTGACGAGCACAAAACTGCGCCGTTTAACAACGAAGAGGCTTGGGAGGTTTTGCGTAGTCATAAAAAATGGGACGCGCCGAATCCGCTTGATTTAACAGGCGATGTCCCAAGCCAAACAAACGAGGCGTTATTTGGTCATGATTAACAACCACGTCCGATGGGTAAAAAGCTTGCTTCGAAGAAAGCCAAATCCGAGAGCACGACAAATACCGGGGGAGCGAGTACCGGAGGAACGAGCTCCTCAAGCCAATTCGCAGAGACTATGACAACCGAGTATCTTATAAAACGGGAAACCGCCCAAGCGGCGTATCGGGCGGCCAAAGAAAAAGATGAAACGATAACAAGGTTGGAAGAGATGAAATTTTTTATGCTTGACACTGAAGGCAAGGATCCGAACGTTATGGGTTGGATCAATGAAGAAAAGGGCCAAATCATCAAAAAATATAACTTGCAACCTCGTCAGTAGATTTAATTGTATTTCGTAATTTCCTTTATGTTGTAGTTTGCTTTGTGTTGTGTTTTTATTATTTCGTAATTTTTTTATTTCGTTGTAACCTTTTTTTTTTTTTTTTTTTTTTTTTTTTTGTATTGTAATATGTTTAAGAATTAATGTTATGTTTTTTAATAAATGAAGTATTAGTTTTAGTTAAGGGGTTGAATTTGAAAATAGTTGAGTTAAAGTTGAGTTAAGGTTAAGTTATGATAAGGGTTTTTTTTTTTTTTTTTTTTTTTTTTTAGTTAAAGGTGAAAAGGTTAAAACTGATGTGGCGCTGACGTGACAGTAGGTGAAAGTTTCACCTTGTGTTAAGACATTTTGTGCTCCAAGTGAGTAAATAATAATCGGGAATTTAGTAGATTGAGCTCAAGGTATACATGTTGGTTAAAAGAGATTTCCATTATAATAAAGAACTGGAAATTAGATGATACAGTAAAAGTTATGGAAATTTATTTACTCTTTTGACTGATGATCATAAGTTGCAAATACTTTTAACTTTAATCATTTTAACATTTGTAACAACCCGTAAATTTTCACACAGCAAAATGACTATTTTACCTTTTGACTTTTTTTAAAGTTGACTTTGACTTTTACTTCTTGACTATTTGACTTTTACCTTAACGTAAAAGCAAATAATGTAATCGGTAATTAACCGGTAACTTTTCAGGTTAAATGATTCACTCTGATTCGAATTATTACTCTCTGAACGTTTACGTTCACATTTGTCTAATTAACAAGAAGTTATATTTCGTTTCCTGCGTACTGACACCGCAATAAAAATGGTTTACATTCGATAATCATTATTCGGAATCAATAGTCTCGTTTTTATATTATTTTTATAAAAATGTCTCCAAGAATATATTTTTCACATTTACCCAACCGTGGTACCGCGTTTACACTTAAGCTTAACGGGACACGAGGTGCACCAAATACACCCTATATCATTAAATCTTATCTTCTTTCTTTTTATATACACTACTACCTCCCACAATAATACAATCAGTACATATCTTATCTTATCTTTTTTTTCCATCTCTTTCACTCTTCCCTCTCCTGCATCGATCAACACCACCACGGCGCCACCTCACCCCGCCACTCTCCATCACCACAGCCTCCCCATGCCACCATCATCATCAAGAAACAAGGAAGACCCGAGGTTGTGATGTGAGGTTTGGGGCTGTTTTGGCTCGAGTTAATCACCACAGCCGCACCACCAACTCCACCTCTCCTCATCCCTCTTTAATCATGGGTATATCGAAACCTATGTCTATCTTTTGTTAATCTTTTTATTCAAACCAATCTATAATATTTTTGTGGATTAAAAAGTGATTAAAAACGTTTGGTTAATAACTCATGTGGTGATTTAAGATTCGCGGGTGTTAATCAATATATGGTGTTTGAATTATTATTTGTTTCAGGTTGGAGTAAACCCGATGGGGGTGTTTATTTTTGTCTCGGTATATAACCATCTAAAGGGGAATTTGTTTAGGCTTATATCAATTGCTTATTTTCGTGGCTTATGGCTTATTTTGGTTTGTTTGGGTTCGGCTAATAGCCACACCACCAGGGTGTTTGTTGTTCTCGGTTCACAGCCACCCCGAAGGGTGTGCTTGTTTGTTGTGGCTCACCACCGAGACCACCCAAAGGGGTGCGTTTGGTTTGCTCGTGCACAACCACATCGCAAGGAGATTGTTTGGTTGCTCTCGGCTGAAAACCACCCCGAAGGGTGTGTTTGGCTGCTGCTCGCGATGACATAAAGCCAGCCACAAGGTCTCGGGTTCGAGCCTTGTGGTGGCGGGATTCATCCCTTTTATTATTTATTTTGCTTAAACTTATCATTACTTTGGCTGTTAAGCTTAATTTGAATTATGGTATATTTATTTTGGTATTGAGTTCGGTTTAATGATAAACCCAAGGAGGTTGTGTTTGTTGTGTGCCGAAGAACCAAAAACAGCCCCAAAGGGTGTTTGTTGATCCTGGTTCTCGACTGGAAATCACCCAAGAGGGTGTTGGCCTTGTTGTTGTTGTCTCGATTCACAACCACAGCCGAGGGTCTGGTTGTTTGTGCTAGAATTAGCCATAAAGTCCATCCAAAGGGGGTGCGTTTATTTTGTTTAATTTGTGCACAACAGGGGGTGTGTTTGTTTTGTTTAGTTGGTACACAACAAGGGGCGTATGGTTTTAAGTTGGGCCGAAGCCCATATATTGTGTTTAAGTTTTACAAATCATTTTCAGTACATAATATTAGTTTTTGAATATTTAACGAATTCGGATTTACTGTAACAACCCCAAAATCATAATATTGCGGAAGCATACACTTTGGGTGTTACTAAATCAATAATCACAACACAAGATACAGAGAACGGATTGAAAATCCGTTTTAAAAATACATTAACGGATTGAAAATCTGTTTTAAAAATACATTACATATTCAAAGTCGTGTTGTCTTACATGAAATTCATTTCAAATAAAAAGTAGCCCATTTAACAAAGTGGTCCCAAATTTCAGAGTTAAAGCAATAATAAAAACATTTCCATCAATTATTATGACCATCGCCATGCCCTGCCTTCAGTAAACACACCTCAGTTTCCTGAGAAAAACATGCTAAAAGTCAGCTAATGCTGGTGAGTTCATAGGTTTAAAGTAAATAAGCACATATGGACCGTAGCAATATTCAGCTAACAATTCAGCAATAACACACTATTCCGCTATGCAAACACTAAGCTTCATCTAACCGAACTAGACATACAGCATGCCAAGCTGGCATTAGTAAATAAAAGGGTGCCCGCGAGTGTTAATCCCCAGACACTCGGACTAATTTCATATGGTATACGTTCGCATTGACTATGCCGAGCCAACCGAACGGGGGTGTCATCCCCAATAGATCTATTTATATCACACGGTTTCCCAGAGGGAATTGACGGTTGATGATAGTGGGCGCAATGGGATTCAGCTAAACTTAGCTTTCTGCATACAAGTGTGTATAAAAACAAAATTTATTTTTGGTCCATGAAAACAGTTTTGCATGTTTCTCACCCCAAGGTTCAATAAACAAAACGTATAAAAATATGGGGCTATAAACTCGCCTTAAAACAATAGCAACCTGCTAATCAATCAACAAAACAGTGCAACCGCTCCGACACGCAACCTAAATCAGTATGGTAAGTCTTAACAAAATATTCGTGTCTTATATGTCTTATTTCAATTGAAAAGTTATTTGTAACCAGTGCTCGTGTATTTCTTGCTTGCTGTGTGGTAATATATATTTCAAAAGTGGTTTACCGTAAAGACTCCTGGTTGTGGCTCATGGTGAAAGTGTACGGTGGGAATACGTGTGACGGAACATCCGTGCTTGTATTCATCGTTAAATTTCGTAAGTAATATATATATATATATATATATATATATATATATATATATATATATATATTAGGTAAAGTTTAGTAGTTATGTATTTAATTAATTAGGGTTATAATTAATTAAACAGATTTTGAGAAATAAATAAAATAATAGTGTTAGTGGAGGAATATTTTATTATAAATATTGTGTATTATTTATAATATAATTTTAATTTTAAGAAATTTGAAATAAAATGTTAAGTATTTAGAAGACTAAGTAAGTATAAGTATTTTTGTCAAAATACTCTAAGTGTTGAAAATTTAGGAAAATCGGGCATGACCCATTCGTTTATTCAAACGTTTCCATTTTTCTCAAGTGTTGCAATTTTATCAAATAATCCATTTCTTTAGCTATATTTGCAAAGTTAGTCCGTAATATATACATTAGTCGTTATATGTATGTTTATCGTCATAAGTATAGTTATCGTTACGTTTGCTCATAAATTATAAGTTTCGACACAAAAGTCAACGCTTAGTCAATATACTTTCAAAAGTCAACATTTATAAAGATTTGGCCAAAATTCCATTTATTACCCTTTATGAGACTAACGCGTCCAAAATAGTTTTAATTTATATATATCGTATCATTAAGTAAAAGTATTTATAGTGGGTCGAAAAATATTTCAAAACTCATTTTTGTCACCCGACATGTTTATTGGGCCGAAATCCATTTTAAGCCCATTTGTCCAATTTTAGCCCAAAAACTATTTAGCCTTTTTAAGTTACGATATATATATCGTTACATTTCTAAAAATCAATTTAACTCGTTCGTTATCGCGTTTGGTCAAAAAGTCAAAGGTGTTGGATTCCTTAGTGGGCTCGGCCCAACAGCCACCGAATACCAACATAGCCCAAAATATTAATTTAAGCCCATTTTCCTTATTAGTGTTTATTAGTTACATAACGTATTGTAATTAAACCAATTAAGCACTTATAATTAAGTTATTAAGCTAAAAAGTCAAACTTAGTCAAAATTCAATATCTTCAACCCAATTAGTACCATTTGACCAAAATTGGTGTTTTCACTAGTTAACCAAAATTAATTACTGCTAATTCAACAAGTGTTCCAAATTAAGTTTTCAAGCATAAATTCAACCATTTCACAACTTGAGCCAAAATTTTATGTTTTTCAAAACCCCAATAGTTTTGTATTTTTTTCTTTTAGCCGATTTATGTATATATCCATAAAAGTGTTTATATTGTCTTAAACTCGTATAATTAACACAAATCACATTTGTATCATCAAACTAGTACCACATACAACAAGATTTATCACACAAGCAAGAAATACTATAATTTGTACAAACATCACATAAAAGTCGAGCACTATATAATTAAATACCAAACCCTAGCTTTTTCATTTTAATAAAATATACACATTTAACACTTGGTAACATCATTAAACAACATATGAATATGATATGAACATGATTAGAAATTTTTTGATGAAAGCTTACAAAGCTTATGTTTGTACGTAAGCTAGGATGACAAGGAGTGACCCAAATTGCACCAAATTTACCCAAAACACATTCTAATTAACCCGAAACCCTTGAATGTACTCCCCGATTAACTTGAACTTCAACAAAAATTTATGGATCTTGGATTTCTTAGTGTAGCCGTGAGTTTTGGTGAGGAAGAGGGAAATTACAATCTAGGAAGTGTTTTTAGGTGAAATGTATGTGTAAAAATGGTTATGGCCTAATGTAGTATAAATACAAAATGGATCTTATCATATCCCACTAACAATATCCTTGCAATATATTAATCTTTGTCACTATATGTTGTTGTACTCGGCTCATAGGAGGGAGTATTTGATGTATTTTTTATCCTCGTGGGTGTATCGTTTTTCGGTTTAAGCTTAAATAGTTACCGTAAAGTTCCGATTTGACGTTTTTGGACACGTATATGCAAAATAAAGTTTTTATTGACGTTTCCGTCAGGAAAATAATAAAATATCATTATTAGCTCAAAAATGCATTTATTTGTGTTACACCCATATCTCGACAAGGTACTATATATGTAAATAATACGTTATAAATTATGTGTTATAAGCTAAGTAGTGAATATATGTGTGGCCAATGTAGAAAGAATGAAATTTGGAGGACTAAGATTCCCAAATGAGTAAAGTTAAAATATTAAATATCTAATTAGTAGAAATTGGGAGAGAGTTCCAGAAAATAGAAGAGTGTGTGAGCTGTGTGTTGATCCAGGAAGAGAAAAGAGGAGGGAACTCCATTTTATCCAATCAAGCCTTTTTAATCATCTTCAAGTGTTACAAAGTCATTAGGAAGCCTTAATTGATCATCCCCACCACAAGTAAGTGTTTTCCCTCAATTTGTGAATTAGGGTTTATGTTATAAGAATTGGGGATGATGGGTAAGGTTAGTAGTAATATGGTTTGTAAGTTAATTAGTTCCTAATTAAGGTTAATTGTGATAGGAAGCAAGTAAGGAGTTGGAAGCTTTTGCTAGTGTGGTTGTAATTGTGAATCAAGGTAAGTATATGGTTATAACATGTTTTGTTAGCTTTATCATATGTTATGTATGATAATGGTTTATGTTTGTTAGCTTTATCATGTTTGATTACATGGTAATGGTGAAGGATAGGGTATAGGGTGCGTTAGCTAGTTATGGATCCATTACTAGGCATAGCTTAGTTAGTCGTTGGGCTAACTATGGGATGAGGTTCAACCTTATGGGTTGATCGTGTTAGGCCGACTATGTTGGCATGAGGTATGTGCCCCTATATCGCTAGCTTAACTAGTGGTTAGACTAGTTATGGTTATGTATGGTTTATGTTGTTTAGCTTGTTATGCCATGTACTTACTAAGCGTTTCGCTTACGTGTTTAGTTGTGATGTTTTCTTGATAGGTACCGAAGAATCGAGTAAAGGTAAGGAAAAGGTTTAAGTGATTATGTAGTAGAAGTTTCATGCTTGAAGAAGTTGTAGTAGAGGACCGTATTCTTTTGGACCAAGCATATTGAAGTTGGAAGCCCCCGAAATGTCTTTTCGTGTTTTGGTATATTTCAATCCATATGGTCATTTTGTTATTTAATGGTCTTGTCGTCGTACATGGTCCATTGTTCATATTTAGTCGTGGGTCAAGTATGTGTAGATGTGAAAAGTCTTTATGGTATATGGTTATGGTTGTAGTCAAGCATTATAGGGGCGTTTGGCATATAACCTCTCTTACCCATTTTGGAATGCTATGGGTCAAGACTTTGTACAAATACTCTTTCAATATTCTAGAAATGCTAAGTTATGTATGTGTTTACATGGATATGTAGTGGTTATATGCTTTGGGTAAAAAGTGTATATTGTAAATGAGTTTAGAAGGGTGTTTGGCACAAGTGTCAATTTCACCCATTTTGGAAGGTAAACGGGTCATGTACCCATGGAACGAGTTTGGTATGTTAGTTTAAATATGTTGGTTAAGTTTGGTGTGTAACTAAAGTGGTAAGATTGGTTTTGAGTGTTAATGGGTCAAAAATGGGTTTTATGCATAACCCGTCATAATGTAAAGTACTATTCCGGAAGGTCAAACGGTAGATGTTTATGTATGAAAATGAGCCAATTAGTATAATAAGTGAATCTGGAAGGTTTGGTAAAATATCGAGACCGGGTTTTCAAGTACGGGACAAAAACGTGATTTTGGTAAATCAGCAGACCTCCAACCGATCGGATGGACGGGTTCTGCCAGATTTTTGAAATCTTTGAAAAATCGTAACTTTTTAACCGTAAGTCGTTACGAGTCGCACCACCCGTCGTTTTGAAGGTAATTGAGTATAGTTTCATGTAAAAATAGTCTCAAGTCCTAGATATGTATAGATTTTTGTCAGCTGGTAAAAGAGTAACAGCGGGTCAGTTTCCGTGTGTACTTTTTGCGAAAAATTTTCATGTTTTGAGTCGTGTCTGGTCACGGGGTGTTACAACTTGGTATCAGAGCATCGGTTTAAGAGATTTAGGATTTCACTTTAGGATTTCCTAGACTTAGGCCTTGTGTAGATGCGTTTAGAGCTAGTGTTTGTTATTTGTGTATTGTTTGGATGATTTTGAGGACACGTATGTAAAATATTTTTATGACTACGCTTGGCCACCGTTGTGATAAAAATATGGTACATATGTGAAATTGAAATCATTTAGACCATACACGGGTAACAAGCTAGGGTGTTAGTATAAAGATAGATATATCATTCATGCATCGGTTATGTATATGATTATGCTTGATAGTGTGAATTGCTAAATTTCAGTAAAGTAGAAAAGATGGCGGCAATTCGAAATAAGGAGGTGTTAAGGACAACCTCCTCCCGCCATGATGATGATACACATGATGATGGAGATTCAAATAGTGACTCTTCATTACCAATGCCGAAAAACCTTAATCCTAAAAGCTTTACTAGGGCAGAATTGAAGGAATTGGATACTCTGGTGACGGATAGAGTGGGAAGGGCTATTGAGAAAGTTATGCCCTTTTATGTCAATAAAAAAACCGAGAACTTGCAAAAGATGTTTCAAGAGGAGATATGGAAGTTAAAGAAGAGTGGGGAGTTAGTGAATGATTCGAATGCTAGACCCGGAGTAGGGAAGGAGAAATCTACTTATTGTGACTTCACCGCTTGTGCTCCACCCACATTTATGGGATCTCTTGACCCGTTAAAGAGTTCTAGATGGATTACCATTAAAGAAGGGGCTTTCCGCACTAGTCGTTGTGCGGGGGAGGATAAAGTAAACTTTTCTACCAACTATCTTCGTGAACGGGCTAAAATATAGTGGGAAGGTAAGGCAAATGAAAAAGGTAGTGCTTGGAGAGAAGCGTGCACATGGGAACAATTCAAGGAAGTATTTATGAAGGAATATGCTCCCGCAGAAGAAATTGATAAAATAAGAGAAGCATTTCATAACCTTGTGCAAACTAATGAATCGGTGAATGAATTGTGGGAAAAGTTTTGTGATATGGTGCAATATTGCCCGGAGTATCTTGACAACGAGAAGCTTAAAGTTGATAAATTTCAAAGGATGCTCAAAGATGAAATTCGTACTATAGTATCACCTTTCAAGTGCACCACCATGGAGGATCTTCTAAGCAGAGCACGTACTCGAGAAACAGATTTGGATAGAATGAAGAGTAAGGAGAAGAAGGAACTAAAAAGGAAGCAAGATCAACCAACAACAGTCGGTAAACGGGGCAAATTTGATTACACAAGGAAGGACAATACGGGGAAGTTACCACCTCGGTGTAATAGGTGCGGTAAGAACCATATGGGAGAATGTAGGTCGGGGATGAAAGGATGTTATAAATGTGGAGATCCAAGCCACATTAGCAAGAATTGCACCAAGCCTTTGGTGATATGTTATGGGTGCAATGAAGAAGGACATAAGTTAAGTGAATGTCCTAAGGCCAATCCTAGGCAATCAAAGCCGTCTAATTTGATCAAAGGAGAAAGGGTTGAGGTTCCGAAACCTAAAGCTCGTGTTTATCAGATGAGTGCCGAAGAAGCAAAGTCGAGTTCCGATGTTGTCACAGGTATAATTCTCGTTAATTCCAAACCCGATCGTGTTTTGTATGATTTGGGCGCAAGTGTGTCCTTTGTATCTTATAGTTTTAGCAAGGAATTGTCCACTCTGTTAGATAAGCTGCCGACACCTGTAGAAGTTGAAATTGCTGATAGTAAAGTAGTCGTGGTGTCTAGTGTGTACCGTAATGTAGACATAGAGATCGATGATAGTGTTTTTAGGATTGATCTAATTCCTATAATGCTCGGAGAGTTTGATATAATTGTTGGTATGGATTGGCTTGGCAAACACAATGCCGCCATTCTATGTAGACAAAAGATCATCCGAGTTGTAATTCCTAGCGGTCGTGAAATGGTAATTTACGGTGATAAAAGGGAGGGTGAGTTAAAATTGTGTTCCATGATGAAGGCTAGGAAATATTTATCACATGGTTGCCTTGCCTTTATGGCGCACGTGGTAGATACGAGTTTTGAGGGGAAAAATATCGACGACGTTCCGATCGTTAATGAATTTCGTGATGTATTCCTGGAAGATTTACCGGGTATTCCACCTGACAGACAGGTTGAGTTCCGTATTGATCTTGTTCCGGGTGCTACTCCTATTGCCAAAACTCCTTATCGCCTTGCTCCGTCTGAGATGAAGGAGTTAATGAGTCAGCTTCAAAAATTGCTCGACAAGGGTTTTATTCGCCCTAGTAGCTCACCGTGGGGAGCTCCGATTCTGTTCGTTAAAAAGAAACATAGTAGTATGCGGATGTGCATTGATAACCGTGAATTAAACAAGGTCACGGTGAAAAATGTGTATCCGTTACCAAGAATCGACGATCTATTTGATCAGCATCAAGGTGCAAAATGGTTTTCAAAGATTGATCTCCATTCGGGATATCATCAGTTGAAGGTTCGAGAAGAAGACATTCCCAAGACGGCTTTTAGGACCCGATATGGACACTATGAGTTTACGGTTATGCCGTTTGGTCTCACGAACGCGCCGACAGTTTTCATGGATCTTATGAACCGTGTATTTAGACCGATGTTGGATAAGTTCGGCATAGTGTTCATCGATGATATCCTTATCTATTCTAAGAGCAAGGAAGAGCATGAAGTGCATCTTCGGGAAATTCTTAGGGCGCTGAGAAAGGAAAGATTGTATGCCAAGTTCTCAAAATGTCAATTTTGGTTACAAGAAGTCCAGTTCCTCGGTCACGTTATTAATTTCGATGGTATTAAAGTTGACCCGTCAAAGGTCAAAGCCATGATGAATTGGCAAGCACCGAAGAACGTTGGTGAAATTCAAAGTTTCCTAGGACTCGCGGGATATTATCGACGGTTAATTCAAGACTTCTCCAAAATTTCATCTTCGTTAACTGAGCTCACCAAGAAGAACGTTCCTTTGGTGTGGGGTGAGAAACAAGAAGAATCTTTCCGTACTTTACGAAAAAGGTTATGTGAAGCACCGATCCTAGTGTTACCGGAAGGAACCGAAGACATGGTAGTTTATAGTGATGCATCTTACTCCGGTCTTGGGTGTGTTCTCATGCAAAGGGGTAAAGTGATTGCTTATGCTTCAAGGCAACTAAATAAGCATGAGGAGAAATACCCGACTCATGATTTTGAATTTGCGGTTGTAGTCTTTGCCTTGAAGATTTGGAGGCATTATATATATGGTGTGAAGTTTGTAATTTACACTAATCATAGGAGCCTTTAGTACTTTCTTGAGAAGAAGGATCCGAATATGAGGCAACGAAGGTGGCTAGACTTGTTCAAAGATTATGATTGTGAAATTTGCTACCACCCCGGTAAGGCGAATGTCATGGCGGATGCACTAAATCGCAAGGACCGAAGCGACGTTACACAGATTCACTCATTACGGATGATTGTCACATCCGATCTTTTCGACAAAATAAATTAGCACAAGAGGAAGCGTTGAAAGAAGAGAATCGAGAAAAAGAACGTATCACCTCTCACATTCCTCATCTTGAAGAAGACAGCCGAGGGATTAAGACACGGTATGCAAGAGTTTATATTCCTTTTCGAAGTGATATCAAAGAATTGATCCTAGAAGAAGCACACAAGTCAAAGTATTCTATTCATCCGGGAGCTACAAAGATGTACCTTGACTTAAAAAGAAACTATTGGTGGTTGGGTATGAAAAGAGATTGCGTGAAGTATGTAGAAAGATGTTTAACTTGTTTGAAGGTGAAAGCTGAACACCAAAGGCCGTATGGGAAAGTCCAACCCTGAGATATTCCAGTTTGGAAATGTGAGAAGATTACTATGGATTTCATTACAAAATTGCCGAGATCGAAAAAGAAAAACGATACAATTTGGGTGGTAGTTGATCGCTTGACAAAGAATGCACACTTCATCCCGATCAGGGAGAATATGCCTGTTCATAAGCTAGCAAAGATTTATGTCAATGAGATAGTCGCGCGTCATGGAGTACCTATTTCTATAGTTTCCGATAGAGACGGGCGTTTCACTTCAAATTTTTGGCAAAGTTTTCAAGAAGAACTTGGTACGAAGTTACATATGAGCACAACTTTTCATCCTCAAACTGATGGACAAAGCGAAAGGACGATCCAAACTCTAAAAGACATGCTATGGGATTGTATGATTGACTTTGGAGGTAATTGGGATGATCATTTGCCTCTAGTTGAATTCACCTACAATAATAGTTATCATGCTAGTATAGACATGCCACCCTATGAGATGCTCTATGGTAGAAGGTGTAGGAAGCCCGTATGTTGGGAAGAAGTTGGAAGGAGAGAAGTGGCCAGCACGGATATAGTGTTGGCGACAACTGAAATGATTAAGATGATTCGGGCAAGACTTAAGGTGGCACAAGATAGGTGGTAAAGTTATGCCGATAATCGAAGAAGACCAATCGAATTTGAGGTAGGTGATCTTGTTATGTTAAAAGTTTCCCCATGGAAAGGCGTTTTTAGGTTCAAAAACAACGGAAAACTAAGTCCGCGGTTTATAGGACCATTTAAAATCTTGAAACGTGTTGGCGAGGTAGCATAAGTGTTGGAATTACCCGAAGAAATGAGAGGTATTCATAATACCTTCCATGTGTCTTACTTGAGAAAATGTCTAGCGGATGAGACTAGTGTAGTCACTTTGGATGATATCGAAATTGACCCGGAATTGATTTCACAAAAGGATGAACCGGAACCGATATTAGGAAGGAAAGTGAGACAACTCCGAAACAAAGAAATTCCGTTAGTAAAAGTGCAATGGAGACATCGTAAGGGTACAAGTATTAGATGGGAGTTGGAAGAGAAGATGAAGAGTGAGCATCCTCATTTATTTCAAGAATAGATTTCGAGGACGAAATCTTATTTTAAGGAGGGGTGAATTGTTACACCCATATCCCGAAAAGGTACTATATATGTAAATAATGCGTTATAAATTATGTGTTATAAGCTAAGTAGTGAATATATGTGTGGCCAATGTAGAAAGAATGAAATTTGGAGGACTAAGATTGCCAAATGAGTAAAGTTAAAATATTAAATATCTAATTATTAGAAATTGGGAGAGAGTTCCAGAAAATATAAGAGTGTGTGAGCTGTGTGTCGATCCAAGAAGAGAAAAGAGGAGGGAACTCCATTTTATCCAATCAAGCCTTTTTAATCATCTTTAAGTGTTACAAAGTCATTAGGAAGCCTTAATTGATCATCCCCACCACAAGCAAGTATTTTCCCTAAATTTGTGAATTAGGGTTTATGTTATAAGAATTGGGGATGATGGGTAAGGTTAGTAGTAATATGGTTTGTAAGTTAATTAGTTCCTAATTAAGGTTAATTGTGATAGGAAGCAAGTAAGGAGTTGGAAGCTTTTGCTAGTGTGGTTGTAATTGTGAATCAAGGTAAGTATATGGTTATAACATGTTTTGTTAGCTTTATCATATGTTATGTATGATAATGGTTTATGTTTGTTAGCTTTATCATGTTTGATTACATGGTAATGGTGAAGGATAGGGTATAGGGTGCGTTAGCTAGTTATGGATCCATTACTAGGCATAGCTTAGTTAGTCGTTGGGCTAACTATGGGATGAGGTTCAACCTTATGGGTTGATCGTGTTAGGCCGACTATGTTGGCATGAGGTATGTGCCCCTATATCGCTAGCTTAACTAGTGGTTAGACTAGTTATGGTTATGTATGATTTATGTTGTTTAGCTTGTTATGCCATGTACTTACTAAGCATTTCGCTTACGTGTTTAGTTGTGATGTTTTCTTGATAAGTACCGAAGAATCGAGTATAGGTAAGGAAAAAGTTTAAGTGATTATGTAGTAGAAGTTTCATGCTTGAAGAAGTTGTAGTAGAGGACCGTATTCTTTTGGACCAAGCATATTGAAGTTGGAAGCCCCCGAAATGTCTTTTCGTGTTTTGGTATATTTCAATCCATATGGTCATTTTGTTATTTAATGGTATTGTCGTCGTACATGGTCCATTGTTCATATTTAGTCGTGGGTCAAGTATGTGTAGATGTGAAAAGTCTTTATGGTATATGGTTATGGTTGTAGTCAACCATTATAGGGGCGTTTGGCATATAGCCTCTCTTACCCATTTTGGAATGCTATGGGTCAAGACTTTGTACAAATACTCTTTCAATATTCTAGAAATGCTAAGTTATGTATGTGTTTACATGGATATGTAGTGGTTATATGCTTTGGGTAAAAAGTGTATATTGTAAATGAGTTTAGAAGGGTGTTTGGCATAAGTGTCAATTTCACCCATTTTGGAAGGTAAATGGGTCATGTACCCATGGAACAAGTTTGGTATGTTAGTTTAAATATGTTGGTTAAGTTTGGTGCGTAACTAAAGTGGTAAGAGTGGTTTTGAGTGTTAATGGGTCAAAAATGGGTTTTATGCACAACCCGTCATAATGTAAAGTACTATTCCGGAGGGTCAAATGATAGATGTTTATGTATGAAAATGATCCCATTGGTATAATAAGTGAATCTGGAAGGTTTGGTAAAATATCGAGATCGGGTTTTCAAGTACGGGAAGAAAACATGATTTTGGTAAATCAACAGACCTCCAACCGATCGGATGGACGGGTTCTGCCAGATTTTTAAAATCTTTGAAAAATCGTAACTTTTTAACCGTAAGTCGTTACGAGTCGCACCACCTGTCATTTTGAAGGTAATTGAGTATAGTTTTATATAAAAATAGTCTCAAGTCCTAGATATGTATAGATTTTTGTCAGCTGGTAAAAGAGTAATAGCGGGTCAGTTTCCGTGTGTACTTTTTGCGAAAAATTTTCATGTTTTGAGTCGTGTCTGGTCACGGGGTGTTACAATTTGACTGCTACCATATATACTGTGCTATCGGTACGCGTGTGCAGTTGCTTTTCAGAAAAATGTGAGAAAGCTCTCAGTTAATCACGAAACTTGTCAGTAACTATCAGAAATAGAATAATTTACGCTTACTGACAAAAATAACCTTTTTCTGCAGTGACTATAAGCTACAGTATGCGGGACAGCTCCTTAAAATGCTCAAAAATACTCAGAAACATGCAAACGCGCATAGAAATGCTCAGCTTAAAAATAATAAATAACCATTTATTATTAATTAACAACGTGAAAATTACCATTTGTCACATTTACGGACCGACATAAACTAGACTGTCGAATTATGAGCTATGTTGAAACTCATATTTATTATTGTTTATGATTCACCAGTGTTTCGGGATTATTAATTTGAAAACTGGATCATATTTGAATTTGTACTTATATTAGATTACAACATTGGACTACATTATAATGGACATGTGATGAACTTGGACATGCACTAGACTATCGAACTATTAGACTATTTGACTTAATAAATAATTACCGGACTTTTTTATACGGACTGGCACTGGATAATTATTGGATTACTAACCCAATAACCAATAAATACAAGTTGGAACTTCTAATGACTATTCATTTATTTATCTGCTTATCTAATTCATACCGGTTTATTCTTATTTTATACGTGTTTATTTCCTTTTATACTAGTGCTATATGATTTATGCTTTGGCGTGCGTTTTGTCAGAGTCTATGACTTCATACCACCACACGAAATGGGATACTAAACTTTTACAAACATTAATACAAATATTCCACGAAAACTAAAACACTCTATCTTTTGAAACTCATACGTATCGATTGCTTTCCGCGTATCATATTTTGAGACAAGCTTATATTCATTAGGTTATGCCGAATTCCGTATTCTTTGAGCTATACTTCTTTACACTGTTCTGCCATACTCCTTGGCACCGTTGTGATACTTACATCACTACATTCCAAGGTGAGTCATAGCCCCTTCTTTCACTTATTTTGAACTCTTTGGGGGAGATACATGCTCGTTCTACTTACAAATTTACTCGTTTACCTTAAACATTGTACTCAGTTGGATACACTCTATTCGTTTATTGAAACATAATTCTTGCTTTCATTTACACAAGTACTATAAACTTTAACGAATTACTTATGGATTTCACCCAATCTTTGACCCAGTTACGTTGGATTTCACCCAACGTGGGGGAAAACGAATTACTTATGGATTTCACCAAATCTTTGACCCAGTTATGTTGGATTTCGCCCAACGTGGGGCAAAGGAATTACTTATGGATTTCACCCAATCTTTGACCCAGTTTCGTTGGATTTCACCCAACGTGGGGGCAAACGAATTACTTATGGATTTCACCCAATCTTTGACCCAGTTACGTTGGATTTCACCCACGGTGGGGGCAAACGAATTACTTATGGAGTTCACCCAATCTTTGACCCGGTTACATTGGATTTCACCCAACGTAACCCACTACTTATTTCATCATTATTGGTATTTATTACAATTATCATTTCACACTTGAAACTATTGGAATCAACTGTTTTACTTACAAACTCTATGAACTCACCAACCTTTGTGTTGACACTTTTAGTAGGTTTATCTCAGGTCCATAATGAACAAGGATGGCACGGAGGAGCACATATATTTCAAGAGAGCTATAAATTTTATTATCATTCGAAAACTTATTTCGTAAATCTTTCAACTACAGGGACCTCATTTTGTAAACTCTGATATTCGAATGGTAAATCTTTCAAAACGACTCAAATAAAGATTGTTTTCTATCATTATAACTGTTATGCCATTAGGTAACACCCACTTTACATTCCGCTGCGTATCGCGAAATTGGGGGTGTTACAACATTCTATAGAAAATTAAAAACCTAGTACCAAACAATCGAAATTGTAAATAGTAAAATAATTATTAAAGATAACAACGACCATCTTAACAATTCATATTGGGTCAATGCCCGAGTTGAAATTGAAAAAACGATCATGCAATCATTTTATTTTCGTTTGAGAATGTTAGGAAAAAAATTTGGAGTTGAGATTTACCTAAAACATGAAGAAATGCATGCATTTAATCACAATAGATTTCACGTAAATATTATTATTAGATGATAAATAAGCCCAAGTTCGTTTGTGGATTTAGGATTTCTAGGTTACCTATATTATTGTGCCCTAATGAAAATCATAACATTCGGGGTTTTCATTATCTAACATGATATCGGAGCAGGTCTGATTTTCAGATCTAGATGGCTAAGTTGAGCCGATTCTTCTATGTCACCGCGTCAAACCCTAGCCGCCACCCACCATATATCCATTTTCAAAAAAAAAAAAAAAAAAAAACATGGTGAAGATTAATCTCTGCTTGTTGTCGGATGTCTTCATCAACAAATATACTATTTGCTTTTGCTACTGATTTGTCTTTGTTGCTACTTGAAGAATTGCTTTCGCATACTGCAGGAATTCTTCATCAGTAAATTATGTTTTTATTGCATTAATGGTTAACTATCCTTAGTTTTATTTTTATGTTTAGCTTCATGTTTTAATAACTGAAATGTTTCCTTCAATTCGAGCTTTAGCGATTTCGCCGCTCGAATTGCGGGGGAGTATTATTTGATAAATAAGCCCAAGCCCATTTTTGGATTTAGGGTTTCTAAGGTTACCTCTATATATTGTGCCCCAAGGAAATTCATAACATTCGGGTTTTTCACTATCTAACAAATATGTCTTACTCTTAAGATCATGAAATTTCGAAAACATGGACCAAATAGTTGATACTATGTTCCACATGATTAAAATTCACAACAACAAGCCTCATCCATAGACATGTTCAATGACCAGAGTTCCAGGCATAAAGGAACATCACAACTGCAAAACAATTGGTGACGTTTCTTGTCCTTATATTAGTTGTTCATAAGATTGGTTTGTCTTTCTTATGTTAGTTTTGGTTTGAAGCACAATTGGTGCGTTTGTTTCCCATCTTTATAATGGATTTAGATGTGGGGTTCACCCACTTCCTATGTACTTAAATGTTCTTTTGGAGTAATAAAATTTACCAGGGGTATCCCCTTTACCCAAAAATAGTTGGTGAGGATGTACCTGAACACCTTTGTGCCATGGAAATAGGGAGACATCAATTTGTGAAATGGATTGCGGACTATCAGTTACTAGTATGCCTGAAGCTCCCAGCTGACCTACACATGTATGACGGGGTCACGGATCCTAGTTCACACATCTGGCAATTCAAATGTGCAGCAAAAATAAATGCCTAGAACAGTCCAAAGGCCTGTCACCTATTCCAACACACCTTAACAGGATGAGCAGTTTTATGGTTCAAAGGCCTGGAGAAAGGCAACATCAAGGGATGGGAAGTTCTCAGGAAAAAATTCATCAAAAACTTACAGCCTAGAAGAGAATACATAGGCGATTACGTCAACTTGCAATTCATCAAACAAGTCCAGGATGAAAACCTGATAGATTTCACTGAAAGATGTAACGACGAAGCAAGCAAAATTCCAGGAGTCAGGAACGACCAGAAGATTTCAACATTCATTGGCAACATCATCAAAGGACATTTCAAAATTAAACTCACTCATAAAACAACAAAAATACGGCAAGAGCTACTGGATCGTTCCAGGGAGTTCGCAAAAACAAGTAAAAGAAACATCGCAAAGATTGAAAAAAAAATAACAGTAGTAGATTGCCTGTGCCAAGTTATTTGGCCATAAGAGATACCAGACAAACACATAAAATACGGGAAGAGCGTCGTCTTGATCCTAGGATTGAGGCATGGGAAGCTCCCCTGAGAACATTGTTTAAGACACCAACTGAAATCTTGGAAACAGAGAAAGAAGTAGTGGAAAAATGGCAACGGCCTCCACTATTAAGGGAAGAAAGCGAGAGAAACACAAGACAGTTTTGTAAGTTTCATGTTGATCATGGCCACGACACAAATGAGTGCAGAGAATTAAATAAAGAGATTGAGAAAGCAATCCAGGTTAGCGAACTTGAGCATTTGTACCAGGCAGCCAGGAAAAGGATAATAACCAAACCATAGCACTTAAAAATAGCTCAAAAAATCACAAAAAAGGACGAAATACCTTACGTTAACAAATCAAAAGGCAACGAAACCTCGTTATCAATTATTGAAACACCAAAACCCTAACCAGTCACCACTCCCTCAAATGAAACCCACCTGCATATGTGTTTAGAGAGAGAAATCAGGAACTAAACAAATGCAGCGGCAAATGCTCTTGTAAATAGTTCGAGCATTGATGATGGAAAACAGGTGTACAATATGCAGCGAACCTTATGAAACCGGTGGCCGTTCTAATGGAAAACATGCGTACAACATGCAGCTAACCCCAATAATCAAGTGCCAAGTAAGTGCAAAGCCCACTAACCAGTTGTTTAATCCCTCCAAGCTATCGGCTCGGCATGTGAACAGTGTCGGCCCAAGCCTCGGCTCCACATTTCACCCAAACTGCCTCGCTCCCTCAAGCTGATCCCCAAATCGGCGACTTCAAAACAGTGCCGGCTCCAAAAATATTTCAATGAATGTTATATAGTATAATATAATATACTCAGTTAAAATGACACGAGGAGTAAATACATACTATTATCATGATAATGCTTCATAAATTACGAAACTAAGTTGTGCCGTGTTTGGCAAATGGCAAAAAAATTTAAAAGTGTTTTTGACATTTTTAGTTTTCATTTGCTAAAGTTGATAACATAATTTGTCATATTAAAATACTTCATTTGAATAGAAAAGTTATACCTATATTCAAAATACTAGTAAAAAATATAATATCCGATCAATCTAATACAACAACAGTAGAATTTAGCAGCATATATATAAACCTTGTCTCTTATATTAATAAAAGGGAAAATTCCAATTTTAAGCCAAAAATCGAATTTAGGTCCACAATCAAGTCAGGTTTTTTGAAAATTCTAATTTTGGTTATGTGCGACCGTGCTACTGTGCGACCCAATTAAAAATGTGACATGTGGCATGACAGAAAGTACCATTTCAATGAGTATCTAATCTTTTGCTAACCAACTTGTATTTTGTCTTTTCCCACCCAAGTGTGCGACCGACGGCTACTCGACCACCCAAGTGTGCGAATGGCGGCGTAAAAATCTCTCAAAGATTTCCTCGGGAAGGAACACTAAATCTAATATAGATTTTGTTTATATTATATTTTCGTTTTTTTTTCACTTCTTCTTCTTTTGAAGCACACACACCTGAGAGAGATACTTTGAGTTACTATGATACCCTTGGTATTGTTCATTTGTTTATGCCTATTAAGATTAATAATTATTGATAATTGGGTATGAGGTACTGTTTATATGTGATTATGTGACAACTTAAATTGTTTGTGAGTTTGATTTGATAGGCATTTATGTGTTGGTTGTAGATGTCTTGATGGTATTATTACTTCCCATTCTTTTAGGTATTAAGCTCAGAATCTTGCATCATTACCTAAACTTTACCCTTATACATAGATCACACATAGTATTAAGTTACAATCTTATCCACACATCACTTTTAATTTCTGACCACCTATAGCTTTTAATCACACTTTTCCGACAATGGCTTCTAGTTTCCCATTCACTGATAGGCTAGCGGTTGAGGCTTGCTCACTAAGCAGAGCTCGTCAATTGTTTGTCTATTTCGAGAGGATTAGGGCAGTGAACATGGCTGAAGAAGAAGAGTTAAGAGCGTATGTCGAGGAAGCTAGGCAACGAACCATAGAGATTGACTTGTATTTGTTTGAGCTGGGGCAAATTTATGGTTCTACGGTATGTATCCATGGCCGTAGTATGCTTAGGCTGGCCTGTTACCAAGATGTTTCTAGGATTCTCTTGTACACACGTACTGCAGACGAGGCGCGATACAATGCTAATCTCCTTATGGAGTTTATTGGCAGCGTGTTGCGTCTTTAGGCATTTGTTGAAGGTCTAGGGCTATGTTTCATGGTTTTGGGAATGATGATGATGGTCTAGTTTTTATGTTTAATTGTGTTTGGGTATGATGCAGTCTATGTTTTAGTTTTTATGTTTTTACTGGTTATGAATGGGAAACTGACTTGGTAGCTTTTGGTCTCTAGAAGTTAAGTATATATGTAAATGTATCTATAATCAATGGAAATTTAAAATTATCTATACATTGTTATTGTTTGTTCTATTATTGTCTTTTATATGTATTGTGGTGGTTAGTTTGCAGAGTGACTGTCTTGAAACCACTTATGTAAAAGACACACCTTATTTTGCACACTGATGTTGTTGTCCTCAAATCATATTGATTTCCAATGGTTAGGAAACATTGTTATTTGGCATAGTTGATTCCTCGTATTCTTTGAAACAAGATAATCCAAACACACTCAGATCATGCTACATTGATATTAAAAAGTAATTGGCATGAACTGTGGTGTATGATTACGTGGTACGTCACTACATTGTTTAGTGTTTGTGTTTTTTGGTCATTTGTGCCTCTTTGGCATTGTGGATATCACTTACCTTTATCTGATTAACAGTAAGCCGCTGGTTTAGTTAAAATAACAACGCACTTGTTATCTTCTGTTTATTTTATTGTTTGTGGCAAAATTGTCGCGGCAATATTTGATATGTTAGCACCCGTTTCAGTTTATGTTTAACTTGTATTTGTTTAATAATTTAGGAATATCATGCGAAGGTCCGTGTTCGAAGCAAACTGCGTTACTTTCCGTTAATTAAGGACAGGTTAGATGGAAACCGGCGTACGTTATTTTGGTCCACATGTTTTGGCCCATGGTTAGATTTAACTTACGTTGATAATGAGGAGACACTTGTTCATTACATGCCGCAAAAGCATGCGAAATCAGATGATAACCACTATGACTTGCCACTTATTTATAACGTCAAAGGACATCATCTTCATTTTGGACGTCGTGAGTTCAACCTCATTACGAGTTTCAAATTTGGAATGCCTAGTTTTCGTAACTTTAGGACTTGTACTATTAAATTTCGTGACCGTGTGTTTCCTGACAAGATTGGTGAGCATTTAAAAAGCATCAATCTTCTTTATTTAATTGAGAATAAGGAGCTTTTTTCCAAAATCTCTGATGAAGACACAATTCGGGCGTGCCTCTTGTTAGCCCCTGAGGTCATTTTTATGGGCCGTGAATTGATATCTGTGGTGGTCGATCCATTAGTTAGGCTGGTTGAGAATTTATAAGCCTGGAATGATTTTCCCTGGGGGGAACACATTTGGCGTCTGTTATACGATGTGATTTGGAATGTTAACTCTTTACAGAGGGATTTGTATCATAAGGGACTAAATCTGAACCCCAACTATGTTCCTTCGTATTCATTGGGAGGGTTTATTTCGCCATTTAAGGTTAGTAATTTCACGCAAATGCTTTTAATAAATTATTTTGTAAATAGAGTAAAGAAGTATGACTAATAATTGTATGTTTTTATATTAGATATGTATTTTAGAGTCATCTACGCAGACAGCCCGTTGGTGGAGGAAGGACCCTAATGTTATTCCAAGAGGTGTTGCATGGACTAAGAAGGCTGCTTTTGAACCATCTGAGTATTTTGGAGAGCTTTTTCCTGAGGTAATTACTAAACATAAATTATTATTGTTAAAAGTGTATCCGTGAATGGTCTATTAATTTTTTTTGAGATCTTATGAAGATTGAAACTGAAAATTAGTATTTATGTTAAACGCGTATCCCACTTATATTTGTTGAATTTTTGTTAGGGTCAACAAACCAACCATGATCTGTATCCAACAAGGGATGAGGCAACGTCTGAATGGTTTAGACGAAGTGTTAAGTTTTTTAATTGGTATGCACCTAGACCAGCGCCCGTTGCAGAAGTTGGGCTCTTTGAGGACTACCTTCGCAAAAGAAGTGAAGCCCGCAAGAAAATGCAAGTTGAGGACGCAGAGGCAGATGCAGAAACTCGTACCAATGTTCGTTCGGTTTCTATTGTGGATCGTGTTGAGAGTATACAGGAAATGTGTGGACCTTTGTTGAATCTACTGGCAGAGGTTAAGAGTTTGAAAGGACGTGTCCACACACTTGAAACCATTATTCAGTTTTGTTTTCATATATGACATTATGTAAACATTGGTACTGGTTAATTGATTGTATTCAAATAATGATTACAAAATATTTTATTTTCCAGTATATTACTCGAAAAAAAAGCGATGGACAAAGGGTGGTCTATCTGAACAAGTCTGACCAGAAGTTGTCTAAGGATAGTAAAAAAGTAATTTCCAATTACGATAATTTGTTTACACAATTGGTCAAAGTTGTTTACGTTTTCGTTGCTTTCATTATACTTAAAACCCTTGCAGGATAGAACGGAATTCGGTGATGATATGGAGATTGATCTTGCTGAGGAGTTTTGCACAGAATTAAATGACAATTTCCTCAATTTGTTTGACTCGCCGATTCAGTGCTTTCAGCAATATGTAAGTGATGCATAACACATATCAGTTGGTTTCGAACTTGTCTTCTAACAACTAAATTAACTTGTTGCAGAATGTTCATCTGAAAGTCGAGAAAGTATCTGAGAGAGATACATCACCACAGAATGTGAAAGTTGAGAAAGTTCCTCAGAAACATACATCACCACAAAAATCTTTTAGAGCTGACAAACAAGGATGTACAACTTGTACTAGTAACACATATTAGTAAATTTAGATTTATGGTCTAAAAACACATATAACTTGTTGCAGAATGTGCGTGTTAAAGTTGAGAAAGTATCTGAGGATAATGTTGAACAAGTTCGTATCTCTTTTAAGAACAACACACTTATGTTGAATTCTATCATGTATGATAACTTGGTTTGTATTTTGTCTTGTGACTTGTCGCAGAATGATTGGGTCATTTTGGATGAGGATTTGAAAGATGATAAGCATGAGGCTGAGATACGTAGGGTGGATGCGATTAGGGAAGAGACTATAAGACTGAGACAGGAAGAAGAAAAAAGATATGGGGGTGGTGGGGTGAAGAAATTGCCGCACATGAAGCTTGCTTTACAACGTTCTGGACCAAGGAAATTGCCGCACATCAAGTATGGGGAAAGTAGGTAGGAACTCTTCTTCCTGTCTCGAGCAAAAGGAACCTGTACAGTTTTAACTTGATCATCGTTAACATTTTGGACCAGATCTTTGTCATCATTCACATTTATAACGTCCACATCAGTCTCTTCTTCTAAATTTTTTGCGACCTCATGTAACTGAGTTGTATCCAAACAAATAAATTAAAGGAATGTCAAAGGAAGTTAAGTTTGTATTTAATGAAGACTATGCGCAAAAACTTTTTAATGAATACTCGAGACACAATACTTGACCAAATTACTACAAGTCCGATAGGTGTCTTTCCACCGTAACGACCAAGTGCATTAAATAGAGTCTCAAACAATATCACTACGAGCTAAAAAAATGTGGACAACGAAAAAACGCATTTACTACAGACTTGGAACGTCTAGACTACTGATGGAAGCAAAGTATTCACGTAAGTAATATACGTTTATTTGTTGTTAGACATGATTTTTTTGGAACAATTACCAATGTCGTTTGAGTTTCTACTTAATGCATTTGGTGGTTACGGTGGCAAGACGAATAAAGTACTACAAGTAGATGTTCAACTAGTATATCAAAAACTAAAGTTTCACTTATATGTACACAACCTGGTTAACAATTAATTGGAAGGTCCAGTGAATAACTCATAAAACCGATTTCCGTAACCACGTTAAGGCAAAAATTAGAACAACTAACCTATTGTATACGTATTCAGATATAACCAAGTAATCATTTGCCAGATATATACGCAAGTGTCAGTGCGTATCATATATTTCCAACTCCTCTATCTTTTAGTTCATAATATTTTTATATTATATAGAAATACACGACAGTTATTGATAAAATTACAAGTAGAGTCAACCCATCAACAATAAATTTAAACAAATAACATTTATTTACCCGAGGAGGGGTGAAGCTAATCAACTCCATCAAAGCTTCCACTGCTATCAATCCATCACTAGGCGATTGACAGATGTCTTTAAATTCTTCGTCAACATGCATTTTTTCTTCAGCCTCGCAATCCTTAACCAGAAAACAGAAATTCATTAAACAAATAAGACAATGACATATGATATCATACATAAATAAAGAATAACAATATGTTAAAAACCCTTATGTAAAAGACACACCTTTGCATCATGAACAACAAAATCATGATCGTTAACAACATTGTTCATAGAGTTATCAACATCGACCGGCTTGTTCACCACATTGTTAACATCATCAACTGACTCGGTCACACACTTGTTCACCCCATTCCTACCAGCTTCGACATCTCTACCACCATTACAATCATCCACAAAATCATGCCCAAATTTGTTAACATCCTTATAAACATCTTTAAGACTGTTACAAACACTAACAGAAACATCAACCAAATTATTAACACCATCATGACCATTGTTAACAGAACAAACTCCCAATGAAACATCCGATAATTTCTTAACATCATCATGATTCCCTTTCTTAACACCATTATCAACACCCACATATACGTCTACCAAATTGTTAAAAACATTATCACAATCCTTAACACCATTACTAGCAATCACTGAATTTTCACCACCAGTTAAAGCTTCACCAATGTTAAGCCCTATGCTTTCAGCGAGGCTTCAGTAGTTGTTCGATTGCAGTTAAACGAATACTAATAGTTTTGTAGTTGGTTAATTCACGTTCCATGTCCACCAACTTCTTTACAAGTTCTGATTTGGTCAACCCATTGAAGCCTTCATCAACAACATCTTCATTGGCCTCGCCTTCTTGCTCGACACCTTCTTCCTTAACACGTGAACACACTTCAGTACGGACACGTACATCACGTTTAACAAATTTACGAGAAATCCTTGGCTTGATCTTATTCCGTGCCACTAGTTTATGAGATTCACTGTTTGATGTCTCGAGACTTTGGATATACTCAAGATTGGATCGCCACCAAAGAGATTGCTTCTCAGCCGGTGTCGGCATGAGGAGTTGGATTGGTCTTGTCGAATAAAAAAGACGGTTATAATGAGATTTATAAAACTTTGTATGATCAGCCCAAGCAACACCATGAGGGATAACACCATCTTTTTTTTTCCACCATAAGCTTGAATTAGGAAAGATTTCCAGTACAAAAATCTGCAAGTTTAACAAGAATTCAGTTAGAAGGTAACACTATCTATTAGCAAAATTAATAGCTACTTTTATAATTACACGAAACATATGTATCATGTATCGGTCCTACATTGTTTGAAATCGACTAACCAAACTACTAGTCCGATAGGCGTCTTTCCACATCAATTCAATTATAGCTATGCTATGTTTCAACTAATAAATTAGCCAAAATGAATATCTATTTGGCTGATGCTAACACAAAAACTTATTATATATAATTGCAAGCAAATATAAATAATCATTAAATATCCATATGAAGTAAATAAAGAATATGTTAATACAAATATCGTCTAAAAATGTTATTTATATTTTACGATCTTTGCTAAATTTTGTTAATGACAATTATAAACTTTATCTTTAGCAAAGCATAAATATAAGTTAAGTCTTTTACATTTATAGTTACAAGCTTTTAAAACTCATAACATGCTACATACATGATCACTAGTTTATACATGATACATACATTTTACATTTTACATATTACATTTTAATTCTTAAAATGGAAATATGTACATGACATCATGGCATACATCATATTGAGATCTTTAGATATCTTGAAAGATTTTGAGAATATCATGGAAAGATCTTCAAGCAAAGAATTGGATATGGTAATATCTTGGCAAGATTTGGAAAGATATTTAGAGATTTGCTGTCAGGGACTGGCGGAACCAAATGGCATAACGGACGGAACCCTCAATTTGGTTCCGCCTAATCTGTGGCCTGTTTTATCCATTTGCCTATAAATAGCAGGCCACTCATTCTTGTTTACTCATCACTCATAAGCATATACATTAGTATACATTCTTTCATTCATTACTAACCCATTCATATTACATATTTCATTCTTAGTGATCTTTCTTTTGTAGCAAAGAGATCAAAGCATCACAAGCTTCAACATACTATTTCAAGACTTGTTAGAGTAGTAACTATGTGATTTAATTGTATTTCACACATCATTGTTATACCAAACATTCAGTAGTGATCGGTTAGTATTTTAGTCCTTAAAATACGTAGAGTGTCGGGAGTGGTTGTGCCTCTTGTAAAAGAACTCGGTATCTAGCTTTGTACCGGAAAAAGTGTAAGCGACGTTAGGTTGGTTCTACCTTGAACTAGAACTCGGTATTTAGCTTTGTACCGAAAAAAGTGTAAGCGATGTGTATAAAGGTTTTCTCCGCCGAGAAGGGAGCTTGTTTCTTAGTGAAGAAAAACTCTCGAGTTAGAGGCTCGAGGAGTGGAGTAGGGCAAGGAAGAGAGTCCTTGTAGACCGAACCACTATAAACATCCGTGTTGTGATTTTATTGTTTCTTTCCTTACTTGCTTTATTTATATTGTTTGATTATTTGCATTAAGTTGAAATCACGTTAAGTATTCAAAGCAAATTAATTTTAAAAAAAAGGTAAAAACTATTCAACCCCCCTTCTAGTTTTCCACAATTGGCATCAGAGCTACGTTACTCAAGATCTTTAAAATATATTGTATTTTAAAACTCGAAACAATCCATGGATTTTGAAAATTTCAAAGAAGGGAAATCTATGCAAAGACCACCACTATTTGAACCAAATAGTTTTATATATTGGAAAAACCGCTTTGAAACTTATGTGAAGTCAAAGAATATAGATCCATGGTACATTATTGTAGAAGGTGACCCTAAACCCGTAATTAAGGATATATCAAGTGGTCGGGATGAGGATATTTCTCTTACTCGTCAAAGTGATGAGCAAAAGAAATTAATTGCTAAAAATAATGAAACTAAAATGATGCTCTATAATACTTTACCTAGGAAAGAATATGAAAGAGTATTTATGTGTAAAACCGCTAAAGATATTTGGCAATCCTTAATTATCACTCATCAAGGGAACTCACAAGTAAAGGATAACAAAATTGATCTTCTTGTTCAACAATATGAACAATTTGTTATCCCTGAAGATGAGACCATTGATGTAATACCTAAAATTCAGATAACTTGTAAAATGACCAAATTACCCCTGAAATTATAAAACCAAAATAAATAAGCTATAAAATTCAGAAACGATTCCAAAATTCTGAAAACGAACCATATATGTAACGAATTAATTTCTGGGACAACACTACATTATTTTGAATGTCCAAGAATTACAAAATACATATATACATAATTATATATGCACCGAAATAAATTAAATAAAACTAATTATATTTACAAAATCTTTAAAACAAGATAAATACAAACTAAATAAGGGAATTATGTACAAAATCGAATTGTACTCTTATGATAATCTTCTAGGGCTAAAATTCTGGACCCAAGCCCCCTCCTAGGTCGGTTTATATAATATAAATACAAACAACATATTTTATAAAACCCTATTTTGCCAAAAACCCTAGATCGACAAAACTAAAATCCCTCAAACCCTCATTCGACCTTCTGGACCTGAGCAAGAAATTTTCTGGAGTTCATTGAGGTGTAAGGAGGCTACGAAAAATAGGAGTTGGAATTTAAAGGCACTCGTGTGATTGTGGCAAATTGTTTGTTCCTATAATCATACGCAAGAGGTATAATTTTCTACGACCAAACCTTACATTGTAAACTTAATCTAGTATTTTTCTTGTGATCTTTAGGTCGTATATAGCTCAGGAAAAATAAGAAAAATGAACCATGCAAGCTTAATCATGCGTACGAAAAATGATGAGTTAAAACACACGTAATTTACAAATAAAATCAAACGAATTTTCTGGATGATGAACATAATTTTTACGTGTTCCTTGATGTTAATACAAGCTTAGAAAATAGCCATGTGATTTGCAGAAGCTTAGATTAATTATTTTTTGATTTTTGTTTAAACCGTATATTATGTGAAAATGGAGAAAATTGGGAAAAATCCTTAAACGATTAGGGTTAGGGTTTTGTGTGATGAATCTGGTCTAATTAATGCACATTAATGATGTGATGATGATGGTTTGATGATTGGTAACTTTAGGGTTAGGGTTTGGATATTAAAAAGGTTATACGATTTGGAACATAAATGACAAGGGCTTGTTTTGCCAACTTTGAAACTTAAAGGTTATTTTTATAATGTTAATTAGGTCAGTAAAAATGTAGGAAAAATATAACTTGAGGGTCCTAAGTGTAAATATTGTAAGAAAATGAATTAATGATAATTGAAGGGTACGATTTGTAATTATTTAAAATGGAAGGACTAAAAGTGTAAATTCTGGAAACTTGAAGTTATTTTGAGTAAATAATGTCATTAAGGGTATATTGTGTAATTTTGACTATTTATGGGCTTGATGTGTAACTATAAATAAATTGTGATTTAAATTGTAAGTTTCGTAAAGTTAAGGGACCAAATGTGTAATTAATGAATTCTGAGGGGTCAAATTTATACTACATGTAATTCTGAGGATATGTTCAGTAACTTTGTAATATAAGGTGCTTGTTTGGTAAAATAAATATTATAGGGATTAAAACATGAATTATGTAGATGAAGGGTTTGTTTTGTAAATTATTCGACTAAAGGGTATAAACTGTAAATTGTGAAATGGAAGGGATTAAAAATGTCATTCTGAATAATAATGAGTGTTTAAATCAGTAACTTAAAGTATTTTCATTTTAAACCTTTGAATCTAATGAATTTATAATTTAAACCCTAGAACTGTGTATACCTGTCGTAATTACCCTTAAACTTTTGTAACTTGATAAAATGTACCTTACTCCCATAATAATCTTAATAAGGACTTAACCTAATCTGTGATATTATTAACTTACTAATAATGGAAATATAACTAAAGACCCTTTGGACTTCTGTCTTCTACTCCTTAGGTTCAAGGAAGGAGTAATCTAATCCCTGTCAGCTTTCATCTTTGTGTTTCTTGCATTCGTAATAAGGTACAGATATTCTGCCCTCTGTCAGTAAGGGTCTTTCATTTCCCTTTTCCTTCAGTTCTCATTTTCCTTATTAGGATCCCCTATACCATTGCTATGTTTCCCGCTTGTTGTGAACCTTCCATGTGATCTTTTGTTTTGTGAATCTTCATGAACTTTGTATTTGATCTCTTGTTCTGAACCCTGAATTGTGAACCTTGTTTTGAATCTTAATCTAATAGACTTGTTATAAAACTAAATTGATTTTGATATAAACCTTAATCTGTTAAATCCTTATTTGAACTTAAGTGGTTTTGAACCGTATTTAAACTATATACGAAACGTTTTGGGAAAAGCTATTTCAAAATAAGCAATATCACTTTTAAGGAAGTTATTAAAAGTTTTGGAAAACCGTTTTGAAGAAAGCTATTTGTAAGATCAGTTGTTATGAAAACCATTTTTGAAGGATTGTTTAAATGGACTTTTAAATAGAAACCTTTAGAGATAAACTGTTGATATGAAACTTTGATTATAAACTTTTGTTACACTCTTTTGAACCATTTGATATAATTCTTTAATCTGAACTTAAACTTTGACATAAAACTTAACCTGATAAATTCTAAGTTGAACCTATGATATATAATCTTGAACTGTTTGACATGAACCTTTGCCATGTACCCTTAGGGTATGACCTTTGATTATTGATAGTACGTTTGACCTTTGACCTACAGTTCGATATTACGAGCCAATCACTAGGCATGAGGGTTTCATGTCCATGTCATTGACGCACCTCTGACATGACTCTAGGGCAGGAGAGTGATGACCTGTTCCGTCCCTTATTTATTATTTGCTATGGCCATTATAATTATGATTATTGAATTGTCTGTGGGGCGTATGGATGCACTCTAGATTTGTCCTGTTATCTGTATATGTTATGTTATATGTTTATTGTTATATTTATCTGGTGACTGATGGTGTGTGCGATGCACGTCTTTCACATATCTGGGAGCTAGCTACTCTATTTAGTTACATTTGCAATGATATGATATGGTTTGTTTCTGGGCTCGTGATAGATTCCTGATTTCTTTGTCTATTGAACCTCATGAATTTTCCCTATTACTTGTTCCTTATCTTTTCTTTAGTCTTATTCCTTATTTATTCCTGTCATCTCATTCCTACATCTTAAGTTATCGGTATGACCTGTATTCCTGATTCTTCTTGATTTTACTATCTATTATTGTTTGTTACCGTTATATCTGTTCACTGAGCTCTCGTAGCTCAGCCG
This sequence comes from Artemisia tridentata subsp. tridentata, assembly GCA_021014915.2. Lineage (NCBI taxonomy): Eukaryota > Viridiplantae > Streptophyta > Magnoliopsida > Asterales > Asteraceae > Artemisia > Artemisia tridentata. Next base: position 193,703,604 of record CP139507.1, read on the forward strand.
CATTTCTTTTCCTGCGGCAGGTTTTAGTAGGAAGCTAGGAATGAGAGAAGAGTGTACCTTTGGACTTAGAAGCTTGGATAGCTATGCTGGATTTAGAAGTGAACCGAAGATAATATACTTTAGACATAATGTTTTGGAATTTTTCATTGTAAACCTATAGATTTAGTATTTCATTTGTTATCCTTTGAGATTTTTGTATTACTGGAAATGTATGCTTGGTTTTGTTCTGATGTGAATCCATTGTTGTGATATCTTTACCCTTGTCGGGTTGGGGTGTTACAATTGATAGTGCATTTGCTAGGTTTAATACTATTATTACTTCTCTTAAAGCACTTGACAATTCTTTTTCTAGTAAGAACTTTGTCAGGAAATTTCTTAGAGCACTTCATCCGAAGTGGAGAGCAAAGGTGACGGCCATTGAAGAATCCAAGGATCTTTCAAGCATGCCACTTGACGAGCTCATAGGAAATCTCAAAGTTCATGAGATGGTGATGGAAAAAGATTCAGAGATAGTCAAAGGTAAAAAGGAAAAGATCAAGTCCATTGCCTTAAAATCTAGGGTAGATTCAAGTGATGATGAGGAGTCTAGTTCAGGTAGCGAAGATGAAGAGTATGCCATGGCCGTAAGAGATTTCAAGAAGTTCTTTAGAAGACGAGGGAAGTTCGTAAGACAACCTCGAGAAGAAAAGAAATCCTTACGGAAAGACCATGATGATAAGAGAGGAAAAGTAGATAGGAAGTGTTTTAGGTGCTGGGATACTAGTTATCTAATAGGAGAATGTCTAAAGCCACCCAAGAACAAGACTCAAAGAGCCTTTGTTAGTGGTGCTTGGAGTGACAGTGAAGATGATGACGAAGAGCCTAAGAATGAAAAAATTGCTCTTATGGCTCATGACTCTAACGAGGTACAATCTGACTCATCTTACTTCTCTATTGATGATGACACCTTAGAAATAGAATATAACAAACTGTGTGAAATTACCCTAAAAATCATAAACAAAAATAAGTTTTTAAAAACCAAAAAGGAATTTTTAGAAAATGAAGTTTATTGGTTAAAAGAAAAAAGTGATACGATTAGAAAAGGGTAAAGCCATTAATGAAACATGTGTTTCATGTTAAGAACTTAAACTATAATTAGAAATACTTAAGATCACACAGGAAGAACTTATCAAACAAAACTCTAAATTTAAAAGGTTTGATAAAAATATTAGTTGTGTAGATGAGATAATGAAAGTTCAAAAGTTACCTCATGATAAAAAATGGATTAGGCTTTATGAAACTAGGAGACTTAAGTAGTTTTAAGAAACAAGCCGCTAAAGTACAAGAAACTGTTCCAACAAGTTCAGAAACCCACGGATCCCACGGAACCAAAAATTTGGTTCCGCCAGTAGTGGAAAAGGGTTCCGCGGTTACTGTTACTAAATAGAAGGATTGCACTTCGGCTCGTACTGAGTTTATTAAAGTCACAAGAAAACCTAGTACTAGCTCAACTGTTAAAAAACAAAAACCAGCTGTTACCATAGGAATAGGACAAGCTAAAAATGAGTTTAGAACCAAAACTGTTCAACAAAGACCTAGAACTACTTTTCCCAAACGCCCCTTTCCAAAGAGTAATTACAACACACAACATCATTATCAAAATAGTTGGAACCTAAACACTCCTAGGAACTATCAAGGTCCCAAATTTATGCCATGGAACCCATATCCACCGTTTCCTTACATGAATCAAGTAAATGGGATGTTTAACCCAAATGGACCCATGAGATATTGGGGACCAAATGCTTGAGTTTTTCTTAAACATAGGTATGCTTGAAAGTTGGATTGGAACCAGATGAGTGGATTAACGACAGCGGGTGTTCAAGGCACATGACGGGAAATAAAAGCCTTTTTCTTAACCTACCAAGCATACGACGGAGGTAATGTTACGTTTGGTAGCAAGCTTAAAAGTAAAATCATCGAAAAAGGTACTATCTCTCATGACTCTCTCTCTATTGATGATGTTGCTCATGTTGATAACTTAGGTTTTAACTTACTTATTATTAGTCAACTATGCTGTTCCAAAAAAAAAGTATTAGTCAACTATGCCGTAAAAAGTATGACGTCATTTTCAGTGAAAAAGGAAGTAAGATACTTAAAAATGGTATAACCATAGGAAAAGGTGTTTTGAAGAATAACGTATACGTTATGTAATTAGACAAAACATCTAAAGACAAACTTTGTCTCACCTCCTTAGACGACAACTCAACTCTGTGGCATAGACGCTTAGGCCACGCCAATATGAGACTCATCCAATCTCTATCATCTAAGGAACTCGTTAGGAACCTACCCAAGTTGAAATATGACCAACACTTTTGTGATGCTTGCAAAATTGGGAAACAAGTTCATAATAGCCATAAGGCTAAAAACATGGTGTCTACATCTAGGTGTCTAGAATTATTGCATATGAATTTGTTTGGTCCATCCGCTATACAAAGCTATGGAGAAAACGTCTACACTTTGGTCATAGTGGATGATTATTCAAGATACACTTGGACTAAATTTTTGAAAACTAAAAACGAAGCTTTTGATAAATTTGAAATTCTAAGTAAGAAAATTCAAAATCAACTAGGAAATAGCATTGTGTCAATTAGAACGGACCACGGTCGTGAATTTGACAATGAAACTCAATTTGGAGCTTTTTGTGATGCTAATGGCATAACACATAATTTCTCGGCTCCTCGAACTCCTCAATCAAATGGTGTAGTAGAACGTAAAAACAGAACACTTCAAGAAATGAGTCAAACAATGCTAAATGAACAAAATATACCACAAAAGTTTTGGTGTAACGCCGTTGACACATCCACATATATCTTAAATAGAGTCTTAATTAGACCATTTTTGAATAAAACACCATATGAGCTTTATAGAGGCAAAAAGCCTACTTTAGGATATTTTAGAGTTTTTGGAAGCAAGTGCTTCATTTTAAACACTAAGGATTACCTTACCAAGTTTGACCCAAAGTCTTATGAAGGTGTGTTCCTTGGATACTCACAAAATAGTAAAGCATATAACGTCTTGAACAAAGAAACCTCAAGAGTCGAGGAATCGTTGAACGTAACATTCAACGAAAGTACACCTCCCTCTAATACATCACCTTTGGTAGATGATGACTTTGTTGAAAGTCAAATGGTTGAAAACCAAGAAAATCTAGATAATGATAAAGAAGATGAACCTTTAAATAAGGAAATAGTCAATATCAAAGAATCTAGAAGTCATCTATTAGATAACGTTATAGGAGAAATTAATGAAAGAACCTTAAGATCAAAAGTTCAAAATCAAAGTAATTTCTTTTGTTTCATTTCAACAATTGAGCCCAAAAATATAAATGAGGCCATAAAAGATGAATCTTGGGTTATAGCAATGCAAGAAGAACTAAATCAATTTGTTAGAAATGATGTTTGGACATTAGTCCCTCAACCTAAATGTCAAACCATAATTGGAACAAAATGGGTGTTTAGAAATAAAATGGATGAAAATGGTGTAGTGTCTAGAAACAAAGCTAGGCTAGTAGCTCAAGGCTACAATCAACAAGAAGGTATGGACTAAGACGAAATATTTGCACCGGTTGCTAGGCTCGAGTCAATTAGAATACTACTTGCATATGCATGTGCACATGACTTTAAACTTTTCCAAATGGATGTTAAAAGTGCATTCCTTAATGGTTTTTGTGGAAAACTAGAAGGGGGGTTGAATAGTTTTTTGCCGTTTCTTTTGTTTTAATTTGTTAGTTATAGGTAAACATTCACAAATTAAGTTATCACACAATATAAACTAGAGATAAAGAGATGAAAGATCAAACCACATAACACAAGTGTTTATAGTGGTTCGGCTTGCAAGAGATCCTTATCCTTGCCCTACTCCACTTCCTCGAGTTGCTTACTCGAGAGATATCTTTCACTAAGAAACAAACTCCCTTCAAGGTGGAGAAAACCTTTACACGTCGCTTACTTCCTTTTCCGGTACTAAGCTAAACACCGGGTTCTTTTCACAAGGTAGAACCAACCTGACGTCGCCTACTTACTTTACCGACACTAAGCTAGATGTCGAGTTCTTTACACGGGTACAACCACTCCCTACACTCTTTGTACTTTAAGGACTAAAGTACTAACCACACTTACTGATCTAACTGATACAAATGATAAGAAACACTTAAAGTGTTTACACAGAACCTATACTGCAACTTCACAACAGTCTGCTTGTTTGAAGCTTGTATACTTGATCTTCTTTGCTACAAAAGAAACATCAATGATATTTATAACTACTATGGTTAGTAACTAAAGTGTATGTATGTGTTTTTCTTTTCTAAGTGGATAATAAGATCAAATGCCAAGCCTGCTATTTATAGGCAAGCAAGGAAAGGCTCCTACGGATCCGGCGGATCCCTCAGAAGGGATCCGTCCTTGTATGGACTTGGATCCGTGGGATGGTGACAGCTATGGATTAGTTGTCTCTTACCATATCTTAGTTGTATCTTACCATATCATCCAAGATCTTCAAATGTCAACTATGTTGCTTGCATATCTATCCAAGATATCTTACTAAGATTGTATTTGTGATGTATACCATGATATCACTTAGTAACTTAAACTAAAGTTTCCATTAAAGGAAATACACATGTAATATAATGTTAGTGATCATGTTATATAAAAGATGTGTTTTGAAAAAGTCTTTAACTAGTATTTATAATTTGCTTAAGGAGTATACTTTGTGTTTGTCATGAACAAAACATTAAGCAAAGATCGTAAAATATAAATAACGTTTTTAGTACGATATTTGTATTAACAATCTCCCCTTTTTGTTGATGACAAAACATAAATTATATTTTTAAGCAAATAAGTAAATATAGTTTAAATCCCTTTTAAAAATATAGATTAAGTTTTTAGTTATTCAAATTTTGATTACTATTATAAAATAGCTTAGTATGAACTAATTATGTAAACTTAATCCTTTTTCCTTTCTCCCCCTTTTTGTCGAAACAAAAAGAAGAGGTGCGTGGCGGAATGTGATTTTGAGAACTTTAATAGCTCCCCCTTGTTTTATACTCCCCTTAAATGGAGTAATCAAGGAAATGATGCATGAATCTACAAAACAAACGGTTAGTTATGACATGCTTATGAAATGCTCCCCCTCGATGTATACTCCTCATTACTCGAGTACCAACGTATACTAAGAAGGGTGTGGTATGCTGCAAATGAAGTGTTAGTAATAAATGACTTCAATGAAGAAGTAAAATGCTTGTTAAGTGTTCTTCGAAACAAGCCTATCAATATGTTTGACTTTAACAAGTAAGTGTCTGATCATTCCATGTATCTAAAGCAATCATACGCAAGATATAATATATAATGAAACTTATGTGACAAAAGTCATGAAATGATGTTACAAGTATAAAAGGTATCCTAAAAAGTCCTAAAACAAATGCCTATGATGAAGTGAAGTTAAGTTAGTGACGCTAGTGTTGGTGTTAGTTAGTGATAACTTAATTGATGACTAAAGGTTGATGCAGGTAGGTTTGTTGCTAATCCATGAGGTTGATGATTAGTGAAGAAGATGATGGAAGGTGGTGGTTTTAAAGAATGCAATGATTCTAATGTATAGCAAATGCTATAAAGGTATTGAAGATGGTTGATACCTATATGTAGACGAAAATGACATCATATGCTGAGAGAGTTGGTTGGAATGAATGTTCTGTTTGTACTTACAGTGACATGCTTGATATGAATCAGGAATGAAGATCATGAGATCCTATGATTGTGTTCTAGATACTTAAGATGTCTTAGATGAGATGAAAATTCTATACTTGTTGGTTACGAGAAGGTTGTTTGGTTTCTAAATGGTTAAAAACTGAACTTGGTACCTACGGATTTAGCGGATCCAAAATTTTGGTTCCGTCTTTATAGTCTTTTGGTTCCGTGTGATAAAAATTGATTTAATCAATTTTTGTTGATTTGATCTAATGAAGGTTTAAGCTAAGGTTTACTCACAATTATGGAGTTGGTTTTAGTAATTTGAATCAAGGTTTTGGTGCAGAACTACAATGTTGAACTAGTAAGGTGTTATGACGATAGTATTGAAAATTACTTTTTGTGTCAAAACAAGATATCATATTTTAGAGCATAATTATATATTGAAAATTTGTTTGTGACGAAAGTCTCAAACATGAAGGTTCCTAGAGACGATAAAATCTTAAAAGCGATTATTGTGATGATACTACAAACTTCTATTTTGTTTGTTTTGATGATGACATGATGGAGGCAAGCCATTTAGTTTCTAAGTTACTAATGTCGTAGATGTTTGAAACCATATTGTTGTCATCTTGAGTGTTTGTTTTATCAATCCACATAGATTCATCCAAGTGTTGAAGAGTGGTAATAATGTCATGTGATGGGTTAATTATTAAGCTTGAAGATGGGGATGAGATTCTTTCTTTAGGTGGTGATGATTGAGGTTCATGAATCTTTGGATGGAGAGAATGAACTGTCATGGGTCCTAAGTTTTCAAGACTTATTTGTGGAGAGGTGGTTGATGTAAGTTGAAGATCTTCTAATTCTTCAGAATGTGGTTGTGGAGATGTTGATGGTGTCCTAAAGAGTTCCATAGGTTTAAGTTTTGGTGAAGATGGTGATAATGCAGACTTCTTAGTTTGTGGTGGAGCGGGAGCTAGTGGTGTTGTAGTTGCTACAGGAGTAATGGTAGGAGGTGATGTTGTTGTATTGGATGAGTTTGTAGCGGATGAAATTGAAGAAGAGTTTATGTTGACTATGGAAGTCGTAATAGTAGTTGTTGTGGTGTTTGGAGATCTAACAGGAAAGGTTACATTACGAAGTGGGTTTGCATACCAATAAGGTCTGACACTAATTCTAGCCGTGCGTCTGTATGGTCTAGACATGTGAACTTTCTGGAGATGGTATGTGAATTTTGTGTAGTTTTAGTGTGCTATGATTATCTCTAACATTTATACTTCCTAATTGTATGAAAATTGGTGTTTGGATTAAATGATTGTGAATGACTTGAAACAGGATAAAGTTGTTTGTCCTATAGTCAGACCATAGAAATGGAGTTGTGTGATTTTGTTGTAGAAACTTTTAGGTGAAGTGTGATGGCTAAAATGTGTAAGAGAGAAGATGGTTGAGTTGTGTTGTGAATTGAAAATCCTAAAGTTCTAATTTATAGACAGAAGGTTTGTGAGTCTGTGTGTTTGGATTTGATGTGAATCCAATAGAAAATGTTGGTTTCTAATGATTTGGAACAGAGATTTGTGCAGGTCATATCAATGAAGTCAATCCATTAAGCTTGGGTTGAGTAATATGTTGTGGATATGCAGTTAATACAAGAGGATAGTGGAAAATCTGATGATTTGATATGTCCACGGATTTGACGGATCCCTAAAAAGGGTTCCTTCTTTGTATTGGTTTGGTAACTCACACCTAAAGTTTTAAAAATTTAAATTTTGGTGGGAAATTTTGTTCCTAAGTTTCTAAGAATTCCTAAATGATTCTAAGATGAATTATGATTAGTACATGAATCCTAGATGATACTAAACACTAAGATTTAAGAATCGGGATGAGTTTAAAAAGTTTTAGAATTTTGCTGGGAAACCTGCGGATCCAAAGTGGATAAAAGGCGGAACCATTTTCTGGGATCCGCCAAATCCGCAGGTAGGCGGATGGCGGATCCAACGATTAGCCTTGGCGGAACCCTGTTTTGGGATCCGCGGGATCCGTAGGCCTAAAACTAAGAAAGTAAACAGAACATATGTCATATTTCGCGTTTTTAGACGAAAACCCGAAAATTCATCTAGACCTTACTTAACATCTAATATGTATATCAAAACAACTAAATATGACAATATTAACACATGATTCCATATGGTTTAATCCATACTTAGAAACTTACCGTTTATTCCAATCATAGGTTTAGACTTGACAAATAGATAACTCCGAGTGTTATCAATCTGCAATAATCAGTTAGTTCATATACACAAAAATAAATCTCAACCAAGTATAAAAATAGACCTAATCATTAAACTTCATCATTTGAGCCAAACAGTGGCATAAGTTTTGGAAAATTGATAACCATGTGCATTATCATCAGTTAAAGTTGAGCTAGAACACATAAGCATAAATTACTAAAGACAAGTCTTAACGAACAAAAAAAAATGATCATATAGGATCTGAAGAACAACTGTTCCAGACGTTCATTTATTCTCGCTTTTCATTCAATATTTTGAGTATCTTCTTTTGACCCTTTCGGAGTTTCATCATCCATCGTCCTGCACATTTTAGAACTCCCTTTGTTTGTCGGCTTTCTTCAGATTCATTGTTGAGAGATGGAAGTTGACTTAAGTAATCTAATAGAGGAAGTTTTGAGTTAGGTAATCCATCTTCGTCACTAGCTGATGATGATGATGAAGATGAAGATGAGAGACAAGCTCGTTTCCCTTTTCCTACTTTCACTCTATGGTCACTAAGAGGGACAAAGGTGTGTTTGATTTCGGGGTAATCTGGGACAAAGCCAACTGAATTTGGAGGTATAGGAATGGAAGCTTTGAACAAACGAGTGAGTAGCATTCCATATGGTAATGTGGTTTTCCCTAGGACACGTATATCAACCATTCTTTTGGCGATATAGTAAGCTAGATTGAATTTTTGATGAGTTGAGATACAATAGAGCATATAGCATAATCCAGCATTCACGTGATCTTTGTTTCCAATAGTACTAATGACATTAGCTCTTAGAATTTCTTCGAGTCTTTTGAACTCAGGTTTGAGTTCATTGAGTTCCATAGCAAATGGATCTCGATTGACATCTTTTCCCCGAAGTTTCTTAATTGGATTGGTTCTAGTGTTAAAAAGATGATCTCGGATAATTTCTTTAGGAGTTAGAGGAGTGTCGTAAGGATGTTCCCTTCCTAGATGTGAATTTAGAATGGTTAAGGACCATTTGTCAGAATAAAAGCATGTTCCTTCACTTGGGATGTGTAACACTTCCCCAAAGTGGTCTAAAGGAAAATTGTAGGAGTTTTGGTTAACATTGAAGTTGATGCTAAATGATCCATTGTCATCAGAAATAAGTTTTACTGAGGCATAAAATTCGAGAATGAATCGAGGAATGATAGGTTCATCTATGTCGAGAAGTGAGTCAAATTGAATGGTGGCCATTTGTTCACGAATGTTTGTTTCTTCTAAAAATGAAGAGTCTACGGTTCTACCCTCATGAACGTATCGACTTTCTAAAGCTTTGAAAAGTTGGACTTGAGCATCTGTGAGTCCTTTTGTTTGATGATGTTTGGGTAGATACTTCTTTGTTTTCTTGTGATCGTAATTTGTGGCAGGAGGCATGATTTTCCTATTCATAAACAATTTTATAATTTTAGTTACACTAATCTAGGATACATGAAATGTGGACAAGTATGGAGGTGTGGTTAAGATGTTTGAAAAATACACGTTTTGTGATAAAACACTTTATACCCCAAACATTCTTGTTTGACGTTTCGATTTTGTATTAGCAATGTTTGAAATTCATTTTACCTAGTTAAGGGATTCTATAAGAAAGCTTATTCTAATTGAAGATTTAAACAGAAGTTTGATTCATTGAATTGTTAAAGAGTTTAACAAAATGGAATTCCTATTCAACTTTTTGATAAAACAGATATCTGTAGTGTAAGAAAAATAATAAACCCTAATTTTGAATTGAAATAAATTAATGAACTTACAGTGAGTGATTAAGCACGAATATGAGATGGAGGACCTAATTTTTGATTTAGGGATTGTGAGAGTCGACTATGAGTTGATATTGAGAGTTTAATTTGGTGTGTAGTGCAGTAAGGAGTGTTTGGTAATTTAAAGTTGAATTTAATGACTGACGGATTCGGCGGATCCTTCACGAGGGTTCCGCCCTTGTGGTCAATTGGATCCGTAGGATCAGAACAAGATTGTGGTATTTTTGTTTTTGGTTAAATTAAGATTTGGACGAATGTTTTGATTATTTCTAGATATTAGTATGTTTTTATAAGGAACGGAGATTTCTTACTTGAGATGTTAGTAAGAAGATTTAGTGCTATAATCCTTTGAGAGATTTTCTTAATACAGCATATTGTATTCACTGTTCAAAACAGTCGAGCAAAGTAATTGTTGAGATGAATGATTGCAAGGTTGACAAAACAGGAGAGAATTGGTAATAGAAACTAAAGACATAAACTACGGGTATTTTCTCCACTCTTCTCCTTAACTTGTTTAAGGAATGTTTGTTTCTTAGTGATTTGTGGTACAATGTCTTACATTGGCACACAGCATGTTTAGAGATCTATTGCTTTTATTATTAATGATCTAAGAATGATAGTTAAACACAAGGTTTGGTGTTCTACTAATGTATTGCTATTTTTATGGTTATCCAAAGAATTAACTATTTTGATCCTTAATGCAATATGATTTTTATCCTAAATTTTCATGATTGAGTGAAAACAATTTCCTAGTTGTTTGGTATTTGAAGTTTTACTTATTATGCATGATTTTTGGTCATAGCATATCTTGATAAGGAGATGAGGCTTTACTAAGTTTTAGCAAAAGCTAGAGTATATGAAAATAGGAGAATATGTTTTTCCCATATGTTCAAATTCAAATTAGATACTTTTGATTTATGCTCTAGAGTTATCAATCTTACTTAGATTCTAGAGAAAAAAAACTAGATTATTTGAATCTCAATGTTTTCTAATGTATTGAATTATTACAAACAATATTGTTTAAACCTAAGTATTATTATGAAGATATAAACCTTTATAATATGGTGAGATTATCCTAAAATTAATTTTCTTCCAAGTTCTTTTTAAGGTTATTAAGTTAGAACTCACTTAGGAACATTCATGGATGTAATAATCACAAAATGTGTTGGTTAAAATTTATAGAGTTCTTGCAAGTTTCAAGAACTTACCTATTTATGGGTATTTCCTAAGTGTTGAGATATAACACAAGAATAAGAGACAACATTTGTCTTGGGGTGTTATATCCGATTATAGCAAAGGTTTTAAAACCTTTTCCTAGTAATTATCCTATCTTATACACATGTAGTTTTTATTATTACATAGGTATTAATAATTATACCTTAAAGAAATAGTTATGAAATCATAAATCATCTATGAGTAGAGTTATGAGAGTTCATACCTTTTTGATGATTAATACCAAAAGTGCTATTAATCCAGATGAGCACTCAAGTGATTAGAGAAGATACCTTTGTATTCATCAATGTATCTTGAGTAAGATCATAACGACCAAACCCTTCATACCTAGAGAAAACTTGAGTGTTTGGTCCCCAATATTTCATGGGTCCTTTTTGGGTTAAACAACATATTACCATGGTTCACTAATATCTCCGAAATAGTCAAATGGTATTTGTTTACTAAGCTCATTTCCTATGTATGATTTTACTGTTGTCTTAACAACATTCCTGTCTTTGATCGTTTTTGAATTAGTTTTACTTGAATATTGATTTTTTGATTTTTCTACTGCACTCACGGATCCTTTGTTTATACTACACGGATCCAAAGTTTTGGATCCGTGGGATCCGCGGCTTACCAACTCAGTTGGTGTGTTTTGATTTTCATTTATCGTTTCAAAATCACTTAAATGACTATTTTTCATAAAATCAGGCTTGAAGCTACCATGAGATGACTTAAGAATTCTCATAGTGTCATCTGCACAGTTTATATGTTTATTGAATCTTTGAAACTTGAGATTTTGTTTTATGTATTTGCTTAGTGTGAGTTTATGTGATACTAATTTAAGTTCTATTTCTTGACATGATGCACAACATTCAGTTTCCACTTTTTCTTCCAAGTTTTTAACTTTTTCTTTCAGCTTATGTATTTTATTCATTAAGTATTCCTCTTTGGTTTTCAAGTTCTTATTTTCACTTATGACGTTTATAATGAACTTACTTAATCTATTGTATTCTATATCTAATGTGTCGTAGTTTTTAAATATATATGAAGAGTCAGAGGATACCTTTTCTGTTTTGTTAGCCGTACTATCCACTTTGTTGTCTTTTAACATATCTTCACTGTTGAAACTAGTGCTAGAAGCTATCAACTCCTTTTTGCCTCTAGGTAACTCCGAGTCTTTTTCCATTATTGCTAGATGAGCTTTGAGGTATCCTATGAGCTCGTCTAATGTCATCCTTGAATGATCCTTAGAATCTTCAATATTAGTTGCTTTAACTATCCACTTTGGGTCAAGATCTTTCCTGTCAAAATACTTACTAGAAATGGATTTATCAAGAGCTTTAGGTGAAATATTGTGTCTAGCTAAAGTACTATCTAGATCTAAGTCTTTTGACATTACATACAAAAAAATAGGTTTTTCCAAACTATAAAAACTGTTTTTGCTGACTGGTGATCTTTGCAAGGATTTCCCTTCTTTAAAGTTTTCAAAATCGATTTGATCGTTTCAAGTTTAAAATACAGTTTATTTTAAAAATCTTGAGTAACGTAGCTCTGATACCAATTGTGGAAAACTAGAAGGGGGGTTGAATAGTTTTTGCCGTTTCTTTTGTTTTAATTTGTTAGTTATAGGTAAACATTCACAAATTAAGTTATCACACAATATAAACTAGAGATAAAGAGATGAAAGATCAAACCACATAACACAAGTGTTTATAGTGGTTCGGCTTGCAAGAGATCCTTATCCTTGCCCTACTCCACTTCCTCGAGTTGCTTACTCGAGAGATATCTTTCACTAAGAAACAAACTCCCTTCAAGGTGGAGAAAACCTTTACACGTCGCTTACTTCCTTTTCCGGTACTAAGCTAAACACCGGGTTCTTTTCACAAGGTAGAACCAACCTGACGTCGCCTACTTACTTTACCGACACTAAGCTAGATGTCGAGTTCTTTACACGGGTACAACCACTCCCTACACTCTTTGTACTTTAAGGACTAAAGTACTAACCACACTTACTGATCTAACTGATACAAATGATAAGAAACACTTAAAGTGTTTACACAGAACCTATACTGCAACTTCACAACAGTCTGCTTGTTTGAAGCTTGTATACTTGATCTTCTTTGCTACAAAAGAAACATCAATGATATTTATAACTACTATGGTTAGTAACTAAAGTGTATGTATGTGTTTTTCTTTTCTAAGTGGATAATAAGATCAAATGCCAAGCCTGCTATTTATAGGCAAGCAAGGAAAGGCTCCTACGGATCCGGCGGATCCCTCAGAAGGGATCCGTCCTTGTATGGACTTGGATCCGTGGGATGGTGACAGCTATGGATTAGTTGTCTCTTACCATATCTTAGTTGTATCTTACCATATCATCCAAGATCTTCAAATGTCAACTATGTTGCTTGCATATCTATCCAAGATATCTTACTAAGATTGTATTTGTGATGTATACCATGATATCACTTAGTAACTTAAACTAAAGTTTCCATTAAAGGAAATACACATGTAATATAATGTTAGTGATCATGTTATATAAAAGATGTGTTTTGAAAAAGTCTTTAACTAGTATTTATAATTTGCTTAAGGAGTATACTTTGTGTTTGTCATGAACAAAACATTAAGCAAAGATCGTAAAATATAAATAACGTTTTTAGTACGATATTTGTATTAACAGTTTTATTAATGAGGAAGTGTATGTCGCACAACCTTCTGGCTTTTCCAATTTTGAAAGACCAAATCATGTCTACAAACTTAAAAAAGCTTTATACGGACTTAAGCAAGCACCAAAAGCTTGTTATGATCGACTTAAGACTTTCCTAGTTGAACATAAGTATAACATGGGCCAAGTAGACAACACTCTTTTCACTAAGAAAAAGGGATCACATATAATCATAGTTCAAATATATGTGGATGACATAATATTCGGATCAACTTGTCAAGAGTTATGCGACAATTTCTCTAAAATCATGCATGACGAGTTTGAAATGAGTATGATGGGAGAACTAAACTTTTTCTTAGGACTCCAAATAAAACAATTAGAAGATGAGATATTCTTCAACCAATCTAAGTATATCAAAGATATGCTTAAGAAATTTGGTCTTGAAAATTCCAAACCTATGAAAACACCCATGTCTTCCGAAACCAAACTCACAAAGGATGACGAAAGTGAATCCGTGGATAGCACTAAATATAGAGGGATGATTGGTAGTTTACTCTATCTCACGGCTAGTAGAACGGACATTATGTTTAGTGTTTGTCTATGTGCTCGCTTTTAAGAAGATCCTAAAACATCCCATCTTGAAGCCGTCAAACGAATATTTAGATATATTAAAGGTACTACACATTTAGGATTATGGTATCCCAAAGGAACGGGTGTCGAAACCATAGTGTATGCTGACTCAGACCATGCCGGTGACTATGTCGATAGAAAAAATACAAGTGGTATTTGTACTTTTGTTGGGCATTGTCTCACCTCATGGTTTGCTAAGAAACAAACGGCTCTAGCAATATCAACAACCGAAGCCGAATACGTGTCAGCAGGAAAAGCTTGCCAACAAGCTCTCTGGATGAAACAAGCTCTCGTCGACTATGGAATTCAACTCAATTACGTTCATATTCTTTGCGACAACAAAGGAGCTATCGACCTTAGCAAGAATCCAGTTCAACACGCTAGAACCAAACACATAGAAATCCGTCACTACTTTCTTCGCGACAATGTTAAAAAAGGAAACATCTCAATCGAGAAAGTATCCTCAGAAGACAACATTGCCGATATTCTCACAAAACCTCTTAAGAGAGAACCCTTTAACCTTCTTAGACTTGGTTTAGGATTAATGGAACCAAATGTGTAGTTAAAACCTTAGCTTAACCAAACATGACAAAAACAACCAACGGCCAAAATGTTCCCACGGAACTAATCGATAACAAGGATGAAACCCACTTTTTGGTTTCGCCAAATCCGTGGGTTCCTGAGATTGTTTTTTAATATATCAGACAAGCACCCTCTTCTCACATTTTCCAAAAACATATAAGAAACACAAACTCGACCCATAGCACCCCATTCTCAGAATTTAGGTCATCCCCTTCAACAAACTTGTGCTTTAATCCACACTGTAAGTATCCTAACTATATCTACATTCCTGATCTGAGTCTAGGATTTCTATTTGTTGCACAAAATCAAAACTTGGGGTTTATGCATATTTTTGTAAAATCATTAAGTATATTCACTGAATTACATAACAAATCATGTTTTTCATAGTTAGGAATTGCATCTTATAGGACATTATCATAATTCACTAAAAACCCCATGAGAAATTTTTTATAAAAATCTTTTCACGATTAGGAAAAACGGTTTTTGCACATTGTTCATACAAATAAAAACGTTATGTTTTAAACATCATTTGCATAATGTCTCTTGAATGCTAAAGGGAATACATAACTAATATGTATTTTCGGGTACATTCAATCGAAGCTACATTGAATCAGGAGCGTTTGGGTTATCTCTCGTTTTGTTACAAAATTTGCAAAATAAAATTTTCATGCATTAAAAGGAGTCGAGATAACTACACCTCCATATTATCCCCATGTAGGCACACACTAGAACATCATATATAATACTTTCGTTAGTTTTAACTAAACTATGTAATTTTTGTGTCTAGGATAACATCATGCCTCCCGTAACCTACTATGACCACAAAGACACCCGTAACTACCTCCCTAAACACCATAAGACCAAGGGACTTTCAACCGAACAAGTTAAGATATTTAAGGCTTTAGAAAAGAGGTACGTTCATGAGGGTAGAACCATAGATCCCTCCTTTTTAGAAGAAACCAACATCCGACAACAATTAGCTACCATCAACTTTGATTGTCTTTTGGACATAGACGAACCTATATGTCCTAGATTTGTGCTAGAATTCTATGCTAGTGTCGTTCTAAGTTCCAATGACTATGGTCTCATCTCCATCCATTTCAAGGTCAATCAACACCAATTCAACATTCCCTTAAACCAATTCGGGGAAGTCTTAGGAATTCCGGGTGTAGGCACTTGTCTTTACATCGACAAATGGTCATTGTCAAGCCTCGATTCCATTGTTGATCGTATGCCTCCATACGACACACCCTTGACTCCCAAAGAGACTATCCGTGATCATCTCTTCCTCCCTAGGACCACCCACACTAGGACCAACTGACAAGGCCATAATGTAGATCGAGACCCGTTTGGCATGGAGCTAAACGAGCTTAGGCCCCAATTCAAGAAGTTGGAAGAAATTCTTTGGGCAAACGTTTTATGCACCATAGGGAATAGGGATCATCCCAATGCTAGTCTTTGTTATATGCTCTATTGTGTGTCCACCAATCAACCCTTCAACCTATCTTACTATTTCGCCAAGAGAATGGCCGACATTCTGATGTTAGGAACCACTGCCATGCCATACGGGATGCTTCTCACCCATTTCTATAGAGAATTTGCACCCATTCCTCCTAACGCTAGAGGTTTCTGCCCAGACTACTCTCTCATTCCCCATACATTTGTACCCCTAAGTGACAAGAGAGTAGCTGTGTCAAGAGGAAAACGCCCTCATCCTCTAACCTCCTCCTCATCATCATCCGTGAGCGAGGATGATGGATACACTAATTCTAGGATTCCTCCTCCGGAATATTTGAGCCAACTTCCACCAATTGAGCAACAAAGTGAAGAGTTCAAACAGACGAGAGGAATGATGAAGAACATCGGGCGTTGGTTGATGAAAATAAACAAGAAGTTAGATAAGCAGTGAGGTGATGGAGTGTTTGGTACAAACAATTTGAAACAATGATGTGTTGAATTGTTATGATTTTAGGATATTATCTTGATGTTAAACTACTATGAAAACTAACTTGATCATGCAGGACGATAACACTTTGATGTTATCAATTTTCCATGTTTAAGCCACTGTTTAGCTAAACTTCCATTATTAGTAAGTTCAAAATCGTCGGTTTGATCTATATGTTAACATGTGTTTATACTTGTGTTTGTGTTAATAATCAATCACAACTAATTAATTACATATGTTTTAGGATAATTTACGGAATTTGAATGGGTTTAAGGGTCATAAAAATCCGCTCTGTAAACTTTTTTCGATTGGCGGATATGGCGGAACCAAAAATTCCGTCTGTTCAATTTTTTGGTGCCGCCAAAATACACCCTACGGATTCTGCGGAGCCAAAAACAGGGATCCGTCTTTGTTATCGTTTGGCTCCGCGGACCAACAGTCATATTTTTAAATTTTCTCGTTTAATCCCGCACTTTAGATCATTGATTATAGTTCTTAGGATTACTTTACTGATACTTTATAACATTGGGATCATCATAGCAAACTTAGAACTATAAGAAACTCATTTCCCACCAAATTTTGAAATTTCAAAATTCCACTCATGTTACCTTTCTCTAACAAGCAAGGAACCCTCAAATTGGTTCCTTGCAATCCGTGGATCAATCACATCACTAGATTTCCCACTCAACCTTTGCATTTACTGTATATCTCCTTCATCTTACTCAACTCCATCTCTATAGATTGACTTAGATGATGTGACTAACTTATTTTCTTCTTCTAAATCATTAGGAACTAACATTTTTCTATGGATCAACATCACATCCAAACACACCCTTCCATAAACCTTACTATCTATAAATTAGAAGCTTTAGGATGATCACAATTCACACCTTCACCATCATTTCTAATAGCAATTTCTGCATATATCACCATCACTTCTCTTCTCAACAATGCCTAAGTCAAACAACTCATCCACAAGCAGACCACACAAAAGGACAACTCGAATGAGTGTCAGACCTTGTTGTTTCGTGAATCTCAATTCTTCATCAGAAGAATCTTCACCCTTGAACATTTCCTCACCCATTGCTAATAAAAACTTTCTCACTCTATCAACTCCAACACCACCTCATATCATCATCAACACTCCACCACCCACCATAACTCCAGTGGCTACCACACCACCACCCGCTCCATCTCAACCAACAAGATCACCATCACCTCCTCATTCACCCAAACTTTAACCCATGGAGCTATTTGCTACTCCACCAACCTCACCACACCCATACTTGGAAACTCTTGAAGACCTTCCACCTAGGTCCACAAATCTACCACCAATGCCTTTTGAGGCTCAAGAACCACTCATATTCCATCCCATCTATAGGGACATTCACGGTCCTCTTTACCGTGATCAAGCTCCACCTCCACCACAACCTCAAGCTCAACGTCTTTCACCAACATCCACCCTCCAATCCATTGATCAGGGAATGTGGATAAACCAACCTCAAACCCAAGGCAAGATCAATGAGGAACTTAACCGCCTCTACGCCTTCTCCAACATGGTGGATTCCCACCTAGATGAAGCTATGGATTTACAATCCACTTTGCTAGCTTCCATCATGTCTCCTACCTATATTCGACCACCTCCACCATCAAACAACCAACCACTACCACCACTACCAACTAATGAACCAAACCTTCCTCCAAACTTCCCTAGACATGGATGTTCCATGTGTGAGAGGACCGCTCACTTAACTCAACGAACCAACATTTTGGTTCACGAGTTACAAAACGAAATGCGGTTCATTTTGAACCACATCCTAGAGCGCCTAAATGCTCTTTCACATCCACCACAATAGACGCTAGGATTTTCTCTATTATTTTTCTTTTTATAGGATTTTTAGGACTTCTTTCTATTTTTAGGTTATTTTCCATTTCATTTAGTTTGTAACATCTTAATTTGTGACTTTGGTCACAAATATTTTTCTAATGAAGGATGTTGTGTTAATGCTTGTGTGTGATCACTTATTGTGCATTATATTTGGTTGATTTGAACTACTAACATTTGCATCATTATATGGTTGGTTTGAACTATTGACTTGGTTTGAACAAATTATACTTGGTTGACTTTTTTTGGTCAAACGGGTTGAACTACTATTCTTGGTTGAACCTTTTCTCATGCATCATATTATTTGGTTGGATTATCTACAACTAACCTTTGTTTTGTAGCATTTCTCATCCTTGCATCATATACGTTGATACCCTAGCAACGGGGAGTATTGATCAAGGGGGAGCTAATCAAGCACTAACCTTTGTTTTGTAGATTTCTCATTTCATGCATCATAAACTTGGCACTCCAATTAGGGGGAGTATTGTCCAAGGGGGAGCTATTAAGCACTCAAAATCCATGAATCATCATACTTGGTACTCCATATTAGGGGGAGTAATCACCAAGGGCCATTCATCACATTCCGCTATGCATTTCCTCTTTTTGTTTCGACAAAAAGGGGGAGATTATATTAAACTCATACATCATACATTTCATACATGTTTTATGCCAAAATTGATTTCAAAACTTGCATAAAACTAGTTTAATCTATATTTTTAAAAGACTTGCACTTTATTTATTTCATTGCTTAAAAATAAACTTTATGTTTTATCATCAACAAAAAGGGGGAGATTGTTAATACAAATATCGTCTAAAAACGTTATTTATATTTTACGATATTTGCTATATTTTGTTAATGACAATTACAAACTTTATCTTTAGCAAAGCATAAATATAAGTTAAGTCTTTTACATTTATAGTTACAAGCTTTTAAAACTCATAACATGCTACATACATGATCACTAGTTTATACATGATACATACATGTTACATACATTTTACATTATACATATTACATTTTAATTCTTAAAATGGAAATATGTACATGACATCATGGCATACATCATATTGAGATCTTTAGATATCTTGAAAGATTTTGAGAATATCATGGAAAGATCTTCAAGCAAAGAATTGGATATGGTAATATCTTGGCAAGATTTGGAAAGATATTTGGAGATTTGCTGTCAGTGACTGGCGGAACCAAATGGCATAACGGACGGAACCCTCAATTTGGTTCCGCCCAATCCGTGGCCTGTTTTATCCATTTTCCTATAAATAGCAGGCCACTCATTCTTGTTTACTCATCACTAATAAGCATAAACATTAGTATACATTATTTCATTCATTACTAACCCATTCATATTACATATTTCATTCTTAGTGATCTTTCTTTTGTAGCAAAGAGATCAAACCATCACAAGCTTCAACATACTGTTGCAAGACTTGTTAGAGTAGTCACTGTGTGATTTAATTGTATTTCACACATCATTGTTATACCAAACATTCAGTAGTGATCGGTTAGTATTTTAGTCCTTAAAATACGTAGAGTGTCGGGAGTGGTTGTGCCCTTGGAAAAGAACTCGGTATCTACCTTTGTACCAGAAAAAGTTTAAGCAACGTTAGGTTGGTTCTACCTTGAACTAGAACTCGGTATTTAGCTTTGTACCGGAAAAAATGTAAGCGACGTGTATAAAGGTTTTCTTCGCTGAGAAGGGAGCTTGTTTTTTAGTGTAGAAAAACTCTCGAGTTAGAGGCTCGAGGAGTGGAGTATGGTAAGGAAGAGAGTCCTTGTAGACCGAACTACTATAAACATCCGTGTTGTGGTTTGATTGTTTCTTTCCTTACTTGCTTTATTTATATTGTTTGATTATTTGCATTAAGTTGAAATCATGTTAAGTATTCAAAGCGAATTAATTTTAAAAAACAGTAAACACTATTCAACCCCCCTTCTAATTTTCCACAGAATATACTAACCTTCAAAGCAAAAACAAATCCGTATAACGAATATGTTGCACGAAATCTGGACCCCTTTTTCGCATATTCTATCAGATGCACCTTTCTTTTCTTTGAAACAACATTGTAAACCCTGTCGTGAAATTCTAGCCACATATATTCCCCCCAAGGAAAAGCATCCCAAGCATAAAAATCATCAACTAGCTTAACAATCTCGTCTGCCATTACATGCCTAAGTTCATGACCCAAGAAAACGTATTCTAGTGCTAACAGTAGACAAAGACGCACACCATCCTCATTCGATATTTTATCAAAAGTGTCGCTTTGGAGAACACTTATAAGATCATAACCCTTTAGTCTAGCGATACTTAGAAATACACACTCACGAAAACTAGAAACTCCTTCTTTCAAATGAGCTAAAGATATTTTGCCAAATCTAAAACCAGTGATCAAACAAAACTCTTTCCTACCAAACTCTATAGTATGTTGGCCTATCTCAAAATACATGGGGGTTTCGTAACTAGGATTATCAACATTTTTTTGATGTTGTAGCATAAAATTGAGGACATGGTTATCATGTTCTTCTGTTCTTAAATCTAACCATAGCCCAAACACAGTGTTTCTAAACATCATATAACGTTCCTCTTTAAAAGCCAATCTTTTCGCCATGGTTGTAAGTAAGTATAACCTAGCTCGGATCGTTACTTTCGCGTTATAAACCTAAATCAACAAAATAAACTTACTATATTAAAATTAAACAAAACCCCATAAACATACAAGAACTTGGGTAAGAATCAAAACAATAAACTTACGGTTAGACGTCTCCTCTTCTCCATGGTTAACTAATAATGATCTGGCGGATCAATTTGTGTGTAGATCGGAATTTGTCACAATGGTTAACATTAGAACTTGTTTTTTAGTGTGTGATTGATAAAAATTTTGTGATACTGTGTGCGTGTCTTTGAAATGCGTACGAGAATCGAAAAATAGATGCACAAGATTCAAGAAATCGTTTACTCAACAGTAAAAAGATTTTTTCCTCTTTCCCAATAAAGTTGGGCCGTCAGTCGCACACTTGGGTGGTCGAGTAGCCTTCGGTCGCACACTTGGGTGGGAAAAGACAAAATACAAGTGGGTCAGCAAATGATTAGATACTCATTGAAATGGTACTTTCTGTCATGCCACGTGTCACATTTTTAATTGGGTCGCACATGACCAAAATTGGAATTTGCAAAAAACTTGACTTGATTTTGGATCTAAATTCGATTTTTGGCATAAAATTGGAATTTTCCCTTAATAAAATCTATCGGAGGGCCTTCCGTTCTGAAAAGAGTCGCAAATAATAAATAGACAAATTATGATATTGTGTAACTAATTCTAGGTTTAATTGATAAAAAAAATTAGTTTTACTAATTTACATTTATCACAGAAATTGGAAATGACTAATTAATTAAATCTTTTAATTAGAATGACAAATTAGAAAAATCGGTTATAAATACTATCCATATAAAAAATTGGACTCTCTTTAATTCGAACAAACGCACATAGTAAGTGGACATTTTTTTTGGAACGGATGAGTAATTCATAAAGGTGATAATCGATAAATATAAGGGACGTTTTCGTCTGTTTTTGCACGTTTAAAACAGACGAAAGCGGGCAAAAACGGACGAAAACGTGTAAAAAACAGACGAAAACATGTAAAACAGACGAAAATGTGTAAAAACGGACAAAAACGTGCAAAAACGGATGAAAACGTGTAAAACAGACGAAAACGTGTAAAAACGTGTAAAAACGAACGAATACGTGTAAAAACGGACGAAAACGTGCAAAAATGGACGAAAACGTGTAAAAACGGACGAAAACGTAAGAAAACCAAATTTGAAGTTATTTGTTAACGGCCGTTAGTATAAATGACTAACGATGCAAGTTTATTTTAGTCATATGGTTGAAGTCAGAACAATATTTGAAAGTTTGGTAAGATTCATCGTTAATAAAAAAGTAAGTGTTTCAACTCGAAAAATTTGAGAAAGTTGATTATTATTTTATGGTGTTTACCCTGGTTCATGCTATTATGAGTTGCGCCTACCTGGCTTAATTACTTTGACCGGCTAATTAGGGTTAAGCAATTAATTACATCGAAAGCAACTTCTGAGTTTTGACCTTTTCAAAACATTTCTATTCAGCAGAGATAATAAATATTACGGAGTACACGTTAAAGTAAATGAGACCAACTTATAGATACATGCCTTAGTTAATGTTTTCACTTATTTTCAGACGACGCTAATCGCGTATATTTTGGACACATCAACTTTTGAACCTATACTTCAGACAAACATCAATGTTGCTAAGAAGCATGATATACAGCCTTAATTACTTTTTATAAATTGTAAAAATCGTGTTTGTGGTTTGGCCAAATTGCACGTTTCGTCCTTGTGGTTCAATAAGTGCAAAGATCGTCCTTATTTTGCACTGTTACGTGCACTTTTGGTCTTTCAACAGTGAAATTTGGCAAACCATAACGATGATTTTTCCAATGATGAAGGACCAAAAGTGCACGTAACAGTGCAAAATAAGAACGATCTTTGCATTTAATGAACTACAAGGACGAAACATGCAATTTGGCCAAACTACAAGAACGATATTTGCAATTTACTCATATTTTTAACAAGGTTTAAACATGATACTTGTACCCGTTTATTTTAAATATATACAAGAAGTTTACCCCATGACCGTTGATCTTTTACGATTACCATGTTAATTAATATGTACTACTGGGGTATTGGTCCAATGGGTGGGCTTTCATTCTTGAGTCAATAGACTCGGGTTCGATTCCCATTCCTGGCACTTTGCTCCCAGATAGGTACTCACATCCGCAAAATCTATGAGCTCACTAAAGAGACTTTGTGGATAAGAGCTCAAGAGTCCGAGAGTCTCGGTTCACTCCAGTTGGTGCCCCACTAGGTCAGGAGAGTTGCCCGGAGCTATTCCTTGTGGGGTGTACAATGGTTGATGTCAAAAGGCATCCGGGATCAGGGTGTCCCCGCTAATCTACACGCCCCTCTTAATTTTTGTATAAATTGATTCAGTGATCACTTGGTCCCCAGTAGCAACGAATTTCTATACTATACCTTGAAGATCAAGCAACAAAAGAGGATTTAATTCATAAGACGAACACGTTGTTTATTAGTTGTATAGTTACGATAAGTGCAATAACGTGAGTTTCATATACACGCAAGATATCGACATAGCATATGTTATATCACGTACCACAACATTTAATGATGATGTGTTGTGTAATTTCACTTTTTTACCTCGTTGACAAAAATATAAAATGTGATTTCTATTCAAGTATTCAAGATAATTTACGACGATATATACCAAAAAGAGATCACATGAGTCGACATTAACATTAAAAAAATGATTGTCTTGTTTAATAATAATGCATACTTATATATTTAATGATTTGATTGCTTGATTTTGAGAAAATAATTGGTGAGAATTAAAAAAGAGAAAATGTATAATAAACTTGTCAAATGAATTATGTATTAGACGAGTGGGATTGCCCGTGCGTTGCTGCGAAGCTTTTTTTTCTTATATTGTTAGATCACATACTAAAGGTACAGAGTAGTTGTCGTCTTTTTTTCTTTTTTTCCTTTTTTTTTATTTTTTTTTTTAAATTTTTTTAAATTTACTTTTTAAAAACTTTGGAGTAATTTTTAAAGTTATTAGGTAGGTTAAGAGTTTTTTTTTTTTTTTTTTTTTTTTTTTTATATTAAACTTTAACATTTTTTTTATAAAATAATACGCATGTTAAAAGCATATTAATATTGGGCTCGTTATATTCATAATCCAGAGACCTTTTCGTCGTTATATTTGTTATTAAAGAAATCGTTAGATATTTGTTAGATATTTAATAGATAAAGTTTGTTAAATAAAAAAGTCATAAATAATAAGAAGTTCAGGTTATTTTTTGTAATCATTGGATACTTTGGGGAGCCATGTTGAAAATATTTTTTTTGCACATTATTAAGCGGCTTCAAGCCGACTCCGCTCGTCGGCTTATGAACAGTAAAAAAATTATGTTTTTAACATCTAAAATGCACTTTGAATATGGTAAATGTATATATAGATTTTGCTAAATAAAAAAGTCATAAATAATAAGAAGTTCAGGGTATTTTTTGTAATTCATTGGATACTTTGGGGAGCCATGTTGAAAATATTTCTTTTGCACATTGTTAAGCGGCTTCAAGCCGGCTCCGCTCGTCGGCTTATGAACAGTTTTTTTTTTTTTTTACATCTTAAATGCACTCATTTGAGTATGGTAAATGTATATAGATAATTCTTAGGAACTGTTCGTTCAAAAAAATTCTTAGGAAGTGTATTGTTCAATAAACAGTACCTTTTGTCCCTTTTTGCAAATTTATAAAAAATAATCCCTGTCGTTTACTTGGCTCTGCAAATTACGTCCTTGATGACTAACATTTAACATAAATTTACAAAATAGTCTCTGCCGTTACCTGTCATCTCAAAGATCATCCCCATACTTTTGTTTTCTTTGCATATTTTGGAAACAGTTCCTGTCATTTATTTGTCAATGCAAATTTCATCCCACGAGACCAACAACTTATCAAAATTTAACAAAAATAGTCCCTGTTGTTAACTGTCATTGCAAAAATTATCTTCATACTTTTTTCTTTTTGTGGAAATGAAAATTTACATGAATAGTCCTTTAGTTTTAGTTTTGGTTAAAAGATCCGTCCCTAACGACCAATCGTGTAAAAAGCTACAAATGGTCCTTGTATGTTATTGCAAAATCGTTCGTAATTTTTTTTTTAAGAGAAAGTGAAAATTTACATAAATAGTCTTAACGTTTTAGCTAAAATTGCATAATTCGTCGCTAGTGAGCATCTGTATAACCAAAACTAACGAAAAATTCCGCCCCTCGCACCGAATCGCAGGTAAAATATCCTCGTTAATCATAAAGACGAAAAAATAGTTACCCAATATCAACTTAAATTGGAATGCATTTAATGGTAAAAAGCTGCAAGCCTAATTACGTACAGGAACTACTCTAGCTACCTAATGTTTCAGATTAATTTAGTTAGTTAACATAAAAAAAAGTATTTTAATTCCTGAATACATATTATCAGGGAAACATATAGGTACAATCATTTTATCAAATAAGTGTTTATATAAATCGCTGGCTCGTTGCCAAGTCGGATTTATATCTAATTGCGAATGGTCATGGATTGGTAATAAAATGATCTTTATTTAATGTATTTCTGATCATTATGTAATCGAAATATTTACGCGATTACAAAGTGATATTAATAAAAATAATATTCAGATGTTTTTATTAAAATTTAGTTGCAAGGACTTAATACATATTCTTTTAACTTTGTTCTATTTGAAATGTGTTTTATAACTAATATATCATATATTACTTGTTGATAATAACACAAAATTCAGATTATTATTTTTATATGAATTGAAGAGTTTTTATATAATAATATTTTGGCTATGTTTCGGTAAATTAGTAGTGTATTTGAAACGTATTGGTAATTATTTTATAAAAAAATCTCAAATAGGTAAAGTGACAAATAAACTACTATTCTTTTTTCTTATTTACATCGTGTGCGTGTGTCTATATATATATATATATATATATATATATATATATATATATATATATATATATATATATATATATATATATATATAAAGGTTGGTTAATAGGAAAAGTTGATTTTGGTAAAAAAATGAGAAAAGTGTATAAATCACTCCCTTCTTCCCCTCTATTTTTTCGCACCAAAATACAGGGACCTTATTGTATTTTCTTTCATTCTTTAAGGTAGATTTTGTATATTCGCACCCTACCACCCCACCCCCAACACCCTGGAAAAAAAAAAATTTCTGCCAAAAAAAAATTTTTTTGGAAAT
The DNA here is from genome assembly GCA_021014915.2 of Artemisia tridentata subsp. tridentata. Classification (NCBI taxonomy): domain Eukaryota; kingdom Viridiplantae; phylum Streptophyta; class Magnoliopsida; order Asterales; family Asteraceae; genus Artemisia; species Artemisia tridentata. Next base: position 193,730,176 of record CP139507.1, read on the forward strand.
TTTTTTTTTCATCCAAAAATTTTATAACTATGATGCACCTTTTTATTTTGGTGCATCACAGTTATAAAAATTAGTTATAACTATGATGCACCAAAATTTATAACTGTGATGCACAAAAATAAAAAGGTGCATCATAGTTATAAAATTTTGGAGGAAAAATTTTTGGCCGGAAAAAAAGAAAAAAATTTGGCTAAAAAATTTTTTTTTCTTTTTGGCTCGGGATTTTTTTTTTTTTTTTTTTTTTTTTTTTTTTTTTTTTGGTGGGAGTGGGTTTCAAAACTTACCCTGAAGTTTGAGATATTTGCAAATTCTACCCTATAACTTTTTTTTCTCACTTTTCTATCTAATTACACTTTTCTATAAACCGGACCCTATATATATATATATATATATATTTCCCCACAAAATAGTTTTTACTAAATAGATATAAGGGACCCTAATTACTCATTTTCTATTCATATGAACAAATACAAGGAAGGGCTAATAGTTTAATAAGTCATTCAACTTGTCATATTTTACTATTTTAAATACTCAAATTTTATTATTATATGCATAAAAGTAATTTAAACTTCCTATTGTATGTATCATTAGAGCAGCCGGTGTGGGCTACTCGTAGCTCGCCGTGGTCCACGTGGAATGCTCACCGTGGCTCGCCGTGGTATCGGAGGCCCTCGCCGTGGAAGGGTTCCTCGTCTGCACGAGGAGGTAAGTTTTCTGACAATATGAACGTTTATTCCCACTTTCCATACAATTTCAAACGGTAATATTAACTTACCTTATGAATGAAGAAGGTTTGTTCACCATTAACATCAACTTCAAGATCACAGGAAGCATCCATGAATGATACTAAAAAATGAAACCCTGAAAATGAAAATGAAGAATGAAGAAGAAATACCGGGAAAAAAGAATTAGTGGGAATCTTGTGTGGATTTAGAGAAGTGAAGATGTGAAGACAAAGAGCTAGATTTAGAGAAGTGAAGATATACGAAAATGTGATTTTAATAAACAAAGAGATGGATTAGGGAAGTGACAGAGGTACAAGAGGTTGGAGATATATAATAAAAATAGATAGTGGTGGGCCCAAATGAGGAGTTTGTGATATGTTATGGGAAGGGGGTTGTAAGTTGTGGTATGTTATGGTAACGTGGGGCCCAAATGAGGAGTTTTTGCTCCTCATGATACCTTGTGGTCTTAGAGAAAACTTTGACGTGACAACTGTTAATCATGTAATGATTTCTTAAATGTGTCCAATTTAGTCATTTTACCTACCATCATCTTCTTTGTCTTGAAAACTTAAACACACACAACCTAGTTCATATCAGTTCCTTGAACCTCAACCTTCAAAAACATTCAAGATATCTACAAAATTTTACAAAATAATACTGGAATTTCCTTCTACCTAATACAAATTATCCTCGATAACATACAAAAAAAAAACTTATAACCAATCACACCAACATGACAACATAGCAGCCGGAAAAATTAAATTGTTAATGAAGATATCGAAGACAACCTAACCACGATGATGATTGAATCAAAGAAGAAGATGACTCAATTTCTTTCGGCGTCGTCGAAGTCACCATCGCCATCGCCGTCGTCACCACCACATTAGACAATTCGGATTCACAATCGTTTCATACCACAAACCCTAATCAAAACTCTATATTCAATAATTTGTTGAAAAACCAATCAAAACACATCAAGATTCAACCTTTAACCAAATTGACGTGGTGAATCACTGGTATACATATTCTTTAACACTTAAAACAGTCCAATTGTTAGTTAGGATGAACATCAACAATATTTACCTAATTGATCTATGATGTTCGTTCAAAAATATTTATAAAATGGAAAGATTACACAAACCTTAATACAAAAGTAACTTGGCAAGTATTGATCTCCCAAGTATCGTTCGAAGGAGTGATGGATTTGAAATTCGTCGGTTAAGTCTAATTTGCTGCTTAGTTATCAACCTTTATTTATTTATTTATTTATTCGTTTTTAAATATTTAACTAACCTAATTTAAGTTATCTAAAGGAAAGCTATAAACTTAAATTATGCTAAAGGGATATGTTTGGCTGGAAGTTAATAGTTAGGATTTAGATGGTGAACTAAAACTCGAAAAATGGTTAATTTATTCATACACATGCGTATTTTAATCTTAACCCCTATTCACGCACATTAAACCATTTAGTCTATATTATAGGTTAAGATGTTGAGTACTAGAGTGTTTGACCTTTTTAAACGAACGAGACGGTATACGGATGTACAACTCAAAAATCGTCCATCTAAATAGATAAAACGATCTAAGTAGGCCATAGGTCGGATTTCTTCCGTTAATGCCCACTAGACTAAGTTAGGCGTTTTATAGTAACGAGATCATTAAGTAAATACAAAACACGTCTTATTTACCTTACCTTTAGCTAGAAATGTCTAGTCATGACTAAGGATCGAAAATCGATCACGCAAACCTTTCACGATTTTAGTCAAGACACATTTTTTACCTGCAAAACAATCTATTACCAAAAATAACTAATCATAATCTCTAGTCAATAAACTCACTTAAAACACATACTAAGATCCAAAAATAAAAAATCCTAACTACCTAATCACCCATTTCTAAACAAACATAACCAACAACTCGCTAGTAATCATAACTGATAACATCAAATTAGCCTGATATTTTATCTATCAAATTCCCGTGTTTATTGCCTCATTTATATTAATATGGTACTTAATTCGTTCATATTCATTCATATTTGTATTTCAGGTAAATTGAGGCGTTGGAACGGAAAAGATGCGAGAAAAGGCCATAAGACCAAGGAATTTTCTAAGTAGCAAGAATACGATGTTAGAAGCTTAAATTATATTTGAATACACATTTATGTGTTGGTTTCCATCAAAGGAATAAAGGAACACAAGGGCCTAAGTTGCAATATTGCTATTGTGAAAGGGGTGAAAACCAAAACTTTGGTTAGGCCCTAACTCAAACTTTGGTTAGGCCCTAACTGAAATGTTGGTTAGGCCCTAACTAAAGTTAGGCTCTAACTGAAAAGTTGGTTAGGCCCTAACTGAAGTTACACCCTAACTGGAAAGTTGGTTACGCCCTAATTGTGGTTACGCCCTAACTGAAAAGTTGGTTACGCCCTAACTGAAGTTACGCCCTAACGGAAACAGTGGTTACGCCGTAACTGTTTCGAACCCTATAAATAGAGGCCAAATTCTGCACTATTCATCATCTATTTTCCTCCCTTTTAAAAGGTCAATTAAGGCACCATTCTAGGGTATCTTCTAGTAGCAATCAACCACTTTCCAAGGGAGAATTCGCTTGCAATCAACGTCTTCATTAGTTCTACATCAAGTAATTTGTATCAAACAATATGTTTAATTCGATTCATGTTTTATTCATCATTGTTGGTTTAATTTACTGTATGTTTGGCTAATCATTTCATGTGTTAACCTAGTTATGAAATTGTTAATTGTTATGATGTAGTTTTCTCATTTTTATATCACTTTGTATGTATGCTTTCTTTGTTTATTCGTTACACCTTTGTTTCGGTAGCATGGATGCTTGGTAATATCTAGGACACGGGAGAATTGACCATAGGATCCTTGTTAAATAGTGGTAAGAATTGACCATAGGACGCCCACTATCTTGTGTGAAATTGGACCAAAGAATCACTTATCAGCCAGAAGTATTTAAGAAGTTAAGGGGGGGGGGGGGAGTCTAAGTTCTGATAGGCCGGGCTCCCCGTAGAATAAGTCTTAGATTGTAGCGGTGCGTAATGACTCTTCCATAGTGGAACCCACAACCTCTTGTAATCATTAGGTTACGGAATAGGACGCTATGGAAGGTAGGCTAGGAGAATTGCTCAACTGAGTCTAGTGATGCGTGGGTTTTGCAACCTTACAACAGGTTTTACCTCTCGAGGGATCTCAAGAGGCTTACAACCCCACCAGGCAGTGTACCTGACCGATGTAGTATAGTGTAGTGGTAAGTACGGGGGATTGATCGTTCTCCACAGGGAATAGTGTTCGTTAGGTATGAAAGACTACTCTAATAGGTCTAAGGGTTGAGGAAGATTCTTTTTTATGTTTTTATATTTTTATGAAAGCAAGTAAAATCTCGGTTTTGAAGGAGTGGGCGGAATTAGTTGCTAGTCAACTAACCCAAATAACTACAAATGCAAATAAAATAAATAACAAAAATGAAAATGTGGAGAGAAACTTATGTGTAGAGAAATGTGTTTACTTAGATTTCCTTACTCCCTAACTATCTTTTACCGGTTAATTAGTGTGTATTAGTCGCGTGGATGACGGGTGTATTCCTTAATACCATTCGTGGGGTGGCGTACTTACTTCCCCAACTCTACAAGCTCCTACTTCACTCCTATGTCGAGCCGGCTAGGAAGCTCCTAACATGGGATCACTAGAATTCGCTTGTGCATTAAATACAACCATAAAAACCTTTAGTACGCATTTGGTTCATGTTTCTTAAGACGTTCAAGCAAGTTACCGAATAGGAAGTTAGCCAGTTTTCTTAAGCCTAACATAGATAAACAATCATCCAATACAACTAACAACATACTAATAACCAATAATCAATAGCTAGGTTTCATTAGATCTAAGCAAACACAAGATAAATCTAGCCTAACATGTTAATCAAAAGACAAGAATAAGATAAAATCAAACAACACATAGACATATTGAATGATTAATTGATAACTTATCTTCAATGTAACATGGAAGATCTCAAGGCAAAAAGCCTTGAAAAAGAAGCTAAATTCGTCCTAGGGTTTTCTCCCAAAATTCCACACACTAAGCTCTCTCTTATGACAAAAAATTAGAAAACTATATATAGATTTTTACATCTGACGGCGTCACCTTATGGAGTGTGACGCCGTCACCTCGCCGCTTCTAGGGTTCCCGGGTGACCTTCTCGACGCCGTCCCTCTTTAGCTCTTCAAAAATCCATTCTGGCTTATCAAGGCTTGACGCCGTCTAACCTTGAACGTGACGCCGTCCCTCTTTGATTTAAGCCGTGACGCCCTTGATCAAGTTAAAGCATGACGCCGTCAGAATTTACATGCAATTTTCACTGGCTTATCATGAGTAAATTTCACGTCCACCTTTTCTTGCCAAGCCATGACGCCGTCCAGAATAAAATCTGACGCCGTCAAGGGTAACTTTTAGCCGATTTTTGAGACTTTGCCGTTTTCTTCACTTTTATGCTCCAAAAACGTCCAAAATGCCTCCTTTTCCAGATTTCTCCTCAAAAGTACCTAAAATGACAAAAGGAACGATTTAGGGCAATATTTGATCAAATAAATACGATTTAAGGCTTAAATGACCCCTTAAAAGCGGTACACTTTTCGCTTCATCAAATACCCTTACACTTGAGATTTGCTTGTCCTCAAGCAAATGCGCTTTTATTCTAATCAAAATACAAGTTAGGGGTCATTTAATGCTAACATAAAAGTAATTACAACAAATAATCGTTCCACTTCAATCATAATAAGCACGGAGATTATAAACTAGCACCTCACAAGTAGTGTTTAGATACTCACATCTCTCAAGTGTCATCAAAATAAATCTCATAAATGAAAACGGATAATATCTCTCACTACCTGTCATAGCAAATAGATTACCATAGGCTTGGGAAAGGATCGAAAACCTCCTCCACTAGGCGTAAGCACCAAAGATAAACTATCAAAGAGGGCTTTTAAATGGGTTATAACGTTAGGTGTAGGGAAAAGGAAAACACGGTTTTGTTGGATAAAGGATATTTTACTGGTGGCGAGTTAAAGATCTTGATCAATTACATGTACTATACAATGTTGCTAAGCCAAGACTCGACTCAATCTTAAGCTAGAAACAAAATAACAAAATAACAAAAACATAAAAATAAAGATAAAATGAAACGGGATGGTAGTCCGTATATTTTTTTCTACTTTTCTTTTTCTCATTTTTTTTGTATTTTTCTTGATTTTTTCGATTTTTTTTTTTTTTTTTTTTTTTTTTTTTTTTTTTTTTTTTTTTTTTTTTGCATACACTTTTGCCCTACCATCCAAAATAATACATCATAGGGGCATTGCATTCCCCTTACACTTGAACTTTTACATAACTTTACAAATACTAATCTAATGACTCGAATTAAGATAATTGAAAAACTTGGAGTACTTTTAAAACATTTAGCACATATGGGGGTAATAAATGATGTTCTTCCCCATTACTCCATTACACTAGTACTTTACCCATGAGTCCCAATCGTCCCAAAACAATATGTACAAGGATATGACTCGACTTAGCAACCATGTAATCAACTAGATAATTAACTTGGGTTTAAACAAATGTTGTAACAATAATGCACTAAAAATGAGTGCATACAAGGTAGGCTAAGGCGATTTGGGTGTACATTTAAGTGGGGTGTAACAAATTCTTCCTTTAAGTAAAATGCTTAAAGGTCGAAACGAAAAGATAGGCTCTAAGGGGTGTACTAGGGGTATCGTGTACTAAAAATGAGTACAACGCAAAGGGTGTGGGAGAATTACTTGACCAATGTAGCCAACGTAATTATAACATAAACACAGGTGTAAAACAATGGGTTAATCCTAATGCCTCTTATCATGTAGTAAATCTAACTACACGAATGTAGTCTCACTTGTGGCCTCGGAATGGTCCTAACGCAAGTTCTAGAATCTAAGTGCTACCGGTACACACATCATAGCATAAATGTTTTTCCTACCAATTCTAGGGGCGAACCTCACATATTTGGGGTGGAAAATTTTTTAGTGGTACGGTTTTTGTGCTAGTCATATAACTCCTATCCGTGAGACGCTCATTAAGATCAAAGTTTCACTCCTACATGTTGTAAAAAATTTTAAATTTGGCACTAAAATTACCTTAACAAGTATTTCTCTCAGTTTTATTACACATCTACTATTAAACAAACAAAAATCAAGCGCAATTGTATTCTCTAAAATCGTACTTTTACCCCCCCCTTACACTTAAGATGAACATTGTCCCCAATGTTCAAATAACAAAATGTAAAAGTAAATAAGGTAAAAGAATGAAATCAAATACTCCCCTGATTCGCTCGGTGGATAATGAAATTACACGGTTAGATCTTCCTCCAAAGTAATGTAGAAGCTCCATGACTAATGCATCGCCACAAGCTTGATTCAAAACATTTCCTTGTCCAAAATAACCTGTTAAACCTGAGAAAACAAACACGAAAACCTGCATAACATCGGCGGGATAAAATCTATATATAAGGATATAATGCTTGTGGAATGATAATTTTGCAGATTCCTGGAGATTATAGGTTGGAGATTTTAGTAAAAACTTTTTTTTTTTTTTTTTTTTTTTTTTTAAAACAAAACTTTCAAAAATTTCTGAAAATTAAATCTGACGCCGTCAGGTTGTAAGGCCTGACGCCGTCAGAAATGATCTGACAGAATTCTCATGTTAAGTTTCCGGAAAATTTCTGGAAAAACCTATACCTTACTTCCTGGAATTCCTGCAAAACTTCATTATGACTCGATACAAGCATTTGACTCAAACAAATACTAATATGCATGCTTATATCTCATTGTTATCGTTCATGTTCAATCTTGTTCTTAAAAACAAATTTGGATTTCCCTTACACTTATCTTTTGCAAAATACCTTTATATGTAGTTAAGACGAAGTTAAAAACAAAATAAAGCATTTTCACAATTTATATTTGAGACATGAACAGTAAACAAAAAGAATAAGAAATGCATACGGAAACAAATAAAATTAAATAAACAAACAATCAAACAAATAAAGCAAATAAAGCTTGGGTTGCCTCCCAATAAGCGCTTGTTTTTGTTCGAGTCACGAGCCTGACTCTACCCTTATTTAACAAAAATAGGGGAGGTTTTCCCTACACTTAGGATTAAGTGCGGGTGAAAGTAGCGATACACACCCTTAGGGTGTGAATATGCCACGTGAGGTGAAGGGGGTGAGTGAATGGCTTCCTTCATCCTAAAACTACCCGGATAATATTGGTTGATGGGTGGGTCGGTTCCTCTTTTTTCTCCTAGATGTAAATCTAAGGATGAAAAGTTGTGTAAAGGTTGAGGTTCCAATTCATCAACACTAGGAAATCCCCTAGAACTATGAGTAAGGTCATCACTAAAAGTGTGCAAACCTATATCCTCTAGTTGTGCTTGGTCCAAGGGTTCTACCTCCATCGGGATTCCTAAAGTCTCTTCTACTTCTTCCGGGTAAGTCACGGGTGGTGTGGGTGCCTCAAATGATGGTTGAGTATTTTGTGGGCTTATGGTGTTTACCTCATTATTCCATGTGTCAAGATCACCTATATCCTCGTCAATTGTTTTCTTAGGTAGTGATAATAACAAACCTAGTGCTTCATCCAACTTATGATTTATTGATACGGCTCTATCCACAATTCCTTGGCAAACTAGGTCGCTTTTCCAATTAGCCTCACTAAAACAAGATCCTAAACATGGAGGTTGTTCATAAGAATCTATCCTAGGTGAAGGCTCATATGATTCATAAGTGTCTCTAAATGAGGTATTTTGAACTTCTTGGTGTTCTAGCCACTCAACCATATCTTGCAATCTTAGAAATCTAAGTGAAAAGTCCATTTGAAGCAAATTACAAACAAAATCACAAAGAAAAGATAGACTACGAGAAAGCTACAAAATAAAAAGAAAATATCTCACTTGATAGGAATCTTGTGAGTAGACCTAATAAAAATAAAATTTCAACCTAAGCAATAACTACTCCCCGGGCTGTGGCGCCAAAAACTTGATGCGTGGGTTTTGCAACCTTACAACAGGTTTTACCTCTCGAGGGATCTCAAGAGGCTTACAACCCCACCAGGCAGTGTACCTGACCGATGTAGTATAGTGTAGTGGTAAGTACGGGGGATTGATCGTTCTCCACAGGGAATAGTGTTCGTTAGGTATGAAAGACTACTCTAATAGGTCTAAGGGTTGAGGAAGATTCTTTTTTATGTTTTTATATTTTTATGAAAGCAAGTAAAATCTCGGTTTTGAAGGAGTGGGCGGAATTAGTTGCTAGTCAACTAACCCAAATAACTACAAATGCAAATAAAATAAATAACAAAAATGAAAATGTGGAGAGAAACTTATGTGTAGAGAAATGTGTTTACTTAGATTTCCTTACTCCCTAACTATCTTTTACCGGTTAATTAGTGTGTATTAGTCGCGTGGATGACGGGTGTATTCCTTAATACCATTCGTGGGGTGGCGTACTTACTTCCCCAACTCTACAAGCTCCTACTTCACTCCTATGTCGAGCCGGCTAGGAAGCTCCTAACATGGGATCACTAGAATTCGCTTGTGCATTAAATACAACCATAAAAACCTTTAGTACGCATTTGGTTCATGTTTCTTAAGACGTTTAAGCAAGTTACCGAATAGGAAGTTAGCCAGTTTTCTTAAGCCTAACATAGATAAACAATCATCCAATACAACTAACAACATACTAATAACCAATAATCAATAGCTAGGTTTCATTAGATCTAAGCAAACACAAGATAAATCTAGCCTAACATGTTAATCAAAAGACAAGAATAAGATAAAATCAAACAACACATAGACATATTGAATGATTAATTGATAACTTATCTTCAATGTAACATGGAAGATCTCAAGGCAAAAAGCCTTGAAAAAGAAGCTAAATTCGTCCTAGGGTTTTCTCCCAAAATTCCACACACTAAGCTCTCTCTTATGACAAAAAATTAGAAAACTATATATAGATTTTTACATCTGACGGCGTCACCTTATGGAGTGTGACGCCGTCACCTCGCCGCTTCTAGGGTTCCCGGGTGACCTTCTCGACGCCGTCCCTCTTTAGCTCTTCAAAAATCCATTCTGGCTTATCAAGGCTTGACGCCGTCTAACCTTGAACGTGACGCCGTCCCTCTTTGATTTAAGCCGTGACGCCCTTGATCAAGTTAAAGCATGACGCCGTCAGAATTTACATGCAATTTTCACTGGCTTATCATGAGTAAATTTCACGTCCACCTTTTCTTGCCAAGCCATGACGCCGTCCAGAATAAAATCTGACGCCGTCAAGGGTAACTTTTAGCCGATTTTTGAGACTTTGCCGTTTTCTTCACTTTTATGCTCCAAAAACGTCCAAAATGCCTCCTTTTCCAGATTTCTCCTCAAAAGTACCTAAAATGACAAAAGGAACGATTTAGGGCAATATTTGATCAAATAAATACGATTTAAGGCTTAAATGACCCCTTAAAAGCGGTACACTTTTCGCTTCATCAAATACCCTTACACTTGAGATTTGCTTGTCCTCAAGCAAATGCGCTTTTATTCTAATCAAAATACAAGTTAGGGGTCATTTAATGCTAACATAAAAGTAATTACAACAAATAATCGTTCCACTTCAATCATAATAAGCACGGAGATTATAAACTAGCACCTCACAAGTAGTGTTTAGATACTCACATCTCTCAAGTGTCATCAAAATAAATCTCATAAATGAAAACGGATAATATCTCTCACTACCTGTCATAGCAAATAGATTACCATAGGCTTGGGAAAGGATCGAAAACCTCCTCCACTAGGCGTAAGCACCAAAGATAAACTATCAAAGAGGGCTTTTAAATGGGTTATAACGTTAGGTGTAGGGAAAAGGAAAACACGGTTTTGTTGGATAAAGGATATTTTACTGGTGGCGAGTTAAAGATCTTGATCAATTACATGTACTATACAATGTTGCTAAGCCAAGACTCGACTCAATCTTAAGCTAGAAACAAAATAACAAAATAACAAAAACATAAAAATAAAGATAAAATGAAACGGGATGGTAGTCCGTATATTTTTTTCTACTTTTCTTTTTCTCATTTTTTTTGTATTTTTCTTGATTTTTTCGATTTTTTTTTTTTTTTTTTTTTTTTTTTTTTTTTTTTTTTTTTTTTTTTTTTGCATACACTTTTGCCCTACCATCCAAAATAATACATCATAGGGGCATTGCATTCCCCTTACACTTGAACTTTTACATAACTTTACAAATACTAATCTAATGACTCGAATTAAGATAATTGAAAAACTTGGAGTACTTTTAAAACATTTAGCACATATGGGGGTAATAAATGATGTTCTTCCCCATTACTCCATTACACTAGTACTTTACCCATGAGTCCCAATCGTCCCAAAACAATATGTACAAGGATATGACTCGACTTAGCAACCATGTAATCAACTAGATAATTAACTTGGGTTTAAACAAATGTTGTAACAATAATGCACTAAAAATGAGTGCATACAAGGTAGGCTAAGGCGATTTGGGTGTACATTTAAGTGGGGTGTAACAAATTCTTCCTTTAAGTAAAATGCTTAAAGGTCGAAACGAAAAGATAGGCTCTAAGGGGTGTACTAGGGGTATCGTGTACTAAAAATGAGTACAACGCAAAGGGTGTGGGAGAATTACTTGACCAATGTAGCCAACGTAATTATAACATAAACACAGGTGTAAAACAATGGGTTAATCCTAATGCCTCTTATCATGTAGTAAATCTAACTACACGAATGTAGTCTCACTTGTGGCCTCGGAATGGTCCTAACGCAAGTTCTAGAATCTAAGTGCTACCGGTACACACATCATAGCATAAATGCTTTTCCTACCAATTCTAGGGGCGAACCTCACATATTTGGGGTGGAAAATTTTTTAGTGGTACGGTTTTTGTGCTAGTCATATAACTCCTATCCGTGAGACGCTCATTAAGATCAAAGTTTCACTCCTACATGTTGTAAAAAATTTTAAATTTGGCACTAAAATTACCTTAACAAGTATTTCTCTCAGTTTTATTACACATCTACTATTAAACAAACAAAAATCAAGCGCAATTGTATTCTCTAAAATCGTACTTTTACCCCCCCTTACACTTAAGATGAACATTGTCCCCAATGTTCAAATAACAAAATGTAAAAGTAAATAAGGTAAAAGAATGAAATCAAATACTCCCCTGATTCGCTCGGTGGATAATGAAATTACACGGTTAGATCTTCCTCCAAAGTAATGTAGAAGCTCCATGACTAATGCATCGCCACAAGCTTGATTCAAAACATTTCCTTGTCCAAAATAACCTGTTAAACCTGAGAAAACAAACACGAAAACCTGCATAACATCGGCGGGATAAAATCTATATATAAGGATATAATGCTTGTGGAATGATAATTTTGCAGATTCCTGGAGATTATAGGTTGGAGATTTTAGTAAAAACTTTTTTTTTGTTTTTTTTTTTTTTTTTAAAAACAAAACTTTCAAAAATTTCTGAAAATTAAATCTGACGCCGTCAGGTTGTAAGGCCTGACGCCGTCAGAAATGATCTGACAGAATTCTCATGTTAAGTTTCCGGAAAATTTCTGGAAAAACCTATACCTTACTTCCTGGAATTCCTGCAAAACTTCATTATGACTCGATACAAGCATTTGACTCAAACAAATACTAATATGCATTCTTATATCTCATTGTTATCGTTCATGTTCAATCTTGTTCTTAAAAACAAATTTGGATTTCCCTTACACTTATCTTTTGCAAAATACCTTTATATGTAGTTAAGACGAAGTTAAAAACAAAATAAAGCATTTTCACAATTTATATTTGAGACATGAACAGTAAACAAAAAGAATAAGAAATGCATACGGAAACAAATAAAATTAAATAAACAAGCAATCAAACAAATAAAGCAAATAAAGCTTGGGTTGCCTCCCAATAAGCGCTTGTTTTTGTTCGAGTCACGAGCCTGACTCTACCCTTATTTAACAAAAATAGGGGAGGTTTTCCCTACACTTAGGATTAAGTGCGGGTGAAAGTAGCGATACACACCCTTAGGGTGTGAATATGCCACGTGAGGTGAAGGGGGTGAGTGAATGGCTTCCTTCATCCTAAAACTACCCGGATAATATTGGTTGATGGGTGGGTCGGTTCCTCTTTTTTCTCCTAGATGTAAATCTAAGGATGAAAAGTTGTGTAAAGGTTGAGGTTCCAATTCATCAACACTAGGAAATCCCCTAGAACTATGAGTAAGGTCATCACTAAAAGTGTGCAAACCTATATCCTCTAGTTGTGCTTGGTCCAAGGGTTCTACCTCCATCGGGATTCCTAAAGTCTCTTCTACTTCTTCCGGGTAAGTCACGGGTGGTGTGGGTGCCTCAAATGATGGTTGAGTATTTTGTGGGCTTATGGTGTTTACCTCATTATTCCATGTGTCAAGATCACCTATATCCTCGTCAATTGTTTTCTTAGGTAGTGATAATAACAAACCTAGTGCTTCATCCAACTTATGATTTATTGATACGGCTCTATCCACAATTCCTTGGCAAACTAGGTCGCTTTTCCAATTAGCCTCACTAAAACAAGATCCTAAACATGGAGGTTGTTCATAAGAATCTATCCTAGGTGAAGGCTCATATGATTCATAAGTGTCTCTAAATGAGGTATTTTGAACTTCTTGGTGTTCTAGCCACTCAACCATATCTTGCAATCTTAGAAATCTAAGTGAAAAGTCCATTTGAAGCAAATTACAAACAAAATCACAAAGAAAAGATAGACTACGAGAAAGCTACAAAATAAAAAGAAAATATCTCACTTGATAGGAATCTTGTGAGTAGACCTAATAAAAATAAAATTTCAACCTAAGCAATAACTACTCCCCGGGCTGTGGCGCCAAAAACTTGATGCGTGGGTTTTGCAACCTTACAACAGGTTTTACCTCTCGAGGGATCTCAAGAGGCTTACAACCCCACCAGGCAGTGTACCTGACCGATGTAGTATAGTGTAGTGGTAAGTACGGGGGATTGATCGTTCTCCACAGGGAATAGTGTTCGTTAGGTATGAAAGACTACTCTAATAGGTCTAAGGGTTGAGGAAGATTCTTTTTTATGTTTTTATATTTTTATGAAAGCAAGTAAAATCTCGGTTTTGAAGGAGTGGGCGGAATTAGTTGCTAGTCAACTAACCCAAATAACTACAAATGCAAATAAAATAAATAACAAAAATGAAAATGTGGAGAGAAACTTATGTGTAGAGAAATGTGTTTACTTAGATTTCCTTACTCCCTAACTATCTTTTACCGGTTAATTAGTGTGTATTAGTCGCGTGGATGACGGGTGTATTCCTTAATACCATTCGTGGGGTGGCGTACTTACTTCCCCAACTCTACAAGCTCCTACTTCACTCCTATGTCGAGCCGGCTAGGAAGCTCCTAACATGGGATCACTAGAATTCGCTTGTGCATTAAATACAACCATAAAAACCTTTAGTACGCATTTGGTTCATGTTTCTTAAGACGTTCAAGCAAGTTACCGAATAGGAAGTTAGCCAGTTTTCTTAAGCCTAACATAGATAAACAATCATCCAATACAACTAACAACATACTAATAACCAATAATCAATAGCTAGGTTTCATTAGATCTAAGCAAACACAAGATAAATCTAGCCTAACATGTTAATCAAAAGACAAGAATAAGATAAAATCAAACAACACATAGACATATTGAATGATTAATTGATAACTTATCTTCAATGTAACATGGAAGATCTCAAGGCAAAAAGCCTTGAAAAAGAAGCTAAATTCGTCCTAGGGTTTTCTCCCAAAATTCCACACACTAAGCTCTCTCTTATGACAAAAAATTAGAAAACTATATATAGATTTTTACATCTGACGGCGTCACCTTATGGAGTGTGACGCCGTCACCTCGCCGCTTCTAGGGTTCCCGGGTGACCTTCTCGACGCCGTCCCTCTTTAGCTCTTCAAAAATCCATTCTGGCTTATCAAGGCTTGACGCCGTCTAACCTTGAACGTGACGCCGTCCCTCTTTGATTTAAGCCGTGACGCCCTTGATCAAGTTAAAGCATGACGCCGTCAGAATTTACATGCAATTTTCACTGGCTTATCATGAGTAAATTTCACGTCCACCTTTTCTTGCCAAGCCATGACGCCGTCCAGAATAAAATCTGACGCCGTCAAGGGTAACTTTTAGCCGATTTTTGAGACTTTGCCGTTTTCTTCACTTTTATGCTCCAAAAACGTCCAAAATGCCTCCTTTTCCAGATTTCTCCTCAAAAGTACCTAAAATGACAAAAGGAACGATTTAGGGCAATATTTGATCAAATAAATACGATTTAAGGCTTAAATGACCCCTTAAAAGCGGTACACTTTTCGCTTCATCATCTAGTGACTTAAATCCCCATATGAAGCGATAGAAAACCTTAATTAGAAAATGTAATCATGGCATAACAAGATTACTAATTAGGCTAGCACATTTCTCTCTATTGATAACTCGTACCCATTTAATTGCTTTTATTTTCATTTCATTTATTTAGTTTAATTAATCAAATTATAAAACCCCCTTTAAAACCAGTGACAATTAAAACTTAGATTAGATCCGCATGCATAGCTCTTGGGACGACCTCTGTGCACGACCGAGTACACTGCCCGTTAGTGCATTAGGTAGACCATAGGTAGACGAGAACTTATAAATATTAAAACCTTGTCAGAAATCCTACATCAAGTTTTTAGCGCCGCTACCGGGGAGCTATTTTAGGATTTTAATTTGAGTTTTGTAAATATTTTTGCTTTTATAATTTTAGGTTTTTGTTTTTAGTTTTCTTTCTCCCGTCTTTTCTCTTTTGTTTGTTTTGAAATTTCAAGATATGGGTGACTGTTGAACCTTAGACCTTGATAGATCTTTGAGCACTCTTGGATCGATAGTAATGTTTATGTAATCACAAACACACTAATAGAAAGTCTCTAATACTTGTATAACGCGGAATTTAAACACAAGTAAGAACACAAATAACTAAGAACGATTGATCCTCTATGGATCTTTTATTAATACTAAGAACTTGTTTTTCTAAACTCGTACCTATTACATAATAACGTGTTCCTTTTATAGATAAGGAACCCTAAATCCATTCTACTAGAAACCCTAAACCGTTTCACAAGAAACGTATATCTCAAAACTAATAGAAAATATACTATATAATTTCCTAATAAAACTCGTGCATATCCAAATTAATAACAAAGTATGCTAAATATCTATATCAGCAGAAACCAACTCCGCAGAATCTCTACTTTCGCAGAAACCATCTTCAGCAGAATCCAATACTTCAGCAGTAACCATCAGCAGTAACCATCAGTAGAATTCTTCCTTAGCAGAATTCCCAACAATCCTCCCCTAATCTTGAATTTGACATTGTTAAGTTCAAGATTCTTGATAGATCTCTAACACTTCAGAATAAGAGGATTGAATTCGAACATCATCAGCAAAGAATCAAAGGAACCACATCTCTATGAATGGCAAAACTTGAAACTTCAGGTCGTTGCAGCAACAAATGACAGATTGTACATCAAAACATATTAGTTTCATACTATTCTCATCACATCCAGGTGTGTGAACTCCTGTGAGAGGTGAATCATTGAAAATAATGGATTTGATGTCTCTTTACCAATAGCCATCACTACTGGAGTAGCCAAATGTTTTAGTTCGAAAACTAGGGTACACTGATAACCATCTGATTTTGAGTAAACCAGCAACTATAAACGGATTTGAGATGTCTTTACCTGTAGCCGTTTGCTCAGGACTAGCCAATTCTTTGGTTTCAACTGAACCTTGGTGAATTGAATACCAAATATGGATATCAAATGTCTTTACCACAAACCATACTTTTGTGGACTAGCCAATTCTTTGGATCCCAGAAAGGGTTACATCCATGGTGAATTGAAAACCATTTCAACTCTCAGGAATAAACCATGGGTGAGTTGAAGTACCCTATAGCTTTGAGCAAGCTATTACAGCTATCAACAGATTTAATGTGTCTTTACCAAAGCTGTACCCTTTGGACTAGCCAACTCTTTGATGGACACAAGTTACATCTGGTGAGTTGATAATCATCAACAGAGTTAGATACAACAAACATGCAGAAAAGTTAGTACACAAAGATACAAGTTTTTTTTTTTTTTTTTTTTTTTTTTTTTTTTTTTTTTTTTTTTTTTTTTTTTTTTAACTAAGAAATAAGAATGAAAGAAGAAATAAATGAAATAAAGAAAGATAAGATACAAAAATAATACATAATACCAGAATCAAGTAGAAGCTTGGTGTTGCATAAGCTTGGACTTGATTAACCCAACCAATTGTGCAGCATGAGTCTCATCATTAGCCACTGGATCAGGAGGAACTTCCAATTTGGTTTGAAGCATACGTTTCAGCAGATTAATAGACCAAGGATAATGCTGATCCGAAAACATACACACCCTAATGCCAGACTTTGTTTCAACAACATGCACATTAGGCATAGGGTAAAACCTCCAAGTATCAACCTCCCATGTGTGTGAATTCTCCCAAAGTGAGTAGCCTTTTCCATTAGGTGAGTGAGAATCAAACAGAACTTGCAGATCTCCCAATAAGTATAAACCAGCACCCTGTGGTGGATGAGAGGTATAATACTCAGTAACCATTCCATAGAGAGTATGCAAATCTTGCCTATCCACCAAGTGAAGAATTTCTTGCAAGAAAGTAAACTCCATAAAGGATTGATCTTGCCTATAAATGGTGTTTATCTGCCCATCTGTCAATGTCCATTTGACCAACACATTGTATGAACCCTCAGGAAATGTCTCAGAAGAACCCACTTTAATAAAGGTTGAATCAGCAGCATTGAGATCTATATGCTTAGAAGAACTCTCCTTATTAGACTTATGTGCTCTAGAAATCTGCTCTCTAGCTATCCTCACAGATCTTCTGATAGCAATTTGTCTGCTGTGAGCCATCCTTTTCTTTCTTCTCCCAGGTATGTATATCCCCAAAGGACTAACATTATCAGATGCACCAGAAGCATCTTCAGCAGGAATGGAAGAAGAGGGAATAGAAACACCTTCTGCAAGCAACTTCTCAGTATCTTCTCTGGTCTTTCTAGCCTCAGCAGCTTCAAGTTCAGCTTTCCTTACCAAATCTGCATTGTAGTTGGAAAGAAATGATTCCTCTTGTTCAGCAGATGCAGAAGAAGGAATATTAGCAGCCTTAGGAGAGGTGTCAGCAGATTGGTTGCCTTCAGTAGTTGCTTCAGCAGAAACAGCTTGAGGGGGCAGTTGGTCTTTATCACCAGAGGATGAAGTACCAAGCTCAGCTGTTTTGATTCTTTTAGCTTCAGAAGCATCTATACTAGCACTAGGCCTCTTCAATGGAGTTTGAGGGGAGTGAATAGCCTTCATGATTTGATTATATGTTTGATGCAAATCAGATTCAGATAAGGCCCATACTTGCTTCTTGGACAAAGCAGAATTATATACAGAAGTATATTGATGATAAACCACATTCCTCATATAATTCTTGGTTTGTGCCTCAGTCTGAGATTTAGCTCTCTTAGCTTTGGCCTTCTGTGCAGCAATGGCTTTTCTCCTTTCTGCTGCAGCTTTCTTCCTCTGTTGACCAAGAGCTACCATTTGTTCAGCAAAGTTGTTACTATCAAAAGCAGCTCCTAAGATTCTTTGGGCTAAAGTAGGATTGGAAGCAGCTTGTTGAGTATAAGAATCCCATTGTGCATCAGTAAAATGAACTGATTGCTCATCTAGTTCTCTTTGCCTTTCAGGAGGCAAATCTGAAGTGAATTGAGCTATCATCTTTTGTGCTAAAGCTCGACTCTTCATCATATCTTCATACTCTTTAACCAATCTAGCTTGCTCCTTCCTTTCTTTTTCACTCACAAGATCTGTACCAAGATCTTCATCAATCATTACTCCTTGCTCACTACCAGAAATGTCAACACTAGGAACTTGAGTAGCATGCTTATCAGAAGAATCATTCCCAGAGATATCAACAATAGGAACTCTGTCAATATTCTCAGAAGAAACACCAATAGAAGCATCAGCAGAAACATGTTGAGTAGAAGATTCAACATGTGGAGTAGAAACCTCAGCATTAGGATTCAAAACAAAGGATCTCCCAGCAACAAACACTTCAGCAGAAACTTCAGAAGGTCTGACATCAGCAGAAGTCACAGAAGGTATCTTAGAATCCTTGCTCAAATATTGTCTTCTCCTCTTTCTATAGAACTGTATCGGCTCTTGTTGTTGTGATGATGCAGCAGCTGAAGGGGAAGAAATATGAGTCTGCTGAGCAGCTTCAGCCAATAAATCAAGATGATCCAAATAAATATCCTCCTACTCTTCATCAGAAGCAAACACAAACTTCCTTTTCTTTTTCTGCCCAAGTTGATCTTCTAATTCCTGAACCCTCTTTTTCAACACTACAATCTCATCACCAAGTGAAGATTTGGTATCTGCAAGCTCCTTCTTCAACTTCTCAATTTCTTGATTATTCCTGTTGAGAAAATTATACAGAGAAGTGAGAGTAACAGGGTCCTCAGCTCCACCAGCAGATGTCTCAGTGGTAAAGGGAGCTTCATTGGGCCTTTCAGAAGAAACATGTATATTCTCAAAATTAGGAGTGCTTTCATCTATTGGGTCTCTAAAAGGGCTAGGTGTGGACAGTCTTGTAGTCTCATATTCAAGAGGTGTAGGCACATGAGTTTCATGAGACTGAATTGTCTCCTCAACCTCAGGAACAAGCTCATCAGGAGCTTCATGAGTTTGTGTTGGAATAGGACTGGGTGAAACATGTACAAGTGAAGGTGTAGGTTGGTCAGTAGAAACAATGGGTACTTCAGCAGTTATGGATGGTCCCTCATCCCTTTCTACCGATGGATTACCATCAGCAGTATTGCTTGGGATTGATGGAGTACCATCATCAGCAGCATTGGGAGATGGTGGAGCATCAGCAGCATTACCCTCATCAGCATCATCATTGCCATGTGGCAACATAGCTGGTAGCAGAGGGTGATGTTCCCCAACATAATGAGTTTTCATGGAAGCAAACAACTTAGCACTAAGGGCTCCTATGGGATAATGGCCTCTATCTTGGGTATTTATGTCTAAAATTATCTGTAGAAACCTAGGGTACATTAGAAACTTATGCTTTTTCTTTTGAATATTTTCTACCATATTATCAAAAATAAACTTAGAAAAATTATAAGTTAAACCCTGTGACAGACATACTATACCACAACCCAATTGGGTAGAGAATTGATCCCATCCTCCAGACTTGTTGTTGATGCACTGAAGCAATGTGTGCACCAAAAACCTCCACTTGGGACAAAACTTGTTCTTGAGCCACATAACTGTATCCATACTTTGATAACCAGCAGCTCTCAGCTCAGCAAGAATCTCTTCAGTGTTGATGTGATAGACACCATCTGCATCATCCAACTGCAATCTTTCCCTAATCAAAGCTTCAGTCACAACATACTCTGCTCCATCAATCTTTGCAACAATCTCTGCATCAGAACGTTTCTCAGCAGATGCCCAAAATTGCTTCACCAAAGATTCGTGTACTACATCTGGGTAATGAGTCAATGCAAAGTGAATCTTGGAACGTTTCAAGAAATCCACCATAGGGTCATACATTTCATGTCCCTTAGCTTTTCCTAGAAAAGCAACTTTATTGTGATCCTTCTTAAATTGTAGGGCCTCCATTGACGAACTTATGAGAGATAGGGTATGAATCAAGTGAATGGATAATAGGTTTAGATTGCTTGAAGAGGGAATAAGTTGTTTTGGGCGAAGATTATATGAGTAGGTTATAAATAGAAGTTACCCAATTATGGTCAAAATTTATCGGAACTAATTGTTGACCGTATCTGATGTGTAAAGTAACTCCAGCATTCAAAATTTACTCTTCAGCAGAAATGATGGTCAATCTGCTGAAGTAAGAAGTCAATCAGCAGAATCAACTCAAGAGTAATAATATCTCAGTAAAGATCTTGAGTTTTACTTCGCTACCCAACTCGCATTAATTACCATCAACACTCGACTTCGCCTATAAAATAACCCCAAATCACAATCCGAACAAATCACTTAACCCTAATTTACCATCAAACCTTCATTCAACCAAGATCACTCATCAAAAACATGAACAACCAGCCAGAAGTAGTTGATCTTACTTCTGAGTCATCAGCAGACTCAGGAGATAACATTCCTCAATCATCCACACAACCTTCCCATAGAAGGTATGGTCTTACCAAAGAACAAGCCCGCAAGAGAAAGCATGATGTGGGCTCATCAAGCAGACCCAACAATCCACCCAAACCTCCATCATCATCATCATCATCTGAGGATAGTCGTCCTTTATTTCGATATCCCTACCAAGATGAGCCTCGTACTTTGAAGTTCCCTTTTCTCCCTTCTTCGGAAGATGATAGTGTGGTGGATCCAAATGATTCACCTAGGGGCTCTGATGACTCTACAGAGCGTCTTGAGCCAATCTTCAATAGATTGGTGAGAGAGGAAGAGGAGAGGGAAGCAGCACCAACCAGGGAAGAGAATCCCCAACCTTCACAACCCCAACCAAGGCCACACACCAGAAATCCACCACTTCCAGAGACAAGGGAGGTGGTTATTGGTCTTCCTGCTCCAAGGACTGGTGTTTCATACCACAGAGACACAGGAAAGGGCAAGGGTGCAGAGGTGGCCGGTAAAGGAAAGGGTAAAATGGAGTAGATGATGATGAGATGTTGCCAAGGACCAAAGATATAAAACTAGGTTCTTCAGCATCTTCATTCCTGGTCCTCCATCTCCAACAACTTTTGAAACCCTGATGATAGGATTTAGAGTCTGTGTAGGTCATCTTGTATAGGAATGGTCTTTTATTACAATTTGAAGTTGTTTGTTTGCTGTAATTTCTTTTAAATGAATGAACAACTTCTATTTTATCTCTCTTTGATTATCACTTGAACTATGCTTCAGCACTTTCAGTCAGCAGAATCAATCTTTAAGCTTACTTGACCAATTCCCATTTAATCAATCTTGGATAACTTCCACTGAAGATCAGTAACTACACATCAAGGCATTCTGCAAAACAGACACATAGAAACAAACCAAACCAAACAAAACTTAAAGTACATTAGTTGGTTAGTATGTTAGTAAATATAATATTCAAAATATTACAAATATTACAACAACAATCCTCCCCTGAGGCATATGCCTCCCCTGAGGCCTATGCCTCCCCTTAAACTTTGCATTTAAGGGTTAAACATCCCAATATGGACAACTAAGTGTTGAAACCTAGGTCCATCAAAAGCCTTAGTCAATAAATCTGCCACATTATCATCTGTGTGAATTTTAACCACCTTAATCAAATGTTTTTCATATGCATCTCTTATAAAATGATGCCTGATTTCAATATGCTTTGTTCTATTATGAAAAACTGGATTTTTGACAATGCATATGGTACTTTGATTATCAATGAAGATGGTGGTGTTCATAAAATTAAAACCATAATCCAATAATTGATTTTGTATCCAAAGAACCTGTCCACAACAATTGGCAGCAGCAACATACTCTGCTCCAGTAGATGAGGTAGCCACAATAGTTTGTTTCTTGCATTGCCAAGAAATCAATCTTCTTCCAAGAAATTGGCAACCTCCAGTTGTGGATCTCCTATCCAGATTTGCACCAGCATAATCACTATCACTATATGCTTCCAACTTGAAAGGAGACTCTTTTGGGTACCAAAGACCTAAGTTAGGTTGGCCTTTGAGGTACTTGAAGATCTTTTTGACTGCATTCAAATGGGAAGTGAGTGGAGTGACCTGATGTCTAGAACAAGCACTCATAGCAAATGTAATGTCAGGCCTTGAAGCTGTCAAATACATCAATGACCCAATCATGGATCTGTATAGGTGAACATTCACTGCAGGATCTGGTTCAAGATTGTTCTTTGGTTTTGGAGCTTCATAAGGTGTAGTGGCAGTTCTGACATTTTCCATATCAAACTTCTTCAAGATATCCTTCACATACTTATCCTGACTAATAAAGATACCATCTTGTTTCTGCTGAACTTGTAGACCCAAAAAGAAAGTAAGCTCCCCCATAGCACTCATCTGAAACTCTCCCTTCATCAATTCCTCAAACTCCCTGCACCAAGCTTCTTTAGTGGAGCCAAAGATAATGTCATCCACATAAACCTGCACAAGAATTATTGTTGGGTCTGAAATACTGCTGATTGGAGAATTACAACTCTGCCGGATAGTTATGTAACTCTGCGGATTAGCATAAGAACTCTGCTGTTTTGATAACTCTGCTGTTTTGGTATAATAGGCATATTGTAACTCTGCTGCTAGCTCACGAGGACTCTGCTGCTAGAAGGATTACTCTATTGCTTATTAATTATGTAAAGTATGTTAAGATAAGTATAGAAAAGATACGTATGAATATTTTACTTGTATAGGAAGTCTTGTAAACCGACTAGGACTCCTTATGCTATAAAAGGAGGTTCTAGGGTTAGAGTTAGAGGTCGATTGATTAATTATCTTAGCATACATATTATTGTTTTCACTTCAAGGTTTCTTGTAACCCTATTGCTATTCAGAGCAATCGTTATTAATATAATTGAAGTGTTGTTGGATAATCTGTTTGTGTTTTCTTCTTAAGATCAAATATTAGTTTCCGCATAATATTTGATATACAACCTAAGATCAGTTTCTATACCGATTACTTTAGATTTATCTAAGGTAGTTAATAAGATCGTAAAGCTCAACTGGGATCAACAAGTGCTATCAGAGCTTGTGATCTAGAAACTGGTACCAAGAAGAATTATTCAAAACAAAGCTCTGTTTAATCATCAAAGCAAGCAATGGATTCCGATTCGACTCACATGGTTACTGCTTCAAGAGTTCCCATGCTCAAGACTGGAGAGTATGAGATCTGGAAGATGAGGATGCAACAATACATGCGAATGGTTGATTACTCTCTCTGGGAAGTTGTTCTTGATGGTGATAAGGTGCAAACCAAGACTGCTACTGGATCAGTCTTGACTCTCAAGACTAGTGAGGAGAAAGCTCAGAGAAGATTGGAGGTTAAGGCTCACAGTATTCTCATGATGGGAATACCTAATGATTATCAATTGAGTTTTAATCATATTGAGTCTGCTAAGGAGTTGTGGGAAGCTATTAAACTTCGATTTGGTGGGAATGAAGCTACCAAGAAATCTAGAAAGAATCTCCTTAAGCACCAGTTTGAGACTTTTTCTGCTATGAGTTCTGAGAACATTGAGGGAACTTATGATCGACTTCATAAGTTAACCAGTCAGATGGCTCTGTTGAAGATTGAACCATCTCAAGAAGATGTCAATCTAAAGTTTTTGAGAAGTCTATCTTCTGAGTGGAACACTCATACAGTGGTTTGGAGGCACAAGGAAGATTTTGATACTATGACATTGGATGATCTATACAACAACTTAAAGGTGTATGAATCAGAAGTTAAAGGATTTTCAAGCTCATCCTCTACCACTAATAATCTTGCCTTTGTCTCCTCAAGCAACAAGACTTCTGGTAGTCATCAAGAGCACTCTGCTGCTGGTACTTTTGCTCCTGCTGTTGGTTCACATGTCTCTGCTGCTGACTCTGCTAACCCCAACACCATCAGTGATGCTGCTATTTGTGCTTATTTGGCTGAACTTACTACTAGTACTTCAGTCATGCCTCAAGATCTGGATGAACTTGATCCTGATGATGTTGAAGAAATGGATATGCATTGGCAGTATGCAATGCTAACTATGAGGGCAAGGAGGTTTCTTAAGAGAACTGGTAAAGAGATGAAGTTCAGAAGAAACAGGAATGTGGGATTTGACAAGTCAAAGGCTGAATGTTTCAATTGTCGAAAGAAGGGACACTTTGCAAGGGAATGCAAAGCTCCCAAAAGAAACATTGCAGATACCAAGAAGATTACTGTTGAAGAGTCAAGTCCTGATGCTGCTGCTGCTGCTATGGTGTCATGTGATGGGTTTGGAGAGTTTGATTGGAGTGAGCATGCTGAAGATGGTCCTAACTATGCTTTGGCAGCTGAAGAGGAATCTCAAGTTCAACACTTTGCTCTTATGGCCTATTCTTCTTCTTCTTCTGGATCAGACTCTGAGGTATCCAATGAATCATCATGTTCTTTTAAATCATGTTCAGATAAAATTGATGAACTTAAGTCTAGCAATGGAAATCTTAAAAAGGAAAATGAAATACTTAAGTTAGACAATCTCAGTTATGAATATGGTTTAAAGAATTTAGAAGAGAAATTGGAATTCTATAAAAAGGCTGAAATTGAATATCTTGATCAAATCACTATTCTTAAAAATGAGCTTATTAAGAAAGAAGATGAGATTAAGGTACTTATGGGAAAAGTAGAGGAGGCTGAACAGGCTAGAGATTTAGCTAAGAATGAGACTGAAAAACATGTTGTTAGGATAGAAAAACAACAATTTGCTACTGACATTCTTAGTAAACCAATAGGAAGGCACTTTGCTGATTCAGGTAGTGGACTAGGGTACAATGCTGTTGCTCACCCTAAGAAACTTAGTGCTCATGCCCCTCCTACTAGGACATTGACTTTCATATCTGAGTCTGGGGATAAACCTGTAGGTGACACTAGTAAATCTGTAGAAGAAACTAGTGAAACTAACAAAGAGTCACCTAAGGTTGAGTTAAAGAAGTATGAGCAACCACCCCTGATTGAAGATTGGGAGTCTGACAGTGATGATGGGATTGTAGAATCTGATTCAACCTCTAAGAACAAAAAGAAAGAAATTCCTGCTGTTGTTGAATCACAAGTACCTAGAGCTAAAAAGGTTGAGTTTGTTAAGCCTAAGCTAGGTAAAGGTATCTCTAGGAAGATGGCTGAGTTTGACAATACACCTAGAGTATATCCTAAGAGAACTAATAACTTGCCTAGGGGAAACCAGAGAAATTGGAACAACCTAGTTTCACAAAAATTAGGGACTGATTTTCAACTATTTAAAAAGGCATGTTATAGTTGTGGTAGTTTTGAACATTTGCAAGATGAGTGTTATTACTATCAAAAACCAGTGTGGAACCAATATACAAGGGTGAACCATAGAAACTTTGGTAGAAAGACTCACCCACATCCCAAAAGAAACATGGTTCCTAGGGAAGTTCTGATGAGAGATGGTACTTCTAGAGTTATCTCTCCTATTGCCCCAAATGTATCCATAAAGAAGAATATAGATAACTCTGCTGTTCAGTCAAACCCTGCTGTTCCAGCAAACTCTGCTGTTCAGGCAGACTCTGCTGTTTTGCCTAAAGTTGTGACTGATACTGTTGTGGGCAACCATTTTTATGCTGTTAAAGCCTCAGCTTGCTGGGTCTGGAAACCAAAAGTTAAAGTTTTAGATCATGTTCTCAGACACAGCAGTGCACCAATGCAGTTGAAGAAATTTAACTACTTTGATGCACAAGGTAGATCCAAGTCAGTAATGGCTTGGGTCCCCAAGAGAAACTAATTCTCTTACTTTTTGTGCAGGGCAATCTACAAAAGGGGCTAAAGGACAAATGTATTTTTGATAGTGGATGCTCTTCACATATGACTGGAGACCAAAGCAACTTGGAGAATTTTGAAGCTTTGGATGGTGGTTATGTGGCCTTTGGAAATGATCCTAAAGGAGGTAAAATAGTTGGTCAAGGCATCATCAGAACTGGAAAGTTGGATTTTGAGAAAGTGTATTTGGTGAATGGTCTTAAGTTTAATCTTTTTAGTGTCTCACAAATGTGTGACAGGAAGAATTTTGTTCTTTTTACCGACACTGAGTGTCTTGTTTTGTCTCCTGACTATAAGATACCCGATGATAAATTGGTTATTCTTAAAGTCCCTAGACATGACAATATATACAGTGTGGATATAAAGAATATTATTCCTAAAAGAGATTTGACTTGTCTGTTTGCCAAAGCCACTGTTGATGAATCCAAACTATGGCACAGAAGGCTTGGGCATCTGAACTACAAGGCTATGAACAAGTTGGTGAAAGGGAACTTGGTCAGAGGATTGCCTTCAAAGGTCTTTGAGAATCTTGAAGTTTGTGTTGCTTGCCAGATGGGAAAGCAACATAGAGCTTCCTGTAAGTCCAAATTGGTGAATTCTATAACTGAACCTTTGTTTATGTTACACATGGACTTATTTGGACCTACATATGTGAATAGTTTAAATAAAAAGATGTATGGTTTAGTGGTCACTGATGACTATAGTAGGTTCACTTGGGTATTCTTTTTAGCTTCTAAGGATGAGACTGCAGGCATTCTTAAGGCTTTTATTACCAGGATAGAAAACCTATTTAATCATAAGGTCAAAGTCATCAGATGTGATAATGGAACTGAATTTAAGAACAAGGTAATGAATCAGTTCTGTGAGGAAAAGGGTATAACTAGACAATTTAGTGTAGCTAGAACTCCTCAGCAAAATGGTGTGGCTGAGAGAAGGAATAGGACATTAATTGAAGCTGCCAGAACTATGTTGTCAGAGTCTAAGTTACCCACTATCTTTTGGGCTGAAGCAGTCAACACTGCTTGTTATGTGCAGAATAGGACTAAGATAGTTAAGCCTCATAACAAGACCCCCTATGAGTTATTGCATGGTAGAAAACCTATGATAGGTTTCTTAAGACCATTTGGGTGTCCTGTTACTATTTTGAACACCATTGACCACTTAGGAAAGTTTAGTGAGAAAGCAGACATAGGTTTCTTTGTTGGTTACTCTACTGAAAGTAAGGCTTTTAGAGTTTTTAATCAAAGAACTGGGCATGTAGTTGAAAATTTACATGTGACTATTAGAGAAACCACACCTAATGTTGATGGAAAAGGACCTGACTGGATGTTTGATATTGATTCTTTAACCAAAAGTATGAATTATCAACCAGTTGTTGCAGGTACTACTCACATGTCTGCAGGTACACAAACTAACCCTAATGCAGGTACACAAGCACAGAAGGATGGATCTGCAGAGGAGTTTGTGTTGATTGAAAAGTGGAAGTTTGATCAGTATTTCTCTCCAACAGCTAAAGAAGGAAAAAGTTCAGGTGGTGATGCTGTACATAAGGAAATACCAAAGGTTAATGCAGAAGGTGATGATGAACCTGCTCATGATGATAAGGAAAGATTCAGACCGAGCAGCAGTTCTCTTAACTCTGCTGCCAAGTCTAAACACTCTGCTGTTAAGCCAAAGCACTCTGCTGTTAAGGCAAAACACTCTGCTGTTCAACTTGGTAACTCTGCTGCTGAACTCAAAGACTCTACTGATAAAGATGGTGATTCTTATGATGATTCTTCTGATGATATGCCCGAATTGGAAGAAGTGTATGTGGATACTGATGATGAAGTTGTTGATGTTTTTGGTACTGAAGGTGATTTATCAAACTTGGAGACTGATATACCTGTTAGTCCTACACCAACAACAAGAATCCACAAGATTCACCCAAAGGAGCAGATTATTGGTGATGTTCACTCTGCTGTACAGACAAGAAGTAAATCAAAGGGGTTGAGTGATTTGCTTGATCAGGGATTATTTGCTCAGACACTTAAGAAGAGGAATAGCCACAAGGATCTACAAAACTGTATGTTTTCCTGTTTCTTATCTCAGGAAGAACCCAAGACCATTCACAAGGCTATGAAGGATGAAAGTTGGGTTGAAGCTATGCAAGAGGAGTTGCTGCAGTTCAAGCTTCAGGAGGTCTGGACATTGGTGGCTTTGCCAAATGGAAAAAGGGCAATTGGTACAAAATGGGTGTTCAGATGCAAGAGAGATGAAAGAGGGATTGTTGTCAGAAACAAGGCTAGATTGGTGGCTCAGGGATACACTCAGGAAGAAGGTATAGACTATGATGAGGTATTTGCTCCAGTTGCAAGATTGGAGGCTATCAGACTTTTCTTGGCATATGCCTCATACAAGAATTTTCCTGTGTATCAAATGGATGTGAAAAGTGCTTTCTTGTATGGAAAGATACCTGAAGAGGTTTATGTGATGCAACCACCTGGGTTTGAAGATCCTAAGTATCCTGACAGGGTCTACAAGGTGAAGAAAGCACTGTATGGATTACATCAAGCTCCTAGAGCTTGGTATGACACCTTATCCCAATATTTGTTGAATAATAGTTTTAGCAGAGGAACCATTGATAAAACATTTTTCATTAAGAAAGACAAAAAGGATATCCTACTTGTTCAAGTTTATGTAGATGATATCATTTTTGGGTCTACAAATAAGGTGTTATGTGAAGGATTTGAGAAGCTAATGCACAGTAGGTTTGAGATGAGTTCTATGGGAGAGTTGACTTTCTTTTTGGGGCTTCAAGTCAAGCAGATGAAAGATGGAATTTTTATTAGCCAAGACAAGTATGTGGCTGATATGTTGAAGAAATTTGGATTTCAGGATGTGAAGGCAGCCAAGACACCTATGGATAAGAATAAACCTTTGCTAAAGGATGAAGATGGAGTAGAGGTTGATGTACATCTGTATAGATCCATGATTGGCTCATTGATGTATCTGACTGCTTCAAGGCCAGATATCATGTTTTCTGTGTGTGCCTGTGCTAGATTCCAAGTGTCCCCAAAGGTTTCACACTTGGAAGTAGTCAAAAGAATTTTTAGGTACCTAAAGGGTCAACCAAAACTTGGTCTTTGGTATCCTAATAATTCACCATTTGACTTGATAGCATACTCAGATAGTGACTATGCTGGAGCTACTATGGATAGAAAATCAACTACAGGAGGCTGTCAGTATCTTGGTCATAGGCTTATCTCTTGGCAATGTAAGAAACAAACAGTGGTAGCCAATTCAACAACTGAAGCAGAATATGTTGTTGCTTCTAGCTGCTGTGGACAGGTGCTCTGGATTCAGAACCAGCTGCTGGATTATGGGTACAATTTCATGAACACAAAAATTTTTATTGACAACAACAGCACAATGTGTATTATAAAAAATCCTGTTTTTCATTCTAAAACAAAACACATAGAGATAAGACATCATTTTATTAGAGATTGTTATGAGAAAAAGTTAATTCAAGTGGTTAAAATTCATACTGACAACAATGTTGCTGATTTACTTACAAAATGTTTTGACATCAGTAGATTTCAGTTTCTAGTTGCTAGTATTGGCATGATCAATCTTTAACTATTTTAACTATCTTATCTCTGTATGATTTTGTAAAATTTTGTAAGGATTTGTGCTGTTGATTTGTCATTATCTTGTGTTTAGTTAAAGTCTGCTGTTTAGTTGGTTTGTTGCTATGCTACTCTGCTGCTATTATGGAATATTCTTGTTTGTGTTTGTTGTTTGCAACTAACCTTTTGCAGATACATATACAAATACTCAAGTAAAGCAAGGAAAATTAAAAGGTTCATTCATTCCATAAGCAAAGTACAGAGACAGTTTTCTTACAAACATTACTCAAAAGAAAAGTTCAAAAGACATCAAGCTACAAAGATTCACAACCTACATCTTAGCAAAATCAGGCATGACCTTGCTTCGTGGTCCCCTAGTGCCCATGGCCTCAAAAACCTTTGGGCAGGGGAGTGCAAGCACTACTGGACGAGGAGGTGGAGTTTGCTGCTGACTGGTGGAGGGAGCTGCTTTCTTCTGCTGGTTGTTCTTCTTTGGCACAGAGGGTTTCTTCTCAACCGGATTTGGCTTCGGATGTGGAATGTGGACACTCTTTGCAAAGTCGGCTGCGGCTTTCTCCAGTTGCTTCTGTAGTTCAGCTGTTATTGGATGTTTTGGAGGGATGATCTCCCAAGCTCCTTGGTAGTAAGTCATGTGTTTTGGCCAACCTTGCTGTTTCCCAGGCCAATCAGCTGTTTCGTCATCGCTTGATTCTTCAAATGACGATGGTGTCGATGGAAGTGGATCGGAGTATGAATCTTCCTTGATTGCTTTTCCTTTGTTTTGCGATGTGGATGCATTCTTAGGAAAGTAACTAGCCCAACCTTTTGAGTCCTCCGATGATGAATCTGAAGATATTTCGATGATTGGTGTTTTTGATGAACTCATGTTGGATTGGTGTTATGTTAGGGTTTGGAATTGGGGATTTGCTTTAGTGATTAAGGATTTATGGAGTTTATTGTGAGGTTGGTATGATATTTAAGGAGATGATTTTTAACGATTTTGGGATTGTTGACTTTCGGTCAATACTTTCATAACTCTGCTGATGAGTTTGAAAGTTGAAGGGTCAAACTGAAAAATTTTGGCGCGTTCTTAACCCTAATTGAATCAAAAAGGTATCTTTTACCCAATTGATTTCATTACGCTCTAATTGCTCCAACCTTACATTCACTCACACACAATAATTCATATCATTTCACCCCAAACCCCCAAATCCAATGGCTCGAAGAACGTTTCCGGAAGAACACAATCAGATAGCGTTTCTCAGTAAGGTTAATGCAGCGGATGGATTTTTCGAGGTTATGGATTTTCTGGGTTCGTCTAAGTTAAGGTATGCATTAACAGTTGCCCCTACAATTTACAAATCTCATATGAGACAATTTTGGTCAACTGTTAGATTGGATGTCTTAGATGGTGAGGAACGACTGGTAGGTAGTGTAGATGGGGAGGACATTGTAGTTAGTGAAACCACAATTAAGAGAAGTTTGAGATTGTCAGGCACCCCAACACCCCCTACTATAACCCCAGAAGTTGTGATGGCTGAACTTGAGACTTTTGGTTATGAGAGACCTGAGAATAGTGGAACATTTTTGAAAGGTCGTATGTGTCCCCATTGGAAGTTTTTACTGCATACTCTACAACATTGCTTGTTTCCTAAGATAGGTGGGTGGAGTGAGTTTAATGCATCTCAGGCAATGGCTTTAGTATGTTTAGCTACAGGGAAGCCCTATGATTTTTCTGTTATGATATTTGAGGGGATGAAGAAATTTGTTAAGAAGAAGTTTTACTTATACCCTAGGTTTCTACAACTTATAATAAACAAACAGCTAAGGGAACCTTTGAGGCATTCACAAATTGAGCTCTGTAGTAGAATGGCCATCAAGATGTTTGCATTTTTGAAGAAGAATGGGAAAGGATTTTCTGGTGTTATTACTCCCTTAACTGAGCATATCTTGAATGTAGTGGCTGCAGTAAATGAGGATGAAGAAGCTGGAACACCCACAGCTTCCCATCACACATCCTCATCAACAAGTTTAAATGAATCATCTTCCACTGAACCACAACCTACCCAATCACCTAGGAATTCACAAAATGAGAAAATTGTGCACCCTCAGGCCAATGTTAGTATGGTAGCAGATGAGGCTGGTACAGGTAGTGGAGGTACCATGATGGAAGAGGCTGGCACTACTGTTTCCAACTTAGTAGTTGAACAGGACAGTGCTAACATACTTAAGACCTCAACCATGGCAACATCATTTGTAGAAGGTTCTCAGGAACCTGATACAACTGGTGGTAACCCCAGCCAAATGGATTTTATGGGGGGCTCAGATGTTCATCCTAGGGATGAGACTGAGTTTATGTTCAAAGATTCACCTCTTAGAGAAGGTAACACATCTCGAAGTGATGAGGACAGAGATGAACATATTGAATTGATGGACACTTATGTACATATTGACATTGCAAATGATACACCTCTCGGACCAGGTCACACAGGTCGAAGTGTTGATGCTAGAATTGAACTTGAAACTGATGATTTGACGGCTAACACACCAGTACAAAATGCCAATTCCAATGATCAACCTCTCGGGTCAGGTTACACAGACCGAAGTTGTGAGGATATCATGAAACAATTGAAAGCATTGACGGAAAATTGTACCAAATTGTCAAAGGAGGTGCTTGATCTAAGAAAGGAGTTAAAGACAGTCAGATCTACTCAAGGTGCTGAAATTAGGAGGCTTAAATTAAGGGTTACACATCTTGAGGGGAGGCTCAAGAAGAGGTCCAAACCAAGTTTGGAAGAGGATGCTTCCAAACAGGGGAGGAATGATGAAGAGGCTGTTATAAATGATCAAGAGGATGTGATAGGTTCAGGGGAGGTAGAAAAGGATGGTGTAAAAGATTCAGATGAGGTTGAAGTTGTAAAAGACTCTGTTGTTGAAAATGTTGGTGAAAAGGGTGACTCTGCTGGTGTAGAACACTCTGCTGATGAAGTTGCTGGTGCAGAAGAACACTCTGCTGATAGGTTGAATGTTTCTGCTGAAAATACAGAGAAAAGTGCTGGAGTTAAGAACTCTGCTGATGATGAATCAGATGATGAACAGTTAACCTTAGCTCAAGTGCTGCTGAACATGCACAAAGAAACTAAAACACCTACACCATCACAAACACAAACCTGTTGCTGACTCTGCTAAGAACTTGTAAGAAAGAAAAAGTTGGCTGATGAAAAGGCTCAAATTGCTCAGGATGAAGAATTTGCTAGAAGAGTTGCAGCTGAAGAAGAAGGAAATCAGACTGAACTTATGGAAAGCTCTTCATTTAAAGAGATTAGTCAAGAAGAATTAGATGAGCAGTTGCAATATTTCATTGAGTCTGATATGATTGTCAGAGGTGAAGCTAGGCTGATATCAAATGATGAGCAGTTGGATGGTACTGAAAAGACAGAAGAGCTTGTTGCTTTTATACTCAAAAAGAATGGATTAGCTAAGTGGGAAGAGCTGATTAAGAGGATAACAGAAGCACAGAAGCATGGTTATAAACCAAAGTCAGCTTCAAGGAAAGCATTGGTTACTGACATGAAATACTATTTGAAGAATGCTAGAAACTATCAGATGAAGGATTTCAAAGGAAAGCCAGATCACTTAATTGAAAAGGAATTTTATGAAACTTATGCTCAGCTTAATCCAAGAAAAGTTTCTGACAAGAAGAGAAATCCAGAAGTTATGGGATCTGACAATCTAAAAGCATCTGGGAGTGGAAGTGTGTCAAAGTTTGTAGTATCTGATGTTGAGAAAGAGAAAGAAGTTGTTGTTGAAACTGAAGAAATGACTGAATCCTCTGCTGGTACAAAGAGATATAGAAGGAGAGTAAAGCAGGTGAGTAGGAAGAAGAGAAAAATTCAGTCAGTAGTGATGAGTGATTCTGAGGAAGAGGAGAAAGAAGATAGTGATTCAGGGAATGAAGAAGTGACTGCAGATGAGATGAAAGGGGTTATGGATCTCACAGTTCATGAACCTCAAGAAGAGCCTGAGTTACTTAATGAAGTACCTTTATCAGTAAAATATCCAATAATTTCATATTCACATGATATTTTAGCTGATAGTAGTGTATGCTGGATAGTAAAGAGATCAAATGGTTCAAGTGTGGGGTATATTAGTTTTTCTCAAATGCTGCACTATATGGATAGAGATGATATTACTCAACTCTGGAATTTGTACAAGATGAGGTATGGAGATACTAGACCAGAGATAGTGTATGAGAGGCTAAATTATTACTACTTGAAGAACATGTTTGAACCAGATGAGAAAAGTATTGAATGGAGGAAGTTACTGAGCTCTACAGTTCAGAAGTGGTACTTATATCAAAGTTGTGGAGTTCATGTTTTGTCTTGTATAGGTGTGACTGTGTATATGCTTGTGGAGAAGGATTATGTCATCAACAACAGTACATCTATTCTGTATCAAATGTTGCAACCTGGAAAGTTGACACTTCAAAGACCATTTGATTCAGATAATCAAGCAAAAGAATTGATTGAGAAATACAAACAGTTGCTGGTATCACAGGTTTCAAAACAGTAAGGTGTTTGGAAGCATCCTCCTGGTGGTTATCTGAGATTAAGGAAACTTGATGATTTTTGGAGAAAAATATCAAGTTTAGGGGAGGATTGTTGGGTTTGAAATACTGCTGATTGGAGAATTACAACTCTGCCGGATAGTTATGTAACTCTGCGGATTAGCATAAGAACTCTGCTGTTTTGATAACTCTGCTGTTTTGGTATAATAGGCATATTGTAACTCTGCTGCTAGCTCACGAGGACTCTGCTGCTAGAAGGATTACTCTATTGCTTATTAATTATGTAAAGTATGTTAAGATAAGTATAGAAAAGATACGTATGAATATTTTACTTGTATAGGAAGTCTTGTAAACCGACTAGGACTCCTTATGCTATAAAAGGAGGTTCTAGGGTTAGAGTTAGAGGTCGATTGATTAATTATCTTAGCATACATATTATTGTTTTCACTTCAAGGTTTCTTGTAACCCTATTGCTATTCAGAGCAATCGTTATTAATATAATTGAAGTGTTGTTGGATAATCTGTTTGTGTTTTCTTCTTAAGATCAAATATTAGTTTCCGCATAATATTTGATATACAACCTAAGATCAGTTTCTATACCGATTACTTTAGATTTATCTAAGGTAGTTAATAAGATCGTAAAGCTCAACTGGGATCAACAATTATATCCCTAGAATTCTTCTTAATGAAGAGTGTTTTGTCAATGGCACCTCTTCTATATCCATGCTTCAGCAGAAATGCAGAAAGCCTAGCATACCAAGTTCTTGGTGCCTGATGTAATCCATAGAGAGCTTTTACAACCTTGTAAACATGTTTTGGATTATCTGGGTCTTCAAAACCTTTGGGTTGAGTGACATATACTTCCTCTTCAATTTCACCATACAGGAAAGCACCTTTCACATCCATCTGATATACTAGGAAACCCATATAAGATGCATAGGCCAAGAAGATTCTAATGGCCTCAACCCTAGCTACTGGAGCAAAGACTTCATTATAGTCAACTCCTTCCTCTTGTCTGAACCCCTGAGCCACCAATCTTGCTTTGTTCTTAACCACAATACCCCTTGCATCTCTTTTATTCTTCAAAATCCACTTTGTCCCAATGGCTATCTTCCCTTCAGGTAGTGGTACCAAAATCCAAACCTGCTGATTCTTGAATTGTTGCATCTCATCTTGCATTGCTTCAAGCCAATTTGAGTCTTCAAGAGCTTGAGCAACACTGGTTGGCTCCACTTGAGAAAGAAAGCAAGCAAACATACAATGCTTAAAGTCTGTGTGATTGTCCCTTTGCTGATTTGAGACATAGGAAAGAAAAGCAACTTGACCATACTTAGAACCCTTCACAGTACTTCTAGTTCTAACAGGTGCTTGAGGATCACCAAGAATATTGGATTGGGGATGAGCAATGTTGATCCTTTTGGTAGCATTGGGGTTGACATCAATTGTGGTGTCAAGATTGTTCACATTGGGTCCAAAATCACTATCATAGGAGGCTGAGTTGAAGATACCAGCTTTGGGTTGGTGATTCCTAAGATCAGAAGGACTTGGAAAACGTGTATATGGCTCTTCAAGGTCTGTGGACACACTAGGAGAAATGGGAGAACCTTCAGGAGAACTGTCAGCAGAAATGGTGATGTCAGGGGAAACAGAAAGCCTGTCAGCAGAATCCTGGTTTCCACTGACTGGTTGAGCTAACTCCACACCAACTCTTTCAGCTTCTTGATTGGCTGCATGCTCCTGCTTCTTGAGTCTAGCAAGGTCCTCTGCATAGTGTGACTCATCTTCAAACTCATCAGAAGTTTCTTTGGAGCTATCACCTGCAAATTGGTTAGGAGAAAAAGAAGGTACAACTATTGTTTGTTCATCATGCTCAGACTCACTATCTGAGTCAACATCCATGGTCCCAACACTGTTTGTGGGAGACTCTTGAGAACCTGCAGATTGGTTAGCAACATATCTAGTATAGCCCAAGTAATCAGTTAAGTAATCCAGGTCAAAATACCAAGCACGACCTTGACCCTGAACATTAGGCTTGTCTTCTAGGTATCTCAGGTTAAGGGTCTCCTCAATCTTTTTAGCATTTAAATTATATACCCTATAAGCCTTACTATGTGCTGAATAACCCACAATATACCCCTCATCAGCTTTTTCATCAAACTTTCCCAGTGGATCACTAGTATTCAAAATGGTTACTTGGCATCCAAAAGGTTTAAGATAATGAATATCAGGAACTTTCCCAGTGAGAAGTTCATAAGGTGTCTTGAAATGAGGTCTAGTGATGGATACCCTGTTCAAAACATAACAAGCAGTGCTTACTGCTTTAGTCCAGAACATAGTGGGTAATTTAGAGTCTGCAAGCATGGATCTTGCTGCCTCTATTAAGGTCCTATTCTTTCTTTCAGCAACCCCATTTTGCTGTGGGGTTCTTGGATTGCTATAGTCCCTTTTTATCCCCTTAGACTGACAAAGTTCTATTAAAACATCATTTTTGAACTCTGTCCCATTATCACACCTAATGCCTTTAACCTTTTTGTTTAGCTGGTTTTCAACAAGGGTAATAAATTCTTTTAAAATTGGAGATGTTTCATCTTTAGTTTTCAAAAAGAATACCCAACAAAACCTGCTATAGTCACCAGTGATTACCAGGCAGAAGTACTTGAGATCAATACTTCTGATTTGAGTTGGACCAAAGAGATCCATATGCAGCAACTGAAGGGGTTCTGAGATGGTTCTCACAGCAGTAATGGCTTTGTATGAGGCTCTATGTTGCTTTCCTTTGTTGCAGGCAACACAATTGTGCTCATTGGTGAAGACTTTGGAGGGAAGTCCATGAACTAGACCAAGTTTAGAAAGCTTGTTTATGGTCTTGAAATTCACATGAGCCATCCTTCTATGCCATTTTGTAGACTCGTCCAGGGATGCTTTAGCCACCAAACATGTTAAGTCACCTTCAGGTTGAACATCATTCAAATTGAATGTGTACAAATTGTAAGTTCTGGGAACTCGTAGCAGAATTGGTGTATCTTCTGGAAGTTTGAAGTCTTTAGTGAGCACAAGACATTCATCCTCAGAGAAGAATACTTTGTTCTTGGTGTCACAAATTTGTGATACTGAGAACAAGTTGAAATGTTGCAGTTCCTTCACATAATACACATTCTCAAAGTCCAAATTAAGTTTTCTAATGGTTCCTTTCCCAGTGATTCTACCATCTCCTCCACCAAAAGTCACATTGCCTCCTCCTTCAATGGGTACAAAATCATGCATCATCTCTAAGTTTCCTGACATACTCCTGGAACAACCACTATCTACTATGCCTACTTCTTTACTCTTCAGAGGATGATCCTACAACAACAACAAAAATATACAAAATATAAGTACACATTGGAGACTCAAGTCATTGCTGACTTGAGCCTGCCTTGTGGATCATAAGAATTAGGCCATGTAGATGTATAAGATCCACCATTGTTCTTGGACCTGCTATAATAATTTGGTCCCTTTTTGGTCCAAAAACAACCTGCTGAGGGCTTAACAGCAGTATCCCAATTTCCCTTACCCACATACCTTGAGTCAATAAATCCAGGCCAATAACCATTCTGAAAATATGAACTAGTTGGTCTCACATATGGTCTAGCAACACATCTTCTCCAAGAAGATGGAGAAGGTCGATCAGCAGAATTGCTGGTCTTTTGAGTTGCTTGTGGAAAATATGGTGGTATTTCATTAACATTTTTCCACATTGGTCCAGGTTTATTTTGATCAGCACATACACCCATTCTTTGATCATGAAAAGTACAATCCTTAATCAAATGAAATTTACTTCCACAAACAAAACATTTCTTCTTTTTAGAAGATTTATTAGAAGTGAAAGATGTTCCATTACATGCAAAAGTATTCAAACCACTAACATTAACAGAATTGTTTTTGATAGAATTAAAATCATTATTTTGCAAAGAATTAAAAGACAAGTCTTCAGAAGAAACTGTCTTGGACTTTGATTCCTCAGCAGCAACTCTAATAGACTTGTAGGGAGTCTTGGGTGTAGGCTTTGGTGAGGTCTTGGGAAGGTCTGACTTTTCACTTGAATCACAACTGGTAGTAGACCCTTGGTCTGAGGACGTGTCACTAGAAGAACAAGAGACATAGTCAGTAGAATTAGAATCAGGGTCTGGCAAGTCACTTGACTTTTTGCCATAAAGATGGTGTGATCCATCAAAGTCTGAGGTGGTGTTGATAGTGGGCATGAATTCTCCTCTAATAGGTCCAGGCACAGCATGTAATTTTCCTTCTTTAACAAAGTTTGCTAAGCCTGCTGGTGTAGGTTTACGTGTGTCATCCCTAGCCTCTAAACCAACATATTTTTTAAAACCTAAACCTATACTAGTGTTTGTAGGTTGACTATTATAGAGACAGTTAGCTAACTTATCACCTGACATTAACCAAATTTTATGACAAGCTATTTCCTGCTCTAGTTTCTCTTTTAGTTCCTGATTCTCTAACTCTAGTTTAGCTTTTACCTTTTCACAACATTTTAGTTCATTTGTAGTACATAGTAAATCTCTCTCTAACACCCCTATCTTTTCTTCATAGGCAGTCTGATTCTTCTGAAACCAAATTTGTTGTCTTTCTTTAGTTTTTAAAGCCTGTTTGAAAGCCTCAACTTCAACATAACATTCATTATATTTAGGTTTCAATTCATCATATGCCTCCTTAAGTTCATTATATCTTTCACTACAACCAAAAACACAATTATGTACCTGAGAGATGCCCATAAAGGCAACTTGATCATGTTGATCCTCTGTAGTACAGTATGCCAGCAATCCATTCTGCCCAGAAGCTTCATCATTATCAGGTTCATGCACCTTCCAGTTGACATGATCATCCAGAGTGACCAAAGCTCCAGTTTTCCCAGCTTCCACTTGTTTCTGTTGATAGGTAGTATATCTAACCTCATCACCAGCCTTCCTATCCTTGCATTCTCTTGAGAAGTGACCCATCTGACCACATGAATAGCATTTGACCTTCCTCCTGTCAAATCTAGCAGGGTCTTTTCCCTTGAAACCAAACTTTCTCCCTGACTTGTCTTCAAACCTTTTGATGTTCATTGAGAGCATGGCCACCTGCCACTTCAAGTTCATCTTTTCCATATCCAGAGGATCCACTTGATCAAAATCCTCAAAAGTAAGTTGCTGCTGATGATCATAATCAGCAACAAAAGAGTGAATTACATCTTCCAATACACCACTAGACTGTGGTTGTGAATTTGGTCTGTTGTTGGGATAGGAAGATGATACTGAGGAGCTTGGGCTTGAAGCTTGATTCATCTTATTGGAGGTGGTGCTAACAAAAGCTGAGTAACTGGGAGTGGATGCACGAATGGGACTTCTAACATCAGGCTCAAGAGTCTTAAGCTTGTTATAGAGATCATCAAAAGAGAGCATATCCAGCCCACCTTTAGCTTTGAGTGCAATGCTCACTTGCAGCCAAGATGGAGGTAAAGATCGCAAGAACTTTGCATTGCAATCCTCATTGTCTGGCCTGGCCTTCAGCTGATTCAATTGACTCAAAATATTATGAAACCTGTCATACCCCTTGTGAATACCTTCCTCCTCAGAGATTTGGAATTCTTGAAACTGCTGTTTCAACATAGATTTCCTCATCCTCTTTGACTCATCGTTCCCACCAAACCTAGCCTTAATGGCCATCCAGATGTCCTTTGCATCCTGCATGTAGTGAAAGTCACCCATATGATCATCTGGAATAGCCTGAAGGAGAATAGTTCTAACTTTTTACTCTCTCTGTACAGCTAGAAACTCTTCAGCAGTTTTAGGACCAAGAATGGTAATTTTGCCATCAGCATCTTCGGTGTGCCTTTTCAAACTATTTCCCTTTTTGACAATTTCCCAAAGATTTCAATCAATATTTGTGATCCAGTTCTGCATCTTCATAGCCCACAATTCATACTCTTCCTTCTTGAGGTATGGGAACTTTGCATTGCTGTTGGTGAGATTGAGTTGTTGCAAGGATGAAGATGTGGGGTTATGGTTGTTGTTGTTAACTTCTGATCCATCGTCTGATCCAGGCATTGTTTTGGTTGTTAAGGTTGAGAGGGTGTAAGGAACAGATGTTCTTAGTATCACAGAGACTCTCCCGAGGCTCTGATACCACTTGTTGAACCTTAGACCTTGATAGATCTTTGAGCACTCTTGGATCGATAGTAATGTTTATGTAATCACAAACACACTAATAGAAAGTCTCTAATACTTGTATAACGCGGAATTTAAACACAAGTAAGAACACAAATAACTAAGAACGATTGATCCTCTATGGATCTTTTATTAATACTAAGAACTTGTTTTTCTAAACTCGTACCTATTACATAATAACGTGTTCCTTTTATAGATAAGGAACCCTAAATCCATTCTACTAGAAACCCTAAACCGTTTCACAAGAAACGTATATCTCAAAACTAATAGAAAATATACTATATAATTTCCTAATAAAACTAGTGCATATCCAAATTAATAACAAAGTACGCTAAATATCTATATCAGCAGAAACCAACTCCGCAGAATCTCTACTTTCGCAGAAACCATCTTCAGCAGAATCCAATACTTCAGCAGTAACCATCAGCAGTAACCATCAGTAGAATTCTTCCTTAGCAGAATTCCTAACAGTGACATTGATATCAACATGCTCACTATGGAGTAATACATGGCTTTGACTCAAGGTAACAAAAGACCGGGCGTGGTAAGACCCTAAATTGATAATAATGTCAACTTTGAGATCAGTAGCCAGTTTATGAAAGAGCTAAGACATAAGCTTTTCTCGGGAACTGACGATGAAGATGCCCACCTACATGTACGAAGAGTATTGGAGATAGCAGATCTTTTCCACACTCCTGGCGTCACTCATGATGCTCTGATGCTTAGGGTATTTCCAATTACACTCATAGGGGCAGCAAGAAGGTGGCTAGATAGAGTGTCTACAGGAACAATCAATACATGGGATCTTTTAGAGAGGGCATTTATTCGAAGATATTGTCCTCCTTCAAAGACGGCCAAGAAGATGGAAGAAATTAGGAATTTCAGACAAGAGATGGACGAGACATTGTGTGAAGCTTGGGAAAGATTCAATGACCTTCTTTACATGTGCCCAACACATGATCTTAACAACCATCAGAAGGTTCTCATCATTTACAATGGTTTAAACATTCCTTACCGTCAAATGCTCGTCTCTGAAGGGGCAATCCCTAAGATGCCACCAACTCAAGCCCTTAAATCAATACAAGAACTGGCTTACCATTCACAGAATTGGTATGATGGAGAAACCACTTGGCAAAAGAATGGCGATAGCTTTGATGACTTTGAGATTATTACCGATAGACTTAATGGCCTTAGGTGTGATATGCATGAGCTTAAGGAGAGTATTCGTGCGATGAAAGTAGGGTGCAAAATTTGTGAAAGGATGCATATTACACAAGAGTATCCTCTCCAAAAAGAAAGCAAAGCATATGACCAGGTTAAATATATGGAATCCTTGGAAGAAATCATCAAAAATTCTATGAAGAATTAATGAGGATGCATGACTCGAATAATGATGGATTAGGAAATTCAAGGAGACCACGAACTTAAACTTAAAGAAGCTCGATGCTGAGAGGAAGAGTGTGGAGGTGAAGCTTGAAAAATTAAACCAAACGATCATGAAAGATAAAAAGATCACGGTTGGAAATATCAAAGCAACAATGGGAAAGATCAAAGGAGTCAACAAGGAGCCGGTTCCTCATGATATACCTATTGTCAGACCATATGTACCACCTATCCCATTTCCAGGATGTTTGAAGGTTGTGAGAACAGAAGAAACGAGCAAAGTTCAATTGAAGAAGATGGAAGCAAGGAGCTTATAGGGTGAAGAAGCAATTCCACAAGTTAATGTGGAATCAACTACAACATAGAATGGTAACACTTCTAACTCCTCTTTCATTCCTATTACTAACAATCTTGCTAGATTTCCTATACAGGTTGCAGAAATTGTGGATGACATAGTGCAACTGTTAACCTCACAAACCATGCTTATCACACCACCCGATGATGGTTATGTAGCACCGGCTACTGAACCAATTTTTGTTGAGCTTGAGAAGGAATTAGGAAGCAAAATCTTGGAAACTGCAGTGAATAACAATAAGGCAAATGAGGCATGGAAGCCAATCATTCAACCACAACACGGAGTGTTCAAATCATCAAATGCATCAATCAATCCAGGTAAGTTAAGGAGGGAAAGAAATGAAATCTCCTTTAAGGTATAATTTTAATTCATCATTTCCCTATCCTATAGCAAACTCACACCCTCATGGTGTTTATTGCTATTTTCACCCACACTTGATTTCAAGTGAGGGGATGAACACCCTTTTACTTAGTAAATAAGGGTGGAGTCAAGCTCGTGACTCAAAC
Source organism: Artemisia tridentata subsp. tridentata (assembly GCA_021014915.2). NCBI lineage: Eukaryota > Viridiplantae > Streptophyta > Magnoliopsida > Asterales > Asteraceae > Artemisia > Artemisia tridentata. The sequence continues at coordinate 193,773,210 of CP139507.1, forward strand.
AAAAACAAGCACTTCGTGGGAGGCACCCCATGCCTATCCTTTTTTTATTTTATTTTAGCTTTAGATTTTATTAGGATTTTATGCTTGGTATGTTTGTGCATCAAGTTACAGGTTTCTACGATGAAAAAATACAAGAGAAGTGCTGGAGGGACCTCTTAGTGGTCTAAAGAAGTCGAGTTTTCTGAGATTTACATCAGAGACTTTCTACGGCGTAACTTCATCATTGAGGTTACGCCGTAACTATTTACCAGCAGGCACCAATTGTCAGGTCACTTGACTTACGGCGTAACTCAGTCTATGAGGTTATGCCGTAACTTCTTCTTGTAGCAAACCATTTTCAAAAACATTTACCAAGTTTGTATATTTTTAGTAGTAAATGAACTTTGTGGGTGTGTTCCCTGTAAACCCTCACGAGACTTCACTTAACCATTCGGGACACCGAGTGGTTTAAAAGGCTTGTTGCATATGCTAAATGCAACCGTGATTCCTACGAAAGTGAGTTAGGATTTTCTTTTTCTTTATTTTTATTACTTGTTGTTCTTCCAATATGATGCATTGGGTTGTTTAAGTGAATTTAGGAAATTAAAATTTGCTCATGGATCTCAAGGCGAGACACGTTTACACGTGTATCTTCGATCATTTCGAGCAAATCCAGGGGAGTTTTCCGTTCCATTTCTAACCCTTCTTATTTTTTATTTATATGCTTAAGTATGACCCAAATGGGGGGAAGAGAATAGAAATAAACACCCACCTGATTTTACATGCCTTTGTTTTTCTAGTTTTTAGTGAAAAATGTTTCATTATTAAATTTTGACATGTTTTTCATTACTTAACTAAATTAATCTAGACTGAGCACAGCTACCCTATATTTACATTGTGTGAGGATAAGTCTTTTCGTTTTCCCCTTATACATAATACCATAAATATGAGTGTGCTGGTGGCTGTAGTAGACTTTAGAACTTGTCATTGAATATCTTTTCGAGACCATTATGATGAGCATTACACTGAGGTAACTTGGTGTGATTGGTGCAGCTAGGATATAAGGCAATTTTTAGGATTAACCCCAAATAGCCCATCCATTTATGTTATGTATTGTGTATATTGACTTCTCACATTGATTAGTCAATCCCCCTGTGAAACCCATTTTGTTGCACTCATTATTAGTGCAAGATACCCCCAGTAAACCCGTCTGAGTCATTCTTTTCATTTTGTTTACCCATTATATATTTGTTTCGTTACACCCATCGCCTAGCCTACCCTATAGTTTCTTTAAGTCCATGGTCTAGGCGCTGTTAGTTAATTTTGGTTATCCTGGAGGAAGTCGCGGGTTTTGAATAAAGGGTATTGGAAGAAATTCAGGTTTAGATGGTAGTTGATCTCAAGTGGGGGGATGCTTTATATGTTTGTATTTTGTGTATTTCATTTTTGTATACCTTGTCTTGCATAAATAAAAAAAAAAGAAAAAAAAAAAGAAAAAAAGAAAAAATATCTACAATATATATATAACAGATTGTGTATGACATCATCAATGCCACATAATGCTCAGTAATCATGCATTAATGCCACGCCATAAGTCCACATAAGCAATTTATGCCCAGTCATCACATTTAATGCCACATAAGCAAACTATTGGAATTTATAAATTTTTGATTAATTATTGAATTTCGGATTTAATTTTGAAGCACTAAAATTCGGAATTTTTATAAAAATTTTGCCTCTGACAAGGATCGAACCTAGGGTGTTGGTAACATTAACAAGCATGATAACCACTAGACAAACACATTTTTTGGATTATATCTTGCAAAATCAAATCTATAAACCTACTCAACCAATATATTGACCATTTTGATTAGTTTGAAAAGGAATGTATTTATCTCCAAAAATTATATAGTACATATCCATTCCTTAATTATAGTTTCATAATTATAAACTGTAACCTAATCCCATCATCTGTGATCTCAGCCCTAGGTACGCCTTTTTTTCTAAAAACCCTAATGTATGTTTATGTTGCTGTAATTTTACAGGTTGGATGCATGCTTTGTTTTGTTTATTTTTTCTATAGGTTGATATTAATGAGCAGGAAAAAGATGCATTCCATAAAAAAAGGTAAAAAAATCGTTCTTTTGATTGTATGTTATTTTGTATTAATATGCATTATATGTAATAGCATTCTCTGAGGAAATTATTGGTGTCAGTTAGAGGAATGATGTATTATCGTAAAGCTTTGGAGCTTCAGGCTTTCCTTGATATGGCTGAAGATGAGGGTATGTTGATATGTTGTCACTATTTAATTTCACTTTTAGATATATGAATTGGTTGTCTGTTATTCTCTTATTGCTTGACCAGACTGATGGAAGGGTCTGATTTGACTAAACATGATGAGCATCTGTTGGTTCAGTCTCAAGTGGTAGCTCATATGAAGTTTACATATGTAGTATCATGCCATATATATGGAATTCACCAACGAACTGGCATTTGCTTGCACAAGATATTTTGAGTCTTATGACCAGGTGTGTATATGAACTCTTTTTATTTGGTGAATTAAAGTAATATGTATTCCTTAGTACTTACTGACGAATGGTTATGACAGATACCTGTCCCTTCGTGTAGCCTGCATCGATGAGGTTGAGAGCAGCAGGAATACTAATAATAACCTTTACACCATATTCAGAATGACGCTACTTCTTGGTACTCCGAGCTCTGGAAAAAGAACTTTATTATTGACCCTCAGTGGGACGTCTTGGAGATCATTTGCAGGTACGAAAACTTGTCTCTAATACAGTTAAATGGTTTGTGATACTAATTCCCTTTATTTGTAATTATCTCTAAGACATAGGAAATATCACCTACTACAGGAATGGTTTGAAGGATTTTCTTCCTCAGAGAACATCATCTTACGTCAGTCAACAAGATTGGCATATTGCAGAGATGATAGTTAAGGAGACACAACGGCTATGCTAAGTTTCTTTGAAACGTTAAGAATCAAGGTCAGTTCAGATATTGGCCGTATAACAGTAATAACTCCAGGAATGGTTGAGACGAGCTTAGTCAGTCACGAATGGGTACAAGAGGTACTTCCTTAAATATAATTTGTTGTTCATTTTCTTTGACTCATGTACAGGTTAATAGTACATTTGGTTTATTTGAAGACCGAACTTGTGTCACCAGACATGCTTCAGTCATGGTCTTCATCTTTATAACCATTTTCTCATTTGTTAGTGTATGCTTGAGTCATGGTATTCATGGCGGATTATTCGTTGATGTTTCAATATTTTCCAGGATGTCAACTTTTGCGGTGCGGTTTATACCACATATTTTGTGCTTCCACATTTGAGGAGCACGGGAAAAAGAATTGCGATTTGCTCTTGTGGTAGTAGAAATTGATATGCAGATTTTCTTAAAGTGAAAATCTCTCTGTTCCTTTTATTCTATGTAATTAAAAAGAATTTGAAAAAAACATGTATTGTAAGGGAAAAAACTTGCGTGTCTAGAGCAATTAGTTAGGCCATTTCTGATAAGAAAAACTCTTTTTTACTCTTGCATTGATCACATGTCTGGTTGTAACAGGTATAAAGTTCTGAAGTAATTCATCATCTAAAGATTTGTTTTTGTTTCAGGAGTTGTGAAGTTTGATGTTGGAACTGGAAAGCAGTACAAGACAAAATCTCCGACTCTTTCATATATGCAGTATTGTGCTGAAGCACTCATAAAAGAAGCAGAAGCAGATAACAAGATTGTGGCAATACATGCATCTATGGGAGGTGGGACAGGACTCAACTTTTTCCAGAAAAAGTTCCCGAATCATTGCTTTGATGTTGGTATTGCCGAACAACATGCGGTCACTTTTGCAGCAGGCTTAGTAACAGAAGGTCTTAAGCCATTTTGTGCTATCTATTCGTCATTTCTACAGTGAGGTTATGATCAAGTGAGTAATTGCTTTCCACTTTTATTGAAATCTATAACCGATAACTAATAGCTGACAAGTAGGTTGCATGGCCATCAGGTGGTGCATGATGTTGATCTTCAAAAACTACCTGTTCGGTTTGCGATGGATATAGCTGGTTTGGTTGGGGCAGACGACCCTACACATTGTGGAGCATTTGACACCATGTACATGAAGTGCCTGCCAAACATGGTGGTCATGGATCCATCAGATGAAACCGAATTGATAAACATGGTAGCAACAGCTGCAACTATTTAAGATAGACCTACCTGCTTCAGATTCCCGAGAGGCAATGACATTGGTGTCCCTCTTCCGCTTAACAACAAAGGAGTTCCCGTCGAGGTTTGTTCTTGATTCTGAAGTTTGCGGTCAAAAAAAGCTATATTTTGTCTTCACAATTCATATGGATCGATCTTTGGATTATTTTTAAAAGAAGCTTCCTGATTTGAATTTAGTTTTATAGCTCCACTCAACACAACAGCGACAGTCTTATAATGCATATCAACTCTTTTTGAGAGTGAATATTTAAGGTACTTCGTTTGACTTTAAATAGGTTGTTGAGGGAAGAATCCTACTTGAAGGAACTAGGATTGCAATTTTGGGATATGGTTCAATCATACAGCAATGTCTAGGCGCAGCTAGCTTGCTTCAAGCACATAACATATCTGCAACAGTAGCCGATGCTCGGTTTTGCAAGACATTGGATGCAAAATTAATCAAAAGATTAGCTAACGAGCATGAAGTCTTACTTACCGTAGTATGTTTATATCTTTATTTTGTTAACTTACTTTTTTTGTTATCAACCAGTTCCCCTCTGTGCGTGGGTCGGTATGTTTTTTTAAAATCGACTCATAAATGTCATATTTTTATGAAAAATATCTTGCGGGCGTGGGGCTATTTCTGTAACTATGTATAACATTCAATGCCTAACAGATGGAAGCAAATTATTCGCTCGAGTTTATAACGATGTTTGATGCTTGCAGACATGATTTTGCTTTGCTTAATTTTAGGGGATTGTGGGCGCATAAATGAACCAACAGATGATGTTGCCGAGAGTTCGTATAGAAATAACAATTGGAAACGTTCAACGCCCAACGGCAAGTGAATTTATTAATTCCTGTCTTTTTTCTTATTTAAAAATCTTTCAGATTTTCTTTTTAATTCCCTTCTTTTACAATGACTTCTTGCATATTGTAGGTTGTTCGTTCGGATTGTGACAATCGGCAGCTGGTATAGAAATGCTTAGTTTTAGTTTTCCAATTCTTATTTTCATTGGATTTATGAGTACTCTTATTATTATTCAGGTTGGTCTGTTACGCACACACCATGGTGTCAATATGTGGTATCAATATTGGGGTAAAGTTTTTCGTTTCAGCCATGTAATTTTCACATTCCAGACTTGGTATCACACATGCTAAATTTCACCTTGCAGACCTTGAAGGTGCAGCTCCACTGTGAAAGCATACTTAGGGGGTGTTTGTGTAAGCTTAATTGGCTAAGCTTATGTAGGAAACTAGAAGGGGGGGTTGAATAGTTTGCCGGTTTTAAGTTCTTTTAAAAATCTTGTTTTAAAAGTTAGCTATTGGAAACTTTGATTCGAACTCTATGTGTAATCAATCAACACCAATATGAACCACACACTAAACTAACTATAGCTAAATAATAAAAGTAAAGATTAGAGTTGGAAAGATCAAACCGAGACAAAGGATTTATAGTGGTTTGGCTACGAAGCTCTTCTTCGCCCTACTCCACTCCCCGAGTACCACACTCGAGAATTTCAAATACTATGTCAACAACCTCCCTTCAGGCGGAGAAAACCGTACACGTCGCTTATCCTATTACCGACACTAAGCTAGATGTCGAGTGCTAATCTTAGCTAGCACCAATCTACCAAGGTCCACGTGACCAATCACTCAAGCCCAATGGCTACAAGAGATCACCAAGATCTCAACACGATCACAATGATCAACACTCTCTCAACTAACACTAATCTATCGACCCTTGATCTTCTTGATCAATCACACAAGCCCAATGGCTTTAAGAGATATTCACTATCTCTACAAGATCACACTTGATTAAACTTGATGTATGCTATGATACAACAAGGTTGTAACAAGTGTTACAAAAACCTAACAACTATAACTCTTGTATCTTCTTGAATACTTTGAGTTCTTCTCTTGCTAATGAAGAGGAATGATAACACCTTGTATCAACTTGGATACTTGTGTTCTTCTCTTGCTAATGAAGAGGAATGAAGAGGATCTCTTGGTGGATGATTGGATCACTCTTAAAACAAAAGAAAACTAATCTAAATGATCAAAAGAAGAGAAAGGTGTGAGAGGTTTAAACTCAGAAGTTTTTCTGTGTGAAAGGGTGTCTAAAAACTGTGAATGGGGTTGGTTTTTATACGCAAGAAAAATCTGAACGTTACAGAAAATTTTGTACGGACGGCTCCACTAAATGCACCACGGCTCCACTAAATTTAGTGGAACCGTGGAGCTGTCCCAGACAAGGACGCTCCAAATTTTGTCTTTTCTGGTGAAAACTTATTTGGGGAAGTTTGGAGCTGATTTTGGGGGAAAAAATAGCTGTTGTGATTTTCAAACTTATTTTTCCATTAAAACATTTCTTAATAATTCAAAAATAATTTGTCATGTGTATTTTTGAAAAAATGTTTTGTCACATTAAAATATGAAGTCTTAAAACACAAATTCACTTCTTTAATCATTTGTCAAGTTGTAAATTTGTTCTAGAGTGATTTGCGTAGAAACGGGATCTTCCGATTAAAAACTTGTTTAAGTTAATTTTAACGTAACGTGATTTCACATTTTGTCATCCTTAAAACGTGAAGTAATCGAAAGATATAAATAACGTTTTTAGAACATTATTTGCATCAACAATCTCCTCCTTTTTTATGATGACAAAATATAAACTCATTTTAAGTTAAAATGAGTTTTAACAAGTTTTTAATGAGTGTACTCCCATTTCTCCCCCTTTTTATCAAATGAAAAAGGTGACAAAGCTCCCCCTTGATGTATACTCTCCCTCATTTGGAGAGCACCAAGGAATCGAACAATGGTGTATGCTACAAAACAAAGTTAGATGACACATATACAATATCTAACAAGTAGCATATTTGACAAATATCCAACCACACAATCAAAATAGTCATGAACAATCATATTAAAGCCCATTACATAAAAATAAAATAGGTGTCATACATGAGTATGACTACAACAAGAAAGCAAATTTAAATAACAAGAAGACACATAAACATCAATAGTAGTATGAGGCTTCAAGATTTGCTTCCAACTTCAAAAGGGTTCCTAAGTATTTATTGGGAAGACTAAACATAACCATGTTTAGTTTGGGCTATGGTGTGGTGGAGGAGGTGGAAGGATGATGGGTCCCATTGGTGGTGTGAGTAGGTGCTCTAGGTATGAGAATTGAAGACTCAATTCTTCTCTAAGGTTCATGATGAGGTTTTGGTTATGGTGGCAACAAGCACAACTCAAGGTATGTGAGTGTAGGGGATAAATGATGGGATGACCCATTAAAGGTTGAGGTGATGGTGATAGGGAAGATGATGATGTGTTGCTCCCAAACTCAAAGGGAGTGATTGGTGATAAGGTTAGGGTAAGAGCTAGAGGTTGTGGTGATGGTGAGGGTGATGAGGATGATGTGTTAGTTCCAACTTCAAGTGAAGTTGATGGTGATGAGTTGAGTGTTAAGGCTAGTGGGTGAATGGGACTTGGTTGAGGTGAATGTGTGTTGGTTCTAATGGTGTTGGAGGATGAAGATGTGGGTTTGATTGAGGTTGCCTTGGATGGAGCTTGGGGTGTAGTGAAGGAAGATGATGATTTGGTAGATGTTATGGGTGTGTGGGCTTCATCATCATCATCCAATGTTAGATCGATGAGAATCATTTCATTGGAAGGTTTGGTTGAGGTTTGTGGTGTGTGAACACTTTTGATCCATTGATCAATAAGAGTGGTTTGATTGGTTGGTTTGATGTTGAATCTTGGTTTCTTGTTTTTGTGTGAGGTTGAAGCAATGGTGGAAGACATGATGGTTGTATGGTGAGTGTGAAGGTGTAAGGATTGCAATGCATGATGTTAGCTTAAATAGCCAAATCAAAGACATGCAAGGTTGAAAAGGATGTTAGATTTGGGGATTTGGGTGCATGGGAATCAGGTTATGTTTGCAGATTTTCAGGGAAAGAAAGTCAAAAAGTGGAAGAAAATTTAAATTTTCGTCCTCCAGAGGCACGGTACCATTAAAGGCACCACGGCACCACTAAATTTAGTGGAGCTGTCCTCTATTTAGTAGAGCCGTGGCCTCCATTTGACCTTCTTTCCAGGTCTGCTGGTTTTAGGCAGCCTAAATGGGGAAATTTCTGGGGAATCTATTAGCTGCAAATCTCAAGGCCTCAAACCACTAAACAAATAGAATTCCTAAAGCTAGTTTCAACTAGCAACTATCATGATCATGTGATCATCTATGTATTTAGGCAACTATTAAGCATGCATGAGTTCAAGCAATTTTAACATCTAGTGCATGTAATAAAATAAGATAACATACATGAACTAGGCAAGATTGATTAACATAAAGGTTAATTAACTAAGCAGATTAACCATGTTCAAGTGTGAAATGTTAAAAGAGAACACTTCAAGCTATTTAAAGTATGATGGACATTGCCATGACCTTTTTTTATAATAGCTTAATAATACTTAAGTTAGTAGTACTACTTAAGCTAATCCTATCTAGTCTCTTCTCTTCCCCAACTTTTTAATCTTGTTCCCGAGCCCTTTGATTGCCTTGCCAATGGACTTGAACCCCCCAATTGTTTGCTCATGCATCGAGACTTGTCGATTGTACATGGTTGTTTGCCTTCTCATCATCGTGGATAAGTTGGTTTGTCCGAATTCAACATCGGAGGTTTGTGTGAAAGATGAGGTGTCAAGGTTACGAAAGAAGGTGTCGGGAGAGGGAGTATTAGGTCGAGATGTTCCTTCTTCGTTCACCTCATCATCATCCTCATCCATAGGTTGAGAAGACGAACCATGACCGAAGGAGGAGGAAGAGAGGGGAATATCAGAAGTGGATTTACGACCACGTTTGGACCCTTTGTCCTTACGTTGCTTTGTACGACGTTGTGGTCCACCAAGAGGTTTCATGACCGGATTGACTAGGACATAGTCGACACTACGGAGATTAGGAAAAGTTTCCATGACCCAGTTGAAAAGACGAGTAAGCAACATACCATATGGCATGAGCTTATCCGAACGACTATGAATATTGGCCATCCGTTTGACCATATAGTATGCGAGGTTATATGGTTCCTCGATACTAAGACAGTAGAGCATGTGGGCGACACTCGTCGAGACATGATCACGGTTGCCCGCAAGGATCAACACGTTTTCACGTAGAAGGAGTTCCCAACTTCTAAGGTCGAGAAGAAGCTCTTTGAGGTAGATGCGGTTGGGGTCAAGGTGGACAACGGAACCATCACGTTTTTGGTACGTGTAGACGACTCGAGGTGTTTGGATGACACTTTTGATGGACTCGAGGTCGGGGAGTTCGGTACGATAAGTACCTTGATTTTCTAGATTGTAGAAGAGAGACTCGAGGGAATGGTCTTCAGTGTATGCACACTGACCATACGAGGGAACACCGAGAATTTCACCAATCTCGGAGACGGACAGGATGATATTTTGGTTTTGGATCCAAAAATCAAGGAAGACATTACCATCCACATCAGTGAAGGTACGGACTCGACTATAAAACTCGAGGACAAAACGAGGACAAATTTGATTGTTTATTTTGTATAAACAATCAAAGTCAATAGTGGGGAAACAAACTTGGATGTTATCTATATATCGATCTTGGACTTTAGCAAGATATGCTTTTTGTTCAATGGGGATGTTTGGATCGTCTACAAGACGGGGAATGTAGGGTTTGGTGTCTTGATAATCATTACGAGGCATTGTCACCTACAAAAATATAATATTTTGCATGTTAATTTGTTGCATTTTAGTGATCACATTTTGACTGTGTGTGTGTGCCTAAATGCAAACGATGTGGAGGTGCGGTAATCTCGACTCTAAAATAAACCTAATGAGATTACCCAAACCCTCCTAACTTCACTTTTGCTCAATCAAATATGTCGAATAATACATATTAATTATGTAGGTCGATCCATATTTGAGAGTTCATGTATGCATGCAAAAACGTTTTTAGTTTGCATCAACAATGCATGAAAAAGGTTTCATGATCCTAGACTTGTGAAGTTTTTCAAAAAATGATGGAATTGGGGTGTTTGGCAAACGCCTCAATGTGGCGCCAAAACGCTTAAGTTTGAAAAGCTTTAATGTAAATCGTTCCTAAACCAATTTTAATCATCCTAAACATGATTTCACTACAAATAATCAATCATAATCCAATTTTAGTGATTAGATTCGGACTAGGTTTTGCAACATAAATGGGTTTATGAAAATCCTAGGTTTAGGGAATCATGTGAATGCTACATTGTTTAATCCTAGTCTTAATTTCACAAAAGTTTAACAAAATTAGAAAATCCCCAATTCGATTTTAAACTCAAAAACAAACCCTAGACTCATATTGAAAGAAATTAAGAATGATTTACTTACTATTAGTGTTGTTGTGATTAAGATTTTTTGATTCCAATGCCTCAATCTTGATTTGCAAGAGCTTAATTGAATTTGGGTGTTTAGGTTCGGTTTTGACAGCAAGAGGGAATGGTTTTGGGTTTGTTTGAAAAAGGCTGTGCAGAAGAAAAGAGGAATAGGCGCTTTTTTCAGATGCACGGCACCACGGTTCCACTAAACATTAGTGGAGCCGTGTCTATTTAGTGGAGCCGTGTATCTGATTGTGCCATTTTTCTTCTGTTTTGACTTTTGGCTGATTAATCTTACTTGTTTAGTAAGACTTTTTGACACGAGGAAAAAGTTTATACCTAATAAACTTTTTGACAAAAACAATTAGGAGGGGTGACAAGGAATGACCTTAGTGTTTCCAAGGAAACTGACTAAGTTGTCATTGGATGAGGATTGACTTCTAATATTTCCCGTGAAATAAATAGAGGTCATGAGTAGTGATTTAGTGGATGACTATAATATTTTCCATGAAATATTAGTCGGAATACAAGACGCAAGGAATGACTCAATACTTCAAGTGAAATATTCAAGAGTCATGTGACGAGTTGTAAGGGAATGACTTAGAATTTCTAGAGAAATTTCTGAAAGTCATGTGACGAGTGAGAGAGATGGCTTAAAAAGTCATGGGCGATATGTAGAGAATGACTTCAATATTTCCCGCGAAACTTTTGAGAGGTCATAGGAGGGATGAAAGTTTATAAGGTATGACGTGACGGATGACTTTAATATTTCCATTGAAATATTGAAATAGTCATGAGCGGGATGAGAGGAATGACTTAAGAAGTCATATGACGAGACGTGAGAAATGTCGTTAATATTTCCAATGAAATATTAAAAAGTCATGTGACGAGAAATAAAAGATGACTTTTAATATTTTCGAAGAAATATTCAGATAGTCATAAGAGGGGTGACGAGAACGTATTGGTTAGAGTATTGACGATGTTGTCTTTTAAGAGAGACTTTTCAAAGAAAAGATTTCTCTTCCGTCCTTATCGCGACGGAGGAGATGACGTACTTCGACGAGCTTCGTTCATGAGCAAGCTATAGGGTTCCCGGTCAAGTCTAATGGCATCTTGACTGCTACTCTTCATAGGGAGTTGTCTCATCCATAGTGTTTGTTGTCATGCTTCGGCGCTTACGTACCGGCTTCGATCGTGGAGACACAAGTAGTTGTTTCTTGGGAACCAAGAAGTTTGTTATAACCTATGAGGTACAAACATTACTCTCTATGTTTCAATCCACATTAACTCTCGCATTATCAGAGTTTGATATAGAACATTTCTACACCAATCTCTTGAGATATTGTAATCTCAAGTGTGTGTATCTTTAATGATCGGATATACATCAAACACTTTGATGTAGAGTCTTGGGGCACTTCTTACAAGTGGGCACAAAGCCAATACTTATTCATGATAATGACCTACTTGCGTTAGGTAACTACTTTACCTATTATGCCCCTAACCTAGTCAATACCCACTCACTCACCTTAAATCGTCTCTTGTGAGATTCGTATTTGTGGATAGGGCGTAGATATAATTATAATATAATAATATTAGCCGTAAGTAAACTGATTATACTATTATATACTATATACTATATATATCGTCTGAATCTATATGTATATGATTAGTATATATATTATAATATATAACTATATTATATATATATATATAACTAAAGTTTATGGAGTATATGATACTTTCTTTAGGTTGATTATTAATTACAAGTTAGGGATCTTTAGGGTTATACGGGTAGGAGAAACTTAATTCACTCATCATTTCATTTCAAACTTGTCACGCATGATCTTAGAGCGATCATCGTATATTTCTGGACAAGTTGAGTTCGTCATGATGAATTGTGAATCTTTGTTTCTTTATGACAGTGCCTACTATGTTTAGACTTTAACACTACTGCATGCTTAGCATTTCTACCAACAAAGGGTGTTTTAAGGAAGCGTACCCGAGCCTGAGGTGTTGCCCTTAAAACTTAGAAGATTAGAGTACCTTTGTTGAATGTTAAGCAAACGAGACACGACTTGACTATTTCGTCGCAAGATTTTTTTGATCACAAATCATACTCCATTTATTAGATTTCCAAAATTTATTTACAGTCTTATTTTCCTAGCAAAATAGAAGTTCGAACATCTGGTCCCCAATATCTTATGGGTCCAAAGTTGTTAGAGTCAAACATCCTACGCATTTGTTGCGTTAGTTTAGGATGTGAAAATGGAGGACACATTTCCCATGGTAAGTAACTTTGTGGTGGACGATCATTCCAAGTTACAGGAAAGTTACTTGGATGATTTTGTCTTCTAAAGTTACCTCTCGGTAGAGGAGTTCTAGACCGAGGTTTGGGAGAATTTATTTTTCTAGGTGGAGGAGTAGTCGACCTAGTGTCATGCTTTATAAATCCATGTTCGGGAGATGACAATGGTTTGTAAAAGCCTTTGGCTTCCTCTTTACTTGGTGTAGACACTCTGGTACTATTTACAACTACGTGACTTGGTTTAGGACTTAAGCTATTTTTCAGAATTGATCCAGTTTTGTCTTCAGCACCAGACGGTACCACGGTACCACTAAATTTAGTGGTGCCGTCTGTACCTTTAGTGGTGCCGTCACCTTCAGACTTAGACATTTCAGGCATTACAAATTTTACTTGTTTAGTACCACTTGTAGAAGCCTGATTTGGGTCAAATCCTAAACCCGCACGGTCATGTTCACTATATCTAATGTTTTCAAGTATATCATTAAGTGTTTTAGTTCCTTCATCAAACTTAATGATTCTTAAAGCATTTTCTTTAAGATTTTCATTTTCTACTTGAAGACTTATGCATGACCCACATCCTAAGTCTACTTCTTTGTTTTTCTCAAGTCTCTTGACTTGATCTTTTAGTTCTACAACTTGTAGTTCTAGTTCTTGTAGTTTTAATTTTAGTTTTGTGTTTCTGCCTAATATCTTAGTACTAACTATGCATAATTTGTTGTATTCATCATGCAATCTACTATCATCTATTGACGAATTATCATCACTATAATAAGAAGAGTCGGAATGTACCTCGTTGGAAGCTTGAGCCATTAGGCATGTTTCATCGTTAAGCTTCTTCTCTTCTTCTTCACCGCTATCACTCCAAGAGCCTCCTACAAAAGCTCTTTGGTTGTTGGAGTTCGGTGGTTTGGGACATTCTCCTATGAGGTGATTAGGATCTCCGCATCTATAGCATTTCCTATCACTTGTCCCTTTCCTTTCATCATGATTCTTTTGAAATGACCTCCTTTCATCGCGAGGTTGTCTAGGAAATCTACCTTTCCTCCTAAAGAACTTTCTAAAGTTCCTAACGGCTAGTGCATACTCTTCATCTTTACTATCGGAACTCGAACATTCCTCATCACTAGACTCCTTCTTGGCATTTAATGCTAGAGATCTAACTCTCTCGCTTTTGCCTTTGACTAAGTTGGAGTCCTTCTTGATTATCATCTCGTGAACTTTCAGGTTTCCTATTAGTTCGTCGAGTGACAATGCAACCAAATCCTTTGACTCTTCTATGGCAGTGAACTTTGCTCTCCATTTAGGATGTAGAGCCCTAAGAAACTTCCTAACATAATTCTTGCTAGAGTAACCTTCATCAAGAGCTTTAAGACTAGTGATAATAGTATTAAATCTAGCAAAAGCATTATCGATTGACTCATCTTCCGAAATAGAAAATTGTTCATATTGTTGAACAAGAAGATCTATCTTGTTCTCTTTGACTTGGTTATTACCTTGGTGAGTGACTAACAAAGTTTTCCAAATATCTTTTGCTGTATTACACATGAAAATTCTTTCAAATTCCTTTTTAGGCAAAGCATTATAAATCATCATTTTAGCCTCATTGTTTTTGGCTAGTTTTCTTTTGAGTTCATCACTTTGTTTATCATATGAAACAATTTCATCCATTTTAGTTATTGGATTCAATTGAATCGGTTGAAAGTCACCCTCGGTAATAACATGCCAAAGATCAATGTCTTTTGATTTCACATACGTTTCGAATCTTGTTTTCCAATATATAAAACAATCGGTTTCGAAAAGTGGTGGTCTTTGCATAGATTGCCCTTCTAGATATTTGTCGGAATCCATTGATCAATTCAAGTTTTAAAATACAATATACTTTAAAATCTTGACTGACGTGGCTTCTGATACCAATTGTGGGAAACTAGAAGGGGGGGTTGAATAGTTTGCCAGTTTTAAGTTCTTTTAAAAATCTTGTTTTAAAAGTTAGCTATTGGAAACTTTGATTCGAACTCTATGGGTAATCAATCAACACCAATATGAACCACACACTAAACTAACTATAGCTAAATAATAAAAGTAAAGAGTAGAGTTGGAAAGATCAAACCGAGACAAAGGATTTATAGTGGTTCGGCTAAGAAGCTCTTCTTCGCCCTACTCCACTCCCCGAGTACCACACTCGAGAATTTCAAACACTATGTCAACAACCTCCCTTCAGGCGGAGAAAACCGTACACGTCGCTTATCCTATTACCGACACTAAGCTAGATGTCGAGTGCTAATCTTAGCTAGCAACAATCTACCAAGGTCCACGTGACCAATTACTCAAGCCCAATGGCTACAAGAGATCACCAAGATCTCAACACGATCACAATGATCAACACTCTCTCAAATAACACTAATCTATCGACCCTTGATCTTCTTGATCAATCACACAAGCCCAATGGCTTTAAGAGATATTCACTATCTCTACAAGATCACACTTGATCTTCACTCTCACTCACAAAAGATAAATAAACTTGATGTATGCTATGATACAACAAGGTTGTAATAAGTGTTACAAAAACCTAACAACTATAACTCTTGTATCTTCTTGAATACTTTGAGTTCTTCTCTAGCTAATGAAGAGGAATGATAACACCTTGTATCAACTTGGATACTTGTGTTCTTCTCTTGCTAATGAAGAGGAATGAAGAGGATCTCTTGGTGGATGATTGGATCACTCTTAAAACAAAAGAAAACTAATCTAAATGATCAAAAGAAGAAAAAGGTGTGAGAGGTTTAAAATCAGAAGTTTTTCTGTGTGAAAGGGTGTCTAAAAACTGTGAATGGGGTTGGTTTTTATAGGCAAGAAAAATCTGAACGTTACAGAAAATTTTGTACGGACGGCTCCACTAAATTTAGTGGAACCGTGGAGCCGTCCCAGGCAAAGACGCTCCAAATTTTGTCTTTTCTGGTGAAAACTTATTTGGGGAAGTTTGGAGCTGATTTTGGGGGAAAAATAGCTGTTGTGATTTTCAAACTTATTTTTCCATTAAAACATTTCTTAATAATTCAAAAATAATTTGTCATGTGTATTTTTGAAATAATGTTTTGTCACATTAAAATGTGAAGTCTTAAAACACAAATTCACTTCTTTAATCATTTGTCAAGTTGTAAATTTGTTCTAGAGTGATTTGCGTAGAAACGGGATCTTCCGATTAAAAACTTGTTTACGTTAATTTTCACGTAATGTGATTTCACATTTTGTCATCCTCAAAACGTGAAGTAATCGAAAGATATAAATAACGTTTTTAGAACATTATTTGCGTCAACAGCTTAAACAAACACCCCTTTAGTTACTTTTGTGCTGTTCTAAGTGACGAGATGGGTATTTTATCCTAAATCGCGTATTTTATTTAGTTGAATTTATTGCACGTAGCTTATGAAAGTTCCATGTAGCAAATATGAGTGGAGATTGCGAGTCGTAAGGTCTGATCCGTTACGATCTCATAGAATCTTCACGTTTGTTTTAGAGAGACCTGTAATGATATATGATTTTTTTTTCTTGCAACTCTTTCATGAGAGTAACTTTAGGATGTCATAGCTGTGCATCGGGAAGGCGGAAGACAAGTATTCTAAAATGAGGAATCTTTTTGAGGATGCCGCCAAGTTATTTAATTTTATTGGCAAGAAGGAGTTGGCCGATGAGAGACAGAGGATACAGCAGGTAGCCTTTTATTTTCTTTGCTAAATTCCATTTATTATACAATTCAAACACAATCTGTAATGAAACAGAATGCAGAGATTGTGTTTGAATGGCTTTGCTATTGGGTTTTTAATTTTTTTTATGAGGGTTTTGCTATTCTGTATAATACTAATATCTCCCTTAACTATTTAATTTGAGAAATAATTGATTCATCCTCATCCTTACCCCTTCCTCTTGGTTTCCAACCTCGAGAATGTCCCTCACTGTGGTTAGAGTAAATTGCAAAAATTGTCCTTGTGGTTTGGCCAAATTGCACGTTTCGTCCCTGTGATTCATTAAGTGCAAAGATGGTCCGGATTTGGCACTGTTTCATGCACTTTTGGTCCCTCAAGTTAACCGGCGTCAAGTGAGTTCCGTTAGCACTTACACGATGGCCCTTTTGGCTAACGATCGTTGTAGTGCTCATCCTTCAAACCACAAGGACGATTTTTGCAATTTACTCTAACTATTTTTTTTTGAAAATTTTTTTTCCTCCGTTTTTTTTTTCAAAATTTTTTTATACGTACAAAAAGTTTTTTTGGAACATATAAAAACATATACGTTTTTATATGTTCTTAAAAAACATTTTTATACGTATAAAAACGTATAAAAAAGTATAAAAAACTTGTTTCGTATA
The DNA here is from genome assembly GCA_021014915.2 of Artemisia tridentata subsp. tridentata. Lineage (NCBI taxonomy): Eukaryota > Viridiplantae > Streptophyta > Magnoliopsida > Asterales > Asteraceae > Artemisia > Artemisia tridentata. Next base: position 193,790,458 of record CP139507.1, read on the forward strand.
TAAAAACATATAAAAAATATTTTTCGTATATAAAAACGTATAAAGACCATAAAATTTTTATAAAAAAAACGTATATAAAAACATATAAAAAACGTTCTTTGTATATAAAAACGTTTTTCGTATATAAAAACATAAAAAAAAAAAATCTTTTTTCGTATATAAAAACATATAAAAAAACATTTTTCATATATAAAAGGTTTTTCGTATATAAAAACATATAGAAAAAGTATATAAAAACGTTTTTCGTATATAAAAAATGTTTTTCGTATATAAATTTTTTTTTATATAAAACTCTTTTATATAAAAATGTTTTTATATAAAAAAGTTTTTATATAAAAATGTTTTTTATATAAAAATGTTTTTTTATATAAAAATAAAAAAGTTTTTATATAAAAATATTTTTTATATAAAACGTTTTATATAAAAAGTTTTATGAAAACTTATTTTTATATAAAAAAGTTTTTTCGTATATAAAAACTTTTTTTCGTATATAAAAACTTTTTTATAAACTTTTTTTATATAAAAAAGTTTTATATAAAAACTGTTTATATAAATAAGTTTTATATAAAAAACATTTTTATATATAAATGTTTTATATAAAAAAAAATTCACATGACGAAAAAAAATTTCAAAAAAAAACGGACGAAAAAAAATGACCAAAAAAAATTTAATTAAAGTAAATTGCAAAAATCGTCCTTGTTTAAAGGATGAGCGCTGCAACGATCGTTAGCCAAAGGGCTAACGTGTAACTGCTAACGGAACTCACTTAACGCCGGTTAACATGAGGGACCAAAAGTGCATGAAACAGTGCCAAATCCGGACCATCTTTGCACTTAATGAATCACAGGGACGAAACGTGCAATTTGGCCAAACCACAAGGACGATTTTTGCAATTACTTGTTGCGGTTATAATTGTTCATTTTCTGGAGAAGTTTCCTTGCAGCAGCCTGATTTTGTACAGGAGCCGACTCGGCAATTGTCAACGACAAAGAACTGTATCAGTACAATTAAAGTATAATGTGACAGAATGTAATTATACGCATTATGTTGTCATGTTAAGAGATAAGGTATACAAAATCCCAGAAAGAAATGACAACATTAGAGGTGACAATTTAGAGCCATTTACTTATGTATGGACAGACTGGGTTAAAAAAATGGCAAAACGGGTAAGATGGGTCAAATTAGCTAATAGGGGAACACGCCAATTTGGATTGAACAGGTAAAACAGGTAGAAAACTCTACTTTGGTTGCTCAAAGTTGTAATGTTCTCTTTTAATGATGTATAGGGTGTTTGGAAATGTTTAAGTATACAGTTACAATATATAGTATAAGGGTATATAAGTATTGTTGTAGCATCATTTGACGATAAAAAAACGACTCTTAAACCTATAGATAGTAATTTCCAGATGTTAGTCTACAAACACCAGATAACTTCACTCACTGTGGGGAGTTTGCCGGGCACGTTTGGTTCTGTTACAGCGAATGCAGGAATAATAGTTGTTTTTTCTTTAGTGCCTGCTACAGCCAACAAATAAAGTTTAGAGAAATTGATAGTGAACTCATGGCTGACCAGTTTCGGACATACACATACGTGCAGTATGATGTGCAGAAGACATAGGTATGTCCTTAGACATAGAGTAATCCATGTGCCGTGCTGTTATTGATGTTACATTTTTTAAAGATGTATCACATGGATAGTTTTTAACCATTTAAAGGTGATATTTTATTTCTCTATTACATCATTTATATTCGTTGAAGATAAACAAGAAGTATGAATTAGTAACAATTTAAAAGTATAGTCATTAACAATGTAAATATATCTCTAGAATCTCACCCCATATTAGCATTGATATTTGATTATTCTTTTCGTACTATTAGAAAAAAATGGTCATAGTACCTCACACAAATTAGTGGAAAATCATATATATCACTTTTAAAGAACACATCGGCATTCAGTTACACACCGGCATTCAGCTAAATTTTTTTAATCAGTAAACGTATATCGTGCATAGTTTAGTAGGATTACATGTTATGATAGTCGGGACTTTTAAGACAATTTTCATTGTAGGACATTAGTAGTGATTAAGAAAGTATTTGCGTTTTGATTTGTTTTGTGCACGTGGGGTCTACTGGTCCTCTGCGATCACTGCTGTTACTACACAAAATACCCTTGGGGTTCAGGTTTAATAACATATTTCTTTTTATATGGTTGTGTAGTAACATTAAGGGGTGTCTCGATAAGCTTTAGCTTAATAGTTTATTAGTTTACGCATTCACAAGAAGTAGGAAGGGCTTTAGTCATTGTTTATTTTACCTATAAAAAAGCTATAAGCTCTCTGAAATGAGTTGCGCGAATACCTTCAAGTAGCTTAAAAGCTTTTTCTAAAATACACTAAGATATTAAGCTCCTCAAATAAGCTTAGCCAAACGCTCCTTAAAGGGTTTATTAAACTTTTAATTTTTTTCTTTGTTTAACATCCACATTAAGTTTTGCTTCTATTTAGGATTTGAGTGGTCTCTCTGAGGAGTCTATTGCAACACAATTGAAGTCTGTACTGTCAAATATGCGGGTTAACGTTGTAAGTTTTTTGAAATTCTGAAATCTTGCACACAGTGGTTTTGTTCTAAGAGTGTTATTTTTTTTCCAACGATATTTATAAGTCTGCTGCTCATTTGAAAACTACCTATGTTTTAAAATGTAATTTTACTATATTGAATTGCTTAAATTCATATTAAAGTTTCTTTGATTATTACTTACCGAGTATGTTTTAAAATGTAATTTTACTACCCTTCTTTCACTATAGAAAAATATTTCAACGATATTTATATGTCATGCCCGCCCATCGGGCGGGCCTTGATATATATATATATATATATATATATATATATATATATATATATATATATTATATATATATATATATATATATATATATTTATATATATATATATATATAGAGAGAGAGAGAGAGAGAGGTTCATAGGAAAAGTTAATTTTGGTAGATAAGTGAGAAAATCACCCCCTCCTTCTCATCCCTTTTTTCACACCAAACTACAGGGACCTTATTGTATTTTCTTTCATTCTTTAAGGTAGGTTTTGTATATTCGCACCCTACCCCACCCCCCACCCCCGGAAAAAAAAAAATTTTTTCTCGCCGAAAATAATTTTTTTTTGGGGGCCAAATTTTTTTTTCCGAGCCAAAAATTTTGCCGCCAAAATTTTATAACTATGATGCACATTTTTATTTTGGTGCATCACAGTTATAAATAATTTTTATAATTGTGATGCACCAAAATAAAAAGGTGCATCATACTTATAAAATTTTGGCAGAAAATTTTTTTTGCTGGAAAAAAAATTTTTTTTTGCGGGGGGAGGGGGGGGGGTTAAAACTTACCCTGAAGTTTGAGATATTTGCAAATTCTACCCTATAATTTTTTTTTGTCACTTTTCTATCTAATTACACTTTTCTCTAGAACCGGACCCTATATATATATATATATATATATATATATATATATATATAGAGGGAAGTGAATATGAGGTTGTTAGGTATGTAACTTTAGATGAAAAACCACTTAATACTAAGCCATTTTAATTGAAAATCATGCAAAACTACGTAGTTTAGCTTAATAACTTTCAAGCTAGATCTTATAAATTAACTCTTCCATAAAAATACACATTCCCCAACTTATTAATTGCAAACGAATATTCAACATCTTAGAGACTCATTGTAGAAAATAAAAGCCAACATCATCATTTCATATTGAGATAATTCTTAACCATCTTCATATCAATTCATTTCGAAGATAAAGAGAGATTCACTTGAATTTTTAATGAGATCTAAGTTAAAACTACATAGTTTTCATAGGTTTTTCATCTAATGTTACATGCCTAACAACCTCATATTCACTTTTTCCATATATATATATATATATATAATATATATAATATATATATATATATATATATATATATATATATATATATATTATATATATATATATATATATATATAGATTTGTTTATAGTTGATGATCATTATGAATCAGCTTTTATGTCGTTTTAGTATAGTGTTTAGTATTCTCGCCTTGCGCAGCTTATACAGTTTTTACATATCCGTTTTTATATTTTAACGGATAACACTTAAAAACCCGTGCATTTCTATCTCTCCTTTCTATTTAAGTTTCAATTTGTAGAATGAGGGCATTGTACATCTCAAGTGGGGGGGAGATAGAATGAGTGATTTTATGTTTTTAATCAAAATATGTGCTACTTTTACCCAAATTTTAAAAATTTTAGAGCACATAATTTTTTTCATTGAAGATGAAGGCCGAGTTAATGCATCTTTTTGCCTACCTTATGAAGATTATGAGGCACTACACTACATTTTATATGCATTAACTCGTGTTTTGGACGATTTTGAAGACCCCTTGACTCTTGACCCTCGTATTTTACCTTATGGGATTGAATACGACTAGTGGTGGGGCGATTGTTGACTTTAGGAAACTATTTGTTTCGTGTCTTTTTGTTTACATCTATTAAAAGTTTTCTCATGTCTTTATCCTACCCTTATCATTCTTTATCTTTAGCTTATTCGAGTTATGAATTGAGCAGTCACAGGTGTCTCGTTCATGGATTTGAGCGAGCATTTGTGGCTTTGTCCCCTTTTCTGGGATAATTGTATCGGTAGAGATTGATTAACCCCGTAAGCCTTTATGTTGTGTCAACCCATTTGCATTTTGGAACAGCTGCATCTATAGATTCTAGTGGTGGAGATTAGTATCTTTGCCAAGCCTAAGATAGAATGCTCGCCATGACTGAGCAGTTGAGTGATCACCCAAAAGCAGTAAACACTTAGATTAGTGAGAGATGAGTGTTATTTCAATTACCTTTTCGTGAGGTGTTCGGTTTGGAAATTTCTAGCTTAGGTAATTCTTAAACTCATATCTTCCAAGAAATATTGGGATATATCTTTTTAGAAATGATTTAAAAAGGACTACTTGTGGGCAAGTAGAGTTCAAGTGAGGGGATATTTGATAACATCAAATTAGCCTGATATTTTATATATCAAATTCCCGTGTTTATTGCCTCATTTATACTAATATGGTACTTAATTTATTCATATTTGTATTTCAGGTAAATTAATGCGTTGGAACGGAAAAGATGCGAGAAAAGGCCATAAGACCAAGGAATTTTCTAAGTTGCAAGATTACGATGTTAGAAGCTTAAATTATATTTGAATACACATTTATGTGTTGGTTTCCATCAAAGGAATGAAGGAATACAAGGGCCTAAGTTGCAATATTACTACTGTGAAAGGGGTGAAAACCAAACCTTTGGTTAGGCCCTAACTGAAACTTTGGTTAGGCCCTAACTGAAAAGTTGGTTAGGCCCTAAGTGAAGTTACGCCCTAACTGAAAAGTTAGTTAGGCCCTAATTGAAGTTACGCCCTAATTGGAAAGTTGGTTACGCCCTAACTGTGTTTACGCCCTAACTGAAAAGTTGGTTACGCCCTAACTGAAACATTGGTTACACCGTAACTGTTTCAAACCCTATAAATAGAGGTCGAATTCTGCACTATTCATCATCTCTTTTCCTCCCTTTTAAAGGGTCGATTAGGGCACCATTCCAGGGTATCTTCCAGCAGCAATCAACCACTTTCCAAGGGAGAATTCGCTTGCAATCAACGTCTTCATTAGTTCTACATCAAGTAATTTGTATCAAACAATATGTTTAATTCGATTCATGTTTTATTCATCATTGTTGGTTTAATTTATTGTATGTTTGGCTAATCATTTCATGTGTTAGCCTAGTTATGAAATTGTTAATTGTTATGATGTAGTTTTCTCATTTTCATATCACTTTATATGTATGCTTTCTTTGTTTATTTGTGACACCTTTGTTTCGGTAGTATGGATGCTTGGTAATATCTAGGACACGGGAGAATTGACCAAAGGATCATTGTGAAATAAATTGCGAAATAGTGGTAAGAATTGACCATAGGACGCCCAATATCTTGTGTTAAACTGGACCAAAGAATCACTTATCAAGCGGAAGTATTTAAGAAGTTAAAGGGGGGATTCTAAGTTCCGACAGGCCGGGCTCCCCGTAGAATAAGTCTTAGATTGTAGCGGTGCGTAATGACTCTTCCATAGTGGAACCCACTTACCTCTCGTAATCATTAGGTTACGGAATAGGACGCTCTGGAAGGTAGGCTAGGCGAATTGCTCAACTGAGTCTAGTGACTTAAATCCTCATATGAAGCGATAGAAAACCTTAATTAGAAAATGTAATCATGGCATAACAAGATTAGTAATTAGGCTAGCACATTTCTCTCTATTGATAACTCGTACACATTTAATTGCTTTTATTTTCATTTCATTTTTTTTTTAGTTTAATTAATCAAATTATAAAACCCTCTTTAAAACCAGTGACAATTAGAACTTAGATTAGATCCACACGCATAGCTCTTGGGACGACCTCGGCTTTACCGACAACTACACTATACATGACCGGGTACACTGCCCGTTTGTGCATTAGGTAGACCATAGGTAGACGAGAACTTATAAATATTAAAACTTGGTCAGAAATCCTGCATCAATAACTACACTAACGTCACAAATAAAAGCAATAAATATATTAAATAAGCTAAGCATGACAATAAACATAATAAATAGATAAGAATAAGATGAAACCCGGAATTAGGCCGGTATTACCCGGAGATAAAAACGACCTCACCAAAGATAGTCTACTAACTAAAAATCAAAATAAATTTATAAAACTAATTTATAAATAAATAAAAAACACCCAAGTTACAAAAATAATGTTCATTATTATTTAACCTAAGGTTGAGATATTAAGGTTTATGATTTATAAACACCTTAGTTAAAATAGATTAGTAAAAGCGAAAAAGATAAGATTTTAAAACTAAAAACTTTCATAAATTTGAAAACATTAAAAAAATTTAAATAAAATATGAAAGTTTTAATATAACTAAAACTATATAAAAACTAATTTTGCAGAATAAAAACAGATTTAAACTACTCGAAACTATTTTTAAAAATTAATAAACTAAAACTTTTATGAAAATACTTTTGAAATGCTAAACAAAATCTAAAAATTCTATAAAAGTTAACTTGACTTCTAAAAACTGATATAATATAGAAGAAAATCTAAAAACTAATTTTCTTTTTTTAATAATAAAAAAACACGATTTATGTAAACAAAAGTCCAAAATAGACGAAAATGGAAACTATTAAAAAAAATACTATAAAGCAATGTTGCAAAAATCATGAATCGGTAGCCGGGCGGTCGACCACCTTGCAGCGAGTAATCGGCCGAGGCGGGATTAATCGGTGATTAATTGGATTGGCATTTTTTGCATGTTTTGGGTATTTCTGGAGACCAAACTAAAGATCGTAACTGATTACAAGCCTACTATGTTTCCAAACCTCAATAAAAGGCTCCAATTATGATTATGAGGCTCATTGTGCATTATAAGTGATATAAATGATCCCCAAATTAAGTAGAATGCCTAAATTTTCTTTTTTTTAAACCTGACCGATTTGGCCGATTCGGCCGATTCAGCCGATTTTTTTGCCTGACCGATTTTTTGGCCGATTTTCACTATTCTACAAGGTACTGGGCCGATTAATGATTAATCGGCCGATTCAGCCGATTTTTGCAACATTGCTATAAAGCAAAACTAAATTGTTATAAATTAGAAAATGAAGGTCGAGACTTTTTAGAATTTTTTTAAAGGATACGATTTTTTGTATTTTTTAGCAAATAAAATCTCAAATTATAAAAAAGAGGGTAAAGAGGAGAAAGTTTAAAGCTTGAAACTTTTTAAAATTGTGAACTTGAGATTTAAATATTTATAAAAGAAAAAATTATAAAAGATGCAAACCATGTATTAAAATGAAATTAGAATGAGAGAACTTTTCAAAAAACACTAAATTTATAAAAACATAAACACTAAAATTACACGACTCCTAAACTATAAAAACATAAAAGAGAACTAGAGAATTTTTATAAAAATATGAAAGAAGAGATCTTAATAAGTGTGTTGGTATTTATAAAATAAATACCACTTACACATTACCCTCTCAAATTACAAAGTTGGCAAAAAGTTCTAGAACCTAGGGTTTCAAAAGTTACAAAACAACCCCTAGACTATCAATACTTGATGAAACATAACCACCCAAACGTCCGGGCCAAAAAAACTAAAGCACGCACTATAGAGACAAACTAGGACACGTGTCGCAACGCGAGTGGAGGAAGGAAGTGAAGTGGCTGCTTAGTCAGTATGAGTGGGGGAGATCATCACCTCAGTCGCCACTCCTATTCTATTAATGAGCGTGAACTTCACTCGTTGGGAACTGTTTATGCAAATTAGGTTGGACCTAGTTTGTAGTGGATGTGGGATCAGGTCTTGGGCAGATGGCTGGGCTGGATAGCATGTGACAACTCACATTTTTTAGGTCATTATTTAACCATAAACTTAAAATATTTTACTTTGAATACTTGAATTTATGCCTTTACGTATAACCGTTAGGTTAACCCACGTAAAACGAAAAACTACTTTAAACGTATACTTACATTAGACTAAGTTTAGTCTACGTCCAATAAGTACTTTAAGACTTTTATGAGCATATTTCATATGTCAATTACATTTGGTTTCATAAGTTTTACATAAATCGTATAAGACTTGCATTAAGTCTCATGCATGCATGTAATAACCAACCCAACTCACCATCTTTCTTATATATACCTACATACACTTATATACTTTCAAAATTTAAATTTCCATCCCCCTAAACCTCTAGAAAACGGACCATGTATGTGTGGTATTTCCAACCTTTTTTATACTCCCTCCGTCCCTAAATAAGTGTCCACTATTGACTTTTAAAGTCTTCTCTTTATTAACTTTGACCTTAAATTAATTTAATTGTGTTATGTAATACTTGATGCAAAATATATGAATGGATTGGGTTTTAAATGTATTTTCATTCGTATAATTTTCATAAAATATTACGTAACACAAATGAAATAATTTAACGTCAAAGTTGAAAAGAAAATACTTTAAAAGTCAACACTGGACATTTATTTAGGGACGGAGGGAGTATTATTTTTATTTTTTTTAACTCCCCACTTACCTTAAATGTGCTAACACTAAAAGCCTTGAACTAAGCTAACCTTGAAGATCACTCCCATCCCTCTCCCCATGCATACAAAAGGATCCAAGTAAGGCTTGTGACTCACTTTCCCCATTTGCTTATACACTCCTATGTGACCTATGTAAAGACCATTAAAAGTTACCATAAGTATCTCTATATAAACTAGCAACTTGTGAACCATTTTCTTCACACTTTCAAAATCACAACTCTCACACAATTTTTGGCTGAAACAAAGGAAAACAAGGGTATCTCAAGTTTGGTTAAGCTTTGGGGTGAAGGTTATACATAAATTAGGGTTTCGGTTTAAGGAACTAGGGTTTTCTTGCAAGTTTTGGGTAGTTTGTGCATTTTTGAAAATCCAATCATCCACAACAATTGTTAGCATTTCATAAACTCATTTCATACTTCATTGCATTCATATTTAGCATTCTATAATTGTTTTCCTATCACCTCTATATGTTTGTTGTGTTGAAAATTGATTTAAAATTAGTGTAAACAAGCCCTAGTTATGGCAGATTTTTGTGTCGACTTTTCACTAGTGAAAAACCATTTTAGAATAATTCTGGGCAAATCTCCTTTGAACCACAGTTAGATAGGAATCTTAGGTTGTTTTCCCAACTGAATTTCGTAATTTTTGGAATTTGTTTAGTATTTTTAACAAGCTACGTAAGATCAGGTGTCTGAGAATGAATAAAATTGAGTACTTGTCACAAAACGCCTAAACGGATGACATAAACTCCACCCCGGGAACTCTAATTGGACGTTTTGGGAAGGTAATACATAGATCTAACTATAAGATTTGGAATTTTGTAAATTGAATAAAAAACTATTGAGTTATAGTCCGTTGAAGTCGGGTAAAAGTTTATGTCCAACCGTAACAGCAGGTCTGATGGTAAATGGGTATAAATCGACATCTAAAACGTATTTTCACAAACCGAGGCCTTTATTTCTTGAAAGTAGACATATTTACCTACATTTAGGGACTTGGACGGATAAAAATGGGATAGAAATGAAGGAGATAAGCCCCTTTAAAGTCAGAAGTTATTTCAAATCGATCAACAACTATTTTCTAGGTTTTTAGGAACTAAAACGCGTTTTATTCGTTTTTCTTTAACGTTTTGACTTACGAAACATTATAAAACTTCACTACAAGTATATAAGGGTGATAAAAATTTATAAAACTCATATGCATATAGTACATATCGTATTTTTCCTAAGAAGACTTATTTACTTAGGTCGCGGTTAGGATTTGCGTTCGTCGAACTTACGTTATACTTTTTCGTTACACTACTTGCTTGAGGTGAGTTTCATAGCCCCACTTTTACTTACTATATACTTGTTTTGAACTAATTTGGGGTTAGAATACATGCTCGTTACTTATCACATGCTCAATTACTTTCTTTCATACACAAGTACTTAAAACTTTTACGTATTGCCTAAGTTACACTACTTTCCATTAAGTCCCCACTATCATGAACCGATAATTACGTAGTAACCACGTATGTTGTGAATAGATTTATTGTGTTGAAACCCCCGTCCAGGTAGTTGCCCTACTTGACTGGTGTGTCAAACAGACGCATAATCATTTGAGGAGCTTGAGTGTTCACGGAAAGGAACATGACCGGATCTAAACACACACATTGTGTTGGGGATACTTTGAGTATATAGTTGATAGCACGCGGAATTTACTACCAAGTACTTAGAAGAATATGAGTTTGTGTTTGGTGATTGATCAAGTAAAACAATAAGAACAAACTATATCAACCAAACTATCACTTCAATATATCAAACGATTACAATATGAACGTGAAGAACACTTGATAATTCGTATGAAGGATATTAGGTATTCGGTATTAGATGTATTCGATATATCTAAACCCTAATCTAAGGATCTCCTTTTATAATGCAAAGAGTCCTATACAAGTAAAACATCTAACCGTATCATTCTATACAAATAAGATATATACCATATCTTTTCTATATTTATCTTCACACGGTTTCACCTTGATCTCTTAAGCAGTCCTAACTGTTCTTCCATCAATAGTCCTAACTGTTCTTGTATACTTCAACCGTACTAACTGCTTAAGTTTAATTCCCAACAATCCTCCCCTAAACTTATGATTTCGATGCAAATCAATAAGTTTCTTGAATTAAACATCTGATTACGTTGATGGGGTGGATTCTTTCAAACACTTATCTTTAATCACGAAACACTTTGGGAATTATCTTCACATATCATACTCTTTTGGTCAACTCTTCAAAAATTACCAAAATTGATTTAATTCCATCAAGGAATTAATTCCTTATACCAACCCAAGAGTTAATTCTTCATATCAACCACGCATTGAATGTCATTAAACCTTCATTAACTATATAAAAACTTACATATCCACACAAAATCTTCAACACAAATCTTTAACTTTTCAATCATAATGAATTCTTCTCCACCAAACATTATAGAAATCTCATCCGACTCTTCTTTAGATTCTGAAAGTTCAGGTTGGAAAAACTATTTTCCACCAAACTATTCTTCAACTTCAAGAGTTAATCTTTCAAAGAAAAAGGCTGAAATATCCTCGTCCGATGAACCTTCAACAGATGAACTTCCACCTTATGTGGATGATTCATCCTCCTCTTCTGACTCGTCTGACGATGATGATCTTCAAAAACTATCAGACTTACTAACAAAAGAATTTGAAAAAGTTGCATCATCAGTGAAGATCCCTGTTCCAAAGAAGAAGCAAGTTCCATCTCCAAGAACAGTAGTACTGGCACTTCCTTGCAAGAAGGTGTCTGACGTCATGGGTAGCAGAGGAGCCCGCAGCAAAACCATGCCGGATATCCTTGGAAAAGGAAAAGGAAAACTTGAATAGTTGTGTTGTTTTGTGTTTGTGTTGTGTAGGTTTTGTTGGTAGGTTGTTAATGATGTTAGGAGTTGGGAGTTGGTTGTTGGTTTTTCTTGTGTGAAGCTTTTATGTAATGAATCATCTTTAATGAATAGACTTTATGCACTTCTTTATAATTCATCTCTGACTTCTTAATTCCTCCCCTGAATTTCATAATCATCAATCATCTTTAACAGCAACCAGAACAAACTTTAATCCTCCTCTGTTTGGAAGAATACTCACCATCAGATGAACTAGAACATAAGTTATCCAAGCTCAGCATCCAATATGACCATTTGTACAAGTTACCATCAATTCAGTTGTGTAGTTTCAAACTGCTTTCAACACTTCCAGATGTATTACCTTCTGAGAGAGGTGTATCATAGAGCATAAACTCAGTAGGAACTAAGTTTTGAACAATCAGTACAAACTGGTGAAGCCAGCAGTTCAGACTGTTAACTCCAGCAGTACTAACTGTTAGCAAAAAGTTTTCAGAGATAAAATCAATTTTTAATTTTAATGTGGATTCGAAAACAGTTTTGTCCACTTATAGTTTTTAGCAAACTATCAGCTATGAACGGATTTGACTTGTCTTTACCAATAGCCGTTTGCTATGGACTAGCCAAGTCTTCACACTTAGATTTGGTGAGTTGATAACCAACCAATTTTTGGTAAACTGTCAACCATAAACGGATTTGAGTAGTCTTTACCAGAAACCGTTTGATCTGGACTAGTTGATTCTTATGTTGATTAGGCATGGTGAATCAATTACCATTTGTTGTGTGACAAGCATTCACACTTGACAATCCAAATCAACATACTTTGTAAAGCACAATCCAAAGCAAAAAGCTTTTCTTAACCTGAAATGTTAGTCCAAAACCAAAGAAAACACAATACACAATATTCTCTTTTAACAGTTATCACAATTGACTAACAAAATCACAAGCAGTACTAAAAATATTCAAGCAGTCTTAACTATACAAATAGCACAACTAACAGTACAAAAATCAAAAACATTTAGACATTAATCTTTTGAAGGATTAAGCATTCCAATACCTGTTACCAAGTACTGAAATCTGCTTACATCAAAACCTTTTGTTAAGAGATCAGCAAAGTTGTCATCAGTGTGTATTTTAACAACTTGTATTAACTTCTTTTCAGCACAGTCTCTTATAAAATGATGTCTAATTTCAATATGTTTAGTTTTTGAATGTTGAACTGGATTCTTAATGATACACATTGTACTGTTATTGTCTATATGTATAATTGTGTTTATGAAATTGTACCCATAATCAAGCATCTGGTTTTGAATCCATAGAACTTGAGCACAACAACTTGCAGCTGCCACATATTCTGCTTCAGTAGTAGATGTGGCCACCATAGTCTGCTTCTTACACTGCCAAGAGATTAATCTTCGACCTAAGAACTGACAACCACCTGTTGTAGACTTTCGATCCATGCTAGCACCAGCATAATCAGAATCAGAGAATGCAACAAGATCAAATGCAGACTCTTTAGGATACCATAGCCCCAAGTTAGGCTGACCTTTAAGGTATCTGAAGATTCTTTTTACTACTGTGAGATGAGACACCTTAGGAGTTACTTGGAATCTTGCACAGGCATAAACAGCAAACATAACGTCAGGCCTAGATTATGTAAGATACATCAGAGACCCAATCATAGATCTATACATGTGCACATCTACATCTTCACCACTGTGATCCTTTAATAACAAATGTGTCTCCTTGTCAATTGGTGTGCTAGCAACCTTGGCATATGTGAATTGAAATTTCCTTAAAATTTCACCAACATATTTATCCTGAGAGATAAATATACCATCTGACTTTTGCTGTACTTAAAGACCTAGGAAGAAGGTAAGCTCTCCCATAGAACTCATCTGAAATTGGTCTTTCATCAGCTTTTCAAACTCCTTACACATCTGTTTCTTTGTAGAACCAAAAATGATGTCATCTACATAGACTTGTACCAGTAGAATATCACCCTTGTCCTTTTTAATAAAAAGAGTTTGGTCAATTTTCCCTCTATAAAACCCATTCTTCATAAGATATTTAGCAAGAGTTTCATACCAAGCTCTTGGAGCCTGATGCAATCCATATAGAGCTTTCACCACCTTATAAACCTTGTCAGGATGCTCTTGGTCTATAAAACCTGGAGGTTGTGAAACATAAACCTCTTCATCAATAGTACCATACAGAAATGCACTTTTCACATCCATTTGATACACCATAAACCCCATAAATGAAGCATAAGCAAGAAATAATCTTATTGCTTCAATCCTGGCAACTGGAGCAAAAACTTCCTCATAATCTATACCCTCCTCCTGAGTATAGCCTTGAGCAACCAATCTTGCTTTGTTCTTTATCACAATGCCCCTCTCATCCTTCTTGTTCCTGAATACCCACTTTGTACCAATCACTCTCATTCCCTTTGGTAGATCAACCAGAACCCAAACATTTTGAATTTTGAATTGAAGTAGCTCTTCTTGCATAGCTTCAACCCAACTTGATGATTCTAAAGCCTTTAACACATTCTTGGGTTCAACCTGAGATAGAAAACATACAAACATACACTCATGCTCATCTTCATGATGTTTCTCTTCATAAACCACACTGAGAAATCCATGATGATCTGGGTCTTGAATTTGCCTTCTAGTCTTGACTCCAGATTGTACATCTCCTATGATATTAGTAAGTGGATGATTCCTATGTACAATAGTATGGGGAGTAGAAGGAGCTGCATAGCTGGTAGGCATGTTTTGTAGACCATCTCCAAAGAAATCAAACTCATCAGCTTGAGAAGCAGTATCAACTGGTGAATCAAGATGAGGTTGACTTGGTCCAGCAGCATCACTATTTTGCTCAGCAGTTGTAACTTGTGGCTGAGCAGTACTAACTCCATTGGTACTGCTCATTGGATTTTCAGCTTCTTTACCATTCTGACCACTTGTTTCAGCAGCATCTTTCTCTTTATCTACACCACTTGATGAAGGAATATCATCTTTCTTTGTAGAAGACTCATTCACAGGACTTTCTTCCATGACAGGTATGAAAATGCAATCATCATCTTCCTCCTCTGAACCTGCATCATTGTTAGTATTTGTACCTGTAACAGGCACATAACTCATGGAATCTGAAAGACTGTCAATATCAAAGATCCAATCTGGACCTACACCTGCAACATTTGGTTTATTCTCCAAAAATTCTATGTGCAGATTTTCTTCTACATGCTTGGTGCTTGTATTGTACACCCTAAAAGCCTTACTGTGCAGAGAATAACCAACAAAGAAACCTTCCTCAGATTTCCCATCAAACTTTCCTAGTTGGTCTTTGGTATTAAGGATAGTAACATGACAACCAAAAAATCTCATGAAGCTTAAAGCAGGGGTTTTACCTCTAAGAAGCTCATAAGCAGTCTTATTGTGAGGTTGTACAACTAAAACCCTATTCAATACATAACAAGCAGTGCTAACTGCTTCAGCCCAAAATGAAACTGGTAGCTTAGAGTCAGCTAACATTGTCCTAGCAGCCTCTATAAGAGTCCTATTCTTTCTCTCAGCTACACCATTTTGCTGTGGGGTTCTAGCTACACTAAACTCCCTCTTAATACCTTTTTCTCTGCAAAAGTCATCCATCACTCTATTCTTAAATTCAGTCCCATTGTCATATCTGATTATTTTAACCTTCTTATCAACTAGGTTTTCTACTTCAACAATAAAGGTCTTAAGTATTTCACTTGTCTCATCCTTAGTTTTCATAAAGAATACCCAAGAAAACCTACTATAATCATCAGTGACAACAAGGCAGTATCTCTTAAAGTTCAAGCTATTCACAGAAGTAGGACCAAACAAGTCCATATGCAACATATATAAAGCTTGAGAAATAGAGTTCTGGGTCTTTGGCTTAGATGAGGCTCTGTGTTGCTTACCCTTAAGGCAAGAAACACAAGTTTGGTCATTTAGAAAAGTTTTGTTTGGTAAACCTCTTACCAACCCATGTTTAGCAATATTGTTAATGGTTTTAAAATTAACATGACCAAGCCTCCTGTGCCACAACATTGATTCTTCCAATGTGGCTTTTGCAACAAGACAAGTAAGTCCAACCTTAGGAACTAGTTTATTCATCTCAACACTGTATGTATTATCCTTTCTAGGGATTTTAAGCAATACTTGACTTTCATCAGGTAGCTTGAAATCAGGAGAAAGTATAAGACAATCAGTATCAGTAAATAAAACTTTGTTCTGTTTATCACAAATTTGTGATACACTAAAAAGACTGTACTTAAGTTTTGGTACATAATACACATTTTCAAAATCAAGGTTACCAGTTTTAATTACCCCTTTACCAGTAATTCTTCCTCCAACACCACCACCAAAGACAACTGGTCCTTCATCCAGAGCAATAAAGTCTGAAAGATATGACATGTTGCCTGTCATGTGCCTTGAACATCCACTGTCTGAATATCCTCTATCTTCTTTGCCATTTGAGGGATGTTCCTGCACACAAAATAAAGGTGTTAGTTTCTTTTGGGGATCCAAACCATCACTGGTTTGGACCTGCCTTGTGCATCAAGATGAGAAAACATGTTTGAGGTCTTTGATGCACCATTGAGTTTGGTAGAATTTTTAACCCAATGTGCTGAGGCCTTGACAGCATTGCCCCTTTTTCCCTTAACATTCAAGTGCATAGCAGTAGGATTTGCTGGTCTAGCAGTTGGAACTGCTTGTTTAATCTTAGGCACCCACTTCTGATTAGTCATTGCTGTTTTCTGATAAAAATGCCTTTTAACTGTTTGTGCATGATTTGAAAATTGTTTTGCACTAGCAACAGTTTGCTTGTTATTAAACCACTTATTTTGACTAGCAGTTGAAACTGTTTTGTTGCCAGTCTTTAACATAACAGCTTTAGGTGATATCTTATGATTTGCATTAGGGTTTGTCAATCTAGTTGGACTATTTTGAGTTACCCTAGCGTTGTTATTCCTGTTCACCCTTGCATTCCCAGTAACCCTCTTTTTCCATGGGTTAGAATCACAATAAGCAGCCATATGATCAAAACTTCCACAAACAAAACATACTTTTCTAATCATAGCAAACTTATCATCCATTTTCTTAGATTTTGAGTGATTCCAGTTCCTATGACTACTCTCAGAACTTGATGATCTGTTCTTAGTCCTATACATCTCAGCATATCTAACATTTTTCCTAACTGGTTTTATGTTTTCAGTCTTAACCACTTTAGGAGCATGTTTAACTTCTACCTTAACAACATTAGGTTTATCCTTAACCTCTACATTCTCATCATCAGATATCCACTCCTCAATAGTTGGTGCATCTGAGTTCCTATCAGAGGACATCTTTTCCTCAGAAAGAGATTTATCACTAGCACTTACAAAAGAATCTTCTGCCTTAACAAATTTAACAGGATTCTCACTAACCTTAACACCATATCCAGGAAAATCCATATCCTTAAACTCTTCTAAACCTGTATGAGCTAAATTAATTCCTGGTGGAGCAAACATTCCTCTAAAGGGGGGTGCAACTGACTTATAACCTAAACCAGATTTAGCTTTGTTAAGTATTTGACTCTCTACAATCTTCTTAACTCCGTTTGAAGTATATTCAAGAGTGTCTACACTTAACTGGATGTTTTCTTTCTCCTTTTTAAGCTTCTCTAGTTCATATACAAGTCCACTCATTTTATTATCTTTTATTTGCAATTCCCTCTTTAAAATACCCATCTCATCAGAAAAGTTTGACTCATTCTGTTTATAAAACACAATTTGTTCTTCCAAAACAGCTAATCCTCTTTTATGATTTGACAGACTAAAACTTATTTGATTAAATTCAACTCTAAGATCATCATACTGTTTCTTAACATTTTCATAATCTTTTAAAGCAAGACAAGAGTTTGAACATTTTTCAGGTTTATATACCTCAGTGTCTGAGAAAGCCATCAAACCCAAGTTAGCTGGTTCCTCTTCTTCCTCCATGAAGCTCCAATCAAATCCAGCTCCACCTACAGCTACCATAGCCTTGGAAGAAGGCTCTTCAACATTAACAGTTCTCCTTGACCCTTGCTGATTCTTAAACCCTTGATTCTGGTTGCTTTGTTGTCTTGGACCTCTACATTCCCTGGCAAAGTGCCCCATCTTGTGACAATTAAAGCATTCCACCTTAGACTTATCATACCCAACAACATCTCTTCCATTGAAGGTAATCTTATTCCCAGTCCTTTGGTAATACTTCTTAGCCCTGATGCTTATCAAAGCCAACTGCCACTTTAAATCCATAGCTTCCAAATCATCTTCAGCAATTTGAAGAAGATCTTCATTAAAGATCTTTGACCCACCAGACTGTTCTGATACAAATGCATATATGGTCTCTTCAGTCAAGCCAGCAGTACTAGTTTTTACACTAGCAGTGCTAACTGTTGGTATAGCAGTACCAACTGCTTCTTCATCTTCATGATTCGAACTGTTTGAAGAAGATACAAAAGCCATATTCCCTGAACTGGAACTGGTGCTACCACTCTTCTTGACCTTTTGCTTAACAATCTTAAGATTATTGTAAAGCTCATTCATTGTCATTTTCTCCAGCTCTGGTTTATTGCTCCAAACCACAACATAAGTGTTCCATTCAGCAGGTAAACTATTTAGAAACTTCATGTTGAGGTCTTCTTGAGGTATCACAATCTTCAACACAGTAAGTTGACTGATGATTTTTTGAAGCCTATTAAAGATATGATCCAAAGTTTCATTGCTTGATGCAGTGAAGTTCTCATAACTTTGCTTGAGTAGGGTTTTCTGTGCCTTCTTGGTAGCTTCATTGCCACCAAATCTTTCCACCACTGCTTCAAAAAGAGTTTTAGCCGACTCGTAATGGCTAAAGTTAAGCACTTGATTATTAGGAATTGCCATTAGTAACAAATTCCTAGCCTTCTGATCATTCTTCTTTTTGATTCTCTCCTCGTTTGTAACTGGCTCAGTGTTAAGTTTTGTGACCTTGGAACCATCAGCACGTGTTTCTTCAACAACAACTGGTTTGAAGGAATAACCATTGATAATAATATCCCATAATGCATAGTCTTGCACCATGAAGTATTGCTCTATTCTGAGCCACCATAAATCGTATTCATTCTGTTTTAGCATGGGGAGTTTAGCAAGGATTGAGGTTTGAGGTGTCTCCATGTCCATCTTCTTGGATTGCTAGTGAGTAAATACTTCTGGTTCTTCTAAACTCAAAGTATCAGAAACCTGTCTCTGATACCACTTGACCGGATCTAAACACACACGTTGTGTTGGGGATACTTTGAGTATATACTTGATAGCACGCGGAATTTACTACCAAGTACTTAGAAGAATATGAGTTTGTGTTTGGTGATTGATCAAGTAAAACAATAAGAACAAACTATATCAACCAAACTATCACTTCAATATATCAAACGATTACAATATGAACGTGAAGAACACTTGATAATTCGTATGAAGGATATTAGGTATTCGGTATTAGATGTATTCGATATATCTAAACCCTAATCTAAGGATCTCCTTTTATAATGCAAAGAGTCATATACAAGTAAAACATCTAACCGTATCATTCTATACAAATAAGATATATACCATATCTTTTCTATATTTATCTTCACACGGTTTCACCTTGATCTCTTAAGCAGTCCTAACTGTTCTTGTATACTTCAACCGTACTAACTGCTTAAGTTTAATTCCTAACAGAACACTTATAGGGGCACAAAACTAGAAACGATTAAGGCTTCGGGGTTATGAGATTAGTGCAATATTAATACTTTTCTGTGATATTTATTTGTTATAATAGTCACACACGGAAATCTTGTGGTCAATACAACTTTTACTGAAACCTATGACACCAACTTTATGTTGACCTTTTAGCATGTATTTTCTTAGGTTCTTGTTTTCACTAGCTTGGTCTGCATGGAGCATGGTATAGAGTTGCATTTTGGGATTTCGTTTTGACGAAGTTTTGTTGCCTTACTTAATGTTCAATTACAAAAACTTCATTTTATTTTGTGTAACTCTTGGGTTATGGTTGTAAAACATATTTTTTTAATTGAACGTGCACTTTTAAACGACTCATGTAGAGGTCGTTCTTTATATCTTGTGTCTTTGTGCTATGAAGTCATACCCCGGTTACCTTTTCGCTGCGACATTTTGGGGGTGTGACACAACAACTTAATAAGGACAGGTGTTGGGCTCGCTGGGCTCAGTAAGCTTGGTTTGGGCGTGCTCTCGGGCCTGGCCTGGCCTGGCCCTATTTCTTCGGCTTTTTTCGGGTACCAAAAATTTTTGTTAAATGCTCAAAATCCCGTATTTTTGCTCAAATGTCTTTGTCCCGTGCCTACAATGATAAATAAAGAAATTTAACAATATTTGCGCTTAAAATACACATTTTTTGTTGTTTATTATGCCATAAATATGAGGATTTTGATATTAAATAGATCTATAATTTAACGAATATCAAACTACAATGCTATTTGTGATAAACCAAGATGTTCCTGGTGACGTGGCACGGATGAATGGAAGCCCGTGAAATTGCTTGGAGGTTTTACATGAGGCCTGTTAAGGATAGTTAAGAACCGAAGGATCCAATGGTTCTAGACTTCTATGGATGTTTATGATGTTAATAAAATGGGATTGGAACTTGATTTTGACGTTGATGATGTTGATTCTATGGACCTATTGATGTTGAAGTTGATAAACATGGGCTCTATTATGGATGTTGATCCAATGTGGCTATTTTAAGATTATAAAGAAGTGAAATTCAAGAAAAGAAAAAATATTTAATAATAATGTATAGATATATCTTAAGAAATGAAAGTCAAGAAGAAAATGTATATATATAATATAAAGAAGATGAAAAGGGTAAACCAAAATGACTAAATTGCTCACATTTACAAAATACCATTAAATGATTATCAGATGAACGTCAAAGTTTTTTTAATCATACATATAATAGGAAGTTTTAAATGACTTTATGTATTTAGTAGGAAAATTAAAAGTTAAATGTTTATAATAGTTAAAAGTTAAATGCTTGAAAGTGGCAAATTAGAATTGTTTTTAGACCATTAGCGCTAGAAGAAAAATTAGAAAGAAAAACAGATCAAAAATATAAACGCACAAGTTCCTATCAACCAAAAGATCCCCGCATAAATTCAAAGCCAAAAAATTATTTTCTCAACAACCCTCTCCTAAATTTAAATAACTTTTCTATTACACCATTCCCAAGCTCTTTGCTCTTCTAATATAAACCCTTGTTCACCTATCCCTTTAACAAATTCACAACAAGAAAACACAAAACTAAATCATGGAAGCTGAGCTTATTATCATGTTTATGGTGGCAGCCACCACTTCAGCCTATTTCCTTTGGTTTCATCAACTTTCTCGTCGTCTTACTGGCCCGAAAGTTTACCCTTTATTCGGTAGCCTTCCTATCCTTTTCTTGAATAGAGCACGAATACATGACTGGATCGCAGGAAACCTGCGATCCTGTAGTATTAATGGTGGTAGTGGTACTTATCAGACCACTACCATCGCCATACCATATTTTGCACGTAAACAAGGGTTCTATACGGTTACTTGTAACCCAAAAAACATTGAACACATACTCCGAACTAGATTTGACAACTACCCGAAAGGACCTACATGGCAAACAGCTTTTCATGACCTTTTAGGTCAAGGGATATTCAATAGCGACGGCGAAACATGGTTAATCCAAAGGAAGACTGCGGCCTTAGAGTTTACCACACGAACACTTCGACAAGCCATGGCTAGGTGGGTTAGCCGCACTATTAAAACCCGATTATGGCTCATTTTGGAAAAAGCTTCTCAAGAAAACTTCCCTGTTGATTTGCAAGATCTTTTGCTTCGGTTAACCTTTGATAACATTTGTGGCTTGACATTTGGTAAAGATCCTGAAACGTTATCAACCGAGTTATCAGAAAATCCATTTGCCACGGCGTTTGACTCTGCTACTGAGGCCACACTTCAAAGGTTGTTATATCCGGGGTTTCTATGGCGTTTGAAGAAACTTTTCGGCATAGGTGCGGAAATGAGACTACGAAAAAGCCTTCAAGTTGTTGAAAATTATATGACCGAGGCGTTAACTGCTCGTAAATTAAACCCATCAGATGATCTTCTGTCGAGGTTTATTAAAAAGCGTGACGTGAATGGGAATAATTTCCCGAACCACGTTTTAAAACGTATTGCACTAAATTTTGTTCTAGCTGGGCGTGACACATCATCTGTCGCGCTTAGCTGGTTTTTCTGGTTAATCATGAACAACCCGTCGATTGAAACAAAAATCATCAACGAGTTGACCTCAGTATTAAAAGAAACACGTGGCAGCGATCCCAACACTTGGATATCTGATCCACTAATATTCGACGAAGCAGACAAGTTAGTTTACCTAAAAGCAGCCCTAGCTGAGACTCTCCGCTTGTATCCATCGGTCCCAGAGGATTTCAAGTACGTTATCAACGATGATATTTTACCCGATGGAACTAAGGTTCCTGCAGGGTCCACAGTGACGTACTCGATATACTCTGTGGGACGGATGAAAAGCGTATGGGGAGAGGATTGCTTGGAGTTTAAGCCCGAAAGGTGGTTGTCTGAGGCTGGTGACAAGTTTGAACCACCAAAGGATGGATATAAGTTCGTGGCCTTTAACGCTGGTCCGAGAACTTGTTTAGGTAAAGACTTGGCTTACTTGCAAATGAAATCTGTTGTCTCGGCCGTGCTTCTCCGCTACCGGCTGTCATTAGTTCCGGGTCACAAAGTGGAACAAAAGATGTCATTAACATTGTTCATGAAAAATGGTCTTAAAGTATATTTGCACCCACGCGATCTCACCTCAGCCTAGAGCTATCGAATGGCAAAAATTTCATTGTTTTTGAGGTGGTTGTATACTCGTGTATGGTCAAAGGGTATTATTGGTGATTTAATTTGTACTTACTTTGTTTTTTCTTTTCTTTTTTCTTGTTTAATCGTAATATTGTAATATGCGTTGTTTGGCTTGACGAAAATCTTACCAAACTTTTCCAAATTATACATTAAAGAATTATATGAGTCATCGTTTACTTATTAGTATGTGTTTTGTATATAAATATATTTCATTTGTGGTGATACCCTTTTGAATAACATTGTCGTTTTAATATTTGTTCATTGTATATTAGGATGCATTTGTCACCCAGGTTTTGGAATTGGAATTGAGGAATACAATCATATTCATAAAGTGTAATTTGGTACGCGGTTTACTAGAAACATCAATGAATCAATTTCAAAATCCGACACGACATCGATATGGTGGTGTTTGCAATCTTTTATGCTAAATTTGTGCTAAACAAATTTTGTCTGCTACATATATTACCACTTATAATGTCATCTCAATCTTTTTCTTGCATGTTTTTCATGAAATACTATTTTTTTTTAAAGTCAGAATCAGTTTATGAAATACATATAAACTTGTATTAATCTTACATATTCTCTCCCCTACAATACATTCAAAGATTTATCATTTCTTTCATAACAATATCAAATCCAAATAGCATATTAAAACCAAACGCACCCTTAGTTTAGTATTCGAGTTTTGCTTGTTATAGTTAGAAGCTTAGCCTTGAGATTGGCTACTAATATTAACTCTTTAATGATCGAGGAAAATCCAATTTATATCGGTTCATTTATTTTGTGTTTCTAATTTTTCCTTATACAAACAATCTTGTGGTGTATATGGAAATCTAGAAACCGTAATTGATTCAACTCTAAACACATTAAAAAGGACACTTTTTGTGATGACATCAAACTACTTTGTAGCTTGAATTGGATCTCAAATAGGATTATAGAAATACATCCAATGTGGTTAGATATTGAATTAATGATCCTAAATCCGCTTGTTCTAACTTATTGTAATGTCTCTTTCTTCTAACTTTATGCTAAAATTTTGTTAAGACTGCTGTACAATTGTACAAAATATGAAAAACATGATCAATTAAACATACACGCAAAATGAAATCTTTGCTTAATAACCTAATTAACTATATATGGCCAGCTTTTTGGTATTTTAACAACTTAAATTGACCGACAACCATATTTTCTCCCAACGATTTTATATCACTCATGTGACATTTTCAAATGGTTGTTGTTCAAAGTAGGTAGGAAACTTGCAAAACTAAGAATTCACACTGACTTGCCTTACTATGTGGGTAATTATATAAGGAATATATATTCGTATATGTGTATGCATGTGCGTAAGTAAGAGTGTACGCGTGTCATTGTGGGCATATATATATGCATGTTTACATCACGTAAATTATTCATTCGTATATGTTGAAACTAGTTACAAGCAGGTAAACTCGAAAGAGATTTTTTAAAGTTAATGTTGACTAATCTGCTAAACCTTTCAGCCCCTTTTAAATTATGAATCATTAATATTTTATATCATAGTAATGTCAATTTATATTTTTTTATGTATTTATCATATCATTGTTCATAAATAAAAATAAGTGAAAGTAGAGAAAGTTCGTGGGTTAAATTATAGTTAAGTTTTTAAATAATTAATATATCTTACTGTCTTTTAGAAATAAAGGAGGATTTTAACCCTGCGCATTGTGGGGAGCTTCTGTATACGATACTATTACAGGCATTGGAAATGTCAGTTTTTCTGACTTGATATTAGTTATAAATATATTACAAAAGTATATCTTAATACTTTTGAAAGAATTGTAATTTTTTTATATGAGAACGGTTTTCTTAAACAATTTTTAATTTTTTATTATAAAGGTTTTCGACAACCTTGACAGAACCCAACGTCGAATGTTTATTTCGGTTCCGGTTGTTGATACTTTGATAGTAGTTATTATTTAGATAATTCTACTATAAGTTTATGTACAAGTCCATCAAGCCCATTAGATTTATCCAAATAATAATCATATTAGATTAGCTAATTATGATAATCAATTTGCATGCATCCTCGAGATATATGTACATCCGCCGACTTTTCAGTTTCCCGAGTCTCATTATGAGATTCTCGACTGCTAGTCTTTCCTCCAGCCGTTCCTCTCTCTGATTTTTTTGGCTATTTAAGGGAGCCCTAATGGCATTTTTTTTTAATATATTCTTAACACCCAAAAAAACACAAACTCAAAACAAATATGAACAATGGCTAGGTTAGTATGTCTTGATGAACTCGCAATAGCTTCCAAGTCTACGTTTATGAAGGGCTAGATGCTTGTCTATTTTGACAGGTCACTTGCTGAGGATAGGAAGCTGTCCAAGGAGTTGAGGAGGGGTTGCATGGAGTTAAGAGAGGTTATTAAGAAGAGGGAATGTATTACTGAGGAGCTTGAGGTGCTGAAGGGTTCGGCTGTCGCCTTGGAGAGTACAACTTTTTTTAGTGGTATTCAAAAACGTAACATGGAGAAGGCAATTGAGCTGTTGATTCAGGTTAAGGAAACAGAGCTTCGGGAACGTGAGAAGCTGCTACTTCTCGGGAAGATCATGGATTTTTATCCGGTTTACGGTTTGGTGGAAGGGAAGGTGTTTTTTGGTTTTTTGGGGTGGGTTTTTAGGTTTGTATAGGTTGTTTTTTTTGCTCAATCTGGTGTACATGGTTATTTTGTTGATAAATGATATGTTAAGAATCTCGTGATGATGTTATAAGAACTATCTCATAATCAACTGCGTAACTAACCTCGTAACAAAACAGTAACCCACCTCATAACACAAGTGCTTGAACTAATCTCGTGATTCAACCAAAGTAGCCAACCACGTTAGTCAAACCTTAAATCGAATCTCGTGATCCAAACAAAAGAACCAACCTCGTAATTCAAACTTAGTAACGATTTCGTGATAAACACTTAAAACCACAACCTCATAATATATAGCTACCTCGCAACAAAATTAGATACTATATCTAAGTATACTACGTCGTAACAATTTAAAGTATCAACCTCGTGAAGAAGAAACAACCAATCTCGTATTGACTGGTTAAACCTCGTAACCAAAATAAGAAGTAGTAGAAAGAGTGTAATCTTGAGATTAAGTAACGAAGTACATTAGCTATTTCGTGATGAAATGGCAAAGTAGTGGAATGTTGTAATCTCGTGATGGATTATGAGGTGAAGGTGCTATCTCGTGATAAAATGACCAAGTAATGGAGACTTATCCGATAAATGCGGTCACGAGGTAGCCGATCACGATATCGAATGAAATACAAAACCTATCACGAGGTCCAAAACCAAATAACCAAACTCAACCTTAAATTTCCCAAATCTTGATATCTATGCACTAAACAACAATTCTAAACCGAAAGAAACTTAAATCTAACCTCCATAAAGCTTTAGAAACAAGAAAAAATGATTTTCATCCGTTAACAATCAAAAACCAAAATTTTCTATTCAAATGCTATTTAAGTCTAAAAAACTGGTAAAAAAATTGTGATTTTGAGCAAACTAAGTGAACTACAATCACTAGAGCATCCATATACTAAGCTTTTGATACCAAATATTGTCCCATAATCAAGATCATTATACGAATTCCAGAGAGAGAGAGAGTGGTGCACACAAATAAGACTAGAAAGATAGAATGAGAAAAATGTATTAAATTTCAAATGGTATCACACACTCACATTGTGTGAAGGTGGGGGTATTTATACCTCAAGTTATACGGTTACAACTAGTCATATGAATACACGATGAACCAAACGATTACAAACCTACATAACCAAACATTACACAATTACATACTTACATAAACAACCCTACACTATGATTTACACTTTTCTAAGGCTAACAAGTTACAATAAAGTAACTAATTTCTTCATAAACCAATAAATTATGATTATTCACTTTTTATGCTTTTAGTCATGCCAATCGTTCTACACCAATCAATTATACGATAGATTGGTGGGAATTGACACTTTCAGTTATAGCCATGCTTAAGACATGTGAGATAAGCCTTACACAATTACATACGTTACAGAAACAACCCTACACTATGCTTTACACTTTTCTATGGCTAAAATGTTACAACAAAGTGACTCACTTCTTCAAAAACCAATACATTATTATCACACATTTTTTATGCTTTTAGACATGACAATCATTCTCAACCAATCAATTATATGATAGCTTGATGGAACTTGACACTTTTAGTTATAAGCCATGCTTAAGATATGTGAAATGATTTTCACACTCAACTTTCTGATTGAGATACTCTAATCTATACATTAAACAGTTGTACTGCTTATTCTTTAAATGGTTGTACATTTGAGTGTGCAAATCAAAACCTCATGTGTGCAAATCATCTCCTTTAAGACATGCGGGATATTTTATGATGTATATATTGTGAGATAATCGGTTGCAGTTAAAGAAAGAAAAAAATTATAAACCCATTTCATACTGGGCCTTATGTATCTCATAACTTATAGGCTAAACTTGGAACCCAACCATAAAAGAAGCCCAGAAACATTTAATCAAAAGCTAAATTGGCGCCTTTTATACCGGGGCCAACATGCACTAGTACTACCGCCCCCAACCAACATCACTTTGCTGCTCTTAACAGCTTTATTTATTTTCATTAACAATATTCTTATAATATTTTACTAACCATATATGTGTCATTTCACACACATTTACTAACATACTTGCTGTTGAAGCAACAAAGAATGTGCATTCTCCTTCTTCTAATGTTGACTTTCAAATCTCGTAATCAATTGCACGCACTTGATTCTTTCTTTTTGCCTTTGAGTGTAACTTACAGAATTTTGGGTTCTCACTTGCGACTAATTAGTTTTTATATTTTGGTTTGTTATGTTGTTTCTGATTAGTTTTGATTGATTCTTCATATTTGTGTTATTCTGCCTGTGAGTTTATCTCAGTTATTTGTTGTAAAGTAGTTCATCGACGTTTTGTCATTGAAGACTAGCCTTCTTAGATACACTCAGTTGCTGAAAATTTTCGATATTATACGGTAAGAAGTCTATATCTTTTTAGCTGATCTGAATTTGTGGGATCGATGTGTTGTTCATGTTTGTGTTCTTGATTGGTTTTATGCATTGCATTTAGATTAGTGTTGGATTCGTGTAGCCGTTATAAAACGGGTGGTTTATATATGAGTTGGTACAATTTGCAAATGTGGAGTGCCATATTAGTTGGTGATATAAGTTCTCAAGGTGTGCTAAGCATACTTTTGGTAAAATCAGTGGTTGATATGTACAAAAGCTTTAATTATGGAACTCTTGATTAACCTTTATAATGGGGGTGATCCTATAGCAGTTTGATTTAAAAGGAAGCCAAACTAAGTTTTTTTAAAGAATTGCTTGGGCTAAGTTTTCAGATGTCTTGGCTTCTCGGGTTTTTGATTTTGCACGGTTCGGTTTTTGAGTTCAATTAGATTTCTCTTCTAGTTCTTGGATTTTTCTTGTTTGGTTTTACTTTTACCCAATATTGATTTTACTTTTACCTGAATTAAATTTCATTCAGAAACAGTTCTATTGTAGTTTTTCAGTTTTGGTTATTCTGTTTTTTGCAAACCATATCAATGAAGATTTCTTGAAATGAGAATCATAATGTATGATTTGAACTATTATTTATCCCAATCACCAGCTTCAACAATCGATAAATCTGAAAGTTTAAAAGGTTTTATCTTATGTTGTATGATGAAGCTCAAACTAATTGATGTAATGCCTTATGTATCTGGTGAAATGTGGCTCGAAATTTCAAATATGATAGATTTGGTTCTGATAAATTATGGTTGATGACAGGCGTATCTTACATCGTTAAAATGTCAGCTGAATACAAGTTGAATGTTACTATTAATCCCGATGTCATGGAATCAGATTTCAACTCTTCACTTGAAATATCTCCACATGGTGGGAAAGTGAATGTCGTCCGTAGGCTCATTGGTGGTTTTCTTCCTCAAGGAAAAATTCTCAAGGGTGATATATTATCAGCTACAGAACGCAGAGGAAAAAATGAAAGGTGCAGCTAAAATGTTATCATATCTCATGTTCAACTTTTTATTTGATCGTAATACAGCCTAAGCTTTTTATGGTAATTGAAATAAGTGCCTATTGTTCTTTAAGCAGTTCCAGAGGCAATAGAGTCATGTCTGAGACCGATGAGCAAAATGCTGACACAAGTGATAAAGGGGCACATGAACTGAAAGTTAGATCCAGACCTTTGATCTCTGGGACCGCATACTGTCTTTCTTCTTGCAGCATGATATTGCTCAATAAAGTTGTTCTTTCAAGCTATTCTTTCAACGCCGGTATATCATTGATGTTCTATCAGGTAATTTTTGTTTGTTAAAGTAGACGCGGTTCACTATTTATGTATGTAACTTTTGCATAAATCATATCAGGTGTTTTCCATCACTAATCATGTTTAGCTGGTGTATCCGTATTGAATTTTTGATATTTATTCCTACGTGTAATTCTTGCAGAATCTCATCAGTTCTATCATAGTCATCGTTTTGGGTTTATTGAGAGTAGTTTCCCTAGAAAAGCTAAACTGGAAGTTGGTTAAGGTGTGGATACCCATTAATTTTGATATTCGTGGCCATGCTTGTTTCAGGCATGTACAGGTACGCCATCAGCAAGAATTCCTGTATTATGATATTTCAATTTTTATATTGAAATAATTGATGCGTACTTTGATATCTAATATTCTAATCAAATTTGTGCTTTCTGGTGAATATTCAGCTTGAAGCACATAAATATTGCAATGGTCACAATTCTAAAGAATGTGACAAACATATTAACAGCGGTTGGTGAACTTTATATGTTCCGTAAGCGCCAGAGTCAGAAAGTGTGGACTGCCATGTTTTTTATGGTATGAAAATTCTGTTTTGTGAAGCTATATTTTGCTCAAATTACTGTCTTTGACTTCTTAATGTTTTGATATTCTAAAAAACAGTTTTAACAGCCGCATTAATTTATTGCAGATCATCTCTGCTGTAACTGGTGGTGTCACAGATCTCTCGTTTGATGCAACGGGTTACACATGGCAATTAGTAAACTGTTTTCTTACTGCAAGCTACTCAGTATGTTGTTATCTTATTTGTGTATTTAGAATTACAATTTATATTGTATGTTCATAGGTTACTATCTGAGAATAATACACACATTATTTGTAAATTTTAAACAGCTTACCCTTCGAAAAGTCATGGACACAGCAAAAGCTTATACAAAATCTGGATCTCTGAACGAAGTTTCAATGGTTTTGCTGAATAACTTGTTATCATTACCATTTGGGGCGTTTTTAATTGTCCTATTCGATGAGTGGACTTATGGAATTAATGCGTAAGAAAATGCTTAAATTCTACAATTACTAATATCTTCCAAATTTTGTTTACCTTCATCCGATTTTTGGTTGACTTCCAGGGATGTAGTCAAGATTCCAATGTTTTGGGTTGTGGCAACTGCTAGTGGGCTTCTTGGACTCGCCATTAGCTTCACGTCTATGTGGTTCTTAAACCAAACTGGTCCTACCACTTACAGGTAACTTTTTCTGATCGTCTCGACAAACTTAAAATAATTCAAATCATGGTTTAAGCTGATGTTTGTAATCAAATATACGTTATTCATTACAGTTTGGTGGGCTCATTAAACAAGATTCCAATCTCAATTGCTGGTTTAGTGTTGTTCAATGTTCCACTTAGCCTGCCAAATCTTTTCAGCATACTATTTGGTAAGCAACATGGCCTTGTCGACACACTAGCAGCATTTTCAGGCGATATTATCCGTTCTTATATTTGTGCTTTGTTACAGGTTTATTTGCTGGTATATTCTTTGCCAAGGCCAAAATGTCAAAATAAAGCATCATATTTGAGTCAATATTTTCTGCCATTACATGATTGGCAATAAGAGCCAGATCAAATATGATTCCTGGCAGTCCTAAACAGGGATATCAGAAATGATCTAAGGGCTTAAACAAGCCTTTTCTTACAAGCTGATATATATATATATATATATATATATATTATATATATATATATATATAATATATATATATATATATATATATATATTATAAACACACACACACACACACAACACATACACAACACACACACACACACACACACACACACACACACACACACACATATATATATATATATATATATATATATATATATATATATATATATATATATATATATATATATATATATATATATATATTTGCTTTGTTCTGGTTCAAAGGCACACCAGGAGTGAAGTTGTCAAGTAAAACTGTATACATAAACATGTGTTGTTATATTTTTTATACTATTATATACCCATATCAGAATTTATTTTTCTTTAACCCGAGTAGCCGATATTTGTGTTGCTAGTTCTGAACTGTCATATGTTCCATACCACTAGATGTTTGTATTTGGCATTGTCAAGTTTCATTGCATATTAGGCATGCTCTTTTCATCCTTGTTTATCACTGAAAGGTTTATGGATATAACGTGACCGGATTCAAATACGAGTCTATGGGATTGCACACTTTATGTATGAGAATCGATGTTCAAATAATTAATATAAAATGTTATATTTAATTATTAATTCACAATAAATACTTAACAGACTTTAGTACGTAACGGTAATTGACTAACGGTCGTTAAATGTTAACTTAAGGGGCTAGAGATGAAAATAGAGGTCAAGAAGGATCCGAAACCTTAATGTTTAAGGGTGCCGATCGGTTAAGGGATAGGATTCCCAATCCTACCCTAACTTGGACTCCAAGATTACAATAGTATAAATACAAGGCCTTTGTGTTCATTCTTTTCTAATCTTGGTTCACCTAAACAACCCTAACTTCTTCTTCTCCTCTCTTGCTCTCAAACGATCATACACCCTATTCCTTAGGGTTTTCAATTTTTTGGTGATCAAACAAAGTGTTTTGGTTGTTATTGTGATTCAAGAACCTAGCTTTTCGCATCGAATCGTTAGTAATACGTGTGTACAATAACGTAGAACAAACACCTCTTGTGTTTGATTTGTCTTGGTCGACTTTTTGGTAAATTCGATTATATAAACCCTAATTGATTAGGGTTTTGGTTACTTGAATCTTTAATTGCTTGGAATTGCTAAAAGTTACGCATCACTTTATGTTTCGGTTAACTAATTACAAGTATTATGATTCTTACGCTTCCGCTACGTGCTTATTGATGTTTATATGTTTATTATATAATTGTTATGATATATAAATTGTTATGATATATAAATTTCAATAGTGGCATCACGAGCCGTTAATATTGTGTAATTAATTACCGAAACACATAAAAATTGAATCTTTAGTGATTATTGCATGTTTTCTTGGTTTCTAGGGTTTTTTTTTTATTATGAAACCCTAATTTTTTTTTAAATAGTCGATTACCATTTTATTAGAAAAAAAAAATTTAGGGTTTATAAAATTAGTAGAAACCCTAGGTTGCATGCAATGTTTTATGTGATTGATTAATGGATAATTGTTATGTGTCATTGATTATATGCGTATCTTGGGATTTATTATTTGATAATAATTTGCTTATATGGATCCATGATGAACATGAATGTTTTATCATGGATCATTGGATATTTTGCGTTAATTGTTAAGTGGTTTTATGTTTACATGCTAATTGTGCAATTATTAATTAATTAGGGTTTATTAGTAAGTAAATCATGATTAGTTTACTAATAAATTAATTAATTATATAATTAAGGAAGACCTAAAATTGGGGAAGACCCCATATGTATCTTTTATTTATCAACTATGTGTGTTATTGTATATTTGTAAAGTGGGACTTACGCAATTGATTTATCGATGTATGTGGTCCACTTGTACCAAGATCGAAACGCAAGTGGGAGTTTTAGTTATAAATATACATGTTAGTTGATTTATTTTAGCATGTTTATTGTTATAGTTGGTTAATTTTTATTATATGCTTATTTGTTTAAATTATTGTTTCACATAATTGTAAGCAAAGGGTATTTTTTAGAATAGAAAATTAAACCAGACTAAACAATGGTGAATTTGGAATTGTTTTAAAAGTTAAATCTTAAACTTTTAGTTGATTGATGTTTATTGTAAAAATAGTTAGAAAGGCTCATTCATATTGATAAACTATAAGAGAGGTATAAGGAGGTTGCCATGTATTTGCACCGAAAGAAGTAGGTTTTTAATAGGCTTCGCGCTGACCTCATTTCTCCGCTTCTTTGTGAGTCAATATGGAGTTACCTAGGACTATTTTATGTACAAAAATATCTTAAGGGTGAATTGACCTCAATTGCACGCGCCACTTTGTGGTAATTATCCGAATAACTTGGGTCTTTTGACTCATGCAATAGTAGGATATAGTGGGTAATAATTGAAGGTAATTCTTTGATTGGTTTATCCAATACCTCAATTAAAACTTTGTTGATTTAATCTTAGTGATAGAAAACTAATGAGTAAAGTTTTGTTAAAACCTATGATACGAAGATGTATGCATGCTTCTTCGTACATATTTTGATTACACACATCAAAATTAGTATTCTTTAAATTTAAGTTTATGCAATCTAATTCAAGGAACACTTGGTGTTGCAATTTAGTTATGTGAGATCTTAGTTAGATTGCAACAACAAGGTAAATCTCCATGTTACGTGAGACCGTATCTGCAATTTAGTTATTTAGATTTTTGGCAATTGTAAATCCCATAATGATCTAGGAATTGAAAAATGTTTGTCAATTATTGTTCGACAATTACCTTGTTGAATACTTTCATTACTAGCAGATCAACTGATGTAATGGAACTATGTCAATTTGGGTCCTAGTTTTAAGGAAATTATATGGTTAATATGAATATTTACCAAGGGTATTTAATTTTCTTGAAAGGTTGAATTATCGAAAGTACTAACTTTTGAACTTTTTTCTTTAGAAATGGCTCAACCCGATAACAATAAACTAAGTTTCGTGTTCAAACAGATGTTTGATCGGGAAAAATTGACTGGCGCAAATTTTAATGATTGATACAGATCACTAAGGATTGTCCTGCGTGTGGCTAAAAGAACCAATTATGTGAATAAGCCTATTCCTCCTACTCCTGCTGCTAACTCACCAACTGATGAGTTAGCAACTTGGAACATTAATTATGAAGGACACAATCATGTTGCATGTCTAATGCTTGGAAGCATGATTCCTCAATTGCAAAAGCAGTTTGAGAATCATTCTCCCATGGATATGCTCAATGAACTCAGACGTATGTTTGATAAACCTGCAACTGTAGTATTGTATGATTTGATTGATGCTCTACACAGTTGCAAACAGGAGGACGGTAAACCCGTGAGTGCTCATGTTTTGGAAATGAAAGGTTACATGAAACAACTTGAGTAGCTTCACTATCATTACCTGCAAGATGTATGCATTAGCCTAATCAACAGATCCCTTAGCAAGGAGTTTGGTGGTTTTGTGCGTAATTTCAACATGCATTGCACGGGGAAAACAGTTACTGAGTTACATGATATGCAAATTGACTATGAAAAGGGATTACTGAAAAAGGCTTCTACACCTCAAGTACTTGCTATTCAAGGAGGTAGGATTCATAAGCCAAAACCGCAAGCGAACAAAGGAAAGTGTAAAGGAAAAGCTAAGGGTAAGCAAGTTATGGCTTACCAACCTGAGCCTAAAAAAACCCTCCCAAGAAGAAAGAGAATGCTAAGAAGGATCAGGCTTGCCACTACTGCATCGAAGTAGGACACTGGAAGAGGAACTGTCCTCTTTACCTTGAAGAGTTGCGAGTGAAGAAGATGAAGATGGATGGTGTTGGACCTTGTTTTAGGTTGATATTGTGATTCGAGAGGTCGGGGATGATGATAATACATGATATTCATGGTTAGAGAGAGAGAGTAGAGAGAGAAAGGAAAACAAGTGTTTTATTAATGATAATGAAAATGAAAATACACACACAAGTCTCACCCCTCCATGGAAGTATGGAGGGGTATATATAGCCTCACACATATCTAACTATTACAATATTACGTTTCTAGTCCATGTGTTTGAGGCTTACATAGTAACTAATGTAATCCCGTAAATGTCGTTCCATTTACGTGTTAGGAGCATTCCCAACAATCTTCCCCTAATGGGACGACATAAGGGATTACTTACATCATTTTCTACCAGTACAAAAATAAGTAAAATAAAGTCTTCATAAGCTCTTCAAATGCTGAGGATGACTGCAGTTTACGCTCTTTGTCTTCATCTTGTACCTCGTCTTGATAACTTTTCTTCACTTGTAGGCAAATGATGTAATATGCATGAACTGGATTAACTTCCCCTCAATTCATGCTGCATATCTTAAGCGACTTCTTCATACACTTCTTTTTGGCGAAGTTTCTGAATCAGCTTCCCCCCAAACTGACAATCGTCTTCAGCAGATTCGTAACTTTGATGTAGTTAACATGTCTTCTGACTTTTGAAGTTTTAATTACGCAACAGAATTTGTAGATAACATCGTAAACCACCCCAAGAAAATCTGACTAGTCACTCAATAACAATTATACTCAATGCGGAAACTCCGTTCGGGAGTAACATGCAAGAAATCAACAAGATCTTCTCACATATGCAGATGCTTCACACCAAACAAACAACGAAAGACGAAATAATACTACTTCCCCCTGTTGTTGTGATCTATCGGAATAATACTCACCTGTGTATATACGAATGCTCAATAATATGACCGTGTGTGAGGCATTATAATGCGGTTAAAACATCACATATAGGTAACTTCACACAAAACAACCCGTGAAAGTTGAAACGATTACACCAAAATCACAAAACTGAACCACTAATCATCTCTGCGGACGTCTCTCCGGTAGTAATAAAATTGTAAGCTCGATCACGTGAATCTGTTATGCGTCCCCGATGTGCACATTTCTTCCCCCTAATTGCAGATACTTGTGGAAAAAGAGTGTTTTTGCAAAGAAGTCAAAGAAAGTCAAAGAACATCCACTCTCTCTTCCCCCACGATGTCTTCACGGAATCGGAAGCATACACACTATGTTTACGATGGAAACGGAGGCAGCGTAACCCTGTATGTCCAATTAGTCAAATATGTGTGAAGTACCATAAATAGCCCGTGAGAATCAACTGCTGATAAAATCTCTACTCTTTTATACCCCTCTCAGCTAACTCTTTACCGACCCCATTATCATTCTGACGGCTTTTTGTAGTGACTACTGATGGAGAAAACCCAGTATTACGAACTTGAGACTGAGGTAAAATAACCCAAACTTGTGACTTAAACTTGCACTATTGTCTGACTAAGAACCAATACTGAGAATTTCAATAAAGGTAGAATCATATACCCATCCAACCATCCTTAACTGTATATGAACTTCTCTCGAATTATCCACAGCTTTTGTGACACTTGAGCACTACAACGTAACTCCTTTAAAGTGATAGCTATACACTGTGAGCGCAACAATGTAACTCCTTACATCAGGTATAACTAGATAACTCAAGTCTCTGTCATTCATACTGTTAAAAGCTCGAACAAGGATCTCGAAGAATCATGCATCCAACCAACCCCGATATCTTGAGATACTAAGTACACGCACCCGTGAAATCCAACTTCAACCTCAAATAAATAATAGTGAATCAACCCCGTAGTCACATCTTGCGGTTAAATACCCAAACACTAGCCTTTAGACGGTTTAAAAATATCTTGATAATGGCTTATTCCCGATCTTGTCAAAATGTATCCCTGTGAAATTAGTCATTTTGTCACTTAAACTCCAACAATTACATCAATAATCTACCAAAAATTAATATAGCCAAAAATTTTTGCTAAACTTTCGTATAGCATATATTAAATCCAGTAGAAATATTTTCAGCCCATTCAATTCAAAACCAAAACCAGCCCAACACACTTATCAAAATTTTTGTATAGCCCATTTGTGTGAGACCCGTCCAATAAGATTATAACCCTAAAATTAGGGATATATAAGACAAGTTAATACCCTAATGTCTCATTTGTATAACCCTAATTCATTCACAGTCCTAATATGCGCCCCCATCCTCCTATATTCTCTAAACCATCCGCCACCACACATATACATCAGTCACCAAACAAACTCCAAGTCTTCTTATCTATCATGTATAATCAACAAGAAAAACTAAAGCAACACACCAACTTATCTTAATCGAATGACAACTAGTCAAACACAACCCATTGAAGACACAATCACCAAGCGAAGTTGATAACTGTTCAAGGCTTCAAGATCTTTTACGGATCTCTAGTAGGTTGTTAGATGTTGTTGTGTTTCGTTTTTTGTTTCAACCGAAAGAAGGAGAGATGATAACATAATTGTTATTGTCTTTTCCTTTTTGACTTTCGGATATAAAAGGAATGAGTTTAATCTCTTCACAAATCTATGATGTTTTAAATTTTGTGTGTTGGATCCTTTTGAAGATCTTGAAATATCTTGTGACTCACGAAATAAAATCCTGAGGTCGTTTTATCTTCTAGTTTCGGATCTATGATGATGTCTTTTCGTGTGTTTGAACTTGTAAAGTTCTTTGGTCTTTGTACGACACGAAAAAGAATCTGAGATTCTCGTTTAATTTCCTTTTAAGTTTGAGTATTGTTGTATGGAGATGGGATACTTTGGCTGAAATGTTGTAGACTTTGTTGTTTGTGAGGTGATGGGTTTAGGATATTGATTGGATTTGTTGTTGGTTGTGGTTATTTGGTTATAGAATTTGGTTGTAGGTTCGATTTGGATTATGTTGATACTGGTCCTCTCGTTTCTTCTTCCTCTTTTCTTTTTCGTTTTAACTGCTTTTGACCAGTGAGGAGTAGATCCGAGGTAATAATTACTGATGAGGATCTAGACCTGAGGTCTACAATACAAGTCATTGGTATTTAGGTTGTGGTCAAAGATCTTCTCTTCATCTTCATCTTCTTTCTTGTCAATTTCGACAACTGGTTATAAAAACCAAATTCGATAAAGCAATTACGATAAGTTGACTTTTCAATTCTGATAAAGTTGAATTGTCCAATTCTGATAAAGTTGACTTGTTTAATTCCGACAAGTTCAATTCCGACAAATTCAATTCCGACAAGTCCAAATCCGACAAGTCCAATTGTGACAAATCTTATCGAATTTCTTTACAAGAAATCGATTCCAATTCCGATGAACAAGGGTCTGTCGGAATTACTTTACAAGCAATTCCGATAAAAGAGGGTTTTGACTTTATTGACCATCAATTCCGACGACTTTTCCGACCATAAATTCCGACCAATATTCAGACCCACTTTTTCGACCATGTTATTGACAACAAATTCACGGGTTTTGTCCAAAACAGTCACAAAAATAATGTGTTACATAAACTGTTAACTTGCGCTGATAAAGGACCATGAGTAAGACAGATATATAAAACAGATAGTGAAAGATTATGACTTTTTGACTATTTTGATACAATCAAACTGGAGTAAATTTCAGAAATCGTCCTTGTGGTTTGAAAAAATTGCATGTACCGTCCCTGGTCTTCCATAATTGCAGGCGGCCTCCCTGTGGGGAAACTAATGGTTCGTTTTAGTCCCTGGTAGTAACGATGGTTAGTCCTTCCCCGTTAGTTGATACAACTTTAAGGGCAATTTTGTCTTTTCCTCTTGTGGAATGATTGTACTGATTGCATAGTTTATAATATGACCAAAATGAGTGACCCTATAATATCGATCAATCAAAGCTTATGTGCATTAAAACTAACTGTGCCACTATTGGTATGTTCTCCTTTCCTATGTCTAACAAATATTCATAACTGTTGCAAAATAAGTTCATAAGATAACATACCAATCACCACTTTCATTTATTCATAACTGCTGCAAAACAAGTTCACAACATTTATACATATAAATCTCCACCTCCGAACCACCACCACCATTAATCACGATGACCACCAACCACCATATCTCCACCTCCGAACCACAACCCAGAAAACAAACCACCACCACCATGTTCTTCTTCGGCAAACACCACCTCATTTCCTTCCTCCTATTTTCTATACACAAAAACTCACAATTCCTCACTTACTCACTCACTTCATACATCAATCACCACTTTCATTTATTCGAAAACCCACCACCACTTTCATTTATTTGAAAACTATAAAGAGAGAACAAGAACAAAGTTGTCCATATACTCTTTTTGTTTCGATCTGAAAAAGAAGCCAACAACGAGGCTTGTGGTGGATCTCCACCGAGGTGAAGACGAAACAGATCTTGTTAGAATTTCTTCCGGCAAGCGGCGGCTAGGGTTACAGCGAAGCAGAGACGCATGGTGATCTAAAGAAAATATTGTGGACCAAATTAAAGATCCTTGGATTTGATCTTGATTTTAAGTTATCTGATGATCCTAAAATTGCTCTTCATAAAGTAATATGATGCCTTGATTTTGTTTACTCCTAATTCTGAAAGTAATCATCTTTTTTTAATTTTAGATTTTTTTTTAGATTTTATGTTGTGGGTATTTGATGAAATGGTTTTTTTTTTTTTTTTTTTACAGGTTTTGGTGGGAATTTAGATGTGGCGGGTATTTTGGAGTTTGTAGATTCGGGTAAGGATTTGATTGTTGATGTGGATTCAAGTGCGTTGGATGGTCATAAGAATATAAGATTGGAAATGTGGTGGTGGTGGTGGTGGAGGGTGGTGGTGATGGTTGTGTGGTGGTAGAGGGTGGTGGTGGTGGGAGTAAAAGGATAGTCAAAAGGGACCACAAGAGGAAAAGACAAAATTGCCCTTAAAGTTGTATCAACTAACGGGGAAGGACTAACCGTCGTTAGTGCCAGGGACTAAAACGAACCAATAGTTTCCCCACAGGGAGGCCGCCTGCAGTTATGGAAGACCAGGGATGATACATGCAATTTTATCAAACCACAAGGACGATTTCTGCAATTTACTTAATCAAACTGCCATGAACCTGTTGAGACCAAAAAGTATGTAAATAGTGAAACCATTCGTATAACAGTTTTAAAAAAATACAATTTTTGACAAGAAAAAATCACAACAAATCAACCAAAAAGTAACAACCATAGCTCTGATGCCAATTGTTGGATCTTGTTTTAGGTTGATATTGTGATTCGGGAGGTCGGGGATGATGATAATACATGATATCCATGGTTAGAGAGAGAGAGAGTAGAGAGAGAAAGGAAAACAAGTGTTTTATTAATGATAATGAAATTGAAAATACACACACAAGTCTCACCCCTCCATGGAAGTATGGAGGGGTATATATAGCCTCACACATATCTAACTATTACAATATTACGTTTCTAGTCCATGTGTTTGAGGCTTACATAGTAACTAATGTAATCCTATAAATGTCGTTCCATTTACGTGTTAGGAGCATTCCCAACAGATGGGCATGTCGCCAGCACTTCAGGTAACTTCTTTATGATTGAATTATTTGCTTTTTCTCATAAATTAATTCCTGGGTATACGATACTGGATGTGGTATTCATATTTGCAATACACTACAGGGATTTAGAGAAGCAAGGAAGCTGGCCTATGGGGAGCAATACCTGCACGTGGACAATGGAGCACATGCAGCTGTTGAAGCCATAGAAACGTTTGGTTTAGTTTTGCCTTCGGGCTTAGTACTAGTATTAAACAATTGTCATTACGCACCTTCTATAATTAGAGGTGTTGTTTTAGTTTCTTTGTTATTGGATCTTGGTTTTATTCACACATTTACTAGTAATGAATTTCTGTTTCTTTAAATAATGTGATTACTGTGAATGGTGTGTTTGAAATTGACATGAATGATAATGTATCCAATGGAAATAATTATGTGTTTAGCATAAATAATAAGATAATCAAGAAGGACTCGGATTCTACTTATCTTTGGCATTGTCAACTTGCTCACATAGGCAAGAAACGCATGGAAAAGCTGCAACATGATGGGCTTTTAAAACGTATCAATGATGAATCATTTGATAAGTGCGAATCTTGCATATCTGGGAAAATGATAAGGAAACCTTTTTCAAATCAGTTGGAAAGAGCTTCTGATCTACTTGGTTTGATACATACTGATGTAAGTGGACCTCTTAGACATGTGTCAAGGAAATGTGCTAGCTACTTCTTAACCTTTATAGATGATTTCAGTATTTATGGTTATGTTTACTTGCTTAAACATAAACATGAAATGTTTGAAACATTTAAGGTTTTAAAGAATGAAGTAGAATTGCAACTAGGAAAGAAAATTAAAGCTCTTCGATCCGATAAAGGTGGTGAATATATTAGCCAAGAGTTTAAAGATTATCTTGTTGAGTGTGGTATGGTACAGCAGCTCACATCTCCTTATACACCACAACAAAATGGTGTATCTGAGAGAAGAAATCGTACATTGTTAGACATGGTGCGATCAATGTTTAATCTTACAACTCTTTCCTTATCCTTTTGGGATTATGCTTTAGAAACAGGTGTTCGCATTCTAAACATTGTTCCGACCAAGAAGGTTGATAAGACACCATATGAGATATGGCATGGTAAAGCTCCCAACTTGTCTTATTTAAAGGTCTGGGGTTGTGAGGCGTTTGTTAAACTTGACTCACCAGATAAACTCCAACATAGATCTGTTAAGTGTATCTTCGTAGGATACCCAAAGGAAACGATGGGTTACTACTTTTACTTCCCACCTGAAAACAAAGTAATTGTTGCTAGGTATGGAGACTTCCTTGAAAGGGATCTCATATCTCAAAATTTTAGTGGGAGAATTTATGATCTGGAAGATGATCAAGAAGATATATCACCTTTTGAAAACACTAGCCAACTTCCTATGGAACCTGAAAGTCTGGGTCCTCCACCTGAAGTTATTCCCATTCGTAGGTCTGTAAGAACTACACGTGCTCCTGAACGTCTATGTTTAAATGTAGAAGTTGAGGAAAATATGTTAGGGGATCTTGGAGAGCCTGCTAACTATAAGGCTGCCATGGTTGATCCTAAAAAGGACAAATGGCAAGCAGCAATGAATGGGAAAATGCAATCCATGAAAGATAATGATGTCTGGATTGAAGTTGACCTTCCTCCCAATGTTAAAGTCGTTGGAAGTATGTGGCTCTTCAAGAAGAAAACTGACATGGATGGTAATGTACACACCTATAAGGTTCGTCTGGTAGCTAAAGGCTTTACTCAAACCTATGGGATTGACTACGAGGAGACCTTTTCTCCTGTAGCAGACATTAGAGCTATTAGGATTCTCATAGCTATAGCAGCGTACTATGACTATGAGATTTTTCAAATGGATGTCAAAACCGCCTTCTTAAATGGTCGCTTAGATGAGGATATCTATATGGCACAGCCTGAGGAGTTTGTAAATCCACAATTTCCAAACCCTGTATGCAAACTTCAAAGATCCATTTATGGATTGAAGCACGCATCAAGGCAATGGAATAAGAGATTTGACGAGAAAATCAAGGAATTTGGTTTCACTCAGAATCTTGATGAGCCATGTGTATACCATAAGGCTAGTGGGAGTAATGTTACTTCCTTATCCTGTATGTCGATGACATATTGATCATGGGAAAAGACATTCCAAGTTTACAAGATGTTAAGTCTTATCTTGGAAAGTGTTTTTCTATGAAGGATTTAGGAGAAGCAACATACATCCTAGGAATCAAGATCTACA
The DNA here is from genome assembly GCA_021014915.2 of Artemisia tridentata subsp. tridentata. Lineage (NCBI taxonomy): Eukaryota > Viridiplantae > Streptophyta > Magnoliopsida > Asterales > Asteraceae > Artemisia > Artemisia tridentata. The sequence goes on from CP139507.1 coordinate 193,833,202, forward strand.
GAGATAGATCTAAGCGGTTATTGGATTAAGTCAAAGTGCTTACATTGATAAAATATTGGAGAGATTCAGGATGGATAATTCCAAAAAGGGATATCTCCCAATGCAAGTAGAACATGTCTTAAGTAGTGAACTGTGTGCTTCAACACCTTCAGAGGTGGCACACATGAGTAGAGTCCCTTATGCTTCAGCTGTGGGATCTATCATGTATGCAGTAAGATGTAGAAGGCCAGATGTCGCATTCGCACAAAATATCACCAGTCGATATCAACAGAACCCAGGTGGACTTCACTGGCATGCTGTTAAGAACATTCGCAAGTACTTAAGAGCTACTCGAGATATGTTTCTAGTGTATGAGGGAAATCCAGATGCAGAACTTGATGTTACATGTTTCTGCGATGCGTCCTGGGAAACTGATAAAGATGATACGAAGTCTCAGACGGGATATGTCTTTGTCATTAATGGAGGAGCAGTAGACTGGAAGAGTAAGAAGCAGAGTACAATTACGATGACTGCAACAGAAGCTGAGTACATAGCTGCTTCAGAAGCTGCGATGGAAGCTGTTTGGATTAGAAAATTCATTTCAGGGCTCGGAGTTATGCCTTCAATTGAATTGCCTATAAATATGTATTACGAAAATTCTGCTGCAATTACATTCGCCAATTAACCTGGAGTCATGAAGGGCGCCAGACATTTCCAACGGAAATATCACTATGTTCGACAACAAGTTGAAATAGGTGAAATTAATCTACTCAAAGTTCAAACAGATGACAATCTAGCTGATCCCTTCACAAAGGCTTTACCTAAGGAAAAGCTTACTCAACATGACAATGGCATTGGACTTTGTTTAGCTAGTAGTTTCATGTAAATCTGTGGTTATGTATTTGGATAAAGGATGTTATGAACAATTATTATTTTAATGACATAAAGTATTGGTTATGTTTATTTTTCATTTTCTTAATATTATAACCTATATTTGCATGTTTAATCCATGAATAACTTATGTTATTCTAAATAGTCCATTGTTAATAAATGATTTGGGAATATCATTGAATTAAGACAAATCTGAGTTTTGTTAGAATATACTTATGTATATTGATGCATGGACATGCCAAATTCACATAATATTCAATGAATTGAATACATGACAGATCCCAACTGCATGATTGTACTTTATGGATCTATGTCATTAAGTAAATCATGATTATTTATCCTCAGACTTGAGATACCAGAAAATTGTCATGGATGTAGCACATTTTCTGTAAAATAGTCTAACGCTATCCGCAACTGTTAGTTATAAGGGCTGTTTTCAAAAGTGTTGTAAAATTCATAGGTTTGCTTGTAGTCAAGATTGAACTTATTCCTTTTAATTTGTTTCAAAGTTTAATACTGTTGGGCCCCTCGTAGGGTTGACAAGATGTTTGCATGGCTATGCCCAAGATCTATCTGGAATACGTTCAGATGATTTGGTAATCTTGCTCAATCAGATATAACGAGAAACAGAATAGTAACTTATGGAATGACTTTGATCCATATCCATAGTTAACATGGTATTAGTAACAAAAGGATAAGTACAATGATGAATCATTAAAAGGTTTTCCAGGAAACCACACTCAGGTTCATTCTGGGGGCATTAGGGTGTTATGATAGACGTTAACCAATGTCATTACTCTATTAAGGTATATCCAAGTGAGAGCTAAAAGGTTTATGGATATAATTAATATACGTATGACCGGATTCGAACACGAGCCAATGGGATTGCACACTTTACGTATGAGAATCGATGTTCAAATAATTAATATAAAATGTTATATTTAATTATTAATTCACAATAAATACTTAACGGACGTTAGTACTTAACGGTAATTGACTAACGGTCGTTAAATATTAACTTAAGGGACTAGAGATGAAAATAGAGGTCAAGAAGGATCCGGAACCTTAATGTTTAAGGGTGCCGATCGGTTAAGGGATAGGATTACCAATCCTACTGTAACACCCCCAAAATCTGGTATAGCGAAAGCATTCGGGTCATGGGGTGCTACTAAATTCATAATCACAACACAAGGTAACAAAGAACGGAATACATACTCCGTTTTAATTGATTAAATCATGAAAATATTGTTTACAACATTGTTTTGAATTCATAAAGTGAAGCCTACAAATTTCGGTTGTCCCAGACAAAAACAAGTCATAATTAAAATCACGGCATTCAAACAGTAATCTATGACTCTTGCCCTGCCACCACTTTGTCATAATATTCAGCTCAAACACCTGAAAAAAACATGCTTAAAAAGTCAGCAAAAAGCTGGTGAGTTCATAGGTTTATCAATAACCAGTAAATCAGTAGTTGGACCATGAGTTTAGCATATGAACCTCGCAACCCATGCAAAGTCATACAAAATACAATCTATTAAGCTAGCACTAAGTTTATGCAACCGAAGCTATAACTTGTGTGCATGCTATATAAGCATGTTAAATATCAGTGGCCCGGCAAGTGTGTATCCCAGACACTTGTAGTTTCGACATGGTATACGTTCGTTTGCCTATCCGGTCAACCCGAACGGGGACGTTACTCCCAATAGATCTATTTATAACACTCGCGCTTCCCATCACGAATTGACGGTTCATGAGTTGGGCATAAAAGGGACATAATAGGGCTTAGGCTAAACCACGTGTAAAACCCAAAATTCCAAAACGTGCAAAATGACCAAAATGCCCCTGTAACTTTAAAAATTTAATTAGTAAGTACAGAAAGCACCAAATAAATCATAAACTCTTGGAAACTAGCACCATATGAAGTGAAATAATTTTTGCATGAACATTGTAATATTTTACATGTCCTAGAAATAATTGTCACACATAAAAATACTATAAGGGCCGAATATATATAAACCTATACATTTTATTTCTTGTTAAATATTTTAAAATCAAATAGAAAGGGGATAAACACTACATAAAAATAGAATACCTTTTATTTTCAGTAAATTGATCTCCTCTTATCACCATGGGCCAAATTTTATGCCCTCTCCTCCCTCTATCACTCGGTTTCTTATTTATTTCCATATTACACATTCTTTAACCCTAAAATCAAAACCAAAAACTCTCCCAACTCCATACGAATTTTTGGAAGCTGTTTCATATTTTTCTTGAATTCCCTCAAGTCTAAAGAAGGTGCGAAAAATGATGCCATGGTTGCTGGGTCGTTCGTGTGATCAAGGGAGTTTTGTTGGTGTCGATATATCCTAACCGAGAGGATTAATTTGCCCACACCTCATTCGATCGTTCTAATCATCAACTGGTATTTTTCTTACGTTATTTACATTATATATGTTCCATAAAAATTGGTCTAATCGAACCATGCAAAGTTATATGATCGCTATAATTATTAAGAGTAAAAACGTGAATAAAATCCATAAATGTTCATACGAATTTTATGGGCTTGAAACCTATTTTATTTGAGATCTATTCGACACATACAACTCTGGAAAAATGCTAGATCGATTTGTTATAGCCTATATTAGTCATGTCGAATTTATTTTATAAACCGGGTTTAAAAAGAAAACGAGAAAAGAAAGAAAACCCTAATGTGTGATTTAGGGTTTGATGTTTTGGGATTAGATCTGGTAATTCAATGATGTTATAATGATGAATTAATGATTGGGTGATGATGGGTAAAATTAGGTTTAGGGTTTTGTAAATAAAAAGGGTTATCGAGTGGATTTTTAAAATAAAAGGGGGTGTTTTGTAATTATTTAAACTCATGGGTTATTTTTGTAATATACTTTAGATCAGGGTGGTTGCGTATAAAATATAACATGGGGGTCTTTTTCATAAAATATGGAATTTAAAGGATTAAATATGTAAATCGTTAATATATGTAATCGATTTGTAATTTTCTAAAATAAAAGGACTTGTTTGTAATTTCTGGAAATTTGGGGGGGTGCTCGTATAACTGATGAAATAAAGGGATTAATATATAATTTTGAATACTTAATGGCTTAATGTGTAAATATGGTAAATTAGTTAACCGAATTGCATTTTTATAAGTTAAAGGACTTACTTTGTAATTTATATAAAGATGAGGATATAATTCGTACCTTATTAAAATGAGAGATGTATTCTGTAATTTGGTAAAAGTAAGGGCTTGATGCGTAAATATAATTATGATAAGGGTTGAATTGTGATTTAATTAATTATAAGGTTTAAATTGTATTTTTGTAAACTAAAGGGTATAAATTTGTAAAATTGTTAAAGTGGAAGTATTGGGATCGTATATATTGGGAACTTATGGATTAAAATGAATAATTTGTAATATTTGCATTTTGGACCTTAACTTTGGGCATATTTACATTTGAAACCCTAAAATATAAAAGTTGTCATAGTGAACCCTAAACTATCATGACTTGCTAAAATGAACCCTATCTCCATAATAATATTTAATAAATGACTTAACCAAATTACTTTGTGGAATTTATCTAATTATGGAAATTTGATATTTTTGGAAACTTGCTAAATAAGGAAACTTTCTAAAAATGGAAACTTGCTAATTTTGGAAACCTGCTATAAATGGAAAGTTACTAAAAATGGAAAGCCGACTAAAATAAGAAATCTGATTTGAAGAAGATATTAATAATAAGACGACCATGTATTCGTGTAGATTCGCTGAAGATGGAGTTGTTTCCGATCTTTATATTTCTAGATATGTTTGCACTTGCGGTATAAGGTACAGATATTCTACCCTTTTTCAGTAAGGGTGTTTTTCCCTCTTTTGGACTTATCGATCTTGATTCGTACTAGGATTTCCTAAGCCATTGCTATGCTCCCTACACTTTGGTTCGTTCATTTGATTCGATTTGACTTTGACCTTTGATATGAACCTTTGGCATTTGAACCTTTGATATTTGGACTTTGATTATGATTCGATGACTTAGACTATTTGAACCTTTGCTATGATTTGGACCTTTGACCCTTCAGTTTGATACCCGAGCCAAATTTGTTTCCTAGCCATGAAGGTAACATGGCCATGTCATTGATGCACCAATGGCATGACTCCAGTGTGGTCGAGTGATGTTCCACACCGTCCCCATTTGCTACTACATGCGCGCTTTATTATTTATTATGGCCAATATTATTGTTCGGGGGGCGTATGGATGCATCCTAGATTTGTTTTGTATTCGAGGGATATATCATGATATGATTTGATTTGATTTGGTGATTGATGTTGTGTGCTATACACGTCCTTCACATATTTGGGAGGTCGCACATCTATGGTTACTATATTTGATTTGTTTGGGCTCGTGGTGGATTTCTGACCCTTTCTTACTTTGTACTCTTTGACTATACCTTTGTAAACCCAATGCACCAAACTATACATGTTCGTTTTCTTTTGCTTTCGTTTTCGTTTATATATATCTGTTCACTGGGCTTTTTAAGCTCAGCCGCATTTCTTTCCCTGCGGCAGGTTTTTAGTTGGAAGCTGGGTATGAGTGAAGAGACTTTTGGACTTAGAAGACCCTGATAGTTATTCTGAAGTAGAGACTATTAGAAGGATTTGCATTTGCAGACTTAGTATTTAGCTTTTGTTCCCTTTGTAGCCTTGTATATTCAGTATTACTTTTGTAACCTTGTATTACTATTGATGTATGCTTTGTTTTGATCTGATATGAAACCATTATTATGACATCTTTACCCTTGTCGGGTTGGGGTGTTACACCACGTAATAGCATAGACAATAGTTTGGTCCATAAAATAGATTTGCATGTTTCTCACCCCGATAATAAAACAAGTTTAAATAGTGTAGGACTATAAACTCACCTTGATGAATAGCAGTCAGATCACAAATAGTTCAGACAGAGTTCAGCACCGACACGCGACCAAGATTAGTAAGGTTTGTTTTAGTTCACAATTCAAGTTCAAGAATTCCAATTGTTTTAAAGAGTTCATGTTGGTGTTGCTGGTGTGGCAGCATTTAAGTCGAAACAATATTTTTAACATTTGTAGATATTGGCTCATTGGAGTGTACAAGCGTACAAAAGATTAAGACTAGTAAACCTTCGAATTGACAGAGTTCGGAAAACTACGCACGAAGGATAATGACTATTGAATGTCAACGTGAATGACATATGAGAATGTTGGCGTTAAGTGAATGTACGTGTGTATATATCCTTTCATATATATGCATATGATCTTTGGGGAAAATGTTTAAGTTTGAGGAGGTTTCATCAATACATGATGAGTTATAACTTGTGTTTCCGAGAAATCATTTTTTTAACAAATTTGAAGTTTATGTCAAAAAGAAAATAATCGTTTCACAATTATTTGACATATATAAGTTTTGACATGACCAATTCGAGTTGTATGCTATGAAAACATTTGATTAGCTTATTATTTCCAAGTTTAATATTGGTTTGTATATATATATATATAATAATATATATATATATATATATATATATATATATATATACATATATTTATATCGTTTATCGTAAAAGCTATGTGTTCAAAGCCGATTGTATCACAAATGCTCTCGTTTTTAAAACTCATGTCGGGTTAAAATTTTATCCATACGACATACATAAATCATTAAGTCGTTATATGTTTAGAACAAGTGGTGATATATATTTTCTCGTCTAGTTCTTTTAATATGTAGCCGAAATGTATTTCAAATGACCACTAGATCAATAAAAATTATGGAGTTACAATAAGTGTTATATGTGTGTTGAGGAGGGTGGGGGGCTGTGGCCCACGCCAACACAAGGACTAGATTTAATATTTCATCACTTGGGCTTTTAGTGTAAAAGGAGCGCCCTGTTAAGGAAAAAGAAAAGAAACCGAAAATAACAACCCAAGCTAATGCTAATGGGCTTCGGCCCATGCACAAAGGTGTCCAGAATCTGTTTGTGAAAATACAAGTCCAACACATATTGGTCTTTTTTTTCTTTCGCTTGAAAACAACATCAGTATACAAAAGTAGCTTTTGATATAGCAGTGTGAGGTTTACTTTGCTCATAACTTAAGCAATTTAGCGAGTGGCAACGGGTTGAGAACAAAGACTTCGACCAAGGTTTACGTTACAAGAGTGGCTAGTGTTGTGGTCTCGTTGTAAACCAACAAATCAAGCACCCAAGAGGGTGTTGCCAACGACACATAATGTTGTCTCAAAACAGGGCAAAGTGGGTGTTAACCTCGTTTTTTAGGTACGTTCGTGACTGCCACATAATATCTTAGGCCACGACATGTCATTTCCCGCATAGAACTACTAGTTCAAGGTTATTTAAACCCATGATTCGCGAGAACAACATAGGAGTGAGATAGGATTTTTGGGATAATTCCCGTGGCTTACATGGCCTTGCTAGACTTTGAGTGTCTAGGTGGTTCTTGAGTCGTGTACCACTAGACCCAATCACAAGCACAAATACAACCATGAGCATAAGTAAACTAAAACGGCAAGGACCAAGACATATGAACCTTACTATACTCGATTATAAACTCATTATGAAGGTCGAATTTTCCTTATAGACATAAAGACAAACACATCGCGTGCATATTTTTGGATCACAACTCGGCTAAACTAACTTCTTAACTCAAAACCGTCATCACAATAGCACATTTGTAAATGACTCAAACCATACCAAAGTCTAACATTAGCTTTAACAATATGACACCGCTTAGCATAACAATTTAACTCGACCACAAGAATGAACATTCAACACAACAAATCAAAGAACATCATGATTCTGAGCCAATAACTAGTTTCTAAATAATGTTACAAGTTTCAAAAGTCACTTTTAAACCACACCACAACCAAACATGAGTCGACATAATAACTGCTAACCTGAAAATCATAAAAATCACCAGAAATACATATCATTCGATAGCTTCAAAAATGAAAACAAGAATCATAAGATTTTCAAGAACAAAACAACAAGATTGGGTTTAAACCTTACAAAGGATTAAAGATAGATCGATTTCAGGAGTCACGACAGAAAACCCACTCGATTCCAAGCTTGCCACACCCTTCCTTCTCCCCTTGATTCACTCGACTGAGATATTGTTTGAGGTGAGATTGATGTTCTAGGTGTGACATTGCTTATCCTGGAACCGAGATTCTTAAAGGGTAACTAATGGAAGTCCCTTGACTCCCTTTTGATCATCAAGAAAAGAGGTTTCCATTGTTTTAGCTATTATCTCTTTCTTTGGCCTCGATTTCTTGAAGGTTGACTACTGTGGATCGATATTTGAATCCAACAAAAGCTTTGGAAAAGCTAAAAGCACCAAAGTATCACCTATAGATGGTGATAGATGAATAAGTGGTAGGTTTTTTTGGGTTTCTTCAATAAAATTGTCAATGGATTCTTGATCCTGTGTGTTGTGAGTATCGAAGGAGAATAAGGAGGGTCAGAAAAGAGTTTTGTTGATGCAAATAATGTTCTAAAAACGTTATTTATATCTTTCGATTACTTCACGTTTTGAGGATGACAAAATGTGAACTCACGTTACGTTAAAATTAACGTTAACAAGCTTTTAATCGGAAGATCCCGTTTCTACGCAAATCACTCTAGAACAAAGTTACAAATTGAACTAGTGATCAAAGAAGTGATTTTATGTTCTTGAGAATTCACATTTTAAATGTGACAAAACATTTTTTCAAAAATATACATGACAAATTATTTTTGAAATATTAATAAATGTTTAAATGGAAAAAATAGTTTGAAAATCATAACAGCCATTTTCCCCCCCAAAATCAGCTCTAACCTTCCCCAAATAAGTTTTCACCAGAAAAGACAAAAATTAGAGCGTCTTTGTCTGGCACGGCTCCACGGTTCCACTAAATTTAGTGGAGCCGTATGGTATTTAACGGAGCCGTCCGTACAATTTTTTTTTTGTAACGTTCAGATTTTCTTTGCCTATAAATACCAACCCCTTTCACAGATTTTAGGCATCCTTTCACACACTAAAATTTCTGAGTTGAATACTCTCTTCACATTTTCTTTCTTTGATCTTTAGATTAGTTTTTTCTTTTGTTCAAGAGTGATCCAATCATCCTTCAAGTGATCCTCTTCATACCTCTTCACTAGCAAGAGAAGAACACAAGTATCCAAGTAGATACAAGGTGTTGTCATTCCTCTTCATTTGCAAGGGAAGAACTCAAGATCTTCAAGAAGATACAAGAGTTATAGTTGTTAGGTTGTTGTAACACTTGTTACATCCTTTTTGTATCCTAGAATACATCAAGATTATCTTTCTTTTGTGAGAGAGTGAGTGAAGATCATTGTGATCTTAAGATATAGTGAAGATCTCTTGAAGCCATTGGGCTTGTGTGTGAGTAGTCAAAGGATCTAGAGTAGTTAGATTGAGTAGAGTGAAGTGAGAGTTGATCTTTGTGATCTTGTTGAGATCTTGGTGATCTCTTGAAGCCATTGGGCTTGTGTGTTTGGTCACGTGGACCTTGGTAGATTGGTGCTAGCTAAGATTAGCACTCGACATCTAGCTTAGTGTCGGTAAAAGGATAAGCGACGTGTACGGTTTTCTCCGCCTTAAGGGAGGTTGTTGACATAGTGCCTGAAACTCTCGAGTGTGGTACTCGGGGAGTGGAGTAGGGCGAAGAAGAGCTTCGTAGCCGAACCACTATAAATCCTCTGTCTCGGTTTGATCTTTCCAACTCTACTCTTTACTTTTATTATTTATCATTAGTTAGTATAGTGTCTAGTTCATATTGGTGTTGATTGATTACATATAAGTGTTCGAATCAAAGTTTCCAATATCATACTTTTAAAACAAGATTTTTAAAAGAAGTTTTTAAACCGGTAAACTATTCAACCCCCCCTTCTAGTTTCCTACAATTGGTATCAAGAGCCAGGTCAGTCAAGATTTTAAAGTATATTGTATTTTATAACTTGAATCGATCAATGGATTCCGACAAATATCTAGAAGGGCAATCTATGCGAAGACCACCACTTTTCGAAACCGATTGTTTTATTTATTGGATAACAAGATTCAAAACGTATGTGAAATCAAAAGACATTGATCTTTGGCATGTTATTACCGAGGGTGACTTTCAACCTATTCAAATGAATCCGAAAACTAAAAAGGATGAAATTGTTTCTTATGATAAACAAAGTGATGAACTAAAAAGAAAACTAGCCAAAAATAATGAGGCTAAAATGATGATTTATAATGCTTTGCCTAAAAAGGAATTCGAAAGAATTTTCATGTGTAATACGGCAAAAGATATTTGGAAAACTTTGTTAGTCACTCACCAAGGTAATAACCAAGTCAAAGAGAACAAGATAGATCTTCTTGTTCAACAATATGAACAATTCTCCATTTCGGAGGATGAGTCAATAGATAATGCTTTTGCTAGATTTAATACTATTATCACTAGTCTTAAAGCTCTTGATGAAGGTTATTCTAGTAAGAACTATGTTAGGAAGTTTCTTAGAGCTCTACATCCTAAATGGAGAGCAAAGGTCACCGACATTGAAGAGTCAAAGGACTTGGCGGCATTGTCACTCGATGAACTTATAGGAAACTTGAAAGTTCACGAGATGATCATCAAGAAAGACTCCGACATTGTCAAAGGCAAAAGTGAGAGAGTTAGATCTCTAGCATTAAAAGCCAGGAAGGAGTCTAGTGATGAGGAATGTTCGAGTTCCGATAGTGAAGATGAGGAATATGCATTAGCGGTTAGGGACTTTAAAAAGTTCTTTAGGAGAAGAGGTAGGTTCGTTAGGCAACCTCGTGATGAGAAGAAGACATCACAAAAGAACCATGTTGAAAAGAAAGGGACAAGTGATAGGAAATGCTTTAGATGCGGAGATCCTAATCATCTCATAGGAGAGTGTCCCAAGCCACCGAAAGTTAACAACCAACGAGCTCTCATAGGAGGCTCATGGAGTGATAGTGGTGATGATGAAGAAAAGAAGCCCAAGGATGAAATATGTCTAATGGCTCACGCTTCAAATGAGATATGCTTGGGAATCGACTTGGAGCCTGATGAATGGGTCAAGGATAGTGGATGCACTAACCACATGACGGGCAACCGAAGTCTATTCTCATCATACAAGGCATACAATGGAGGTAATGTCACTTTCGGTAGCAAACTTAAGGGCAACATTATTGGCAAAGGTACGATCACTCAAAACTCCCTCACTATTAGAAATGTTGAGCATGTAGATAACTTAGGATTTAATTTGCTTAGCATTAGTCAAATGGTAGATAATAAGTGTAGAGTTATATTCTCTGAAGAGGGTAGTGAGATCATTAAGGATGGTAAAACCATAGGCAAAGGAGTTAAGAGAAATGGCCTATTTGTTATGAAAATAGGAAATAAGCCTCAGGATAGGATATGCTTAGCAACCATAGATGATAACTCCACTCTATGGCATAGGAGATTAGGTCATGCCAATATGCGCTTGATACAATCATTGGCGTCTAAGGAACTAGTTAGAGATCTACCTAAGATTAAGTTTGATCAACACTTTTGTGACGCTTGTAAAGTTGGAAAACAAGCCCATTCTAGTCACAAAGCTAAGAATATAGTCTCGACCTCTAGATGCCTAGAACTCCTTCATATGGACTTATTCGGTCCATCCGCCGTACGGAGCTACGGAGGAAACTACTACACCTTAGTAATAGTTTATGACTACTTTAGGTACACTTGGACTAGATTTCTTAAGAATAAGACTCAAGCCTTTGAGGAATTCGAAGTTTTTAGTAAGAAAGTCCAAAATCAACTAGGATGTACAATAGTTTCCATTAGGACGGATCATGGTCGGGAGTTTGATAATGAAGTGCAATTTGGAGTATATTGTGATGCTAATGGTATTACTCACAATTTCTCAGCTCCACGCACTCCACAATCAAATGGGGTAGTAGAGCGGAAAAATCGTACTCTACAAGAAATGAGTAGAACGATGTTGAATGTACAATCAATTCCGCAAAAGTTTTGGTGTAATGCGGTGGACACCTCAACTTACATACTTAATAGGATTTTAATTAGGCCAATCTTAGGAAAAACCCCATATGAAATCATGAAAGGTAGAAAACCTACTCTTGATTACTTTAGAGTGTTTGGAAGCAAGTGCTTCATACTAAACACTAAAGATTACCTCACCAAGTTTGACCCAAATTCTTACGAAGGTGTCTTCCTAGGATACTCCCAAAATAGTAAAGCTTACATTGTCCTAAATAAGGAAACAATGAAAGTCGAAGAGTCACTCAACATGACATTCGATGAAAGCCCTCCACCAACTAAGACATCACCCTTGGTGGATGATGACTTAGATGAGGAAGAAGCCGTTAAGGATAATGGCAAGAAAACCTTAGATGATGACATTGAGGATGAAATAGTTGAAATTGACAAAACTGTCAACATTAAGGAATCCAAGAACCATCCTATTGAAAATGTCATAGGAAACCTAAACCAAAGAACCCTTAGGTCACAAGCCCAAAACAAAAGTAATTTCTTTTGTTTTATATCAACCGTAGAACCTAAGAATGTCGGTGAAGCGATTAAGGATGAAAGTTGGATATTTGCCATGCAAGAGGAACGTAATCAATTCACTACAAACCAAGTTTGGGAGTTGGTATCTCCTCCTAGGAATTAAACCATCATAGGAACTAAGTGGGTGTTTAGGAATAAACTCAACGAAAATGGCGTCGTGACTAGGAATAAGGCAAGGTTGGTAGCACAAGGCTATAACCAACAAGAAGGAATAGATTATGATGAAACCTATGCACCCGTAGCTAGATTAGAATCTATTAGAATACTCCTTGCCTATGCGTGTGCCTTAGACTTTAAATTGTACCAAATGGACGTGAAAAGTGCATTCCTAAATGGTTATATCAATGAGGAGGTATATGTTGCACAACCTCCGGGATTCGTTGATTTCGAACATCCGAATCATGTTTATAAACTCAAGAAAGCACTCTACGGTCTTAAGCAAGCTCCCAAAGCTTGGTATGATAGACTGAAAGCATTCTTGATTGAACATGAATATACCATGGGAGTTGTTGATAACACACTTTTCACAAAGAAAAGAGATTCACATCTCATCATTGTTCAAATATATGTCGACGACATCATATTTGGCTCAACTTGTCCAGAACTGTGCAATGATTTTTCTAAGATCATGCATGACGAGTTTGAGATGAGCATGATGGGCGAATTAAATTTCTTCCTTGGTTTACAAATTAAGCAAATGGAAGTTGGTATCTTCTTTAATCAATCTAAGTATAGTAAGGAAATGCTTAAGAAGTTTAGTTTAGAAGAGTCTAAGCCCATGAAAACTCCCATGTCCACGGAAATAAAACTCACGAGAGATGAAGAAGGTGAGTCCGTGGATAGCACTAAGTATAGAGGTATGATAGGTAGTTTACTATACCTCACGGCAAGTAGGCCCGACATCATGTTTAGTGTCTGCCTTTGTGCTCGCTTCCAAGAGGATCCCAAAACCTCTCACCTTGAAGCGGTTAAGCGTATCTTCCGATACATTAAAGGCACTATACACTTGGGATTATTTTATCCCAAGGGGACCAGTATAGAAACTGTTGTCTATGCCGACTCTGATCATGCGGGAGATTACGTGGATCGAAAAAGCACGAGTGGCGTTTGTACCTTCATGGGTTGTTGTCTAACTTCTTGGTTCTCCAAGAAACAAACGGCTCTTGCCATCTCCACTACCGAAGCCGAGTACGTAAGCGCCGGAAAGGCATGTCAGTAAGCACTATGGATGAAACAAGCCCTTAACGACTATAGCATACACTTAGATGATGTTCCTATTATGTGTGACAATAAAGGTGCTATTGACTTGAGCAAAAACCCTGTCCAACACTCCCGTACTAAACACATTGAAATTCGCCACCACTTCCTTCGCGATAATGTTCAGAAAGGAAATATTTCCATTGAGAAAGTTCCTTCTCAGGACAACATCGCTGACATACTAACCAAACCTCTCAAACGAGAATCCTTTAACTACCTCCGTCTAGGTCTAGGAATGATGGAACATATTCCATAAATCTCATGACTCTTGAAGTCATCCTGTGTATCTCGTCTAGTCAAGTTTAGGAACCCCTAGTCATAAGAATTTGTTAGGTACAAATTCTTTCCTCGTGTCATAAGATCTCACTAAAACAGCGAGACTTATTCGTCAAAAATCAAAATGGGACAGAAAACAGTCCCAGCAGATCACGGATCCACTAAATGTGGCACGACACCGTTAAATTTAACGGTACTGTGGAACCGTGCATCTGGAACATTCAGGATTTCAGTCCCCTTTTTCCACATTACTCATCACAAACCCTCTCAATCCCAGCAACTACTGTCAAAACCTAACCTCACAACCCAAAACTCAATTACACCTCTTCAAGATCATATTCAAGACAATGATTTCAAGCTCTTCAATCATTTTACCATTTTCTACATAAGTTGTAAGTTATCTTACTCTAATTTATTTCTAATTTTGAGTCTAGGGTTTGTTCATTGATGAAAATTGAATTGGGGATTTCCACCTTTTTCTAGGAATGTTTCAAAATTAGAAGTCATCAAAACTAAAACACCCCAATTCCATCAATTTTAAAATCTCACAAAATTAGGATCATGAAATTGTTCTTTTTCATGCATTGTTGATGCAAACTAAAAGCACTTTCTCATGCATTCATGATCTCACAAATATTATTCGAATTACATAATCAATATGTACTTTTCGACATATTTTTTTGAGCTAAAGTGAAATCAGGAGTGTTTGGGTAATCTCATTATTTTTCTTTTGAGTCAAGATTACCGCACCTCCACATAGTCTGCATATAGGCACACTCTAGGCACGTGTTGTATGCAACTGGTTTTTGTTCTAAATTTTTCTTAAAATTTTCTTATAGGATACAAAAATGTCTCCTGAATATGATTTTGATCATCTCCTAACCGATACCTATACACCCGAAATCTCACGTGAACCCACTACACCCGGTAACCATATTCGTGCCTATGTCAATCTTGAAACCCGTCGGTTTCATGAAGGCCGTGTCGTTGATCCATCCCTAGTTTACCACCAGGACATCAACACTTCCTTTAGAGCTATAGGATTCGATTGTCTACTCCACATTAACGAGTACATTTTTCCTCGCTTTGTGTTGGAGTTCTTCCGACAAGTTGAACTCGTACGTAACGAGGATCAATCCTTGTCACTTTGGTTTTGGGTCAAAAACTTCAAATACGTTCTAACTCTTGAGCAATTTGCTCAAATCCTTAGAATACCCAATCATGGGCAATGTGCCTATACTGAAGATTGGTGTCTTGAGTCTCTCTTTCACTATCGTGAGGAGAATAGTCCGTACTGTTCGTACATACCCTCTCCAACCGAACTAACCAAAATCATCCGTTCTCACCCTCACCCACATCCAACGAAAATTCGTTTGGAAGAAGTGCGTCATGAACTACTTTCTTGGGCAGTCATCCTGCGAGAAAATGTTCTAAGTCTCACAGGAAATCGTGAGCAACTCCCGGCGTGTTGTGCTCATATGATTTACTGTCTCTTAACCCAACAACCTTACAATCTTGCTTACTTCTTCGCTAAGCGAATTGTTCATCTCAAGGGTAACAAGAATAAATTGATACCCTATGGGATGTTCCTAACCCGTCTCTATCATCACTTCATGACCTTTCACCCTTACCTTCATGGTCCTCAATACTCCCTCTTCACACCTGTCATGAAACCCATAACCGAGTCATATGTCTCAACCATCCTCATTTCCGAATTCACCACCCACTATGCACCCTTTGATGATCCTAATCATGAGAATGAGACAAATACTCAAGACGAGAGTGTGACAAGAAGGGGGAATGCTCAAGTCATAAGTAGTTAGGAAGAGATTTATGTCTCTCACTAGGGTTTATTACTAATAGATAATTTTAGGAATTAATGTTCAAATTATCTTACATGCTTACTTGAATATTCTATGTGATATTTGAATGATATTTTATCTTGTCCTTTTATGCTTGCATACTTATGATTATTTAAGAACATTGCATGATCATCCTTATGTGCTAGATGTAGCATTGTATGGATATATTAGGAAAATAAGTACCTAGTGAGTTGAGGCACTCTCATTTCCAGGAATTAGTTTCCCTAGAAAATTCCCCCTAGCTGCCCAAAACTAGCCTGCAAAGAAATTTTCGTGCCAACAGTGTCACGGCACCACTAAATAGGGACGGCACCGTTAAATTTAACGGTACCGTGGGGTATTTAACGGAGTCGTGACCCTGTATAATGGATTTTTCCTATTGCTCCTACTTCCCTATCACCCTAACCTCAAACCTGCAAACCTTGCACCCTCACATGCACCCTAAGATTCCCTTGCTACCTCCTAACACCCTTCATTTCACTTTAATTCAAATTTCACCTCACTTGCCTATATAAGGCCATATCCTTGCAAGCTTACCTTGCTCATCATCTTCATCCTCACATCACATTAACACCATGTCCTCACCACAAGGATCAACCACCCACATCTCAAAGAAACCTAGGATAACCGTAAGACCACCTTCCAAACCACTCTTTGTAGATCTTACAAAAAATGATGAAGCAATAACACCACCTTCCCAAGCCACTCCACACTCACCATCACCACCTTATGCACCCTCTAAAACATCCTCTACCTACACAACATCTTCATCATCCTTCTACACTACATCATCCATGGAGTACACACCATCCCCCTTCACTCCATTGGACAATGCCATGCCTATTTCACCTCCAACAAACCTACCACAATCACCATCTCCTATCATGGCACAACCCAACCAACCACATCCCTTTGAGCTACATAGTGCTAATTGCCTATGTTGTCATCATAACCGTAATCTCATCTACTTCTTAAGAGACGAGATTCATTTCATGTTCTACTTTACAGAACATCTCTTGACACCTCCACCACCTCAAATGGGGCCCCAATCTCCACCACCTCCTAACCAAAACAACTAAACACTTGCTTGTTTAGTCCTCCACAATAAACTCTTAGGACCCCTCTTGGAAATGAAGCTTGCCTCTAGTCATTAGGAATTTAGGCTTCTTGTTATCTTCCTTTGTGCTTTCTATGTAGTCATACATTACTATGACACTTGTTTGTTTTATGAATGAATGTTTTTATGTGGAGGTTTTCCTTTTAAGGAATTGGTTATTTGTCACAATGTGCTACTTGTTAGATATTGTATATTTGTTATCTAACTTTGTTTTGTAGCACGATCCATTGCTCGATTCCTTGGTATTCTCCAAATGAGGGGGAGTATACATCAAGGGGGAGCCTTAGCCACCTTTTTGATTTGACAAAAAGGGGGAGAAATGGGAGTAAACTCATTAAAAACTTGTTAAAACTAAATTTAACCTAAAATGAGTTTATATTTTGTCATCATCAAAAAGGGAGAGATTGTTGATGCAAATAATGTTCTAAAAACATTATTTATATCTTTCGATTACTTCACGTTTTGAGGATGACAAAATGTGAACTCACGTTACGTTAAAATTAACGTTAACAAGCTTTTAATCGGAAGATCCCGTTTCTACGCAAATCACTCTAGAACAAAGTTACAAATTGAACTAGTGATCAAAGAAGTGATTTTGTGTTCTTGAGAATTCACATTTTAAATGTGAAAAAACATTTTTTCAAAAATATACATGACAAATTATTTTTGAAATATTAAGAAATGTTTTAATGGAAAAATTAGTTTGAAAATCATAACAGCTATTTCCCCCCCAAAATCAGCTCCAACCTTCCCCAAATAAGTTTTCACCAGAAAAGACAAAAATTGGAGCGTCTTTGTCTGGCACGGCTCCACGGTTCCACTAAATTTAGTGGAGCCGTATGGTATTTAACGGAGCCGTCCGTACAATTTTTTTTGTAACGTTCAGATTTTCTTTGCCTATAAATACCAACCCCTTTCACAGATTTTAGGCATCCTTTCACACACTAAATTTCTGAGTTGAATACTCTCTTCACATTTTCTTTCTTTGATCTTTAGATTAGTTTTTTCTTTTGTTCAAGAGTGATCCAATCATCCTTCAAGTGATCCTCTTCATACCTCTTCACTAGCAAAAGAAGAACACAAGTATCCAAGTAGATACAAGGTGTTTTCATTCCTCTTCATTTGCAAGGGAAGAACTCAAGATCTTCAAGAAGATACAAGAGTTATAGTTGTTAGGTTGTTGTAACACTTGTTACATCCTTGTTGTATCCTAGTATACATCAAGATTATCTTTCTTTCGTGAGAGAGTGAGTGAAGATCATTGTGATCTTAAGAGATAGTGAAGATCTCTTGAAGCCATTGGGCTTGTGTGTGAGTAGTCAAAGGATCTAGAGTAGTTAGATTGAGTAGAGTGAAGTGAGAGTTGATCTTTGTGATCTTGTTGAGATCTTGGTGATCTCTTAAAGCCATTGGGCTTGTGTGTTTGGTCACATGGACCTTGGTAGATTGGTGCTAGCTAAGATTAGCACTCGACATCTAGCTTAGTGTCGGTAAAAGGATAAGCGACGTGTACGGTTTTCTCCGCCTTAAGGGAGGTTGTTGACATAGTGCTTGAAACTCTCGAGTGTGGTACTCGGGGAGTGGAGTAGGGCGAAGAAGAGCTTCGTAGCCGAACCACTATAAATCCTCTGTCTCGGTTTGATCTTTCCAACTCTACTCTTTACTTTTATTATTTATCATTAGTTAGTATAGTGTCTAGTTCATATTGGTGTTGATTGATTACATATAAGTGTTCGAATCAAAGTTTCCAATATCATACTTTTAAAACAAGATTTTTAAAAGAAGTTTTTAAACTGGTAAACTATTCAACCCCCTCTTCTAGTTTCCCACAAGTTTTAGACCTCACATGTTAGGGATAAAGAGTGTTTTTATTTATTTGTTTTAAGGTTTATAATGTATTGAGTGTACCCCGTGTCTCGTTTAGTTGAGGTAAAATTATGGCACCTCGGTTTTCACATAAACGTGAAAAATATAATTCTGGAGTCGTTTTTACAATACTGATGTAAAATAAATTTGTTGACTCCTAAAAATAAATCTTTAAACTTCAACCTTTACAAAAGTGGCGTCGGTACGCGTGTGGTGTTGGTTTTTCAGAAAAACAAGATAACCTCTCGTTTTTGTTACGTTGGTGTCTGAAATTGTCAGAAAGTGATAAATTCACCTTTACTGATAAATTAAAATAGTTTTGGTGAGTTATTGTGCGCTACTGCGTGCGGGTTTGCTTCCCGTAATAAATATGTAAACACATAATTGTTCAGTTTGGCAGTTGTGTAATAATAAATAGGCATTTATTATTAAAATATTAAAGTGAAAATTACCATTTGTCACATCCTCCCCGCCTTAGAACGAAAACCATCCTCGGTTTTCACTTAGAGTTATCTGATGAATTTGAGAAGAGGTGTGGGTATTTGCGCTTGATCTCGTCCTCGCGTTCCCACGTGTATTCGAGACCTCTTCGGGAGTTCCAACAAACTTTAACAATAGGGATGTGGCTTTGCTTAAGCCGTTTGATTTCCTGATCCATAATTTCGACAGGTTCTTCGGTGAAATTCAGTCTTTCGTCCACCTGGATTTCCTCCAGAGGAATGGCAAGCGTTTCGTTTGAGAGAAATTTCTTCAGATTACTCACATGAAACACGTTATGTACAGAGCTGAGTTCTGACGGTAGCTCGAGTTGGTAAGCTACCGGCCCGATTCTGGTGATGATTTTGAAAGGTCCAATGTAGCGGGGATTTAATTTCCCACGTTTGCCGAAACGAATCACGCCTTTCCATGGCGAGACCTTTAACATGACGCGGTCACCAACTACTCAAGTGGCTTCCGTCTTTTGTCAACATAGCTTTTCTGTCGGTCTCGAGCCACTTGCATTCGACTCTTGATTTGCACTATCTTTTTTGTGGTCTCCTGTACTAGTTCGGGACCAGTGAGCTGGCTTTCTCCGACTTTAGCCCAACATATAGGGGACCTGCACTTTCGGCCGTAAAGTGCCTCATAAGGTGCAGCCTTGATGCTTATGTGATAGCTATTATTGTAGGAAAACTCAGCTAACGGCAGATGCCTATCCCAGCCATTTCCAAAGTCTATCACACATGCTCGTAGCATGTCCTCGGGGGTTTGAATGGTTCTTTCGCTTTGACCATCGGTTTGAGGATGATATGCAGTACTCATATCGAGGTCGGTGCCCAATGCATCTTGCAATGATCTCCAGAAGTTTGACATGAAGCGACTGTCTCTGTCAAAGATGATAGAAATTGGAACTCCATGTCGTGCAACTATTTCTTTCACGTATAACCGTGCAAGTTTATCCATGCTATCGTTGTCCTTGATCGGTAGGAAGTGGGCGGATTTTGTGAGACAATCAACGATTACCCAAATAACCGTTAGATGTCCTTGGCAGTTTTGTAATGAAATCCATCGTTATGCGTTCCCATTTCCATTCGGGAATTTCGGGTTGTACAAGTAAACCCGATGGTCGTTGATGTTCAGCTTTGAACTTGGAGCATGTTAAGCACTGACTGACATATGTTTCAATGTCAGCTTTCATGTTAGGCCACCAGTAGAGTTTCTTCAGATCAAGGTACATTTTGTCAGCTCCCGGGTGGATGGAGTATTTAGATTTATGGGACTCATGCATGATGAAGTCACGTATCCCTCCACAGAGTGGGACCCAACTTCTATTTTTGAAACATAATGTTCCGTCAGCTCTCTTTATGAATCCGTTTTCACTTTCAGGCATCCCATAAATTTTCTCGTTAGGTCTGTTTTCTTCCCTGAGTGCCTCGGCCTGAGCCTCAAGGATCCTTGCTGGGAGTGGTGAGATTATCGTCATACCCAATGATCGTACTCTCAGAGGTTTTGGTCATTCTTTTCGACTAAGAGCATCTGCTACTACGTTTGCTTTGCTGGGGTGGTATCGAATTTCGCAATCATAGTCACTGAGCAATTCTAACCAACGGCGTTGCCTCATGTTGAGCTTTTTTTGGTCGAGGATGTGTTGCAGACTCTTGTGGTCAGTGTAAACTACACATTTAGTACCGTAAAGGTAATGTCTCCAGATTCTGAGTGCAAACACTACTGAACCCAATTCCAAATCATGGGTGGTATAGTTTTTCTCGTGCTTTTTCAATTGTCGAGAAGCATAGGCTATCACCTTTTCTCGTTGCATCAAGACAGCTCCTAGCCCTTTGTGTGAGGTGTCACAATAGACCACAAAGTCTTCACTACCTTCAGGTAGGGCTAAGATTGGTGCGCTGCACAGCTTATTTTTGAGAAGTTGAAAAGCTTCTTCTCCTTTGTCTCCCCATTCGAACCTCACGTTCTTTTGAGTTAACTTGGTCAAGGGTTTAGTAATCTTCGAGAATCCCTCGATGAACCTTCTATAGTACCCTGCAAGTCCTAAGAATTGGCGTATCTCAGTGGGTGTTGTAGGTGTCGTCCAATCCTTTATTGACTCGATCTTTGCAGGATCTACATGTATGCCTTGACTGTCAATCACGTGTCCTAGAAAGTGAACAGTTGGAATCCAGAATTCGCACTTCGAGAATTTTGCGTACAATTCTTCCTTCTTTAATAGCTCTAAGATTAGCATGAGGTGTTCCTCATGTTCCTTTTCGCTCTTAGAGTATATCAGAATGTCGTCGATAAAGACGATTACGTATTTGTCTAGATACAGCCTGCACACCCTATTTATTAGATCCGTGAATACCGCTGGTGCGTTGGTTAGGCCGAATGGCATAACCTGGAACTCGTAGTGTCCGTAGCGAGTTCTGAAAGCTGTCTTCGGGATATCCTCTTCCCGAACCCTAAGCTGGTGGTATCCGAATCTCAGATCAATTTTAGAGTAGACACATGAACCTTGGAGTTGATCGAACAGATCATCGATTCTCGGAAGTGGATAACGGTTCTTGATGGTTAGTTTGTTTAGTTCACGGTAATTGATGCACATCCTGAAAGATCCATTATTCTTTTTGATAAAAAGAACTGGAGCTCCCTAGGAGGAAGAACTTGGTCTGATGAATCCTTTCTCCACGAGTTCTGATAATTGGTTTGACAGTTCCTGCAATTCTGTCGGAGCTAATCGATAAGGTGCCCATGCCACGGGTGCAGCACCGGGTATTAAGTCGATTTGAAATTCGACTTGTCGGTTTGCTGGGAGTCCAGGTAAGTCTTCAGGAAAGGCTTCTGGAAATTCTCTTACGATTGGAATGTCCTCCAAACGTTTTTCCTCCTGCTTCTTTTCTTCCCGTTCAGAGACTTGTGCTAGGAAGAGAAGGCATCCTTTCTCAAGGCATTTCTGTGCCTTTGTGCAAGATATAACGTTTAGTCTCGAGGCGTTTCTTCGACCTCTTTTGTCACCTTCAACGTTCAGAACTTCGTTTCCATAAGGAAGTCGGACGATTTTCTCGTCGCAAAGAATGGTGGCATGATATTTTGACAACCAGTCCATGCCGATAATGACGTCAAAACTACCCAATTCTACCGGCATAAGGTCGATGTTGAATGGGTGATTTAACAGATTTAAAGTGCAACCTCTAACGATAGTTTCTACTCTTTCTACGTTCCCGTTAGCTAGTTCCACATTGTATACGTTATCTAAGGTGGTCGGGTGCTGCCTATGCAGTGGCAAGAGTTCTCGACCTACAATCTCTGGCCATGTGCCCAACCTTCTGACAGTTGCGGCATTTCACTGTGCACGGCCCGCTGTGATGTAGCTTACAACGATTGCAGAACGGGTGCTTTCCGGCGTATCCCTTTTTCTCAGCTGGATACCCTTTCTTCTCTGCTGTTCCAGCAGCGTAAACCTTAGCAACATCCTGCTTCTTGTTTGGGTGATGGTTGCTGTTGTTGCGGGAATGGTCATCCCACTTACGCTTGTTTGTTGCAACCATTTCAGCTGTGTCCTCAATCACTTGATCCATCAACTTATTGGCCACTTCCATGGTCTCATGGAGGTCAATGGCCTTATAAGTCATGACATTACCCTTGATAGACGCGGGTAATCCGCCAACATACCTCTCCAATAGGCGGGTCTCAGTTTGGACCATGTCGGGACACAACAAAGCGAGCTCCTGAAAGCGCTGATTGTACACTGCCATATTGGTACCTTTTACCTTGAGATTCCAGAATTCAACCTCTAGCTTCTTCACCTCATTACGAGGGTAATATTTCTTAAGAACCATCTGTTTGAAACTTTCCCACGATATTGCATACGCAGTGTCGTAACCAGCTGATTTAGAGTAATTATTCCACCTGGATAGAGCTGCATCCTGGAAAGTAAACGATGCATACTTAACCTTGTCCTCTTCCAAACAACCACTAATTCAGAATACCATTTCTAACTTCTCAATCCATCGAACCAGAACAACTGCTCTTTCAGTACCACCAAAACCTCCAGTCATTATCTTCCTGAAGTCTTGATAAGTACAACCTCGAACGTTGTTGTTTGTGGGTTTAGAGTTCCCACCATCAGTTTTCGAGTTGTTAGCTGCAGCCAGTGCAGCTACCACCCTTTCTTCTACCAGCTGGTCGAGCATGGCTCAATTTACAGGTGGAGCTGCTGCAGTTACCCTAGCTGGGCTTGGATTTGTTGCACGAGTAGTTCTGGTTATTATTTTTGGAGGCATTTTGCTGTATCAGAAAGATAAAGATAATTGAGATTTCGAGAGTTTGTTATCGCACAAGAGTAATATCATAGGTAGAGCATATGAGTAAGATCAATCATAAGGAGTTGACACAATGGAATAATAAATCAAGCTTGTCATAGATTTAAATCAATTCGGGTTCACAAAAGGTTACAAGCTCGAATACATAGAGGAATAACACAAGTTCTTGAATACAGATAAGGAAAAACTACAAATGCCACTAACTGACAGCTACTCAGTTTAGTGGGAACACCAACTACTAGGAGAACTAAGACTGGTCTCTGGTCCTGTCTTGGTGTCGGAATCTGAAAGCAAACTCCCCAAGCTGTGCCTCAATCTCGACAAGACGGGTCCTTAACTCTGTGTTCTCCCTGCGGTGAGCCTGGTTAGCCCTCAATAATTCAGCAACCTGGGCCTCGAGGATTAGTATCCTCCCATGCATCATCTGAGCTGCCTCTCTGGCTATGACCTGTGTCTACTCGAGTCTACCCGCTCTGTTGCCCAAGTCAAGGATATCTGCACTGTTAGAGTGAGTCCTAGCATAGAGTTTGATGAAGTCATCATCGTACTGCTCAAAACGTGTTGGGTATAACTCATCAAACAAATCAGAGTGGAGACTTAGGATGTCAGTCTGTAGGTCTAGCTGGGCCTGAATCTGCGTGATGACATCGGTCTCTGTGGTAGCTGAGGAATCCAGAGGCATAAAAAATGTGAAGAAAGCAAATGATCTGAACTGATCTCATGGGGTAGCTCTGCGTCATCACCTGTCCCATCTTGAGCTCTCCTCGAGCCCTCTCCAGTCTCACCAATGTTAGGTACATTCTCTAGTATTATGCTGATTCGGGGCTCAACTGCCCTCTGCTCTACACCTGAATCCAAAACAGCATCAATCCTTGTACTCTCAGCAGGAGTACTCTCAGCTAGTACCTGTCCAGTAGTCACTTGCTTGGTTTGCTCCTCCATCCTTTCTGGCACCATGGTCGAGTAAAATTCATTGGCTCTCCTGAGCCTCTGGTGTGGTGGAGACTGATCTGGGGATGATGCGGGTGAAAGAGATACTGGGGTAGTAGAGGTACCAATATAGACAGCTCGGGTTCTCCTCTGTGGTAATGATGGCAAGTCTGAGTACCGCATTCGATATCTGGGGACTCTCATGCGGGAAGTTCGGCGAATAGGATGAGTGGTAGTATCAGTAGTAGCAGTAGTGATAAGCTGGATAGGAGTCTGGTCTGTAATGGGTGTAGGTAATGCTGGTGTGAGTACAGGCTCGGTGTGATCAGGGTCTGGTGTGTTAAAAGCTTGCAGCACCTGCATGTATGGATCGTCGGAGTTTGGCAAGATCTGAGGAATGTGATGTGACGACATAGTCTGTGACAAAATGGTACATGTGTGTAAGTATATCGAAAATACTCAAAATAAGTAGTATAAGTTACGTATGTATAACTATACATATAATACATGTAGCTGAGTAAAATCAACAGATTTTAATAAGCAGCTAAGATAAATAATCATCAAACAAATAGTGAGCAAGGCAAGCAGGCAAGTGGCGGTCATATGGACTTGTTTTTGTAAAAAGCGGTTATAGTTTAGGATTTATATGTACCTAGTTCTCTATAACCGGGCTCTGATACTAATCTGTAACACCCCCAAAATCTGGTATAGCAGAAGCATTCGGGTCATGAGGTGCTACTAAATTGATAATCACAACACAAGGTAACAAAGAACGGAATACATACTCCGTTTTAATTGATTAAATCATGAAAATATTGTTTACAACATTGTTTTGAATTCATAAAGTGAAGCCTACAAATTTCGGTTGTCCCAGACAAAAACAAGTCATAATTAAAATCACAGCATTCAAACAGTAATCTATGACTCTTGCCCTACCACCACCTTGTCATAATATTCAGCTAAAACACCTAAGAAAAACGTGTTTAAAAAGTCAGCAAAAAGCTGGTAAGTTCATAGGTTTATCAATAAGCAGTAAATCAGTAGTTGGACCATGAGTTTAGCATATGAACCTCGCAACCCATGCAAAGTCATACAAAATACAGTCTATTACGCTAGCACTAAGTTCATGCAACCGAAGCTATAACTTGTGTGCATGCTATAGAAGCATGTTAAATATCAGTGGCCCGGTAAGTGTGTATCCCAGACACTTGTAGTTTCGACATGGTATACGTTCGTTTGCCTATCCGGTCAACCCGAACGGTGACGTTACTCCCAATAGATTTATTTATAACACTCGCGCTTCCCATCAGAAATTGACGGTTCATGAGTTGGGCATAAAAGGGACATAATAGGGCTTAGGCTAAACCACGTAATAGCATAGACAATAGTTTGGTCCATAAAATAGATTTGCATGTTTCTCACCCCGATAGTAAAACAAGTTTAAATAGTGTGGGGCTATAAACTCACCTTGATGAATAGCAGTCAGATCACAAATAGTTCAGACAGAGTTCAGCACCGACACGCGACCTAGATTAGTAAGGTTTGTTTTAGTTCACAGTTCAAGTTCAAGAATTCCAATTGTTTTAAAGAGTTCATGTTGGTGTTGCTGGTGTGGCAGCATTTAAGTCGAAACAATGTTTTTAACATTTGTAGATATTGGCTCATTGGAGTGTACAAGCGTACAAAAGATTAAGACTAGTAAACCTTCTAATTGACAGAGTTCGGAAAACTACGCACGAAGGATAATGACTATTGAATGTCAACGTGAACGACATATGAGAATGTTGGCGTTAAGTGAATGTACGTGTGTATATATCCTTTCATATATATGCATATGATCTTTGTGGAAAATGTTTAAGTTTGAGGAGGTTTCATCAATACAAGATGAGTTATAACTTGTTTTTGCGAGAAATCATTGTTTTAACAAATTTAAAGTTTATGTCAAAAAGAAAATACTCGTTTCACATTTATTTGACTTATATAAGTTTTGACATGACCAATTCGAGTTGTATGCTATGAAAACATTTGGTTAGTTTATTATTTCCAAGTTTAATATTGGTTTGTGTATATATTTTTATATATATATATATATATATATATATATATATATATATATATATATATATTATATATATATATGTCGTAAATTGTGAAAACTTATGTTTTTCCATTTCAAATGTTTTCAAGTGTATATATATATATATATATATATATATATATATATATATATATATATATATATAACTAGACGTCAAAGCCCGCCCAATGGGCGGGCATGACTTATAATAATAGTTTGGGTTGTTTTGTCGTATTTAAACTATACTTCAATTTTGTTACACAAATATTGGTTTTTTTTTTTTTTTTTTTTTTTTTTTTTTTTGGTTGTGATTATTTAATCATTTATTTCTTGTACTAATAGGAAGCATTTTATTTTCTTTTACGCCGTAGGCATATAAGTGTATCAATTTTATATATAATGAATTTAAAATTGAAACACATATATAATTGTTATTTAATCATTTATTATTTGCACTAATAGGAAGCATTTTATTTTCTTTCACGCCGTAGGCATATAAGTGTATTCGACTCAAAGTTTAATAGGTTTTTTTGAGAATGAAAAAAAGAATTAATGCACTATTTGTTTTACAACAATAACTAATTAAACAACTACATATGGTCTTTTTACATAACTATTTTTTGTTTGTTACTTTTAAGATAATAAGTATTACTATTAAGTTGAATAAGGTAAATTACATTAGACAATAAAAATGTGTATCCGCAAGAAGCAAACATGAAACTACAATGTTGATCTTATAATCCCAATTAATATTTTTTCATGTAAATAATTTGGTGAGTCCTTCCTTTTTTTTTTTTTTTTTTTTTTTTTTTTTTTTAATTTATTTATGCAAGGCTTTCTGTTTGTAAAATATTAAGAGAAGAACATGCAAGTTGTGTAAGATATTCATTAGTACTCTATTCTTATAGACTTGCTACATTTGTCTTTTCATCTTCCTTACACTAAACATTATCACATCATTGAAAACACCAAAGCTTCACTTGTCAAAACAACTGTTCCGGATCAAAAAAAGGTGAAGTATACAATCTTGATCTTATACATTTGTTTACGCTTTGTTAATATTTTTTGCCTGATTTACTCATTGAAAAGATGAAACCTTGTATCGACTGATTATTTTAAGTATATTATATTTAACCGTATGTTTAAGCTAATAATTTGTAGTTGCATGTTTTTTTTTTCTGTGTCTGATCTTAAGCTATAATCAACTTGATTAATCATCTTCAAAATTATTGTCATTCCATATTTTAAAAAATTAATTATTTGAAGTCAGATGAGGTAGTTATATGTCAACCGTTTAAAGTTCATCAAAGGTATCCGTTTTGGTTTATTTCTTAGATTAGGATGGTGAGAAGATGATAAAAGTTCGTTTGTTAGGGCTTTCAGGTGACAGTAATGCAGTTGTTAATCTTAGGAATGACTTTATGCTTGGTAAATTTTGTGGGTAGTCATTTGGGTTATGTAAGTGGTTAAAGTTGGCTGTTTATGGTTGTGAAATAGTTTATATCTTTAATCATCCGTGATGTGTTTCTTTTTTGATGTTTTGAAGGCTAATTGTGGGTATCTTATGTACAAAAAATTTGACTTTAAATGAATATGATGGCTTTTTAGATTGGTTTGTAATTGTTTGTTGATTAGTTGGAGTATTTTAGTTGTATTCATTGTGGCTGTTTAGTAGGGTGTTTTTAATAATTCCTTAGAATTTAAAGATATAACGTAACGTTGTGATTCATAAAGGGTTTTATGTATTTTTAGTTTTGAATGTGTATGATTTTCAAGTGGATAATTATGACGTGTTTTGTTAATTGATTCCGTCACAGTTCTACAACGTGTTTATGTTTGTTATATTACCAATTTCAACTGAATTAGACTCATTGTATTGATTTTTTAGGCTTGAAAGAACGAAGATGGACCAACAATTCTTATGTCTTTTTAATTTGAAAACCAACCCAGAATACCAGGTTTACATTCTTATATATATGTGACTATAGATTATTATCTGATGATATTTTGTACCTTTAGCAATTGATACATTTTTGTTTTGCAGAAGTTGCCTAACGTGTTTAAAGAGAGATTTTACGATGATCAAGATTATATTTTCGTTAATGGAAATAACAGATACAGATATATATGCTTAATCAGGGTGGTTGAAGGTGAATTTCAGCTTTATGGACATGAGTGGGGAAGATTTGTTCAAGATAATTTGCCGTCATCAGTTAAAAGACTACATTTTGTGAAGGAGAGTTTAGATACTTTCTACGTCACTGGGTATAATGAGGATGGTAGTGAAGGCCCTGGTTACGATAGGCGTGTTGTGGGGCGTAGAGTTGTGAGGTGTTTGGTCAGATTTATGGTTGGAGGGCAGGTATGAATATTTTATCCTATGTCTTTTAGATATAGAATGGATTTGCGTAGATTTATAGACATCATCACTTAACGTGCAACTAAAATAAGTATCATGTAAGTTGGTTATAAAAACTGAATGTGAGCTTCGATTGAACTCTTGTATTTGAAAGTAGATTGGAGATTAATTAGATGATTGTGAGGTGAAACACAAACTGGTATTGTATGATAATTTTTATTAATAGTATTTTTTAGTTTGTCCATGTTTAACCTTATTCATTATAAACTTACTTGGCTTATTTAAAGAAAATTCAATTAGAGATAGGCTGTGGAATAACAAATATGATAGATATACATTGTCTCTATAATTGCATCCATTTAGAGTACTTTTGTGCATCTGTTTAGCTTGTGTAATAATGAATATGATAGTTATTGTTTGGTGAAATGTTATTGATATCGTTTAATGTTTTTATCTATATTCATATCTGTTATGGTGCGTATATCCATATATATTATGATTGTTGGTGTGTATTTAGTGTCTTGTGTTAAGATTATCGATTTAGGGGAAGTTGGTGGATATTGAATTGAGCTTGGATTTCATAAATGGATAATCACTTTTGATATTTAAGTTTTTCCTAGTGAAATGTTTGTGGAATATTTATGGTGTTCAGTTACACAACATGTGCCACTTGTTGCCCATTTTTAGATGGGACAATATGTGTTATGCTTTATCTCAAACAAGTCGGATTAAGTAAAATGCAGGTAAAATAGAAAAAGGTTGATTTGAGTTACAATTTTTTCAAACGGGTCCATTAAATAAATCTTGATATGTGGACTGTTTTAGACAGATGATGGCACAATGGTGATTCAATAAAAATTGATTTTAGCCAAGCAGATGTCAACCACGATTAGTATTTGGTCTAGCTTGCATCTTTGAAAATCATTTAGAATTGTAGACTATAAACTCTGTGGGTCGATCAGATTGTGTGACATGGCTGTTTTTCTGTTTGTGATTTTGTATTCTTCAAGATGCTTCACTTTGTGCATGTATGGAAGTTTTGAAATGAATTTGTATTTACAACCAATAAAGGAGGTCGATCTTATAATTGCATTTGAAATGGAATTAGGAAGAAGCTTCCTGATTAGGTAGAGTAGCTATCTAACCCGCTAATCGCCATGTCTTCCTCTTTGGAATCCTTTTTAGCATTTGGCCTAGCTTGCAGCTTTGAAAACCATTTTGAATCGTAGAACATAAACTCTGTGGGTCGATCAGATTGTGTGCCATGGCTGTCATTAACGTTATAAACTAAGGAGTACTAAGAAATAACACACACATTTATCTTTCTAGACATAAACTAAATTGAATAATAAAGATATAAATGTGTATGTGGATATTGTCATGAAAAACAGGACATTTTTATCTGGTTATCTCAAAGTTAGTGCAGGTAATAAATTTTCTTGATGTTGTTTCCATTAGTCAATATATCCGGCGGGCATGACTTGTAATAATAGTTTGGGTGGTTTTTGTCGTATTTAAACTATGTTTCAATTTTGTTACATGAAACACAATAAAATGTAGTGACATATATGTAAAAACAATAAAATATAGCCACCCATATTTGTTGTTTGGTTGTTTTTTGATGTGAATATTTCGTCCTTTATTATTTGTACTAATACGAAGCATTTTATTTTCTTTCACGCCGGAGGCATATAAGTGTATCCAACCTAAACTTGAATAGCTTATATTTGACAATGAAAAAAGAATTCATGCACTATCCGTTTTACAACAATAACTAAGTTTTAAATTTATGTTAGACTTCAAAGCCCGGCCGTTGGGCGGGCATGACTTCTAATAATAGTTTGGGTGGTTTTTGTCGTATTTAAACTATGTTTCAATTTTGTTACATGAAACACAATAAAATGTAGTGACGTATATGTAAAAACAATAAAATATAGCCACCCATATTTGTTGTTTGGTTGTTTTTTTATGTGAATATTTCGTCCTTTATTATTTGTACTAATACGAAGCATTTTATTTTCTTTCACGCCGGAGGCATATAAGTGTATCCAACCTAAACTTGAATAGCTTATATTTGACAATGAAAAAAGAATTAATGCACTATCCGTTTTACAACAATAACTAAGTAAACAACTACATATGCTCGGCTTATAAGTCATGGCCCGCCCGATGGGCGGGCATGACTCGTAATTATCGTTGGAATTTTTTTGTATACTAAAAGAAGGGTAGTAGAATTACGTTTTGAAACAGCAAGCCTTATGAATATCGTTAAAAAACTTAAGTTAACAAAAAATAAGCTATCAACATACCAAATTTTTTATTGAATGCTTTAAGAATGAAAAGCAATATATAGTTATCGAATATGAGAGGAAAAAAAGTTTGAAAGTGGTACGCAAATTATTAATTGCACTTAATCCATTAGAACACATCACAGGGTTTGTTGTTTTGTGTTTTGAAATTAGCTATGTTTTAGTGCAAATCTATGCTGCTTAATCAAGTAAAATAAAACTTCTTTGCTAACAACATTTTTTGTTGAGTTTGTGTAGTTCTCGTCTTTGTCGCAACAAATAACCTTCAAGCCCTTTCTTGCTCTTCAACGGACACATGCACCTATTCCAAATAAGCATCCAAATATTACATGTTATTGTTTGCTTTTGTGTCAGCATCACAGTAAGAAAAACAAATACGGATATGCATATTTACCTTGTACGAATTATTTTCAAGAATAGAAGGTTCTTTAAACCCGGGCTTGCAAGATAACTCTTGGTTTCCACGTACATGCATCAATCCATGTTGATCACAATATACTTTTCCCAATAGAAGATTATAGATGCCGGTGGTGACCTGGAAACAATACATATATACGTATTTCGATTAGCATGAGTATCAAGAACTTGTAATGATTAAAAATAAATATGGGAAAGTTCTGTGTATTCGATCTGTACATTAATCCATTGGAAAACCTCACCATTATCAAATTCCAGAGTTAAAAGTCTAACGATTAAAAATTGTCATGTCATCATCTTTACTGGGTGAGATTCCCTTAAATAAGAACTCCTAAGTTTTGAATCCTTTCGAGGGTGCAACTACAGGTTGTTGCTCAAACCTAAAATTTAACGAAAGTTTGTTAACTTTTTTTGCAATTTGCAAAATAAAAAATATTCTAAATGTGTAATACCTGGAAGATTGTTTAATTTCAAAATTGTCTTGAATCATTCGATTCATATCTGTTTCAATTAAAAAGGCTCATAGGGTACAATAAACGGCATACATATGGCCATTCAATGCATGTAGGTAGAATTAGAGTTTACACAAAAGCAGGTTGGGAAAGAAGCTCATTTGGTATACATCCACTAAAACGATCATTTGCTATATTTCAGTGATGAAAATAAGTTTACCCGATAACTGAAAAGAAACAAAGATGACCACTATACATGAGAATTTGCACTTACACGTCATTCAAAGGCAGACCATCTAGAGAATTTATAGAAATTGTTAATTGATTGTTTTGCCCATGACTACCAAAAACAAAACATCATTAGAATTCTACACGAACCAAACCAAAATTCAATAATAAGTTTGATCCATATTTCTGCTAATATCTGTGTAGTTTTCACATATACCAGGCCCGACCTAGAGGCCAACTTTAAATATCTATTAAAAAATTGTTAAAAGATTTGATAAATTAATACCTTGCCTTTGTTGAATCGGGAAAGTTTGCATCTTTTCAAATTAATTTAGAAATCTTTTTGGACGAATCCTTCCCTGGATAATGCTTTTCATTAGGTTTGTGGAATAGGAAGCTTAAAGTGCACCATCTTCAACAAAGTTTATCTTGGACTCTGCGAATTTAGCATTGTGGGCACGCAAGTTTCTGCAGAGAGGAAATTAAGAATCAACAAACACTGGTTCAGAATTATATTAGTTCGAAAAAGTAGTTACAACTTTTAGTGTTAGAGTTGGCAAGTGTGTTTGGGCTGATTTAGGTCGTTATGCCTCAAACATGCCAAACTTGTACTGACCACCTGAAACTTTAGTTATATCGATGTCTCAAACATGCCCAACTTGTACTGACCACTTTTGACCTCACTAACTGCATCATATATGAGGTGTACCGTTTATTTATCCGATAACCTGTTGCACATTGCCCAAACACATCAAATTACATAATAGTCTTATAACACATAACATACGAAGAACATGTAAGGAAGAAATATAATACCCATAAACCTCACAAGATAATCGAATCTTAAAACACAGGTCTCATCACTGTTTGGCATCCAGGTTTGCACCATGTATATATGAGTTACCTTCTACCTATACATATATAACAGTCCCATTTGCTCCTAGCTATCAAAAGTTACAATTTAGGCGATTAAAGAGGGACAACAATAGGAGATGGAGGTACCTTTGTATTTTTGGGTTTAACCTCCTAGTCCCAAGGATTACTTTTTACTCACGTTGGCTTTGTTGGGCTAAGCTAAAAACGCCAAGATTCAGTATAATTCGATAGATGCGTCGTAGTCCTAATATAAAAAAAAAAAAAAAAAAAAAAAAAAAAAAAAAAAAAAATCAGTAAGCTTATCCAAAGACCCGCTAAAATAGTACGCCACTGAAGGAATTTATTTTTTTATTGTAAATTTGTAAATAAGCTCAAGCCAAATTGCCTAATAATTTCGTATACTCTTGTGCTTTTGTGATTTGTATTTGTTTTATGTTAATGTTCCGTGATGCAGCATCCTAAATGGGCACTATTCTTACAAACATTAGTATTTACATATCTACTTTGCTAAATCATTACACTCTTTTTTTAAAAGAAAATACAACTACTGTACTCCTTCAATTGCTTTATCCACCATGTTCGTTAATTCATTTAATAGTCTTTCATTTTGGTGAGTTTGTTCCTATTCATCACCATTATATCATCATGAGTAATTTTTGAAAACATGTAAACTAAAAGCGACACTACTAATATAGCAATCCTACTGCATGCAGACTCTATATGACAAAAACTAAAAACGATTGAAACAGAGAATTGTCCGGTAATACCAATTCCATATGTCTCTCCACCCATTAAATAGAGAGGGATTCGACCATAGATAATCGCTATTGCTTCTTGGTAGATGCAAACAGAAAATTCAACAATGATCACTTTAAAAACATGAAATAATAGATGAGCAAGTAAAAGATTCAATAACGACTTCAACTAAACGATAATGTTATTACCTGCAATTAGGGGTGTCAGTAGGGTCGGGTTGACTCGACCCGAACCCGAACCCTATAAGGCTTATCGGGTCGGGTTAAAAAATCTTGTCGGGTTGTTTTGACCCGAACCCGATAACCCGATACTGTTATCGAGTCGGGTTAGTGTTATATAATTATTGTTATCGGGTGAACCCGATAAGACCCGAAAATCTATATTTAATTTTTTCTCCTTTTATTTTTAAAAGGCCACCAGTAACTCACAAAAGACAATGCAAATTGCATGGGGACTTTTGGTTTAACCTACACTACACATTTGTAGAGGTTAAGGCTAGTATCTGTTATGGCTAATATTATGCCAATGTTATATTATGAACATTCAAATTATACAAAGCCTTTTAGCTTCTATATATGAACCAATTACAAACATTCACATTATTTTTGGTGATGAGACCATCACAGATCATATTTTTGATGGAAAAGGTTAAAAGAACAGATACGTTGAGTGGCTTAAAAATTAAACAAAGTAATTTGTTTAGGCTAATTGATACGTTGAGTGGTTAAAAAAATAGATACCAGAGTTGTTAAGGCTAATATCACATGAAAGCTACGTTTTTTAATTTTGGTTGACAATGTATGTAGTATCACCCGATAACCCGAATCACCCGACCCGACATAACCCGACCCGAATACCACCCGAACCCGATAACCCGATTCCTTATCGGGTAGGGTTGCGGGTGAGTTTTTAAAAATCAAAACTCGACTCAACCCGACCCGATAACACCCCTACCTGCAATGATGAAGTCTCAATGTCAACATCATCATATTCATCAATAACATGTAATGTAGGCATTCTTCCAGGAGGATGCAATGCCCACCCATATGCATAAAGAGTACTGAACATATTTATTACATTGTTCATTTTTTCTTGCAAGATTGTGATTTTTACCTTTTTACAATGGTTCAACACGGCAAGATGCACCAGAACCCTCGGGTCGAATAATGATCCATTTAAAAGGCGGTAGTGAAAAACACCCTAAACTAAGCCGATCCAAGAACCTTGATGTTCACAACAGCGTGTTTAAGCATGCAGAACTATATGGTCAGATAATTGGCTGTAAGAATCTTATGGCAGATAACTACAAAAAACCATGGTGACAGTAGTAAATTGGCTCATTAAACATGCATAAAAAAATATCCTCCCTATGTTTTAATTCAGACTACGATGGTTTGAAAAGCTTCAAGAAATGCATTTCTTTCAAATCATTAGCAGTCATCTCTCAGTTCACCATTACTTATTTTATTTTAAGGGCATTCACAATTGGTGAATGCTTCATTTCACTCCATATACCAAGGTCTCACAGAATGCTTTGCGAGTGATGAAACTATCATGCCTGCAATACGTAACTTAACTTCAGGCTTAAGATATTTAAATAATTCATTTCATACGACACGTCCGAGGAAGTAAATATATTGCATTGCTAATGGGGCCAGATACAAAATGAATATATGTTAGCATACAAAAGACGTTGGTTATATAAATTCATACAACAATTTACATATGGTAGGCATACCTTGTCAAGCTATTCAAACTTTGTTTTCCCGTTAAACAATGGTTACTTTGATAGCAATTTAACCATGATACACCCTAGTGACCGTATATCAATTATAGTATAATGCTGTTTTGATCCCAATAAAAGCTCTGGCGCCCTGAAAAGAGATAAACAATATGATTAGCTTGAAAACATCCAACACTCGAAAGCCTGTGATAGCAAGCGGAAGTATCAATATTTGTAACATGAGTTTCGCTTACTGATGCAACTTTATTACTGATATTACTCGAATGCAACTTCATTTCTGTGATTTTGCCTACAAAACATACCAACATCAAAAAAGTTGCTTAGGTAAGTTGGTATCTGTTCAGCACAGTTTGTTTACAGGGGTCGCTCAGTATTTACCCATGGCCTCTCACAATTTACCCATTACTAAATTATGATATTTATCCCAAGTCTAGCAGTTTTATATTGTTACTCTTAAACGTTTCTTTATTTAAACTTTAAGTAGCATAAACAAATCAGGATCAGTAGCATTAATGAGCGTTTCAACATATGGGATATTAAAAAATGGCAGACTCTGACTCAAGACTACAATTAACATTAATAATAGTGAAGTATGTGTTGGGTGGCTTCCAAGTTCCAACTCAGTTGACCCATTCAACCCGATCACCCATTAGCTAAATCTTTAAACTTGACCCATTTGAAACAAATCATAACCCAATTCAACCCATGAATAAGCAAGTAGTAGTTTCCATCTCTAATAATACGACCTACTGTATGAGTTGTACACTTATACTTCCAGATACCTTATCAATATCAAGTTGACGTGAATCATAGTTTTCATGCCGATATCATGTCATCATAGATTTATCTGCAATAAATGTTTTTAGTAATTAGTTTATCGTCTCCCAGAGTTTGTACCAAAACATAAATTTAGAAACAAAATAAAAATGCATATGTATGCTGCAGATGGTTATAAAAACCACATCTAATGACCAATGTTCAAACTATACATACTCCATGGAACAGAGAAAAAAACTTACGGAGTATTTACTAATCTTGTGACATCAAGCTTCTCATCAGATTCCACATCAGTAGCTTCACATGTATAAACTATAAAAAAGACCAGTGACCCGTGAACTGTTTTGCGTCTGGTCCTACACCTACTTTTCCAACAAAATGAACAACAATCTAAATTCCTGGTTCTTTTTGTTATTTGCAAATGTATAAACTATAAATTGAGAAAGATAATCACCTGTTTTGCACGACCCGTTACCTGACAGATTGACCAAACAGTCATTTGGAAATTGAAACGACCAGTGACCCTTGACCTACATCTTCTGTTACATTTTCGGTAACGTGCAAGAGTATTGTATCTTCAGTTGGTTGAGCAATGACGGAGTAGAAACTCTTACTTATTTCACACAATGTGCCACAAACAAAGCAAAATAATAATGATCGGATGGTAGGTATTATGAGATGGAATAAAACTAACTCACCCCTCTGCCACTGGAAACACCCGCTAACAGGTTTCAAGAATTTTATCGTCACCGGGATGTGCCCTTGTGGTGTCTTCATAAGGGGAAATGGTGTGGAGCCCGTGACGGCTTAATAGATCAGGTTTGGCTTATACTTGGCTTCACTCATGAGAGAAATAGAATCTGCATTTCACATTGTTGCTAGCTTTGTGTGCAACCACCTGTTTCATGTTCATAGTTAAGATTCGGGTTAAGTTAAACAACAATATTGCTACTATTTAACTACACATGTGCTTAAAGGATAAGATAATAAGCACTTAGAAGTAGTTTGGCGTCAAAAAGTAGCACGCATTTTACCATTGTTGTTATAGCCATTGAGGCTTGATCAACTTGAAACGGGTCATTTTGGTGACCCGTAAATAGTGTCACCCGTAAGTGGGTTAGGCTAGGGCCGAGTCAGGTTGTGTTGACCTGTCAACACTTTTTCCTGCGAGTTATCAAACAATCTTAGTTAGTACAATAGTAGTATGAAAATCCCACCTGCCATAGATTAGATAATTAAGGTCAAACTGCAACCAATACGCATCAACATCAATAAGTGTGATCTTTTTAATCCCCAAAGAAATAGAAAATACAATAATCATTTAATCCCTAAACGAAACAAAAATACAAAAATCACACAGTTCATCACAAAACCAACTTGGCAAAAAAAAAAAAAAAAAAAAAAAAAAAAAAAAAAAAAAAAAAAAGCTTCAACAGGAAAAAGGTATTTTACTCGCAGCCATTCCAATCAGCACCATGAACGATACCAGAAGAACCTTGCCAAGGTGTGAATTTCTATCATGACTTTTGGGCTGTGAATTTCTATCAAAAAGCACATAAAAGATAGCCCATAACATTCTAAATAGGTACCTTTAACATCTAAAGTGAAGCCTTTGGTTGATCCACTGGAACCATAAGCCCAACATTATGCACCTGATTCAGACAAAACATCATTTATTAAACCAATGAGGCTCGTTAATGTACATATAGAATTATATAGACAATTACACACGAACCTCAAGGAAAGTGAGAGGCCATGGCTCTTTAGTCGTTCAGCTTTTTTCCCATTTACTTTGTATTTAACAATTTCACATGATACAAAATCTGAATGATTCAACCATTTCCTTTCCATTACACATCTAATGTTCCCTGTATATTCAAAATCCATGTTCATTAACCTTGTAAAAACACATTGACCTTTTTTTCATCACCTGTTTTGCACGA
The DNA here is from genome assembly GCA_021014915.2 of Artemisia tridentata subsp. tridentata. Lineage (NCBI taxonomy): Eukaryota > Viridiplantae > Streptophyta > Magnoliopsida > Asterales > Asteraceae > Artemisia > Artemisia tridentata. The sequence continues at coordinate 193,871,749 of CP139507.1, forward strand.
CCCGTTACCTGACAGATTGACCAAACAGTCATTTGGAACTTGAAACGACCAGTGACCCTTGACCTACATCTTCTGTTACATTTTCGGTAACGTGCAAGAGTATTGTATCTTCAGTTGGTTGAGCAATGACGGAGTAGAAACTCTTACTTATTTCACACAATGTGCCACAAACAAAGCAAAATAATAATGATCGGATGGTAGGTATTATGAGATGGAATAAAACTAACTCACCCCTCTGCCACTGGAAACACCCGCTAACAGGTTTCAAGAATTTTATCGTCACCGGGATGTGCCCTTGTGGTGTCTTCATAAGGGGAAATGGTGTGGAGCCCGTGACGGCTTAATAGATCAGGTTTGGCTTATACTTGGCTTCACTCATGAGAGAAATAGAATCTGCATTTCACATTGTTGCTAGCTTTGTGTGCAACCACCTGTTTCATGTTCATAGTTAAGATTCGGGTTAAGTTAAACAGCAATATTGCTACTATTTAACTACACATGTGCTTAAAGGATAAGATAATAAGCACTTAGAAGTAGTTTGGCGTCAAAAAGTAGCACGCATTGTACCTTTTGTGAATGTGTATCTAGGCGTGATTGTATTATTGAATATTAGCTATGGTAGATACATGTTCATTAGGCTAATATATGGCTTTATTTATAGCCTTTTGAGATGAGCATTAAATTTGAAAATCCATTCCTTTCTTGTAGGTTTATCTAAAACACATATATAGCTTTATTCTATAAACGTATTTTTAGAGTTTATATGATGTATATTGTGCCTTGGATATAAAATAAAAGTTACCTTTTCCCCTTTCATGACATGAAATCGATATTTTATGATTCTAGTCTATCTCTTGATAATTATAAAATTGAGTATATTATTAGAATTGAGTATATTCTCATTATACATGAAATCGATATTTTATTATTCTAGTCTATCTCTTGATAATTATAAAATGGTAACTCTTTCAATGGATATGTGTTTCAAGATGCATCTTCTCAACACATTATTAAGAAACGATTTGCTACAAAATATGTTCTCAGTATGTGTAGTTGAAAAACAACTCTCTTGTTAACTGTATTGTGATGTGCATATCTAACAATGTAATTTCATTGGAGAGTTTAAACAAAATACAAAATATCTAATATTGTAACTAACTCTTGATAATTATAAAATGGTAACTCTTTCAATGGATATGTGTTTCAAGATGCATCTTCTCAACACATTATTAAAAAACGATTTGCTACAAAATATGTTTTAAGTATGTGTAGTTGAAAAACAACTCTCTTGTTAACTGTATTCGTGATGTGCATATCTAAGAATGTAATTTCATTAGAGAGTTCAAAGAAAATACAAAATATGTAATCTTGTAACTAAACAGCAAACATCAAGATACAAAACTGTAAATTATCATATTCATATATGTTAATTACTTGCTAAAATAAAATATATGAGCAATACATTTTAAATTTAAACCAAAAAATACTTTGAATTTTTTAAATGTTAAGAACACACGACATAGATAACTATTCGCTTACGACAATTATTTTAACTAAAAATAGATAAGCAGATAACCAAAACAGTGCAATGTACTAATATTGATGAGAAGTCTATGACAGAAATTTAGAAGTGTAATAAATTGTTAAAGCAAATAAAAACACTGAAATGAACATTAGTTATGTTTTTCGCTGCTTTCCTCGTTTAGGCCACCGGCCGGTGATTCTTTATCCATTGTTGTTGAGAGAGCATTACTGTTGCTTGTATTGTCGTTGTTAGCATCATCCAATTGAATTACATTATCACCCGTGATATCGACAATGGCTGCTTGCACATTGTCCACTGCATCTATGGATGGAACAATGTTATCATTTTTTGGTTCCTGGTAAAGTTTGTCAAAAGAAACAAAAGTTTAGATTATATTGTTAGTTAGAATTGTAATGTGTTTGTTGCCATCTAAAAATACAGTGCACAATACCTCATCCATGTCACCAGAGTCTGTTTCAAATTCATCGCCTGAACACATAGAGTCATATTCCAAACCCTGATCATCCTCATCATCATCCTATTTTTACCAATTTGTTAAACGTTTAGTGTACATTTATTTGTAAATATAAACAATTGCTTAATATATCAAAATAGCAAATCAAGCAAACCTGTGCCCCTGTAAAACCACTTTTGAAATAGTCAATTATATCAGCATCCTCGGTCACCTTTTCCGCTCGATATATATAACTATTATTGATGTGGTTAGATTCAGAAAATAAAATTTTAAAAAGATATTTCCGTCCAATAATTTGATTGAGGACTTCTGGAAAGTAATCCTGTGTGTTCAGGCCTTCCTTCTCCATTATCTCCCACGCCGTTACATTTGTCATTTTATGCACATTCTTGTCGAAAATGACAACTTGTGCAGTACCACTACGATCAAATATTCGCGCAATTATTTTGAACCTACAAATATAGTATATTAATTATCAAGCGTAAAGAGTTTAAGCCATTACATTAACTTTCCATGTTTAAGGACGGATTAAAGTAATTTCACATATATAGAACAGGTTGTTTATATACCTCGAAGCAACTGCGAATGTCTCTCCATGTTTCTTACAGTACCACACCTGCTTATGATTTTTTGACCCTGAATTGCCCTTCGAAACAACTGGTGTTACCCTGGTATTGCACGCTCTGCAACCCGTGTAGACCCATCCATTCTCATATTCTATACTATGAACTTTTGCATAAACCACACAATATGATTCCTGTGTTTAAATACAAAACCATATAAAAACATTATTAACGTGGTTTTGATCACATATACAATAGAAGTCATATCATATTTAAAAGGAATAAATTTTATCCTACCGGTTCAATGCTACGAATCATCCCAACCATCCTTTTTACACAACCGTGCATGAACTCCGTAGGAGTAACAACATGTATGTCAGGTGAATAATCTCCAATCATAAATTCACTCGCAACATATCCATCCTGCTCTTCATACCTGTGACATGTATAAATAAACTTGCCGATAAATTTAACATGTACTGTGTCTAAAGCTAAAACACATATAGCACATAACAAATATAATCACCTTTTACGGAATGCCAACAATTGGGGCACATCCCTGTTTACAAATATCCTGGTGCCGAATAAAGCGTTATGTATTGATGGCTTGTCTGTATTGCACAACAGAGACAATGAATTTTAAAAAGCATTCATACGAAGTAAAAATGTTACCTTTGTGAACAAAATTTTAATACACAATAAATAAACTCACTATTCCAATATTTGACTTTTCCGAGCATCAACAGGATGTCTATATGGCCAAGTTCAGCACGCTTGTTGTCGTAATCATCCCACATTAATGCCCAATTGTCCCAAAATGTACAATCGAGTCTTAAAGATCTGCGTATCAAAGTGTTTATTAAATACATGAACACAGCTGAATACAATTGTATACATAATATGTTAATTAAATGAGAATAGATAAAGTATAGTTACTCGGCGTCTTCAACAACGATTGTCCTGCGTAGCTTACGACCACCAGCACTGTTCACAGTCACTGTTTTTCCAATTGCCACAACTGTACCAATAATATCTGGGAAAAAAAATTAAGAACATGCAATTAACCTTTTAAACACTGTAACACAATCTGCGTATTATGCATAAAATACACATACCAACACAATCATGTTCATGATATTCATTATTTGTATCCAGAATACTCGAGAATGGCTCGTTAATGAAGCCAACAAAGTTGTCATTGATGTGATCAATCCGAGTAGCTTCGGTTCCTTTATAGAAAGATATCTTCCATTGGTTTGGCAGCAATGGTAGCTTCCCAGCATTCTCCGCAACTCCAAAATTAGAGATCATGTAACATTGACCTTCTTGCAAAAGAGGTTCAAATTTAAACATAAACTCCTTCTTGATGTAAATCTGAACACGGTTCGACTGATCATACAATTCAAATATCAGATATTTTTAATAAATTTATACAAATACAAATATTTATAAACGTAATTCAAGACACCTCTTCATCCTGGAAAACACAATCAAGGCTGTAAGGATCATGTTCTTCATTGAGTTTGTGTGAATGCCACACAGAGATACACCTTCCTTTAATGGCCATGTTTAAATTCATTGGATTAATATCCTTAATGAGAGTCATTGACCACTCTTTAAGTACTGAACATAAAAAAATCATAAATAGATTATTTTCTTGCACTCTATTAAAATAACAATGTATATACATAAAAAATAAAAAACATGGTATTTTATTCTACTATATTAAAACCACAATGTATAATGCACAAATCATCTAAAATAAACCTGATGATGAATGTTTAGCAGTGGACATGTTCCTTCCATTGTATTTTTGTGTATGAGAATTACCTCCTACAAATACACAAAAAATTATTATGATTATGTAGTGTATATAAACTGGTTAATTTAAACTGAACTATATGCACAATGTTAGCACAAAACCTGATGGAAACTTCCCATAGGAGGACGTGTGCACCGCGGATATGTTGTTCATACGCGAAGGCACCGCTGATGCTGATGTCTGGTACCTCAAATCCTTTTGTTGATCTCTAATGTAGGGCAACCTTCTAGACTCAGAATTTGAGTTTGTTCTCCTATCAGTATCAGAATTCTCATATGTGGATCGTCCTTCAGAAGTGGTTGATTGATTAACAGCTTTTCTCTTCAATTGTTGTTCAGATCCTGTTATTCAATGGGTACAGATTTACCATGGTTTAAAATATGTAAACATGGAATATTAGTATATTATAAGAATGACTTTTGATATGAAAGCAAACATCTTTGAAACATGTTACCCGCATGAACTTGATATGCCTGCCCAAATTTCCTCTTTGCAGGTGATGTAGATACTGAAACAATTAGCAACATGTAAACATAATTTATTACTGGCCTAATCAAAATGTATTACCGAAATTAAAACGTATTCAACCCACTACCTTCAGATTGGCTAACAATATTAGAAACAGCTGTTTTAGAACCCCTACCAGGTGTATCACTTTCAAATATGGAATTTTCGAATACAGAAGATGGAGTATTTTGAACCAAACCTTCATCTGATTCAAAAAAATAAAAAATTAAACAACAGTCTACAAACACAATGTATAATGTATATAAATAAAACCTTAATAAAGATGGTACCTGTTGATTGCAACACATTATTAGAAACATTGTGTACATCTGAATTATGGTTTCCGGTTCGTCCACCTGTTGTATCAAAACAACCTTGTTGATGAGTAACTAATACAAAGGCATAAAATTTACATTGTAAAATAAACAAAAAAAACGATGTATGATAACTTAAAACAACAAAATACCTTGGGAATAGGTTTTAGAATTGCGTTTATGTAAGCTATCATTCTTGTCAGGCTTAACAACTATACACAATTAACAAACGATCAGATTAATTAGACAACAATAGATCAAAACCACAACAACGTTAGAAACATTACAATGATTATACAACAAAGATATACAATCATGTAACAAAAAATAGTATCAACATCAGATTAATTATAGAGCAACTAAACAACAAAATATGTAAAGCATATGTAAAAACAAACCTTCTGAAAGAAACGATCACATTAATTAGACAACAATAGATCAAAACACAACAACGTTAGAAACATTACAATGATTATACAACAAAGATATACAATCATGTAACAAAAAGAGTATCAACATCAGATTAGTTACACAGCAACTAAGCAACAAAATATGTAAAGTATATGTAAAAACAAACCTTCTGAAGCAACAACGTTAGTTTTCTTATCAGACCCTCGTGCAAGCCTTGCAGAATGTCTATGGCGTTGCATTATTGACTATATTTTTATGAATATATGTTTCCGATTTTGATGCCCTGATAAATAAGAAACGTTATATTATGTTAATGTATATATATACTGTTAACACATATCGTAAAAATAGGAAGAAAAGATTTAAACAAAATATATTCTAAACTTATCTTCAAAGTATATCTTGAATAAATTAAACAAATATATACTATAAATAAAAACGAATATATACCGATTAAAACAAATACATATTGAGTATATCTTCATAAAACTCGGTAAACTACTTGGCAAAATAAACGTATATATTTTGTTTTAGAAAACAAATCAACAAAATCAATTTGGCATAATGGTAACAATACTTGCTAATAACCTAACAGATACATGGTTCGAATCTTGCATACTAAATTTTTAATTTCGGTATTAAAAAAAAAAAAAAAAAAAAAAAAAAAAAAAAAAAAAATTCGGTATAAAAAAAAAATTAGAATATAGGAATTTTGCCACGTGGCACTTAATGTCTGCTTACTGGGCATTAATAGCTGCTTACTGGGCATTAATGCCTGATTACTGGGCATTTAAGGGCGCTTACTGGGCATTATGGCATTTGATGACATCATACGCATATTGTTATATATTATATGTAGATATATACGGTCACGTTCAATGCAGAACCATTATTTTGTACAGAACTTTACAGAACCACTTTGAACCAATAAGAATTTAGTATTATTAAATATTTATATTTAAATGTAAAGGGCATGATAGTAAAAACTTATATTTACTTTCTTTTTGAATTTTTTCTTTATTAAAAATGTTTTTTAACCCTTAATTTTTGAAATTAAACTTTTTTTTTTTTTTTTTTTTTTTTTTTTTTTTTTTTTTTTTTTTTTTTTTTAACAGCATGCATGTTTTCAAAAAATCTCAAGTGCATATATGTTTTTTTATAAAATATGTGTTTAGTGTAAGATAGCATAACCTATTTTGCTATAACTAATAATATTCAGTCAAAAATCACACAATAAAACACTTCTTAACGTAGACATTGCATTTATACTTTTTAAAGTTTCAAACAAAAATCACAAAATAAAACCTCTATAATAATTCAAAAATCCTATACTTTAAACTACATTTCATTTGATTACAAGTAAAAAAACTAGTGACAAGTTTGTGTGTTCCATTGTGTAGTTTTACCATTACAACCGCTAGTGACAAACAAAACAAGTTAAAAAACAGGTTATCGACCATAGACGATTATAAAACATGTATGTTCACAACCATAAACATATATGTTCTAAACCATTTTCCTGTCAAATATATATGTTCACAACCATAAACATATATGTTCCAAAAACACATGTGCACGCTGCACATTTTTTATAGGCACCTGGTCTTGCTTTCTTGCTTTAACCGCAGATTAAGTGCAAAAATAATTATAGTCCGTATGTAATTCAATAACAATTGTTCGATACAGCTTTTTAAATGAAACCGAAAAAACAGATCTGCAAAATCAAAGATGCACCTATAACATATAAAAAAACATATCTATATAACTAACTAACTTCACTTTAACATATAAATTGAGTGTAGTGCTACAGATCAAACAAACACTATATACCTACAAAAGATCTACAACAATAACCAACAGATCAACAATAATGGTAACCTTACAACACATCTACAATTAACTTAACTATAAATATTGATCAACAATAATGATTTCAAACAATAACGATCATTGAAACCCAATAACATTATGAGGTTTTACAAAATGAACAATAACTAAAGTCAAAAGCCCATAGAATAGCAAATAGGAAACCAATGAAACAAAAAAGAGAACCTTGAAAGGATAGCCCACCGTCGTCCCAGTCGCCGCCGCCGCCGTCATTGTCCTCCTCATCCAGCCACAACCACCTATCTAAAGGATAAAACTCAAAACAAACCCAAACCATCACACAACCTTCGACACATATCTAAAGGATAAAACTCAAAACAAACCCAAACCATCACACAACCATCTCACAGCCATCGTCCTCCCTCTAAATCGGTTAAAGAATAAACGAAAACCCTTAGTCGCTTCGCAAGACTATGCACCTCTTAGATCTGTGACGAACTTCATCGGTAGAGTGAGGCGGCTTCGCATGATAGAAAAAAGTGACTCACATTCACATTTGGTGTATACGCAGGAGTAGTTTTGATGATATGGTGTAAATTTCCAATTATACCCCTCCGCTTTTATTCATGTATTACTTGATTTTTTTTATTAATTACAGTTATGCCATCTATAATATTAGCCATTGATTAGAAAAATAAATGGACCAGATTGATTTTAAGTAGTTCTGTAAAGTTCTGTACAAAAAATGAGTTGTGCATAAAACACTACACTATATATATATATATATATCGTTTATCGTAAAAGCTATGTGTTCAAAGCCGATTGTATCACAAATGCTCTCGTTTTTAAAACTCATGTCAGGTTTAAATTTTATCCATACGACATACATAAATCATTAAGTCGTTATATGTTTAGAACAAGTGGTGATATATATTTTCTTGTCTAGTTCTTTTAATATGTAGCCGAAATGTATTTTAAATGACCACTAGATCAACAAAAATTATGGAGTTACAATAGGTGTTATATGTGTGTCGAGGAGGGGGGGGGGGGTTACGGCCCACGCCAACACAAGGACTAGATTTAATATTTCATCACTTGGGCTTTTAGTGTAAAAGGGCCAGCGGCCTGTTAAGGAAAAAGAAAAGAAACCGAAAATAACAACCCAAGCTAAAGCTGATGGGCTTCGGCCCATGCACAAAGGTGTCCAGAATCTGTTTGTGAAAATACAAGTCCAACACATATTGGTCTTTTTTTTTCTTTCGCTGGAAAACAACATCAGTATACAAAAGTAGCTTTTGATCTAGCATTGTGAGGTTTACTTTGCTCATAACTTGAGCAATTTAGCGAGTGGCAACGAGTTGAGAACAAAGACTTCGACCAAGGTTTACGTTACAAGAGTGGCTAGTGTTGTGGTCTCGTTGTAAACCAACAAATCAAGCACCCAAGAGGGTGTTGCCAACGACACATAATGTTGTCTCAAAACAGGGCAAAGTGGGTGTTAACCACGTTTTTTAGGTACGTTCGTGACTGCCACACAATATCTTAGGCCACGACATGTCATTTCCCGCATAGAACTACTAGTTCAAGGTTATTTAAACCCATGATTCGCGAGAAAAACATAGGAGTGAGATAGGATTTTTGGGATACTTCCCATGGCATACATGGCCTTGCTAGACTTTGAGTGTCTAGGTGGTTCTTAAGTCGAGTACCACTCGACCCAATCACAAGCACAAATACAACCATGGGCATAAGTAAACTAAAACGGCAAGGACCAAGACATATGAACCTTACTATACTCGATTACAAACTCATTTTGAAGGTCGAATTTTCCTTATAGACATAAACACAAACACATCGCGTGCATATTTTAGGATCACAACTCGGCTAAACTAACTTCTTAACTCAAAACCACCAACATTCGAGCACCATGAATCATCACAGTAGCACATTTGTAAATGACTCAAACCAATCCAAAGTCTAACATTAGCTTTAACAATATGACAACGCTTAGTATAACAATTTAACTCGACCACAAGAATGAACATTCGACACAACAAATCAAACAACATCATGATTCTGAGCCAATAACTAGTTTCTAAATAATGTTACTAGTTTCAAAAGTCACTTTTAAACCACACCACAACCAACCATGAGTCGACATAATAACTGATAACCAGAAAATCATAAAAATCACCAGAAATACATATCATTCGATTGCTTCAAAAATGAAAAAAAGAATCACAAGATTTTCAAGAACAAAACAACAAGATTGGGTTTAAACCTTACAAAGGATTGAAGATAGATCGATTTCAGGAGTCACCACAGAAAACCCACTCGATTCCAAGCTAGCCACACCCTTCCTTCTCCCCTTGATTCACTCTACTGAGATATTGTTTGAGGTGAGATTGATGTTCTTGGTGTGACATTGCTTCTCCTGGAACCGAGATTCTTAAGGGGTAACTAATGGAAGTCTCTTGACTCCCTTTTGATCATCAAGAAAAGAGGTTTCACTTGTTTTAGCTATTATCTCTTTCTTTGGCTTCGATTTCTTGAAGGTTGACTACTGTGGATCGATATTTGAATCCGACAAAAGCTTTGGAAAAAGCTAAAAGCACCAAAGTATCACCTATAGATGGTGATAGATGAAGAAGTGGTAGGTTTTTCTGGGTTTCTTCAATAAAATGGTCAATGGATTCTTGATCCTGTGTGTTGTGAGTATCGAAGGAGAAGAAGGAGGGTTAGAAAAGAGTTTTAGACCTCACATGTTAGGGATAAAGAGTGTTTTTATTTATTTGTTTTAAAGTTTATAATGTATTGAGTGTACCCCGTGTCTCGTTTAGTTGAGGTAAAATTATGGCACCTCGGTTTTCACGTAAACGTGAAAAATATAATTCTGAAGTCGTTTTTACAATACTGATGTAAAATAAATTTGTTGACTCCTAAAAATAAATCTTTAAAGTTCAACCTTTACTAAAGTGGTGTCGGTACGCGTGTGGTGTCGATTTTTCAGAAAAACAAGATAACCTCTCGTTTTTGTTACGTTAGTGTCTGAAATTGTCAGAAAGTGATAAATTCACGTTTACTGATAAATTAAAATAGATTTGGTGAGTTATTGTACGCTACTGCGTGCGGGTTTGCTTCCCGTAATAAATATGTAAACACATAATTATTCAGTTTGGCAGTTGTGTAATAATAAATAGGCATTTATTATTAAAATATTTGTGTGAAAATTACCATTTGTCACACCTACTCTAACTTGGACTCCAAGATTACAATAGTATAAATACAAGGCCTTTGTGTTCATTCTTTTCTAATCTTGGTTCGCCTAAACAACCCTAACTTCTTCTTCTTCTCCCCTCTTGCTCTCAAACGATAGTACACCCTATTCCTAAGGGTTTTTGATTTTTTGGTGATCAAACAAAGTGTTTTGGTTGTTATTGTGATTCAAGAACCTAGTTTTTCGCATCGAAACGTTAGTAATACGTAGGGCTGAGCAAACGGACCGTTCCAACGGGACCGAATGAGACCGGACCGAGACCGACCTGACCGTAGGACTAGCGGTCCAGTCTCGGTCTGGAGTTTTTCCTTATTTCGGTCTCGATCCGGCCCGGTCCGGTCTAAAAATCGACCATTTTGCCTTCTTTGAATGGACCGACCGAAAGACCGGACCGGACCGAGACCTACCGGACCGGACCGAACACATTCGGTCTCGGTCTTGGTTTTTGGGCAATTTCAGTCTCGGTCTTGGTCGGTCGGGTCCGGTCCGGTCCGGTCTTCGACTGATGATCAGCCCTAGTAATACGTGTGTACAAGAACGTAGAACAAACACCTCTTGTGTTTGATTTGTCTTGGTCGACTTTTTGGTAAAGTCGATTATATAAACCCTAATTGATTAGGGTTTTGGTTACTTGAATCTTTAATTGTTTGGAATTGCTAAAAGGTACGCATCACTTTATGTTTCGGTTAACTAATTACAAGTATTATGATTCTTACACTTCCGCTACGAGCTTATTGATGTTTATATGTTTATTATATCTTATTGATGTTTATATATAAATTCCAACAATCACTATTTCACCTACTGGGTTGTGGATTTCCATATCCCCCTTGCCAAATGCACGACAGTGACCCGTTCTTTTGCTCTCACAAGAGCACATTATTGCTCTACATGGTGATAAATTTCATTCATGATTCGATAAAACTTCAACTTGCAGATAATTATTGAAGTACGCCGAAATCTCATATCATGAATAATTGCGTGAAAACATTTTACAAACAAAATATAACACCATATTAAAGTACACAAACTCACCTGATGTCGCTTAAAAAAAAATCTCGTTGTTCTCTAATTACACGAACATTTCCATTTTACTATAATTCTAACCTAGTGTGGGCAAAATTTTACTGACCCTAGTCAATTGCTTGAAGGTCAAACACGCTGAATGCTTATTTTCCATTAAACCTGTAAAGCTACTACGGAGTATATATTTTTACTTGAGAAAAACATTAAACTAGCTAGTGATTCAAAGTCCAAACCAGTCAATATAGGGAATTATTGCTTAAGCTAAGACCCCTTATTAAAACGTCCTACCAACCTCTCTGGCAAAAAATGTTATATAAAACCAGCAGTGGAACTAGGGGTTTCTCGTGGGGTCACGAGACCCCGATGAAATTTTAATTCTTAGAGCATAGGGTATGGTCACTCAAGGTTAAAGTTTCACTCACGCTCTGTTCTCGAGTTTTTTTTTTTTTTTTTTTTTTTTTAAAGAATAGAGGGGATGAGAAGGGAAATCAAAAATATAGGTGTTCTTAAGTTTTTTTAAGAAGAAAGAGGAGGGGACGGGAAGGTGGGAGGGAGGGAATGTATGGGCTTTCTTGTGTATATCTGTTCCGTCCAATTTTGGAAGGATTAGGAGGGGAAGCAGGTTATTAACATATTGGGCTTATGTAAAATTACAAATATATCCTCATTATTATCAAGTGAAACTTCTTCCCTTTATTTCTGGTTTTATCTTGTCTTGTTATCAAGACTTTCGTGCTTTTGTTTACTACATGATAAGGTATACGAACTTTAAGAGGTATCTTATATTATCAATTTGCTTGTTTAATGAAACAAATTTCGTGTTGAAGATAACATATTGATTGTGTGATGTCATATTCTGGGATTTGATTTTACATGAGTTGCCAGTTTCATGGTTATCACAAGTATGGATACTGGTAAATTTGGCACATTAGTAAGATGTATCTCAATGATCAAAGATTCCAATTACATGGTTTTAATTTATCTTGCTTAAGGAAAAGAACAATCACATTCTAATGTTATGTATACTAGGCGAGCACCCGCGCCTAGCGGCAGACAATTAACGATATGCGATATTGTGGTAAGTGTTTTGTATAACGTTGCCAGTTTCACGCGTTCCTTTCGAAATGTATGCATTATATTAACCCTGCTTCAAGGGGTGTTTGGTATTGTTTTTTTAACCCGTTCCAATTCAAGGGGTGTTTGGGATTGATTCAAGATCTGCGTATTTTGGGATAAAATTGACACCTACCCTCAAATAATCATATACAAATACTATATGTTGGATGGGTTATTTTTAAGCAACTTAGTGGCTTTTGCTAAGCAGGAAATATAAGCAATCCGAAACACAAGTTTAAACTTGGTTGTATATTTATATAGTTACTGGTCATATAATTAGTATAGTAAGCGAATGTTAGTATTTTTTTTTTTTTTTTTAAGCTTTATAAAAGATGGCTGCTAGGATGTTTGCGAGAAGTGTTATTTTTTTTATTCAAGGATACATTCGCCGGTGAATGTACGTTGATTCGTGATTGTAGTTTCTGTTAGATAATTGACAAATGGTAGAAAAAATAAAATCGCAAGCATAATAATCGATCACCAAAATGAACTCAATATGTCTTAAATAAGTTTGGATGTATATCTTTTTTGAAAATAGTTGATTTGTTTATAACTTATCCATTGTACTCGTTTAGAGAATACATGATTTGTAACTTATTATGGAGTTTATTGTTAATTGTCAAGATGAATACTTTCCAAAATTTCCAAAATGAATACTTTCCAAACTTTCCAAAATTCCAAAATGATAGGCAATAGGCAATGTCTAAACGCCATTCCACTTTCAAGTTTGACTTCGTTATAACTTGTCTATATCTTTTCATATATAAATCAATAGAGGAGCAAGGTTTTGACTTTGTTATAACTTGTCTAACTTTCTATTAAATGTGTCTTGATTATAATATTTGGCCAAACTTTTTATTAAATGTGTCTTGAACCATGAACAAAGTCTCCAACAATAAAGAACTTGCATAATTTAGTAACCAATTTTATTTAAGGTGTATAAAATGAGATTAAACCTTGATAGTAGTTCAAACAATGGTCGAGCTTCGTTAAAAAACAATATACCCACGTCACAAACGCAAGCCAAATTCGGCATTGCATACCATACACGAAAGTAAATGGCACACATCGTTTATATTTGTGATTCAAAATAAGAATCCATATCGTTATTTTTTCATCGTAAATGGCACAAATATATTGTTCCAAATAAGAATCCATATTTATCATCATAAATGGCACACATCGTTTACATTGTTATTTTTTTAAAGAATGAAACATTCAAATTATAAAATAATAAGAAGATGAAAGTTCAATACGAAACAATATTTATCTAAAGAACAAATAACAAGATCTCAACCATCCATCCTTCTTTCATCTAACGGTTTAGATTAAAATGAACAAATAATGAACAAATACACTGAGGGGCATTTTAGTCATTCAATATTTTTTACCTAACCCCCTAAACACACACATTGTACACACACTCACACTCTCCTCTCTCATATCTCTTTCAGATCTGTAATTATCTCAGATCCCCTAAACCTCCGATCTGTGGCGGTTTGTGGTGGCGGAACCTTCACCGGATTCCTGCTCAGAAAGTGAAGTTATCGATCAGTTTTCAAGCACAAGTGAAGAAGATGTTGACATAAATAATGCCTAAAAACATTATTCATATCTCTATGTTTTAATGATCACAAAATATAAACTCATTAAACATAAACTTATTAAATAAACAAGTATTTAGTTGTAAATATTCACTTCTACAACTTAATCACTTAAGGTATGAATAAACAAGTGCTTAATGCATTATATGATCAAAGGAACATTTTCTTAATAACTAGATTTTTTATAAAACATCAAAAACATTTTATATATTTTTGAAAAACATTTTTGGCATTAAATAAAAATGTTTAATCTTTTATAAAAATATGAATTCAAATTTTTAACCAAAATCAGTTAAAATGTTCCAGAAAAACCTTCCCCACAAAAGGACAAAATTGGCCAACGGACAGAAGGGGCGGCCCCCTTAATTTTACTAGGCGGCCCCCTTAATTATTAAGGGGACCGCCCCCGCTCCAGTAGACTTTCAGCTGTCCAATTTTTCTCCTATAAATACCAGTCTTCTCCTGGACTTTTACTCACCTTTTGCACACTAAAACTTTCTGTTTTAAATCACATTTCATATCTTCAAAATCCTTTGATCATATAATCTTAAGCTTTGATTTCTAAGTGATCCAAGCTTCCTCCATTCAAGTGCAAAAGAAGAATACTCCTTCAACAACTAAAGAAGAAGTATTGCAACTTAGATACCTAAGTTGTTTGTGTCATCACATATATTTGTATATAAGTTGTGTATTGTTATTAGATAGTTGTGTGTATAATTATTTGGGATAGGTTAGTGTGTAAGTAGAGAAGTTGTATTGTTAAGGTGTGTAAGTAGTGAAGGTGTGAAGAAGTAGTAGTGAACATAGGTTGTGGTTAGTCGTGAAGTGTCGTGAAGAAGTTGTGAAGAAGTCGTGAAGAAGTCGTGAAGAAGTTGTGAAGAAGTCGTGAAGAAGTCGTGAACTAGTCGTGAAGAAGAAGGTGTGATTAAGTCGTGTTTAAGGTGTGAGATTGGTTCTAGCTACGATTAGAACTCAACATCTAGCTTTGTGTCGTTAAGCCGGTGTAAGCTAAAGTTGTGTAAAGGTTTTCTCCGCCATAAGGGAGCTTGTTGACATAGTGAAGAAAACTCTCGAGTTAGGTGCTCGGGGAGTAGAGTAGGGCAAGGAAGGTGTCCTTGTAGCCGAACCACTATAAATCTCTTGTCTCTCGGTTAGATCTTTCCATCTCTAGCTTTCATTTCATTTTATTACCTTACTTGCATTACTTAGTTATATTTACTTATATACGTATTGTTCATATTGTTCAAGAATTGAGATCACATAAATTCGAATCTAAGTTTTAAAAAGAAAATAAAGTTTTCACAATAAATTATTAAAAGGACATAAAACTATTCAACCCCCCCTTCTAGTTTTCCACAGAAGATTCGGATTTTGAAAGATGGCAGTTTTCCGGCGAGACTCGCCGGAGTTTTGATTGCTCCGATGGTTCTATATCCGATGAGGAAAGTTTAATCGAAATCGCGCTATGTTGGTTACAAAGATTTTAAAGATGAATAAAAAGAAGAAATAAAATTTTCTTGCAGGAAAAGGTCGCCGGAATCTGTGTTATGGTGGCCGGAAATGAATGAGGAAGAAAATATGATAAAGTCGATATATCTGTGGGGTCTATCAAGTGTTCAAGATTCAATGTTAAAGCATAAAATATGATAAACTTGCAAGTTTCAACGCTATTTGATATTCGTTGAATGTGTTCTTATCTTGAATTAATAGAAGATAGATATGTCGAGTTAATTGTAAGAAAGCAGTCATCAACATGTGGTAAAAGGTATGTAAAAGTCAAATCATGACGCACGTGGTATTACAAAGGATGTCATTTGTTAACTGATATTATCAACCACAGTAAAAGACAATAAGGTTTTTAAGAAAAAAATTGTTTTAATGCTTTGTATATTTTTTTTTGAGACGATTTGTCATATACTAAAATACTAAAAAATCCCATGTGATGCACAAAAGAATCTCATGGGATTCACAATGAATCCCTTGAGATTCATACTGAATCCTATAGGATTCACAATGAGACCCTTTGAGATTCGTATTGAATCCCATGTGATTTCATACAGAATCCTTTGTGATTTATTGACATGATAAATCATACAGAATCCCATATGATTTCATACAGAATCCCTTGAGATTCATACAGAATCTCATGTGATTTTGTACTTACAGTTTATATAAAGCTTTATGAAAATCCCATGGGATTTATACAGAATCCCATGTGATTCTCTCTGATCCCTTGTGATTCATATAGAATCCCTGGGGATCCATACAGAATCCCATGGGATTCACCCAAGAATCCCATGGGATTCACAATGAATCCCTTGAGATTCATACTGAATCCCATGGGATTCACAATGATACCCTTTGAGATTCATATTGAATCCCATGTGTTTTCATACAAGTATCAAACTCAAAAACAGTGATTTACTTTTTTTTACAAATCACTTGTGATTTTTTAAAAATAACAAATCACAAGTAATTATTTTACGAATCCCGTGGGATTTTTATGGACGGAAATTTTGAAAAAAAAAATCGTCTTTTTACGAATCCCGTGGGATTTTTCTGGATGGAATTTTTGAAAAAAAAAATCGTCTTTTTACGAATCCCGTGGGATTTTTTTACGAATCCCGTGGGATTTCTGGACGGAAATTTTGAAAAAAAAGTTCGTCGAAAGTATATAAAAGTGCATATCTATAGAAAGATGATTTAATTCTCGTCGCGATGATGTATTTTTCGTAGCTTGAAGATTTACCGTTTGCAAGATATTTTGTTTTTTAAAAAAAGGTGGAAAGTGGGTTTTTATATTAAATGGGCTAAAATGTCAAATTTGCCCTCCCTTTGTTATTTTTGGCTTCATCTCAGCCATTAGATGAAAAGTGGATGGATGGTTGAGATTGGCTTATTTGTTCTTTAAAGGATACATGTTTTGCAAGGATCTCAACTCATAATAAGAATCCATATTTGTGATTCCAACGCAAGCCAAATTCGGCATCGCATACCATACACGAAAGTAAATGGCACGCATCGTTTATATTTATTGTAAAACAAGATGTTTTACTTTTAACAAAAACCAAAAACATTAAATTTATTCTTCATCACTCTCACTTTGATCAACTAAACAATAAACTCGTTTCCGACCAAGATTGATAGGTTTACTCGTTTCTTCTTCTTCCTCATCTTCGTCATCACTTGATATGACAATGACGTCATCCCAATTCCGATTAATCAGATTAGGATTGAAAAAAGGAATAGGATGTGGAGGAGGGGGATGAAGATGGTATAAAAAAACAAACAAGTTGTGTCAATGCACATTTGATATAGATCATATAAAAAATAAATCAATTTCTTACCTGAAGGTCATCTTCAACATTCTTTTCATTTTGCATTTCCATTATTTCTTTTAGTGAAATGATTTCTTGCATGAATGTGTGTTTATATAGGCAACAGGCAATGTTAAATTTGAATTTTCCCTTTTCCCGCCTTGAATGATTTGATATTGAAATCGAAATTGGCATTGTCTATCAATGTGTTACAAATCGTTTCCTATTATCTGTCCAGCGTATTGTCACACGTAAGATGAATACTTTCCAAAATTGAGTTTATTGTTAATTGTCCAGCGTATTGCCAATTTGAGTTTATTGCTTTCCAAACTTTCCAAAATTCCAGCGTATTGCCAACTCAAGCACGAATTTGAACATCAACGAAATCATTTTCCCGCCACATTTGATTGGCATATACTTTCCATATGGTGAGTTCAATGACAGACATTCATTTGATTGGCAGGCATTCATTACTTTCCATTCGTCCTATGAACTCACCATCAATACTTTCCATTCGATACTTCCCATTTAATCACCATTGACCAAGCATTCATTGAGCATTCGATTTCCATTCATTGACAAGGGCAAAATGGGCATTGACTAAAATTTCAGTTTTTCACTTTTCACTTGACCATTTTTACATTATAAGTAGTTAAGATTATGCACACGTAATAAACAAGTGATTCATGTCAGTCATTGGCTTTTGAGGGTATATTGGTAATTTGGGTAGCTTTCTTTATTTTCCTTCTAACATAAAATAAAAACACAAGAACACAAATAAAAATAACCACTTTCTTTACAGTGCCATTCCTTAGTTTACCCTTCCCATCCCATCCCCTTCCATTCTTTAAAAATTTGACTTGAGAACAGAGCGTCAGTGCCACGTCAGCAGCACATCAGCTTTAACTTTTTAACCTTAACTAAAAAAAACACCCCTTATCATAACTAAACCTTAACTCAACTATAACTCAACTATTTTCAAAATCAACCCTCTAAACTAAAACTAATACTTCATTTAATAAATAACATAACATTTAATCTTAAACATTTTACAATACAAATTCATTCAAATACGGTAATAAATGTTACATAAAATACACTACGATACGCTACCATACGAAATACATAAGCATAATTTAATCTGAGTGCTCCCCGCATGCAGAATCCTACGAAGGAGACCTATATGTAGGAAATTCCTCAATGAACGCCAACCGTTCTGCTTCTTCCTTCCTGAGTTTCTCCTCCCACTCTTGTTGAAGCTTTGCTTGCTCTGCTTTAAATTCTCTGAACGTCTGTTCGCCAACGCTCATGTTATACAGCTGTGCTGCAGTTAAGCCAAAAGGATTATCTGCCTCGTCGGCATAACCCGTAAATGGGGGAGACTGTTGTTGCTCAAGAAATGTAGGTGCATTCAATGAAGTTGATGCACCTAGCCCTATTTGAGTCAATTGTTGTGATACATAACCAACCTCTTTGTTTTCTTCGTAGCTCTACCGGATTTTGTTGCTAATGTTGGTTTGTATCTGTGTAACACAACCCCACAACGTGTCACTAATGGCCTCGTCTTTCTTCCTCGTTCAAAAATTGGTCAATCAAAAATTTTCTTTCTGGAGAAATGTCTGTGCAATTGCCGTATCGTTGTCTCATATGCTCTTTTTTTTGCTTTTGCAACATGAAACTGATTGATAACCTCAATAATAGCCTTTTGACGATTAGCATCTTCTTTATCGCATTGTTTTTGAACAAACACTTGCATTTCTTTGACGGAATGTGGCAGACAACAAGCCATAAGGGGCGTTTGTTGTATTTTTTTTTTTTTTTTTTTTTTTTTATTATTAATAGTGTAAGGGAAGTGTGTGAAATTAGCTTGTAAACATTGGTATTTATGGATGCTTTTGAATTCTAATTCAAACTAGCCGTTAAGTGGGTGTTTTGAAAGTTTTTTAACATAAACTAGCCGTTTAAGAACCAAGGGGTTTTTTTTTTTTTTTTTTTTTGAATTCAAATATTAGTAGACGTTAAAAGGGGCAAAAGTGTAATTTTTTTTATTTGAAATAACCCTTCACGCAGCGTTAGCTGCTTAACGCATCTCCTTCACTTGGCCTTTAACGTGGATACCCGGTATGGTAACGCAGGCTTTAACGCGCCTGCGTTAAGCTTTCACCCATGCACCAAGTGATCATACCGTGTGCTCTTAAGGAATCCAGTATTTTCCTAAATATACCTGATCCAAAATAAGTTGTTTTCTATTTATTGTTTCATTAGTCCATCAGCGGTTTAAAATTCAACTTAATATTCAATTAAATTCAATCGTTTCAATGAGACTGTACTTTTTAATTTTTTTTTTATTCTCAGAGCATCTCCAATGTTTTACTATAGCAATTTATAAACTTCACATTTTATAAACCTATTGGCACTATGCTTAAACTTTGTAAATATTTATAAGTTAAAGATGTATTTAATGAGTTACATGCATTTTCTTGTAATGAAAAGGTTCATAAACTTGGAAAGATATCGCTTGCCAAAAAGTTGAATTATATTTTTCTCGCTGCAAGGCTTAGGTGGCTTACTAGTTTTACTTTTAGCTTGAAATAATTAAATTTACTTGCCCAAAATTTACTAAATTTCCATGCGAGCTTCACACATGAGGACATTTTTGACATTTCAACTTGTCTTCTTTTCCTTCATCTTTTTCAACAAGTGTTCTTCCCTTCATCTTCTTCATCAACTATTTGTCTTTCACCAAAACTAGGATACTTTTTGAACATTAGCTTTTAAAAGGCTAAGGTTGTGATTAAACTCTTACATCAAATTGTAAAAAAATATATATATATAGTTTCACAATTGTTAACAAGCTGTCATCTATCACATTCACATTTAAGCAAAACACTTTTCGACATCTAAGACAATGCTAACTGAAATTAAGGTTTTCTTTCGTCATATAAAGCACTAATCACTTCAACTTTCTTTCATGCGGGTAGTCTTGGGAAAGTAATCACGGACCAAGAAACATGCATGACTCATCGGGAAATAACATTGTCACCATGACATCACAAAGATACTAGCTTGTGAATATACTACCTTGACCACTGAATGCTAAATCCATGTTCATATCTTCATAGTGAAAAAAAGGCTCAGTAGCGTTCGATAATGTAGCAGTTTCAGCAATGGGACTTGAGGAGTTACCATCCGGAAAAAATTGGGAGTTAAAGTTGAGGAACATATTGGAGTTATCTTCAAAAGGAATTGATGAAGATGTAGAAGGCCCATATTTGGAATTTCCATTAAACTCTAAAGTATGAGCCAGGGGCTGAATGGAAGTCCTTATTTCGGGTTGTGTAGCAGTGCTTTGAAAGATGTCTTTCATAAAAACGCACTCTTCATCGTAGGATGGAATGTAGTCAATCGTTGGTAATTCATCTGGAGGGATTGCAGTGACATTTCCTACAATGACACTATTGGTACTTGTAGTTGTAGGCAGTGAAACATTGGTGGTAGTGGTGTTTGTAGTAGGGGTGGAAGCAATGTCCCTAATATAGTCGTGTAGAAGAGTGGATTTTGGCTTTCTATTTCCGGGCTCATCTTCGCTGGTCCTATTTTTTCGCGTAGTTTTTTTTCTTGTTGTGGCATTCCAATGATTTTTAATTGCGTTTTCTGTCCTCCCAGGCAGGAGTTTCGCAATTACAGACCATTTAGTGCGCATTCTCTTATGTGCTTCAATGAGAATTCGTTCTTCTTCTTCAGTCCAATCATCTGTCTGAAAGCAAAAATCCAAGGAAAAGACCACATTAATTATGCATTTTACAATGTCAAAAATAGGGGAACAATCCTACCTGAAAAGGACCTTTTTTACTTAAAAGATTGAAACAGTTTTGTATCAAAATTATGTCAAAACACACAGAAATGAACACCCGATATCGAGCTTCGGTCAAGAAAAAAGACAATGATGCGCTAGAAACACATTTACACGATTTATTTACCGGACATAATGAGGTTACTCAAAAAAGTTTCAATTATAGACGAGCCATACAATTGCATTTAAGAATAATTAAACGCTTAGGAGAATTTTCAAATGTGGCCGTCTATAAATTTCGGAAAGTTGAGATTTAACAAAACATATGTCAAATATATACATTTTTAGAAGTTCAAAAAGTATTTAGTTAAACTGAATTTTGAATGATCATCTTCCAACCTTCTTAATAGATGAGAAGTAAAAAATAAAATAAAAAATGATCTAGTCGCTTAAAAGAAAATTAAACAAAATCCTTTTAACATTTCTGAAATTAATATACAGATAAAAACTAAGCACATTAGTTAAAAGAACTGCAGAAATGGTAGTCGTTATATAGTAAAGAAAAAAACCTTAATGTCCGGACGCAGATTATTGTACCATCGCTCGCGACATTGTTTTCCAGCTCTACCTTCCATGAACTCAGAGATCAAAGCCCAATTTTTCGTACCAAAATCCGAAACAAGCTTAGACAGTTTGCTTCATATAATCGTAGACATAAAATTCAAGTTTAGTATCAGCAAATCCAACCAAAAAATAAATAAATAACAAGAATTCAAGAAAGTAAGCTTAACCTGTCCTCTTCAGTTGTCCAAAGTCTCTTTGTATAATTCCTAGACGTGTTGGGGACACCGTCTGCTATCGGGTTTAGAAGACTGATTACTTGGTTGCCAAAATCCAGAACCATGCTACCAGCACTTAAGCTTCTATCAATGGCCAAAGATGGG
The DNA here is from genome assembly GCA_021014915.2 of Artemisia tridentata subsp. tridentata. NCBI lineage: Eukaryota > Viridiplantae > Streptophyta > Magnoliopsida > Asterales > Asteraceae > Artemisia > Artemisia tridentata. Next base: position 193,894,270 of record CP139507.1, read on the forward strand.
ACATCGCCACCTCCTTGAAACGAGCTGGCAATCCCTCCACTAGAAGAAAATAACTCACCAAATGTACTTGAAGGGATGAATGTCCCTTGGTAATTTTCAAAGTTTTGATGAATTTGATTCAATACAAATTCATTTGGGGATGGTAACTGAGGGGTGGGTCGATATAACGAAGGAGAATCTAGAAGAAACATTTGTGAATTCGGTAAATTTGGAAAGCCACCCCCTTGTCTACAGCCGTAAAAACCATTGTTACCACCACCTTCCATGAGAGAAAGCTTTAAACAATGTAGTTATTTGCGCAAGGGGAAGAATGTTACATCAAGAATAATGGTTTTTAGTGAGTTTATTCTATTTTTTTTCTAATAGAAGACATGAATTTATAGAAGAGTTACATGTACCAAAGGCAACAAATGTGTACACTATATTTGTTATCACATCCGTTGATCAGGAGGTTGATCCTACGGTCGGGAGTTCTTTTTGACAATGGCTATTGGACTCCCTTTCTTAGACATTAGCTGATGTGTAAAGATATCATTGGATCATGTATATATATAGTAAATTTATTTAAGAGAAATTACATGGTCGGTCCTTGTGGTTTGCACAAAGGCTAATGATTTGCACACTTCAAACAGTACTTTAAGCAGTTATATATGTATCATATACTGCTTTTAAAGACCGTACATTTTAGTGTGCGAATAAAAAAGGGTTAATTCTACATATAGGTAACGAACTTTCCAAAATTTTCAATGTTAGGTAATTTACTCTCAAAAATACTATGTTAGGTAACCAAACTTTCATCTTTGTTCAAAGTTAGGTAATTTTGCCCATTCTTGCAACTGGTAACCGGTTGTAGCCGGTTACCTATGTTTGACCGAGTGATAAAGTTAAAAAAACTCCCTTTTTTTATTTGACCCATACGTTTTCCCACTTTACCAATTACGTTTTCCCTCCAATTTGAAGAACCCTAATTCCCAAATTTCCAGAACCCTAATTCCCAAAATTCCATAACCCTAATTCTCCAATCCATGTAGTTAGGCATTTAGTGCATAATCCACTTAGAAGACTTTATTATTGCAAAGTAGGAACCCCATTAAGATTAGGCATTAAGGAAATTAAAAATGATGATGATGTTCAGTCATTTTTAACTTGTGGTTTTGAATCAAAATGGGTAGTTGATTTGTATGCTGAACATTTTGATGAAGATGCTTTAGATGCTAGGGACAAAGCAGAAGCCATAGAAGCTGAAGAGGGAAATGAGTCTAGTGATGCTTATTGTTCTGGTGATGAGGAAGATTTAGGTGATGTAGAATTATTTCATGAAGGTGATGAAAATGTTGAAATTAAGAATGTCAGTACCAAAGACCCATTTCTTAACAAATTGTGCTCTAATAGTGGTCACTTTAGAGGTTTCATTGATGAACCAGTCAATGTACATGCAATAGAAGTGTTAGAAGACCCAGATCATGTAGATGCTAAGTATAAAGCTAAGCCATATATTATGTATCCTAGACATGATCCTACACAGGATTGGGATAAAATGGAACCTATATTAGGAATGAGATTTGAGACCCATGAACAACTTAAACTTGCTTTAGCCAATTATGGGGTCCACAATGGGTATCAACTGTGGTTTGAAAGAAATGATTGGAAGCAATTGTTAGTATACTGTGGTAGGGATGTTAAGGCAGGTAGATGTGCTGGGGCTGCCACTTTAAAAAAAAGATCTGAACAGAGGAAAAAAAAAAGATGGTGAGGGTTGTTCAAAAAAGGGCAGGGTTAAAAAGAAATCTGTTAGGTCATGTGATAAGCAAAAAAATGTCTGTGGTTTTAGATTATTTGCTTCTTGGATGTCAACTGAGAATTCTTTCCAAATCAAATCCTTAATGTCTAAACACAAATGTTCTAGGAATTACAACCTAGGTAGCTTGGTGACATACAAATGGATAGCACACCATTTTGCCAGGGAACTCATTGCAGACCCATTCATTCCTTTATTAAAGATGAAAACAGACATAAGGACAAAATATCACATTAATGTAAGCCTTGGTCAATGCCAGAGAGCTAAGCAGAGGGCATTATTTGATTATGAAGGAGGGTTGAAAGAACATTATGCAAGGTTGTGGGAGTATAGGAATGCTGTTATTGATTCTAATCCAGGCAGTACATGTAGAGTAGATGATGAAGAAACCTCTTCAGGAAACTACTATTTTCGAAGATTTTATGTGTGTTTTAAAGGTGTGAGGGATGGTTGGTTTCCAGGGTGTAGAAAGGTAATAGGATTGGATGGGTGTTTTTTGAAACATAAATGTAAAGGTGAGTTGCTTGTAGCTATGGGTAGAGATGCCAATAATCAAATGTACCCAATAGCATGGGCTGTTGTGAAGGTGGAAAACTATGATAACTGGTGTTGGTTTTTGGGGCTGTTGTGTCAAGATCTCAACTTGCATCAGGGTAATGGTTTAACGATAATATCAGATTCTCACAAGGTATGGAAAACAACTTATGTACTTATATTGCAACTTATGTACTTAAATTGCAACTTATGTATTTCCATGTGCTTAAACAGGGTCTAGAAAGTGTTGTGAATGATTTCCTACCTAATGCAGAACATAGAAAGTGCACAAGACATGTCTTTGCAAACTTTAAAAGGAAGTTCAGTGGAGTGGAGCTACAAAGACTGTTTTGGCAAGCTGCTTCAACCACTTTGGAGGATAACTTCTACTCAAACATGGAGGAAATGAAGGTCCATAATCAAGAGGCATATGATTACTTGATACAGAGAAACCCTAACAGTTGGAGCAGAGCATTCTTCAGTTTGGAAAGCAAGTGTCCAAATTTTGAGAATGGGATTTGTGAGAGTTTCAATAGGGCCATCCTGGTACCAAGGACAAAACCTATTATAACTATGCTTGAGGACATCAGACTTTATGTGATGCAGAGATTGGTGGCCATGAATAGAACTGCAAGGAATTGGGAAGACACCATTACACCTACTGTTAGAAAAAGATTGAACTATTTGATTGATCATCAACTAAGGTAAAACTTGTTATTATTGTTATACATTTTGATTTAAAACTAACCACTACTTCATTTAAACAGATACTGGCATGTTGTTCCTAGTGGCTTTCAAGAACTTGAAGTTAGAAATGGTAATCAAGCATATGGGGTTAACTTGTCAATGAAAAAATGCATGTGCAGAATGTGGGAGTTGTCTGGAATACCTTGTATTCATGCTGTGGCAGCCTATGAGCACATGAATAGAGACCCTGTTGAAGGAGTACATGAATGTTATAGCCAACAAAAGTGGTTTGAAGCTTACCAATTTTCTATAAGGCCTGTGTATGGTAGTAATATGTGGAAAAGAACTAGAGATCCACCACTTCTACCACCACTTATGAGAACAATGCCAGGCAGGCCAAGGAAAAAGAGGATCATAGCACCATCAGAGAATAACACACAAGTTACTAGAAGGGGAAGAATCATGACATGTATTAATTGTCAAGAAAGAGGTCACAACAAAGCTAGTTGTAAGAAAGATCATGTTCCAAAGCCACCTAAGCCCACAAGACCATCTAAGAGCACAAGCAGACCTGATTATGCAGCCCATGCTTCTGCTAGAGGTGGTGGTAGAGGATCAAGAGGTGGTGGCAGAGGATCAAGAGGTGGTGGAAGAGCTCAACAAAGGAATGTGGTAAGTTTTGTTTTTGCATGTAGAATATTGTTTTAAACTGTTAATAATTTTTTCCATTTTTGTAATTTGGTTTTAGTTTATGGAAGAGGATGAAATTAGAAAGAACATGGAGCATGACTACATGGAGGTTTTGCTAAATGAAGAAGAAGAAAGATTAGAAAGAGAAGATAAACAAGAACAAGAACAAGAAGCTTTTGATGAAGAAGCTATGAGGTTAACATTGGAAGAAGAGAAAAGATGGAAAGAGCAACAGTTGAAGAGGGAAGAATCTTATGAACAAGAACTGAAGAAAGGCTATGTTCCACCTTCAAACAATATGTCAGATGAAGAATCTTATGAACAAGAACCTTACAACAGAGCTGTGGTATCTGTTAATGAGAATGTTGAGACTCAAGAATCATTTGCACAAAACAGGGATGCAGATGAGGATATGCTTATTGAAGAAGTTGTTGATGCACCATGTGATCCTAATGAAGCTGAAGCAAACAAGGGCAAAGCAGTTGCTATTCCTGAACCTGAGAAGAAGGGTAAAAAGAGGCAAGCTCATGATGATCCTTTGAGGATTTACCACAAGAACAGGGGTAGATCAGAAAGGATATTTCTACAAAAAATGAAAAAAACAGGATTTGGTCCAAATGGTGAAGGGTCAACACCAGATTCAGCATTCTCTGCTGATGAACCTTAAAAACAGTTTAATATTTGCATTATCAAATATGTAATCTTTTGTTTAATGGTGGATGTATTAAACTATGCACAATGGCACAACTTTTGTCAAAGTTGAACCCAAACACTATGTGTGTGTCCCCCACAACTTACAATTTGATTAATGCAAATTTTCTTTAGTTTAATTGTGTTATGCAATTTAATTTCATATTTTATTACTTCTTGTTTTATGCAGTTACCTAAACATTTGGGAACAAATGCAGTTTTCATTGCAAAGTTTCTTGCTTTAGTAACAAACAAAGGTAAAAAACCATACTTTTATTGCATATAACCATGACTGCGTACAATGGATTATGTTTACAAGGCTGCAACTAGTGTCACTAATCCCCTAAACAACAACAAAACCAACACAATCCCCTAAACAACCATGACTGCATACTATTCTAAGATTACTTGAGTGCAAGGACCAAAGAAACAACAATTGCAAACACACACAGGGTTGACTTCCAAACACTGAGTTTTTTTTTAGCTTTTTACATTTCAGCCTCCAATTCTTCAATCTTCCTTTGACGTGTAACTTCTCTTTGAACCTCACGCCTTTGATTAGGATTAAGTTGACTGTACATCTCATACAAATGCATCCGGTACCAGTCACACTCCTCCTCTAGATCGTACCAATCAAATTTTTCACATTTCTTGCTACCATGTTTCTACAATCAAAAGCATGTTGTAAATAATTGAACTTAATAATCTTTAAAAGAAAACGTGTCTGGTATGCTTACCCAGCGGTTTTGGCAACAAATGAAACGTCGAGCAGGATTGGAGGGTGTCCAAGACGTTTCAACCATTGATGGCCTTTCACATTCGCAGTTTTCATTGCAAAGATAAGAAGACGAAGACATGATTGGATTTTGATTTGGGATTAGTTTTGATTTGTGATAAAATTAATTTAGTGTGTTATGACCGTTACAACTTAGGGTTTAGAAATAAAGAGGGGAAGAAAGAGGGAAAAGGGAGATATAAGGGTTTTTATGACGTCACATGTGGGCCCAATAGCATAGCCGGTCATATTACCTAACTTTGAAGGTTGCACAAAGTTTGGTTACCTAACATAGTATTTTTGAGAGTAAATTACCTAACATTGGAAATTTTGGAAAGTTCGTTACCTATATGTAGAATTAACCCAATAAAAAATTAAAAGTTTGACAATCAACACTCTTGCACAAAATAAGACACATTATCCTTATTAGGTTTCTACTACATAAACAATCATTGTTTTCCAAACTAGTCCCACATATATTCCCCGTTTTGGATATCCATTAAATTTATCAGTCAACCTTCGTCTATTACAACGCACATAAGGGTACAAAAGTAATTTTTCTTTTTACGATTTACTGGTATTATTGCTTACCCACCGACAAACCAACTCAATCTAGCTCTTATCTCTCATTTTCTTAAGAGTAAACTACATCGTTCCTCCTTGTGGTTTGCGTTGACTGACAAGTTTCGTCCTTTGACCGAAAAAAATGCACCATCCGTTCTTAAATGCGAAACGTTATGTATTGTTGGTCCTTCACTTTAACGGGACTCACTAACAATCGTTAAGTCTTTCCATGTGATATCCATGTAAGGGTATTTTGGTCTTTTTACCATCTCTTTTGTAAATATTATCTTCTTCTTCCTTAATCAATCCATCTTCATCCACCCATTCTAAACAACCACACTAACAACACCACCAAAATATTTTCCATTTTATGTGATACCACGCTCGTTAACTGCTTACAAGTGATGCCACGCGAGGGTATATCCCTAATTTTCCACCACCCAGTCACCCACTATGTTTTCTTTCCTTTTAAACGTTAGCAAATAAAGAAAAAAAAAAAAGAAAAAGCATCCATCTTTATTTTTTTTACCCAAACTCGAACATTAACGATCATCATCAACCAAAGACACACCATGTACACACAAGTTCATCATCTTCATACAAATATAAAAACACACACATCCCAATCAACACAAAAAATCTACAATACACATTTAACTATCAATTTGACTTCCACGTCACCAGCCTTAAACACAGATCCGGTGAGTTGGCAGTAGGGCATTTTCCCGGTGAGGTGTGTTCGGCCAAACACACCTGAACTCACTCCCCACTGCATAACCCCAAAACCCATATCCAAATACCCACCTTAAACCCCACTTCATCCTTCACACCCTCATCCCGTATCACTTCCCTAAAAATCTAACAGAACCCACATCGAATAGTCATATCCTTTTGATCATATATAAGTTATATGTGCTTAACTTTGATCTTTAAGGTGTTACGGCTGATTTGTTATGATTAATTTCAATTTTAGTGATTTTTAGTGATAGTTTCATACTTTTTTGGGTTTTTAAGGTTTTTAATTATTGGGTATGGATTTAGATCCGCCTGTTGTTTTGAGTTGCTAGTGATCGGCAAAAAGTGACGCGTTGTTGGTTGTTGTTGTAATTAGGGTCTAGGTGGTAGTTAGGGTTTGACGAAACGTTAAAGTGTAAGGATTTTGGTTGCAGCGGGTGGGTGGGTAGCCATTGGCTGGTGGTGTTGGGTACCTGGTCACCGGACGGTTGTTGTTGTGATCTGTCATTGTTTTGGGGTTTTTTCAGTGTAATATGTGTTTAAGTGGGGGTGTTTTGGTGTTTTTGTTTGTTTTTGGAAAGAGTTGGTTATGATTTATGTTGTGGTGGAGAATTAAATGAACAGGGGAGTGAAATTTAAAGATGATTATAAAATGATGAGTTTTTTCTATGATGGTGGTTGGGAAAATAGTTTAAAAGTGGAGTATTATTGGTGAAGATGTAAGATGAAATATAGAGACAAATGGTAAGAAGACAAAAATACCCTTACATGCATAGACTTAACGATTGTTAGTGTGGCCCGTTAAAGTGAAGGACTAACGATACATAACGTTTCACATTTAGGGACGGATGGTGCATTTTTTTTCCAGTCAAAGGATGAAACTCGTCGGTCAACGCAAACCACAAGGACGAACGGTGTAGTTTACTCTTTTCTTAATTAAACACATCCTTCTCTCATATTAACCTTTTCCATAACACCCCCTCAAGCACACAACACAATACTGTCCTCACACAATTATACGCCAAAATCTATTAATCACCGTCTCTGTTTCGGGCCTGGATCCGAAAACTACACCATACACCAAACCGACGCCGCCATAATCAATGAAATTTTTATCTTCCCATCCTCGTCACATTATTTTGTCATCATAATCTGTCCTGAACCCTAAATCTTAAATAAATTTAGAATTTAGAAAATTAAACCAAACAAACTTGAATTCAAAAATATTTAAAACAAAATCAAATTTGAAAAAGTGTTCAACGTGATCAAAAACAATTGTAGAAGTTGGCATTTCAATCACTTGCAACTGTTAAGTTTATGGATATAAATTAATATACGTATGACCAGTTTCGAACACGAGACTTTGGAATTGCACACACATTACGTATGAGTTTCAATGTTTTAATAATTAATATAATAAGTTATGTTTAATTATTAAATTTCACAAATAAACACTTAACAGGCGTTAGTATTTAACGAGGTTTAGTTAACGGTCGTTAAATAGCAAGTTAAGGGACTAGAGATGAAATTACAAGCCAAGAAGGATCTAGAATCCCTTGGGCTTGTGAAGTTCGGCCGATCCAAGGGATTAGGGCAATCCTACCCTAGCTTGGAGAACAAGATTAGTTTACTATAAATACAGGGACTCTTGTATTCATTATTCACCTAATCTTGATTCCCTTGCAAGCCAAATTTCTCTCTTCTCTCCTCTTCTTGTGTGTGGCCGGTCGAACCTCCCAAACCCTTTGGGATTTCAATCAAACATTCACAACATAAGTGTTTGGTTTGTTTGTGAACAAGAACCTAGCTTTTCTCATTGAAACGCTACTAATACGTGTGTACAAGAACGGAGATCAAGCATACTTTTGCTTGTGTGATCTAGCCCTATTCGACTTATATTTAGTTGAGTTCTATAAACCCTAAGTTAGGGTTTAACTTGTTCTTGTGACATCGATTTCTTGTTTTGCTAGAAATCAAAGGTACGCATATTCTTTTATTTGATTAATTAATTACATGTATTAGATTTATTCTTCCGCTGCATGCTTTGATGTTTATGTGTTTATGTTTTATATAATTGTTATGATTTACATATTACAACAGTGGCATCAAGAGCCGTTAATACTGTGTAATTAATTATCAAAACACATAAAAATTGGATCTTTATGATTATTACATGTTTATGGTCTTCTAGGGTTTTAAAAATTAGTAAACCCTAATTTTTTATATATGGGTCGATCACCCTTAATTATTATAATTAGGGTTTTAGTTTTGTAAAATTTGTAAAAACCCTAGGTTGCATGTAAAAAATTTAATGTGATAAATTAATGAATATTTGTGATATGTCATTAATTGATATGTGTACATTAGACTTGATTATGTTTATAATAAGTGCTATATGGAATCCATGATGAAAACATGCATGTTTTGTCATGGATTATGTTTGAATATGTAGTAATTGTTACGTGCTTTGTTTGATTACGTGCTATAGTTGGCGATTTATACAATTAATTAGGGTTTTTAGTAATAAATTGTATTGACAAGTTAAAGTTACTAAAAAGTTAATTAATTATGTAATTAGGGAAGACCCCATTTGAATCGTCACAATCAATTATGTGTGTTATTGTATATATTTATCGTATGACTTACGCAACCAAGTAATTGGTGTATGTGGTCCATTGGTACCTAGCTCGAAAACCAATGAGAGTCTTAGATCAATATATACATGTTAATTGATTTATTTAGCATGTCCATTATTTATGTCGTTTATTTTTTGTTAATTGCTATTTGTTTATATATGTTGTGACATGATAGTAAGCAAAGGGTAATTTAAAAATTAAAAAAAAAATTATAAAAATAAACTGGACTTAATAATGGTGAAACATGGTTTTAAGCTTTAAAAAATCTTAAACTTTTAATTGATTGGTGCAACTGTACATATGGTCGAAAGGCGGACCTAATTTTGACAAACTATAAGCTTGGTTTAAGGTTGGTTTCGCATTAAATTGTGGCCTTAAAGAGACTCCATTCTGTCTCTCCGCCCGCTTGTGCGTCAAATTAGACTTACCAAGTACAACCATTATATATGTACGAAGCATCTTAAGGCAAAGTTGTAAGTTTCTCAACGCCATCAATTAAAACTTTGTTGATTTAAGCTTAGTAAAGAAACTAAATGAGTAAAAGTTTTTTACATGAAACATATGATACAAGATGAATGCATGACATCTTTGTACATATTTTTGATTACACACATCAAAATAAATACCCTTAATTTAAGTTATATGCCATCCACTGAAACGGAAACACCTGAGATTACTAAATTCCAGTTGTCGTGGGACGAGCATGGATAGTAATCAAAGGGTAAATCTCCATTTGTCGTAAGATGGACGAGCATGGAAGTATTTGCAGTTTCTTAAGTTGGTTAACTTAATTGAGTTGATAGTAAGATGGACTAGTCACTCAAGGCATAAAGATGGGGATAAAATATGCTTTGATTCGTTATAATTTTATGTTTCCAAAGGAAAAGCAACGTAAGCGTTTTCCCCGGGTCGTGTCCCAACGAAGGTCGAATATCGAGTTGTTGTAACGTTGTCGAAAACGTGTGGTGAATGAGTGTAAAAAAAGAGTGATTGATTGGTGATTATATACTACGAATAATGAAATTTAAAAAGTAATTAACTAATTAAGCTAATGATTCAACTAAGCTAAGCATATGAACCTAAAAACGAAAATTAGAATTTAAAAACGTTACGCGACGAATTATAAAACGTAATTAAAAAGTGATTTTCTAAAATTTAAAATCTAAAAATATAAAAATAATTTTCCTATATTAAAACTGATAAAAGAAAATTTTTGGAAAAAGAAAAATATTTTTTTTGACTTTTTAATAATTTTTTATGAATTAAAAACTAATTAAAACTATTTAAATGATTTAAAAATAGTAAAACTGTTTGGAAAATTCTGAAAATTTCTGAATAAATCTAAAATTGAATAAGTATTCTGAGAAAAATAAACTCATACCTAGAATAAGCTCAGATAAGCAAAACAGCCCAATAAGCAGTTGTGAAATAAGCTCAAAATAAGCAATAGTTATCCAAAAATTATCAAATGATCAAATACTGACAATTATACTAAATGAAACTGAGAACAACTGAAAGATCACAAATTAGCACTATGAAAAAGCAGAATAAGCAAATGAGCAGTCACAATGTTGAGACAGAAGCAAAGGCTAAGTATCCAACTTCTCAGCCCAAATAAGCAGTCATAATAAGCTGAGAGATTAAATCTTAAGGGGGCAAAAGTCTCTCAGAACTACTGGCTACCCAAAAGCACTTCAAATTCCAAATTCCTACTTCAATTGCTTATCTAAATTTACCCTTGAAAAAGTGCTTTTTGGACTGAAAATGGGACAAGAACAGACAGGTCTGACTGGATGAATTTGCAAGCTCAAAATAAGCTTCCAAATAAGTTCAAAAGCAAAATCCCAGATGTTTAACTTCAAGCTAGCTATGCTGACTATCTTAAAAACAAATATCAAATTCAAAGCTTAATTCAATAAGCTACCAAAAAGCTCAGATCAGCAGCTACAAACCATGGGTCTGCATAAAGTATTCTGTAACAGCAGCCTAAGATTTTGGCACTAAACTTCTGTCGAATCTAGACCAATTTTACCCTACTCTTGCAAGCTTACTTTAACAACTATAGGGAGCTTAAAAACACCAAAAGTTAACCACAATTAAGCTCAGCTTAATCAGAAGCTTATTCAAGCAATTTTTACCACAAAAGTCACCCTATAGGCTAAGTTCCTATTAATAAACTAAAACCTCTAAATACCTACTGAATTATGCTCATTATACTTTAATTCAACTTAATCAACTTTAACTAGAGTGTAATGGAACAGTACAATAGCTTAAAACCCTTATTAGACACTAAACCAAACACCCCCTTCAATATCAGACTTTGCAATCCAACTCTAAACTAAACTGATCTATTCTAATTAAAATTGAACTATGATGTATAAGCTATTTTGAATATAAAAAAACAGAAAAACAGGAATAAATGAGCTACTAAATAAGCTGATCTTATAAGGCCTAAATAAACTAGAAAAAACAAAATGGTACTTACTGATTTGACTGTTGGATCAAATGAACTGATTAACCTACTGAACCCAGGCTTATAATAAGCCAATAATAACCCAAAACTCAGCTTAAACCATCAGCTTATTCACCACAGATGATTTTCAGCTTATGTTGACTTTTTGACTATCTGTTTGACTTTTGGATTTTTGTGTAGCAAAGATAGAATTGAACTCAAACAAAGCTCACAGTAAGCTACAAAGCTTATGTAAGTTTTCAAAATCAGAAAATAGCCTATTTGAAGCTAGATTTTAAAATTATTTTTGTATTTTTTTTAATATTTATTTGGAATATTTTTGGATTTTTAAAAGAAATTTAACAAAAGTTGAGATAGGAAATTGAAGTAAACTAGAAATTGTTAGTGCAAATATTACGATATTTAAACTAAACGGTTTCTTCGGTTTTAATGATGACAAACATGTAACTTGTAATGCATAACGTAAAATGTGCAAGTTACTTGTAAACACAAATCATCAATGCATACTTCATCAACACCTCCCGACATCTCAAGTATGCTTCAACGAAGTCGTAGATTTCCATCCCGACATAAATCACTCAAGGTATGGACAAACAAATCTACTACTTGACAAATGATCAAAGGATTATATTTTTCTAAACTTCACATTTTTAATGTGACAAAACATTTTTTCAAAAATATATTTTACAAATTATTTTTGAATTAAAAAGAAATGTTTTATTTTGAAAAATAAATTTGAAAACTCCCAACAGCCATTTTTCCCCCCCAAAACAGCTTCAACTTCCCCAAATAAACCTTCCCCACTAAAGACAAAAAAGGGAGCGTCCAACAGCACCTTTAAGTATGGACGGCTCCACTAAATTTAGTGGAGCCGTCGGGTATTTAGTGGAGCCGTGGGTCTGTAACGGTCAGATTTTCCCTTGCCTATAAATAGTGGACCATTCCACACTTCCAACTTGATTTTTCCAGTCCTTTTTCTCTGGTCTTATCCCTCTTCACTTAGATAACTTTCTTTGATCATTTGGAGAGTCTTAGGTTGTTTAAGAGTGATCCAATCATCCACTCAAGTGATCCTCTTCATTCCTCTTGATTAGCAAGAGAAGAACACAAAGTATCCTAGATACAAAGTGTTGTCATCCCTCTTGATTAGCAAGAGAAGAACACAAAGTATCCTAGATACAAAGTGTTGTCATCCCTCTTGATTAGCAAGAGAAGAACACAAAGTATCCAAGTAGATACAAAGTGTTGTCATCCCTCTTGATTAGCAAGAGAAGAACACAAAGTATCCAAGTAGATACAAAGTGTTGGAGTTGTTAGGTCTTGTAACGTTGGTTACACTCTTGATTGTATCATAGCATACATCAAGATTATTTTTCTTTTGTGAGAGAGTGAGTCAAGATCATTGTGATCTTAAGAGATAGTGAAGATCTCTTGAAGCCATTGGGCTTGTGTGATTGATCATGTGGATCAAGGGTAGATCGAGTAGATCGTGGTAGATTGGTGCTAGCTAAGATTAGCACTCGACATCTAGCTTAGTGTCGGAAATAGGATAAGCGATGTGTAAGGTGTAGATCGGGTAGATCGTGGTAGATTGGTGCTAGCTAAGATTAGCACTCGACATCTAGCTTAGTGTCGGAAAACAAGTTAAGCGACGTGTAACGGTTTTCTCCGCCTGAAGGGAGTTTGTTGATTAGTGAAGTAACTCTCGAGTTGGGTACTCGGGGAGTGGAGTAGGGCGAAGAGGAGCTTCGTGACCGAACCACTATAAATCACCGTGTCTGGTTTGCGCCTTCTAACTTATCTCTTTACTTTCATTTTATTCCTTATCGCTTTATGTTTATATTTGCATTGTGTTTATGCTTGTGTGGCTAGTTGCTTATGTTATGTATGTGTCATGGTTGATTGTGCTTGTGTTGTAGTTTAATTTATTCATCCCTAGATGATACATAACCATTGTTGACACTTTTCATATTACGTCACACTTGATCGGTTATTTGATACAAAAAGTTTTAAGTTTTTAAAGGGAAACGTATTCACCCCCCTCTACGGTTTCCACAATTGGTACCAGAGCCACGTCGCTCAAAATTTTAAAACAAATGGTTTTTAAAATTGAGTACGATCCATGTATCAAATTACCCATGAATGTTATAAAATATGAAAAGTATTTAGTTGCTTAATACTTACAAGTTTTGTTGTTAAGTATACTTTGTCATACTAGCTTGAAGGTTTTCTTAAACCACTAAAAAAAATAGTGTTTTTAAATGTCCGGTCATGTTTTCAGAACGAGTCATTATGTCATGCAGTTCTGAATCAGAAAACAGACCACGGTACCACTAAATATGGTACGGTACCGTTATATTTAATGGTACCGTGAGTCATTTAATGATGTCGTGCATCTTCTTGTCTGTTTTTCACTTTTGGTTCATTTTCAGAAATCCATATAAAATCAACCATAAGTCTGTACGAGTCGTGTCGCCCATCATTTTAAATGATGTTGAGTCTACTTTCATTTCAGAAACATTTTTATGAATTAGTTCTAAATGAGAGTATGTTAAAGTCCTTGATTTTCAACTAAAGGTCTTCTGGTCATGCAGTTTGCATAAATTTTTGGTCAAACTAAAAAAGGGCGATTCAACTTTTAAACCTTGACATGTTTTCAAAGTGACTCAGCAAAAATCTTTGAAATGGGGAGGAAACAAATTCATTGTCAAATAAAATCAAGCTTAGTATACATTGTTATACATAATACACAAAATGACGATAAGTATTTTTGTGTGTTAAGCTAAATTGCTATTTGCTTATTATAGTTTTTCGGTTTATGCATTTCAACCATTTGTCTTGCATTTGTTGCAAGTTCTTAAAATGGTTTAGTAACTTTCTTAGGAATAGAAACTAAGTTGGTAGATCATGTGTGTTGAAAGATATTGTCTTACACAATTATTTTTCCAAAGGTTTAAGTGTAAAATGTATATCACCCCAAAACACTTAACACTTTCATAAAATCCGTAACATGATCTTTAAAACATTACATCATTTTGTCTTGTTTGACCATGGGTTGTCTAAACAAGATAAAAGGTAATTTTAATACATTAGTATTTAAGTAAAAGAAAATGTATTAAACTTGCAGTGATTTAACACACATACAAAATGTTTTAAACATTTAGTATTTTACGTATGTTGTATAAAAATAGTTAAGATAATTATTTTTATACTAATGAGGTGTCGAAAAACTAAAAGTATTATACTTAATAATATAAATAGTTTTTCTCAAATAAAAATAAATGACAATATCGAAGTAGTAACTTAATATGTCATTAACCTCACACATACAAGCAGTATTAGAATAAATTGAACACACTCCTTAAATTTTTATTTTCTTTTTAAAAGGAGTGATCGTGAGGGTCAAGAAAGATTTCGAGTACATATCAATTCATTATTCAAATTATGATTGATATCATCATCGAATCTAATTGACAAGTTTTCGAGTGTGGACATGAAATTGGAGTCATTATTTGTTTAGCTTCAAGATAACATCAAAACATGATGAAACATATTATCTTGAATCTACATACTCGATCACACTCGATTGTTATGAAAATAATGACGTCCTCTCAAGACGAAAATAATATGCATCGGATCATAACTCACACTTGTGTTGAAGATGCTATGTTAAGTCTTGTTGTCCAATGGTTGTGTTCCTAACTTTAAACTAACATGTTTAAAAGATGCATAAAATACACAACCAAGTAGGATTGACAACTTGGATGTTTCATCCGAAATATACAAGTAATTTACATTGCAATGCAATTAGTAAATGTGTCATTTCCGAAAAACCAAACAAGAGCAAACAAACAACATATGTAAACTTTGCTCATGAACGACTCAACACTCAAAGTCACATGTCTAGTAAAAGTGTCACACATAATATGTTATTAACTATTATGTAAGTCATCAATCTTGAGAATATCACATGTATTTCTCTTATCAAAAGATTGACAATGGATAACTTATATCCTATGCATCTCATTTTCTTTGTAACATGAATGGTTATGTTACAAGAGAATACATTGCATCATGTTAACAAATATAGGATATTAGAGTTGAACAATAACCTATTAGGACATGCATCATTGCATAAACAAGTAAAATTGGTCATACATTAAAATACTTGTTTCACAAAGCATTCTTAAGAGTGATAAGTTTCCTCTTAGAAAATCATACTTTTTGAAATAAACAGTATGTCTCATTTCAAATAAAATGCTCACAAGATTTATTGAGGTAAGTAACCTTCACTAGATTCTCACTCAAGATATGCAAAGGAGCATTCTTGAAACACACACGATGTAGTAGGTTCTACATTGTATCACATTAGAGTGTCTCTTGGTTCTAGGAAACCAAATCATGTTAAAATAACATGTAACAACTCAACAAACAAAGATGTTGTCCAAGAGATCATAAAATACACCATCTCCATCAAACAACCTTTAAATCTCAAACACGAAATTAAAACATCTCGCTTGCCTTTGTTAGGAGTTGTGTAAGACATGTCATTTTCTTAACCTACTTTCAAAGTATGGTTAATTAAGTCATATTAGGCCATGTATAGCAAAACAAGATAAAATCATCTTTGCTATACTTCGATAGGCAAATATAGAAATTCAAATTCTTCTAACATGAGAATGACTACTGGAGAATCTATCGCACTAGAAATTCAATTTGACCTAACGGTTGGATTGCTTCCAGGAGAGAAGTTGGGTTGGTGTATAACCCGTAAAAATGGTTGTGTTTAGCCTTAATTGAGCACCACTAGTGATAGTCTCATACTCATTCTCTAACTTGAAAAGTTTTCATTCCTACATTTGACTAGAGATAGTTTACATCGGTAAACTTTATCTCCCGTTAGGATCTCATTTTGAACAAGTAGTAACTAGGATCTTCCTTAGCAAACCTAGATTGCTTGCATCCCACATATGTGTTTCAAAATGATAACATGTTTTCATAAGATATGATTAAATGTCTTCGTGATCTTAAATGCTAAATGATTATCATGTTCTGCATGATGTTTGCATTTATTCGTTATGTGCACTCTACATGATTTGCTTGCACCCACACTAGATCATTTTGACACATTAGGAATTAGGTATGCCTATCACTATGAACCCTTAGAAGTCATAGAGTCATACACTAGTGTCAAAACCCATAAGTTAGAGTAGTCGCGAAGTTTTCCTAATTCCCTAGTCATCCCTTTGCCTTCTTCCAAGCAATACACCCTTTTGTCATGGGTAGGTTAGATACAAACCTAGTAGAACTCGGAGTAGGGTTGACAACTTAAATATTTCATCCGAAATATTCAAGTAAATTTAACTTGCGATCGCAATTGTTAAATGTCATATCCGAAACATCACATTCAAGCCTTTTAACAATGTATGTTAAAACGCTCATCCAAAAGCTAAAAGCTTACGTCTACACTCGGGTGACAAAGGACTCACGAGTTACTATATAAGTGATTAGTAGTTCCTTTCATCCTCGTGTGTATATACACATCTTTAGATCCCAAACCTTGCTACGAATCAGCACCATAGGCCTAGCTTTACGTCTTTCAAAACCCCGTGAAACACTCGCGTGCGAAGCACCTCGAAATCTGTAAATCAACCAAACCTCTCAACCGAGAATCCCTTAACCGTCTCCATCTAGGTCTAGGAATGATGGAACTTATTCCAAAATCTTATGACTATTTAAATATTTCACTGGAAATATTGAAGTCATCTCATGTGTCTCGTCTCATGACTCTTTAAATATTTCACTGGAAATATTGAGTCATTCTTCACATCACTTTAATTACTAACTAAATATTTCTTTGGAAATATGAACGTCATCTCTCACGTCTCGTCATATGACTTCTTAAGTCATTCCTCTCATCCCGCTCATGACTATTTCAATATTTCTATGGAAATGTTAAAGTCATCCCTCGCGTCATACCTTATAACCTTTCATCCCCTTTATGACCTTTCAAAAGTTTCGCGGGAAACATTGAAGTCATTTCTCTACTAATCACCCATGACTTTTTAAGTCATCTTTCTCATTCGTCTCATGACTTTTAGAATTTTCTCTAAGAAATTCTAAGTCATTCCCTTTCGACTTGTCACATGACTGTTTGAATATTTCACGGGAAATATTAAGTCATTCCTTGCGTTTCGTATTCCGACTAATTAAATATTTCATGGGAAATATTATAGTCATCCTCCAAAACACTACTTATAACTTCTATTTATTTCACGGGAAATATTAGAAGTCAACCCTCATCCAATGACAACTTAGTCAATTTCCTTGGAAACACTAAGGTCATTTCATGTCATCTCTCCTAGTCGTTTTCATCAAAAAGTTTATTAGGTATAAACTTTTTTCTCGTGTCAAAAAGTCTTACTAAATAAGTAAGATTAATCAGCCAAAAGTCAAAACAGAAGAAAAATGGCTCAATCAGACACACGGCTCCATTAAAGAGACACGGCTCCACTAATGTTTAGTGGAACCGTGGAGCCGTGCATCTGAAAAACGCGCCTATTCACTTTTCTTATGCACAGCTTTTTTCAAACAAACCCAAAACCATTTCCTCTTGCCTTCAAAACCCACTCAATGTAGTCTTGAACCCAAAACCGTCTCCTATCAGAATAGATTGTATCTATCATCTGATTCCTTAGCCTTTTCCCTTACATTTCCGCATGGTACTAAACACTACCAATGCTTCCGCATCCCACTCACCTTCTACACACCTCAAGCGAAGAACCACTAGGATAAGTTGAGATAACCCCACTAGAACCTTGTCACCAACCTCACAACTCTGAAGATTTTATCTTCTTAACCCTTAGGATATCTCCTAGTAATCGCATGCCTCATCATAATATTCTATGAATATTCACAATGATTGAGAAGAGCTACGTGACTTCAAAGGTGAAGTTTATCGTATGCTATCCACCACTTGTCATGACGTTACTAAGCTCATCGCTTTCGTCAACGTTTGCTTTCCTCTTTATCTATTACATCTTGTCCGGATGGTCATAGATTAAGGGGGAGTGAAAACACACTCATATAGCCTTTCAACAAACACTCTCAAGAACACACAAATGTGGTTCTTATTCCCTAGGAAACTTCCCTTTAGCTGCCCAGAACTAGGCTGCACAGGAAAATTCGTGACTTCCAGGTCACGGTACCGTTAAATAGGCCACGGTACCGTTAAATTTAACGGTACCGTGTGGTATTTAGTGGTACCGTGCCTATGTTTGACGAATTTTCACTGTTCCCTTTAGATCCCTGCATCCCTAACCTCAAACCTGCAAAATTTTGCAAACTCACACACACCCTAAGATTTCCTCACTACACCATAGGACACCATCACCAACTTTAGTTTGAATCCCACAACCGTTGCCTATAGCTACACTTCACTCTTGACAGTGATAGTTAGTCTAAGAACCTTCAACCCATAGATCATCACACTCAAACCTTATAACCTTCAACTCATCACACTCAAACCTTACAACTACTCCTCACTTTGGATAAGTGATAGTTAGTTCAACAACCTTCAATCCTCACAAACACACGAAACCCTTCATGCACCAAATTATCTCTAACACACAACTAGGATCATCCAACCTAGAAACCTAGAACTTCATTACCTTAACCCCGTTAGAGATATCCACCAACAATCCTGTTAGGATCACATGAACCTTTTCTTTTTCCCTTTTGAAATATATCATGCATCTCATTGTCAGTGCAAACGATATATTAACCTAAACCATCCTTTCCCACCTTTCCTCAAAGGGCAAAACCAACATCTCCAACCACATCATCATCATCCTCCACATTTAGGATTCCTACACCCTTACCTCCACCAAGTCCACCACAACCTTTAGCTATCACACTAACCCTATCACCATCAAACCTCTTTGGACTTGGCATCAACACATCATCCTTATCACCATCACCATCACCACAACCTTTAGCTCTCACACTAACCTTGTCACCTACATCTCCTTTTGAACTTGGCACTAACACATCATCCTTATCACTATCACCATCACCACAACCACTAATGGGTCATCCCATTATTTATCCCCTACAACCACATAACCCAAGTTATCCTTGTTGTCACCACAACCAACACTCTCCCACCTCATGGAATCATTTAGGTATAACCTCTATCGAGTCTACTTTATGGGACGACTTGTCATAATAGTAATCATTTAGAGTATGTCTTATCAACAAACTATCCTTAACATCAATCATCTTAGGTAGATGATTATGTTGTTTAAAAGGTTTGTTAGAACTTTCCTTTCCAATGACAACTTGGAATAAGTCATTTAGTGCGTCAGTCAATAAATGAATCTCGTTCTTGATTAGTGTGATTAAGTGAACAATTACACCTTAGGTTTTCGGTCGGGTTGTGACACTTACGTGTTAACATAGTTTAATCCATGCATGTCTTGCTATGTGTATTCTATCCCTATAATGTTGCTCCTATACTGTTATATATTATGCTGCACGAAGCTAACCCTTGATGTAGGAAAAGACTTTGTAAGAATTTGATCCATGGATCCGCTAGATACTAAGGTAAATAAACAAGGAGATTAAGTCACCAGAGGGGAGCATTGAGCTAGGGGGAGCTCGGGAGTATTTGAATACATAGCATGGAGTCGTCTTCACAAGTGTTGATAGAAGGCTTCACTAGGATGATGCAAACTCGTCATTCTAGGAAGAAAGGAATGTAGTTCAATAAGGGGGAGTAGGGAATGAATTCAAGGGAGCGCTCGAGGCAACTACCTTTTTGATTCGACAAAAGGGGGAGAAGGGGAGTGTAAACAGGTAACTTTTATATTTTACTATGTGTTACGGTTTACATATTTGTCATCATCAAAAAGGGGGAGATTGTTAGTGCAAATATTACGATATTTAAACTAAACGGTTTCTTCGGTTTTAATGATGACAAACATGTAACTTGTAATGTATAACGTAAAATGTGCAAGTTACTTGTAAACACAAATCATCAATGCATACTTCATCAACACCTCCCGACATCTCAAGTATGCTTCAACGAAGTCGTAGATTTCCATCCCGACATAAATCACTCAAGGTATGGACAAACAAATCTACTACTGGACAAATGATCAAAGGATTATATTTTTCTAAACTTCACATTTTTAATGTGACAAAACATTTTTTCAAAAATATATTTTACAAATTATTTTTGAATTAAAAAGAAATGTTTTATTTTGAAAAATAAATTTGAAAACTCCCAACAGCCATTTCCCCCCCCCCCCCCAAAACAGCTTCAACTTCCCCAAATAAACCTTCCCCACTAAAGACAAAAAAGGGAGCGTCCAACGGCACCTTTAAGTATGGACGGCTCCACTAAATTTAGTGGAACCGTCGGGTATTTAGTGGAGCCGTGGGTCTGTAACGGTCAGATTTTCCCTTGCCTATAAATAGTGGACCATTCCACACTTCCAACTTGATTTTTCCAGTCCTTTTTCTCTGGTCTTATCCCTCTTCATTTAGATAACTTTCTTTGATCATTTGGAGAGTCTTAGGTTGTTTAAGAGTGATCCAATCATCCACTCAAGTGATCCTCTTCATTCCTCTTGATTAGCAAGAGAAGAACACAAAGTATCCTAGATACAAAGTGTTGTCATCCCTCTTGATTAGCAAGAGAAGAACACAAAGTATCCAAGTAGATACAAAGTGTTGTCATCCCTCTTGATTAGCAAGAGAAGAACACAAAGTATCCAAGTAGATACAAAGTGTTGGAGTTGTTAGGTCTTGTAACATTGGTTACACTCTTGATTGTATCATAGCATACATCAAGATTATTTTTCTTTTGTGAGAGAGTGAGTCAAGATCATTGTGATCTTAAGAGATAGTGAAGATCTCTTGAAGCCATTGGGCTTGTGTGATTGATCATGTGGATCAAGGGTAGATCGGGTAGATCGTGGTAGATTGGTGCTAGCTAAGATTAGCACTCGACATCTAGCTTAGTGTCGGAAATAGGATAAGCGATGTGTAAGGTGTAGATCGTGGTAGATTGGTGCTAGCTAAGATTAGCACTCGACATCTAGCTTAGTGTCGGAAAACAAGTTAAGCGACGTGTAACGGTTTTCTCCGCCTGAAGGGAGTTTGTTGATTAGTGAAGTAACTCTCGAGTTGGGTACTCGGGGAGTGGAGTAGGGCGAAGAGGAGCTTCGTGACCGAACCACTATAAATCACCGTGTCTGGTTTGCGCCTTCTAACTTATCTCTTTACTTTCATTTTATTCCTTATCGCTTTATGTTTATATTTGCATTGTGTTTATGCTTGTGTGGCTAGTTGCATATGTTATGTATGTGTCATGGTTGATTGTGCTTGTGTTGTAGTTTAATTTATTCATCCCTAGATGATACATAACCATTGTTGACACTTTTCATATTACGTCACACTTGATCGGTTATTTGATACAAAAAGTTTTAAGTTTTTAAAGGGAAACGTATTCACCCCCCTCTACGGTTTCCACAGAAATGATTTGAAACAAACTACTAATAAGTAAATTAAGCTGAAATCAAGACAACAAATAAAAAAAAAGCAGTATCAAAATGAACTAAAATTAAGCTTTCATTAATTAAATCTTAAAATTACAAAGGATATTTAAAAACTACACTCTAAAACTAATTTGAGCAGAGTAACATTACATAAAAAACTAACTCACTAACATGAAGATTAAGCTCCTATTTATAGCCGAATGAGGAGCATTCTAGACCTTCCTGACATGCTGGCAATCCAAGGGATTGTGCTTTCTCTGAGCTATTTCTAACCCTCTGATCATCCCTAATCATCATCCATTAACTCACGACCCTTGGATCAATTCATGTGATGTGTTCGGTCCAATAAGCAGCTGCCACGTGCCCCATTTGTGCTTCTTTTGCTTCTGACATTACTGACATCTTCTAGAACCTCTCTTGATTGTACGGATTTGCCCTTACTTTCGGTAATTTTGGGGTACGGGTAACTAGGGTTCTTAGTTTCCTGGGTAAAGATAAGAAAGGGGGCGGGTAAAGGCGGGTGAGGTTATTTTATTTTACTTTGACCCGTATTAAATAAAGTTTGACTTCGGGTTGGTTTTGGTTTGACCCGGGTTAAGGTGTACCGGGTTGTGTTAATGGGTTGGTAGGTTTAATTGTTGGGCTAGATAATGGGATGGGCTAGGGGTTTAGTTTAAAGAGTTTGGACTTGGGTTTATTTACTGATAGATAAATCCGGATAATGTAGAATTTTAGTGAAGGATTAAAAGTGTAGTTTTTTTTTTGAAATCAAAGGACCATTGCTGTTATTTTTCCAAAGTATAATCCAAGGGCTTAATTTGTCATTTGATGATTCTTCAAGGATTGACTTTGACTTTTTGCATCCCGACATCGGCTAAAAAAAATACTTCCATATCTCGTGCTCGGTTTCCCGGTCTTTGCTTGATTTTTGTCCTTTTCTTCGATATCCGTGCCTGCATATGTAAAAACACAAAAACACAATATATTTGGCATAATTGGTTAGTTTTTGGTCTATTTGGGTCCGGTTTTGGTCAAGAAAAGGTATGTGTTTAAGCACATACCAAATTCCCCCAGACTAAGCTATTGCAATGTCCTCATGCAATGTTATAAGAACACGTTTTTGAAACCGAAAATTTCCAATCTCTTTTTACTAACTTTGAGAAGTAGCAAAATTTTCAAAAGAGATTAAGAAATCTTAAGTTCTAAATACTCCCCATTTTTCCTTTTATTATATTTTTGTATTTTTCTTATTATTCATGTGACGGCTTTGTTGACTTTCATTATCTCATGATAACTTTTAGGATCACGGAGCAGGAAACACGACTCATACAGAAGTGACCATACGGATAAAATTCGTCGTCCCTGATTTTTCACGTGTCCCCGAACTAAGTTTAAAAACGAAATCATTGTCATTTACAAGTTAGATTGCCAACACTACCCAGAAAGCTAATTGTGGACTCCTTGTTCCCAAATTCCTATTTTCCTCTATTTATTTTATTTTTGGTGAGAAATGAATTTCTTCGTACTCTCGTTTCGATAAGTTTTAGTCCGATAAAAATACCTAGTTTAGACGCTAAGTAGTTTCCAAACCTTCCCTTGAAAACCGTTGCATACAAAAGTGAGGTCCACATCAAGGTCTCTGATTTAACACGATTTTGAGGATATCCCTTTTATTTGCGACCGAAACAACTCATCTACGAGTCCAGAGACAGAAGCCTTTATTAGGATACCCCCGGAGTCGAAGTTTGGCATTTTTAAACATTATTAAGCACATTAACGTATTTAATCCTTAGCCCTTTATAACAATCACAACATCGGCTGCGAACCGGCAAGATGTGATAGTCTATTCTTGGAATTTTTCCTCTGCCTTTATTAAAAGTCTACAACATCGGCTGCGAACCGGCAAGATGTAGAAAACTTTTTATGGCTTTGGATTATTATTATACATTATCATATTCATTAATTATTTATGTTGCCAAACCCCAAGTCCTACGGCTTTTATAACAATCCCAACATCGGTTGCGAGCCGGCAAGATGGAATAGTCTATTACACCGTAACACTGACAGTACCTTGATGTGTACCCAACTTCCATAAGCAAGGATTCTTTAAGGAAGAAATAGAAACTAATTATCGCCAAAACCAAAATACCTTTAATTATTCCTAGATTTCTATTTTTGGGTAAAACAAGCTTATGGGAACAAAAAGCCACAAATAACTTTGATGAGCTCTAAAGAGATCCAACTACTCCACGTTTAGCAATCTAACTTATAAACAACTCTATCATTTCTCGTTCTTGGCAAATTTAAAATCTTAAATAATAAGATCCGCGAATGCTTAGCCAAATAATCAAGCCATGCATATATAAAGTCGAATACGGGAACTTGCAAACTCTTAAAAAGAATTCGCATTTTATAGCTCCTTGTGTAAAAGACTAGCACGAGCTTATGGATTATAAATGGTTAAGGAGAAAAGCTAGGGCTCAACACGCCCGGTCAAGTCAGAATTTTATTCCTACTCTCACCAGCGGAAAGTCAACAAAAATGTCAAAATTTATTATATTTTTTTGCAAAAATTTTTAAATTTTTTCTCATTTTTTTGGATTTATTCAATTTTGGAGAAAAAACGGGGTTGCATGAGTAAACGGCAAAAATCAAATCGACAGATTACCCCCCAGACTAAAACGAGACATTGTCCTCAATGTCTTAAAGGTAAGGGTTCTCCTACATAAATCTAAGGCCGTTTATTAATTATGCCAAAAGATAGATGTAAAATGATAAGATTTAGGATATCGGATGAGCAACGGATGATGAGTACTCGAGTGGAGAGAAAACCACGAGCACGAGAGTCTTCATCAATCGGGCAAACCCTGGACACATCACAGAAAACACGAAACACAAGATACGGAAGATGAAGCCCTCCTCACGTCACTTTATTAGAAAATAGATAAGATGATAGATAGATAAGCATGGGGTGCCTCCCACGAAGCGCTTGTTTTTGGTAACCAAGTCACATGAGCTTGACTCGACCCCGAATTTATTTGTCCTTGGGGGAGCAAGTGGAAAAAGAAATCTCAATCAGACTTTCGTTCAAGATGTTTGGATAAACATTGAAGCAAATGAAAGTTCCACCCCGATGAGACACCCGCGGTATTTTTAGAAAGAAAAACCAGAAATGGTAATACCGGGGTCAAAGATGGTATCCTCACTCCCGAAAGAGTGAAGGATGGAAGAAGGCACAACATATGTGATGAAGAGCATAAAGATTTTGATGACGATCATGAAAAGCTCTTCATCATCAGCAGAAGTTTTGTCAAAAGTCTTGGGCGGGAGGGTTGGGATGAAATCTTCATGAGAAGGTATACCTCCCCCCAGACTAGTATCTTCCTCCAGATCAAAATAGAATTTATCATTTTCCGGAGGAGATAGAAAGAAAGAAAGTTCATCGGAGAACTTGTCGAGATAAAGATCATTCATATCAAAATGAAATGATTCATATTCGGGGGGAGAGATATGAGCATAAGAAGTGGTACTACCACTACTCGTCTCCTCCGAATGATCAATATCGAAGAAGAAGGTTTCAAAAGATGGGATAGAAAGATTGAGATCAAAAGTGGGATTGCCACTAGCCGTGTCAAACGTAAAACTCTCATAATCGGTACAAGCATCCTTGTGCTCGAGCTCCAAAGGATCTGATGGCTTCTTTTCAAGATTAACTTCTTCATAAACTTCTTCCGGGGGAAGGGAAAGGAACGGTTCATCAATTATTTTTACTGAATCATCTTCCCCCGGATCACTGTCAGTCTCAACAATTTCAGGAGAAATTGGAGTTTTATTAAAGAACACCTCGACCTCTTCCCTAGAGATAACATTTTCTTCAATCGTAGGAGAAGGATGGGAAGAGTCGGAATTAAGAATCTCGATGTGATAAACTTGTTCTGGAGGTGGGACAAGTGGTGTGCTCTTAGAGCTAGCAATTTCCACCGCTTCCGTTGTAGTCTCCGATTCATCTTCATCATCGTCGTCAAGAACACTCTTAGTATTTGCAGCACAACACTCAAACCATTTGCTCGATCCAGGATTGATTTTCATGGCCTTGAGCTCAGCACGTTTTTCTGACATACTCTTGACCGTGAATCTTGAAAGGTTTGGATCAATTCTTTTAGGAGCAATTACGGGATCGGACTTTTGATCAACCGTAGCGACATTGCATTTGTCGGTTTGAGGTTTCGAGTTCGGATTAATGTTGAACGTAACTTTTTCCTTATCGACCCGCAAAGTAATTTCTTCACCATAGACATCGATCCAAAATCTGCTGGAAAATGGAACTGCCCCACCTTTACAAAGACATCCTCGGCTACACCCTTAGGAAGGGTTATGGACCGATCCGCAAGCTCGAGGGTCATGCAAGTGGGGGTGAGATCGGGCAGAGAAAGTTTCTTCCAGATGGATAACGGCATTAGGTTGATGCTCGCACCAAGATCGGCCAAGGCGTGGCATTCAACCATTCCCGGAAATTCACATGGGATGAGAAATTTTCCAGGATCTCCAAGCTTTTCCGGAAGCTTTTTGAGAATTGCCGCTGAGCAGTTTTCGTTCACTGGAGTTTTTGTCATTTCAAATAATTTTTCTTTATTGCTCAACAAACTTTTTGAGTGTGGAAGTGAATTTAGGCATCAAGAGCAAAGCGTCCGCGAAGCTTATGTCGAAATGTAACTCTTGAAAAATTTGGAAAAATTTCTCCATTTGACTCGAAGCTTTATCGCGGAGCTTTTGATCATTCATTCTTGAAGGATACGGAAGGTTTTCTTTGACGGGAATTTCTTTTGGTTCAACATTCTTTGGTTCAGATGGATGGACGACCGGAGGTTGGACGTCTTTGGTTCCTCCGTTATTAGTAGGAGGTTCCATGTCCTTGGTCACCTCGGTCTCACGGACGACTATCTTAGGAGGTAGAGAAGAAGAGGTAGCCGGAGCCGTAGGTCCATCATATGAAACACCGCTCCTTGTAGTGATCGCCTTAGCATCGCCCCTCGGGTTGGCGATCGTGTTGCTTGGAAGAGTAGTAGTACCCGAACCCGAGGGTCGATCATTTAAACGCTTATTCATTTCAGCCATTTGATTAATCATCATCTTATTCATTTCCTCTTGATTTTTCATAAATTGCTTGATCAATTCATCCGAGGACGTTTGGTTTTGATTCACAACTTGATTTTGATTATTGAAATTTTGTCCTCGGTTGTTGTTATTGAAACCCTGATTTTGATAATTTCCCGGATTTTGATGAGCATTTTGAAAAACATTCCCTTGAACCGGGCCTTGATTATGATTCCCCTGGTTTTGAAATCCCCGATTTTGATTGTTTTGAAAACCTTGATTTGCACGATTTTGATTTTGATTGACTTGATTGTTACGGTTTTGCAAATTATGATTTTGATTTTGGTTGTTAAAACCGGGTGGTCCGAGGTAATTGTTTGAACGGTAGCTAAGAAGATTTCGATCTCCTTGGGGTTGGTAACCGTTACCACCCATGTTTGTAGCATACACATTCTCATGAGCAAAGGCACCGGTGGCCGGACACTCATAATACGGGTGTGGACCACCACACGTTTCACAAGCTCGATTCACGACATTTACTTGATGATTATTGTTTTGATTAGTTTGATGCATTCTCAAGACGGCGGTAGACAAGTCATCAAGCTTCTTGGTGATAACCGCTATCTCGGAAGAAGAAGAGGAAGAAGTGTTAACTCTTGTTGACTCACTCCTCTCGGCAGAGGAATCCCAATAATTGTAATGGGTAGTCATATTTTCAATGAGCTCGTAACACTCTTCAGGACGCCTTTTCATAAAGGTCCCACCGGCTGCAGCATTGATCGTATCACGATGCCTCATTGTTAAACCATTGTAGAACGTATCAATAATGGTTACAGTTAACATATTATGATTCGGGCATCGATCAATCGAAAGCTTATAACGTTCCCATGCCTCAAACAATGATTCATCGGGAAGTTGCCGGAAGTTACTAATATCGTTTCTTAGCTTCGTCACCATCGATGGTGGAAAGTACTTGGCTAAGAATTTTGAAACCATTTCATTAAAATTATGAATTGAATTTCTGGGGAGACGATCAAACCATGCGGTGGCATGATGCGTCAGTGAGTATTGAAACAAATATAACCGAAGGGCGTCATCGGAGACCCCGTTTTGTTTCATACTTTGTGTGACGGTGAGAAATTTATCAAGGTGCTTATTGGCATCTTCACCCGGAAGTCTGTGAAATTGACACGAGTTTTGGACTTGTTGGATCATATGATGCTTAAGCCCGAAATCGGTAGCTTCGATGTTGACAGGGGGCAATCGGGCCACCACGTTCGAACATTGTCGGTTGGCACAACTCCTCCATCGTTCGGAGATCGGGAGCTGGCATGTGATTATCACCACCCATCGGCGGGTGTTGATTGTTTGGGTCGTCGGCCATTTCCTCAACGGTTGAGAAATGAACACGGTGATTATGACGAATAATCCTCTCGGGATTTGATAGTGGTGAAAGAAGAGGGTGAGAAGTAGAAGATCGGGTGTGCATACACCAAAAATAATTACCAAATCAAAAAGGAAAACCAAATTTGAAAATAAAATATTTTTGGATTTTTATATTTAATGAAAAATGAGATTTACTATTTTTTTGGTGATCGTTGATCAATCGTACTTGTTTCTTTCAAAACAACGCGCAGCGTGGCAGAGAAGCAAAGGTCCACTCGAAGGTGATTAAAAACCCGCCTCTTTCGGTCTGCAATTTAATGTCAAGACCATCCTTAAACCCCGTGTATAGGTTGTAACAAAGAAATAATCCGAGAAACGTTTAACTTCACGATCTCTTTGGTTGTTTATTTGGAATGGTTTACAACGCCCTCTCGAGAGCGAGGATTTATTATTAATGGTGAAAACACTTTAGGAAAAGTGTTTTTTAATTATTATATTTATGTATTTTTTTTTTCAAAAACAAATAACTTCCGAGGAAGGGTCTTCAAAACACGATTCTTCGGCGAAACTCCAACTCTTTTCAAGCCTTCCCCGGCAGCGGCGCCATTTTTTTTGATTCGTTATATTTTTATGTTTCCAAAGGAAAAGCAACGTATGCGTTTTCCCCGGGTCGTGTCCCAACGAAGGTCGAATATCGAGTTGTTGTAACGTTGTCGAAAACGTGTGGTGAATGAGCGTAAAAAAAGAGTGATTGATTGGTGATTATATACTACGAATAATGAAATTTAAAAAGTAATTAACTAATTAAGCTAATGATTCAACTAAGCTAAGCATATGAACCTAAAAACGAAAATTAGAATTTAAAAACGTTACGCGACGAATTATAAAACGCAATTAAAAAGTGATTTTCTAAAATTTAAAATCTAAAAATATAAAAATAATTTTCCTATATTAAAACTGATAAAAGAAAATTTTTGGAAAAAGAAAAATATTTTTTTTGACTTTTTAATAATTTTTTATGAATTAAAAACTAATTAAAACTATTTAAATGATTTAAAAATAGTAAAACTGTTTGGAAAATTCTGAAAATTTCTGAATAAATCTAAAATTGAATAAGTATTCTGAGAAAAATAAACTCAGACCCAGAATAAGCTCAGATAAGCAAAACAGCCCAATAAGCAGTTGTGAAATAAGCTCAAAATAAGCAATAGTTATCCAAAAATTATCAAATGATCAAATACTGACAATTATACTAAATGAAACTGAGAACAACTGAAAGATCACAAATTAGCACTATGAAAAAGCAGAATAAGCAAATGAGCAGTCACAATGTTGAGACAGAAGCAAAGGCTAAGTATCCAACTTCTCAGCCCAAATAAGCAGTCATAATAAGCTGAGAGATTAAATCTTAAGGGGGCAAAAGTCTCTCAGAACTACTGGCTACCCAAAAGCACTTCAAATTCCAAATTCCTACTTCAATTGCTTATCTAAATTTACCCTTGAAAAAGTGCTTTTTGGACTGAAAATGGGACAAGCACAGACAGGTCTGACTGGATGAATTTGCAAGCTCAAAATAAGCTTCCAAATAAGTTCAAAAGCAGAATCCCAGATGTTTAACTTCAAGCTAGCTATGCTGACTATCTTAAAAACAAATATCAAATTCAAAGCATAATTCAATAAGCTACCAAAAAGCTCAGATCAGCAGCTACAAACCATGAGTCTGCATAAAGTATTCTGTAACAGCAGCCTAAGATTTTGGCACTAAACTTCTGTCGAATCTAGACCAATTTTACCCTACTCTTGCAAGCTTACTTTAACAACTATAGGGAGCTTAAAAACACCAAAAGTTAACCACAATTAAGCTCAGCTTAATCAGAAGCTTATTCAAGCAATTTTTACCACAAAAGTCACCCTATAGGCTAAGTTCCTATTAATAAACTAAAACCTCTAAATACCTACTGAATTATGCTCATTATACTTTAATTCAACTTAATCAACTTTAACTAGAGTGCAATGGAACAGTACAATAGCTTAAAACCCTTATCAGACACTAAACCAAACACCCCCTTCAATATCAGACTTTGCAATCCAACTCTAAACTAAACTGATCTATTCTAATTAAAATTGAACTATGATGTATAAGCTATTTTGAATATAAAAAAAAGAAAAACAGGAATAAATGAGCTACTAAATAAGCTGATCTTATAAGGCCTAAATAAACTAGAAAAAACAAAATGGTACTTACTGATTTGACTGCTGGATCAAATGAACTGATTAACCTACTGAACCCAGGCTTATAATAAGCCAATAATAACCCAAAACTCAGCTTAAACCATCAGCTTATTCACCACAGCTGATTTTCAGCTTATGTTGACTTTTTGACTATCTGTTTGACTTTTGGATTTTTGTGTAGCAAAGATAGAATTGAACTCAAACAAAGCTCACAGTAAGCTACAAAGCTTATGTAAGTTTTCAAAATCAGAAAATAGCTTATTTGAAGCAAGATTTTTAAATTATTTTTGTATTTTTTTTAATATTTATTTGGAATATTTTTGGATTTTTAAAAGAAATTTAACAAAAGTTGAGATAGGAAATTGAAGTAAACTAGAAATGATTTGAAACAAACTACTAATAAGTAAATTAAGCTGAAATCAAGACAACAAATAAAAAAAGAGCAATATCAAAATGAACTAAAATTAAGCTTTCATTAATTAAATCTTAAAATTACAAAGGATATTTAAAAACTACACTCTAAAACTAATTTGAGCAGAGTAACATTACATAAAAAACTAACTCACTAACATGAAGATTAAGCTCCTATTTATAGCCGAATGAGGAGCATTCTAGACCTTCCTGACATGCTGGCAATCCGAGGGATTGTGCTTTCTCTGAGCTATTTCCAACCCTCTGATCATCCCTAATCATCATCCATTAACTCACGACC
Source organism: Artemisia tridentata subsp. tridentata (assembly GCA_021014915.2). Lineage (NCBI taxonomy): Eukaryota > Viridiplantae > Streptophyta > Magnoliopsida > Asterales > Asteraceae > Artemisia > Artemisia tridentata. The sequence goes on from CP139507.1 coordinate 193,925,838, forward strand.
CTTGGATCAATTCATGTGATGTGTTCGGTCCAATAAGCAGCTGCCACGTGCCCCATTTGTGCTTCTTTTGCTTCTGACATTACTGACATCTTCTAGAACCTCTCTTGATTGTACGGATTTGCCCTTACTTTCGGTAATTTTGGGGTACGGGTAACTAGGGTTCTTAGTTTCCTGGGTAAAGATAAGAAAGGGGACGGGTAAAGGAGGGTGAGGTTATTTTATTTTACTTTGACCCGTATTAAATAAAGTTTGACTTCGGGTTGGTTTTGGTTTGACCCGGGTTAAGGTGTACCGGGTTGTGTTAATGGGTTGGTAGGTTTAATTGTTGGGCTAGATAATGGGATGGGCTAGGGGTTTAGTTTAAAGAGTTTGGACTTGGGTTTATTTATTGATAGGTAAAATCCGGATAATGTAGAATTTTAGTGAAGGATTAAAAGTGTAGTTTTTTTTTTGAAATCAAAGGACCATTGCTGTTATTTTTCCAAAGTATAATCCAAGGGCTTAATTTGTCATTTGATGATTCTTCAAGGATTGACTTTGACTTTTTGCATCCCGACATCGGCTAAAAAAATACTTCCATATCTCGTGCTCGGTTTCCCGGTCTTTGCTTGATTTTTGTCCTTTTCTTCGATATCCGTGCCTGCATATGTAAAAACACAAAAACACAATATATTTGGCATAATTGGTTAGTTTTTGGTCTATTTGGGTCCGGTTTTGGTCAAGAAAAGGTATGTGTTTAAGCACATACCATGCTTACATTTGCAACTGAGGTTGGCAAAATATGTAAATCCCATAATTCTAGGAATTGCAATTTGAGATTGGCAATTGAGTTCGACTCATACCTTATTGAGTACTTTCATTACTAGCAGCCAAAGCTGATGTGATGAAACTATGTCAATTTGGATCCTAGTTTTCAGTGAAAATTAAATGGTTAAATGTTATTTACCATGGGTGTTTAATTTTCTTGAAAAGTTTTATTATCGAAAGTACTAACTTTTGAACTTTTTCTGTAGAAATGGCTCAAACCGAAAACACTAATATGAACAACATGAGTTCTGCTTTCAAGCAAATGCTTGAGAGAGATAAGTTGACTGGTACAAAGAATTTCAATAATTGGCATCGTTATCTGAGAATTGTTCTGCGGATGGCCAAAAGAATTGATTATCTTAGTAAGCCTCTTCCTACTGCTCCTGCTGGTACTGCATCCAATGCAGACCATGAAGAATATAACATTGAGTATGAGTAGCACAATGATGTGGCTTGTCTTATGTTGTCTGGGATGGACATTCAATTGCAAAAGCAATTTGAGCACTATGGTCCCATGGACATGATCAATGAACTCAAACGTATGTTTGAGAAACCACCTGCTGCAGAATTATATGAGTTGATAGATTCTCTGCACGGTTGTAAGCAGGATGCAAGTAAACCCGCGAGTGCCCACGTATTGAAAATGAATAGTTATTTGGACAAATTGGAGCGACTCGGCTGTGGTTATGTGCAAAGTGTATGTATTGGCCTCATCATGCGATCCCTTAACCAGGATTTGTTTGGTGATTTTGTGCGCAACTACAATATGCATTGCACGGGGAAGACAGTGAGTGAGTTACACGAAATGCTCATTGACTTTGAGAAAGGATTGTCAAAGAAGGCACCTACACCCACGGTATTAGCAATACAAGGTGGTAGGATTACTAAGCCCAAAAAACCGCAACACGCGAACAAGAAGGGTAAAGGCAAAGGAAAGGGTAAACAAGTTATGACCTACCAGGAAATGCCTAAGAAGCAGAATCCTCCTAAGAAGAAGGAGTATCCCAAAAAGGATTTGGCTGCTTGTCACCACTGCAACACTCCAGGACATTGGAAGAGGAACTGTCCATTGCTTCTAGAGGAGTTGCGTTTGAATAAAAATAAAAAGGTTGGGAATGTCGCAAGCACTTCAGGTATTTTTATGATTGAATTATTTTCTTTTTCTCGTAAGCATAATGCCTGGGTATATGATACGGGATGTGGTACTCATATTTGTAACACATCGCAGGGGCTTAGAGGAGCAAGGAAGCTGGCCTATGGAGAAAGCTACTTGTACGTGGGCAATGGCATACGTGCAGCAGTTGAAGCCATAGGGATATTCGATTTAGTCTTACCTTCGGGTTTAATACTAGTTTTGGATAATTGTCATTATGCACCCTTTATCATTAGGGGTGTTATTTCAGTTTCGTTGTTGTTGGATATTGGTTTTGATCACACATTTACTAATAATGGAATTTCGGTTTCTTTAAATGTTGTTTTATACTTTAATGCAATTCCTATTAATGGTGTGTTTGAAATTGACATGGAGAATCATGTGTCAAATAGAAATAATTCTATGTATAGCATTAGCAATAAGAGTGTTAGACCCGTATCCCGGTTACGAATAGGCCCCACCCTAGATGGAATACGCTAAGGACTTTATGTGATTGGTTGGTCAACAAAGTTATGTGGGAGTCAAACCCGATAGTCAAAGTGATAGTCAAAGAATGTATTATATAGTTATGGGAAAATATTATGTGGCAAGAATAGAAGGGAAATAGACTTCAAGGGGTTAGAGTTGTAATAGACTGTTAGGAATATAAATATTCAGTTGAAGACTCGGTCACCCCGAGCACTCATTTATGTTAAATAGCTCGTAGCACAACTAGTAATATTTGTAGTAGATTAGTTATAATTATTATTGTGGAGTAGGTCGGGTCTTTACCCATTGTCAGCTTGCTCCACAACCCGGTAGGGGCAAACTAGCTAGTAATATCAAGTACTATATATAGCCCTCTCCTCATGTGGAGAGGGTTGGACCTTTGCAATCTTTCAATTCATTTTTCTTCTTTGGTTTCTCTCTCTAAGGTTCCACTTATCTTTTTCTCACTTATTCTTCTCCATTCGATCCAAATAGTACTCCCAAACTAGTGTTTATTAGCTTATGAATATGCTACAATTGGTATCAAGAGCCATGGTTAGGTTCGGGTAAGAGCATATTCAAATTCGTGTGAGTGTTGGGTGTTTTTTTTGGTTCGAAGTTTGTAGTATTGAAAAATTTCTTGTGTGTTCTTGTTTGTGGGTAAATCGGCTAAAAAATTTGTACTTTGGTGATCATTGAAATGTTTTTCATCTTCCTTGATAACACTTAACTTGGTTAAGTTTCTGTTTGAGGAAGAGTGGAGGAGTTTCTTGGCAGCGGCTTGGGTTTCGGAAGAAGATTCATCGTAGCGGTTTGACATTCTGCTAAGGATTCATGGTAGCAGTTTATCCCAACTTGGCTGTTTTGGTCTAGCGGCTTGGTTAATAGCAGTTTGGAGTGTATCCGGTTTTGGAAAAAGACAAACTGCACTGAAAAGGACAGGTTGTCAACTGGTGGCAGCGGTTTGTCAGGTTATGTCGACTAGCGACTTGTCGTGTTGTGGTAGAGGTTTACGGGTTTCAGTGGTTCTGGTCTTAGCGGCTCTGGTTCTAGCGTGTCTAGTTTCAGCGGTTTAAGCTCCCAGCAGTTTAGCTTTCGGCGATTTAATCCTCAACGGGTTAACTTTTAGCGGCTCTAGTTTCAGCGGTTTAATCTTCCAGCGGTCTAGTGTTCAGCGGTTTAATCCTCAGCGGTTTAACTTTTAGCGGTTCTGCTTTCAGCGGTTTGATACTTCTGGTTCAGTGGTTTGATACTAGCAGTTCGGTTTCCTAGTTCAGCGGTTTACATTAGCGGTTTGTGTTGTGTTAGAGTTTTGGTTCTCAGCTTTAGCGGCTTGATATTAGCGGTTTGTTTAGAGGTGTAGCAATTTGTTTGAATTGCACTTTAGCGGTTTGGAAACTACTTCTAACTTAATGACGAGCACAGCTTCTGATGATATTCAAGCAGCTGGGTCCGATACCCGTCCGCCTATGCTTGATAGGATAGACTATGAGTCGTGGGTGCAGAGAATACGGCTTTATTGTCTGGGGAAAGAAAATGGAGCAAACATCCTTAAGTCCATTGATGAAGGACTATTTCAGATGGGTACTACCAGAGATGCTGTGACTACTGGTGAAGATGGCACAGTCACACTTGGTATTGACAGACCTCGCACTTACAATGATCTTACTGAGGAGGAAAAGAAGAGATATGATGCTGACATTAGAGCCTCAAATATCATCATTCAAGGTCTACCAAAGGATGTCTACAAACTCATCAACTTCAACACAGAAGCCAAGGCAGTATGGGACAATGTGAAGATGCTGTTAGCTGGGTCAGAACTCACAAAGGAAGACAAGGAATCTCAATTGTACGATGAATTTGAACATTTCAAAATGAACTCATAAGATATATCACAGACTACTATGTGAGATTCCATAAGTTGGTAAATGACATGAGGATAATCAAAATGACGATGCCCAACATCCAACTTAACTCCAAGTTTGTGAACAACATGACTCCAGAATGGGACAGATTTGTCACTGCTGTCAAACTGAACAAAGGTCTGAGGGACACCAACTATGAACAGCTATATGCCTATCTCCAACAACATGAGAAGCATGCTGTCTTTGATCGGGTGCTAAGAGAAAAGTTGAATCCTTCAACTTCCAATGATCCACTAGCTTTTATGGCAACTGCTGTACCATACACTCAACCACCATCCAACCAAGGATACCCTCAACTTCAATCACCATCATCCGCTATGAGTCCTCAACTTGACTCAGGCTATACTCAGACTGACAAAATGCTTGATAACCTCACCAATCAAGTATCATTACTTGTTCAACAGTTCAAAGCTTCTCTCCCTAAGACCAACAATCAGTTAAGAAACTCATCCAACCCACGCAATCTTGCAATGGTGGAGGATGGAAAAATTGTGGTTCAAAATGTGCAAGGGAGAGCTGGAAGAAACATGGGTCGAGGTATTATGCAGAACAGAGCAGGGAATGCCAACCAGGGGCAAGGGAAACAGCTCAAGTGCTATAATTGTGGAGGTCTGGGACACATTGCCAGAAACTGCAATAAACCAAAACGTCCTCAGAACTCAGATTACTTCAAGGACAAGATGTTGTTGATGCAGGCTCAAGAGAATGGAGCGGTATTGGATGAGGAAGAATTGTTGTTTCTAGCTGGTGATGGGGGTAATACGTTTGATCCGGATGTGGATGAGCAGCCTGTCCAAGATCTGGCACTCAATGATCCTAATATCTTCCAAGCTGATGATTGTGATGCATTTGACTCAGATGTGGATGAAGAACCAACTGCTCAAACTGTCTTCATGGCCAATTTATCATCCTTGGCCTCTCCATCTCGACAAGCTGGTTCTTCAAATGCTTCTGTGATTTCTGAGGTACTAAAACTATATGACACATATGAAATAGTTGATAAACAAAAGTTTCCCAACGAAGTACAACAGGCAATTGTCTCTGACTCAAATAATGTTGACATGGAAAATAGCAATATGATTCCATATGAACAATATTTGACTCATAAAAATGTGCCTGATGTACAAGATGGCGAATCTTCTGTGGATAATAATGCTTGTGTTGTTGATGACTTGTGTGCCTTAGAAAATACATGTGAAGTAGATAATGCATGTAAGAAACATGAAAGCACTGTACTTGCACCACATGATGACTTGATCACTAGGCTAAACATATATGAGGAACAAGTAGCTATGTATGAACAGCGCGCTAAGTTTGAGCTGAATGCACGTGAGCAGAAAATGGAAGATCAAATGTGTACTCTTCTGAAAGAATCTAGGGTAAGAGAGGAAACATTAAAACAAGAGTTAAATTCTTTGAAAAATCAGCTGGAGTTATCTATTAAGCAACAACAGGATGCTCAAAATTGCATAAGTATACTAAAGATAGAATTCAAAGAAAAAGAAAAGGAACTCTTAAATGATTTTTCTAGACTCAAAACCTTAAAGAATAAGCTTGAGGATAAGTTGTACACACAAGACCAAACCAGACAGACTGCCCAAATGATTCATAAGCACAGAAAGTTAAGTGACAAGCATAGTGAAAGCAATGTAGGTGAATCTCAATTAGCTATTCATAAGATTGCTAAGGTAGCCCAACCTGCATTATATGATGCCAATGTGATGCTTATGCCCAATCATGAACCACCTGAGGTTGTATCCTTGAATGAGGCTGATGAGATAGAAATGCGAAAAAGAGAAAGAATGAATGAGAAAATGAAGGATCCTGAATGCATAGCCAACCGAGTAATAATCAAACCCCATGATTATTATGAGGAAAATCGTTTGACTGTGTTTGTACCTCAAAAGAAGTTAACACCTGAACAGATATTTTGGACACAAGACATGAAAAAAATGAAGGAAGAAAAACTTAAAGCCAATACCACACTCATTAGGAAAGTTGCGTCCATTACGGTGTATCCTCCCAATACACCTAGATATTTGGTTCCTCTATCTCTTCCCACAGAAAGCAAAACTCTAATTAGCTTATACGTGCTTTGGCAACTGTTTGCTGATTTTGATAATACATGTAAGAAGAGAATCACACCAACTGGAATTACTGAGGGGGAAAGGTGTTTTGAACATGCTAAAAGGTGTTACTTGACTGAGGTCATGCCACTCTTTAAACAACTAAAAGAGCATTTTGAAGCAATGCAAACAGCCCTTAACACAGAAATAAAGGAAATGGAAAAAGTGTTTAAAGATATGGAAAATGAGGTAACTGAATATGAAATAGAACTTAAGAGCTGTGAGATTGAAAGGAAAAACATACTCATCACTAATGAAAATTTGATTGCAAGATGTATTGCACAAGATGTATTTTTTACTGCTACTGATTCTGCATTATCTGCTTGTCAATATCATGAGTATGCTATGGCTTTAAATGTTATCCAGAATCGTGTTGTGGAGCTTGAGGGGAGAATTTGAAACTGCTTGAAAAAAATCAAAATGATGACCAGGATAACATGGTCAAACGTTTTTCTAAACTAGAGGTTGATTATCATAACTTACAATTAAAATATCAACACTTAGAAGAAAGATATAAACTATCAAATGCCAAGACATCTTCGGATGCTCCTGATGCGTGGTTTTGCAACCTTACAACAGGTTTTACCTCTCGAGGGATCTCAAGAGGCTTACAACCCCACCAGGCAGTGTACCTGACCGATGTAGTATAGTGTAGTGGTAAGTACGGGGGATTGATCGTTCTTCACAGGGAATAGTGTTCGTTAGGTATGAAAAACTACTCTAATAGGTCTAAGGGTGATGGATGATTCTTTTTGTATTTTTATATTTTTATGAAAGCAAGTAAAATCTCGGGTTTTGAAGGAGTGGGCGGAATTAGTTGCTAGTCAACTAACCCAAATAACTACAAATGCAAATAAAATAAAATAACTGAAAATGAAAAGGTGGTAAAACTTATGTGGAGAGAAATGTGTTTACTTAGATTTCCTTACTCCCTAACTATCTTTTACCGGTTGATTAGTGTGTATTAATCGCGTGGATGACGGGTGTATTCCTTAATACCAATCGTGGGGTGGCGTACGTACTTCCCCAACTCTACAAGCTCCTACTTCACTCCTATGTCGAGCCGGCTAGAAAGCTCCTAACATGGGATCACTAGAATTCGCTTGTGCATTAAATACAACCATAAAAACCTTAGTACGCATTGGTTCATGTTTCTTAAGACGTTCAAGCAAGTTACCGAATAGGAAGTTAGCCAGTTTTCTTAAGCCTAACATAGATGGACAATCATCCAATACAACTAATAACACACTAATAACCAATAATCAATAGCTAGGTTTCATTAGATCTAAGCAAACACAAAATAAATCTAGCCTAGCATGTTAAACAAAATACAAGAACAAGATAGAATCAAACAACACATAGACATATTGAATGATTAATTGATAACTTATCTTCAATGTAACATGGAAGATCTCAAGGCAAAAAGCCTTGAAAAAGCTGCTAAAATCGTTTTAGGGTTCTTACACACAAAGTTCCACAATAAGTTCCACACTAATGACAAAAAATTGCAAAACTATATATAGACTTTCAGATCTGACGGCGTCACGTTATGGAGTGTGACGCCGTCACCTCGCCGCTTTTAGGGTTCCCGGATGGCCTTCTTGACGCCGTCCCTCTTTAGCTCTCCAAAATCCGTTCTGGCTTATCAAGGCTTGACGCCGTCAGAATTAGGCGTGACGCCGTCCCGCTTTAACTTATACCATGACGACCTTGATCATATTAAAAGGTGACGCCGTCAGAATTCCTATGCAAATTTCTCTGGCTTATCATGAGTAATTTTCACATCCACCACTTTTGCCAAGCCATGACGCCGTCTGGGGATATTCCTGACGCCGTCAAAGGTACTTTTTAGCGTAAATTTGAGACTTTGTCGTTTTCTTCACTTTTTTGCTCCAAAAACGTCCAAAATGCTTCCTTTTCCAGATTTCTTCTCCAAAGTACCTAAAATGACAAAAGGAACGATTTAGGGCAATATTTGATCAAATAAATACGATTTAGGGCTTAAATGACCTCCTAAAAGCGGTACACTTTTCGCTTCATCAAATACCCTTACACTTGAGATTTGCTTGTCCTCAAGCAAATGCGCTTTTATTCTAATCAAAATACAAGTTAGGGGTCATTTAACGCTAATATAAAAGTAATTACAACAAATAATCGTTCCACTTTAATCATAATAAGCATGGAGATTACATACTAGCACCTCACAAGTAGTGTTTAGATACTCACATCTCTCAAGTGTCATCAAAATAAATCTCATAAATGAAAACGGATAATATCTCTCACTACCTGTCATAGCAAATAGATTACCATAGGCTTGGGAAAGGATCGAAAACCTCCTCCACTAGGCGTAAGCACCTAAGATAAACTATCAAAGAGGGCTTTTAAACGGGTTATAACGTTAGGTGTAGGGATATGATAAACACGGTTTTGTTGGATAAGGGATATTTTACTGGTGGCGAGTTAAAGATCTTGATTAATTACATGTACTATACAATGTTGCTAAGCCAAGACTCGACTCAATCTTAAGCTAAAAACAAAATAACAAAAACATAAAATAAACATAAAATGAAACGGGATGGTAGTCCGTATGTTTTTTCTACTTTTCTTTTTCTCTTTTTTTTTTTTTGACATACACTCTTGCCCTACCATCCAAAATAATACATCATAGGGGCGTTGCATTCCCCTTACACTTGAACTTTTACATAACTTTACAAATAACTATTCTAATGACTCGAATTAAGATAATTGAAAAACTTGGAGTACTTTTAAAATATTTAGCACATATGGGGGTAATAAATGATGTTCTTCCCCATTACTCCATTACACTAGTACTTTACCCATGAGTCCCAATCGTCCCAAAACAATATGTACAAGGATATGACTCGACTTAGCAACCATGTAATCAACTAGATAATTAACTTGGGTTTAAACAAATGTTGTCACAATAATGCACTAAAAATGAGTGCATACAAGGTAGGCTAAGGCGATTTGGGTGTACATTTAAGTGGGGTGTAAACAAATTCTTCCTTTAAGTAAAATGCTTAAAGGTCGAAACGAAAAGATAGGCTCTGAGGGGTGTACTAGGGGTATCGTGTACTAAAAATGAGTACAACGCAAAGGGTGTGGGAGAATTACTTGACCAATGTAGCCAACGTAATTATAACAAAAACACAGGTGTAAAACAATGGGTTAATCCTAATGCCTCTTATCATGTAGTAAATCTAACTACACGAATGTAGTCTCACTTGTGGCCTCGGAATGGTCCTAACGCAAGTTCTAGAATCTAAGTGCTACCGGCACATACATCATAGCATAAATGCTTTTCCTACCAATTCTAGGGGCGAACCTCACATATTTGGGGGTGGAAAATGTTTTAGTGGTACGGTTTTTGTGCTAGTCATATAACTCCTATCCATGAGACGCTCATTAAGATCAAAGTTTCACTCCTATATGTTGTAAAAAAATTTAAATTTGGCACTAAAATTGCCCTAACAGGTATTTCTCTCAGTTTTATTACACATCTACTATTAAATAAACAAAAATCAAGCATAATTGCATTCTCTAATCATACTTTACCCCCCCTCCCCCTTACACTTAAGATAAACATTGTCCCCAATGTTCAAATAACAAGATGTAAAAGCAATAAGGTATAAGAATGAAATCAAATACTCCCCTGATTCGCTCGGTGGATAAAGAAATAACATGGTTAGATCTTCTTCCAAAGTAATGTTGAAGCTCCATGACTAATGCATCGCCATAAGCTTGATCCAACAAACATTTCCTTGTCCAAAATAACCTGTTAAACCTGAGAAAACAAACACGAAAACCTACATAACATCGGCGGGATAAACTCTATATATAAGGATATAATGCTTGTGGAATGATAATTTTGCAGATTCCTGGAGATTATAAGTTAGAGATTTAATAAAAACTTTTTATGAAAACAAAACTTTCAAAAATTTTCAGAAAATTAAACCTGACGCCGTCAGGTTGTAAATCCTGACGCCGTCAGAAATAATCTGACAGAATTCTCATGTTACGTTTCCGGAAAATTTTTGGAAAAACCTACACCTTACTTCCTGGAATTCCTGCAAAACATCATTATGACTCGATACAAGCATTTGACTCACACAAATACTAATATGTATGTTCATTTATTATTATTATGATTCATGTTCATTTGTGTTCTAATAAACCGATTTAGGTTTCCCTTACACTTAACTTTTGCAAAATACCTTTATATGTAGTTAAGACGAAGTTAAAAACAAAATAAAGCATTTTCACAATTTAGTTTTGAACATGAATCAATAATAATAAAATTAAATCATACACACGGAAACAAATAAAATCAAACAAACAAAGAAATAAACACACAAAGCAAATAAAGCTTGGGTTGCCTCCCAAGAAGCGCTTTTCTTTATTAACGAGTCTTGTAGCTAGTCTCAAAGTCACGGGTTCTACGTTTTTTCGTTTTGCTTCTCAATTGCCCCTCTAATCATCCTAACAACCTCCATATCAATTTTGTATTTAGGTCCTAGGTTCAAGCAATCTTTATAATAAAGGCTTCTCTTATTCCAAACATAGTCCATGCCTTTTTCTTTATCCTCATCATTGATGTCCTCAATCGCACCAATGTTGTCCTTGTCAAATCGAGGCACAAAACGAAATTCATTTACCCGATAAGGCATCCTATATGCGATCCTATCTATGTGATTAGAAAACTGAACCGTGCCTCTCAAACGATCATACTTTAAATTGGATGCTTCAACAAATGGCTTACCTAACACCACGCGAGATAGGCGACAGTCAACAACACTTGTCAAATCTTCTAAAATCATGAAGTCAGTGACGAAGGTAAAATTCCCAACAAAGATATGCATATCCTTAACCCTTCCAACGAAGTTGCAAACTCCGCCGGGGCACTTGGGATCCATCCTAGGCTCAAGTGGTGTGTTTATGATCTGGCTATAAAGGCCTGAGGACATCACGTTGATTGGGGATTCACAGTCAATGTAAGCATGCTCAACGTATTGGTACCCAATCATACATGGTATCTTCACATTCCCGGGATCACCCCTCTTAATCTTTGGGTCAATTCTAACAAAAGGTGGTCGAGGGTTATCAACTAGGTTGTTATAGTAGGCAATCTCCTCCTTAGTGGGGTCTTCATTGAAATAATCATCCAACCTAGGATCTACCTTCACTTCATCAATTTCCTCAATCAACTCCTCAACCGTAAGATTATTACGTTCTAGGTAATTATCTGAGTATATGGCGGTCTCTAAGTTGTTCAAGGCATAATCAAGCTCTATATCAATCATTCTACTGAGCTCCCCGAGCTCACTAATCTCATTCTCAAGTTGGCTACGCAACAAAGCTACTTCGCCAGGTGTAAGGGGTGGATTCGCGTTTTCCATAATGGTAAACTGAATAGTCAATGAAAATCTTATACGAACAAAAACACAAAGAAAATAGATAGACTAAAGAAAACCTAGAAAAATAAAATAAAAATCTCACTAGAAAGGAATCTAGTGAGTAGACCTATAAAATAAAAATTCAACCTAAACAATAACTATTCCCCGGCAGCGGCGCCAAAAACTTGATGCGTGGTTTTGCAACCTTACAACAGGTTTTACCTCTCGAGGGATCTCAAGAGGCTTACAACCCCACCAGGCAGTGTACCTGACCGATGTAGTATAGTGTAGTGGTAAGTACGGGGGATTGATCGTTCTCCACAGGGAATAGTGTTCGTTAGGTATGAAAAACTACTCTAATAGGTCTAAGGGTGATGGATGATTCTTTTTGTATTTTTATATTTTTATGAAAGCAAGTAAAATCTCAGGATTTGAAGGAGTGGGCGGAATTAGTTGCTAGTCAACTAACCCAAATAACTACAAATGCAAATAAAATAAAATAACTGAAAATGAAAAGGTGGTAAAACTTATGTGGAGAGAAATGTGTTTACTTAGATTTCCTTACTCCCTAACTATCTTTTACCGGTTGATTAGTGTGTATTAATCGCGTGGATGACGGGTGTATTCCTTAACACCAATCGTGGGGTGGCGTACGTACTTCCCCAACTCTACAAGCTCCTACTTCACTCCTATGTCGAGCCGGCTAGGAAGCTCCTAACATGGGATCACTAGAATTCGCGTGTGCATTAAATACAACCATAAAAACCTTAGTACGCATTGGTTCATGTTTCTTAAGACGTTCAAGCAAGTTACCGAATAGGAAGTTAGCCAGTTTTCTTAAGCCTAACATAGATGAACAATCATCCAATACAACTAATAACACACTAATAACCAATAATCAATAGCTAGGTTTCATTAGATCTAAGCAAACACAAAATAAATCTAGCCTAGCATGTTAAACAAAATACAAGAACAAGATAGAATCAAACAACACATAGACATATTGAATGATTAATTGATAACTTATCTTCAATGTAACATGGAAGATCTCAAGGCAAAAAGCCTTGAAAAAGCTGCTAAAATCGTCTTAGGGTTCTTACACACAAAGTTCCACAATAAGTTCCACACTAATGACAAAAAATTGCAAAACTATATATAGACTTTCAGATCTGACGGCGTCACGTTATGGAGTGTGACGCCGTCACCTCGCCGCTTTTAGGGTTCCCGGATGGCCTTCTTGACGCCGTCCCTCTTTAGCTCTCCAAAATCCGTTCTGGCTTATCAAGGCTTGACGCCGTCAGAATTAGGCGTGACGCCGTCCCGCTTTAACTTATACCGTGACGACCTTGATCATATTAAAGGGTGACGCCGTCAGAATTCCAATGCAAATTTCTCTGGCTTATCATGAGTAATTTTCACATCCACCACTTTTGCCAAGCCATGACGCCGTCTGGGGATATTCCTGACGCCGTCAAAGGTACTTTTTAGCGTAAATTTGAGACTTTGTCGTTTTCTTCACTTTTTTGCTCCAAAAACGTCCAAAATGCTTCCTTTTCCAGATTTCTTCTCCAAAGTACCTAAAATGACAAAAGGAACGATTTAGGGCAATATTTGATCAAATAAATACGATTTAGGGCTTAAATGACCCCCTAAAAGCGGTACACTTTTCGCTTCATCAGCTCCTGAGTTTGATACGTATTTTGAATTAAGCAAACGGGATGAGAAAATTCAAGCTCACACGAACACGATTCGACTATTGAGGGCTCAAATTGCCCAATTGAATTCCTACAAGTGTGATGTGTATGGCACCAATAAACCTTCGTCTTCAGATTCTCAAAATTTTCAATTTCAAGACACCATAAACAAGTTACATTATGAAAATGAATGTTTTCGAGAAGAAAATTCTAAGATTATACAGCACTACAATGAGTTATATGACTCAATTAAAGTTACAAGAAATAGTCATAATGAAAAGATAACTTCTTTGTTAAATGAGATTGAGAATCTTAAGACTCAGGTGAAAGGAAAAATGCCAAGTACATCTTGTAATTGTGTTTCATCAAAGGTCTTTGCTTGTAAAATATATGATGTTGATGTGGGGCCTATTCCATTTCCCATGAGAAACAACAGACCTGTCCATCAAATGTATCTCAGTCACCTTAGGGATGGACTTGACACTCTTAAATGAGGTTGTGGAAGAAGACAGAATAGGAAAACCACTTGATAAGGCGGTAGGTTATGCATGTGTCCTCACAAAAAGGATCCAGGAACAGTTAGAATATGCCATTAGCACGGGTCCTAGGTCTAGCAACCAAAGAGATAGATTAGGTGCCTCATCATCAACTATTAAAAACAAGCATGTATCCTTTGATTTACCATCCAGAACATCAGAACCCAGCACTTCAATATCAGGAAAGCATGAGTTAGTAAAGCAAACTAATGTTCCCATTATTACTTCTACAGGAGTGAAAAGTGACACCCAAGCTAGCAGGTCAAAGCCTAAAGGCAATACAAGGAATGATAGGACTGCGCCGGCTAAGATTGATCATAAGAAAAGAGTAGAAGCCCAACCTAGGAACAATAAGTTTGTAACGACTAGATTGAATCGTGTTGATTCTAGCATCAAAAGTACTGTAATTAATTCGAATTCTAATACGGTCTGTAAAACATGTGACGAATGCTTAATTTCTGTTAATCTTGAAGAATGTGTTGTGTCGTCTCTGATATCTCATGCACCACCCCATGTTAAGCATGTTAGGAAAACTGAAAGAAATATGAAAATTTGGAAAGCAACAGGAAAAATCTTCACTAATGTTGGGTATCAATGGAGACCCACTGGAAGGAAATTCAGTTTAGGAAATAAGAATCCATTACCTAAGTTGAGTGAACATAAGATTGTGAAGGTTAAAGAATGGAGACCAACTGGTCGAATCCTTCCATTAGGAACACACTGCCTTTCTAATAAGTCTTCTGATAACTCTAGGGTAGTTTCCCCTGTAGAGGCATCAGTATTAGAAATGATTGCTGCTCCTAAACTTGTGTGTGCTAACCAAACGGACCCCAAATGCAGGTCGTACAAATCGTCCTTTGGTATTTGGACTCAGGCTGCTCAAAACATATGACTGGGGATCGCTCACGGCTCAAGAACTTTGTGAAAAAGTTTATCGGGACAGTTAGATTCGGGAACGACCACTTTGGTGCGATTATGGGTTATGGAGATTATGTGTTCGGTGACAGTGTAATCTCACGGGTTTACTATGTGGAAGGATTAGGGCACAATTTGTTTTCTGTGGGTCAATTTTGTGACTCAGATCTGGAAGTGGCTTTCAGAAAACACACATGTTTCGTCAGGGAATTGGATGGTGTAGATCTTCTCAAGGGTAGTCGGGGTACAAATCTATACACCATATCTATTGAAGAAATGTTGAAGTCCTCTCCCATATGCTTGCTTTCAAAAGCCTCCAAAACAAAATCATGGCTGTGGCATCGTCGTTTGAACCACCTGAACTTCAGTACCATCAATAATCTTTCCCGCAAAGATCTTGTTAGAGGAATGCCCAGATTAAAATATGAGAAAGATCATCTCTGCTCTGCATGTCAACTGGGCAAAAGAAAGAAACAAACCCACAAACCTAAAACCGTCAACACCAACTTGGAAGTTCTTCATACCCTCCACATGGATCTGTGCGGTACAATGAGAGTACAAAGCATAAATGGAAAGAAATATGTTCTGGTGATAGTAGATGATTACTCTCGGTTCACATGGGTAAAGCTTTTGAGAACCAAGGATGAGACTCCAGAGGTGATCATTAAACTGATAAAACAGCTGCAAGTAAGGCTTAACAAGACTGTCAGAATCATCCGCACTGATAATGGAACTAGGTTTGTCAATCAACAACTCAGAAACTTTTATGAAAATATTGGCATCACACATCAGAAAAGTATACCTCGCACTCCTCAGCAGAACGGAGTAGTTGAACGACGGAACCGTACTCTGGTAGAAGCTACAAGAACCATGCTTATATTTTTAAAGGCACCAATGTTTCTCTGGGCAGAAGCTATTGCAACTGCATGCTACACCCAAAACCGATCTCTAATTCATCCCATTCATGAAAAGACTCCCTATGAGTTAATTCATAACAAGAAACCAGATCTTTCATTTCTTCGTGTGTTTGGTGCACTTTGCTATCCAACTAATGACAGTCAAGACTTGGGAAAGTTAAAAGCTAAAGCAGACGTAGGTATTTTTGTTGGATACGCACCAGACCGTAGAGGGTACAGAATCTACAATAAGAGAACCCGACAAATCATGGAAACCATCCATGTCACGTTCGACGAGCTAAGTGAGCAATTTGCTTCAGGACAAACCAGTTCTGGACCCGATCTTACACTTTTGACACCTGGACCAATTAGTTCAGGGCTTGTACAGAATCTCACGCCTGCAGAGTCTTTCGTTCCACCAATGAGTGAGGAGTTGAAGAAGTTATTTGATTCAATGTTTGACGAATATTACTGAGGCTAATGTTCCGCAAGGTTCTGAAGACCCATCAGCATCAGTCTCAATCAGTATCAATGCCCCAGCTGCAAGTCAATCACCCTCATCATCAAACACTCAATCCTCTCCGGTGCAACAAGAATCTGCAGATGATCATTCTTTAGAAGTTAATCCGTTTGCTCCTACAAATGATGTTCCTTTTGAGAACATATTTGCTCCTGAACCCTCAACAGACACGTCCTCTGTCGAAGAACACAGTACGGCAACAACAGTTCAAAACCCTCAACCTCATGACCATCTCAGAAAATGGACCAACGATCACCCAATTGACAACATCATAGGCAATCTGTGGAGATCGTTTGCTCGAGGCTTGTTAGACCTCATATCTAGGATAACAATAATGATTAAGAACAATGCACAGCGGAATAAACAAAACATTCACTATTATTGCTACAAGGTATTCCTCGTCATCATCTCTACTCTAACCAATACAAACACCAAACCTAGGCATCCATTGTAGGAACTTGATGCCTAGAACCCGACCTTTACCTTTTAGTCGACTACATTATGACACACACATATAAAACTAATACCCTGTATCTCTTTATATAATAGAGATACCTAGGGTTTACAAAGGATATTCCTAGAATAATAAAAGATTTGCTGTAATCTTTTCTTTCTTTGAAGTTCCATCCTTTGTCATCTTTAGTCCTTCATCTTTCATCTTTTGTCCATATCAACTCTAAATTATAATTCCCAACAATCTTCCCCTAGTTGATATGACAAAACCAACGATATGAAAGATGATCTTCCCCTTAATCCATGCATATCATCAAGGCTCTTCAAGCTGCAATCTTCAATATTCTCTTCTTACCCTTTTTGTCATCATCAAATAGGGGACAAAAATATGCAACCTTGATCATTACACCACGAATCAATATCACACGACCAATCCATCATTCCAATGTTTCAAATTACCCTCCATTAACTTTTCCGCACTATAAATGAACTTGAAACAGTAGAAGTCAAAACCAGCAGTAGTAATACCAACTAGCAGTAGAAAAATCTTCACCTTGATGTAGTATAACCTCGATGTATTGAAGAAGAAAACTAACCATTACCCATCCGATGTTGAAGTAGAATAACCCAAACTCATGTCTTAAATATAACTGCGAACGTATACTCAATCCGATGTATAGGGAGATCGCAATCTCTTGACAATGTGAACACTGAGCACAATAACGTAACTCCTTCAAGTGTTCGTCAATTCGTAGATATAATAAGAACATAAACCCAAATAATTCCACTTCACCTTCAAATAAGTAACAAATAATCTTCATCACCAATAAATAAAAGCCATAAAATTTTAACGAACCAAAACCAAAAATCCAAACATCTTCTGTGTGTGTGTTACTTCCCCTGTGTGTGTGCCCAATCTCCAAAATCAACTGAATATGCTTCCCCTCACTTTAAGAAGCCCATGCGCTAGCAGTACCAACCAGCAGTATAAATTGTTCATCCTTCAAAGCTAGCAGTACTAACTGTTCAACGAACAGTACTAATTTCGAAGACTAAGCAGTACTAACTGGTGAAGCCAGCAGTACAAACTGCTACATATAAACCAATGAACAGTACTAACTGTTGTTGAGCAGTACTAACTGTTAGTCACAGCAGTACCAACTGCTACGTATGAATCAAGAGCAGTATGAATGTATAAAGTGAGCAGTAGAAACTGTTATGTAAAACAGCAGCATGAAAATAATCCTCCAACTCTGATCTGCTCCAACGCACATTAATATTCACCACTGATCAGATGCAACAAAGTAGCCTCACATGTACAAAGCGTTAACTTCTAAGCAGCCTCATTAAATAATACCAACCGAGTAATTAATGAGTACGAGGTATAATGCACACATCATACTGACAGAAAAGTTAATCAACAGCAGCAACGTCCAAAATTAAATCTCACCATACGAATCAATTTACTTCCACGTGCGACAAGAATTAATGAAGACAAGTACGTCAGACCCATTAATGCATCTATCATCGTCACCTCCTATTGATCCATACTCAGAATTGATTTCACAATGCAATTGACAACCAATACCCATTTGACCAATTAATTCGAGCAGAATAATAAAACGTCCACATGAAAAAAACGCACTACCTTTAAATAATCGATAAACCAGTTCCACTTGATGATATCACCAATCGACATCAATTAATAATAGTAGGCGACAAAAACCAATAAGTCCCACAATCCAAATTTATAATAATCGATTGACCACAATAAGCGACTATTAAATCAGTACGAGATTAATTCAGATACGACAATCAAATATAGTATACCAACTATTAATTGCGTTGAATCACAATTAATTTATACTAACCGTGATCGTTTTGTCGCCAAGTAACCTTAAAAATCAATTCGTACTCCAGTATCAATTCCAGTATCCAGCGTCAACAGTAAAACCTCAATATTCAAAGCTGCTTTCTTTGATTTAAAACCTTGTAACATCCTAGATATCATGAGCAACCTGTCTCTGATACCACTTGTGGAGATCGTTTGCTCGAGGTTTGTTAGACCTCATATCTAGGATAACAATAATGATTAAGAACAATGCACAGCGGAATAAACAAAACATTCACTATTATTGCTACAAGGTATTCCTCGTCATCATCTCTACTCTAACCAATACAAACACCAAACCTAGGCATCCATTATAGGAACTTGATGCCTAGAACCCGACCTTTACCTTTTAGTCGACTACATTATGACACACAAATATAAAACTAATACCCTGTATCTCTTTATATAATAGAGATACCTAGGGTTTACAAAGGATATTCCTAGAATAATAAAAGATTTGCTGTAATCTTTTCTTTCTTTGAAGTTCCATCCTTTGTCATCTTTAGTCCTTCATCTTTCATCTTTTGTCCATATCAACTCTAAATTATAATTCCCAACACAATCCCTCTCGTCCTGTATCCACTCGTAAACAACTAGCTACAGATGCACTGTGGTGTTTCTTCAATTCCGTTCTGTCTAAAGTCGAACCAAAAGATGCCAAAGAAGCAATGACCAAAGACTGCTGGTTCGAGGCCATGCAAGATGAAATCCACGAATTTGATCGACTTGAAGTATGGGAGCTGGTGCCTCCTCCAGAGTGTGCTATGATTATTGCTCTCAAGTGGATATTTAAGGTGAAACTTGATGAGCATGGTGATGTTTTAAAGAACAAGGCACGGTTAGTTGCAAAAGGATACAGACAAGAAGAGGGCATTGATTTTGAAGAATCATTTGCTCCAGTTGCTAGAATTGAAGCTATTAGAATCTTCCTGGCCAATGCTGCAAGTCGGAATATGATAGTCTACCAAATGGATGTCAAAACAGCTTTCCTGAATGGTGACTTAAAGGAAGAAGTATACATGAGTCAACCTGAAGGATTTGTGAACGCTGAACATCCCACTCATGTTTACCGCTTGAAGAAGGCCCTTTACGGGTTGAAGCAGGCACCTAGGGCATGGTATGATACATTGTCTAAGTTTCTTCTAGCAAATGGATTCTCAAAGGGTGCTGTTGATCCAACATTATTCACCAGGAAGTCAAGAAAACATCTACTACATGTTCAGATTTATGTAGATGATATCATATTTGCTTCATCTGATCCTAGTAAATGTGATAGATTTTCAAAGGAGATGAGTTCCAAGTTTCAAATGTCAATGATGGGACAAACATCGTTCTTCCTAGGATTACAAGTATCTCAAAGTCCCGGAGGCATATTTATCAGTCAGTCCAAATACGCACACGAGATCTTGAAAAAGTTTGGATTTGATTCAAGTGAGCCGGTTGACACTCCCATGGTAGACAGAACAAAGCTAGATGAAGACCCTACAGGGATTCCAGTTGATCAAACAAAATACAGAAGCATGATTGGATCCTTAATGTACATTACTGCAAGTAGACCAGATCTTCTATTTGTTGTTTGCATGTGTGCGAGATATCAATCCAAGCCTACCAAAAAGCATCTAGAAGCAGTAAAAAGGGTTTTCAGGTATCTTCAAGGAACAGTCCATATGGGTCTCTGGTACCCTAAGGACACGGCCATGGAGTTAACGGCTTATGCTGATGCTGATCATGCGGGGTGTCAGGACACCCGTCGAAGTACTTCAGGAGGAGCTCAGTTTTTGGGGGAAAAGTTGGTTAGTTGGTCTTCTAAGAAGCAAATGAGCAGGTCCATATCTTCTACTGAGGCTGAATACATTGCTATGTCGGCCTGTTGTGCACAAATTCTATGGATGCGGTCACAACTCTCAGACTATGGATTCTCATACAACAAAATTCCGCTATATTGTGACAACAAAAGCGCCATTGCTCTTTGTTGCAACAATGTCCAGCACTCCAGGTCAAAGCACATCGACATCAGACATCACTTCATCAGGGAACAAGTTGAAAAGGGAATTGTGGAGCTGTATTTTGTAAGGACAGAGTTTCAGCTAGCAGACATCTTCACCAAGGCTCTCTCGGGAGAAAGGTTTCAGTTTATTCTCCCGCGTCTTGGATTGAAGAGCTTGACACCTGAAACCCTCAAGTGTCTTCAGGATGAAAAGGAGGAGTAAAGGGTTATCTTCTCATATCCTTGTATATATTTTTATATATCTTTAAAACAAAAAAAAATAGAAAAATATAAAACCTATAAAAACCATAAAAATTGAAAAAATCAGAAAATACCAAAAATAGTCTCATCTAGGCATGTCTTCTGTTTATCGATAACATTTACGGACCTAGAAATGTCATTCAATAATGACACGGGTCCTTAAATGAAGCTCGAGCAGAAGTTATACTAATCGGTTAAAACATGTCTTAATGGCTTGCAGTTACTTCATACTGCAACTCGCGCTATCCATTGAGGAAAACACGTCGACAAAAAGACGGTTGTTCCTCCAAACTGGGTGATGTTCACCTGGGCATGGATTACGTTATATCCATATTTTTCCGATCTTATGTACGCTTCAGTGCATCATTTCGTGTAAAAGAAGAGAAATCTTCTTTATATCATAAACTTTCCAGTTCTATATTTTTTTAGGAGAGTTTTTTGATGTTTCACAAGGTGGTAAATTGGACTTAAATTTTCACAAATACTTCTCGTTCAATTGAATGACTACAGCTCTTTGAATAGAAAACGGGTCATTAATGAGGGGGGGAGTCTTTGTTCAAATTTTTTTGACACATTTTTCTAAACATTGTGCAACATTAGCAGTGACACCCTCTCTTGATTTGAGGGGGAGTATTGTATACTCCATTATCAGAAAACATTAAATCAGACACATTTTCTCCCACATTTTTTTTCTAACTTATTTAAATCAATTGGGATCACAAATCTCAAATGGTTTGAAATTTTTGATCGGGGGAGAGAATGTGATTTAAATATGAAATCTTATAAAATGTGATGTTTTGAACGTAAATGTAAGCTCTCTCATATGTGCTAAACTCTTTTGTATATCAATGCACATATTGAGGGGGAGCAAATGGTTTGTTGAAACAAAAAGGATTTGGCATTTCATTTGAGCGTGACTCAGATGTCACCAATGAATTGACGAAACATATACTGTCATTAATCGAAAGGACATATCTTGGCCGGGTAATAATTTCAAGCTAGTCTAACTAGTGATGTAAGTGTGTCTCGAAAAGGATGTGTCTGAGTAGAGTGTACCATTTCGAGAAACTTTCTATGGACTTGACCAGGCCGGGTAATAATTTCAAGCTAGTCTAACTAGTGATGTAAGCGTGTCTCGAATCGGTCATGTTCACTGAAAGTGGATCAATTCAAAAAGTGCGAGCTCTACCTAACATGTGCAAATTTATAAAACAATCATTCGAGCACATGTTGAGGGGGAGCATTTGAAAATTATAAAACTCTCAAGTGTTTGAAAAAATGTGTTTCAGAATCATGAACGCTTTGAGAGATTTTTCAAAGATTTAGTTTGGCAATCGTGGAAGGATACCAAAGACCGACCATTTTAATTAATGTATGGAGTTATAAGGATGGTTAGGTTAGGCTCAAGTTCCCACGATCCCGCCAGAGCCGGAGGGATCTACCCAGGGACAATCCACTAGTTAGTGTAGAATTCCTTAGGTATGATTAAAAAGGAGAAAAGTGTAATTAAGGGAAGAGTGCCGACTGAGATGGAGCTTGTACTAGAACAAACCCAACAAGGTACAAGTAATGAAGTCTCGGTAAGCACTGAAGGGTTTGAAGAATGAAAAAGAAATGTAAAGATAAAGGGTGAAAAGAAAGAAGCCCTCCTTACACTTTAGGCAGAAACCGGGTCAATACATATGCTGTCAGAATCACTTAGTTGATTGCTGACATTGAAGATAAAGTATCATGGACCCAGTAATACGCTGCACAACCCTCCCTAGCCACTCAAGATCCCTCAAAGGACTCTTGTTTCACTTGTCACGGAGATCAATACATTTCTGTCGTCTCTCTCACTCCGAGTTAGATGATATTGAAAAGGTGGCAGTCCTCTCCAGCCTCCGATCACCAAACCAAAACGCACAATTGAGTCTAGAGCCACGAGATGCATAATAAGATCTCATAGGAACACTTGCTACTTATACACTGGTTTTTCAACATCAAGGGCACCAGCTGTAAACTTATGAGTCCTACGCAGATCTTAGCTATCTGCCAGAACATTTATGAGAGAATTTACGAATGTAATTCTCAATGATTGAATGGAAATTCCTGCCAGGGTCAACATCAAACAGCCCTGAATGCAGGTCACTTCGGTAATTTCTTGTGGATTACGCTTAGTGATCGCGGCGGTTTCAAACGGTCTACAGTCGTGGAGTGATCTCCAGCGACTCACCTAATCGTTGATTTGCTACGGTAAATCTTTAAAACCCTCGGTGGGTTTTCGATTAGGAACGGTCTTGGTAAGGTTTAGAGAAAGTCTTCACACTATGCTGTTGACGATTTCGAAGTCCAAACCTGTAAGTACCGGTCGAATTTGTTGCTAACTGTCGTATGCAGGAACTTCTGGCGATTGTAGTTGTGGAATGCTGTAGCTGGTTGCTGGTGTAGCTGGTTGCAGACAAGTTGCCAATCCTCTACCACATGTTCACACTACATCAACAATGCAAATCAACAAAGTCATGATCAACCAAAAAGACCTTCAACACTGCTTCTACTAACTCTGATGCTGAAGATCATGACCCAGAATAGTATGAGCATGTCGGCTCAATATATATCTCATCACATGGAGACTTACAACTGAAAGATGACTTGAAGACTCAAGTGGGATGATATTTTCAAAGAATACTCAAAATCATCCAAGACAAAGAATAATCATCAAAAGATCACTGCTGAAGGCACAATGACTAATGAAACTGAAGAATCAATGTCTACGAGCTACGGAGTCAAGATTCAAGAAAAGAGTGCTTGAAGTCTGAACATTGTTTTCGGGGTGACCTCCCTTAGGGGGAGATTGTTAGGAATATAAATATTCAGTTGAAGACTCGGTCACCCCGAGCACTCATTTATGTTAAATAGCTCGTAGCACAACTAGTAATATTTGTAGTAGATTAGTTATAATTATTATTGTGGAGTGGGTCAGGTCTTTACCCATTGTCAGCTTGCTCCACAGCCCGGTAGGGGCAAACTAGCTAGTAATATCAAGTACTATATATAACCCTCTCCTCATGTGGAGAGGGTTGGACCTTTGCAATCTTTCAATTCATTTTTCTTCTTTGGTTTCTCTCTCTAAGGTTCCACTTCTCTTTCTCTCTCTTATTCTTCTCCATTCGATCCAAATAGTACTCCCAAACTAGTGTTTATTAGCTTATGAATATGCTACATAGACTAAATGTGTTATAAGTTAGTTGTGGCCAAAGTAGAAGGAATAGGACTTGAAGGACCATTTGTGTCATTTGGCCAAAGTGCCAACTAACTAGTCAAGGAAATATCCTTAATATTCCAGACAACTCATTTGTCTGGTGTTGTTGGTGAATGTCGACACAAACAAGAAAGGAGGGAAAAACCATGAAGTCTTGATGATCAATTGAAGAATGATTATGGTCTAATACTAGTAATGTGCTCTAGTGATGATCCTTATGCAAGTAAGTAACTTCAATCATGTTGGATTGATGATTTATGAATTAGGGTTCATGTACCTAAAATTGGGGAATTGGGTAAATGATGGTTTTTAGATAATTAAATGGATTATAGTGACTATGAGGCTAATGGTATTGGTTTAAAGTTAATAATTTTATAGATTAATTATCATATGATCAACATATGATTATATGAAGAATTTAAGAATTAATGGAGTGAGCAAATGGTTGTATAAACCCTTGTATAGTGTGGTTATTGTATGTTTATATTTATGAGATGGTGGTGTAGGATGCTTTGTTAGAAATGGATGATGATGATGATGATGAGGATGATGGTGACTAGTGAGGATGATGATGATGGTGGTGAAATAATGATATGATGGTTAGCTTGGATTAAAGGTAAGTAACTCTCCCTAAAACATGTGTTATGTATGTATTTATAATATATGTATTATGATTGTGTGAGACCATGAGACTTGGATTTAGAATGATTGTAGGTTGGAAATTGGTGGCTAGTTATTTTGGCTAAGAGTACGTTAGCTTTTGAGCTTGGGACTAATTAAGGTATGTGGTTAGTTATGGTTGTTGTGATTCGTTATTAGTTATGTTATGAGGATATGTGTGATATAGTTTGGATGTTGTAGCTTAGAAGCCTTTAAAGCGGTTATGATGCTTATGTGAAAGTATGTGTATGATATGTGTTTTATGTTGGGTTACTTACTAAGCGTAAGCTTACCCCCTTTTAGTTGTTAATGTTTTGTAGGTTAATTGGGATGAAGGTAGCTTGGCTTGGATTATAGCTTTCGGATTGAAAAGCGGTTTGGAGGGTAATATACGTTAGGAGCTAGGTAGAATACCGAGCTCAAGTGTCAAGGTTGTACCCCTGAGAGTCTTTCTTATGATTTGTATAACGTGTGTTAAGGTCGTCGTAAAGTTTGGGTGGTCATCGGTGTCCAAGTGTGTTTTAGGTGTTTATAGTCAAAGTTAAGGGGGTGTTTGGCAAAAGTGTAAATATACCCATTTTGGGTTGTGAACGGGTCAAGTGTTTATGGAACATGTTTAATATGTTAAAGTAATGATGTTGGCCAAGTTTGGTGGGTAAATGAAGTGTTATAGATGGTTTGTAGTGTAAATGGGTCAAAACGGGTATTGTGGCAAAACTCGTCGCTTTGTAAAGCATGTTTCCGCGGGTCGTTATGACCAAGTTTATTTATATATTTGATGTTATAATGTCATAATGATTTCTGGAATTTTTGGTGTTATGTCATGTTATAGAAGTCGTTTTCCGGAAAATGGGTCAAAAAGTGCACAAAAGAGGTTATGCAGAAAAAGGGGTGTTTGGGACAAGGTCTATTTTAACCCGTTTTGGGTCAAACGGGTTAAGAATTTTGGGAAACAATGTATATGGTATATTTTAGTTCAATGTGTATTAAATGTGTTTAAATATATGTCTAAAGTGTCGACTTTTGTGTTCAAAGGCGTACGGGTCAAGTTTAAGAAAATAGTGCACTTTAGGGGTCCATAGTGCACCGGAGGTGTTATAGTACACTTTAGGGGTCCATAGTGCACCGGAGGTGTCATAGTGCACTTTAGGGGTCCATAGTGCACCGGAGGTGTTATAGTGCACTTTAGGGGTCCTTAGTGCACCGTACATGTTACAGTGCACTTTAGGGTGCCACCCGTCATTTTTAAAAGTATTTGAGTATAGTCTCATTTAAAAATGAGTTCAAGGTTTATATGTCAAAGGATTTTGTTAATGGTCAAAAAAAGTTTTGGAATGAAGGTCAAAGTTGGGTCGTTTCCGCGTAAAAGTCAAAGTTTTTGGTCAAAGCGTTCACGGGGTGTAACAAAGAGAATCAAGTCAGACTTGGATTCATCTTATCTTTGGCACTGTCGTCTTGCACATATTGGCAAGAAACGCATGGAAAAGCTGCAACATGATGGGCTTTTGCAAAATATCAATGATGAATCATTTGATAAATGCGAATCTTGCATATCTGGGAAGATGACAAGGAAACTTTTTTCACATCAAGTGGAAAAGGCAACGGATCTACTTGGATTAGTACATACCGATGTGTGCGGTCCACTTAGACATGTGTCAAAACGCGGTGCTAGCTACTTCTTAACCTTTACGGATGATTACAGTCGTTATGGTTATGTTTATTTACTTAAACATAAACATAAAGTCTTTGAGACATTCAAGGTTTTCAAAAGTGAAGTAGAATTACAACTCGGTAAGAAGATTAAGGCTTTTCGATCCGATAGAGGTGGTGAATATTTAAGCCAAGAGTTTAAAGATTATCTAGCTGAGTGTGGAATTGTCCAGCAACTCACATCTCCTTATACTCCACAGCAAAATGGTGTATCTGAAAGGAGAAATCGTACATTGCTAGATATGATACGATCTATGTTTAATCTTACGACTCTTCCCTTATCCTTTTGGGACTATGCCCTTGAAACTGCTGTTCGCATATTGAATATGGTTCCAACTAAGAAGGTTGATAAAACTCCATATGAATTATGGACTAGAAAAGTTCCAAACTTTTCTTACTTACAGGTCTGGGGTTGTGAGGCGTTTGTTAAACGTGACTCACCAGATAAACTCCAACAAAGATCTGTTAAGTGTATCTTCGTAGGATACCCTAAGGAAACAAAGGGTTACTACTTTTACTTTCCACCAGAGAATAAAGTCATTGTGGCTAGGTATGGAGAATTCTTTGAGGATAATCTCATATCTCAAGAATTCAGTGGGAGAGTTTATGATCTTGAAAATGATCAAGAAGATACATCACCTTCTGAAAACACTAGCACACTTCCTGTGGAACCTGAAAGTCTAGGTCCTCCACCTGAAGTTGAAGTGGTTCCCATTCGAAGATCTGCAAGATCTGTGAAAGCTCCTAAACGTCTATCTCTTAACGTAGAGTGCGAGGAAACTATGCTAGGGAATCTTGATGAACCTACTAGTTATAGGGCTGCCATTAATAGTCCTGAAAAGGATAAATGGCAGGTTGCTATGAATGGGGAAATGCAATCCATGAGAGACAACGAAGTCTGGATTGAAGTAAACCTTCCTCCCAATGCTAAGGTAGTTGGGAGTAAGTGGCTCTTCAAGAAGAAAACTGACATGGATGGCAATGTACACACCTATAAAGCTCGTTTGGTAGCTAAAGGCTTTACCCAAATATATGGTGTTGACTATGAGGAGACCTTTTCTCCTGTAGCTGACATTAGAGCTATTAGGATTCTCATAGCTATAGCAGCATACTATGACTATGAGATTTGGCAAATGGATGTCAAAACTGTCTTCCTAAATGGTCGCCTAGATGAAGACATCTATATGGCGCAGCCTGAAGGGTTTGTTAATCCAGAATTTCCAGACCGTGTATGCAAACTTCAAAGATCCATTTATGGATTGAAGCAAGCATCACGACAATGGAATAAGAAATTTGACGAAGAAATCAAACGGTTTGGATTTACTCAGAATTTCGATGAGCCATGTGTATATCACAAAGCTAGTGGGAGTAATGTTACTTTCCTTATTCTATATGTCGATGACATATTGATCATGGGAAATCACATACCAAGTCTTAATGAAGTTAAGTCTTATCTGGGTAAATGTTTTTCTATGAAGGATTTAGGGGAAGCAGCATTCATCCTTGGAATCAAGATCTACAGAGATAGATCAAAGCGGTTGATTGGATTAAGCCAAAGTGCTTACATTGATAAAGTATTGAAGAGATTCAATATGCAAAATTCCAAGAAGGAATATTTGCCAATGCAAGTAGAACATGGCTTAAGTAGCAAACTATGTGCTTCAACACCTGAAGAGGTGGCACGCATGAAGAAAGTTCCATATGCTTCAGCAGTAGGATCTATCATGTATGCAGTAAGATGCACAAGGCCAGATGTGGCGTTTGCACAAAATATGACCAGTCGTTATCAGCAAAACCTAGGTGAGCTCCACTATCATGCTGTTAAGAACATTCTTAAGTATTTGAGGAATACAAAAGAGATGTTTCTAGAGTATGGGGGAAATCCAGATGCAGAACTTGGTGTTACAGGTTACTGCGATGCGTCCTTTCAAACTGATAAAGATGATACGAAGTCTCAGATAGGTTATGTCTTTGTCATTAATGGAGGAGCAGTAGACTGGAAGAGCAAGAAGCAGAGTACAATAGCGATGTCTGTTACAGAAGCTGAGTATATTGCTGCATCGGAAGCTGCGATGGAAGCTGTTTGGATAAGGAAATTCATTTCGGGGCTAGGAGTTATGCCGTCAATTGAATTACCTATAAATGTGTATTGTGACAATTCAGCCGCAATCACATTCGCCAATGAACCTGGAGTCATGAAGGGCGCCAGACACTTTCCTAGAAGATATCACTATGTTCGAGAACAAGTCGAAATAGGTGAAATCAATTTACTCAAAGTTCACACAGATGACAATCTAGCTGATCCCTTTACGAAGGTTTTACCTAAGGAAAAGCTTACTCAACATGCCAATGGCATTGGACTTCGTTTAGCTAGTAGTTTCATGTAAATCTGTGGTTAGTATTTGGATAAAGGATAATGTAAACAATGTTATCTAAATGAAATAAAGTATTTTGTTATGTTTATATTCATTTATAATATTGTATCCTATATTTGCATGTTTAATCCATGAATAACTTATGTTATTCTAAATAGTCCGTTGTCGATCAATAATATGGGAGTCTTATTGAATTAAGGCAAATCTGAGTTTTGGTAGAATATACTTAAGTATATTGATGCGTTGTTCATGCCAAATTCACATAATATTCAATAAATAGATAAATTGAATATAGGACAAATCCCAACTACATGATTATACTTTATGGATCTTTGTCATTAAAGTAAATCATGAATATTTATCCTCAAACTTCAGATACCAGATAACAGCCGCGGACGTAGCTCATTTTCTGTAAGATAGTCTAACGCTATCCATAACTGGTAGTTATAAGGGCTATTTTCAAAGGTGATGCAAAGTTCAAGGGTTATGCTTGTAGTTAAGAAAGGATTTGTTCCTTCAAATTTGTTTTGAAGTATAATACTGCTAGGCTCCTCGTAGGGTTGACAAGATGTTTGTGTGGCCACGCCCATGGTCTATCTGGAATACGTTCAGATGATTTGGTAATCTTGATCAATTATAAATAACGAGAAACAGAATTGTTAATTATGGAATGACTTTGATCCATATCCATATTAACATGGTATTAGAAACAAAAGGATAAGTATGATGATGAATCATCAAAAGGTTTTTTCCAGGAAACCACACTCAGGGTCGATCTGGGGGCATTGGGGTGTTATGCTAGACTAACCAATGTCATTACTATATTAATGCATATCCAAGTGGGAGCTGTTAAGTTTATGGATATAAATTAATATACGTATGACCAGTTTCGAACACGAGACTTTAGGGTTGTAGGATTTGTTATGAGGTTCTAAGAGATTTTAGGGTTGTAGGATTTGTTATGAGGTTCTAAGAGAATGTCTTAGAACATTTCTAGCTGAACTAGAAAACCCTTTACTTGTCCACCAAGTAATACAAGTTTGACAAAGTGTCAAACTTGCACCCATAGAGGCGGTCGAATACCTTAAACCCTTAGGGTTTGGGTTTTGCCTTTTATTACTCAAATATTTACCTTACGATAAATATAATTTATTTGAGACAATTACCATTTTACCCCTCAATAAAAATACTTCAGGATTTTCTTCCTCGATACTCTTAATTCATTTTGTAACTCGTTTCTCATTTTCACTTGTCAGTTCTATTTAGTATGCGCCGGTGTGACCTTTTGGCATTTATGTGGAGGCCAGTTGTGAAAGCCGTTGTGTCTTTTTACATAATCCTTTCGGAAAAGATAATTGTATTAAAATGTATCTTACTTGTCATTTTCTTGAGTTGTATGCAACATCGTTTCAATCGAACTATTTAATAAGTAAATTTTTTAATTTCGATTATTTTACTGTATGTTTTAACTGTTTAGCTTAACCTATTACTAAATGATTTATAATTATAATATTTTATTATTACTAAAATATTCTGGAATTAATAATTGGAAAACTAGTCTATTTATTTGTTCAAACATATTTTATTCGCCTCAAAATAAATGTAAATAAATGTGTACATAAATAAATATCTACCTTTAATCGTACACATTTAATAAAAAAGAAACTGTAACAATTACATCGTGCACTAATAAGATATCATCTTGACCTTTTGAAATTTGAAGTTCAAAACAAAATTTGAGAAACTAAAATAAAAAAGTTGACCTATTAATTAAGAAAGAATGAGAACAAAATTGATCTTTTGGCTAAACTAATTAAACAAGTGGAACAAACGAAGGGATAAAGAATTTTATGTGGGTCAGCTGCATAACTATTAAAACTAGACAAGTTGACCCAGGTGCGATGCACTTCATTGTATATAAGTTGTTGTTGATAAATTTGGTGACTCATTGTGTTATCGAGAATTTCGATTAAGTATATTATGTAACTTTGCTTATTGAAGTTTTAAAAAAGTATCGAGTCCTTAAAATTTCACATTCGTTTCAACTTTTAAATATTAAATAATAGCTTATAATGAAACATTATATCTTTAATACTAACATCTATTGCATAAACTTAATATTCTAAACTTATAAAACAGTTTAAAATATTTGATATTTAAATTTTTTTCATGAAACTCTAATTTTAACTAACTAAATGTAACATCCCGAATTTTAAAGAAAATATCAGCGGATTTATCTATTAGTTTAGTGTATATATCTATTTTTATAGTAGTATAAATAGAAAAGTCCCAAAGTGAACACGTATGGTTTGTTAGGACTTAACATGAAACAAGAGATAACTAGCTTGGATATGTATTGCAAGGTATTTTTACCACATGGACTATATGTGACAAGTTACCAAAGTTAGTGGAAATGACTAAAAAGCCCTTGTGGCTTGTACAAAAATCGTCCCATGGAGATACACTCCCTCCCATTTACACGTCCCAATCACAGGAAGCATGAGGTGTTTATCACTTTCTTCACTATGAAGAATTCTCTAATTTATGACAATTCCTGTCAAGATTATAACAAGAATTCAAAGGTTATCAATGCATGAATGATTATGGAGCTTCAAGTGATTTTTATGGTTTTCTCCAAAATTGAAGTAAGTGTTTAATTATATGTATAATCATGAATTCGATTCAAGGGATTCATGGGGTCATGTTATTCAAGTGTTTTGCATATGATTTCATGGGTAATATATGAATTCAAGGGTTATGGGCATATGGTTATGCGTATGATCATTTGGGGTTTTTATGGATTTATGTTAACTAGTCATGTTATGTTGATTATGAGTAATGGTAGAACTAGAGGATTGATATCTTATGCTAGTTTCATGATTTTTATGAAGGTTATGAGATTATGTTGGATCAATAAAAGTGTACCATAATGGTACCCGTCAACCCTACCCAGCAAAGGTTTAGGTTTGATGCCTGTGAAATACCTCCACCCAATACCCAACCATGTTGTGGAACGGATTTGAACTCGCGTCCTTTGTTGGATCAAGACATCACATGTCTGGCCAAGCTTCTAAGGTAGTTGGTGGCGAACTGCACTAGGCCGCTGGTTTATAGTATAGATTATTGTGGTTTCAAGTTATCAAGTATGAATTTCAAGTGTAGAAGTGATATTGAGATTATGAGTAAAGTTTATAAATTATGGTTAAGATATGATGAATTCAAGTTCAAGAAAGATTAGAACCAATTAATTAGTCTTGGTTGGTTTTAATTCAAGTTCAAGATGTTAGTAGTTCATGTTATAGTTTATGTGTTCATGGTAATTTCAAGTGTAGAAGTGATATTGAGATTATGAGTAAAGTTTATAAATTATGGTTATGATATGATGAATTTCAAGAAAGATTAGAACCAATTAATTAGTCTTGGTTGGTTTTAATTCAAGTTCAAGATGTTAGTAGTTCATGTTATAGTTTATGTGTTCATGGTATGTTTATGTTAGTCATTCATGTGTTAATAACATATATGTGCATTTATCATGTTTTAGGTGTCAAGGCACGATCATGATTCTTCGGCTTGCAGTTTATTTCATTCATTTTTTTTTTCAGCTTGCAGTTTATGTCAAGGTGAGTAACTGATTTCACCTTAACATGTTTAGTAGGTTAACATATTTTTAGTACGTTATGTTATGTTTCAAGTTATAGCAGAAAATATTTTGTTGTGAAGACTAGTTCAGAAAGTAGTAGAATGTAGATACGGGTGCCCCAAAATGTACCATTAACTAATCAGATTGCTTTAGACAAGCATACGAGGAATCTCCCATTCACGGCTCCTCTGTGGAGTACCTATGATTGAATAGCGAACGTTGGCACATATGATTTAGCTATGCTGCTTTATAGCATGCCATGACCCGGATTGCATCTGTGCAACAGGGTATAGGCCGCATAATGAGCTTGCAGCCTTCAGGGGAATTCCGATGTGTAGTAGCAAGTTTATTCAGAAATTATATGTTTAGCTTCGGTTGCTAATTCATAAATAGTTTTAGAACTCAGTCAGAAATGAATTCAGATAAAGCTTCATATTCAGTAAGAAATGTGCTATACGCACTTAGCTAGAAAAGAACTTTATCCATTCTTGTCAAGTATGAAGTTAGAACCGGTTAGACATCGGGGTATGATCACTCAGCCACGTGTAGAAGCCGTCCTAGATGCGCACAAAGTTTATGCAGAAATATCATGTATATGTTTCAGTTCAGATTCCATAATCTCACTAAGTCACAAGGACTTACCGTTCTCAGTTTCATGTTTTATGTAGGTGTGCAAGATGAGACCAAGTTACATGTTGATATGGGGCTTAATAGGTTAAATGGTGTATCTCGCAAGTTAGGTAACGAGCTTCTCATTACCATCTCATGTTATCGATTTGAAATGCCCCAAACCAAGTGTCATTTTCGGTGTCAAGTTCATGTAACAAGTTTATAAAGTTTAAGTTATGTATTTTGTAAGTTAGAAGTTTTAGGGAGTGTTTTAACAAGTCCCCTTTTGTTAGAAATGTTGTTTCTGCAAGTATAAACCATGTATTAGTACTTTGTTATAGTATAAAAATGTTCAGTATTTAGATAGTTAAGGTTTACATGTTCCGTTGCGTCAAAGTTAAGTTTTATGGCAAAATGGTTTCTGATAAAAAAAAAAAAAAAAAAAAAAAAAAAAAAAAAACCACTACAAATCAAGTACATCTTCAAACTTCTGTTTCCTTATACAAGATCCATCATAGAATCTTCCAACATGTTTCTTGCCCTTAATAGACCTGGTATTATCATCAACGATCTAACACATATTGGTGGATCTAACCAAATAAAAACAATGACAACTTGAACCCTCAAATCAATTACCAACTATCAACTACGATTCATTCAGTACATATAACTGAAACTTTGTTAAAAAAACTTACAATTTGAGGACAAGCGTAGAACCTACGGCCAGGATTAGTGTTACTCCATGATGTTCGAATTATTGCCTCATTCCCACAACCGCAAAATGCCATCTGTTTTTAATTGGGTGGGTTTGTAGTATTAAAGAATAGGAATTAGGGTTCTTGGGTATTTAATTGGTTTTGGGAAAGGTGGATATTTAATTGATAAGTTGGGGAAATGGGGGAAAGTGGCGGGTAGATGGTTTTGGAAGGCGGGAAATGGTAGGTGGGGTTGGATGGGTATTTAATAGATGTTAAAAGTTTACTATGAACTTAAAAGACGACTTTGCTCTCACATGACAAACATGTGACCAGGCTTAACGAAAAAAACTAACAATCGTTTGGGTAAAGGATCGGTCAGTTACAAAATGTTAAGTACACGGACGACTGTGTTAATTATTGGAGTTTTAGGACATAAAGTGTTAGTGTGTGTAAACCACATAGACGATTTATGTAATTAACTCTTTTAAGTTATAACAAGGTTTGCAATTATTTTATGTTTTTTAAAGTCGTTTTTAATGTATTTGAAAAAGAAAAGAAAAAAAAAGTATAATATTATTAGATTATTACTTAAAATTTATCTTTATTTGTTTATGTATGTAAAAACAAAAATCAATTTAAAAATGCAAATTTCCCATGAAATATGATTTCTATTAGACCGAACCCCCCCCCCCCCCCCCCCCAACAACTTTTGTGTCCACCCCATCAAAACGCGTCCACCCTTATTACTTCGAAGCACACTAGACACCTCCCCCTTAGACACCAAATTGGTTTGGCCCGTTTGTGGATCGAAAGAATTGAAAGGAAAACTACAAAAAAAAAAAAAAAAAAACAAAAAAAAAAACACACCCAATTAATTTTATTTTAGTTTTATGAAGAGATTTACCTGTTAGACTACATAATTTCTCGTGGTATTACTTTATTATTGATCATTATTTATAATGGTAAAACCTTAGATACCCTAAACTCACAAATCGGGTTTGGGCCTATTTATCCTCTAATACTCCCCCGCAGTCTGAGCAGCGAAATCGCGAAAGCTCGGACTGAAGTAGTAAACTAGAAAAGAAAAAAAATAACATAATAAAAACATAACTTTAGTCGACTCATAACAAAATCATACCAACGGTCGACTTTAGTCGACTGGTACCAACGGTCGGCTAAGTCGACTGGTAATAACACCGTACCAACGGTCGACTTTAGGGACTGTTATCAACGGTCAACTTTAATCGACCGTTAACAAAGTTGTACGAACAATCCACTAACAAACAAATAATAAAACAACTATAATTTTTTTTTCGCAACTCTAAAATCGTTAATGGACATCGTATTCATTCTCCCTTGCATCTTTCAAACTCAGTGTGAATATAAAAAAGCCAAAAGAATTAAGAATCTTTGTTTATCCTCTTTGCACGCTCGCCTAGAACACAAACAATATCTTCTCTGTTACTAGTGATCTTCGAATAATAAAAGTATGTGTCGGCTGGGATTTCCTTTGTGAATGATGTGTGTCGAAAGTAATAAAGAGATGGATAGGTGGCGGTTAAGGCATGACGGGGTGGCATAGAGGCAGCGGTTTATGACGGTCGATTAGCTCTCGACATCAAACCTGCTCATGATACCATGTTAGACTACATAATTTCCGGTGGGATTACTTTATTATTGACCATTGTAAAACCCTAGATACCCTAAACCCTCAAACGGGGCTTGGGCCTATTTATCCTCTAATATTACCATGGCTACAAAGGTTTTTTTTTTTTTTTTTTTTTTTTTTTTTTGCAGGTTGGCGATGGAGGAAAAAGGTGGAAGAAGACAATGTACTTTTTATATTTTTTCACTTTAAATCTTGTTCTTATAAAAGTTTACATTATTAGTCCTTGTTAGTGTTTTTCTTGCACAGTTAGTCCCTATTTTGTTTACATAGTTAGTCCTAAAATTTTAAGGAAAAAAAAAAAAAAAAAATTGTTTGGTCTCCTTACTACGTGAGTTTGGTCTAGGTGTTGTCTGGGTGGTGTCTGCAGAGAGAGAAAGCTGATGTAGCGGTGTCTGAGGTGGTTTTTTAGTGTCCCATTACTTTTAGTCTTAAGAGTTAACTACATTTTTGGTCATCGTGGTTTACCGGGTGTAACGATTTTGGTCCAATAGTTTCAAAAGTAACGGATCTTGTCCTGTTTTCGCTGACCCGTAACGGGTTTGGTCCAATTTTCGTTGACTGTTAGTTTGACTAGTTAAAAGAACGTGAAATGATTAAAATACCCCTCTGATGATGATATACATTGACTAAAATGCCCCTTTCTTTATTATGTAAACAAACAAGCTCTTCTAGAAAAATAAATAAACACCCCATTCTGCACAAACCAAAACCATGTCATCATCATCATCATCATCATCTTTCTAACCCAAAAACCCTAAAAAAAAAAAACACAAACCAAAACCATGTCCTCGTCATCAGAAAAACAAGATTCCGGTAAAAAAAAAACAAGATTTCTCAATCAAACAAACATTCAACCGTCAATTAACTAACTTTACTTCATTCTTAGCACCCCCACCACTAAAACCATCTCTCCGACGAACTTTCCGGCGAGTTTCCGGTTATGAAGGTGTCAAGAATGATTTGGCTGAAATAAGTATTAGTTTTAAGAAAAGTGTGTCTTTGTTATCACCCAAGAATCTGAAAATGCAATATCAGATTCTAAATCATTACAAAAACAAAACACACAAAAATTCAAAAACAAGCTTAAAATCATTAAACACCCAAAAAAACTATACATTATTCGAAATCCCTGTTCTAAGAGAGAAACTATACATTATTCGAAATCGCTATAATAGATGTCCACGACACAACATTCAACTCCAGTTCTTGATTCCTTAACCGCTTAAACGCTTCCAATGCCTCGTCAGTCAACCCATTCCTAGCAAACCCGGATACCAAAGCACTCCCCGCAACCAAATCCTTCTCACGCATTTCATCAAACACCTTACGCGCACACCCGATCTCCCCACACTTGACATAAACCCATCACCATCTCCGAACCTCAACAACCCCGGTTCTGAAGCCGCCATCATAGCCAACACTACCGCCATTTTAACCACAATATCCTCACTCGAAATCCAATTATCCACCAACACTACCGCCATTCCCAACAACCTTATTCTCCTCCCATTTGTTTCTTTAACAACTCCAAATCCCCATTTGTTTCTTTAACTAATCGGTTCAAGGGTTTTATTCACGGGTCGGTTCAAGGGTTTTATTCAGGGGTCGGTTCAAGGGTTTGTGGATTGTTTCGAGGGTTTGTGGGGATTGGTTTTAGGTTGTGGATTTGGGTGTTGATCGAGAATGAAGAGGTTAAAAATGAGATTGAAGAGGTTTGTGGATAATTGGATTTGGGTGTTGACCAGTTTTTCTTTGGATCTAAGATGAATTTAACCAGCTTTGAAGACGCCATTTTTGTTGCTTTCCAGATGATGAATGAAATGACCAGATTTTATTTCACACACACAAGGGATGAATTTTTCTTGTTGGGTGGCTAGGTTATGTGAGTGGTTGAAGACAATATAAAGAAAATAATACAAATGGGAGTGAGTGGTTGAGTGAAATGACCAAAATACCCTTTATTTTAACGGTCAAACTAAGTTTGACTAACGGTGATATGAAAATTGGACCAAACCCGTTACGGGTCAGCAAAAATAGAACAAGATCCGTTACTTTTGAAACTATTAGACCAAAATCGTTACACCCGGTAAACCACGAGGACCAAAAATGTAGTTAACTCTAGTCTTAAATTGCCAATGTTTTCAAAGGGATGCCTGGGTCAAGTAGGTTGCATCATCATAGCATTGGGAATATTTACTGTCTCTTAAATTGTATTCCCGATTAGATGTCATTCATATTTAACAGATGCTAATATCATATTTAGTGGAAAAAGTAGTCTCTAATTAGACATGCGCACTTCTTTTATTTTGTACTAGTAAAGGTGAAGA
Source organism: Artemisia tridentata subsp. tridentata (assembly GCA_021014915.2). Classification (NCBI taxonomy): domain Eukaryota; kingdom Viridiplantae; phylum Streptophyta; class Magnoliopsida; order Asterales; family Asteraceae; genus Artemisia; species Artemisia tridentata. The sequence goes on from CP139507.1 coordinate 193,963,813, forward strand.
AAATAAGGTTTTAGTTAAACGCTAGAGTTAAACACAATGGTTTCTTTCACGAGACAAGTAACATATTTTTTTAGGAATAGCTTAAATTATGCAAATGCTATATGTTAGTATATGTCGTTTGGAAAGCACTTAATTTATGCAAATGCTTAAAATAAACAGATTTTGTCACTTTGTAGTGCGCAAAAAAGTTTATGTTTACGAGTGTTGAAATGCAATTATGAACTTCACACTCGTAGAAAAATATATATACGGTATAAGATTTGCGGTTAAGCCATCAAGCATTGTAGTTTGCCTGTATTCGAAATAACATATCCAACGTTTAAATTCAAATTAACTAGCGTCTAACTCGTCTTCAAAGAGAGGTTAATAAATATACTACACTCTTTCTTGACATCCACATATTTCTTCTGCACACAAAAAGTAAAAGAATACAAATGGGCAAAAAATATACAGACCAAAGTCCTTCAAACTTCGAATAAAATTTGCATTTATATAGCTCAAGTAGTCAAGTCCATGTATTATTGGGCTTTCTTTAGAAAGCACGCAAGCTTGAACCTTAAGCCCACTAGTCATTAAACGAAGTCCATTTGTGTAAAAAATACAAACAATAAAGGTGCGTTTAGTTGGGGGAAAACACCCTTGTTTCCTACAAAATGTTTTGTGGAAAACAAGAAAAACAGAGATCGCATTCAAATAATCGTTTTCCAACAAAATATTTTACAAAACACAAAATCCCCTATTTCCTAACTTAACAAGGAAAATTACAAAACAAATTTTAGGGGCACGTTTAGTTGGAGAAAAAATTCTCCTCTTTTCTATCTCTAGTTTTGTAAAAATTTGGAAGGGGAATTTATCTCCACAAAACACTTGAAAATATAGAAAACGCGTTTAGTTGATGTTTGTATTTTCTATTTTGAAGAAAGGGAGGGAGGATTGTGGGTTATAAAGGAAAATAGGAAAACAACTAAAATTTGTTTTGTAATTTTCCTTGTTAAGTTAGGAAATAGAAGATTTTGTGTTTTGCAAAACATTTTGTTAGAAAGCGTTTATTTAAACGCGATCTCCATTTTTCTTGTTTTCCACAAAACATTTTGTTGTTTTCCACCTGACTAAACGCAACCTAGTTGTTTTCCTTTGTAACCCACAACTCTCCCTCCCCTTCTTCAAAATAGAAAGTACAAACTTCAACTAAACGCGTTTTTTATATTTTCAAGTGTTTTTTTCCCTTCCAAATTTTTACAAAATTAGATATGGAAAACAAGAGAATTTTTTCTCCAACTAAACGCACCCTAAGTAACCAATTAACATGTTGAAGAATATTTATGATTTATGATACAACGAGGTTTATATGACCCGCACATTGCAGCAATTGTTAATTAAACATACGGGTGCGTTTAGTTGGGGGAAAACATATTTGTTTTTTATAAAATATTTTGTGGAAAACAAGGAAAATAGAAATCGCGTTCAAATCAACGTTTTCCAAGAAAATATTTTGTAAAACACAAAACCCCATATTTCCTAACTTAACAAGGAAAACTACAAAACAAGTTTTAGTTGTTTTCCGTGTTTCCCTTTGTAACCCACAACCCTCCTTCCCTTCATACAAACATTAAACTAAACGCATTTTCTATATTTTCATATGTTTTGTGGAGATAAATTTCCCTTTCAAATTTTTACAAAACTAGAGATAGAAAACAAGAGAATTTCTTCTCCAACTAAACACACCCATAGTTTTTGTGATCTTAAGAAGCTCTTTGTTAGCTTTGTTTTAGTTTGTTTGCGCGTCGAAAGGGGTTGCTTTGTTCAGTATTTAACTAATACTTAATTAGTCACCTTTAATTAGTCACTGTTCATCTGCGGTAACAATGGCTTGGTAATTGTTATATACAGTACTAAATTACGTACTTGATTCATAATGCATGTTATAAGGTTAATTTGGATTCTTACCACTGGGCGTATGTCATAATTGTATCTCTTGTCCGATAAGTTCCACAAAAAATGACGGTGGATTCAAGTCGTGCTTAAGATGTGTCAGATAAATTTGTTATACATATGTAATGATCTATTATGAGTTAGTTCGTCGCCGTATAAAAACGGGTAAATGCTACAAAAGCCCCATATATTTCTGTTAAATTGTTGAAAAAGCCGATATAAAATAATTTTTTGTTAATTATTTTAATTGTTTAAAAAGCCGTTTTAATGGGGTTTACTGACTGTTTTTGTCAAAATTGATCGATTTCGTTGATGTTACAAACTTATTTGACATTTTATAGATAATGTTAATTAGTTGAACAAATACAAATGCAAAAAAACAATGTCAAATGAGTCTTTCATGACAACATAATCAATCCATTTCAGCTTAAAAGATAATTCAAATCCGTCACAAAGGCTTTTTCAAAAATTAAAACGTAACTGAGTTGCTTAATCAACTAATAATATTGTATAGTGATTTTTTTCAACAATTTAATCAAATTATGTGGGGCTTTTATGACATTTTCCCTTTAAAAATATAGATAAAAATAAGTTCAATACTTCCCGGTTATCTATACGTTGCGGCGGCGGGTACCCTGCAATTTAATTTATTTTTGCGATCAAATGTTATGCGAAAATAGTTACAATATCAACATAAGTATTATCTTACAAACAAAAATGTTAAGATAAAAATGTTATTGCTAGTATAGCATACAAACAAATATGCCAACAATGAATATGCATAATTGATTTAGTGAGTAAAGTGTAGTTTCATACTTTCATTCATTCAACAATATTTTTCATATTCTTTAGAATAAGCTTCATTAAAACTTCAACAACATTAATATCGGATCCTATATTATTTATGAAGTAATCACACTTTTATCATTATAAACAATGGACTGAGAGGCTCTCCGTTAACAATTTTTATTATTATTATTATTTATTATTATTATTATTATTATTATTATTATTATTTTGTGCTTTAGGTAACAATCTCTATTCGTTCTTTGTGTTTTTCTGCATGCTTAACTGATACATGCAATGTGAGTAGATTATATGTAGTACAAAAAATGAGAGCTGATTTAAACACTTTGTTTTCTGATTTGCACACACTACTGTATAAGATGACAAATCAGAATGCGAATATGGTACGTCAGTGTAAAACATATAATAAAGTGCCCCAATTATTAAAAAAAAAAAAAAAAAAAAATGCAAATCAATTTCCTGAAAAAAAAATCCATCATAATATAATATTAGGGACACTTTTTTGTAGAATTTAACTGATGTTAAAGATAGGGATGAACCTTGTTACTAAACTTCATTATAATGATCAGTCATGCAAAAATAAAAATCGATGAATTGTGGTGGAGATTTCGCTCAAACCACAAGGACGAATGGTATAATTTACTCTTTATTAATATCACCAAGCGAACAACAAAAATCCCTTAGGATCATATATCGTTGGATTCTAGAATTTGAACACACACGTTCAATGTCACGTCTATTCGTTGAAAACCTATTCGAACAAAATCCAGATCATTATGAATCTATCATTGATTATGGATATATATAGATGCGGAAAGTAACTTTGATGTGGTATTTGCACATGCAAATGGCACAAAAGAGTGATGGAACTAGGAGACATGATTAGCAAGTAGCTATGTGTTACCATATCCATTCACATGTTTTGGGCGTCATTTTGTGTTTGGCCTCAATTACCAAATCAATAACATATTACTTACGTGAACTTGGTTTTGCCCTACCACACCATTTCCCAATCCAACCACTACAATTGAATTTGGTCGTCACTACAACCCATATATTTAATCTTATTCCTTTTATTTTTCTCTTTCACGATATGATAGGTGATATCCGCGTATAAAAATACATTTGAGTAAAATGCAAATCTAGTTTGTTCATTTTAGCACGAATCACTCATGTTAGAAATTAACGATATTAATCATCTATTCATCTCTAAGGGTGTGTTTTGTCTAGGCTTATTTGTTGGGCATATGAGCCTACTTAAAAATTGATAAACTCACAAGTGAAATTTTAATGGCTTATGTTCTTATCACATTGAGCTTGTACCTTAGTCCTGATATAAATATATAAGCTCAAGTGGATAAAGCGTATAAGCTACAAAAGAATGAGCTTACGAGCTTATTAATTTTCCAATAAACTTATAATCTCATCAAATAAGCTAAGATAAACACCTCCTAAGATACCAGAAGTACTCTTAAGATAAGCAACAAACTTTACACATGATTATCTCTTAGACCAGAGTGGTATACGAGCGTGGGCGATGTGTGTAATCGCAGAGGGCCTCCAAATTATGATGCCTCAAAGTTTTTATATGATATGTATAGTGATTACAAGTATTTGATTCACGAAGTTACATCGAGAAATGTTATATATGAGAAACGCTTTCATAATAACTATTTTGTTATGGATAATTATGAGTGGATGTCCATATAGCCCATAAGAGGCCCACGGCCCAGTTAGCTATTAGGGTTTTTACCCTACTGTTTATCTTATATATACCCCATGTATCTCTGACTTTATAAATCAATAAAACAAATTTTCATTCCCTCAATCTTGTATTCACAACACGTTATCAGCACGCTCTTAAGATGATTTTCGATCAAGGCTCAAAGGATGGTCGATGATCAAGAATGACTCCATATGTATTTACGTTTGATTATCAGGTTATAATATTTTCGGAGCCCACTACATTGAGTCAGTGGTTCTTCCGATTAAAAATTCATGCATATAATCGGAAGAGGTAAATTTTCAATTCCAACTGTATATTAAGTACTCGTTACTTTTACTTATTATTAATATAACTTGAGTGGATAGTAAAATTTGTATACATAAAAAAAACTATGTCGTTCACATATTATTAGGCTTAAAGGTTAGATGAGAATAAAATAAAACTAAGGGACTATGATGCTACATGCGAGAAAAATTTGCTTCTAGCCGACGATGCTTATTTAGTTTAATACTTTAATTACTTGACTCTTATCTCCTGCAATGACCATAAATTCTAGCTTAAACGAGCCAATATAAATATGATATGATCGCGATGACTTTATAAATGTTAGTTAATTTTATGTTAATTTGGATCCATCAAGAAGAAATCGTAAACAATTAGTTTGAATAACTAGCAAACTTATGTGGGTTTTATTTATTTATTTATTTACTTATTTGTAAAAAACATAAGGCACACACTTTAGCAATTTGTTTTTGCCTAATTCAGTAAGTTTGTCACGAGCTATTAAGATCCCAAGTTTCAATTAATAATTGTCTTCGTATATTACAGTTTGTAAGAATATATATGTATAATTACTTTATACTATTTGTTGAGATCAGCTCTTGTGTTTATTGAAAGTGAGATTCTATCGTCACAATCGATATGATGATCCTACCGAAATTGTGGATATGAAAATAAAAGGTTTTTATAAACGGAACATTAATTGTTTAGTTCTATAAAATTAACTGATGGAGTCGAAGAGAAAATAAGGGATTTAAAGAACAACAAGATCTACGAACTTTCTTGAAGAAAAAAAAAAAACCCTAGTTTAAATTTTATTTTTCTTTGTTTACTTGTTTTGGTTGTGTCGTGATTTTAAAAATAGTCTTGTTAATTATTGAAACTAGCGGGTTTTAAATATGTACATGTACCGGTTTTTTTTTTAATTATTAACTAGTTTTTTTTTTTTTTTTTACATCACTTAATTCACGTTCCTTATAGAGAAAGCATCTCCCTCAATTAACTAAATTATAGCCTTTAGAAAACTGCATGTTATGTATGCGACGTTAATGTTCTAGCATTATGTTTTTTTTAAACTTGATTGTTGTCTATTGTTTTGCCGTTAATATATTAGCAGTATACAATAGATATGAACAAGTTGATATGACGCTATTTTAATACAAATAAACAGAAGATAGTTGAAATTGGTTTAATAGTTAATGCAAGTAAATCTTATTTGTTAACCAATATATAAGTTTTGGATATAATGTATTCTAATATATAGAAGCATTGCCGATTTAGGATTTCGATTCCTTATTAGCTAACCTAAATTGTTGGAGAATCAATTTCTCTCATTAATATATGGTATTTGAATGTTGTGGTCGTACGATTAAATTGGTGAATCATGCCATCTAGTTGCATTTTAATTGTTTTATGCGGAGATAAGGTTGTTTATGTAAAAACTTCTAACAGTGATTGTAAGTATTGTATTAAATTGATATTTTCTTATGGCCAATAAAAATGTAAACAAGCATCTAATAAGGTAAACAAGCATCTAATAAGTTATTGTTTAGCTTGTCCAATTGAATAAGTTCCACTATTTGAAATAAGTATAACCATGTTTGATTAATATAAATATTGGGTTATGGACGTATTTGAAGTAAATATAATTGCATGCATGATATGAATAGGATAGTTGATGGGCTACTGGATGTGGTTAGATATAGTGACCAAAATTAATTGTGAATGTTACAATACTACTGTTGATAAGATATCTGGTTTAAGAATAAGATGTATTAGTTAACTGTCATTGAGTTTGTCATATGTGTGGACGTTATCACTAATATTATTTGCTTATGAGACTTGACTAATTGATCAATGACATAAATGTGTTTAGCAAATAGCACAACTTTTTGTATAGAACATGCTTTATTATTTGATACTGCAATAGGCTAATTTGCATATTAATATAATTGTGAGAAGCCACACATATAAGTTTAAGGGACCATTTATATTCCAGATTATACAGATTTAGTTAGGCATACTCCAAATTAATGGCAATGGTTTTTGGATAACTCACCACGATGGAAAACAAACATTGTTTAAGGCATACTTAGTCGCATTAGACTTGAGAGCATGAGTATATTAATTATAGTGGTTACCTATTGATCACATGCATGTAGACATGTACTTTGTGTTATCAATCTTAATCGATTTAAACATGTTTGATATATATATACATGACTTAGTTTGCTTGGACGTATTTCGAGTTACGCCTATGTGAATTACACATCAGTTATGATGTTTATATCAAGTGAGTGGCAATAATATTTGTATGTATAGAGGTTAAGTCGAATTTATCCCTTTGGCATTAAGTTCGATAACTAATTGTATATACATTATTTAGTTTGTTCTCTATGTTACCATTGCTTCAAATGCTAGCAGTTTATGGCTTTGGCACTACTAGATAGTGGACACGATTATAATTTGCTTGGCGATGCTAGAGTGTATACCTATAAGAATAATTGATCTCATGCGATTCTATGTCACACAATGCCTATCTAGATTGAAAACTGCTATCAGATTATTGTTTATTTGGTTGTTTTTATGCAAATTAGTGCTCCCATTACTAAGGAGCTTTTATGAAAAAAGGATTATAGTTCTTGAGTAAGCAAGGATTATGGCCATATTGTGAAAATTATCATATATTTTTGTCATATGATAGATTATGACCAGGTTTAGCTGACAATAAAAGATGTACTTATGCATTTGGCCAATGAGCTAAACACATTACTTAATTGTAATTAGTTTATGTGGAGTCTTGAATAAATGATAAGATGTAAGGAGCGATATTATTGTGAAGCTTGCTAAAGAATAATGAAGATATTGAATATAATAAAAATGAGATGTCTGCCATATATGTGTGACTTGTTTTCATGTGATAATATTTGCTTCTAAGGCATTTGATGTATTAATTAATGGCATGTATTTTGCAAATTATGCACGTTTACTAGCATAAGAATATGTATAGTATTTGATAATGCTATAGGCTAATGTGTATATACTATTAAATTGTGTGAAAGTCATGAAAAAGTTGATTGGAGAAATGTGGGCTCTTCATATTATTCGATTTTTATATAAAATGGTGCAATTGAAGCACATGTGGTCATAAAGTATAAGTTTATGAGCCAAGATATTTATTGGCATTACCGGTAGGACCATCCCGGTTTAGTGATGATGCGAATGTATAGAAGAACGATGTGTTTCTTCCAAGATAAATTTGATTGTTCTCATTGGAAGTTAATTGTTTATTTATAACCACCAAATTAAAGTAAGGATTTTGTTCTATAAAGTTTTGGGAATAACATAAAGGGGATGTATGTAGGCCTATACATCCGCCATGTGAATCATTTTGAGTTTTAAAATCGATGCATCGTCAAAATGATCATTAAATACGCAACTTAAAGTTAGCGTGATTAGTGGCTCGGCTTATAAAATGCGAGCACGGTTTTCCAAATTATATTATTGACAATGGTGGTGAATACTTCCAAGTATTGGGCGATTATTGGAATAAGTGTTGAACATAAAAGTAGCCCATGTTCATACGCGAATTGCTTTTGTTGAAACGTTACAAACGTCTTCAGTTGATTGCAAAGCCAATAATATTGTGAGAATAACACTTTTAGTTTATGGGACATGTTATGACATATGAATCGCATCTTGCCAACAATTTATAATGACTCCTCCCCGTTAGAATGGTTTTGGTCACAAACCATATTTCCCATGTGAGATTTTGTAATTGTGTGATATATAGTAAATCCATTACAACACACAAAATGGGATGTTTAAATTGATAATTCATTCAGGGGAGAGAATGAGCAGCGAGAAATTTGGAATGAATTATGATATAAATGTTGATCCTTATACTAATGAATATGAACTTAAAGTTCAAGGGACAAATGACATTCCAGATCTAGTAAATGCCAGGCATGTTTAGTGACCTAAAGAAAGTGACTAGATCATATTACGCTGCTATTGCTCCAATTACAATGAGTGTCCCAGCAGTAAAATCAATGAATGGTAGTAAGTCTATGGCACGGCTGCAGCGTGATAGACAAATCGATTCCAAATGAAAATCCTCGAATGATTAGATAAAATGGAGCAAGAAAATGAAGATGGTCAAATCGAGGTAATAAGACCCCATAATAGTCACGAGACACTAGACATGAAGGTTATTGAAAAACCCCGGGTACATGAAAAACTATGAGATCTCAATAAATGATATAATGCAATGTCTAGTAAAGTGCGGAATCGAAAAGTAACGAATCGACGTCGATATGGTAATGATTATTTAATAAATAAGATAGCGCTATAATCATGGTGAGGATCATGAAAGCATACCTGCAGGAAGTGCAGATGTATAAATGAATGGCCAAAAGACGTAAAGACGCAAAGAGCTAATGAAAGATTAAAGTCTCTTGTGACGAGACATGGTTACTAGGACTTGAAGTCCGTACATATGAATGTGTAAATTATTGGATATGCATTGGTATTTATGAGGAAGAGAAATTAAAGTATTGAAACTTTCGTATTTAAGGCATGACTAACGACACAAAAATATTTTCGTAAAGGCATGGAAATGATAAGGAGACGCGTTCTCATGTGGTGAATCTAATAATGTATTTAAGTCTGGCAATATAATAGTAATTGATATGCGTCTAAAAGTTAATGAATAGAGCTCATTTTATGTTGAGATTACTTGAGGGATAAATATAATGCATGAAGCACGTGTCATGATTTAAAATTCTCGAGAATAATAATTGATCAAATTGAACCACAGTAAAGCAAATATGTCAATTTTTCAAGGTACAAAGGATATGGGTTTATATTTCACTAACCCATCGAATACAAGTTTAGTTGGTTTTGCATATGCAGGATATATGTCTGACTCTCACAATGGTCGATCTCAAAATGGATATGTATTTACAAGTAGAAGAACAACAATCTCATGGAGTTCAATAAAGCAGACAATCTCAGCAATATCAACCAACAATGCAGAAATTCTAGCGATCCATGAAGCAAGTCGAGAATGTGTTTGGATAAGAAGTGTGATACAACACATACGTAGATAATGCGGTACTTTTCAGAGAAGGAGGCACCAACAATTTTGAATGAAGATAATGCAACATGCGTTGCTTAACTTAAAAGAAGTTCGTTCAACTAACAATTTGGCGGGATCTATTTACCAAGGTACATTATATCTCAGCATTTAGGAAGCTAAGTTACAACATTGGGATGCTTCGACTCAAAGATCTCAAGTGATATAATCATCAGAGGGAGACAATACGCGTTGCACTCTTTTTCTCTTAGTCATTGTTTTGTCCCACTGGGTTTTCCTGACAAGGTTTTTAATGAGGCAGCATTTCCTAAGCGTATTAACAATATGGACATCCAAGAGGGAGTGTTATGGATAATTATGAGTGGATGTCCATATAGCCCATAAGAGGCCCACGGCCCAGTTAGCTATTAGGGTTTTTACCCTACTGTTTATCTTATATATACCACATGTATCTCTGACTTTATAAATCAATAAACAATACTTTCATTCCCTCAATCTTGTATTCACAATATATTTCTCATTTTTATCTCTTTAGAAAATTGTTTAATTTTTAATTTTAGACCCTGATTTTTTGTTAAACTGAATTTTGCAACGGGTCTCGATAAACATAAAGACCCCACTGAGAATATATGTTTGTGCTATAATAGACAGACCAAATATGAAATATACAAATATGGCAGTTTACTTAAATACACGTACGAGTAAATATCACTTTTTAAACGCGTGTAGTCACAAGATGTATGTACAAAATTGCATCACAAGCGAAACCATGTGAGGATGTGACTATTAGGTATATTTAGGTGCACTGGTATCAAGCTTGTAGGCAGACATACAAACGTGTCCCTTAATGAATATTATTAGTATCTATTTTAATCGACGAATGCCAAACTGCCAAAGTGATAGTACAGTACTGTACACTCTTTAGGGTGGGAGGAGTGATATGCGGGTTGAGGGTTGCGAGCTAGCGGGTTCACGGGCTAGTGGTTGCCGGTATTGCGGGCTGGGTTGGAGGGTTGCTTGGGCGAGTACCAAGCTCGCTTCGGGCTAAATGAAACAAACGGTCATAAGACCGTTGAAGGACCCAACTTGAAAAAAAAAAATAATAATAACGTTAACAGGAGCGTAGCAAGGGAAAAAAAAAAAACAAGTTTGGCCCTTTTTTCTTTTTTTTTTTTTTTTTTTTTTTTTTTTTTTTTTTTTTTTTTGTATAAATAGAGAGTACACCCATTATTAACCACAACACACATATCTTCTTCTTCTACCTTTTTATCAAAAAATGTCATCATCATCATCTTCTTCTACCTCCTTTTCGTCCGAGTTATCGATGCCACCCGTCTTACCGGACTTATCCACAGGTAGTACGCTACCTTTTTTGTACTCCGTGGTTGAGTCGCTCGAAGAAGACACGGCAAGCAGTAAAGAAACTCGAACCTATATCAAGCGGTTTCGGGCAAAAGGTCAAGAAACTCTAATGCTTGACTATTTCGTTGACGAACCGAAGTTTGGCCCGTCTGTGTTTCGTGACAGGTTTCGGATGTCCAAAAGGTTGTTTTTACAAATTGTTGGTGATATTGAGCAGAGGTACGCGTATTTTCAAGAGGGTGAAGATGGTTCGGGGAAAAAGAGCTTTACGGCTCTACAAAAATGCACATCCGCAATTCAACAACTCGCAACGGGCAACCCTCCGGATAACTTTGATGACTACTTATGCATGTCCGCGAGAACGTCACGCGATTCCCTTGATCATTTTTGCACCGCGATCATCGGGATATATGGGCGCAAGTTCTTACGTAGGCCTACTAGTCACGACGTTGCACGCTTGTACGAGGCGCATGAACTAAGACACAAGATTCCGGGAATGCTAGGTAGCCTTGATTGTACACATTTTCCTTGGAGAAATTGTCCTAAGCATTTGAAAGGCCAATACAAGAGTGGGAGGTATCCATACCCGACAATTATGCTTGAAGCCGTTGCTTCACAAGATTTGTGGATCTGGCACGCTTTTTTTTTGTCCTCCCGGGTCGCTTAACGATGTCAATGTTTTGTATCAATCGACTTTGTATCTTAGGGAGCGAAATGGAACGGCTCCTGACTCATCATTTGTTGTAAACGGCCGTAACTACAAACGAGGATATTATCTTACCGACGGAATCTATCCTAGGTACTCAACTCATGTCAAAGCATTTCCGTATCCTACTGAAGCGAGGGAAAAGAAATTCAAGAAAGTTCAAGAGTCGGCAAGAAAAGATGTCGAACGATGTTTTGGTATTCTTAAGTCAAAATGGGGTATTTTGAATCGCAAGATCCGTCAAACGACCATCGAAAAGATTACTAACATCGTTTACGCGTGTTGTATATTGCACAACATGGTTATAAAAGATGACGGTAGGGCAATATCAGGGACTCATATAATGGATCCGCCGGTGCAACCCGTTTATGACGACAACGCACTACCGGAGTTACTTGATGAGCAAATCCATCACTGTCTTCAATTTGATCTTACGGAGCATGTAGCGTCTCAACATTTACCATACCTCGATGACCCGGAAGATTAAGTTATGTAGTTTCTTTTCAGTTATGAATAAAATGTTTGTTTGTTTTATGAATTGTACTTTTAATTTCAGTTATGAATAAAATGTTTGTTTGTTTTATATAATTGTTTAGTATTGGAATGGTTAATGTTGCAAATTTATAAATTTGGAGGATAAATTATGAATATTTAAAAAAAGATTTGGGAGGGTTGAAAGTGATGGTTGCCAGTAAAAAAGGTTGGATTGAGGGTTGGAGGGTTGAAATGAGGTGGAGGAATTTGATTGGTTAAAATTTGGGAGGGTTGGAGGGTTGGAATTATTACTCCTCCCACCCTTAGAGCACTGGTGTCCACTTCGCCATCCCTCGTCGTGATGACACGGCGTGTTCGCCATCCTTGCCCATGACACCGTCCAGATTCGCCATAGCTCGCCGTTGGGGAGCTCCTCGTCTGCACGACGAGCTTGAATTCGTCCTTGTTTGTCAGATATTAACGCTACCAAATGTTATGAAATGCAATTTGACTTTTTTTTTTTTTTTTTTTTTTTTTTTTTTTTTTTTTAATTTTTTTTACACATACATTAAGACACTATAAATACTACCATATTTTTACAAATTCTACACAATATTTCACACTAAACTCTATAAAATAATAACCCAAAAACATGAGTGCATCATCTCATTCCGGCGAAAGTGATCTTAAAGAGATTTCGGAGCTCGAGATGATTCTTCAAGAATATGAGTATGAGCAATCGTTGCAGCAACAAGAAACCGGAAGTTCGAAACGACGTAAATACATTCCCCGTGAATGTCAAATTGCTGAAGAACGTCTAATGGCTGACTATTTTGGTAAAAACCCAAAATATACGGATGAAAATTTTAGGCGTCGCTATCGTATGAGCCGTAAACTATTTTTAGAAATAGTACAAGGTATTGAAGCTCATCATCCTCTTCCTAAGCATTTTGATTTCTTTAGAGTCCGACCCGATGGTAGGGGTGTAATGAGTTTTAGTGTGATTATGAAATGCACATGCGCCCTACGCCAATTGGCGTACGGCATAACAGCTGATGCATTAGATGAGTATTTACAAATGGGAGAACATTGTACACGCGATTGTTTAGATAATTTTACTATGTGCATAATCCAATTGTATACGCGTGAGTTTTTTAGAAAACCAGACATGAATGACATTCACAACTTATACAACGCATATAATGCGGTTCATAAGATACCTAGAATGTTGGGAAGAATTGATTGTATGCACTGGGAATGGAAAAATTGTCCGAAAGAATGACAAGGCCAATTTCACAGAGGTGATAAAAAGTATCCAACTATAATGCTTGAAGCTGTTGTGTCATACGATTTGTGGATTTGGTATGCATTTTTTGGGGTGGCGGGTGCGAATAACGATGTTACCGTTTTGAATAATTCTCCGTTATTCGACGACCTGCTTTATGACATCGCCCCCGAGGTTCCATTTGAAGTAAACGGGCGTACATTTAAACAAGGGTATTATCTAGCTGACGGAATTCACCCGGAGTGGTCATCTTTTGTCAAATCATTAACGGTTGCACATACCCAAAAAAATGTCGTATTTAAAGCGAAACAAGAAAGTGCTCGAAAAGATATCGAAAAAGCTTTTGGTGCCCTCCAAGGACGTTGGCATATTATTGCCCAACCGGCGCGTGCATTTACTGTGGCCAAGCTACGGAGAATCATGTACGCGTGCATCATATTGCATAACATGATTTTGAAATATCAACAATTTGCGATATCTGAAATGAGCGAGATGTATATTTGTCAGCGGAAAAATTTACAACGGGAATGGGTCGAACGATGCGATGTGCAACGAAAGAAGGGGAGGGAACTACGCGATAAACGCGTACACGCAGCGCTTCAACGAAATCTCATCGAGCATGTTTGGCAACGACATCAATGGGAACAATTTCAACAACAACAATAACATAATTAGTTTGTTTATAATTTGATATATTTCTTAAGTTGCGTATGTTTTTTTACCCTTTTTTTTTCGTATCGTTAGTCTATGTTTCATATGTGTTTTAATATGATGTATTGTATTTTTAATTTAATGGAATGAATTTAGTTTATTTAGAAATTTGAATAAAAAAAGTAAAAATAGAAAGTGGTGGGACACAAATAAGTAAGTTGTGATATGTTATGATAAAGGGGGGATGTAAAGGGAGGTATGTTATGGTGACGTGGCACCCCGTGGGACCCAAATGAGTAGTTTTGGTGTTTCATGACACCTAGTGCTCTTATATTGACGCAAATGCACGTTCCACATCATTGTTATATCGTACCACTATTATTGCAGATGGTACCACCAATAATTATGGCACTTTTCATGCGGTAATAAGGCTGTGCACAATGAAGGCGATCGGTCGTCCATGGTCGGGCCATTGTGAAAACTTGGTCGCCGTCGGTCGTCGAAGGAAACTTTGCAAAACTCGATCGAAAATTCGACCGAGTGTGTAACTCATAAAATGACAAAAATTGTGAACGTTGGGCTAAAAAAAAGTTTTTTTTTTTTTTTTTTTTATAATTTAACCACTTTTACAGTATTATAAATACCAACCTCAAACACACTTCTAAACACAAAATTTCAAACACAATTCAAACAACTTCTCATCAATATTCATCATGTCAAGCAAAAGAACTCCCAAATCAAAAACCCCACGATCCCGACTTCCACAAAATGTCCCGAATTCGAATTTCTCGCCGGATCCGAATTTCTGATTAACTGGTGTAATAACACCACCAAATTAACGTATTCGCTTTCGTTCACCCGATTTTGAATATCAAACAAAACTACCAGAACCACCACAAAATCAAAACCCGTTTTACCATAATCGTCCATTCAACCCACCGTATCGTCCTAATACCGATTTTCACCAATCACCAAGTGGGTCGTCGTATCATCCTACCATGGATTTCTCGCCATCTTCCCAATCGAATCAAGCGTTTTCCCCGCTTGAGTGTGTTAATCTTGATATGGAAATGGAGCAGTTAATGCAAGAGTATCCGCCTCAACATTACCCGACTCAAAACTATCCGACTCAACATTATGCGAGTCAACAATCATGAGTTTACATTGTAGGAGTGTTGAAAAATTTTGAAGGATCATGTTGCTTGTAAGGATATTGAGATGCCTTCTTTCTACAATAACAGAAGGGGTCGGAAGAAATCCAGGACTTCGGAAACCACCTCGGGTTCAACAAAAGGCGGTTTGAATTTGCACAACGTGGATGATTCTGAGGAGGAAGAGACTCGAGAATCACGACCAATTGGTCATGACCAATCCATGAAGAAATCATCCGCCTCCTCTCGTTAGCCATTTCCATCATTTGTTAGTTCGTTAGCCGAGAATACTTCAACTCCAAGTCGACAAAATGGGGAAAAAAGAAGAAGATCACAGAGGACTACATAAAGTTGAGGAAACAAGAGATGGAGATGGAAGAGGCAAGAAGTCGGCGATAAGAGGAGTTGGAAATGCAGAAAATTGAGCTCCAACGTCAGCAAATTGAATTGATGGAAAAAACGTAACAGGACCAACACATAATTTTCTACAATTTAACAATCGACCCAAATTTGCCCTCACGACAACAACGTGAACTTATAGATATAAAGGCATCAATCAAGCAAATGTATAACTTAGATTATTAGTTTACGTTTTTAGCTGTATTTGTAATGTTTTTATTTATATTACAAATATTGTAATGTTTAAGTTTTATTATTAATGAAGTTTAAATTTGTTGTTTAAAAAATTTTAATTTAAAAAAAAAAGATTAAAAATAAAAAAAAGATGGTCGCTACTATGAATATTTGGTAGTCTGAATGTCGTCGGAGAAAAAAAGCTGATGTAAGAGGCAAAATCAATTTCGTGTGTAGTCACAATTGTGCATAGCCTAACCTAACAAGCAAAATATCTCGACTACTAACTTTGATTTAGGTTCACACTTTTTTCTAATATAATAGCTATATGCAATAAGTATTTGTACTTCCTGCTTTCATATAGTAAACCTTATGCAATTAGTAATTCTATAATCACATGTAAACTTTTGTACTTCATCGCTAAAAACAACATGCCCTAATAGGGTTTTTCTAACTTGTATTTTAAAAGCACATGATAAGAAAGCAAAGACCCATAAAAAAGAACTAATGTACTCACATAAAAGTACACTTTTTAAATAAAAAAACTGTTATTTTTTGTACTTTTGTGTGGTTCCTAAGTCCTTTTTTGTGGTTCTTTGTCTTCTTATCCTCTGCTCTTAAGATACGAGTTAGAAAAATCCAATTAGGATATGTTGTTTTTAGCGATGAAGTACAAAAGTTGAAATGCAATTATAGAATCACTAATTGCGTAAGGTTTACTACATGAAAGCAGGAAGTACAAATACTTGTTGCATATAGCTATTACTCATTAGAAAGAAGTGTGAACCTAAATCAAAGTTAGTAGTCGAGATATTTTGCATGTTAGGATATTACCACATGAAAAGTGCCATAATTATTGGTGGTACCATCTGCAATAATAATAGTCGTGTCTTTCTTTCTTTCTTTTTTTTTTTTGGGGGTCTGTGAATCCTTTTTGTGGGTTTCAGGTTAGAAAAACCTATTATAGTAATGCAAAATACCAGATTAGGTTTTTATTGCAAGCTGGTCGTGAGGTTTTGATCAAATCGGTTATTCAGGCTGATAAAGCAGGTGTTGAATCAGGATCCAAACACTCTGCATTCAGTGTACACAAGACACCAAAGCAGCCACACAAGATGAAGCTTATGCTGGAACAAAGTATGATCAAGTGTGATGTAATGTAGTTGTACAGTATGTAGATAAGAGTTGTACTTTACAGTTTGTTAGTAAGTAGCAGTATATAAGATGTAACTTTACTTCAATCATGTAACAATTTCATAATAATCAAATTCATTTTTCCATTCAATATGTTCTCTCTCATATCATTATATGGTATCAGAGACAGCACCACCACAAACTGTGGTGGTAACTGACTCCGATGGAGATAACAGAATTTTCCGGCAACAATAACTAATTTTCCACCACAAAACCACCGTAACTACTTTTCCCGCCATTTTTCTTCACTCAAAATTACCACAAATCCACCATATTCCACCATCATTTCCGCTCACTAATCATCATAAAACACTTTAGATCATCTCAAATCACCAGAAATCATCAAAAACCATCAAAATCATCCAAAATCACCAAGAACTCATTCAAATTCTGTTACAACTCTGTTTTTCATCACTGCCATTGATAAACCTTCAATCTTCTCTTCAGGACACAATCAATATACTTCTTGAATAAACATGGCACCACCAGAAACAAGTTCACAACAAACAACCACACCACTGTTTGATGATGTCACCTCACCACTTCATCCATTGTATTTCCACCCTAATGATCATCCTGGCATGATTCTCATATCAAGAAAGTTAACTGGATCAGAAAACTATGGTACTTGGAAAAGATCAATGCTAATTGCTCTCAGTGCTAAAAACAAAGTGAAATTGGTCAATGGTGATTATGCAGAACCACCTCCTTTATCAGAATTAAGGGTACATTGGGAAAGGGCCAATGACATGCTGATATCTTGGATCCTCAACACTATTTCAGAACAGATAGGTAACAATCTCACATTCATCAACTCTGCTCATGCTCTATGGACTGAATTGTTTGATCACTATTCACAATTAGATGGACATAGAATTTACCAATTGGCAAATGAGATTGTTGATCTTAAGCAGTCAAACAGTACAATTGAGGTTTATTATTAGAAGTTGAAGGGACTTTGGGATGAATTAGATGCAATAGAAGCACCATATGCATGTACTTGTCAGTGTATTTGTGAAAATGGAAAGGAAAATGGTGAAAGGGAACAAAGGAAAAGACTAATCCAGTTTCTCATGGGCTTAGATGATAGTTACACAAATATTAGGGGTCAAATTCTACTAATGCAGCCAATGCCCCTAGTTTCTAAGGCCTATAGTATGTTAAGACAAGAGGAAAAACAAAGGGAGACACTCAAACCAAGTCCTGCTATACCCACTGCATTAAACACCTACAGAAACTACTCAAGTTCAAGCAACCAACCAAGAAACAATCCACCCTCTAACCCACAACCAAGCACTCAGAATGATAGGAGAAGCAACTTCAGGAAAGGGGTTTTTTGTGCTTATTGTAAAAAGGAGGGACACTCAAAGGAAGAATGTTTTAAGCTGCTTGGTTACCCTCCTGGCCACCCTTTGCATAACAAGTATCTTCCACCATCCCAAAGAACTCAACAAGGAACTAGGAACACAAGGTCAGCTCATATGGTTACAAATGAGTCACTACCACAAATGGAATGCCCACTGGATGAGTCTGCTCCTTCCACTTCTACAAATTCAGATGATTTTGTCAATGCTAGGATGGACCAGATACAAAATCAGCTCAATCAGGTGTTACTCATGATGCAGAACAATCTCCAAAACACCACTGATGGTTCATCTTCATCACACATGGCAGGTATACTCTCCTTCAATCATGATGTTCCTATTCCTTTTAAGCTAACTGGTGTGCATTCTTTTCACTCTATTGCTAGTATGCATTCATTCATTGCTTCACATACCACTAAAACCACACTACATATATGGATAATTGACAGTGGAGCCACAGATCACATCTGCATCTCACTCACTTTAATGCATAACATCACCACACTCACTACACCTATCACTGTTTCATTACCAAATGGTCAAACCACCAAGGTATACATCACTGGATCGGTCAAACTAAGCCCTTCACTCACCATACACAATGTTCTTTATATTCCAACCTTCACATATAATCTCATTTCCATTAGCCAACTTCTTCACAAGACACTTTTCTCAGTAACTTTTACACATAACAAGTTCACTTTTCAGGGCCATGATGGAAGTACTACACATGGCACTCTTCATGGAGGACTCTATCTGCTCAACACCACATCAAATCCAACCACTACACATCCTGTGATTCTCTCAAGTTCAAGCAAACCTCATCTCTGGCATGCTAGGCTGGGCCACACACCACTATCCACAATCAAGCAAATTTCTAATTTCTCTTTTCCTGTATCATGTAATTCAGAACCAAAGTGTACCATATGTCCATTAGCTAAACAACATGTTTTACCTTTTTCTATCAGTGAATCATATGCAAAATCCAACTTTGATCTCATCCACATGGATGTTTGGGGCCCTTACAGGCATTGCACTATAAATAAATGTTCATATTTTCTTACAATTGTTGATGACCATTCAAGGGCCACATGGACCTATCTCTTACCAAATAAGCATCATGTTCTGTCCACTTTCAAAGTCTTTTATCAATCAATACTCACTCAGTTTCAAACAACCATTAAAGTTATTAGAAGTGACAATGGCTCAGAGTTCATAAATTCATCTTTCACTGAATTCACCCAATCCAAAGGTATCACTCATCAAACCTCTTGTCCATATACACCCCAACAAAATTCAAGAGTTGAAAGGAAACACAGACACTTGCTTGAGATGGCAAGAGCAATACACTTTCAAGCTAACTTTCCCAAACACATGTGGGGTTACAGTCTTCTTGCTTCCACATACATCATCAACAGGATTCCCACAAAAGTACTTAATAATCACAGTCCATACCAACTTCTCCACAACAAACCACCCTCACTTGAACATTTGAGAATCATAGGATGTCTAGCTTATGCATACCATCACACATCAGACAAATTCAATCCCAGATCTGTTCCAACTGTTCTTGTTGGATATCCTCACAATCAAAAAGGCTATTTACTACTTGACCTCAAAACAAACAAAATCATCACTAGTAGAAATGTACTCTTTGATGAAAATGTTTTTCCATTTCACACCAAACGAACATCAACCAGCACATCTCAAACTCCCACCACAGACACTGCAAATCATATATCTATTCCTCCATCATTCCCATTCACCACATCTAACTCACCACCTCTGACCCAAACAACTCCTAATATAACACCAATCCATTCACCATCACCAGCAACTTCAGCCAACAACCTTCCTAATCCAACACCATCACCTGCAGCCACATCACCTATATCTGAACATCCAACATCCAACATCCACAGATTCCACAACTTCTTCACCCATCAATGCACCAACAACTGAACCTACCATTGAACCAACACCACCCACAGCTCCAATGCCACCACCTATCCCAACAAATCAACCTCCACCCAGAACCTCTACAAGACACAAACAAGTTCCCACAAAATTCAAAGATTACCACTGTCAACTGCCAAAGTCTAACATTCATCAATTCACCACTGCTAAATCACATCACAAACACCATCACTCTAATTATCTAAAATATTCCAATCTCAAACCACAAACACTACATTATATACTATCCATTGATAAGCACATTGAACCAACAACTTTTTCACAAGCATCAAAACATCCCAAGTGGATTGAAGCAATGAATAAAGAAATACATGCATTAGAGGAGAATCACACTTGGGAGCTCACACTGCTACCACAAGGGAAATCAGCAATTGGAAGCAAGTGGGTGTACAAAATCAAACTCAGAGCTGATGGAAGCATAGAAAGGTTTAAAGCAAGACTAGTGGCAAAAGGTTTTCATCAAAAAGAAGGAGTTGACTACAATGAGACCTTTGCACCAGTTGCCAAGATGTCCACTGTCAGGGTTTTGATTGCTATTGCAGTGAGTAAACAATGGATCATAGAACAGTTGGATGTCAATAATGCATTTCTCCATGGTGATCTCCATGAAGAAGTCTATATGCATGTCCCACAAGGCTACAATCAGCAACTTCCACCTAACACAGTCTGCAAGCTCAAAAAGTCCCTATATAGTCTAAAGCAAGCCAACAGACAATGGTTTGAAAAGCTCACAACCTTTCTCATCTCACTTGGTTTCATTCAAAGTCATGTTGATACTTCTCTGTTCACACTCACCAAAGGTGAACACTTCACATCACTCCTAGTCTATGTGGATGATATCCTCATTGCTGGTAACAGTCCTCATCACATCAAAGCCATCAAACAAAAACTCCATGATGAGTTCAGTATCAAGGATTTGGGGCCCTTGCATTATTATCTAGGAATTGAATTCCTGAAAAAATAACAAAGGTATGGCTATGACTCAAAGGAAGTATGCTCTTGAACTAATCACTCATGCTGGTTTACTGGACATCAAACCATCTGCCACGCCATTGGATCCCAACAAAAAACTTATGAAGGATGCTGGTGACTTACTAGAGGATCCCTCACACTATAGGACTCTAGTTGGGAAACTACTTTATTTGACTATCACCAGACCTGATCTTGCCTTCTCTGCACAAGCACTCAGTCAGTTTTTACAAGAACCTAGAACAACACACATGAAGGCTCTCATCAAGGTGCTAAGATATGTGAAACTTTCACTCACACAAGGTATCTACTTTCCAGCTCAGAATGATCTATCTCTCCTAGCTTACTGTGACAGTGATTGGGCAGCCTGCTATTCCACAAGAAGGTCAGTCACTGGATTTGGAATCTTTCTTGGGTCAAGTTTAGTCTCATGGATGTCAAAGAAACAATCTGTAGTATCCAGATCATCCACAGAAGCAGAATACAGGGCACTAGCTGATACTACTTGTGAGGTAACTTGGCTCAAATGCTTACTCAAGGAGTTTCAAGTAAAAGTTCCTACACCTATACCAATGATGGTTGACAATGCTTCCACCATAGCCTTAGCATCTAACCCTGTACACCATGCAAGGACTAAGCATATTGAGCTTGATTGCCATTTTGTAAGGGACAAAATCAAAGCTGGTCTAATTCTTCCTAAATTCATCTCAACCAAGAATCAAGCAGCTGATATATTGACAAAAGGTTTGAGCAGACCTCTACACTATAGCTGTCTATCCAAGTTAGGCATGTGTAATCCTTACACCATGCCAACTTGCGAGGGGGATGATAAAGCAGGTGTTGAATCAGGATCCAAACACTCTGCATTCAGTGTACACAAGACACCAAAGCAGCCACACAAGATGAAGCTTATGCTGGAACAAAGTATGATCAAGTGTGATGTAATGTAGTTGTACAGTATGTAGATAAGAGTTGTACTTTACAGTTTGTTAGTAAGTAGCAGTATATAAGATGTAACTTTACTTCAATCATGTAACAATTTCATAATAATCAAATTCATTTTTCCATTCAATATGTTCTCTCTCATATCATTATACAGGCCATCCCCTCGTACGCCATGCACTGTTATATGTTACCTAAAGGTTTCCTTTTCAAAAACTTTTGGTTCACATATAGCGCTTTTTCTAGAGCGGGGATGTTCATGAGCGCCATATTCATTGGTTAAGCTGGGAACGTATTTCTCAGACAAAAGATGATGGCGGGCTTGGTTTTCGAGATCTATCTTATTTCAATTTGGCTCTTCTAGCTAAGTAAGGGTGGAAGCTCATTATCAATCCAACTAGCTTTTGGGGTCGTGTTTTAAATGGAATATATTTTTCCCGTTCTAATTTTCTCACGGCTTCTAAAGGGTCTCACCCTTCATGGCTTTGGCAAAGTTTGCTTCTTGGAAGAGATCTTCACCTTCGTGGTGTTCGTTGGCAAGTTGGTAACGGGTCAAACATCTCCTTTTGGACACAAAAATTGATTCCATTTCTTGATGACTTCTACGTTCGACACCCTCGAGGTCCCTTCTCACCTGATGCTCTTGTTTCTGATTTTATTAATAACGGAACATAGGATGTATTTAAACTAAATGATGTGGTTCTTCCATAAGAGGTTAGTCTTATCTCACAGATTCGTATATAAAAACAGGGGCCTTCAGATTGACTTGTGTAGCATTATTAAGCAAAAGGAAGTTATAGTGTGAAATCGGGCTATCGACAAGCTTTCCTTCAGCGTGAGAATCATTGTGACATGATGGCCTCTTCATCATCAGCCCCAAATAAAAGCTTCTGAAAACAATTGTGAAATCTTAAAACTTTGCCAAGAGTTAAGTTTTTTTTGGTGGAAGACTTGTTCGAATGCTTTGCCAACTCATGAAAACCTTTCACGAAGAGGGTATAATTGCTCGCCTATATGCACTATTTGTTATAGTAATGTTGAGATGGTTGAGCATATGTTATTTGAATGTCCGTGGACAAAATTGTTGTGGTTTGGGTCATCGTTGGGTTTACGTTTTGGTGCCACTCGAGGTTCAATTGTATAGCGTGTGTTGGCTCTGTTAGAAACAGTTCACTCAAAGTCGGAACGTATGAAACTTCACACTTCTTTGGCAAATAACACATATGAGATATAATGTAAAATACTGTCTGTTTTACGAATGTGAGATACCAAGGGTGCGTTTAGTTGGAGGAAAACACCCTTGTTTTCCACAAAATGTTTTGTAGAAAACAAGGAAAACAGAGATCACGTTCAAATTAGCGTTTTCCAACAAAATGTTTTCCAAAACACAAAATTTCTATTTCCATCCCTAACAAAGAAAACAAGAAAACAAATTTTATTTGTTTTCCTTATTTCCTATTTCCTATTTCCTATTTATATTTCTCTTAAAACCACATACTCACACACTCCAGCCATACCCTAACCCCAAACACCAGTCGTTTTTTACGTTTTCGTCTGATTCTTTATGTTTTAGTCTGATTTTTTACGTTTTCATCTGAATTTTTACGTTTTCGTCCGATTCTTTACGTTTTTGTTCGATTCTTTACGTTTTCGTCCGATTCTTTACATTTTCGTAAGTTTTTTAACGTTTTCGTCTGAATTTTTACGTTTTCGTCCGACTCTTTACGTTTTCGTCTGATTTTTTACGTTTTCGTCAGATTCTTTACGTTTTCGTCTGTTTTTTTTACGTTTTCATCTGAATTTTTACGTTTTCGTCCGATTTTTTACGTTTTCGTCCTATTTTTTACGTTTTCGTCCGATTCTTTACGTTTTCGTCCGATTCTTTACGTTTTTGTCTGTTTTTTTACGTTTTCGTCTGATTTTTTACGTTTTCGTCCGATTTTTTACGTTTTCGTCCTATTCTTTACGTTTTCGTCTGTTTTTTAAGTTTTCGTCCGATTTTTTACGGTTTCGTCCGATTCTTTACGTTTTCGTCTGTTTTTTTACGTTTTCGTCTGAATTTTTACGTTTTCGTCCGATTCTTTACCTTGTCGTCCGATTCATTACGTTTTCATCTGTTAAAGTTGATGGAATCAAAAAAACACCCGCCCCGCAGCATCACGCGGGCTAATACCCTCGTTTTCTCTATTATTGATTTATTGTAACCTGAAGTACTTTCATCGCCGATTCGAAAACATAAGGTAATTTGTGAAATATGATACGCTATTTATTTTTAATTTTTTTCTTAAAGACACTTGGGTGGCGTTTAGTTGGAAAACATTTTCCTTCATTTTCTATTTCTTGTTTTGTAGGAAACGGGAGGGGAGTTTTATTTCCACAAAACAATGGAAAATTTAGAAAACGCGTTTAGTTTGAGAAACATGCGTTTGTGTTTTCCATTTTGCAAAACTAGAAAACATGTTTAGGTGTTGTTGATTTATATCTCAATTCATTATTCACCTTTGTAATATTATAAAAAACATCTTCAAAACACAAAAACAAATATTATAAACTAACCAACTAAATTATAAAATAACTAAAAAAGTATAATACGATAAAATAAAGAATTAAAAAAGTAAACATCAAATAATATGAAAAAAACTTCAACCGACTATAATTCGAAATGTATATTTTTTTTTATTTACTTTTTCGTCCGTTTTTTACGTTTTTGTCAGCTTTTTTATGTTTTCGTCCGTTTTATTACGTTTTCGTCTGTTTTTTTACGTTTTCGTCTGTTTTTACGATTTCGTAGGTTTTTTTTAAGTTTTCGTCCGTTTTTTACATTTACGTCTGATTTTTAACGTTTTCGTCAGATTTTTTACGTTTTCGTCTCATTCTTTAGGGTTTCTTCCGATTCTTTACGTTTTCGTCTGATTCTGTACGTTTTCGTACGATTCTTTACGTTTTCGTCCGATTCTTTACGTTTTCGTCCGATTCTTTATGTTTTGGTCCGATACTTTACGTTTTCGTCTGTTTTTTTATGTTTTCGTCTGTTTTTTTACGTTTTCGTAAGATTTTTTACGTTTTCGTCCGATTTTTTACGTTTTCGTCCTATTCTTTACGTTTTCGTCTGTTTTTTAAGTTTTCGTCCGATTTTTTACGGTTTCGTCCGATTCTTTACGTTTTCGTCTGTTTTTTTACGTTTTCGTCTGTTTTTTTACGTTTTCGTCTGAATTTTTACGTTTTCGTCCTATTCTTTACCTTGTCGTCTGAAAACGTAAAAATTCAGACAAAAACGTAACGAATCGGACGAAAACGTAAAAAATCGGACGAGAATGTAAAGAATCGGTCGAAATGTAAAAATCGGTCAAAAACGTAAAAAATCAGACGAAAACATAAAAAATCGGACGAAAACGTAAAAATTCAGACAAAAATGTAAAAAAACAGACGAAAACGTAAAGTATCGGACGAAAACATAAAGAATCGGACGAAAACCTAGAGAATCGGAAGAAAACCTAAAGAATCGGACGAAAACGTAAATAATCGGATCAAAACGTAAAGATTCGGATGAAAACGTAAAGAATCGGACTTAAACGTAAAGAATCGGACGAAAACCTAAAGAATCAGACGAAAACGTAAAAAATCTTACGAAAACGTAAAAAATCTTACGAAAACGTAAAAAAACAGACGAAAACATAAAAAAACAGACGAAAACGTAAAGTATCGGACCAAAACATAAAGAATCGGACGAAAACGTAAAGAATCGGACGAAAATGTAAAGAATCGTACGAAAACGTACAGAATCAGACGAAAACGTAAAGAATCGGAAGAAACCCTAAAGAATGAGACGAAAACGTAAAAAATCTGACGAAAACGTTAAAAATCAGACGTAAATGTAAAAAACGGACGAAAACTTAAAAAAAACCTACGAAATCGTAAAAACAGACGAAAACGTAAAAAAACAGACGAAAACGTAATAAAACGGACGAAAACATAAAAAAGCTGACAAAAACGTAAAAAACGGACGAAAAAGTAAATAAAAAAAAAATATACATTTCGAATTATAGTCGGTTGAAGTTTTTTTCATATTATTTGATGTTTACTTTTTTAATTCTTTATTTTATCGTATTATACTTTTTTAGTTATTTTATAATTTAGTTGGTTAGTTTATAATATTTGTTTTTGTGTTTTGAAGATGTTTTTTTATAATATTACAAAGGTGAATAATGAATTGAGATATAAATCAACAACACCTAAACATGTTTTCTAGTTTTGCAAAATGGAAAACACAAACGCATGTTTCTCAAACTAAACGCGTTTTCTAAATTTTCCATTGTTTTGTGGAAATAAAACTCCCCTCCCGTTTCCTACAAAACAAGAAATAGAAAATGAAGGAAAATGTTTTCCAACTAAACGCCACCCAAGTGTCTTTAAGAAAAAAATTAAAAATAAATAGCGTATCATATTTCACAAATTACCTTATGTTTTCGAATCGGCGATGAAAATACTTCAGGTTACAATAAATCAATAATAGAGAAAACGAGGGTATTAGCCCGCGCGATGCTGCGGGGCGGGTGTTTTTTTGATTCCTTGTATTATGCGGTGTTGATTGTGGGGTGCTTATAAACAGGTGGTATAGTATTAATGATTGTTATGCAAACGGTTTAGTTTGCACTCATGGCCGACTTGATATGTTTGGGTGTATTTATTTGGGTAGGTTGTACAGGATGAACAACAATGTTTCAACGTGGTATATGATACGGAGTATAGTACATCAAATTCTAGTAGGAGATTCACATTTTGATTGTTAATAACTCTTCACTTGTGGACGATACTCTTTTAAATCTTTTAAAAAATTTGCAAATGTAGATAAACATGAATGATTGTTTCTCAAGAAATTTACAGAGGCCTAAATAATTACATTTACAAATCGATTAGATGTTTGTTACGATGGTTACGCATTTAACGATTAAAAATGGGGAGTTTATACGGACCCTCAATGCGCAGGGCCCAACGAAACCCCTTATGGGAGGCTCCGTATAAACTCTCCTATACTTTAAAATATGTATTATGTGATAACTATATTTTCAATACAATTAATACAATCCTGAAATTCAATCAAATCTTTTGTAGAATAAGACATGCCTTCTGAATGAACATCAGGTCGGAGGCTAAAATTCACATCTCCCATTATGATCCAAGCATTATCACCTACTATATAATTATAGATGACCAAGTCTTTCGATAGGTAACGAAATGAATACCCAAAACATTTTTCTAATCATTGTAACGAATACCCCAAAAAAAAAAAAAAAAAAAAAAAAAAAAAATATATATATATATATATATTATAAATATATATATATATATATATATATTGAAAATAGAAAAGGCAAACGAATAGAAAAGGCACAACGATTTTGTGAAGGAATATATGATTATACATATAGACTACAAAACCATGACTACAAAACCATTCTATATATCAGTATACAATTCTTGTGATTAAAAAATGGAAAATGCCAATGAGTATCGTATTGGTATCACGTCATTTTGTAAGTTCTTTCATGGAAGATCCTGGCAACAGCTTTGATGGCTCCCCAAAATTCAGCAAGTTTATCAATGACCTCATCTACGCACCTGGTTTTTGCCATAAGGCAAGAATGTCTGAACATTTAAGAATAGGTGAGCTAGAAAGGTGGCTGTAATCTTGCAAAAAAGATATATTATGTGACCTATAATACAATAAACTCGTTGATCAGTCGTCACTAAAATCCCAGGTGCATGTTCCAAAGTATCTTTTACCAGACTAAGATGCCCATTTGCTTTAAATATGATAATGTCTCAGCTTTTGTAAACTACTTCAACTTTTAGCCTCTTCTCCGCCTGCTCTTGCAGTTGGAGCTGCATCTCCCGTCACTTCGCCAATTCTTTGTTTTACTCGGACATGGGGTGCAGCGTATGTTTAACATAAACAAAAAGGGTCAAAAACTAATAATATAGCACATGATATCAAATGTTAGAAATAAGCTGCAAATCATAGATAGAAAACATTTATAAAACCACAGGTTGTAATACTAATAGGTACTAAGATCAATAGATGGCACACTGAGATAAAAATTTTGTTCTGCTAGTCTAAATTTTTCACTTGACTTTGAATAGCAATGTAGTGGAACTACATTGCAGCATAGTTTAAGGTAAAACCAACCTACATCTTTTTAATATAAGTTTAATAATTGCATCTGTTGCAGTAAAAAAATAAGTAACCTAAGTAAAATTTTTGATAAACGTAGAACAGTTACCTGATGTTTTTTCCCCAGTTACACTTGGTCCACCAATTTATCTACTCTTGGAAGTTTATCACGACCATCTGCCTTCCTTAAATATCAACATTGTCTCCTTCTGAATTGCAGCCAATATCTGGCATCAAATAAGAAATGCATCACATATGTGGTCTCCTCTATCAGAGTATCAGTATTCCTATTGTAATTCCATTTTAATCCCAGTGATTATTTTTTTTACCCAAAAGTAAAAACAAAGGTTTTTACAACCTATTGTTATGAATCACTTCTTATCATCACCCAATGCACTTATCACATTGACAGGAGCTAATAAATCCTTGTTGATAATGTGATATGAATACCTTACAGCAAATATAACAATTATAAACCTGTAACTTAGATATATTATCATTGTACAATTACATCTAGTAAGCTCAAGCCCAAGTTTGCAGCATAGGCAATCATCCGGTAAATCCAATTAATAAAAAAGGTATGCATTTTACAACGTACAAAATGAAGATAAAAACGAACTTCCCATATTACGAATACTATTTAACCATCATGCTGTCATGAATGTAATCCTAACATGTATATGTAATCAATTGCAAAAACTTTCTGATGTTTTGTACCTGCTGTCCAAAGTACAGGAGTATGGTAAAACATATTGTTTACAAAAGACTGGTGTGTGTTGCTGTGATGACTGGCCAAGCTTCACTTAGATTTCTTCTTTTGAACATTTGTGGTTTTTGGCTGTTGTTTTCTTAAGGCCTCTGCTGATGCTGCATAAGTGAAAATAAGAAGATCATGAGTGAGTAACATAATGTCATTTAGGCATACTAAAAATAATAATCAAGTATTTTAATAAGTAACAAATGCAAATGGTGTAAATGACATTTGAATCAACCTTTTTTAGGTGTATTTTTAATAATTTTTTGTTACTTTGGATGCTACTATGTCTCAACAGAAATCAGTGAAAGTACCACACTTGTTATGACTTTCAAGGGCTATAATAGGTCTAAAAAAAAGTGTTGTTGGATGTTTGTCAGATATGCTCTATTCGTAAAGGTGTTTTGAATGGTTGTATTATGGCAACAGGTGAAAGAAGATAAGGCAATAATAGTGGGTGTATATAATCAGAACATCTGTGCTGAATATAAATGGCGGGCTGGCAAAAATAGGACAATGCAATTATCATCTGTGTAAAAAATGCAGGTAGACTGGCAATTATTAGAGAGCAAATATAGAAAATAATAGTGAATCCTTATTTTATTTTATTTATTTATTTTTTTTTTATATTTTTTTTTTTGCATGCAAAAAAGCCAATGACTTTGTGTGTTTTATTTTGGGGTTGGTTTGTCTATTTAAGATACGTTTGGCCTACGTAGATTTTCACAATTACTTTTTAAAATTTTGCTAGAGAAGTAACAAAAGACAATGTCTACACGTCCCAGGTGTGATCAACTGAGAGTCGATGCTAACTCAAACAACTGGTTTGAGATGCTTATTGTCGTTGATCTGCAATCGAAGACATCCAAATGGCACAACAGATGAATGCTGTCTGTGGAAGATTGGCTGGTGTAGTTCGTGAAAGGGGTAATTTTATTCTAGAGCTAGAGAGTGTTGGGAACATTTATGCCCAAAAAACGGCTGAGTACCTTAGAGAGGTACAGGAAAAAGATGACCAAAAGGTCATGCAAATGCGTATAATGACAGCTGAGTTGGAGCAGAATGCTCATGATAAGAATATTTTTATTTAGAAGCTTAAGGGTCTGATAGATTTGTAAGTGTCTGCCTAGAGTCGTATGAAAGTGTTGCTGGTAGTGATGTGTCATCTATGTTGTTGTCTGCATTTTCAATTATGTAGGTGTGTTTAATTTGACTATGAGTGTTGGTGTAATGTTTTGCTAAAGCGTATGTAATGTGATTGTAAGATATTTCATCGGTTAAAAGTGATGGCTTATGTTAAGTCAAACTGCGTAACTAACCTTTTTGTTTCTTTTGATGTGGTGGCTCACCTTGAAACAATGTTCTCTTAAGTATCTTTGATTTGCTCTCTTCGTCTGTCTCTTCGCATTGATCTTGTTCATTTGTTATGGGCGGAGGTGTTGGTAGTGTTCCTGCTTTTTATAAACAAAATAGTTAATGTCTGCATTTGTAGATGTCAGCTTCAAATAAGAGAGAGTGTTAACTGAAATGTTGCCACCTGGGCTGTCTTTTATTGCTGAGGTTGTTCCTTGTTGCCTGTTTTCTTTGGTGAAAACCTGATTGAGAGTAAAATTTATCGTTCTGGCTGTTTGATTACAATTTTAGTTTCTATAAGAATGTACACCAATTAGATTAGCAGTGTCAGTAATCATAGATGGAAACACTGACCTCCCCCTGAAATACCTTTTGTTATTTATACGATCATTAAACAATGGTATGCACCAGACGTATTGGTAGCCCGTTGAAATAGCAAAAGGAATTCGAGGGGAAGATAAGAGTAACAATCTATGTTGGATGTTCCGTGTTTGTCATACCAAATTTGCTCTTGCGTATTGGCAGGTGTAGTTCCACAAAAGGTTTTGGTCAACAATAGGTTGCAATTCTCAAAGATAGATGGGTAACAGAAGAGGATGGTGCGAAGAAGTAATTTGCAACAAATCACTTGTCACAACATTCTCTTCAGTTTCCCATCTATCTTTGGTGATATGCACACGACCGATGATCAGACCCTTTTGTAGAATTGAACCTGGCAACATGCATAAAACAATTTTGGTTTCTATAAAAATGTACACCAATTAGATAAGTAGATAATCATCGTGACAAACACATAAAGTAAGGAAAAAAATGGTAGGCAGACCTTCGTGTGCAAAATGGTAACTGAAGAGAACAAGGAAGAAATATACAAAGTATATATATGAGTGTGTCAAAAGTCGTCGCGACAAAAATATTGACAAAGTATCAATGATGGATGCACAGATCATGTGAATATAGTAATAAGCAGGCTTGATCTCCGTACATCCATCATTGATATTCCGTCTATTTTTGATATTTAGCTTGTCTCCATAGTATGCAGTGAGGTTGTTGAATATAAAAAACCTGTTGCAAGGAAATATATATATATATATATATATATATATATATATATATATATATATATATATAAGCAGACTCATGTAGTACAGTAAATTCAGCATGTAAATTTAAGATACTATAACCATGCATATATAAATGCAGCAGTTTTATATTTAAGTATCGCATAAAAAAACTTGAACAATACTTATCTTCTCTTTTTTCTAGTAATGTAGTTGTAACACCCCAACCCGGCAAGGGTAGAAGTATCACACGAATGGCTCCATATCAGATCAAACAAAGCATACAATCAATAGTAATACAATGGTTCTCAAAGGTTACAAATGAAATCTTGCAATACAAAGGGTTACAAAGGAAAATAGAAGCTGCCTATCAAATCCATAAGTACATCTCTTCTAATGGCTTCTACTCAAAGTCTTCTAGGTCCAAAGTCTCTTCACTCTTACCCAGCTTCCAACTAAAACCTGCCGCGGGAAAAGAAACGCGGCTGAGCTACTAGAGCTCAGTGAACAGATATAACGTAACAAGCAGTAGTATAATGTATAATTTACATGAGTAAAAGAGTGTGGAAGCATGAATACATGGTATCAAGATGAAAGGTAAGAGTACATGGTATCATAAGGAAAGGTAAAAGGGTACATGGTAAAGGAAGTCAGAAATCCACTACGAGCCCAAAACATAACATGAATCATAATCATAATCATAATCGTAAACATGCAGAGGGGAGACCTCTTAGTATCCTGGTAATATGAGGGGTGTCCTCAATCATGGGTATCCTGTAAATATGAGGGGTGTCCTCAATCATAGGTTGGAGTAGCTAGCTCCCGGAGTGTGAAAGACGTGTATCGCACACACCATCAGTCACCATGAATAACATAACATAACATGAACATGAACAAATCTAGGATGCATCCATACGCCCCCGGTGGCCATAATCTGCCTCTACATAAACATGAATCATAAACATAAACGTGCAGGGACGGGACAGGTCATCACTCTCCTGCCCTAGAGTCATGCCATCGGTGCATCGACTGACATGGACATGAAACCCTCATGCCTAGTGAGTGGCTCGTAGTATCAAACTGAGGGTCAAGGTCAAGTATCGTGAATCATGTATTTAGTTTACTTGCATAAGTCAATGTCTTGTTTCACAAGTTCATAATCATAGGTTCATAATCATGGTTCATAAGCAAGGTTCATAAGCAAAGGTTCATAAGCAAAGGTTCATGGTCAAGGGTTCATAATTAAAGGTTCATGAATGAAAGGTTCATAATCATAAAAGGTTCAATATCATGATGGTTCAAAAGATCGGAGTTCATGAATGAAGGGAACATAGCAATGGTATAGGGAACCCTAATACGAATCATAATCAGAGAATGAAGGCCTCTTATCAAAGAAGCAGAATATCTGTACCTTAGCCGAGTCAAAACAAACCGAGGCCAAACGAAAGGAGAACGGCCATTCCCACTTCACCAACCTAGAAGGGAGTGGATTCGAATTAAGAAGAGTTCAAATTTACTTAAGTTTCCTCTTTTGGTTATCTTTCCCTTTTTAGCAGCTTTCCATATTTAGCAGCTTTCTATTTTAGGTAACTTTCCACTTTAAGTAGATTAAACATTTTAAAAGACTTTCTATTTTTAGTAAGTTTCCTGTCTTAGAAGGTTTCCAACTTTAGAAGTTTCCATAAATAATACTTAAAAAAATAGCAGGTTTCCATAAATAGCAGAATTCCAAATTTAGCAATTTTCCAATTATGGACATATTCAATATGGTTAATTTTACCATTTTAACAAGTTTCCAGAATTTCATAAGTTAAGGATTTCAATTTATAAGAGTTTTCCAAGATTAGGGTTTCATAATGATAACTTCCATAACTAGGGTTTAAATATGCCAAATAAACAAGTTATGGGTCAAAAGTGAAAATATACACATATATATACATATATACGAATCACATAAAGCCAAAATGCCAAAATTACACTATACACCCCTTTAGTTACAAAAGTTACAATTTAATCCTTTCATTATTCAACTTACCATAATTAAACCATTAACTACTATAATTAACACATAAGTCACACAACTATACACAAATGACATAAACAGCCCCTACACCTTATTCCAGCCAAAACATACATACTTTCATCATTTTTATATTATTAGTCCCTATAGTTATCATATTTACAATATAAACCTTCTAATTATCGAATTACCTCTTATGTTTCAGAATTTCAGCTTTTAAACACAATCAGGTCACCAATATACGAATTTTTATTCCACATCAGAACTCCAAAATAAAATTCACAACAATTCACACATGTACTTCAATGTCTTTATAACCCACACGAATTTTTCCAAAATTTATTAGTTAGTTTAACCCCACATGAAAAATACCCAAACTCAGACTACTCAGAAAACCGACCTGCAGCAGTACCCAAAAAGTATTCACTTGAGAGACCTACCAAAACATCCAGGAAAAATTCACAAAAATTCATGGTATTACTTAACATATAGAAGTTCAACACTGCAGAGTTTCATGGCCCAAATCTTTATAGTTTGAAAATGAAAAATCGACAAAGTGGACTGATTTTCAGACTCTCAAATTCAGCTTTAGCACTTAATCCCACAAAAATCAAAAATACGACCAATTCAACTTGAAATCACTCCAAACCAATTGGAAAACTTTACTAAGACATAAAACTGAGTTTACAAACAAAAAAACATGAATTTAACCTTTACCAAACTCGTCCCATAACAGTTACAAACTCGACCATCAATTCTGTCCCAAATCAAACCAACTCAAAACAAACCCTAATCATCATCATCATCATAAACATATTATCATCATCAAACATAAAAAACAAATAAGAATTCATATGATCATGCCCTATTCGAACCATACACATAACTATTTTCAATTTGTATCAATTTTAATTAATCAAATTAGTTACATGATATACCAATTCAACCCAAATACTAAATTAAGCATCCATAACATATAACATTCATCAAATTCAACATAAAACTTCATCTAGGCTCAATATATGGTTCGACCAAAATGACAACATGAGAAGGAAATTATTTTAATTCAAACTAATTACATTATTGTGTTACAATTGTTACCACAACCATGTTTTAACCATCATTTTATCAAAATTATCAAAGTTTGTCAATTTCCTCATTTTTATCCTTTTATTCGATCCATGTATATGTATATATATCAATTCGTATCTTTTCAATTTTCACGTATCATGATAATCGTGACGAAAGGAAATCAAGGAAGTGAACAATAATTAAAATGGAAGATAACAAACCCTTTTATAAACAAGGTATGGATCGAATGGGTGAGTAAAACAAGAATTAAGCCTCCACATGCTTCCAAACAAATTCCTATGTGCGCCAAATCCTCCCACGAACGCGTATGGATGATCACCAATGATCCAAGAACAAAATTTTAGTGTTTTAAGGTGATGTTGGGTCGTATGGTTAGGGGAGAGGAGGAAGGAGAAGTATAATTTTTATGTTATGAAAGTTATGGAGAAATAAATGAGACTTTAATGATAATTGATATGATTTGGTACATTTTAGGAAGCTTTCAATCCCATTAAAGAGAAATTCGGCCAAATTAAGGGGGAGGGAGGTCAAACTTTATCATTTTAGTTAAAATATACTTAGGTTATAATGTAGAATTTATTTTATAAGTTGTGTACAAGTTTTAAATGTTTTTGGACCCGTTAGGTCACGTAACTTGCAACATTTAGTTTTTAATCCAAATTTCATATTCTTGAGTTCTTATAATGTTGTAGTAGCTCAAATGAAGTTTACTTGAAGTTACATGTTCATGTTTGTGATCGTACGATAATTGTTTTTGATTTAGGGCTTGTTTGGTAAACGTACACAATTCTTCAAAATTTCAAATTTGAGGGCATTTTGGTAACTTAAACATGTTTTGAAAATGTGGGTTTTACAGTAGTAATATGGCAAAGATTCATCGCTTTCTCTACATCTTCATTCAACCCATAAATCATGAAGCTGAAAAAAAATAAAAAAAAATAAAATAAAAAATAAGTAGACATTGGCACGCAAAGCTGTAATTGGAGAAAACAGGGTATCATTAAGCATTATATAAAACTCCTTTGACTCCACTAAAAAAATGGTAGCTTGTTAAAAAGTTTAAGCACATGAGCAATGTTAAACACAACTGTGTTTTATGCATCTTGGCAGGTTCAGTGGTACAAAAGGTTCTGATAATCCATCGTCTGCATTTAACCATAACAGCAACCACAGATGATGTACATCGCGTGTCAATATTAGGAAATGAAGACTATCTGGTTTTCTTTATTTTCGGATACTAAAAGTTGATGTTCTGTGTCTGTCATGGTAAGTTTGTTTTCGCATATTCGCAAATGCAGTTCCACAAAAGGTCCTGATCAACATTACGGTTCAAATTTGAAAGATAGATGGGTAACAAAAGAGGATGGTGCGAAGAAGTAATTTGCACCAAATCACTTGTCACAACATTCTCTTCTGTTTCTCATCTATCTTTCAGAATTGTACCTTATTGTTGATCAGGGTCTTTTGTGGAACTGCAGTTACGAATATGCGAAAAAAAGTTTACCATGACAGACACAGAACATCAAGTGTTAGTATCGACAAATAAAGAATACCAGATAGTCTTCATTTCCTAATATTGACACACGATGTACAACATCTGTGGTTGCTCTTATGATTAAATGCAGATGGCCAATTATCACAACCTTTTGTAGCACTGAACCTGCCAAGATGCATAAAAGATGGTCGTATACTACAGTCTTAGGCTCAGATTTTATAACTAAACAGGGAGAAAAAGATGTATAACCAGCATTGGCTGCAAAGAAAAACTGTTGCATAATGATGCCATCCAGTTGTTGACATGCCAAGTTATGGTTACAATCTTTGACTGCCCAATTTATCAGTCTCAGAAAATAGGCCTGAATCATCATAGCCTTACCCTCAGTAAAGCAACAAATGACATTTTGAAGAAAATAAATGTCATGCATAGCGGCTTTAAAAAAAAGGAATTAAGTGACCCGTGTTGGCTGATGTGTGGTTACACAATTACTATTGACTGATTATTAAGTTAACACTCTGATAATACATTGTAAGGATCCAATGGTATGTATGACACATGTATTCATCTTATGCACGACATGTATTCATCTTATGCATCTACGCTATTGATGTAGAAACTGTGAACACAAAAAGTAACATTTTAATATGTAGGAAGCCATTGTACTTATACTTGTTTGCTTCTCAGTTTTCCTTGTCCTGGTATATTTATTTTGGGTCTAAATTGGGAACATTTTTTTGATCAATTTGTAAAAGTCAAACTTTTGTTTGATGCACATAAATAAGTACACCAACCTACCAATTAATGGCATCAACTTTTACTTTAATACATGGGTAAGATTTGCTTTAAATTCACATTACTACACCCATTAATACACAAATTACTTCCACTAAAAATCTATAATCTTTCCAAAATTTTAAAAAATGAGTTCAAAGCCAGGAATCATTGAAATTTTTTCAAATGATTCAACCTCTTCTGATGAAATTTCTTCACCATGGTCTAGCTATTTTCCTAGTTGGTATTCAACCTCATCTGTTGTCTCAAAAAAGAGTACAACTGGTACATCTTGCAAAAAGGTTTTAACCTCTGTCAATCCTCCTATTACCACTCAAGGTCTTTCAATCACAGGAAAAAGAATTCAAGTGCTAGGCCTTCCAACCAAGGAGACTTATGCAAAGATCACAGCCAAAGGGAAATGGAAAAGGACCCTTAGTTGAAGTATTTCCACTATTGTCTTTTGTGAAGAATGTATCACTTTGTCTTCTAAATGAAGTATGCATCTATGTATGCATCTATCTATGTAATGTAATATGCATCTATGTAATAAAATGCTACTTGTTTCTGTTAGGATAAGCAAATAAACACAAAACATGTGAAATAAGCAAATTATATAAAAAAAAAATTTGCATAAGAGATTTTGAAGATATAGTAAAAATTAATAAAAGTGAAAGATACTCTTACTTATTGTTGCTATTTTTAGATTTCCCCTGGTGGTTATATGTTTTCATGACATCACATTTGAAAACAGGTAGTAGTAATATGGAATCTAAAACCGTATATTGGTTAAGCTATCTGAATAACAAAAATAATAGCAAACGACAGTCCCGCTCTTCTGATCCAACGATATATACATAGAGCCTGTTAGATAATTAGAAACCACAAAACTTATACAATAGATCATTAGGCTCAGATTTGTAACTGTAATACGGTCATAAAGCTCTGAACTCCGCCATGGCTGCAAATAAGCACGGTTGCACAATAGCAAGTATGCTACCACGCCATCCGGTAATTGTCATGCCAAGTTACGGGTTCAGGCTTCTTATGGCTGATATCATTTGATTCAGAGAACAGCTGATCATCATAGCCCATTAGTATCCTTGAACGAAACAGCCCAACAAAAAACCATGGGAAAAGACCAAGGAACATTATACTATATACTAACCGTCAAAATGTAGCAGCCTTCAAAATAGGGTATTAAGTATCCAGCGATATATACATAGAGTTTGTTAAATAGATCATTAGGCTCAGATTTGCAGCTGTAAAATGGTCATGAAGCTCTGAACTTCGCCATGGCTGCAAATAAACGCGGTTGCACAATAGCAAGTATGCTATCACGCCATCCGGTAATTGCCCTGCCAAGTTACGGGTTCAGGCTTCTTATGACCAATATCATTTGATTCAGAGAACAGTTGATCATCATAGCGTATTAGTATCCTGTAACGAAATATCCCTATAAAAAACGATAGGAAGAAGGTGAGAAATATTGACTAATTACAATCAATGGTAATGAAGCAACTCAACAAACATGCATGAATGACAACAGTCGGTCTCAGTACGGTATACTTATCAGGGTAAAAAGAATAGCAGGCTAAAACATATTGGATAAAAGGACGCCGAAGACGCACCCACATGAAAAACCCGCAGCCCAATGTCAAAAAAAAAATAAAAAAAAATAAAAATCTGATTAGTTAATGTATGAGAGTTGATAGTATGCACTGCACATGGAGGTTGCTGAGGCAACTATTTGTCGCACTCTACCATTCTTCTATTTGGCGCAGCAAAACAACAGATTTATAGCATCAACACACCCAAGTGAATGGTGCCGTACAAAGTATTACTCAGTATTCGCTACTTTCTTATGTATAACACATGGATTCATCTTATGCACCACATGTATTCATCTTTTGCATCTACGGTATTGATGTAGAAACTTCTTCATTGTCTTTAATTTCCTAAACCACTAAGTGACCCATGCCTATTTGTGATTGGGTGCTTCCTTGTTTAACCCCACAAATCTGCGCCACTATTAGCTCATGTGTGGTTCGTTTGGAACTATTCACAACGATTTAAGTTAATCCACTATTCTATTGGCTGATATGTGGTTACACAATTACTGTTCACATATCTGTACGGCTCCAATGGTATACGATATATACATAAAGTCTGTTAGATAATTAGAAACTACAAAACTGATACAATAGATCATTAGGCTCAGATTTGTAACTGGAATACGATCATAAACCTCTGAATTCTGCCATGGCTGCAAATAAGCACGGTTGCACAATAGCAAGTATGCTATCACACCATTCGGTAATTGCCATGCCAAGTTACGTGTTCAGGCTTCTTATGGCCGATATCATTTGATCTAGAGAATAGTTGATCATCATAGCCCATTAGTATCCTTGAACGAAACAGCCCAACAAAAAACCACGTGAAAAGACCAAGGAACATTATACTATATACTAACCGTCAAAATGTAGCAGCCTTCAAAACAGGGTATTAAGTATCCAGCGATATATACATAGAGTCTATTAAATAGATCATTAGGCTCAGATTTGTAGCTGCAAAACGGTCATAAAGCTCTGAATTCCGCCATGGCTGCAAATAAACGCGGTTACACAATAGCAAGTATGCTTTCACGCCATCCGCTAATTGCCCTGCCAAGTTACGGGTTCAGGCTTCTTATGACCAATATCATTTGATTCAAAGAACAGCCAATCATCATAGCCTATTAGTATCCTGGAACGAAACATCCCTACAAAAAACGACTGGAAAAAGGTGAGAAATATTGACTAATTACAATAAATGGTAATGAAGCAACTCAACAAACATGCATGAATGACAACAGTCAGTCTCAGTACGGTATACTTATCAGGGTAAAAAGAATAGCAGGCTAAAACATATTGGATAAAAGGACGCCGAAGCCGCACCCACATGAAAAACCCGCAGCCCAATGTCAAAAAAAAAAAAAAAAATCTGATTAGTTAATGTACGAGAGTTGATAATATGCACTGCACATGGAGGTTGCTGAGGCAACTATTTGTCGCACTCTACCATTCTTCCATTTGGCGCAGCAAAACAACAGATTTATAGCATCAGCACACCCAAGTGAATGGTTCCGTACAAAGTATTAGTCAGTATTAGCTTAATCCTATGCAGATATAATTTAAAAGGCTATATCACACACATAAAACACCCGCAAGTATAACTTGGTTCATATTATGCAAGTATAATTTAAAAGGCTTTATCATACACATAAAACAACTGCAGCCCATTGTCAAAAAACACATCAGATTAATTGGTGTAAGAGAATTGATAGTATGTTCTGGTTGCACACGTGGACGTTGCTGAGGCAACTATTTGTTGCACTCTACCATCCTTCCACTTGGCGTAGCAAAACAACCGATTTATAGCATCATCAGACCCAAGTGAATGGTGCCATACAAAGTATTATTCTGTATTAGGATGTTATTATCCTAGAACACTATCAACAATGAACAATGCTTATGAAACCACATATCAGCTAATAGGAACGTGCCTTTAGGCGTTAAACTAAAAAGCAGCCAATAGGATGCAGCAACAATGATGATATGTTGCAGCATATAAAATAAATTCATTTATAGAATGCCATTTATAACAGCATATAACACTACTAGAAAAACAGCTATTCTTGACTCCAAATGCAAGTCAAGAAGAGGCTTTATGACGCGCAAATGCGAGTCAAGGATGGACCAGTCATAAAGCTTCATGACTTGCATTTGTGCGTCATCCCTCTATGACGCGCATTTATGACCCACGTTTTATGACTCATTTTTGCGAGTCATAACCTAATTATTTTTTTTTAAAATAATTTTTTTCAGTTCCTAATTTTCTATTAAATGACAATTAAAAACCTGATAATACAAAATTAAAAACACAAATATCAAAATAACGCATTTCATATATTAAAAACCTGATAATACAAAATTATAAACCAGGTTTATCGTTGCTAAACATAACTAAACATAACTAAACATGCAGTTAGAGACTACTAGAGTACACAGCTAAGAACACCACGATACAGATACAACATCAAGGACGGGCTCTTTTGTAGCTGCATGTTGGGCACTTGTACTGCTTGATGTGTTCGGCTCTGGCTGGAGTGATCTTCACACACTTACCATGAAACCAGCTCTCACAAATGTCGCAGCATATCTAGAACTCATCAGACGCATAACTTTCGCCACATGACCCAGAACTCATCAGACACTGCTCAGTCACCAAGAAAGAAAGAAACCCAATTAATTGTCCAGTTTAAAGAGCAGAAGTTGCAAAAGAAGTCTGAGCCAGAATAAAACTATTTCTAATAAACGGACCAGGGTCTTATGGGTAAAAACAAAGTTGATTACCTGAAATAGAAATTGAATGTGAATCTGTATTCCATTTTAGGCAATCAACCCTTTTTCATATCCTATATGGCTTTAGCAATTAGAAGTCTATGAATTAAAATAAACCTCTCAAGCGTCCTTTTGATTTATACTTAAAGTGTTTCGTTTAACCCTCTTACTAACACTACATTTGCAGATAAGTAGACACTAACCATAAAACAAGGTGACAATGGTCACAGGAAATGGCTGGCAATCAAAACCCGTGGCTTCTCCTTTTTTGCTTCAGTTTCTTTTATTGCCCCATCTCTAATTTCCTGAACCCTTGTCTCCCAAATTTTGTCAACAAGCTTCCAGGTATCATCACTGACAACTTGAGTCTGCATAGCACAAGCATTCAGCCATTAGAGCAAGAAGATGGTGGTTGAAATAAAATAAATTTTCGGTAGTATGTAAAAACACTGCACAAACCTCCATAGGACGCGGGGCACCAAAAGTTGCAAATCCAACATTGCCTGGTGCAAATGTTGCTCTACCTGGAAGAGAAGCACCATGGATTCCCCACCTTCCAGCATATATCAGTGCAGCATACTCATCAACGGGGGTCATACTAGGCTGAATAATAAATGTAATTTATTAGAGCAAGAAGATGGTGGTTGAATAGCACCAGGCTGAATAATATATCAGTGCAGCATACTCATCAACGGGGGTCACATTAGGCTGAATAATAAATGTAATTTGAAATATGATGTGGAATCAAAGCCAGTATCTAATTATCTAAAGTTTATAAAGATAGGATACGTATATATCAGATGCAGATTTCCAACAGATTCACAGTTTATGCCCTTAATCTTACATGTCATGCGAGATAGACGAATAATGTTTCAAGATAAGAAAATGTCTTATATGTATACCTATATACGCATCATTATTATAACTGAACTAGTTTAGAAGTAACCTGAGATATCCGAGGGGTACTTTCCTCAATGGGAAGTACTTCTCCTTCTTCTTCTCCCTTTCGGTCTTCAAAGAAACCTACATCAAAGATGAACAATCATCAGTAAAACGCATACCCAATAAACGATGTCAAACAGACTAGATAACTATCTCATTGATCAAATTCTGACTTACGTCACGTCTATATTTAAGACTTTGATGTTTTTTGCAAGAAGTTATCAACAGATCTTCTAAGTCAATGGAAATGTGGCTGACCTGGACAAACGAAGAGTAACAAAATGCTTTTATAACTGAAAAAAAAATGAGTGCTTTCTACAACTTACTTGTCCTTTGTTACAGCTTCCAACAGTACGCGTGTAAAGAAAAATTCACAATTTTTATGGGCTATTAAATGCTATTTTATGGCACATAGATTACATACTTTATTAAATTTATGTCTCATAAAATAGCATATAATAGCTCAGTGATATCATGGATTTTTTTTAACCTGAAAAAACACAAAAAAAGAAGCAGTACCTATGTCTCATAAAATAGCATATAATAGCTCAGTGATGTCACTCCAAACCAACTTCTTACCGAATACATTTTATAAGGCTCAGACAGGGTGGGAAGTGAAGAAAGCATAAACGTCTGCAATGGCTGCAAATATACTCATTTGCCCCGCCTATGCAAATAAAATGGGATTAGGGTCAGGTATGTATCTGAGGACGTCTGTGCAGTCCGCCACCAGTGAATGCGCCTCTGGGCTAAAGCAGCTCATTATACCGCTTCTAGTAACCTCAGAAATGATAATCTTGAAGCAATAGCTGAAAATGTAATGCATTTTACGCATACTCAATAACTATGATGAAGAAGTCAAACATTTATTCACATGTACTTTTACTTTACCATTGCATACCTATAGTTTGGCGTTAATTTCATTCCTGGTTCTTGGCAATGCCAATGAGACCGGTTGTCTTAGATTTTTCTATGACAACGGCTGCACCTGTTCATATACCATCCAAGGTTTTCTTTGATCCCAGTTATCACCGCCTCCGTAGTGAGCCGTTGGTGTTGCTGCATTTTCGTGACAGTTATTAGCTAAATATATGGCAAATTTAGTGATTAAGGTTTTTGTGTCTTACCATAAGAGTGTCTGGATTAATTTGCAGGATTGTTGCTATCTTAACAGGTTCTTGTACCGTAGATGGATGCTGTTTTTGATGTTGTGTCGCCAACAAGGTCAGAGGCATCACAGGCCCAGTCAATTCGCTGTACCTGCATCACATTTGTTTGGCTCAGATAGTGGTAGTACCTTTAAACCTGCATAACCAACTATGCCCATGAATCTGTGATACCCCAGGTGTTTCGTCTTATAGCAGCCTACGCTGACACGTAAAAACAATGGAGTACCCGTACCCAATCCAGCAATTGAAAAGTCAAAAAGATCATGCTTCAACATAATATAACTCATTTCAACAATTAGAGTCAATTTCAACTTACTTATTAGCATAATATATGAATTCTGAAACAAACACAATGTCACCTCCTAACTCACGTTGGGGTTTGGTGCTCCTCAACATTTCTTGCATCTTTTGTACCTGCAAATATAAATATTAACAACATTTAGAAATATACATGTAATTCGTAATTAAAACCATTTTGATTCATTTCAACCCATTGTACCCAATATTGACATTCTCAAAGGTTTTGAATACCAATATCATTTTGGCTACTTGGCTCCTGTAGTGGCAAATTTCATTAAAGATAGATATTTTAGCTATCAAACTAGCTAGAATACCAGGTACATAATTATATAGAAAGAAATCAACAAGTAAACCAAATGTTTAAAGAAATATCATGAGTCATGAGTACTACTTAGCTTACAACACATAAACATTTAATTTAAACCAAGCAAAACACACTGTCCCAGCCAGACCCATGTTACCAATACAATTTTTCTTACTGAAGTACTTACACAATCAAAAAATTAAAAAAAATTAGCCAAACTAAAATACTAATCACCTTATTAAAAACTTGAATAAATACAAGCTTCAAAAAATGTACTAACTGCTACGGCGGCTTCACAAACACAACAAAACAAAACCCTAATCGAACTTCACTCTAAACTCGATCTAAATACACGAACCCTTGGTCTCTTGATCTCCTTGTGATGATGATGATGACGGCGCGGCGAGGTGGTGGCGGCGCATGTTGAATACGGCAGCAGGAGG
This sequence comes from Artemisia tridentata subsp. tridentata, assembly GCA_021014915.2. Lineage (NCBI taxonomy): Eukaryota > Viridiplantae > Streptophyta > Magnoliopsida > Asterales > Asteraceae > Artemisia > Artemisia tridentata. Next base: position 194,008,561 of record CP139507.1, read on the forward strand.
TGGCCATGGTGGTATTATCAAGAGAGAGGTGAGAGGGATGAGTGAGGGGTGTTGGTGGTTATGGTGTGGTTAGATTGAGTCACCAGAAAAAGGAGTGGCGCTGGAGATGTGGGTGGCGGCTGCTGAGATAAGAGGGGGAGGGCTAGGGTTTGGTTAAAGAAGATGTGTGTGTGAGGTGAGTGTTGTAAATGAACAAGGTAACCTTAATTAGGTTATAAGACGTGCAGGGAAAAAAAAAAACATAGATGACCCCTATTTAGGACGAAGCAAAACGAGCGTCATCTAGCAGGCTAAATTTTAACTGATTATGACCCTATGTTATGACGTTTCTGAAAACGAGTCATCCCCAATAAAAAAATTTACTCGTTATGACTCTTATTTTATGACTTTGCTATTTGCGCGTCATCTTGTAGCGTGCGTCATAAAATGCGAGTCAAGGATAGACCTTTTTCTAGTAGTGTAAAATAACTTCTTATTAGCTAATACTTGCCATTGCTGCGACAACAATCATGGTATGCCTACCCAGCCAACATACGTTTTGTGGTAAAGAATACATATGAAAAACATATAAGTAATCACACATCATAAATACGCAATTAAGTTATTTTTAGCAACAACAAAGCTCGAGATACACATCTCAACAGACTTACCTGCAAAACAAATAAAGAAAATCCCAAAATTAATAAAACCCAAATTTCAAATAAAGATTAAATTAAATCAAACATCTAAATTAAGGCATGAATTAAAAAAAAAGAAAAAAAAGAAAAAAAAAAAAAAAAAAAAACCAAATTTAAAATAAAGATTAAATTAAATCAAAAAAAAAAATTAAATAATGAAATAAAAAAAAAAAAAAAAAAAAAAAAAAAAAAAAAAAAACCTTACATATATGAAACCCCAAAAACCCTAATTTTGGCCACAATCAAGAAGTTTCTACAGACGGCTCACCTAAACCCCTTTTTTTAAAGCCGTACCATTTTAGTGGTTAGTTGAGAGTGGTTTAGGCGATTAAAGACAATGAAGAAGTTTCTACATCAATATCGTAGATGCATAAGATGAATATATGTGGTGCATAAGATGAATCCATGTGTTATACATACCATTGGAGCCGTACATATATGTGAACAGTAATTTTGTAACCACATCCCAGCTAATAGAAGAGTGGATTAACTTAAATCGTAGTGAAGAGTTTCAATCGAACCACATATGAGCCAATAGTAGCGCATATTTGCGGGGTTAAATAAGGAAGTACCGAATCACAAATAGACACGCGTCACTTAATCACGTTTTTTTAAAGTCGTACCATTTTTATGGTCAGTATATATTTGAACGGTAAGGAGAGATTACTAGTTGTCAAAAGATGCCTTGCCAATCGCAATCACTTTTTTTTGTTTGATCACGTGAAATTGGAATTGACTTCATTTAATTCGTCAAGAACACTTCAAAGTTCAAACCTTCTTACTTATAGTTTCATTTATATACACTTTTTTTCGAAAACAAATATACTACATATTTCTTCAACACGAAGTGTAAAATGAAAATAAAACCAAATATACGTATGAAATAGTATTTGTTTTTTAATCATGGTATATGACTTTTGACCGATTAATTTACATGATTTGAATTCACGTCACCCACATTTTAACAAAGTAAAACTTTTTATTTTCTTAAGATTATCATAACCGCGTATGAAAAAGTATGTAGACTATAATTCTCTTTTGCGATATCAATTTAGACATAAGATTCTACTAAAGGACTTTTATGAACGACTTTTGATGCATGAGAAATGAGAATTAACTGTACTACTTATTCGTTCACCTAAATTCATTTTCACTTATATTTTTATATCAGCAAAATTTAATTACAGCTTTTGTTCCCTTCGGAGTCCTCTTTCGTAGGGAAATCGAAATTATACAAAATTAAAAGTTTCCGCTGTGCACTCTCCACCATCATTCACCACCTCAAACGTCCATTTTTTAGCCTAGATCGTTTTTTTATTCCAACTCTCTAAGCTAAACCCAAGTACTATACGATGGTGGCTAATTTACATATCACTAGAAAACGAATTTTCCGGTGCATCTAGAGGGAAACAAGTATCTTCACCACCTGTACTCCATAGAAAATGTGCATAGTTTGCCGCGTAAAAAGAGTTGTTAGGATCAGCGGAAATCGCTTCCAAATAAGTCTCTTCGGCAGCCCACAAGTCGTTTCGACATTGCCATAAAAAACTTGCGTATTTGTTTAGTGCTTCTGCGTCCTTAGGTTCAACAATTGATGCCCTCTTGAAATAGTCCTCGGCTCTGTTTATGGACCAAATCACCAAAATGAGTACAAATTTTAATTAACTATGCCAGTATAGAAAATAGAAAAGTGACAAATAAATATCAACAAAATGTTTTTTCTTACCAAAAAAAGAAATCACCACATATTTTTAAGCCCCACTAGTGATAAGATAGGTCGACAGAGATATTTCTCGCACTTTTAATTATTGTGCTCAATAAATTGAAGAAATATTACTATATGGTCCATCAGGATTTCAGACTTAAAATTGTATAATAAAAAATCAATGTTACAAAAAGAAATTCGTTTAGTAGTTTTCCATGTCCTTTGTTTTGACGTGCATTGAAAATTGTATGTATAGTAGATGATACCTAGCAAAGTTTGAAATGATATACTTTTTTCAAAGCGAATAATTCAATAAGTAACTAATATTGCTACATGTTATTTTAATTCCTTCCATCAGAATTTCTGACTTAAAATTTTATATAAAGAAAATTGGAAAACGTTTCTAAAAATATCATATTTCAAAACCGTAATAAAATAACGAACTACCAATAGAAAAAGGAAAAAAAAAAAGAAAAAAAAAAGCAATTTATAAAAATTTAGTACCTATCGTAATCACGTGCAACAAGGTAGAGAAACTGAGCATAGTTCGCAAGAAGTAACGGGTTATTGGGTTCCTGTGACAAGCCCGTTTGATATAGCAATTCCGTTTTCAAATAATCTTCGGTATGTTCTTCCGTTAAGGTCACTGAAACAGGTGCTACAAATCTTTTCATCGTCTCGTGATCTAAACCATCAATCACACCTTGCATTTTATCGGCTTCATACACAACCATTTTCCACTCCTCATCTTCACTCACTTGACCCGAGACGGATTCTTCGCTTACCCGCGTGGGAAACCGTCCCTCCCCGTCTGTCCCACTAGCTATCCCGGGAAGCTTCCCTCCCCCTCCGTTATTTCCTCCAACAGAAGTCGTTTTAAAACTTTTAAACGACTTAACTGTTGAGGTGTCGAAACGGGTGGAAATAGTTTTGTCACTAGTGTGATGTTGTACAACAGTTTCTGTTGCTGCAGGTAGTGGGCCTGCAGCATGTGCCAAACTGTTGGACATAGAGTGGACACTATAATTTGCTAATAAAATCATGACGTAGACCATTAAAGTTGGTGTTTGTGAGAACACTTGTTGGAATAACCACACGAATGATGCGTTCATTTCTTTTTGAACTCGAACGAGGATTTCTTGTAGGTCTTCGTAAAACAAGTGTTCTCGCATATGAAGTGTGTAGCTTTGGAGTTCGCGGATTATGAATACCATTGACGAGAAGGCTTTTTTTACTGAACAGTATGCGGATTCGCTTGCTTCTTTTAGTCCTTCTTGCCATTGTTTCTTTTTTTTGATGATTCGTAACGAAAACGGTAAATCGACACTGTTTGCTTTTCGTTCTATGCTTGCTGGATTCATGTCCCCTGGCCAGTCGGGTAACTTTGAACTATCGTAGTCCTCTTTAGTGTCAGTGTCATCCGAAACCTGTGATAAAGTATACAAAGTAGAGAGAATTATGTGACTATTTGATATGGGAGACCAAACTAGTAAATGAAATAACCTGTCTTGATGAGCAGTTCTGAAAACTGTCTATTAAGACAGCTTATTTCATAAAAACAGAACAAAACCGGAGGTATGAATGTTCTATTTATTTTTACCTGAAACCGAAGAGCCAATTCTTGAATCTTTTTCGAGAATTCCTCATCAGAAAACTCCGAGTCTAAACTCGCGGTTACAACAACCGCGCGTTTAATTGGACAACATTTCCTCGATGACTCGGACACATTCACTCTCATCCCAAACATTGCGGGCCGGTGAACAAACCGGTACGCGAGTGCAACATGTGTCAAACTCCTTCGGGCTTCTTGTCGACATGGAATCGAATGTTGTGACAAATTTAAACACCTATTCGCCATTTTCGACCTCATTTTCAGAATGAGAAAATGAAATCAAAGATGAAACTTATAGATCCAATAATAAAAAGTGGTACAACTTTCCTTTAAACCTGAAAACAGTACACATAAAGCAAAACACATAGCCAAAAAAGTCAATAACATTATTAAAAGCATTATGTTAAACGTAGTGCTAGAAAAATAATCATTACAACACACATAAACATATAAACACGCACTTTTTAGCATTAATATCGGATCATAAAACAAAAACCAATGGTAATGGACAAATGGGTCATTGAGATCTACTAACCTATGAAAGTAATTTTTTGTGACACCGGTATAAATGTTTTCCGGTGAAGCCCACTCAGCAATGTGAAGAGGGTGTGATGTCGTTATATATAATTATATGTCTCTATATACACACGAGAGATTCCTTTTCATATAAAAAATCTTGGGTTATATGAATGTGTCACATCGTATATTTCTGTGTATTTTGTATATACATGGAGTATTTGTTAGTTTATGGACAATATTTAATATGTGTATGTATAGAATCGAACTCGAGACTACGAGATTGCACATTTTACGTATGAAGAATTAACGCTTAATAATTTAATATAAAACGTTATATTTAATAATTAATTACACAAAACGATTAACGAGCGTTAAGTAATTAACGGTAATTGACTAACGATCGTTAGATAATAAAAGGAAAGGATTATGGATGGAAAATAGAGAACAAGAAAGATCTAGAACCCCTTTGTGGGTTGAGATCCGATCGGCAATGGGCTTCCCAAACCAAAACCCTAACTTGTTCCCAAAGTTTTGTCATCCTATATAAGCAAACACAATGGTTTATTGTTTTGTAACTTTTGTACACACACTAAACCCTAAAATGGTTTTTCTCTTTTCCTTGTGTCCCAATTAGCCGAAACTTTCAAGAAGTGTTCGACTTTTGTTTTCCAAAACAAAATCGTTTTGTGTTTTATTAAACTAGCATTTACATTAATTTGGTATTAGTACGTGCGTACAAGAACGTGGTATTAACTCACTATAGTTAATATCTTGGATTGAATTACAAAACGGTAAGGGGTAATTCGTTAATCCAATTATAAACCCTAATTAGGTTTCTTTGATCTTGATTGAAGGATTATTGAAGTTGATTCTTGTTTAGCTAGAATCAAATGTACGTTTGCTTTATTATTCGGTTAATTCTTTATGTGTTAAATAGATCATACGCTTCCGCATGTGTATGATGATTATATGTTTAATATATGAACTTGTCATGTTTATTAAATTCTAACAGTGGCATCATGAGTCGTTTTAACATGTAATAAATTATCGAAACACATAAAAAACGAATCTTGGATTAGGTTTTCATGTTGTCGATTTTTTTAGGGTTAAAAAAAAAAAAAAAATCGAACCCCTAATTTTTTAGGGGGGGGGGGGGCGATGCCCTTATAATTAAAAATTAGTTTTGTAGTTTTTGAAACCCTAAAATTGTAACATGTTTATGTGGTTAAAGTTGCGTTCCTTGTGACTTGCATTAATTATTTGTTTTTTGTTTAAATTGTATGACACATTGTAAGCAAAAAAAGGTAATTTTTCTGAATAGAAAATAAATAGACTAAATAACTATGAAACTTGTTGTAATAAATTATAGATCTTGCAAAGTCTTATGTGCCGATAGTGGTTCACTTCGCACGGTAATTTGCTCTCAGGCGAGACTAGCAAGATTATAGTTTATTACATGTTTTTAAGACTTAAAGACATAAACTTTTAATTGAGTGATGAGTTTTGTATCAACAGTGTGAACGGCTCACCCAGTTTTGACAAACTATAAGAGGGGTATAAGGAGGATTGACGTTAAATTGTCGAACCAAAAGAGACGCGTTTTTAACTGGCACTTGTGCTGACGTTTGTCTCTCCGCTCCTTTGTGCGTCAAATTGGAGCTACCTAGTATGGCTATTAATGTACAAAATCATCTTAAGGGTGAATTGACCTCAATTTCACATGCCACTTTTTGGTAATTATCCGAATAACTTGGGTCTTTTGACTCATGCAGTAGTAGGATATAGTGGGCGATAATTGTAGGTAATTCTTTGATTGGTGAACCCAATACCTCAATTAAAACTTTGTTGATTTAAATCTTAGCCTAAATTGGTAAATAAAACCGTTTTGAAAACTTATGATACGAAGATGTATGCATGCTTCTTCGTACATATTTTGATTGACACATCAAAATTAGTACCCTAAAATTTAAGTTCATGCCATCTAATTATAAGAAACACTTGAAGTTGTAATTTAGCTTAAGTGAGACCTTGACTAGATTACAATGACAAGGTAAATTTCCGTTAATGCGTGAGACCATATATGGAGAATTTGCAGTTTCTAAATTAGACGACTTAATTAAGTTGTTAGTGAGACCTAGAAACTTAAGGCATGAGATGGGATGAAACATGCTTACTTTGCAAATTGTATTTGGCAAATGTAAATCCCATAATGATCTAGGAGTCGGAAATTGTTTGCCGATTATTGTTCGACAGATTACCATATTTTGTATGAATATTTCCTTGGGTATTTTATTTTCTTGAAAAGATTGTATTATCGAAAATACTAAAATTGAATTTTGTAAATTCTTTTAAATGTATTAATGCAACATTAAACCGTAAACGTGGGACATTCTTTTATTGGTAAATTGATCTACACCCGTAGGGGTTTTTGGCTAGAGTCAACTTTACTAAAAGAATAAACCTAGTCTCCTTTCTATGAGAGAAGAGTGAGACTTAATCCTATTCTTTTTCATGAATGAGAAAGGTATGATAGGAAAATTAGAATTGTCTAAATTCTAAAAAATAACCCATAGCAAACTTTAATAGTTAAGAAAATTGCACATTTTCTGAGTTATTAAATTAGAAGCTAGACTAATTACCGCAAAGTTGGTAAAATGCAAACTAGCATAATTTATCTAGTTGTTGTGCTTTAACCATTTAAAGATGCTACATTCTATTGTCGGGATGGTAGACATATTAAGGAAAAGTTGCATGCCCAATTTTCAAGTTAATTGCATTGATGGATAGTCCATCATCTACATAGTAGAATACACTCTTTTTAATACCTAAGTAATTGTTACGAATGGGTCTTCTCAAAGGTGTAGGAAAGCTAATAGCACACTATTTGCTTTTACTGGTTATGAAACACTTACAATGTTGTCAAATCCTGTGGGAATATTGTGTTGTAATTACTGAATAATGAATTATTGTAATGATCTGTAATTCAGTAGGAGTTGCAAGCTTTGTCATCTTGGTAGTAACCCAAATTATCTCTAGAATGTCTTGAGATAATTACTTTCCAATTATAGACACTTGTGTTTTTTAAGTATGTTTTCCTTACTAGACAATGTGGTTCTATATCTACTACTTATGCTAATATCTATGACACAATCATATTAACCACATAAACAAACGAGTGACGTGTTGTTTATCTGATACATGATGTTGTTCCATGCACAAGTGGGAGAAATCTTATATTGTGTGCAAGGTACAACGCATAGGAATATGATTTAAAGGATTGTCTTGACCGCAAGGTAAGAAACTAACGTTCTGAATATGACTAATACACATCTAATTCAAGAAACACTTGTTGTTGAAATTTAGCTTAAGTGAGACCTTGACTAGATTGCAATGACAAGGTGAATTTTCATGATTACGTGAGACCGTTCATGGAGAATTTACAGTTTCTAAATTAGATACCTATTAGAACAAGTGTCAATATGATAATGAGGCTACTTCAAACTAAATATTTATGTATCATTGAAATGACATAAATAAATGAAGTAATCTAATACTACTTCAAATTTGAATATTTATGTATTCTTGGAATGTCATAAATAAATGAAGTAATAAATTAACTTGAAATTACTATTGAAACAAAATTGTGGTGTTCATGATTACTTTAGTTATACATGTTTATACTTTATTGTAAAGCTATAAATATGAAGTCTTTTAAATTGTTGCAAGACTTATTATAATATAAAGTAAGACGTTAACTTGTTCTTTATTAAGACATATACAAGAAGTCATTGAGTTGATCAATGATTTATAACGTATAGTGGGATTATAACAGTTCATGTCTTCTTGTTGAGAAATGGACATGAAGTGACTTAGTTAAAAAGTACTTGTGTTATAAAGCATGCAATTAGCTTGAAAAATCTATTTCACCATTAAGTTGACTTAGTTGGTAAATAGGTAAGCCAAAAGGAGTATGAGTTTATCTTACATATTGTTTGATTGTCTCACAATATTAGTTCTAATGAAATACCTCAAGTTAGTGGTGTGTTCTGTTAGGAGAATCAAACTCTATTGGCATCGTTTGATAAAAGATAACTATAACTTCTTTGCTTCCAAAAAGTTATCAAGGTTAGAAAATTGCGTATAGATTGTATATACTCAATAAGACTCCAACCTAAAAGATTAATAAGACACCATTTATTATGGAATGTGATGAATCACATTAAGTCTTAAAATTGAAGTTCTTAATTTGTTAAACAACTTATGAAGTAGGATATTAACAAACTAATGTAAGAAACTGTCAATATGTATTTGTAATGTCCCAAAAGAGAACAATTTAGTGTTGCTCTACTTGCTAAGTATTTATAGATAGTCTATAAATTGCAAAAGATAAGTGGGAGTTTTTATCTTGAAAAGATAAAATTGCAAGATACATAATTTTCATAAAAAAAATACACTAGTAAATGTCATGATGAGGATTAAACATGTTAATGTTAAATCTCAAGATGATGGAATTCTCATTCATAGATCCGCAAGGATATCCCAAATATTTGAATTATATGTTGAGGATTATGAGTTACAGGATTATGGTAAACCTGTTGGTCATTAAGATGAATTGCGAATATTGAATTTGGCAAATTACTCATACTATGAATGTTAAGAAGCAGTCCATAAAAATAATTAGCTTTTTGGAAACTTAATTTATCTTGAACTCTATAGTTAGACTATAGAATGAAGATGAGTTTCTTTAATGGGAATGAAAATCCTAGAGGTTTAAATCTTTGTGTAGAAATCATATGGACAATTTTGTAAACATATTTAATGTATATGACAAGATTATTAGTCACACTTAAGCAATTAACTGTGATTGAATATTCTTTCTAGGCACATTAAATGTATAAAGATTATGATTGTCATCCTTAGTTTCATTAATATGAAATTGACAATGGAATATCAAAACTCTTTCTTGAGTAATTACTTGTGCGAGGACGATAAGTAATCAAAATGAGTATTTGAATTCAAATAATCTTTGGAAGTATACAAAGTGAAATAATTCATGAATGGATTAATGCATGCATCTAGGAGATATACTTATGTTTAATTATTAAATCCAAGTTTTGATTTATAATTAAAATAAGATAATTCCTTAGTATTCTTGAAAGCTAGTGAGAGTGTTATGTTTATTTTCTTATTTCATATATGTTGTATAAAATATAGGAAGTAACATTCTATATGTGTTAAATGTTAAGTCTTAGTTTGGAATGAAACTTCACTTGAAGATTTAGAAAATAAACATACAACCTTGGAATATATGTTTATTGTTATAAACATAAGCGGTAAAATAATTGAGTCTAATAGAACATAATATACTATTAGAAAGTCTAAATGAAAACATATCTTTGAAAAGATATAACATGAATGAAATCTAAGTTTGACACAAGGATTTTTCATGAACATCATGTTATTTTTTGTATCATGTTTGGATGAAAGTTGATTTGACAACATTGATATCTAATTGAAAGTTATTAGATAACTAAGTGTAATGAATATGGTTGGATATAGAATTACATCCTCGGCCTGGAATTGCTCCTAAATTCTAAGTATGAACCATATGGCAAATTGTTGCGTAATTGTTATAGCCGACAAATCTTGAAAGATTGAAAGGCATCAAACATTACACAATGGATATTAAAGTTTACGGAATTTTAAAGAGCATATTGTTTTTTGGATACAATGATGCTAATGAAATTGAGATGACACTCAATACTAGCCATGGTAGGATTTCATCCTTGTTAATGGCCATGTGTACTAGTTACGCTTAACTATGAGCATAGTTGCATTATACATTAAAGAATTAGAATACTTTAAACTATAAAAGGTTTGATAGTTTAATTGTCATAAATTGGTGGTTGAGGATGTCACATATTTTATGAAATATTATGTGGCATTATCAAATTATTTGAATGTACACATACAAGAACTTTACCAGTTGAATTCTTGAAATAAGTATTCTCAAAATTTTGATAGATCAAAATTAGTTGATTTATGTCTTGTCAACAAGTATGATTGACATGACTTGAGGCATAATTCATTAACTAGAATTATCATGCATTGATCTATTTAGTATTTGGATAAGGGATGTTAAGCAATTATTATTTACAATGAATTAAAGTACTTGGTACGTTTGTTTTCATTAATAATAGATTGTATCATATATTTGCATGTTTAAATCCGTGAATAACTTATGTTATTCTAAATTGTCCGTTGTCAATTAATGATATGGGAATATCATTAAATTAAGACAAATCTGAGTATTGGTAGAATATACTTGAAAGTATATTGATGCGTTGACATGCTAATTTCACATGATATTCAATGAATTGAATATAGGACTTATCCCAACTTCATGAGTTTACTTTATGGATCTTGTCATCAAGTAAATCATGAATATAGTTATCCTCAGGCTTGATATACCAGATAACTGTTATGGATGTAGTGCATTTCTGTAAAGCAATTTACCGCTATACGTTACTGGTAGCTATAAGGATTGTTTTCAGAAGTGTTGCAAAGTTCATGGGTTATGCTCGTAGTCAAGAGAGAATTTGTTCCTTCAAATTTGTTTTGAAGATTAATACTGCTTGTCCCCTCGTAGGGTTGACAAGATGTTTGCGTGGCCACGCCCAAGATCTATCTGAAATACGTTCAGACGATTTGGTAATCTTGCTCAATCAGAAACAACGAGAAATAGAATAGTTAATTAAAGAATGACTATGATCCATATCTTTATTAACGTAGTATTAGTAACAAAAGGATAAGTATAATGATGAATCATCAAAAAGGTTTTTCCAGGAGACCTTACTCGAGTTGTACTGGGGGCATTGGCGTGTTGCTAGACACTAACCAATGTCATTACACTATTAAGATATGTCCAAGTGGGAGCTGTTAGTTTATGGACAATATTTAATATGTGTATGTCTAGAATCGAACTCGAGACCACGAGATTGCACACTTTACGTATGAAGAATTAATGTTTAATAATGTAATATAAAAAGTTATATTTAATTATTAATTACACAAAACGACTAACGAGCGTTAAGTAATTAACGGTAATTGACTAACGGTCGTTAGATAATAAAAGGAAAGGACTATAGATGGAAAATAGAGAACAAGAAATATCTAGAACCCCTTTGTGGGTTGAGATCCGATCGGCAATGGGCTTCCCAAACCTAAACCCTAACTTGTTCCCAAAGTTTTGTCATCCTATATAAACAAACACAAGGGTTCATTGTTTTGTAACTTTTGTACACACACTAAACCCTAAAAGTGTTTTTCTCTTTTTCTTGTGTCCCAATCAGCCGAAACCTTCAAGTGGTGTTCGAATTTTGTTTTCCAAAACAAAATCGTTTTGTGTTTTATTAAACTAGCATTTACATTAATTTGGTATTAGTACGTGTGTACAAGAACGTGGTATTAACTCACTATAGTTAATATCTTGGATTGAATTACAAAACGATAAGGGGTAATTTGTTAATCCAATTATAAACCCTAATTAGGGTTCTTGATCTTGATTGAAGGATTATTGAAGTTGATTCTTGTTTAGCTAGAATCAAAGGTACGTTTGCTTTATTATTTGGTTAATTCTTTATGTGTTAAATAGATCCTACGCTTCCGCATGTGTATGATGATTATATGTTTAATATATGAACTTGTCATGTTTATTAAATTCTAACAGTATTAAATTAAGAGGAATACTATTTGTTTTGTATGCATGTGACCGTGTATACGGACCAGTGTTTCATTTCAGTCCCCATATTTTGCATTATTTTCATTATTGTTACTCTTAAGGAGGGTCGTTCTTGAGTGCGGATGAGACTGAGTGATGGGACATGGAATTTCATGAACCCTCAAATTTACTTTACATGTTTATTGTGTAACACCCCGTGAACGACACGTCATAAGTACTCAAAATTTGAAACTTTTACGCGGAAACGACTTCATCTTAACGGACATTACGTTACTCATTTGACCATTGATAAAAATCCATAAACACTTAGACCTTAAGACCATCGCTAAATGAAACTAAATTCATTTACCTTCAAAATGACAGGTGGCGCAACCCATAACGACTCACCATTTAAAAGATACGAAATTTAGAAAATTGACAAAACTGACAAAACCATCCCAGCCGATCGGTCTAGCCCCGCAGCCGATCAGCTGGAACTATTTTGACCATCCAGCCGATCGGTTGGATCATCTAGCCGATTGGCTGGAGCCTTCTGTTCAGCCCAGCTCGATCTAAACCCTTTTATGGAATGCATAGTTCCTGGACTCGGTAATTCACGAAACCTTACAGATTTCATTACTACATTGTAATGATCGTTTTCATGTAAAAACATTTACCATTTGACCTTCAGAATACCACTTTACAATTTAACGGGTTTTATGTCAAAACCCGTTTTGACCCATTTACATTACATTCAACTCATACCACTTTCGTATTACCTCAAACCTTCCAAAAATCATTAACATAGTGTAACATATCATATTCATAAACATTAATCCATTACAATCCAAAATGGGTAATAATAGAGATTGATCCAAACGCCCCTTTAAACAAGACCACAAACACTTAAACCATACTAGGACGCATCATTGACGACTCCTTTATATCCAATGACAATGACATACACTTTGACACTTGACAACACGTTTATAAAACCATTAAGACTCTCGGGGGTACAACATTATATGAGCTCGGTATCTACCTAAGCTCTACTTTCTTACCAATCTTCTAATCTCCGCATAATCCAACCTTAGACCTTAGTCCAAGTTAAGCATCATTACACAACCTATAAAACATTAAACACTTAAACCGTAGACACGAGGCTTAGGAAGCAAAATGGATACAACTTAACATTATTCTTCAATCATACATTACACATTATAACCATTCATCCATTTCAACATTTAAACATAAGACATACCTTAAGCCATCACTAAGCTTCACCATTTACTTCCTAGTCAAGCTCTCCTATTCTAACATTCATTTGCTAGTTGTACCAAACTAGCCTTACTATCCAATAACACATATGCACATACATTGAGGCATGCCATGTCCTTAACATAAACATCACATAATACATAATGCATTGAGATCCATATAACATTAACTTATAACCGGTTTACTTACCTTGATTTCAAGCTAAAGAAACCAAGCATATCATCATCTCCATTCTAATCATCTAGGCCAAATCACTAATACCATAAACATATAATTAATCAACTATGTCATGGTTACCATGATCATAACTCCTTTCTAACCATAACTAATTATCACATAATCATATGATGATTATGTGATAATCAATCCCATTAGCTTATTTACTTAACTTAATAATACTTAACCCATATTCATTATAACTTCTTAATTTAGTTATAAACATCATTTACCCAATTCCTCCAATTAGGGTTCATAAACCCTAACCTTCCGATCATCAATTAAACACTAATTAAGATACTTAATTGGGTAGGAACCATTGCTAGGGCTTCATCTACTTGATTAGAACACATAGAAACCATAATTGATCATCAAGACTTGGTCCCTTCTTCCCTCCTTTCTCTACTTCACCACACACACACAGTCACTACACTTTTCTGGAAATCTCATGAAGGTGATAGAAGGATCTAGACATAAGTAGTTGGCATGATTGCCCAATTGGCACATTAAGCCCTTCAAGTTCATTTCTTTCTATATTAACCACAATAACTTAATAACATATTTACAATTTGACAACTTAGGTCCCTTAAGTACATTTTTCTTTTAAATGTGACACGTCATATTTTCTATAACCATTTACATAACATTTAATACTTATAGTTTGACGATTGGGTTGATTGGCCAATCCCGTAAGTCCTTAAAACTTATAAAAGTCATAGTCAACTATTCAAATTTCATTCTTGTAATAAAACGCTTAGGCCCGGTTTCAGGGTATTATATACTGGTACCTTCTGCTCTACAAAAAAATATAAAAAAATACATAATATTTTCTTTTAACTTCTCTGTTAACAGTAGAACACAGTTTTTTTTATCCGTTTATGTTTCGTATTTTTTATCAATTTAATACTTTTGACTTGTTGATAACATCGAATAGTCCAGATATTTTAGTGTCAATTTCCCCCTATTATGCTTATCATTTGTATTATTTTACTTGAAAATATACTCTTATTTCTTAATATTTCATTTTCATGTAATAAATGAGAATAGGAACGAAGAGACGCGGATTTGGAAGGTTATTAATGAAAATATACAAGAGTATGTTGGCCAGACAAAGGTTACGGCGTAATTCCATACTCCACTTATGCCGTAACTAGGATTTACACTTGAAGACCAAAGTCAACACATTTCAAGGTTACGACGTAACTTCTCAACATAGTTACGCCGTATATATTTCCAGACTTAGAAGAATTTTGATGGTCAAGATACTTGCGTCGTAACCCATTTGCAAGGTTACGGCGTAAAAGTGATGAAATTCACTACGAGAGTTTTATGGTCGTAACCTATTCTTAAGGTTACGCTGTAAATATTTTACTATGGATAAGATCGTCTGAGATACGATGGTTACGGCGTAACCAATTCACAAGGTTACACCGTAACTTTGACGAGGCTATAAATACAAGCCCTAATTCTGCATTTTCACATATCTTCCTAACACATCACACCAAGGGACGAAAAAGGGCTTCCAGTAGGACGATATTCAACAGCATACGGAGCATTTCCAATGGAGAATTCACGCCATTTACTACATAAGTTTTAGTATTTCATATCAAAAATTTGTATATAATTTGATGTCTTTCTTTATGATCTCAAACATTGAATTTTCTGCATTATTTAATATGATCGGCGAAACACCTTTGATGTTAGCCTAGTTATGAAATTGTTTATGCCATGATTTAGTTTTCTTGTTTTCGTATCGCTTTATGCATGTTTTCTTTGCTTATTCGTGGACACCTTCGTTTCGGTGGTATTAATGTTTGGTAGTATCTAGGAAGCTAGGAGAATTGACCATAGGACCCTAGACGACTAGGTTCCGAGTAGTGGTAAGAATTGACCATAGGACTACCACTATCTTATGTGCGAATTGACCATAGGATCACCTACCAAAAGGAGATACTTAAGAAGCCAAGGGGAAACCTAAGTTCTGAGAGGCCGGGTTTCCTTAGAATAAGTCTAGATTATAGCTGGTACTTAATGACTGTGATATAGGTCAATCGACGAACTATGGCAATCGTATGGTTACGGAATAGGGACCTATGGATCATAGGCTAGACGAATTTACCCAAGGATTCTAGCGACATTTACCCCCACATGGAGCAATAGTGTAGGTCACCATAATAATCACACACAAGTCTAGATTTAGAGAGAGAAAGTTAGAGAGAGAAAGAGAGTGGAAGGAACTTGTATAAGAGATGAAAATGAAATAACCAAGAACCAACCCCCTCTCCCTTCAAGGGAGGGGGTATTTATAGTACATACAAGATAAGGGGCGTTGCCCTAGGTTCTAGAAGAACCTTTCATCACGGCCCATGGGCTTACTACATGAGCCGGATATTTGATAACAAACAATTATAAACCATATTAATTGACAACCTATTACAAATATAATGACCGGCACTTTATACTTATAACATGTTCCTAACAATCTCCCCCTAAGGGTTGGACATCATAGGTCGTTTGACGTCTTTATCTTCTTTGACTTGATCTTTGACTTTTTCGGCTTGAGACGTCTTTACTTCTTTGTTCTTTGTTCTTGCTGTTGTGATCACATGTTGGTTTTGCCTTACTTTCATCAACGTCTTTAACTCTGTCGTCTTTACGTCTTTTCCAACATGCTCATACTTCTTTTGACTTTGAATCTTCATACTCGTATGGTTCTCTTTTTTTAGCTTTGATCTTTGTCTTTTGAACTTTGCTTTGATCTTTTGGTGAGAATTTCATCTTTTGTTAGTATAAGCATGTGGATCTTGAGTGTGAGTTGATGGATCATGATGGTAACGGTCTTTCCTCCAAGGTTCATTCATCGGTAGCTGCATGGTAAAGGTTAGTAATAATCACCAATCGATCACGGTGGACTTTTCATAAGGATTACACCACTACGATTGTTTTACTGATGAATGTATTGATTCCATTCACCTTGATCGGGCACATTTGCTGTCCGAATCCTATTAAAGACAATTATCAATACTATGGATAGAATCCAAGTATAGACCCACATCTTCAGGATTCGATTCGTTAAAGGAATCTCCTTAGCGGGATTTCCAGCACTTACAAGTTTAGACGTCGAGAGTATTAATAGCATAGTGTGAAAACACATCTCTAATCCTTACAAAGGCTGTTCCTGAATTGGATACCCTAAGGAAGGCTTACGAAGATATACCGAAGTATATCAACAATTCATGTGAGTCGCTGAAGTATACCAAAGTATCACTCCACGACTGTATGTTGTTTGGAACATAGTAACAACCACCATGATATAAGTGGCAAGATCCGAAGATCTCATAAAAGACTCTTGCAACTTTTGTTCTTTTTGGCGAACACAAGTGCATGTTTTGGAAAATGTTGGGTTTAGAGATGCTGCTGCTCAGAATAGATACAACTGCTTATGGTGCTAAATGGAAAATTCACTAAGTGTTATACTACTGCTGGTTATAATGATACTACTGTTATTGTATTTCATACTACTGCTGGAATTGCTGAGAAGATCAAAGAAATACACCAGGTAGATACTACTGCTAGAGATAGTTTCTACTGCTTTTCTAATAATGTTGTATAGTCAGTTAGATAAGTATGGAAAGGATTTTGTGTATACCCTATTTAGTTAGACTAATACTTATCTTGTAAAGGACTCCTTAGTCTATAAAAGGAGGTTCTAGGGTTAGAGTTTAGTACGTATCATTGTTAGAGTCGAATCACTTCAAGGTTGTAAACCCTAATACTGTTGAGTATTCGTATATTAATATATTGAAGTGTTTGTTGAGAATTCTATTGTTCAGTTTACTATTCTTCTTAAGATTAAACATAAGATTCCGCATTGTGTTTAATATTGTTTCAAGAACAGTTTCTATACTTGTTGTTTTATATTCATATCTAAGATAACTAATAAGATCAATTGCTCAACTAGGATCAACAAGTGGTATCAGAGCTTGTGATCTAGAAACTGATATCAAGAAGAATCTGTGTTAACTTTGATCTGTTTAAACATCACTGCAAGACATGGAATCCGAATCAACACACATGGTGACTGCATCAAAAGTGCCCATGCTCAAGCCTGTAGAGTATGAGCTTTGGAAGATGAGAATACAACAATACAACAAGATGCTTGACTACTCAATGTGGGAAGTCATTCTGAATGGTGATACTTTACCAGTAAAAGCTGCTGATGGGACACTTTTACCCATTAAATCTGCAGATGACAAGGCTCAAAGAAGGTTGGAGATCAAGACTCATAGTATTCTCATGATGGGCATACCTAATGAGTATCAGTTGAGCTTTAGTCATATTCAGGATGCTAAGTCTTTAATGGAAGCAATTGAGCTAAGATTTGGTGGGAATGCGGCTACCAAGAAGTCAAGGAAAAATCTTCTGAAGCATCAATTTGAGACCTTTGTTGCCTCAAGTTTTGAAAATATTGATGCTACATATGACAGACTTCAGAAGCTTATAAGTCAATTAGCACTTATGAAGGTTATTGTTTCTCAAGAAGATATCAATCTTAAGTTTCTGAGAAGTCTGCCATCTGAATGGAGTATGCACACAGTGGTTTGGAGAAACAAAGATGATTTTGACACAATGAGTTTAGATGATTTGTACAACAACCTGAAAGTGTATGAGTCTGAAGTTAAAGGGTCATCTAGTTCATCCTCTGGTGGACAAAACCTAGCTTTTGTGTCTTCCAACAACAAAAGTTCTGGCAACATTCTGGAAACTCATTCTACTGCTGCTTATGGAGTTTCTACTGCTAGCACTAATTTTTCTACTGCTGGTTCTACAAACAGTGATAATGTAAGTGATGCTGCTATCTATGCTTACTTAGCTGACCTTACTACCAGTACTCCAGTTGTGAATCAGGATTTGGAACACATTGATCCTGATGTTCTTGAAGAAATTGATTTGAAGTGGCAAATGGCTATGCTGACAATGAGGGCCAGAAGGTTTTTGATGAAGACAGGAAGGGAGCTCAAGTTTAAAGGACAAAACAATGTGGGATTTGATAAGTCCAAGATTGAATGCTACAACTGTCAAAGAAAAGGTCACTTTGCAAGGGAATGTAGGGCACCCAAGAAGAATGGAGAAAGTTCAAGGAAGGCTGCTACTGAAGATACCAAGAATACTACAGTTTTGGTTTCTTGTGATGGTTTGGGAGACTATGATTGGAGTGATCAAGCTGAAGAAGGACCCAACTTTGCTTTTATGGCAGAAGAAGGACCCAAAGGACACAACTTTGCTCTTATGGCTTATTCATCATCTGGTTCTGATTCAGAGGTATCTAATGAGTCTAGTTTTTCATTTAAATCTTGTTTAGATACTGTTGAAGAGCTTAAGTCTAGGAATGAAAGTCTTAGAGTTGACATTGAGAAACTTAAACTAGATAACTTAGGTTATAAAGTTGGTTTAAAATCTGTAGAACAAAGGCTTGAATTTCTTAAACAGAATGAGATAGAGTATGTTGATAGGATTCATATACTAGAAGGTCAGCTTTTTCTTAAAAACAGTGAGATTAATGTACTTAATAAAAGGCTAGAAGAGGCTGAACAAGAAAAAGATGCAACTTTGACTGAAAAAGAAAAACATGTAGTTAGAGTTGAGAAACAACAATTTGCATCTGATCTTGTGCATAAGTCTATTGAGAGTCAGTTAATGAGGAAAGGAAGTGGCATAGGATATAATGATGTAGCTCCTCCAGTTAAGAGTGCCTTTGCACCTCCTAAGAAAGAATTGTCTTTTATAAGTGAACTTGATAGCAAACCTATAGGTGAATCTAGTGAGGCTAATAAAGAAACACCTAAGGTAGAAAAGATGGTTTCTGATGCTCCAATTATTGAAGATTGGATGTCAGATAGTGATGATGAACAGGTTGAGTCAACACCAAAGATTGAAAAGGAAGAAATTCCTAAAATAGTTGAATCTAAAGTTAAACAGGTTCAGTTTGTGAAACCTGTGTTTGGTGATAGGATCTCTAGGAAGATAGTTGAATATAATGAGGAACCTAGAGAACAACCTAAAAGAAGGTATAACTGGCCTAGAGGAAATCAAAGAAACTGGAACAACCTAATTTCTCACAAGTTAGGTAGTGATTTTCAGTTAGTGAAAAAGGCTTGTTATCAATGTGGTAGTTTTGAGCATTTACAGGAAGATTGTTATTACTACCAAAAACCTGTTTTGAACCAAAACAGAAGGGTGAACCATAAAACTTTTCTAAAAAGACTCACCCTCATGCTAACAAAAATATGGTTCCAAGGGCAGTATTGATAAGATCTGGTGCAACTAGGTCAATTACTACTGCTCCACCACAAATGCCTTTTCAAAATAATACAGATGTTTCTACTGCTAAGGAAAAAGCAGTTTCTACTGCTGAGCCAAAAGTAATCACTGACACTGTTTTGGGCAACCATTTTTTATGCTGTAAAGGCCTCAGCTTGTTGGGTCTGGAAACCAAAAATAAAGATTTTAGATCATGTTCTCAGACACAGCAGTGCATCAATGGATTTAAAGAGATTTGACTATGTTGATGCACAAGGCAGATCCAATTCAGTAATGGCTTGGGTCCCCAAGAGAAACTGATTCTCTTACTTTGTGTACAGGGCAATCTACAAGAGGAGTTAAAGGACAAGTGCATATTTGACAGTGGATGCTCTTGACACATGACAGGAGACATGTCCAACCTTGAAGATTTTGAAGCTATGGATGGTGGATATGTTGCCATTGGGAATGATCCTAAAGGAGGTAAAATCATTGGGAAAGGTACAATAAGAACAGGAAACTTGGATTTTGAAAAAGTGTACTTTGTAAAAGGGCTTAAGTTCAACCTCTTTAGTGTCTCACAAATGTGTGACAAAAAGAACTTTGTTCTTTTTACAGATACTGAATGTCTTGTCTTATCTCCTTATTTTAAGTTGCCTGATGATAAATTTGTGCTACTTAGAGTCCCTAGAACAGACAACATATACAGTGTTGACATAACGAACATAGTTCCCAAAAGAGCTTTAACTTGCCTATTTGCAAAGGCCACAAATGATGAATCCAAACTTTGGCATAGATGACTTGACCATTTAAATTTCAAAACTATTAATAAATTGGTTAAGGGAAACCTTGTAAGAGGTTTACCTTCAAAAGTTTTTGAAAATTCTGAAACCTGTGTTGCCTGTCAGATGGGAAAACAACACAGAGCTTCTTGTAAGTCCAAAGATGTGAACACCATTTCTGAGCCTTTATATATGTTGCATATGGATTTGTTTGGGCCAACATATGTGAAAAGTTTGAACAAAAAGATGTACTGCCTAGTTGTCACAGATGACTATAGTAGATTCACTTGGGTTTTCTTTTTATCAACTAAGGATGAGACTTCTAGCATTCTTAAGGCTTTTATAAGAAGAGTTGAAAACCTAGTAAATCATAAAGTTAAAGTGATAAGATGTGACAATGGAACTGAGTTTAAGAATAGTGTTATGAACCAGTTTTGTGTGGAAAAGGGTATTTTAAGACAATTTAGTGTAGCTAGAACTCCTCAACAGAATGGTGTTGCTGAGAGGAGGAATAGGACACTTATTGAGGCTGCAAGAACTATGTTGTCTGAATCAAAATTACCTACAACTTTTTGGGCTGAAGCAGTTAATACTGCTTGTTTTTTGCAAAATAGGAGTAAAGTAGTTAAGCCTCATAACAAGACCCCTTATGAACTGTTACATGGTAGAAAACCTATGACGGATTTCTTAAAACCATTTGGGTGTCTTATTACTATCTTAAATACCATTGATCACCTGGGCAAGTTTGATGAGAAGGCTGATGAAGGATTCTTTGTTGGATACTCTACCAATAGTAAAGCTTTTAGGGTATTTAATAAAAGAACTAGGCATGTGGAAGAAAACTTGCATGTTAGGTTTAATGAAGTCACACCTAATGTTGCAGGAAGTGGACCTGACTGGCTGTTTGATATTGATTCACTAATCAAAAGCATGAATTCTGAGCCAGTGATTGCAGGTACAACTAATGAGTTTACAGGTACAAAAGCTGATTCTAATGCAGGTACACAAGCTAAGGTGAATGAATCTGCAAAGGAGTTTGTTTTGATTGAAAAATGAAAGCTTGATCCAAATTTCACAGCCAAAGAGAAAGAGAAAAAGAGTTCACAAGAAGATGATGATGTTCATGAAGTACCAGAAGGAGATACAGAAGGTGGGGATAAATCTTCTGATGCTGGAAAAGTGGTTAATGAAGGACCACAAATTGTTGATGAAGTGCAGAATAAGACTAGCAGCAGTAACTTTGATCCTACTGCTAAGCCAAATGTTACTACTGCTCAGTCTAGTGTTTCTACTGCTGCAACAAAATTTTCTACTGCTGACACAGATGGAAGATCTTTTGCTAATGATGACTATCCTGAAGATATGCCTGGTTTGGTTAATATCTATGAAGATGCTGATGATGAAGCTTAGGATGGGTTTGGTGCAGAGGCTGACTTAACCAACATGGAGAATGCAATTCCTGTCAGTCCTATTCCAACCACCAGAGTTCACAAAAATCATCCAAAAGAGCAGATCATAGGAGATGTTGAATCTGCTGTTCAAACAAGAAGTAAAACAAAAGGATTGAGAGATTTGTTTAATCAGGGTTTATTTGCTCAATCTCTTCATCAAAGAAATAGCCACAAAGACCTTCAGAATTGCATGTTTGCATGTTTTCTGTCACAAGTGGAACCTAGGAATGCTTATAAAGCATTACAAGATGAAAGTTGGGTGGAGCAAGAAGAGTTGTTGCAGTTTAAGCTTCAAGAAGTTTGGACTTTGGTTGATTTGCCTAAAGGGAAAAAGGCAATTGGTACAAAGTGGGTTTTTAGATGCAAAAGGGATCAAAGAGGCATTGTGATCAGGAACAAAGTAAGATTAGTGGCTCAAGGATACACTCAAGAAGAAGGTATTGATTATGATGAAGTGTTTGCACCTGTTGCTAGGATAGAAGCTATCAGATTATTTTTGGCTTATGCTTCATATAAGAACTTCACAGTGTATCAAATGGATGTAAAGAGTGCTTTCTTATATGGGAAAATTGATGAAGAAGTTTATGTCTCACAACCACCTGGTTTTGAAGATCCTGATTAGCCTGATAGAGTTTACAAGGTGGAGAAAGCATTGTATGGTTTGCATCAAGCTCCTAGAGCTTGGTATGACACCTTATCAAAGTACTTGTTGAACAATGGCTTCAGTAGAGGAAGAATTGACAAGACTTTGTTTATCAAAAGAGACAAAAAGGATATCTTATTGGTTCAAGTGTATGTTGATGATATCATTTTTGGATCAACCAACAAGGTGTTATGTGATGATTTTGAGAAGCTATTGCATAACAGGTTTTAAATGAGTTCTATGGGTGAACTCAAATTCTTTTTAGGGCTTCAAGTCAAACAAAAGGATGATGGCATATTTATCAGTCAAGATAAGTATGTGATTGATATCTTGAAGAAATTTGGATTTTCTTATGTGAAGCCTGCTAAAACAACCATGGAGTCCAACAAGCCTCTAGTCAAAGATGAAGATGGTGAAGAAGTTGATGTGCATTTATACAGATCAATGATTGGTTCATTGATGTATCTTACAGCTTCCAGGCCAGATATTATGTTTGCTGTGTGTGCCTGTGCCAGATTTCAAGTTTCTCCTAAAGTGTCTCACTTGAATGCTGTAAAGAGAATTTTTAGGTACTTAAGGCGTCAACCTAGGTTGGGACTTTGGTATCTAAAAGATTCACCTTTTGATCTGGTGGCAAACTCAGATAGTGATTATGCGGGAGCATGTTTAGATAGGAAATCAACAACCGGAGGATGTCAATTTCTTGGACATAGGTTGATTTCATGGCAATGCAAGAAACAGACTGTGGTGGCAAATTCTACAACTGAAGCTGATTATGTAGCTGCTTCAAGTTGCTGTGGTCAAGTGCTTTGGATTCATAATCAATTACTGGACTATGGGTATAATTTTATGCACACCAAAATTTATATTGATAATAATAGCGGTTTAGTTACTTTTGTATGTCATTTGAACTTGATTTAGTTTGGTTTGTGAAAAAGTCAGATATGATTCCGCAACGAATAAAAAAGTCTATCCAAACCTTGAAATAAAACCTTGTTGAACAGAAAAGAAGTATTAGAATACAATGGATATGCTCTGGGATAGTACAATGTGCATTATTAAAAATCCTGTTTTTCATTCTAAAACAAAAACATATTGAGATAAGACATCATTTTATAAGAGATTGTTTTGAGAAAAAGTTAATTCAAATTGTTAAAATCCATACTGACAATAATGTTGCAGATTTGCTCACAAAAGGGTTTGATGTGGGTAGATTTCAATTCTTAATTGCTAGTATTGGAATGATAAATCTTTGAAAACTCTTATCTCTTTGTGTTCTTGTAATTATTTGTAAGGATTTGTACTGTTATTAGTCAATAAGTTGTTTCTACTGTTGCTAGTTCTGCTGCTTGTTAGTTATATTTAGTTCTACTACTTGTTGCTTATACAACTGCTAAGTATAACTATGGATTGTATATATTGTGGCATATTCTTTCTTGTGTTTTTGTGGTTTTGGACTAATCTTTTGCAGGAAAAGTCTTCCACAATGTAGACGTCTAGTAAAAAGTGTGTGTATGTTTAGGCGTGTGTTTATAAACGCCTAAACAAGTTGTTCGCCGCCTCAAGAATCACTTGATTCCTGTTACAGATTAGTTGTAACCGTATTATTCTGATCAAATAATATTTGGGGCTTGGAGTGTTATTAAAGAAAAACCTTGTTACAATAACTTTGATTTGTTCTTATTCCGCTGCATGCTTATAATCATTGTTATTGTTATCCCTAAGGCTCAAAACGATCCAAGGAGTATAATAAACTCCACAAGTGGTATCATAGCTTGTTTGCAGAGAAAGAGTTGCTCAGACACCACAGTTCAAAGGCAAGGGAAAAGCAATTTTGATTGAAGAGCCTGAACCTGAACCTGAACCTGACATACCTTTTGAGTTCTGGCCTAAGGAGAAGCAAATTTCTTTTAATGAAGAAGCTGCAAGGAAATTAGCTGCTGAGTTTGAATCTGAGAATCAACAAGTTCTTGAACAACAAAGAAAGCATGCTGAAGATGAAGCAAAAACAAAGGCCTTACTTGAAGCTTGGGATGAGGAGAGAATCAAGTGTGATGCAGATGTTGAGCTTTCTAAGTTGATGTAACAGGAAGATACACAAAGTATAGAAGAAAGAAATAATTGGTTGAAGAAATTCCGAGCAGAAAGAAAGAAATGGTATCTTGCTGAAAAAAGAAAAAGGAAATTGCTCAAACCACCAATTGTCAAACAGATAAGAAAATTTCAATAGTATTACTTGAAAAACATGAAGGGCTACAAACTTGTTCAGTTGAAGCCATATTCTGATGATGAAATTGAAAAGATGTATGAACAAGCAAAAAGAGAAAGTGATAGTTTTGTGCCTATAGGGTCAGAAGATCAATTTAAGAAGGCTAAGAAAGTGGTGGAGACTGAGATTGAAAAAGATGATGTGGAGGAGAAGGTAGAAGAAAAAGTGAAGGAGGAAAAGAAAGAGAGCTCTAGTACTGGTGTAAACAAAGCTGGAAAAGTTTTGAAATCTGTTGGAAGAAAGAAGAGGAAGGCTGATAAGTCTAAAGTAGTGGAGCAGAGTTCTGAGTCAGAGCATGAGAATGAGGAAAAAGTTGATGATCAGGAGGAATCTAAAGATGATAAAGAAAAGATGATGGCTCTTACAGTTCTTTCCAAGCGTAAAGAACCAGAGGTCATCAATGCAGTTCCTCTAGCAGCCAAACATCCAATCATCTCATATACTTCTGGAATCCATGATGGGAGTGAAGCCTATTGGGAGTTTAAAAGAACCAATGGTTTGTGTTATAGGTTTATTAGGTTTTCACAAATGCTGTATTGGATGGATAGAGATGATGTGGTTACCCTCTGGAGGTTATACAAAGAAAAATATGGTGATACAAGACCAGAGGAGGTGTATGAAAGGGTAATCTACTACTATTTAAAGATAATGTTTGAACCACATGATGGAGATATTGAGTGGATGAAGTTAAAACACAACACAGTTCAAAAATAGTATTTATATCAGTCTTGTGGTGTTCATGAATTCAATGCTCATGGAGTGATTATCTACATGTTGGTTGAATAAGATTATCCTGCACTGAATTTCAACAAAGAGATTGTGAATCAGATGTTGAAGCCTAGAATGTTGCAGATGCAAAAAGACTTCTGGTTTCAAGATCAAGCTTATCAACTTTTAAAGAAGTATGAAAGAGTGCTCAAACCTATGCCTTCAAAATAGAACTGAATGTGTTTGGAAGCATCCTCCTAGTGAAGGTTAAAGCTTAAAATAAACTTGATGATTTTGGAGAAAATATCAAGTTTAGGGGAGGATTGTTGGGTTTAGAGATGCCGCTGCTCAGAATAGATACAACTGCTGGTTATAGTGATACTACTGTTAGTGTATTTCATACTACTGATGGAGTTGCTGAGCAGATTAAAGAAATACACCAAGTAGATACTATTGCTAGGCTTATGGATACTATTGCTAGAGATAGTTTCTATTGCTTTTGTAATAATGATGTATAGTCGGTTAGATAAGTATGGAAATGATTTTGTGTATATCCTATTTAGTTAGACTAATACTTATCTTGTAAAGGACTCCTTAGTCTATAAAAAGAGGTTCTAGAGTTAGAGTTTAGTACGTATCATTGTTAGAGTCGAATCACTTCAAGGTTGTAAACCCTAATACTGTTGAGTATTTGTATATTAATATATTGAAGTGTTTGTTGAGAATTCTATTGTTCAGTTTACTATTCTTCTTAAGATTAAACATAAGATTCCGCATTGTGTTTAATATTGTTTCAAGAACAGTTTCTATACTTGTTGTTTTAGATTCATAACTAAGATAACTAATAAGATCAATTGCTCAACTGGGATCAACAGAAAATGTGTCATAAGAGATCTTTTGATGAATCTTGTGGCTCTAGACTCGATAAGTGCATTTTGGTTTTAGTGAGCGGTGGTTGGAGCAGACTGCCACCTTTTCAATACCAACATATCTCGAAGTGAGAGGTCGATAGATTATGCGTTAGTCTCCATGAAAAATGAAACTGAGAGGATGCTTCGATACACTGGAAGGTGGTTAAACCTTTGTTGCTTTATGTATATGATATGTTGAGTTAATATGATCAAGTATGTGGAATCTACTTAATCACACTTAGAAGGTTATTTTGGGTGGAAATGGAACAGTTATGCTTGTGTATTTTGAACAAAGAACATGCAATGTTAACACCAAACGATTCAATATTATTCAAGATAATACGAGTGATCTTCACTATCACTAGGGTTACAAAACCTTGATTCTTATGTTTCTATGACTTGTGATATGTTGTGTTTGTTCTATGTTCTTAACAGTTATCTTCTAAGCACTTAATAATTCACACACTATTAGACACATATAATATCTAGTCTAAGATTTCTCTTTTATAGTCCAAGAGAGATCTTTACAATATTGTCAAGTCTAATCGAACACATGCTTTGAGAGTGTCAGTCATTAAGATACAACATGTATCTATGTTTACAACTTGTTCTGAGAATATAACATAATGACTGATCACATGGGGTAAGATATTATCTACCGTGTATTGTTGACTTTAATACACATAATATCTTTGAATACTTATCTACTCAGCAGCAGAATCATTCGATAGTTATCCACTTAGCAGTAGAAAGTTCTTCACCAGCAGCAGAATCATTCAGCAGTAGAATGTTTAACGCTAGCAGTAGAATCAAATGCTCTTGCAGTAGAATGATACTTAAGAGTATTTCTTGAGCAGAACCCGATATTAATCATCTTGAATATTTAATTCCCAACAATCCTCCCCTAAACATGTGAATCCTTTTCAACATGTTTCTGAATTAAATTATGGATTGTGAAGATCTTTCAAACACTTCTTTTCTTCAAGATTAAATATCTTTCTCAGAAACTCATCTGCCATATTCTTTTGACTTCGACAATATTAGTACCTATCTTCATGCTTTAAACAAAGCCTAAAAGATGGTGCAGTTTCCTTGGATGGAGGAATTATAAGAGGCAATGGTGCTGTGTATTTTGGATGCTTGTTTCAACAAGTGAAATCATCTAACAGCATGCCTTTGCAAGTGATGAACAAACGTAGTGAACTGAAATTGAAACTTTTCTCCGTTTGACCTAGATAGAACTTTCTCCTTTGGAATGCTTCATCCCTTCTGAATATATATAATACTCCAGAATAAGCTCTGTTCTTGTCATTTTCAACCTCCATGTCATCATCTTGTATGCTCTTTTCTTTTCCTCCCTTTCATTGGTTAATCTTCCTTCTTTGGGTTTTTATTTCCTCCCCTGAGATGGAAATAACATTTCATCCTCCCCTGGTTGGAAGATCTCTCACAATGTACCAAAATATTTCTCCCCATCATCTGAGCTATCAATTAGAACTTGTTATCAGACAATGTTGTACATGCAGCCATCAATTCTTTAAGAGTTTAATTTGTTGCCCTCATCACTTCTAGGTGTGTTAACTCCTATTAGAGGTGATTCATGGGGCATTTAACTCATGGTCCATCATTTTATTATTAAAACTCATACTGCTTTCAACCATTTTGAAAATCCTTTTTAAGAAACTTTTAACTTAGCAGAATGTTCATGATTTTATTATTAAAACTCATACTGCTTTCAACCATTTTGAAGGGATTAAGTGTATAACAGACACTTAATCAAAATTTTTGTTTAAAGCAACCTCTGGTTGTGTGAGAACCAATATTTTTCAGGTATAAATAACTGCCTGTGTAAAGATAAACCTATTCAAAAGGCTTTCTTGACAGGGTTTCCAGCTCATAGCAATTGTTGCCTCTAACACAAGTGTTAGATTCACTTTTACTAGCTGTTCTTTCTATCAGATGTCCTTATACTTGCTCATTATACTTAAAAGTATAAAATGATAGAAAGTGAGTTGTATCAGTTACTTTCTGATCAACCTAGTCATCAATTCAATGTGAAACATCATAATCAAGCTTCAAGAAAGAAGTTTTAAGGAGGTTTGAAATTCCCAAACTTTTTCTATCATGAACCTATTATGTCAGCAACTGATATTATCATTTTGCTGCTTCCATTTCACTTGAAACATCATTTGTGTTGAATATTCATACCTGAAATTGTTAGTCTAAAACCAAAAGAACAATGTACAAAGTACTTGTCTTGTATTAGAATAATCATAGGACTAACTGTATGAATAACACAATTTAAATTTGTATTAGCAGCACAAACTTTTGTAATAGCAGCATTAACTTATAAAGTTAGCAGTACAACCAAAAATTTATATACAAAAACACATTAGATTGAAAAATTCAAAGATTAAGCATTCCAATACTTGCTACCAAGTACTGAAACCTTCCAACATCAAAAGCTTTTGTTAGTAGATCTGCAAAGTTGTATTCTGAAGCAATTTTAAGAACTTGAATTAATCTTTTCTCATTGTAGTCACTTATAAAGTGATGTCTAATTTCAATGTGTTTTGTTTTAGAATGTTGTACTGGATTTTTAATAATGCAAATTGTACTACTATTATCAATATGAATAACAGTGTTCATGAAATTGTACCCATAGTCAAGAAGTTGGTTTTGAAGCCATAGGACTTTGAGCACAGCAACTTGCAGCAGCTACATATTCAGCTTCAGTTGTTGAAGTAGCCACAATGGTTTGCTTCTTACACTGCCATGAGATAAGTCTACACCCAAGGAATTGACATCCTCCAGTTGTTGACTTTCTGTCCAAGCTAGCACCAGCATAATCACTATCCGAAAATGCTACCAAGTCAAAAGGTGACTCTCTAGAATACCATAGACCCAACCTAGGTTGACCCTTGAGATATCTAAAAATTCTCTTGACTGCTGTTAAATGAGAAACCTTTGAAGTTACTTGAAATCTTGCACAAGCACAAACAGAGAACATGATATCAGGTCTTGATGATGTGAGATACATCAAAGAGCCTATCATAGATCTGTAAGTGTGTACATCCACATTTTCTCCATCTAAATCTTTTGGAAGAGGCTTCTCAGAGTCCATTGGTGTGCTTGCCATTTTTGAATCAGCAAAGTTGAACTTCCTTAGTATCTCAGCAACATATTTATCTTGACTAATAAATATGCCTTCATATGACTGTTTAACTTGCAAACCCAAAAAGAATGTAAGTTCCCCCATGGAACTCATCTGAAACTTATCATGCATAAGCTTCTCAAACTCCAAACACATCTCCTTCCTTGTAGACCCAAAGATAATGTCATCCACATACACCTGCACTAACAGAAGATCCTTGTTGTGCTGTTTGATGAAAAGTGTTTGATCAATCTTTCCTCTTTGAAATCCATTTTCTTTTAAATAGGAAGCCAGTGTTTCATACCATGCTCTAGGTTGTGAGACATAAACCTCTTCTTCAATAGTACCATATAAAAATGCACTCTTGACATCCATTTGATAAACTGTGAAGCCTAAAAATGAAGCATAAGCTAAGAAAAGCCTAATTGCCTCAAGTCTTGCTACTGGAGCAAAAACCTCATCATAGTCTATCCCTTCTTGTTGTGTGTACCCTTGGGCTACTAATGTAACACCCCAACCCGGCAAGGGTAAAGATATCACAATAATGGCTTCATATCAGATTACAAGCATTAAATCCAAAACATCATAAGTCCATAACATTAAAGATCAAAAGGGAAAATAAGTCAACATAACTTATGCCCAAAACAGAAATAAACTGAAGTACATAAATCCAAATGCCTAAACAATGGCATAACAGAAACAGAATCCAAATGGCATAACTAGAATGTCTAAGGTCTAAGCTTCACACAAGTTGCTCTCATCCCAAAGCTAAAAACCCCGCTCCTAGCTTAGATACCTGCCGCAGGAAAAGAAATGCGGCTGAGCTTAAAAAGCTCAGTGAATAGATACATATACAAAACAATAATAATGAAACAGAACTGAAATATGGTGCACGGGGAAATATCATGAAGTATAAACAAAGTGACAAAAATATATAAGAAGAAATAGGATAGTCATCCACTACGAGCCCAGAACATATCAGATAGTAACCATCATAATCTAGAGGGGATGCCTCTTAAGTAACCAGATAATATGAGGGGTGTCCTCATGTATCAAATGGAGTGATCAGCTCCCAGATAAATGTGAAAGGCATGTATTGCACACAGTTCCAGACACCAGAACAGAAATCATATCATATATAGTTAAATCCACTAAACAGAACAGATCTAGGATGCATCCATACGCCCCCCCAGAAACATATATAATCCATAATCAAAGTAATGCGCATATCATAATCAGAATGGGGACGTGGCGGAACATCACTCTACCGCCCTAGAGTCATGCCATTGGTGCATCAATGACACGGACATGGAACCCCCATGCCTAGTGAAATGGCTCGGGTATCAAACTAAGAGTCAGATATCATATCATAGTCAGAGTGTCATATATCAAAGGTCAAATCAGATGGTCCATAACAGATGGTTCATAACAGATATATCAAATGAAATACCAAAGGTCCAAAACAGAGTGTGATCAGAAAGGTTCATAATAAAAGGGATCATAGCAATGGCTTTGGGAATTCTTAAACGAATCAGAATCAGAATCATATCAATGAGATAGGGCACCCTTACTGAAAAAGGGCAGAGTATCTGTACCTTATTGCAAAGCAAAATAAAAACCAGAAATAGCAAACACTGACAGGCTCAGGACCTCTCCTTCTTCACACCTAAGAGATTAGAAGAGTATTACAATAGGTTCTTAATCATTCATTTTATCTTGTCTTCCCATTTAAGGTAACTTTCTATTTTTAGCAGGTTTCCGAATTTAGTAAGTTTCCATATTTAGAAAGTTTCCTTATTTAGAAAGTTTCCTTATTTAGCAGGTTTCTCATTTAGTTAGCAGAATTACTCATTTTATCAGATTTCACTTAATTATATGTTTAAGCACTTTAAATATATGAAATATATATTTTTAGGGTTTATTTCTATAATTAAATATAAGTTAGTGATTAAATTGGAAATATAAATAAAGTATAAGGTTTTAAATGTAAATATCACAATTTTATACTTTAACAAGATTAGTCCCTTAACTTACATATTTTACCATATAACTCTCGTAATTTATGATTTAAACCCTCAAGTTTTAGAATTTACAAAACATAACTTTAACTTTAATAATTAAACCGATTAACCCTTAATTATATCAAAATTACATAAAATACCCTCCTTATTATTTTTATACGATTTGCAGCCTCATTTTACTGTTTACAAAAATAACCCATAAGTTTCAATCATTACAAAACAACCCCTTTACTTATTTATTATCCGATCGGTTTTTATAAAAACCATAACAAACCCTAGATCAATTCAATACTCAATCATTAGCTCATCATAATACATCATTTAATACTCTTTAATCAACAAACAAGCCCTAGTTCATAAACCCTAGTTTACACGATTTGTTCTTTCCTTTTTCTTTTAATCCGATCGAACCAAAAACAAATAAATCCAAAATGATTCTTACAAGCTTCGAACACATGGTTCCAGATTTTATATAAGTCGAACAACATCTAAGAACATCCAGAAAATTCAGATCGAGGTCCCATAATTTTGCATAGCCTCGTTTTCTATTTATACGATATAAGGGTTTATATGTTAAATTAATTCCTACGACTCATATTTGATGCATGATCCATTTTTAAATGTTTAGTATGATTGTAATAGACGAAAAGAGTGTAGGAAAAATACCCTTAAGAAGAATCGAACGCAAGAACAATTATAATCAAAACCCTTGTCGATATAACCCTAATCGACCAAATAAATTACCACGATCGAACCAGCAACTCTGGACCTCAACCACGATTTTTCCCACCTTCCTTAGCTTCAACCTCGTCCAAGAAAAATGGCCTTAAGCTCTGAGAACCAGATCTCGAATTGTTTGGAGTTTTGAGAGTGTCGGCTGAATATTTTGTGTGTTTAGGGTTACAAAAAAGTGTGAATGAGATATATATCCGGTTCTAATATTTTTCCTGGGCTTCACATAATGGATTGGACTTAAGAAAATTATTGTATCATTTTTCCTTAATCATTTGGGCTTATTTTCGATTTATAATACACTTTATAATTAATTATATAATTTTCGGAATTTAAATTAATTATGTGGCTGAAAATATTTTTCATAAATACAAAAATGTAACTTTATAAGGTTCTTAAAATAAATCTGACCATATTTGATATTTATCTGAATTTGTATCTTTTATTTGGTACCCTTTAATTGATTAATTGTACTTTTATAATTCCGATGGTATTTTGGTCTTTTACGTGTTTTAAAATTTCGGGTTTTACAACTAATCTAGCCTTATTCCTAATCACTATGCCCCTTTCATCCCTTTTATTCTTGAAAACCCATCTAGTGCCAATTACCTTTGCATCCTTAGGTAAATCAACTAGCACCCATACTTTCTAAATCTTGAACTGCAGAAACTCCTCTTGCATAGCCTCTACCCAGCTTGAATCATCTAAGGCTTTCAGAATGTTCTTTGGTTCATCTTGTGAGAGAAAGCATACAAACAAGCAAGAGTTTGAAAACTCATGTTGTTTTGAAGCATAAAGGGCATCAAGAAGCCCTTGTTGGTCTCAAGACATCAGTTGTTTCCTTGTCTGCACACTGGATTGTACATCTCCAATCACATTTTCTAGGGAGTGAACTTTGTGAATCCTTGTGTGTGGGGTTGAAGGAACTTGATAGTTAGGTGTGATATTGCTCAAATCCACCTCTCTATCTGAGAAATCTGCTTCATTTGAGTCTGAAGGCCCAGCAGTAGAATCATTTGGCCTAGCAGCAGAAAAATTAAGCCTAGCAGTAGAATGCTCTGTCTCAGCAGCACTATCATCAGCAGAAACAATTTGTTGTTCCTTTGTTCCATCTTCCTTGTGTTCATCTTCAACATCTTCTTTAGCTTTACCAGAAGAAGATTCATCATTTGTTGAAGTTGAAGCCACACTGGTACTTATTGGCATCCATACATGATCTTGATTTTTCTCCTTGTCTAACCCTGCCTCATTTGTTGTTTGTAGACCTGAAAAATCATTAGTTTCTGCAACAACAGGCACATAATTCATAGAATGGGTTAATGACTCTAGATCAAATAGCCAATTAGGACCTTGACCTGCTACATTGGATTTATTCTCTAAAAATTCCACATGCAGGTTCTCATCTACTCTCTTAGTTCTTAAGTTGTATACTCTAAAAGCTTTGCTATTGAGAGAATATCCAACTAAGAATCCTTCATCTGCTTTACCATCAAATTTTCCTAAATGGTCTAAGGTATTCAGAATTGTCACATGACATCCAAAAGGTCTCAAAAATCCTATTGTAGGAGTTCTACCTCTAAACAGCTCATATGATGTCTTATTGTGAGGCTTGACAACTAAAACTCTATTATGGACATAGCAAGCATGGTTGACTGCTTCAGCCCAAAAAGTTATAGGTAGCTTAGAGTCAGCTAACATAGTTCTAGCAGCTTCTATTAGTGTTCTATTTCTCCTTTCAGCAACTCCATTTTGCTGAGGAGTTCTAGCTACACTAAACTCTCTCCTAATACCTTTTTCTTTGCAGAAAACATCCATAACTCTATTTTTGAACTCTGTCCCATTATCACATCTAATGACCTTTACTCTTTTGTCTACTATGTTTTCTATCTCAGTAATGAAAGTCTTAAGGATTCTAGGAGTCTCATCCTTAGAAGCTAAAAAGAAAACCCATGTAAATCTACTATAGTCATCAGTAATAACTAGACAATATCTCTTATGTTGCATACCTCTAACATTTGTAGGACCAAATAAGTCTATATGAAGCATAAACAATGATTGATTGATAGAGTTAAAAATCTTGGGCTTACAAGTGGCTTTGTGTTGTTTGCCTTTAAGACAAGCAATGCATGTTTGATCATTTTTAAATCGTTTTTAAGGTAAACCTCTTACCAAACCATTCTTAACAATATGATTTATGGTTTTGAAATTAATATGACCAAGCCTCCTATGCCATAACATAGATTCATCCAAGGTGGCCTTTGCAACAAGACAAGTTAAAGTCTTTTTAGGAACAATGTTCTTCATGTCTACACTGTACATATTGCCCTTTCTAGGAATTTTAAGAAGCACTTGACTTTCATCAGGAATCTTAAAATCAGGAGAAAGTACAAGACATTCAGTGTCACGGAAAAAGAACTTTGTTCTTTTTATCACACATTTGTGAGACACTAAAAAGATTATGATTTAGCTCTTGTACATAGTACACATCTTCAAAATCTAAGTTTCCAGTTTTGATTGTACCTTTACCAGAAATTTTGCCACCAACACCTCCTCCAAAGGTAACATAGCCTCCATCTATTGATTGAAAATCTGAGAGATAAGACTTGTTGCCTGTCATGTGCCTTGAACATCCACTATCTGAGTATCCTTGATCCTCTTGTTTATCAGTTGAATGTTCCTGCACAGTAATAAGGAGTATTAGTTTCTTTTGGGGACCCAAGCCATTACTGACTTGGATCTGCCTCTTGCATCAATGAAATTTAATCTCTTAAGAACAGTTGATACAACATTGGATTTAAGAATCCAACATGCTCAGGCCTTAACAGCATTTGCCCTGTTTTCCCTAGCAGTAGTAAGAATCACATGCTTAGCAGCAGAAACTGCTAGCTTTGTAATTGTTCCCTTAATTTTCCAAACTTGTTTTTGGACCACCGCTTTTGTTTGAATGGGACTTTTAACAGTTTTTTATGCATGTTTTGAAGTTAATTTTGCATTTTTAACTGTTGGTTTTGGGTTAACAGTCATGAATGTTCTAGCAGCAGAAACTGCTTTTGTAACTGCTTTGGGTTTTGTTCTTTTAGACTTAGAGTGAAAGTGAGTTTGAGGAGTTTGCCTTTTGAAATTCACCCTATTGTTTTCATACCTAGATACCCATTTGTTACAGAAAGTTGCAAGATGATCAAAACTACCACATGTGTAACAAGCTTTATTATAAAAGAAAAAGTCATCACCTAATTGGTTAGACTTGAGGCCATTCCAATTTCTTTGGTTACCTCTGGGCTTGCTAGTGGATCTATATTGTTCACAATATTTAACTGGTTGCCTAACATGTTTAATGTTTGATTTAGGCTTAACAGTATCTTTTTTGATCACTTTAGGAACCCTTGTTCCTGCTTTCTTAACTACTTTAGGTTTAGACATAACCTGTTCATCTTCTTCATCATCAGATACCCAGTCTTCAACAACTATAACATCTGGTCTCCTAATAGAAGATACCTTGTCTTCTTGAAGTGAAGTTTTACATAAACTCTCACTTAACTCCTTAGGCTCATCAACAACTACATTGGTCTTTGGTTGTACACCATATTGTAACTTTGGTAGTTGAAATTCAGGTAAGCCTGAGTGTTCTAGGTCAATCCCTGGGGGTTTAGGGATACCTCTGTATGGAGGTGGGACACTCTTATATCCTACTCCTGACTTGGCTCTATTAATCACTTGACATTCTATCATGTTGGTCACACCTCTAGAAGCATGTTCTAGTGTTTGTGTAGTCAAGTGAATGTTTCCATTTTCCTTTTTGACCCTATCAAAAGCCTCTCTTAAAAGCTTAATTTCAGCATCTCTAAAGAATATGTCCTGTCTTAGAAGAGCTTTGCCATCAGAAAAAGCAAGTTCATTTTCTTTGTAGTATAAGATCTGCTTTTCTGTTGATTCTAAACCACACTTATAATTAATGTAGTTTTGATGAGTTTTGCTTAGCTCTTTCGTTTGTTCATCATAATGTTTGATTAAAGTTTGTAATTCTTTAAGAGCAGTACAAGTATTTGAACAAGCTTTATGAGATTGTACCTCAGTAGTAGAAAAAACCATGAGTGCCATCTGTGAAGAATCTTCTTCTTCATCAGCCATGAAACTCCAATCAAAACCTAGCCCATCAATAGCTACCATAGCTTTTGAGTTTGGCTCAGAAACCTCCCTTGTTTTGGATGTGCTTCCAAAACCTTTGTTCTTGCTATCTTGCTGCCTTGGCCTTCTACATTCTCTTGAGAAGTGCCCCATCATGTGGCAGTTGTAGCACTCTATCTTTGACTTATCAAAACCAGCAGTATCAGTGTTGCTGATTAAGAGCTTCTTCCCCGTCCTTTGATAGAACTTCTTGGCTCTCATGCTAAGAAGGGAAATTTGCCATTTTAGGTCTATTTCCTCCAGATCATCATCATTGATCTCTTGGAGGTCTTCATAAGTGAGCATGGACCCATCATTTTGACTTGTAAGAAATGCACAACAAGTCTTTTCATCTAAAATACCCATGGTACTGCTTGATGAACTAGCAGCACCAACACCATCAACAACTTTCACCTCTTCACTTGATTTTGAGGTACTAGGAGTTGACATAAATGCCATGTTCCTAGTATTAGAACTAGTACCTCCACTTCTTTTCAAATCTTGCTCCACAATATTAAAGTTGCTATACAAATCTATCAGCTCCATTGTATCAAGGACTGGCTTATTCTTCCAGACAACAACATGTATAGCCCACTCTTCTGGTAAGCTTCTCAGAAATTTTGAGTTCAAATCTTCTTGAGGTATTTCAACACCAAGAATAGCAAGTTGGCTCACAATATTCTGAAGCCTATTAAACATATGGTCAAGAGATTCATTGTTTGTAGAGGAGAAGTTTTCAAATTGCTGCTTGAGCAGTGTCTTGTGGGTTTTCTTGGTGGCTTCATTTCCACCATATCTGGCAATAATGGCTTCAAATAATGACTTGGCATCTTTGAATTTGCTGAAGTTTACAAGTTGATCATTAGGAATGGTCATCATCAGCATGCTTCTTGCCTTTAAGTCATTTTTCTTCTTTATTCTGTCTTCTGCAGATGTTGGCTTTGTCTGGAGAGATGTCACCACTTTGCCGTCCACTGTTGATGTAATGGTGGTAGGCTGGTAAGAGTTTCCATCTTCAATGATTTCCCAAAGTGCATAGTCTTGCACTTGGAAATATTGCTCTATCCTTAGCCTCCACATCTCAAACTCATTTTGTTTGAGCATGGGTAGTTTTGCAACAACATTGGTCTGAATAGATTCAACGTCTATTTCTTCTTCTTCTTCTTCTAAATCAACTATATCAACCTTGCTCTGATACCAATTGAGAGGATGCTTCGATACACTGGAAGGTTGTTAAACCTTTGTTGCTTTGTGTATATGATATGTTGAGTTAATATGATCAAGTATGCGGAATCTACTTAATCACACTTAGAAGGTTATTTTGGGTGGAAATGGAACAGTTATGCTTGTGTATTTTGAACAAAGAACATGCAATGTTAACACCAAACGATTCAATATTATTCAAGATAATACGAGTGATCTTCACTATCACTAGGGTTACAAAACCTTGAATCTTATGTTTCTATGACTTGTGATATGTTGTGTTTGATTAATGTTCTTAATAGTTATCTTCTAAGCACTTAATAATTCACACACTATTAGACACATATAATATCTAGTCTAAGATTTCTCTTTTATAGTCCAAGAGAGATCTTTACAATATTGTCAAGTCTAATCGAACACATGCTTTGAGAGTGTCAGTCATTAAGATACAACATGTATCTATGTTTACAACTTGTTATGAGAATATAACATAATGACTTATCACATGGGGTAAGATATTATCTATCGTGTATTGTTGACTTTAATACACATAATATATTTGAATACTTATCTACTCAGCAGCAGAATCATTCAACAGTTATCCACTTAGCAGTAGAAAGTTCTTCACCAGCAGCAGAATCATTCAGCAGTAGAATGTTTAACGCTAGCAACAGAATCAAATGCTCTAGCAGTAGAATGATACTTAAGAGTATTTCTTGAGCAGAACCCGATACTAATCTTCTTGAATATTTAATTCCCAACAGAAACAAGATCCTTTTGAGAGGAACTTGAGTAGCTAGGAGGGGTTGTGCGATGCGTCACTGGGTCTATGACGTCTTGTCTTCAATACCGGTATCATCTTTGTGATAACCGGTAGCAGATGTATTGACCCGGTTTTTGCCCTAAGTTGTCATGGAGGGCTATTTCTTTTCACCCTTCCATTAACTTTTCTTTTTAATTCTTCAACCCCTTCTTTCTCCTTTCATCACTTTACTCCTTTTTTTCGATCATACCTAAGGACTTCTAGTACTAAACTATTAGTGTTGTCCTTGGGCAGATCCCACTGGCTCTGCCAGATCATAGGCCATAAACCTTACCATAATCACCTTATTACTCCATGATTATCTTAGGTTCGTTGATCACATACCATAAAACCTTTTGTGAAAATCTCTCAAAGTGTTTTATGATTATAAAACATATTTTGATAACACTTTGAGAGTTTTGTATTTTTCAGAGATACTCCCCCTTCACATGTGCTTATAAGTTTTAAGATGAGTTTACACATGTTGCGTAGAGTTCGCACTTTTGAATTGATCGATTTTCAGCGAACATGACCGATTTGAGACACGCTTACATCACTAGTTAGAGTAGCTTGAAATTATCACCCGTCCTAGCCAAATCCAAAGAGGATCTCTCAAGACGGTACACTCAACTCAGATAAGTCCTATTCGAGACACGCTTACATCAATTGTTAGACCAGCTTAAAATTATTACCCGTCCAGGAAAAGTCTTTTCGATTATTGACAATTAAGCTTCGTCAATTCGTTGGTTATATCTGAGTCGAGCTCATCCGAACTTCCACACTTTTGTCAACAAATTTTAAACACAACTTTTCTCCCCCTTAAAAATAGCATATGATTGATATTTTTGAAACTTTGATTAAAATATGCTTTTTGAGGTCCTTAACATCACTTGGGAGATTTACCGAACAAGAACATTAGATTTTGTGAACAAAGAATTTCAAATACTCTCCCTCAACAAGTGAAATAACTTTTGAGGTTTTAAATACGAGAGAGAGTACTTGTATCTTAAACAGACTTCTGAGAAAACTTGAAAGATTTTGAGTAAATTCTGCTCAAGCTTAAGAAGCCTTCGCTCCTTTAGTCAGGATTGAGGCACTGAAGCGTACCCCTGGGTCCTTTCTTTACAAAAAACGGGTTATGCACTTGTTACGTGTACATAAGCCACTGTTTTAATACAATTTTTTTTCTTTTTAACATAACACTCCCCCTCAAATAATGTTTTACTTATTCGAGAGATAGTTTTCTTGAGCAGAATTTTGAATCATATTTTTCAAAAAATACTTTTTGAGAATTCAAGAGATGATTCTGTTCAAGGTTTTAGAAAACACAATCAAGTGTTATATTATAAAGAATGTTTAGAGTTATTACAGATATCGCTTGATTATCAGATTAGACAACAACCTTGGGAACCCATTTCAGCACGGCACCAACGGGTTTACCAAATTTTTAAATCCATTTGTAAGTTGTGTCAATCCGATAGAAAGAAGTTGAATTCCAACGAATAATGAAAAAAAATCGGTGTTTAATTTTGAAATAACATTCGTGGAATCAATGAGGATTTGAAACTCCTTTTTCTTTTGAAAATTGTTTGAGAAACCCGGTGTCTCTCATTGGAGTTTTGAAATCTGAAAAAGAAGATTTCCATTTGTTGTTGAAACTCGGTGTTTCATTTAGAGAATTTGTTTTTGTGATAAATGGAAACCTTCCGGTATTTGGAGAGTTCAAAGCAGATTCATTCTTATATTGCAGCGAATGCATTCCATATTTTGAAAAATTGAAAGGTTTTGAACGACTTTGCTTTGGTCTCCACACTTGCTTTACCGATGTAAAACAAGAGTGTAGACTTTGAAAAACTTATTTCTCATCATTTGAATCCTTTTTCAAGTTAGGCCATTTACACATTTAGCCCTTTGACCTCTCTCATTAGTTAATTTTATACTTTGAAAAACACTCATGAGAGATTGGTGCAGCAGAAATCATGAGCATCACAAGTTTTCAATGATTTGAAAATATTCAACTACATGAACGAAAGCTTTGTAACAGTTGACCATTTTTCTACCCCTCAAAATATGTTCCATAAGAAACATTTTGACAATTGTTGAAATTTTGACGAAACATATTTTGACTTTAAATTGGATGACATGTACTTGCACACAGAAAGTGCATCAGGCACAAACAAGCATACAGATGAATCATTCTAAATCTTCCTAAGTGCTCATGATTCTCATATTAACACACAAGATCACAGATTAATTCATTCTTTCACTCAAAATTTTCCGATTATTATCATGGTTTGGGGTTATGATTTGAAACTTTGCACGCATGTTAGCATCATAATGCATGAACATTGTACAAACAAATGCCCTAATAGTAGCAGCAAAGACATCGACATCTTAAACCCTAAATCACTTGATGTCAAACCTATGTTGTAACTAATCGTGCAAACACACCAATCGAGCATTCTTTAGTGTTCTCTAAAGCTATATGAACTGATTAATTAGACTAAAAACACATAAAAAAGAAATGCCCCAATCGATAATTACATAAACCCTAGTTTCTGATTATGCGTTTTTGACCGTTGAAATCATTTGAAACATTTAGGGAGCGATTAGACAACAACCATGAAGAAATTAGAAACTCACAATCGTGAAAAATGATCGAGGAAAAAAATCGTTAGTCTGAATCGTTGAGGTTTTCGATTATGTGTGATACTTTTGAGAACATTTGTGGAAACATTTATTAGTGTCACTAAGTCTAGAGTAAAGTTTGACTGTATGACACTTGCAGTCCCTGAGCCCGTTTTATTTTCCATGCAAGGTCCTGTTACCTAAGTTTAAGACTTTTTTGTACTTTCCTCATTAAAGGTTAGTTACTTTTCCATTTGAAGTCCAAACATGGTTAATTTG
The DNA here is from genome assembly GCA_021014915.2 of Artemisia tridentata subsp. tridentata. Taxonomy (NCBI): domain Eukaryota; kingdom Viridiplantae; phylum Streptophyta; class Magnoliopsida; order Asterales; family Asteraceae; genus Artemisia; species Artemisia tridentata. The sequence continues at coordinate 194,050,335 of CP139507.1, forward strand.
GGATCGTTGCAGAAAAATTTCTCTTCTCCCCCTCGAACTAGCATTTATTTTGTGAAACCTTTTTGCGCATTTTAATTCGAGAGATCATAGAACTTTTAAAAACGAGTTTTTAATATGAATGATGAAGAAACAATTTTTCTTGAAGACTTATGATAAGGTGTGCAAACTTCATGATGTTGTGAAAATTTTCTCCCCCTCAAAACATGTTCCATTTTGACAATGAAAAGCAAAATTTGTTTTAATGCAGGAACATAGTTTTGAATATAAGAATTTTTCACACGGAGAAAGAAGTTGTTGTTGTGTGTGTGTGTGTGTGTTTTTTTTTTTTTTTTTTTTTTTTTTTTTTTTTTTTTTTTTTTTTTGTATAAGTATTTACAAAGTGTTTGGTGTTTGACTTGGTCATTTTAGTTTTAGAAAATTTTCCAGATCATCTTGAGTCAAACACCATATAACAATCTGATGGACTAACTCAGCAAATCTTGTCGGAGGCAAGGCTTTGGTACATAAGTCAGCCAATTGGTATAGATTACCCACAAAGTAAAGTTCAATTGTACCCTTTTTGACCTGCTCCTTGATGAAGTGATATCTGAGAGCAATATGCTTCGACTTGGAGTGTTGAACAGTGTTGCACGAGATTTCAATTGCACTATCGGAGTTGCAGTACATCGGGATATTCTCAAATACGTAACCGTAGTCCATTAGTTGTGTTCTCATCCAGATGGCTTAAGCACAGTAGGCGGACATAGACACATATTCTTATTTTGTAGAAAACAATGATGTGCAATCCCGTTTCTTTGACTGCCAAGATACCAATTTATCACCTAGAAACTGAAGACCACCAGAAGTACTTTTGCGAGTATCTAAGCAACCTGCGTGATCATTATCTGAAAGAAGCTATTAGTCGAAAAACAGAATCCTTCGGATACCAGAGTCCCAAGTGAATGGTATTCTTTATGTATCGAAGGATCCTTTTAGCCTCACTGAGGTGTCGTTCAATTGGTCTTGACTGATAACGGGAACAAAGATAGACAACAAAGACTATGTCTGGTCAGTTAGCTGTTAGATACATGAGAAACCCAAAAATACTGCGGTATTTGGTAGGGTTAACAAGTTCCCCATGTAAATCACCATCTAGCATTGGTGGTGTGGCGGACATAAAAGTATTGTAAGTACTACAACTGGTCATGCCATGTTTCTTCAATATATCAAGAGCATATTTGGACAGACAGAGAAAGATGTCACGGGGTAATTGATGAACCTGGATTCTTTAGAAGAACTTTAGTTCACCCATCATGAACATTTCAAAATTTTGTTTCGTTAGTTTGGCTAAAACATTTGAAAACTTTTTCTTAGTTAAACCAAAAAATAATGTTAGTTAACATAAATTTGAACAATTAAAAAAATGTCCTCCCCATGACGTTGAGTAAACAACGTTGGATCCACAGATCCTTTTGTAAAAGGATTGGCTATCAAGAAAGCTGACAACTTATCATAACATGCCCATGGGGCTTGTTTGAGACCATAAAAAGCTTTCCTGAGTAGGTAGGCATGATTTGGATGCTCTGGATCAACGAATCCTTCCGAATGGCTAACATACACTTCTTCACATAGTTGACCGTTTAGAAATGTTGTCTTCACATCCATTTGATAGACGGTGATATAGTCCAGTCCACCTTTGGCCTTGAGTGTTATGGAAACCTGAGACCAGGATGGAGGCAAGGCCCTTAGAAACTTGGTGTTGCAGTCTTCATTGTCCGGCCTAGCCTGCAACTGGTTGACTCGACTCAGGATCTTATGAAATCTATCATACCCTTTGTGAATCCCTTCAGCCTCAGAGATCTTAAACTCCTGGAACTCTTGCTTGAGCATAGACTTTCTCATTTTTCTGGACTCATCATTCCCACCAAATCTGGCTTTTACAGCACGCCAGATCTCTCTAGCATCATCCAGGTGATGGAAATCACCCATATGATCCTCTGGAATGGCCTGAAGCAAAAGGGTTCTTGCCCTGGTTTCCCTTTGTACAGCAAGGTGTTCATCTGCTGTAACAGGTGGGAGTATATAGATGTTTCCATGATCATCCCTTCCAGTATTCTTCTTGTTGTTTCCCTTAAGAATCACATTCCACAGGTTGTAATCACTGTTCGTGATCCAGTATTCCATTCTCATGGCCCAGACTTCATACTCATCTTTCTTTAGTTATGGGAATTTAGCATTGTTGTTGGACACAGTGGTGACAATCTGTGTTTGGACTTGTGAGGTTTCAGTTTTGGTTGTGTGGTTGTCACCCTCATCATGATTGACTCCTTCTGCCATTGTTAAAAGGGTTTAAAGAGGTTGATTTATAAGAGCTTTTCTTCTTTATCAGAGATCCTCACCAGGCTCTGATACCACTTGTAGGATCGAGTGCTTCTAGCTTGATTGAGCTTGGTTAAACCGTTTATGTAAACACAAACAGCTTAGGAGAATCTCTAGGTGTAAGACTTGTGTCTATGCGAAAACTAAACACAAGAATATAAAGAAGAAAGTAACTAACAAGGTTTTGATCCTCTATGGATCGGTTAATGAACTAATAATGATTTTATTGATGATTGTAAAGTCGTGCAAAACTCATAGACGAGTGTTCCTTTTATACTAACAAGAAGTCCTAACCCTAACCCGTCATACAAGAAAACGTGTGAAGAGATATACATCAATCTCTTCTAAAAATAAATCTAACAAACATTCTAAACTTACGCGATAACAATTACTAATACCCGCAGTAATGACTACTATCAGCAGAAACAAAAATAAACTACCAGCAGCAATGAACTTCAGCAGGAACCGCACACTATCAGCAGGAACCAGCTTACACTACCAGCAGCAATGAGAAATCTATTATTTCCCAGAATTCCTAACAATCCTCCCCTAATCTTGAAGTTGACTAGGTTAACTTGCAAGATTCCCACTTGATAGAGCTTTAACTTCTCAGGCTTGAGGATTGCATTTGAGCAGCAGCAATAGTAAGTAACCAGCAGCAACATCCGTAACTTCCAGCAGCACCTTCTATAGTTCAGCAGCAAATGGAAATCATCTTCAAAAGAATAAGCTGGGCACCATGTCATCCACTTGATCTTGACTGCTACTATGACAAAATGTACATCAAATCACTTAAGTTTCATACTATTCTCATCACTTCCAGGTGTGTTAACTCCTGTGAGAGGTGAATCATTGAAAATTAATGGATTTGATGCCTCTTTACCAATAGCCATCACTACTGGAGTAGCCAATGTTTAGGTGTGTTAGACCATGATACATTGATAACCATTTGATTTTTAGTAAATCAGCAACTTTAAACGGATTGGACTTGTCTTTACCTGCAGCCGTTTGCTCAGGACTAGCCAATTCTTAGGTTGAAGATAACCTTTGGTGAATTGAGTACCAAGTATGGTATTCCACTGCCTTTACCACAAGCCATACACTTGTGGGCTAGCCAATTCTTTGGAAACCCCAAAGGAGTAAAATCCATGGCGAATTGAAAACCATTCAACTTTGAGTAATGAAACATCGGTGAGTTGAGAACCCTATAGTTTTGAGCAAACTATTACAGCTGTCAACAGATTTGATTATCACACCAGAGCCGTACTCTCATGGTGAGTCAACTCTTTCTTGTCTATGAGACATGGTGAGGTGATTACCATTTGATGTGTAGGTGTAAACACCAACACTGTACCTGCAAGGTGTTGCTCAAAACCATACAAGTTAGAACAACATAATATACAACATTTTTTTTTAACTAATAAGAGAAAAGAAAAAGAAAATAACAAATTATACAACAGAAAGCCTCCCCTTAGGCTTTGTCCTCCCCTCAAGCTCAGTACCTAAGGATTTACCATCCCAATATGGACCACCAAATGGTTAAACCTTGGTCCATCAAAAGCCTTGGTCAGCAGATCAGCCACATTGTCATCAGTATGAATTTTAATCACCTGAATAAGATGCTTCTCATAAGCATCTCTTATGAAATGGTGTCTAATCTCAATATGCTTTGTCCTTTGATGATAGACAGGATTTTTAACAATGCACATAGTGCTTTGGTTATCAATAAAGATCTTAGTGTTCATGAAGTTGAACCCATAATCTAACAACTGATTTTGCATCCAAAGAACTTGTCCACAGCAGCTAGCAGCAGCAACATACTCTGCCTCAGTAGAAGATGTAGCCACTATAGTCTGCTTCTTGCACTGCCAAGAAACCAACCTTCTACCCAGAAACTGACAACCCCTAGTAGTTGACTTTCTATCAAAGTTAGCCCCAGCATAATCACTGTCACTATAAGCTTCCAACACAAAAGGAGAATCTTTTGGGTACCAAAGTCCCAACTTAGGCTGTCCTTTCAAATACTTGAAGATTCTCTTGACTGCATTTAAGTTAGAAGTCAAGGGTGTAACCTGATGTCTAGAACATGCACTGACAACAAACATAATATCAGGTCTAGAAGCTGTCAAATACATGAGTGACCCAATCATGGACCTGTATAGATGAACATTAACAGCAGCATCAGGTTCATTATTGGATTTAGGCTTTGGAGGTTCAAATGGGGTTGTTGCAGTTTTCACATTTTCCATATCAAACTTCTTAAGTATGTCATAAACATACTTCTCTTGGCAGATAAAGATCCCATCTGGTTTCTGCTGAACCTGAAGACCCAAGAAGAAAGTCATTTCACCCATAGCACTCATCTCAAATTCACTCTTCATCAATTCTTCAAATTCCCTGCACCAGGCTTCATTAGTAGAACCAAAGATGATATCATCTACATAAACTTGTACCAGGATGATATCTTTGAAATTCTTCCTGATGAAAAGTGTTTTGTCTATTGCCCCTCTTCTGTTACCATGTTTTAGCAAAAATGCAGATAACCTTGCATACCAAGCCCTTGGTGCTTGATGAAGACCATAAAGTGCCTTTACCACTTTGTAAACCAAATCAGGATTCTGAGGATCCACAAATCCCTTTGGTTGAGTAACATAAACCTCTTCTTCAATCCTTCCATACAAAAAGGCACTCTTCACATCCATCTGATACACTAAAAACCCCATGAATGAGGCAAAAGCTAAGAACAGTCTGATGGCTTCAACTCTTGCCACTGGTGCAAACACTTCATCATAATCAATCCCCTCTTCTTGTCTATGTCCTTGAGCCACCAACCTAGCTTTATTCCGAACCACAATTCCCCTAGCACCCCTTTTATTTTTGAGAATCCATTTAGTTCCAATAGCATGCTTTCCTGCAGGCAAAGATACCAACTTCCATACTTTCTGATTCTGGAACTGCTGCATTTCCTCTTACATAGTCTCAACCCAATCAGAATTATCAAGAGCTTGGGCTATACTACTTGGTTCAATTTGGTATAAGAAACAAGTATAGAGGCAATGTAGGTAATCAGTATGATTGCTCCTTAACTGATCCTGGATATAACTGAGAAAAGCAGATTCTCCAAACTTGGGTTGATGTAACTTGCTTCTTGTCTGAACAGGGGAATTTAGATCTCCAATGATCAAGGACTGAGGATGAACTATATTGATCCTCTTGGTAACAATGGGATTGACATCAATTGTGGATGCCTGATTAGTAATGGAGGGGTTGAAGTCATCATCATATGAGGAAGAAGTGAAAATGCCTGTTCTGGATTGATGATGAGGATCTTCCAGCTTGTCTTTTGAAGAGAATGAATTTCCAAGGTCAGAAGGGATTGGAAATCTTTCAGGGGAGTTATCAATACCCAGTGAGTCAACAGGTGGAGTAGACACAGGAACACCAGGAGTGGAGACATCAGCAGAATCATTAGAAAGACCAGCTGGAACAGATTCACTACCAGCAGAATTGGTAGCAGCAGGAATAGGAATACCACTAGCAGAATTCAGTTACCTTCTAACTTCAGCTTCAGCATTTCTCAGAATCTCCTCTGTCTCTTTAGAAAACCTAGAACCAAACATTTCAGCAGCTTTCTTGCCATTATACTCTTGTCTTTGAAGCCTAGCAAGATCTTCTGCAAAACTTGAATCACTTCCAGCCATATCAGAAGTATCTTTGAGCTCTGAACCTGAAATGTTGTTAGAGGGAAAAGAAGGAACAACTATAGGTCATTCATCACTCTCTGCATCAGAATCATCATCTGAGGTACCTGCATTGTTAGTTTGAGAAACATGTGTACCAACAGATTGATTTGCTTTGAATCTAGTATAACCTAAGGTATCTGCCAGATAATCTAGGTCAAAGAACCACTCTGGACTTGCACCCTGTAAATTAGGTTTATCCTCAAGATATCTTAAGTTGAGAGTCTCTTCTATCCTCTTAGTAGACAGATTATATACCCTATAGGCTTTACTATGAGCAGAATACCCAACAATAAACCCCTCATCAGCCTTCCTATCAAACTTGCCTAGAAGATCACTAGTGTTCAATATAGTGACATGACATCCAAAAGGTTTAAGATAGCTAATGTTTGGAACTTTCCGAGACAAAAGCTCATAAGGTGTTTTATTATGAGGTTTAGTAATGGATACCCTATTCAGCACATAACAAGCAGTACAGACTGCTTCAGTCCAAAACATAGTGGGCATCTTAGAGTCAGCTAACATAGACCTAGCTGCTTCTATAAGGGTTCTATTTTTCCTTTCTGCAACCCCATTTTGTTGTGGGGTTCTGGCATTACTATAGTCCCTTTTTATCCCCTTACTCCCACAAAGTTCAATTACATTTGAATTCTTAAACTCTGTTCCATTATCACACCTTATTGACTTAACCTTTTTACTTAGCTGATTTTCTATTAAGGTAATAAAGTCCCTAATAACTGGATAAGTTTCATCTTTAGTACCCAAAAAGAAAGTCCAAGAAAACCTGCTAAAATCATCTGTAATTACCAGGCAGTAGTACTTCTGGTCAATACTTCTGATAGAAGTAGGACCAAAGAAATCCATATGAAGAAGCTGCAGAGTCTCAGTGATGGTGCTCACAGCTGTGATTGCCTTGTATGAAGCTTTGTGTTGCTTTCCTTTGTTGCACGCAACACAATTGTGTTCATTGGAGAAGGTCTTGAGAGGGAGTCCTTGGACCAAACCATTCTTAGCCAGCTTGTTAATCGTCTTGAAATTCACATGAGCCATTCTTCTGTGCCACTTATTAGATTCATCCACAGAAGCTTTTGCCACCAAACAAGCAAGTGAACCCTCAGGCTGAACATCACTTAGATTGAAACTGTAAAGGTTGTAAGTCCTTGGAACTTTGAGTTCAACCTGACTTTCATCAGGCAACTTGAAGTCTTTGGACAACACAAAGCAATCAGTCTCAGTAAAGAGAACACTGTTCTTCTTGTCACAAATTTGTGAGACGGAGAACAAATTAAAGTTTTGGAGTTCTTTCACATAAAGCACATCTTCAAATTCCAGTTTGGTTGTTTTGATAGTTCCCTTCCCAGTAATTTTTCCATCTCCTCCTCCAAATGTCACAGAACCTCCATTTAAGGGCACAACGTCATGCAGTCTCTCTAAATTTCCTGTCATACTCCTGGAACATCCGCTGTCAACAATGCCTACATCTTTACTTCTAAAAAGAAATTCCTGATACAAAGAATATATTCACAACATTAGATACAAGGGAGACCCAAGCCATTGCTGACTTGAGCCTGCCTAGTGGATCAATTAAGTATTAAACCATAGAGATTGATGAGATCCACCATTGTTCTTGGACCCCATACTCATATATTGGTTATTATTTCTCCAAGAACAACCTGCTGAGGACTTAACAGCAGTTTCCCTTCTTGCCCCTCCCATGTGCATGGTGTCAAAATAAGCAGGCGTCATATCATATTGAAAGTAAGTGCTAGTAGGTCTGTAGAAAGATCCAGCAGTATTTATTCTCCAATCAGCAGAATTATAGTTTCCAGCTGGAATATGCTGACCAGTCAAGTTTGCCTTACCAGCAGCAATATGCTTACCAGCAGGAATGGACTTGCCAGCAGAAACAGTCTTACCCAAGGTTATCAGGATCGGGATCCTACCTAGGATCGTTTTCGGCTTTGCAAGATCGGGATCGTAGGATCGGATCCTACCTAGGATTGTTTTTGGCTTTTCTTTTACATATGTATACAAACCATTTTTAAAAACCTTCCTCTCAAAAAAAGTAAAAAAAAGTAAAAAAAAAAAAAAAAAAATAGGATCGGATCGTTCACGATCCTACGATCCTACGAGCGATCCCACGATCCTGTAACGATCCTACCTGAAAAAAGGGTTACCAACAGGATCGGATTGTTCATGATCCTACGATCCTACGAGCGATCCCACGATCCTGTAACGATCCTACCTGAATTACGATCCCGTAACGATCCTGATCGTTTTGTGTGTGTAGGATCGTAGGATCGTACGATCCTACGAGCAGGATCGCGATCCTGACAACCTTGGTCTTACCAGCAGGAACTGGCTTACCAGCAGCAACAGAAGCTCTACAAGAGTTTATTCTTGCTGCTTGTGGAATATATGGGGGAATATTATTGACATTGCTCCACACAGACCTATTTTGACAACCATATATACCCATCTTTTTCTCATAAAAGTCACAATCTTTAATAAGATGATCATAACTACGACACACAAAGCAAGATTTCTTTTTAGGGGACTTTTTCTTAACATTATCTTTCTCATTGCAACCAGAAGTATTCAAACCAACACATGAAACAAAATTATCCTTAACAAAATTAAAACCACAACCATAACTGTTTGAAACAAAACCAAAACTAGAAACATTATTGTTTTTAACATTATCAAAAGAAACATCTTCAGCTGCAGCTCTTTGGAATTCATCAGTAGCCACTTTTGAAGACAGATCTTCTGATTTTATTGAAGCTGACTTCTCACTTGATCCGCATGTGGCATAGTCATCAGTCTTGATTTCTGCAGATTTGTCACTGTAAGAACAAGAGACAAATTCATTAGAGTCACAATCAAGATCAGGCAAGTTCCTTGCCTTTTTGCCATAAGTCATTTGTGAATCATCAAAGTCAACATAGGGGTCTGCAGGTTTAAATGTTCCAGTTATGGGTGGAGGAACTGCATTCATTCCTCCCTCCTTTACATACTTTACAGGTTTTCTATAATCTACAGGTTCAGGGTCAAAAATACTATACTCATTAGGGTCATAAACTTGATTTGGCCCTATCAGATCACCATACCCTAAACCTCTTTTAGTTTTTATAGACATAGAACTATCGACTAACTTGTTTAGGTTTTTAGATGAATCTTTCCATTTATCAAACCTAGCCAAGGAATTGTCTAGTTTAGTCTGCAAATCCTATTTTTCTAACACCACATTAGCTTTTTCTCTTTCAGAATGTTTGAACTCATTAGTGGTGTTTTGTAAATCTCTTTCCAAAACTCTTATTTTTTCTTCATATGCTAACTGTTGTTTTTGATACCAGACTTTTTGTTGTTCTAATGTGTTAACAGCATTTTTATAAGCCTGGACTTGTATAAAGTAATCCTTATATTGACACTCTATATCATCAAATTCTTGTTTCAGTTTAGCATATTTAAGTTCACAACCAAATGGTTAGTTTTGTACCTGAGATGGATGACCCATCATTCCAAGTTGACCAGCCACTTGTTTCTTCTCATCATATCCAGCTATCATCCCATAGACATTCTCTGCTCCTCTTGCAACAGCTTTCTCATGATGTTCCCAGTCCACTATCGAATCCACAGATACCAAGGCCTTGGGATCCTCTGATTCCAACTCTTGAATTTTGAAAGCAGAATACTTGTCTTTATCATCCACCTTCTTATCTGTACATTCCCTGGCAAAGTGACCTGGTTGAGAACATTTGTAGCACCTCACCTTTCTTCTGTCAAACCTTGCAGCCTCCTGTCCATCAAAGTTAATCCTCCTTCCTGCCTTCTTTTCAAACCTATTGACTTTCAATGACAGCATAGCCATCTGCCATTTTATGTCCATTTCTTCTAGATCGAATTGATCCACCTGATTAAAATCTTCATAAGCAATTTGCTGTTGTGGTGTACTCTCAGCAACAAATGAATGAAACACTTCCACTAGAAGATTATCATATCTGGTTTGAGCTTTTGGTGTGGCAGGTGAGTAGGAAAGTGATGATGATGATGGTGTTGGACTGTCTCCATATGTCCCTTTGTTAGTACTAGAGGTACTAACAAATGCACTATGGGTTGGAGTTGGAGATGAATAGGTGGAATACCCTTTTATATCAATTTCAAGGGTTTTCAGCTTGTTGTACAGATCATCAAAACTCATATAGTCCAGTCCACCTTTGGCCTTGAGTGTTATGGAAACCTGAGACCAGGATGGAGGCAAGGCCCTTAGAAACTTGGTGTTGCAGTCTTCATTGTTTGGCCTAGCCTGCAACTGGTTGAGTTGACTCAGGATCTTGTGAAATCTATCATACCCTTTGTGAATCCCTTCAGCCTCAGAGATTTTAAACTCCTGGAACTCTTGCTTGAGCATAGACTTTCTCATTTTTCTAGACTCATCATTCCCACCAAATCTGGCTTTTACAGCACGCCAGATCTCTCTAGCATCATCCAGGTGATGTAAATCACCCATATGATCCTGTGGAATGGCCTGAAGCAAAAGGGTTCTTGCCCTGGTTTCCCTTTGTACAGCAAGGTATTCATCTGCTGTAACAGGTGGGAGTATATAGATGTTTCCATGATCATCCCTTCCAGTATTCTTGTTGTTGTTTCCCTTAAGAATCACATTCCACAGGTTGTAATCACTGTTCGTGATCCAGTATTCCATTCTCATGGCCCAGACTTCATACTCATCTTTCTTTAGGTATGGGAATTTAGCATTGTTGTTGGACACAGTGGTGACAATCTGTGTTTGGACTTGTGAGGTTTCAGTTTTGGTTATGTGGTTGTCACCCTCATCATGATTGACTCCTTCTGCCATTGTTAAAAGGGTTTAAAGAGGTTGATTTATAAGAGCTTTTCTTCTTTATCAGAGATCCTCACCAGGTTCTGATACCACTTGTAGGATCGAGTGCTTCTAGCTTGATTGAGCTTGGTAAAATCGTTTATGTAAACACAAACAGCTTAGGAGAATCTCTAGGTGTAAGACTTGTGTCTATGCGGAAACTAAACACAAGAATATAAAGAAGAAAGTAACTAACAAGGTTTTGATCCTCTATGGATCGGTTAATGAACTAATAATGATTTTATTGATGATTGTAAATTCGTGCAAAACTCATAGACGAGTGTTCCTTTTATACTAACAAGAAGTCCTAACCCTAACCAGTCATCCAAGAAAACGTGTGAAGAGATATACATCAATCACTTCTAAAAATAAATCTAACAAACATTCTAAACTTACGGGATAACAATTACTAATACCCGCAGTAATGACTACTATCAGCAGAAACAAAAATAAACTACCAGCAGCAATGAACTTCAGCAGGAACCGCACACTATCAGCAGGAACCAGCTTACACTACCAGCAGCAATGAGAAATCTATTATTTCTCAGAATTCCTAACATCATGACTGGAGCTGAGGGGTTACCAATAATGTTTACTAAATGGTGATCTTTTGTCCAAGTTTGTGCCAAAGGGTGATGTTGGTAGAACGTTTGCATATTAGACGGATCCAAATTGCGTGAAGACGACTGTAAAATATCTGGAACAATTGGAGCCGGAGCAAATGGATTGAAGAAAGCATTGCCATCATAATCTGCAAGTGCGGTTACTTGTTGGTTTTGCTGATCATCAGTTGTCTCATTGTTGTTGGAAGCAGTTTGTTCTTCTGTCCTTGGAGAGCTAATTGGAGGTGCATATATAGCAACGGTTGTTGTTGTTGGTTCAGATGTATCTGGAATTAGAATATTATCAGGTTGTGCAGCGGAAACATTCGATACAGCTGGAGCACGACATTCAAGAGTCTCATTAAACAGTGAAGAGAACAAGGTTTCCAATTGTTGACGATTAAGTTCCAATGGTGGTGCAGCTGAATGATCAAGAAAATTTAGACGGTTGGTTGCGGGTCCTAAGTTGTTTTGCTCAGAAGCCATAGCTGTAAGCTCGGGTCCGAGACTGAGTTGTTCTGAAGCCATTGCTATTAAATCTGTAAATAAAGTAGGAGGGGACAAGATAGAAAACATGGATCCCCAAGTGTAACTGACTTCCAGATGCTAGAAGCATAAAGTTGTAGTGTCAATTATCTTGTTGACACTCGAACACACTATTTTAGTGATTTCCTTTCTCGCCTCAGGGATAGAGTCGGTGTAGAGTCGGTGTCCCCAAGTTTGATGGTTTTGTAAACTTAGTATCCACACTCTGGCAAGTCAATCTTCTTAATTTGTTTTGCAATGCAGCATGTGCAAACACCTTTGCTTGAATTTGACCTTTTAAAAGCTCATTTTTCTTAACTAATGTATCCATACATTTACTTTGTTCATTCAAAAATTGACCATTGTTGCCCAAAGTTAGAGATTCGTTTTGCAATTTAAGTTCAAGTGAGATGCAATGTGCCTCTAGTTTTGAAAAATCTTTTTGAAACTGGGCAATGGTCTTTTTGAGACAAGTATTTTCAAACTCGAGAGTTTGGTTTGATGGTACATTTATTTTGTTTTCATTTAATGGATCAGACAAAGGTTGTTTGACAAGATGTTGGTCAACATTCTGATTAACCCTTTCTTCATTTCTGAATTCAGGTTGTTCAGTAAGTTGGTGATCATGATCAGATATATTATTATTGACAATGGATTGTACCTCAGCCATTGGCTCTTTGTCAAATATGGGCTCTGTGTCATAGGTGGGACTGATATCTTCACAATCAGCATCTGTATCATTCCTCGATCTGCTGCTGTCATCCTGTTTTTCCAATGCTTTAACCTCATTGCTCGCATTATCGACATTTGCTGTAACATCCCGCCTACTCAGACCACAATATTGTCCGCTTTGCCCGCAGGCTCACGGCTTTGTTTTTGTGGCCTCATTTGAAGACTTCCCGGCAGGTCACCCAAGCCAGTACTACTCTCACATGAGCACGCTTAACTGCCAGTTCCTAAGAACCCCACTCGCAGTAGACCACAAAACGCGTTGTGTCATTGTAAGGCGAATGTTATCTTATGAACCCAACATCTCTCCAGGCCACAGCCGATGTAGGATTTGCCTAGGGTGTTACAATCACCCCCCCTTAGGGACTCATCGTCCTCGATGAGGTTTGCCCCACCATCCTGAACGGCTCTGGAGTGGCTTTGATACCACCTGTAACATCCCGCCTACTCAGACCACAATATTGTCCGCTTTGCCCGCAGGCTCACGGCTTTGTTTTTGTGGCCTCATTTGAAGACTTCCCGGCAGGTCACCCAAGCCAGTACTACTCTCACATGAGCACGCTTAACTGCCAGTTCCTAAGAACCCCACTCGCAGTAGACCACAAAACGCGTTGTGTCATTGTAAGGCGAATGTTATCTTATGAACCCAACATCTCTCCAGGCCACAGCCGATGTAGAATTTGCCTAGGGTGTTACATTTGCTATATTATCAGCATTCCCAATAAAACTCTGAGCATTCCTTCCTTGTACATCAACTTTTTCACCTTGCACGACTACTCGATTTCGGGAATTAGATGAAGTCTAGCTCTTTAAATTCTTAATTTGTGAGTACATCTTAGTTAGTAACATCATTCCTTTGTTTATTATCACAAACGGATTGTAACACCCCCAATTTCGTGATATGCAGTGGAATTCAAACTGGGTGTTACTTCATGGCACAACAGTTATAACAATAGAAAACGAATTCTAATTGAGACGTTAAAAAAGATTTATCATTCGAATTATATAAATATCAGAGTTTACAAAAATGAGGTCCCAGTAGTTTCACGGTTTACAAATTACATTAAAAGAGTTTTCGAATGATAATAAAATTTATAGCCTTCTTGATGTATCTGTGCTCCTCCGTGCCAGCCTTGTTCATTATGGACCTGAGATAAACATGCTAAAGTGTTAACACAAAGGTTGGTGAGTTTATAGAGTTTGAAGAAATAATTGTGAAAACTTTGTAGAAATCATCATGGCAAGTATATGTAAATACTAATGTAGTTCTTAAAACATTCAAGTGTATAACTATTGTACAAAATACAATATCATATATAGGTAGTGTTTCTGTTACTCTTAATTGGACCAAGTCCTTTTTGAATTGTAATTGGACCATGTCCTGCTTGAATCGTAATTGGACCAAGTCCTGTTTGAATCGTAGTTGGACCAAGTCCTGTTTGATTCGTAATTGAACCAAGTCCTGTTTGAATCGTAATTTGACCAAGTCCTGTTTGTTTCGTAGTTGGACCAAGTCCTATTTGAATCGTAGTTGGACCAAGTCCTGTTTGTTGGACCAAATCCTGTTTGTTGGACCAAGTCCTATTTGTATCATTGATCTGTGTATGGGTTACGTTGTTATCCACCCTAAAGCGTTGAACATTGTTTGTTATTGCACTATCCTTATGAAAACCAAAATGTAGATCTTGTACTAATAGAAATTGGAATAGTTGTTGCAATCATAGCCAAGTAGGTAACCTGTTGTTGTACCTAGTGTTCTCAAATGTTTGCTGCGTTTGTTTGCTCTTACTAAGTCAACTTAATAGTTACATTAATCCCGATAGATCTGACCAATAATATTCGTACTTACTACGCATAGTGCTTAATGGTCCATGATATAGAAACTCTAAGTATGGCAATAATGTTATCTAACATAAATAAATATTTAGTCCAGATAAAACATACACTATGCAAATAATCATGTTTAAAAGTAGTTGAGCATGTATCTCCCCCAAAGTATTTATAAAACAAGTATAAAAGAGGGGCTATGACTCACCGTGAGTTGGATGATGTTCAAGGATATAATGAAATCGCTAGATAAGCCGAGAAAACCTTTATGTGCAACCTAGAATAATTGTTGAAACTTAGGTTTGAAATACTGTCTAAGAAAACATAAATGAGCCTATATATGTCCTTATATTGATCATGATGTAGTACTTGGTAGTTTGTGTATGACGTTTTATAGAAATGGTTTATGCAATATTTTTAGGTTAGATATCTCGTACTACCTTTCGGGCCATCATAATCCAGAGGTCATGTAGTAAACATTCGAGGAGCTAGGACACTTTAAATCGTCAATCCAGCAACTCGTCGATCCGTTTACCCTAATGAAACCCCTTACATGAAGCTCCCTCGTTTTGTAGTACTCGATTATAGAAAACATAAGTTTTGTTTGTTTGATTACATGACATATAAGTTAATTGGTTGCATGGTTTGCAATATAAGTTTGGTCATAATCCGCAAGTGAGTTTGGGTAAATCTAAATGTCTAATGAAAGTTATATGGTACTTGATTTAGTGTAAGTAAATTAAATGGTTTTATAAGTTCTCGTCGTTTTACAAAAGTTACTATTCCGAAGGTAAAATAAACTTAGGAAAGTTTATTTTGAATGAAGATTGTTATTTTATGAAGTTCATTATGTTTAGTGAGTAATTAGTTTTGAAAATCACATGGTTCTTAATTACTTGACAAGTGAAAAACTAATCTTTTGACGCCAAAAAACTGTTTTACATTTTGAGGCAGAAAACTGCCTTTGTTTGGTGTTTTAACTTTTTGATGAATCGGACCAGAAGTGCATCTAAAATTTTCCAGATCTGGGCAGTGAGCTTGTTGGCAGTTTTTAGGTTTTAAGTTTCGCTAACTTCTTTTTAGTATAACTTTTGACTCGTTTATTCGTTTTAGGTTATTCAAATTGCTACGTTTTCCTTGTAAAATCCTCTTTAACAGTAAGTAATTTCCCAAGGGCATGGGTATTTAGTTTGGTCGTGTTTTATAGCATAAAATCACTAATTTCACTTGTTTACTTTCATAAGACAACATATAAGTTCAAACTTGATTTTTAAGGATTTGTACATCATATGATCAATATAACTAGACATATATAGCATAGATTAAACATATTTAGGACATAACATGTATGAAATCATAGAATGATGGTGGTGATTATGTGCTTACAACTTTTGGCCTAACAAAAGGGAAATCAAGTATCAAGAACTAGGACAAGGATTTAGAGCTCTCCTCTCTTGGATTTCTTCACTACTCTTGTATGATCAAGGTTGTGCTAGGGCTTGTGAAAGACTTTGATAAGTCCTTGGTGACTTGAGTGGATTTAAACTCAAGAGAATCACCAAAGAATGCAAAGGACTTGATGTGGTGAACTTGGAGCTTGAAACTTGAAGTAATACTTGAAGTTGGAAATCAAATGGAGAGTGTTTGTGTGTGTGAGGTTGTGAATGACCAAGAAGAGGCAAAGAGGAGGTTTATATAGCCTTGGTTTAGTCAAAGGATGTGCATAATAATTTACTTAGTTAAAGGAGGTGCAAGTGTAAGACTTATAGATATTTAGGAAGCTTAGTAAGGAAGTTTGGACACATGGAATGATCATAAATCATCAAGGATTTATCACAAGCCAAAAAGGCTTGTGACTAGCCATATATGTCATTCATATGCTTATCTTGGATGACTAGATAGGTTTTTGATATTATCTTGCTTTTACGGAGGTAGTTTTGTCCCCGTAATCGCTAACGGTAAGTCGTAAAGTCACGAAACTTAAAACCAGATATCCTAAAAATATAAAACTTATAAAAATGTTAAAACTTATCAATATAATCTATATTAATATATAAAATGAGTGATAAGTTTCATCGGGTTGCTTAAACGTTGTAAAAACCTAAAACTGTAGGCTTAAAACGCGTAAAACGCAAAATCAGAAAATGTAAAATTCCAAAACTCTTGAAAATATCGTAAGATGTGAAAAACATATATTTCTCTTGTTTGTAATGTTGTATGGACATATCGGGAAGCCTAAATCTCGTTTAAACCTAAACGTTCATCTCAGACACGATTTTGTGAAACTTTCAAAAATGACCCGACGAGTGTTAAACTCTCGTGTTATCATGAAAATAGGTTAACTTATAAGAATGTAGAATAAAAATTCCAGGAGTGAATAGTAAATGTGAATAGTAAAAGTGAATAGTAAAAAAATAGTAACCCGAAAATGCGAATTGTTACAGTACCTACTCCTTAAAAGGAATTCTGTCACGGAATTCAGTGCGTGTTATCTGGTGGTGAGGAGTCTAGGAAATGTTTTGGGTAGTTTCAGGATAAAGGATGTATCGTACAGTATCTAAGTCAACAAGAGTTTGAAAGAAACGTAATACTGTGAAATTTTACATAATAACTTATCTTGTTCTGGTATTTCTCTATCCTCCATGAAATCTTATAATGGGTTTAGATAATGATGTGGTATGTTGATGAATAGAAGAGTATAGTGTATTCTTACCATTATTATTGGGTAGAGATGTCAAGTTTGCTTTAAAAATCTTAAAGATATTTTAAAGGTTTATGACGGAATGATATCCTTAGGACCTAAACAGGCTAGTATTTTTTTTTAAGGAATAAAGAGAAGAATCGATGACTATTCCAAGATAGTATTTCGGATTATCTCATAAATGAAAACTTTCAAGAACGAAATTAGGTAGTACAAATAAGATCTTAAGATCTTGCTGAGTGGTAAGATACTATCGTGTCTCTAGATCTTTTTAGTGAATTCTGATGATTATCGGGTTCAAGTTCATACTTATGTTATTTTGGATATAAATAAGCCCATTCATTTATAATTCATTTACATAAAGAAGCGTCCCAATTCATGTAAGTAAGAAATTATAAACTTATGGTTCGGTGATTTACAATTTCTTTATTTAAATAAAAAGGCGTCCCAATCCATTCAAATAAGGACATTATAAATCATCCTACTTAAGAATTCCCGACACAACACTCATACTTAACAGGTGAGTTATAGAGTGGTGTAGTACGAGATGACGTAGGGGTTCCGAGAGTACGGAATGAATATTCACACTCATCTTCGAAGATGGAGAGTAAGATAATCGGGGGAAATTGACATAATGTTCAAAATAGTTGGTGAGTACACAATTGTGCAACTCACAATGTCTGGGAAGTAAATTAGACCATTGTGTAACTTACAATGTCTGAGTAATGATTAAGACCATTGTATCACACAATGTCTGAGAAGTAGTTGAGACCATTGTAACCAGTAACAATGTCTTGAGAAAGTTTTGTAATCCTAAAATGCACGAGTAGATACATGATTGGGAAAATATGGTTGTGTCAAAATGCCCTGAAATAGGAATACGCTGATATGTTTAGTACATCGTTTATATAAAATGATCGAAAGTGTATCAAGTGTGTAAATATCAATATACTAGTATGTTCATGTAGCATAAAATGTCTAAAAATCAGATAATCGTCAGGAGGATGGAAGGCACGGAGAGCGAAAGGCTATAAAATATTTTTGTGATAAAGCAGTTATAGTTTAGGTCTCAATTAGACCCGTTTCTCTATAACTATAGCTCTGATACCAATCTGTAACACCCCAAATTTTGTGATACACAGCGGAATTCAAACTGGGTGTTACTTCATGGCACAACAATTATAACAATAGAAAATGAACTCTAATTGAGTCGTTTTAAAAGATTTATCATTCGAATTATATAAATATCATAGTTTACAAAAATGAGGTCCTAGTAGTTTCACGGTTTACAAATTACTTTAAAAGAGTTTTCAAATGATAATAAAATTTATAGCCTTCTTGATATGTCCGTGCTCCTCCGTGCCAGCCTCGTTCATATTGGATCTGAGATAAACATGCTAAAGTGTCAACACAAAGGTTGGTGAGTTCATAGAGTTTGTAGAAATAATTGTGAAAACTTTGTAGAAATCATCATGGCAAGTATATGTAAATACTAATGTAGTTCTTAAAACTTTCAAGTGTATAACTATTGTACTAAATACAATATCATATATATGTAGTGTTTCTGTTACTCTAAATTGGACAAAGTCCTGTTTGAATCGTAATTGGACCAAGTCCTGTTTGAATCATAGTTGGACCAAGTCCTGTTTGATTCGTAATTGAATCAACTCCTGTTTGAATCGTAATTGGACCAAGTCCTGTTTGTTTCATAGTTGGAAAAAGTCCTGTTTGAATCGTAGTTAGACCAAGTCCTGTTTGTTGGACCAAGTCCTATTTGTATCGTTGTTCTGTGTATGGGTTACGTTGTTATCCACCCCAAAGCGTTGAACATTGTTTGTTATTGCACTATCTTTATGAAAACCAAAACGTAAATCTCGTACTAATAGAAATTGGAATAGTTGTTGCAATCATAGCCTAGTAGTTAATCTGTTGTTGTACCTTGTGTTCTCAAATGTTTGTTGCGTTTGTTTGCTCTAACAGAGTCAACTTAATGGTTACATTAATCCCGATAGATCTAACCATTATATTCGTACTTACTATGCATAGTGCTTAATGGTCTATGATATAGAAACTCTAAGTATGACAATAATGTTATCTAAGATAAATAAATAATTAGTTCAGATAAAACATACAGTATGCAAATAATCATGTTTAAAAGTAGTTGAGCATGTATCTCCCAATAGTATTTATAAAACAAGTATAAAAGCGGGGCTATGACTCACCGTGATTTGGATGATGTTCAAGGATATAACGAAATCGTTGGATAAGCTAGGAAAACCTCTACATGCAACCTAGAATAATTGTTGCAACTTAGGTTTGGAATAATTTCTAAGAAAACATAAATGAGCCTATATATGTCCTTATATTGATAATGATGTAATACTTGGTAGTTTGTGTATGTCGTTTCATAGAAACGGTTTATGCAATATTTTTAGTTTAGATATCTCGTACTACCGTTCGGGACATCATAATCCAGAGGTCATGTAGTAAACGTTAGAGGAGCTAGGACACTTTAAATCGTCAATCCAGCAACTCGTCGATCCGCTTACCCAAATGAAATACCTCACCTGAAGCTCCCTAGTTTTGTAATACTCGATTATGGAAAACATAAGTTTTGTTTGTTTGATTACGTGACATATAAGTTAATTGGTTACATGGTTTGTAAAATAAGTTTGGTCATAATCCGCAAGTGAGTTTGGGTAAATCTAAATGTATAATGAAAGTTATATGGTACTTGATTTAGTGTAAGTAAATTAAATGGTTTTATAAGTTCTCGTCGTTTTACAAAAGTTACTATTCCGAAGGTAAAATAAACTTAGGAAAGTTTATTTTGAATGAAGATTGTTATTTTATGAAGTTCATTATGTTTAGTGAGTAATTAGTTTTGAAAATCACATGGTTCTTAATTACTTGACAAGTGAAAAACTAAACTTTTGACGCCGAAAAACTGTTTTACATTTTGAGGCAGAAAACTGCCTTTGTTTGGTGTTTTAACTTTTTGATGAATCGGACTAGAAGTGCCTCTAAAATTTTCCAGATTTGGGCAGTGAGCTTGTTGGCAGTTTTTAGGTTCTAAGTTTCGCTAACTTCTTTTTATTATAACTTTTGACTCGTTTATTTGTTTCGGGTGATTCAAATTGCTACGTTTTCCTTGTAAAATCCTCTTTAACAGTAAGTAATTTCCCTAGGTCATGGGTATTTAGTTTGGTCGTGTTTCATAGTATAAAATCACTAATTTCACTTGTTTACTTTCATAAGACAACATATAAGTTCAAACATTATTTTTAAGGATTTGTACATCATATGATCAATATAACTAGACATATATAGCATAGATTAAACAAATTTACGACATAACAAGTATGAAATCATAGAATGATGGTGGTGATTATGTGCTTACAACTTTTGGCCTAACAAAAGGGAAATCAAGAATCAAGAACTAGGACAAGGATTTAGAGCTCTTCTCTCTTCGATTTTTTCTCTCTTGGATTTCTTCACTACTCTTGGAATGTTTATAAATCATCAAGGCTTTATCACAAGCCAACAAGGCTTGTGACTAGCCATATATGTCATTCATATGCTTATCTTGGATGACTAGATAGGTTTTTGATATTATCTTGCTTTTACGGAGGTAGTTTTGTCCTGGTAATCGCTAACGGTACGTCGTAAAGTCACGAAACTTAAAACCGGGTACCCTAAAAATATAAAACTTATAAAAATGTTATAACTTATCAATATACTCTATATTAATATATAAAATGAGTGATAAGGTTAATCGGGTTGCTTAGACGTCGTAAAAACCTAAAACCGTAGGCTTAAAATGCGTAAAACGCAAAATCGGAAAATGTAAAATTTCAAAACTCTTGAAAATGTCGTAAGATGTGAAAAACATATATTTCTCTTGTTTGTAATGTTGTATGGACATATCGGGATGCCTAAATCTCGTTTTAACCCAGACGTTAATCTCAGACACGGTTTTGTGAAACTTGCAAAAATGACCCGACGAGTGTCAAACTCTCGTGTTATCATGAAAATAGGTTAACTTATAAGAATGTAGAGTAAAAATTTTGGGAGTGAATAGTGAATGTGAATAGTAACCCAAAAATGCGAATTGTTACACGGATCTTCAGGATCATCAGTAGCTTGTGTAAAGTACATTTGTTCTTGAGATCCTTGAAAAGCAAAGTTTGGTGATGAAGGATTTGATGAAGCTTTTTATATGTTGTTGGCAGGTGTGGAGATTTGTGACATCTTTTCATTCATTTGCGATTTTGATTTATACGTTTCTCCCCCTGATTGTTGCGATGTCATCTGAAGAATCAAAATATGTTTAAATCGATTTGTCAAATGAATCTTGTTCAACCTTTCACGATTTCACAATAACTGACAAGGTAGTTATATCCACACGAATCCAAAAATTCAACCCAAAATAACACACAATCTCGGATTATTGAAGCTTGGATAAAACCGTAGTCCAAAATTAATAACTCAAATATTACTACAACCAAAAAAAATTCACCCTTAATAAAAAAAATTCGTTCCATGAATTATAGCAAACAAACAGCCCAATGGTGGTAAAACACAAAAAGCGTCCCTTGTTGGATGCACAACCCACGAGCCTAAAATAATTCGTCCTTGTTGGATTGACAGCCCAATCGAGTAAACAAGGGCCCAACAACACTTTAACCCTAATAACCAAACTTATATATAAGACCACCAAATCACACACTACCCTAATTTCACTTTCACTTAAGCTAACCCTAATAAAAAATGACGCAGCCACCACAATCTTGTTCTTAATCAGACGCCACAAAAAGAATAAAATCATCCCTTGTGATAATTAAATCAATCCGAACACAAACAAATACAACTCTTAGATTCTTGTTCAACTTTGTAACCGACCCCAAGCAATCTCTCCTTATCCAAAGCTAATGAAGACCATGAGTGAAGAATCAAACTGACCACCCTTGTGTCTTTGACTTCAAGATCTTTTATGAGGCTTATGGTAGGTTTACACATGTTTTGTTTTGCTTTTTCTGTTAACGACTTAAAGAATTAATCTTAACCGATTTGTTATGGTTATTTCTTATTTAAAAGTCGCATATTAAGAAAGGAGCTTTGCTTCTGACGGATCAATGATGTTTAATCTTTTGTTTGTTAAGATCTTTAAGATCTTTTAATCTCTTATGATAGATGAAAGGAATCACTGAGATCTTGCTTGGTCTTTATCGAGTCTTGTTGTTTGGTCCTTTTCTTTTTCGTTCAACGAACTAAAGAAATAATGAAACAATTTGGTTTTGTTATTTTCTTTGAAAGGGTTCGAATATTAAATAAAAGCATGTGCTTCTCACGGATATGTGATGATATCTTTGTTCACTCGCTAAAGTCTCAAAAAAATTGGGATTATGTGAACACGAACTGAGATCCTTGTTTTACTCGTGTAGTTAGTAACAGTGAGATGGATAGATGTTGTTTTGGATCTTGTTGTTTACGGATTGGATTTATGGTGTTGTTATGACAGTGAAGCAATGGGATAGGTTAGATTATGGAGTTGTGGTTTTGCTTGTTGTAGTTTGTGGCTATAAGTTTCTTTGTTTTTAATTAAATCAAATGAAAGGATTGGATGAAACTGATTAAGGTTTTGTTCTATCATTGAAATGGTTCGGATATTTAAAGAAGGCTTTCTTTCTAAATTGAAGATCGATGATGGTTGTGGTCTCACACTTAAAGTCTTGAAAGATTGTTACCAAAGTGAACCAAACTGAGATCTGAACTTGTTGTGTACTAATAATTTGGATCTTTAAAGATAATCTAGGTTGGTGTTGTTTAGGTAAAGGTAGGTAGTTGTTTGGTAAAAGTCCTTACTCGGAGAGTCTGAAATCCTAAGTCGAAGAAATCTTAAATCCTTACTCGAAGAAATCTGAAATTGTTAGTCGAAGAAATATGATATCCTTAGTCACAGAAATTTCTTACTCGAAGAGTTAAACTTTAGGAAGTATATAACCCCTCAGTCAAAGGATTATAAAGAAAAAGTACTGATTTCCAAACTCGGAAAATATACACAGAACTTCTTTCTTACTCGAAGAATCCTTACTCGAAGAATTTTATAACTCGAAGAACTGCAAGCTTACTTAGACAAATTCAAATCTAACTCGAAGAAAATCAATGCTAACTCGAAGACTTCCGTATCTTAACTCTAAAAATCTCTTAAATCTTCTACAAAACGAGTTTTTAATCCAAGTTTTTTACCAGATCTAACCTAAAACAACATAAACTATCATAAAGTAACAAACTTTAAGGTTTTAAAAACGTGTTTAAAATTTTGAAAAAAATCCTAACTCAAAAAGATCTAAAAAACCTTAAGTGTAACGATTTGAAACTTTATGAAAACGCAACATAAATTATCCTTGGCGATTGATACCACTTGAAGGTCAAATAATCACCCACAAGTCTAGATTTAGAGAGAGAAAGTTAGAGAGAGAAAGAGAGTGGAAGGAACTTGTATAAGAGATGAAAATGAAATAGCCAAGAACCAACCCCCTCTCCCTTCAAGGGAGGGGGTATTTATAGTACATACAAGATAAGGGGCGTTGCTACAGGTTCTAGAAGAACCTTTCTTCACGGCCCATGGGCTTACTACATGAGTCGGATATTTGATAACAAACAATTATAAACCATATTAACTGACGACCTATTACAAATATAATGACCGACACTTTATACTTATAACGTGTTCCCAACAGATAGAAAAAATTAATAGGAGAATTTAATTTTGGCGTAACAAGATTAGTAATTAGGCTAGCACATTTATCTCTACTGATTATCTCTTTCATTTTAATTTGCTTTCATTTTATTTTATTCCATTAGTTTAATTATTAATCATTTCAAAACCCCTTTTAAAATCAGTGACATTAGAACTTAGATTAGATTCACACGCATAGCTCTTGGGACGACCTCGGATTTACCAATTACTACACAACACACGACCGGGTACACTGCCCATTAGTGCATAGGTAGACCTTAGGTAGACGAGAATTTATAAATAGTAAAACCTGGTCTGAAATCTAGCATCAAGTTTTTGGCGCCGTTGCCGAGGAGCTATTTTAGGGTTTTTAATTTTAAGTTCTTTCAAATTTCTTGTTTTATTTTAATTAATTTTTGTATATGTCAGGTTACAAAACTCGAAGCGCTAAACATTTCTTAGCAACACCTTGCGACAATCCTGGAAAGCAGTTTCGAGCTAAGAGAAACAACACCCCTATTTCAGTCCATAATATTTTCTCTTTCTACGAATCAGAGCATTCAGAATAAACATCGATGCCCTTACCATGGAACAATATTTGGGTAGGACTAAAGAGAATTCCACCAAAGGATTAACCGTACCATTAACCCCAAAAACATTGAAGTTTGAAATCAAAGGACAAATTATCCAAGAGTTACAAAACAAACAGTTTTCTGGTGACAAAGAAGAAGAAGATGTCCAAGAACATGTTGAGGAAATCTTATATATAGTAAGCCTTTTTGGTGTTCCAAATATCTCGCACTATACTCTTATGCTAAAGGTTTTTCCTATGACCCTCACTGGATCAGCTAAAAGATGGTTTAATAGACTTTCTCCCGAATCAAAAGTTACTTGGGATATTCTAAGGAGAGCATTTGTGCAAAAATTTTGCTCGCCTTCTAGACTAGCAAACCTTCTTAGGGAAATTCACCGGTTTGTGCAAGAAAGGGAAGAGATACTTTACCAAGCTTGGGAAAGATATAATGAACTTCTCTATAGATGTACCACGCATGATCTGAATAAACAAAAAAAAAATATATACACTTTACCAAGCTTGGGAAAGATATAACGAACTCAAGCAAGCAAGTAGTTCGACAAGACTTATCATTTATTGTAAAAGATCTCCTTTGTTGTATAACAGGAAGATCTTATCTTAGTTACATGTGTGTCTCAGTGCTGAATTTGTAACTAGTTGAATACTAAGAAAACATACATTGTGTTGTTCATAACAAAAAATAGTTTTCTTTGTAATAGAGATTCAAGGTTTGTAACCCTAGTGATAGTGAAGATCACTCGTATTATTCTCAAATAATATTGAATCATTTGGTGTTAACATTCATTGTTCATTATCAAATTCAACAACCACCACTGTTCCATTTCCATTACCAAATATCCTTCTAAGTTTGGTTAAGTAGATTCCGCATACTTAATCATATTCACTCAAAGTATCATATACACTCGTACAAAAGGACTAACATCCTCAATAGTGTATTGTACATCCTCTCAATTGGTATCAGAGCCAGGCTGATATTTTTGATTTGGAAGAAGAAGAAGAATAAATGGACGTTGAATCTATTCTGACGAATGTTGCTGCAAAGTTGTCCATGCTCAAACAAAATGAGTTTGACATGTGGAGGTTGAGGATAGAGCAGTATTTCCAAGTGCAAGATTATACACTTTGGGAAATTATTGAAGATGGAAATTCCTTCAAACCTACAACCTCTACATCAATAGTTGAAGGTAAAACTGTGACAACTGTGAATACCAACCCAACAACTGCAAAAGATAGAGTCAGAAAGAAGAATGACCTCAAGGCCAGAAGTATGCTGATGATGACCATTCCAAATGATCAACTTTTAAACTTCAGCAAATTCAAAGATGCAAAATCTTTGTTTGAGGCCATTGTTGCAAGGTGTGGTGGGAATGAAGCCACCAAGAAGACCCACAAGCCTCTTCTCAAGCAGCAGTTTGAAAACTTTTCCTCAACGAACAATGAATCTTTAGACCACCTGTTTAACAGGCTACAAAAAATTATGAGCCAATTTGCTATTCTTGGGGTTGAAACACCTCAAGAAGATTTAAACTCAAAATTTCTGAGAAGCTTACCTGAAGAGTGGGCTATGCATGTTGTTGTCTGGAAGAACAAAACAGACATTGACACCATGGATCTTATGGATCTATATAGCAACTTTAAGATTGTGGAACAAGATTTGAAGAAAACTGGAGGCACTAGTTCAAGTACTGGGAACATGGCATTTATGTCATCTCCTAGTATCTCAAGCCCAGTTAAAGATGAGAAGGTTGATGATGGAGTTGGTACTGCTAGTTCATCAAGCAGTACCATTGGTATTATGGATGAGATGACTTGTTGTACTTTTCTCACAAGTCAGAATGATGGGTCTCATGTTAACTCATGAAGACCTCCAAGAGATCAATGATGATGATCTGGAGAAAATGGACCTAAAATGGCAAATTTCTCTTCTTAGCATGAGGGCTAAGAAGTTCTATGAAAGGACGGGGAAGAAGCTCACAATCAGCAGCAATGATACTGCTGGTTTTGACAAGTCAAAGATAGAATGCTACAACTGCCACATGATGGGGCACTTCTCAAGAGAATGTAGAAGACCAAGGCAGCAAGAAAGCAAGAACAGAGGTTTTGGAAGCAAATCCAAAACATGGGAGGTTTCTGAGCCAAATTCAAAAGCTATGGTAGCTATTGATGGCTTAGGTTTTGATTGGAGCTTCATGGCAGATGAAGAAGAAGCTTCTTCTCAAATGGCACTCATGGCTTTTTCTGCTACTGAGGTACAATCTCATAAAGTTTGTTCAAATACTTGCACATCTCTTAAAGAACTACAAACTTTAATCAAACATTATGATGATCAAAAGAAAGAGCTAAGCAAAACTCATCAAGACTTAATAGATTATAAGTGTGGTTTAGCTACCTTAGAGAAGCAGATCATACACTATAAAGAAAATGAATTTGCTTTTTCAGATGACAAAGATCTTCTTAAACAAGACATATTCTTTAGAGATGCTGAAATTAAGCTTTTAAGAGATGCATATGATAGGATCAAAAAGGAAAATGAAAACATTCACTTAAGTGTAGAAACACTAGAACATGCTTCTAAGGGTGTAACTAACATGATTGAATGTCAAGTGATCAATAAGGCAAAGTCTAGGTTAGGATATAAGAATGTCCCACCTCCTTACAGAGGAATCCCTATTCCCCCAGGGATTGATCTAGAGCATTCAGGAGTAGCTGAATTTCAACAACCTGAGCTACAATATGGTGTTCAGCCAAAAGCAAATGTAGGTGTTGATAAATCTAAGAAAGTAAGTGAAAGTTTAAGTAAAACTTCACTTCATGAGGACAAGGTGTCCTCTGATAGGAAATCAGGTGGTCCAATCATTGAGGACTGGATATCTGATGACGATGAAGAAGAACAGGTTATGTCTAGAGTGCTTTTCTGTATGGTACTATTGAAGAGGAGGTATATGTCTCACAACCTCCAGGGTTTACTGACCCAGACCATCTAGACAAGGTGTAAAAGGTAGTTAAAGCTCTTTATGGCCTTCATCAGGCACAAAGGGCATGGTGTTTATAGAAAATGGATTTCAAAGAGGCAAGATAGATCAGACATTATTCATCAAGAAGCACAAGAAATATCTTTTGCTTGTACAGGTGTATGTAGATGATATCATCTTTGGATCTACAAGGAAGGAGATGTATTTAGAGTTTGAGGAACTTATGCATGATAAGTTTCAGATGAGTTCCATGGGGGAACTTACATTCTTTTTGGGTCTGCAAGTTAAGCAATCAAGTGAAGGTATTTTTATCAGCCAAGATAAATATGTTGCAGAGATTCTAAGAAAATTTAAATTTGCTAATTCAAAAGTGGCAAGCACACCAGTGGACTCTGAGAAGCCACTTCTTAAAGATGTAGATGGAGACAATGTGGATGTACACACATACAGATCTATGATAGGTTCTTTGATGTATCTCACATCATCAAGACCTGATATCATGTTCTCTGTTTGTGCTTGTGCAAGATTTCAAGTAACTCCAAAGGTTTCTCACTTAACAGCTGTCAAGAGGATTTTTAGATATCTCAAGGGTCAACCTAGGTTGGGACTATGGTATTCTAGGGAATCACCTTTTGACTTGGTAGCATATTCAGATAGTGATTATGCAGGTGCAAGCTTGGACAGAAAGTCAACAACTGGAGGATGTCAATTCCTTGGGTGTAGACTTATCTCATGGCAGTGTAAGAAGCAAACAGTTGTGGCTACTTCAACAACTGAAGCTGAATATGTAGCTGCTGCAAGTTACTGTGGTCAAGTCCTATGGCTTCAAAACCAACTTCTTGACTATGGGTACAATTTCTTAAACACTGTCATACATATTGATAATAGTAGTACAATTTGCATAATTAAAAACCCAGTGCAACACTCTAAAACAAAACACATTGAAATTAGACATCATTTTATTAGAGACTGCAAAGACAAAAAGTTAATTCAAGTTCTTAAAATTGATTCTGATCACAACTTTTCAGATCTTTTCACAAAAGCTTTTGATGTTGGAAGGTTTCAATACTTGGTAGCAAGTATTGAGATGCTTAATCCTCAATGATTTTAAACTCTGTGTTTATGTATATAAATTTTTGTTTGTACTGCTAGCTTTGTAAATTGGTACTGTTATTGAAAAGTTGTACTGCTGGTACAAATTTAGATTGTTTGTTCATACTGTTAGTCATATGATTCTACTGCTATAAGACAAATGCTCTGCATCTTGTTTCTTGGTTTTGGACTAACATTTTCAGGTATGAACATTTGAGCACAAAGGAAGTTTCAAGTGAAATGTATGAGCAGCAGAATGATTATACTAGTTGCTGACATAATAGGTTCATGATAGACTGAGTTTGGGGATTCATTAACAAAGGTTTACACCTAAGTTAATTGATTCTTTAAAACTTCTTTCTTGAAACCTGATTATGATGTTTCACATTGACTTGATGGCTCAGTTGGTCAGATAGTAACTGACTCAACTCACTTTCTATCATTTTATACTTTAATTAGTATAATGAGCAAGTCTAAGGACATCTGATAGAAAGAATAGCGAACAAATGTGCATCTAACACTTGTGTTAGAAGACATAATTGTCACGAGCTGGAAAACCTGTCAAGAAAGCCCTTTGAATGGGTTTATCTTTACATAGGCAGTTATTTATAACTGAAAATATTGGTTCTCACACAACCAGAGGTTAAGTTAAACCGAATTCTTGATTAAGTGTCTGTTATACACTTAATCCCTTCAAAATGGTTGTAAGCTGTATAATTTTTCAATCATAAAATCAAGTTCATACTGCTAAGTCAAAAGTTTCTTTAAAAAGGATTTTCAAAGTGGCTAAGAAAACCATCAAATGATGGATAATGAGTCAATGCCCCATGATTCTCCTCTCACAGGAGTTAACACACCTGGAAGTGGTGAGGGCAGCTAATTAAACTCTTAAAGAATTGATGGCCAACATGTACACCATTGTCTGAAAAACATATTCTAATTAGTAGATCACATGATGGTGAGAGATCTTCCAAACAGGGGAGGAAATATTTTGATACATTGTGAGAAATCTTCCAAGCTTAGGGGAGGAAATAAAGCCCAGGGGAGGAAGATTAACCAATAAGGGAAGAAAAGTTGTGGTTGTGTATGCTCAGAATCTGGGGAGGTAGTTTATAATTAATCAAACAGGGGAGAAAGATTGGGAAGGGAGTAGTTTCATGACTTCAGCAGCAGTTGTTGTATCTTCTCCTACAATGGAAAAGACAAGAGCATACAAGATGATGATGTCAGCTTTTTGAGAAGCTAACATGTCTTATTATTCAACCAATAATAAGAACAAGCATTCAGTCGATGGATACTGGGATGAAGCATTCAAATGAAGAAAGTTCAAATGAAGATTCTGGAGTATTATATATATTCAGAAGGGATGAAGCATTCAAATGAAGAAAGTTCTATCTAAGTTCTTTCAGTTTCAATTTCAGTTCACTACGTTTGTTCATCACTTGCAAAGGCATGCTGGAAGATGATTTGACTTCTTGGAACAAGCATCCAAGATACACAGCACCATTGCCTCATATAATTCCTCTATCCAAGAAAATTGCACCATCTTTTATTCAAGGTACTGCTTGTGTTCAAGACAAAGAAAGATGATGTTATTACTGAAAGAGATTCACAGAAAGCAGATGAGTTAGACAGAAAGATAGTTAGTCTTACAGAACAAAGGAAAGCTCAGATCAAGAATCTGACTATTTAGTGTTTGAAAGATCCTCACAATCAGAATTTAATTCAGAAAAAACATGTTGATTTGGGATAAATAACATGTTTAGGGGAGGATTGTTGGGAATTAAATGTTCTGAAGATTAGCATCGGGAATTAAACGTTCATAAGGACAGTTCTGCTCAAGGAAATACACTAAGTGTTATACTACTGCTAGTGTAAACCATTCTACTGCTAGTGTTAGAGATTCTGCTGCCGCAAGAATACTACTGCTAGTACATCAGATACTGCTGTTGAAGAGATAAGTGTCGCGTATTCTACTGCTGTATGGATAAGTATACAAAGATATTTTGTGTATAAAAGTCAAAGATATACAGTAGATAATATCTTTGATAGATGTTCAGTCAACAAGTTATGTACACATCTTAGGGACTGACACACTCAAGCAAGCAAGTAGTTCGGCAAGAATTATCATTTATTGTAAAAGATCTCCTTTGTTGTATAAAAGGGAAGATCTTATCTTAGTTACATGTATGTCTAAGTGCTGAATTGTAACTAGTTGAATACAAAGAAAACATAAATTGTGTTGTTCATAACAGAAAATAGTTTTCTTTGTAATTGAGATTCAAGGTTTGTAACCCTAGTGATAGTGAAGACCACTCGTATTATTCTCAAATAATATTGAATCGTTTGGTGTTAACATTCATTGTTCATTATCAAATTCAACAACCACCACTGTTCCATTTCCATTACCAAATATCCTTCTAAGTGTGGTTAAGTAGATTTCGCATACTTAATCATATTCACTCAAAGTATCATATACATTCGTACAAAAGGACTAACATCCTCAATAGTGTATCGTACATCCTCTCAAAGAATTTCTAAATAGTGAAGAAGTGGTTCAAGGAAATTATTTTGAGCATGACGATCTCTCGCTAGTAGGAAACTTCGACGTTTTCATGGATTTCGAAGAAAATGATCAAAGGACAAGAATGGAAATGGAAGATTCGAACCAAGAGCTAAACTTTATGGATTTGGTTCCATGGCAGGAAAATAATGGTAACACAAGCATGCACCCAATCCAACCTCGATTTCTTGAAGCAAGCACGAGGATTCACCATCGGAACCCCTACAATTTGCAGCTTACTTGCAAAATCGGGTCTGTTGACTTTCACCCTTTCATTAACACAAGCTCCCCAATAAATATTATGTCTAAGGAAAGTTATAATCAAATTATGAACAAAGAACTAGAATATAAGGGAAATAACTTTCTTGGAGCGGCTAGTAATGTTCATGTATTTATTGGAATCTATACATTTCTAGTGGATTTTATGGTATTTGATGACACAAGCGTGTTTGTAGAAAATGAGTTAGAAGGAGTTATTATAGGAAAGCCATTGAAGGAAACATTAGTGTTAATACAAATATCGTCCTAAAAACGTTATTTATATTTTACGATCTTTGCTTTATTTTGTTAATGACAATTATAAGGTTTATCTTTAGCAAAGCATAAGTATATGTTAAAGTCTTTTACATTTTAGTAACAAGCTTTTTAAAACACATTTGCATATCACATGATCACTAGAAATTACACATTACATATATACATTTACATGTTTATTTTTATTTCTAAAAAATGAAAATACACGTGACATAATGGCATGCATCATTTACATATCTTAGTTGACTTTACAATATATTTTGGAAAGATCTTGAAGCTAAAGAGTTGACTTTGGAAGATCTTGACAAGATTTGACAATATATGGAAAGATATGGTAATGTCTTAGCTGGCTTGTCCCCGCGGAACCAAACCAGTATATGGACGGACCCCAGGATTTGGGTCCGCCAAATCCGCGGGTTGTCTTGTCAGTTTTGCCTATAAATAGCAAGTTGATCATTCAAGCACCATGATCACTCATATAGCTTAAATTATACACTCATTCATTTGTACATTACTAACCCATTACATTCATTCATTTCATTCTTAGTGATCTCTCTTTTGTAGCAAAGAAGATCAAGCATACAAACTTCAACACTGTGTTGCAAGTCTTGATAGTTAGATACTGTGTGATTTGTTAGTGTTCACATATCATTGTCTATACCATTCATTCAGTAGAGTTCGGTTAGTGTTTTAGTCCTCAAAACACATAGAGTGTCGGGAGTGGTTGTACCCTTGTTAAAGAACCAACGGGAGTGGTTGTACCCTTGTAAAGAACCCGGTGTTTAGCTTAGTACCGGATAAAGAGTAAGCGACGTGTAAAGGTTTTCTCTGCCTAGAAGGGAGCTTGTTTCTTAGTGAAGAAAAACTCTCGAGTTAGAGGCTCGAGGAGTGGAGTAGGGCAAGGAAGAGAGTCCTTGTAGCCGAACCACTATAAACATCTGTGTTGTGTGGTTTGATCATTTCTTTCCTTACTTGCTTTATATATATTGCTTGATTGTTTGCTTTACTTTGAAATCACGTTAAGTATACAAAGCGAAGAAAAGTTTAAAACGGTAAAAACTATTCAACCCCCCTTCTAGTTTTCCACAATTGGCATCAGAGCTAGTTTACTCAAGATTTTCAAAATATATTGTATTTTAAAAACTTGAAACGATCAATGGATTTTGAAAACTTCAAAGTAGGGCAATCTATGCAAAGACCACCACTATTTGAACCAAATAGTTTTATTTATTGGAAAAACCGCTTTGAAACTTATGAAAAGTCAAAGGATATAGATTTATGGTATATTATTGTAGAAGGTGATTGTAAACCTATATTAAATATATCAGGAGGTCGGGATGAGGGTACTTCTCTTACTCGTCATAGTGATGAGCAAAAGAAGTTGATTGCAAAAAATAATGAAGCTAAAATGATGCTTTACAACGCTTTACCTAAGAAATAATATGAAAGAGTCTTTATGTGTAAAACAGCTAAGGATATTTGGCAATCATTGATTATCACTCATCAAGGGAACTCACAAGTCAAAGACAACAAAATTGATTTTCTTGTTCAACAATATGAAAAATTTGTTATCTCTGAAGATGAGACCATTGATAGTGCTTTTTTTTAGGTTCAATACTATTATTACATCTCTTAAAGCACTTGACGAATCTTTTTCTAGTAAGAACTTTGTAAGGAATTTTCTTAGAGCACTTCATCCGAAGTGGAGAGCAAAGGTGACGGCTATTGAAGAATCCAATGATCTTTTAAGCATGACACTTGACGAGCTCATCGAAAATCTCAAAGTTCACGAGATGGTGATGGAAAAAGACTCATAAATAGTTTAAGGCAAAAAGGAGAAAATGAAGTCCATTGCCTTAAAAGCTAGGGTAGAGTCAAGTGATGATGAAGAGTCTAGTTTGGATAGCGAAGACGAAGAGTATGCCATGGCCGTTAGAGATTTCAAGAAGTTCTTCAGGAGACGAGGAAAGTTCGTAAGACAACCTCGTGAAGAAAAGAAACTCTTCCGGAAAGACCGTGATGGTAGGAAAGGAAAAGTAGATAGGAAGTGTTTTAGGTGCGGGGATTCCGGTCACCTAATAAGAGAATGTCCAAAGCCCCCAAAGAACAAGTCTCAAAGAGCATTTGTTAGTGGAGCTTGGAGTGACAGTGAAGGTGATGACAACGAGCCTAAGAAATACGAAATTGCTTTTATGGCTAGTGACTCTAACGAGGTACTATCTGACTCATCCTACTCCTCTATTGATGATGACACAATAGAAATAGAATATAACAAACTGTGTGAAATCACCCTTAAAATCATAAAAAAAAACAAGTTCTTAAAAACTAAAAAGGTGTTTTTGGAAAACGAAGTATATTGTTTAAAAGAAAAAGCTTTAAGATTAGAAAAGAGCAAGGATGTTAAGGAAACATGTGTCTCATGTCAAGAACTTAAACTAGAGGTAGAAACACTTAAATCCACACAGGAAAAACTTATCAAACTAAATTCTAAATTTAAAAGGTTTGATAAACACATTAGTTGTATGGATGATATAATGAAAGCTCAAAAGTTGGATCTTGATAAGGCCAAGCTAGATTTAATGAAACTAGAAAACCTTGAGAAAAAACTATGAAAGTACAAGAAACTGTTCCAACAAAGTCAGACACCCACGGATCTGGCGGACCCAAAAAATTGGTTCCGCCAGTAGTGACCAAAGGGTCCGCGGGTACTGTTACAGAACAGAAGGTTTGTACTTTGGATCATACTGAGTTCGTTAAAATCACTAGAAAACCTAGCACTAGTACAACTGATAACAAACAAAAACCAGCAGTTACTATAGGAAATGGTCAAGTTAAAAATGAGTTTAGGACTAAAACGGTTTAACAGAGGCCTAAAACTAGTTTTCCCAAACACCCCTTTCCTAAGAGTAACCTTAACTCACAGCATCATCATCAAAATAGTTGGAACCAAAACATGTCTAGGAACTTTCAAGGTCCCAACTACATGCCATGGAACACTTGTCCACAATTTGCATACATGAACCATGATAATGTAATGTTTAACCCAAATGGACCCATGAGATATTGGGGACCAAACGCTTGAGTTTTTCTTTAACTTAGGTGTGCTTGAAATTCGGGCTAGAATCGGACGAGTGGATAAAAGATAGTGGGTGTTCAAGATACATGACGGGAAACAAAAGCCTTTTCTCAACCTACCAAGTGTATGATGGAGGTAATGTCACATTCGGTAGCAAGCTTAAAAGTAAAATCATTAGAAAATGTACAATCTCTCATGACTCTCTCACTATTGATGATGTTGCTCATGTAGATAATTTAGGATTTAACCTGCTTAGTATTAGTCAATTATGCCGCAAAAAGTATAACGTCCTTTTTAGTGAAAATGGAAGTAAAATACTTAAGGATGGCATAACTGTAGGAAAAGGTGTTTTAAAGAATAACGTTTACGTTATGAAGTTAGACAAAACAACTAAAGACAAACTTTGTCTCACCTCTCTGGACGAAAACTCAACTATATGGCATAGATGCTTAGGTCACGCCAATATGAGGCTAATCCAATCCTTATCATCTAAGGAACTCGTTAGGAACCTACCCAAGTTGAAATACGACCAACACTTTTGTGATGCTTGCAAAATTGGGAAACAAGTTCATAATAGCCATAAGGCTAAAAACATGGTGTCTACATCTAGGTGTCTAGAATTGTTACATATGGATTTGTTTGGTCCATCCGCTATACAAAGTTACGGGGGAAACTTCTATACTTTGGTAATAGTAGATGATTACTCTAGGTATACTTGGACTAAGTTTTTGAAAACTAAAAATGAGGCATTTGATAAATTTGAAATTCTAAGTAAGAAAATTCAAAATCAAATAGGAAATAACATTGTGTCTATTACAACTGACCACGGTGGTGAATTTGATAACGAAAACCAATTCGGAGCTTTTTGTGATGCTAATGGCATAACACATAATTTCTCGGCTCCTCGAACTCCTCAATCTAATGGTGTAGTAGAACGCAAAAATAGGACAATTCAAGAAATGAGTAGAACTATGTTAAATGAACAAAACATACCCCAAAAGTTTTTGTGTTACGCCGTAAATACATCCACATACATCTTAAATAGAGTATTAATTAGACTACTTTTGAAAAAGACTCCATATGAGTTATATAGAGGCAAAAAGCCTACTTTAGGATATTTTAGAGTTTTTGGAAGCAAGTGCTTCATTTTAAACACTAAGGACTATCTCACCAAGTTCGACCCAAAGTCGTATGACGGTGTATTTCTTGGGTACTCGCAAAGTAGTAAAGCCTACATAGTTTTGAACAAAGAAACCTCAAGAGTCGAGGAATCGTTGAACGTAACATTCGACGAAAGTCCACCTCCCTCTAAGACATCACCTTTGGTAGATGATGACTTAGTTGAAAGTCAAATGGTTGAAAACCAAGAAAACATAGAAAATGACAAAGAAGACGAACCGGTAAAAAGAGAAATAGTCAACATCAAAGAATCCAAAAGTCATCTATTAGACAACGTCATAGGAAAAATTAACGAAAGAACCTTAAGGTCAAAAGTCCAAAAAGAAAGTAATTTCTTTTGTTTTGTTTCAACTATTGAACCTAAAAATGTTAATGAAGCCATAAAAGATGAATCTTGGGTCATAGCGATGCAAGAAGAATTAAACCAATTTGTTAGAAATGACGTTTGGACATTAGTCCCTCAACCTCAAAATCAAACCATAATTGAAACTACATGGGTATTTAGGAACAAAATGGATGAAAATGGAGTAGTGTCTAGAAACAAAGCTAGGCTAGTAGCTCAAGGCTACAATCAACAAGAAGGTATAGATTATGACGAGACATTTGCACCCGTCGCTAGGCTTGAGTCAATTAGAATATTACTTGCATATGCATGTGCACATGACTTTAAATTATTTTAAATAGATGTTAAAACTGCTTTTCTAAATGGTTTTATTAATGAGGAAGTGTACATTGCACAACCTCCCGGATTTGCCAATTTTGAAAAACCTAATCATGTATACAAACTTAAGAAAGCTCTATACGGATTTAAGCAAGAACCAAAAGCTTGGTATGATCGACTTAAGACCTTCCTAGTTGACCATAAGTATACCATGGGCCTAGTAGACAACACTCTTTTCACAAAGAAAAAGGGATCACATATTATCATAGTCCAGATATATGTGGATGACATTATATTCGGTTCAACTTGTCAAGAGTTATGCGATGAATTTTCGAAAATCATGCATGATGAGTTTGAAATGAGTATGATGGGGGAACTAAACTTTTTCTTAGGTCTCCAAATAAAACAATTAGAAGATGGGATATTCTTCAACCAATCTAAGTATATAAGAGATATGCTTAAGAAATTTGGTCTTGA
Organism: Artemisia tridentata subsp. tridentata; assembly: GCA_021014915.2. NCBI lineage: Eukaryota > Viridiplantae > Streptophyta > Magnoliopsida > Asterales > Asteraceae > Artemisia > Artemisia tridentata. Next base: position 194,087,590 of record CP139507.1, read on the forward strand.
AGATTCCAAAACACCCATGTCCTCCGAAACCAAACTCACCAAGGATGACGAAAGTGAATCCGTAGATCGCACTAAATATAGAGGAATGATTGGTAGTTTACTCTACCTCATGGCTAGTAGACCGGACATTATGTTTAGTGTTTGTCTATGTGCACGCTTTCAAGAAGATCCCAAAACATCCCATCTTGAGGTCGTTAAACGGATATTTAGATATATCAAAGGTACTACACATTTAGGATTATGGTATCCCAAAGGAACGGGAATGGAAACCATAGTGTATGCCGACTCAGACCATGCCGGTGACTATGTCAATAGAAAAAGTACAAGTGGTATTTGTACTTTTGTTGGGCATTATCTCACCTCATGGTTTGCCAAGAAACAAACGGCCCTAGCAATATCAACAACTGAAGCCGAATACGTGTCTGCGGGAAAGGCGTGTCAACAAGCACTGTGGATGAAACAAGCTCTCGTCGACTATGGAATTGAACTCAACGACATTCCCATTCTTTGCGATAACAAAGGAGCCATCGACCTTAGCAAAAATCCAGTCCAACACTCTAGAACCAAACACATAGAAATACGTCACCATTTCCTACGCGATAATGTTCAGAAGGGAAACATCTCAATCCAGAAAGTTTCCTCAGAAGACAATATTGCCAACGTTCTCACTAAACCTCTTAAGAGAGAAACTTTCAATTTTCTTAGACTTGGTTTAGGATTAATGGAACCTAGTGAGTAGATAAAACATTAGCTTGAACCTTAGAATTAACCAAACACCACAATAACCAAAATCCCAGGCTGATCCCGCGGAACCAACCGACAACAAGGACGGAACCCTTGTTTTGGTTCCGCTAGATCCGCGGCCTACTGAGCAAATTTTTTAGTATATTAAACAAACATCCTGTACTATTCATCACAACTCCCAAAAACATAACACCTACTGGAAATCGACTCAAATCATCCAAACTCACAATTTAGGTCATCTCCTTTCACCAATTTGTGCTCTAAACATCTCTGTAAGTATCCTAATCACATCTACATTCCTGATCTGTGTCTAGGATTTCTATTTCATGCACAAAATCAAAACTTGGGGTTTATGCATATTTTTGGCAAAATCATGAAACATATTTACTGAATTGCATTACAAACCATGTTTTCCTTAGTTAGGAATTGCATCTTGTAGTACATTATCATAATTCATCAAAAATCCCATGAGAAATATTTATCAAAATCTTCTCACGACTAGGAAAAATGTTTTTGAACATTGTTCATACAAATATAAAACGTTATGTTTTAAACATCACTTGCATAATGTCTCTTGAATGCTAAAGGGAATACATAACTAATATGTATTTTCGGGTACATTCAATCGTAGCCATATTGAACTAGGAGCGTTTGGGTTATCTCTTATTTTATCATAAAACTTGCATACATAAAATTTTCATGCATCAAAAGGAGTCGAGATAACCGCACCTCCACATTGTTCCCATATAGGCACACACTAGAAATTATTATAAATATCTTCGATCGTTTTAAAATAACTATGTAATTTTCGTGTCTAGGATAATCATGCCTCCCGCGACCTATTATGATCACAAAGAAACCGTCAAATACCTACTTAAACATCACAAAACCAAAGGACATAGTGAGGAACAAGTTGAAATATTCAAAGCCTTAGAAAAACGCTATGAACATGAGGATAGAACTGTAGACCCCTCATTCCTAGAAGGAACCATTCTTAGAGAACAACTTGCAGCCATTCGATTCAATGGTCTCCTAGACATCGATGAACCCATAATCCCCAGATTCATACTTGAATTCTATGCAAATGTAGGTCTTAGCACAAATGATTATGGTTACATGAACATACATTTCAAAGTCAATCATAATCAATTCAACGTCCCTCTATATCAATTTGGAGATGTCTTAGGTGTTCCAAGTCATGGAGAATGTTTCTATTCGGAAAAATGGTCATTGTCCATCCTCGAATCCAACCTTGATCGTACGCATCCATATGACATACCTTTAATCTCAAAAGAGGACATCCGTGCTCATCTTTTTGTTCCTAGAACCTCCCACACTAGGACTAGCTGAGGAAAAGAGGTAAAATCGTGATCCGTTTGGCATGGAGCTAAACGAACTTAGGCCCCAATTCAAGAAGCTCGAAGAAGTTCTTAGGGCAAATGTTATTAGCACCATAGGAAATAGAGACCATGTCAATGCAAGTCTTTGCTATATGCTCTATTGTGTGTCAAACCACCGACCATTCAACCTCGCCTACTATATTGCCAAAAGAATGGCCGATATTCCGGTTCAAGGCACCACCGCCATGCCCTACGGGATGCTTCTCACCCGTCTTTATAGAGATTTTGCCCCCATTCCTCGAAATGCTAGAGGTTTTATTCCCGACTACACCGAGATTAAGCCAACCTTTGTTCCACTTAGTGATCATAGGGTAGCCGTAGCAAAGGGAAAACGAGCTCATCCTTCCACCTCATCATCATCATCATCATCGGTTAGCGAGGATGATGGTTTGCCAAATTCTAGGATTCCTCCACCCGAGTATATGAGTTAACTACCTCCCATCGACAACCAATCTGAGGAGTATTATCAAACTCGAGGAATGATGAAGAATCTTGGACGATGGGTCATGAAGCTCCACAAAAAGCTTAGCAAGAAGTGAGGGCTAGGGGATGTTTGGTATTAGACAATTCCAAGACAATGATGTGTTGAATTCTTATATTCTTAGAACATTATGTTTGTATGATATATTTCTGCGAACTAACATAACTTTTCAGGACGATAACACGTGATGTTATCAATTTTTCATGCTTAAGCCACCATTTTGCTTAACCTACTTTTATGGTAAGTTATTATCATCGGATTAATCTATGTGTAAACGTGTGTTAGAACATGTATTTTTTTATTTTATTCTATCACATATTAGTAGTTCCATATGTTTTAGGAGAAGTTACGGGATTTGAACGGGTAACGAAAAATATGACAATCTCTTTGTTAAGAATTAGCACTTTTGATTGGCGGATATGGTGGAACCAAATTCTGGGTTCCGTCTGTTGAAAATTTTGGCTCCGCCAAAATGCACCCTGCGGATTCCACGGAGCCAAAATTTTGGTTCCGCCTTTGTTATTGTGACAACCGGTAATTTAGGGAGCCATTTTATTATCATGCTTCTTAAAATTTGGCAACGTAAACATTTTAATGTGAGCTTTTAGAACTATGTTGGTTTTGATTCGTATTCTAGAATATTTACGTGGATTATTATGTCGTTGAATTAATATTCGTGAGATTAATTTAGGCACTACTCCGACTCCGGCACTAGGAAACCTAATAAGTCAAATTTAAACGAGAAACGATCACATTCTATTTTATAAACGTATTTGTTATCAAAATCGATGGAAAAACATTTTTAAGACGAACGGTGACGATTAAAAAATTTATTCGTGTGACGTTTAATATTTTTCGGGAATAAAAATAAGTAACTCGGGAAAATATAGTAAAAATTATCCCGCTAGTCCTTGCACCGACTCCTCAAGTGAAAATAAATCTTCCACAAGGACTCCTTTGCAATATCCGGTTTATATAACCCTAAACCCTAACCCTTATTCATAATATTATTTCTTTTCATCTTCAACCTCACTCTCCCTCTCTACTCTCTAATAGCCGCCGCCGGCCACCCCTCACACCACCACCACCACCACCCCTACAACCACACCACCACCACCAACGTGACCCTCTCACTCTCCTCTTTCTTTTTCTATATTACACGCGCCACCAAACGACACCACCATCTCGTTGTCTTATCGCCGCCGCTACCACAACCTTACAACCATCATTTTCGTACCCTAAAACCTATAGATCGAGTGAAGAAACGGTAAGAAAACGCGTTTTCACGCGTAGGTTGACTCACTCCGAGTCAACTTGTGGTTTATATTCATTTTTCGGGCTAAAAACAAATGGGTTTTGATATTTTATTGAGTTTTGAACTAATAAAAATCGGTTGGTATCGATATGGGTCGTGTGTGTCGCGTTTTTGTGGTGTTGTTGTGAAACCGAGAGCTTAAGCTCACGGGTTTGAGCTTATTTTTGGTCTTATAGTTCTTGTGGTTTTTGTTAAAAACCATTTTTATGATGTTACGGTTGCGACTCTTGTTAATATTGTTGCTGATGTTGTTTAGTTTTGTTGGCAGAATGGTGAAGCCGAGACCATAGGGTCCATTCGGTTTGGTTGATGTATAATGGGAATCGATTGTGTGACGATTACTAGTTGACGGGGAATAGGTTAGACGTGAGTCGTAGTCGACCACGAGAGATTGAAGTTGGTTGCGAAAATGAGGCTTGATTTTATGATATGTTATACTTGTGAGCTTTGTGCCAAGTCGGTGTCACGTTGACTTTTAGTCCTCGTTGACTCCGACGATGCCATAACATGGACATTTATATGGATTGTTGGACTTGGATTGAGATGATAAGTCGAGAGGTCATGACTCGGACTTGTGACTCGAAACAAATAATAACTCAAAATAAATATATACATATGAAACAACAAGAATAACATGAGGGTTTCATATAAGGAAATAAATAATAACAAGTATTATACTTGTTGGTTTATTAAAACAAAACTAAAGTTTTATAATAAATGAGTTATTAAATGTTTCGAGGGCACGCGAATCTAAGAATGCTATTTATGAGAAATACTTATGTTTTGTGGTTTTAGCGCCGAGTCTCGGATTAGTTGACAATAATAAACCCGACCAACATGGTTATCGGACTTGTTGGGCTGACGAGTCCAATAAGAGCCTCATAAGAATGTCGAAAGAGATTTATTAATGGGCAATTCATCCTCATGACTTACCTAGTATGATTATTGAGTTTTGGGATAATAAATTACTCGAAGGAATTACGAGACTTATCTAGTTGACGAACTCGATAAGAACCCAACAATTCGTTCGCATAATTTATCAAACTAAAACTTAGTCATACGTCCTTGATCGCGAGTCTTTTTTATCTTAATTGCTACGTGGCGTGAGTACACTTGAGTCATGTCATGTCACCACTACACACCCGTCGATACCAAACACTAATAACGGATTTGAGCAAGAGATTTTGGAATTTAAAACGGAATATACTCGGGATGGTTTACTTTTGGAAACTTTTACGTTTGAAGATGGTGTTAAGGATAGTTTATATTATTAGGTTGTGCCGAGTCCGAGAGTGCTGGTATTTGAGAGTCGCCGATTACTTTGCTTCAGTAGATTTTGTTTGTGCTTTGCTGCTTGAGGTGAGTTTCATAGCCCCATTTTCTCTTTAAACTTTTATATAACTTGGGGGAGAAAACATGCAACTCTTTTTCCTAGACCTGCAACTACTTTTGATTTGCTTATGTGTTGACTAGTTAAGGTTAGATGCGCGGTAGATATTGACTTAGTCTAGGGTAGCAATCCCTTGCTATAACCATGATGCCTAGCTAAGAATAGATATCTGCTTACGGCCTAGACCAGGGTAGCAATCCCTTGCTATCACCATGTTACCTGGCTAGAGACCGCTTAGGGCCCTACTTGAGATCTCGTTATGACTACGGAATGATTTGATTTTGGAATGATATGACTATGGAATGATATGATTATGGAATGAATTGATTTTGGAATGATATGATTATGGAATGATTCTTGGTATTGGCATGATTGATGACATTGTAGAATCTAACCGCCCTTTTGTCCTACATAGCAAATAACTCTATCAGGTCTGCTATTAAATTTGAAATTAAACCTATGAACTCACCAGCGTTAGCTGACCTTTTTAGCATGTTTTTCTCAGGTAATTGATGATGTTTATTTTGCTTATTACTTTGGAGGCTTGGCACATGGCATGGCTAAGGATCAATCTGCACTCTGATAATGTTATGGGGACCTAACTGATGTATTTCCTTTTTGGGCCTTTCTTTAAATACTATGGGTTTTATGTAGACTTGCTACACAAATTTTGGAATGTTTTATGTAATGGATAATCCTATCCTACTTTTCTATGCTTGTGACTCATACCAATTACGTAGCACCCCGAAAGCTTGATTAAGTTTTCCGCTGAACCAAATTTTGGGGGTATTACAGATTGGTATCAGAGCTCAAGGTTATAGAGAACTGGGTGTATTTCCTAAAACCTAGACTATAACCGTTTTCAAAAGTTGATCCTTGACCAAGACATGCCAGCCCGCCAAGCCGAAGTTATACGATTTGAAAACTGGTATGTTATGATTTTGAATTATGATTGGATTATAATTGAGAACTGGTATATTATGGTTATATGATTTGGGTTATATTTGGCACTCATATACGGTTATTGTTTGAACATGTTAGTATTATGCGGTACTCTTGTCGATTTATTTTGGTTATGATTTTTGGTTTTGAAACGGGTTATCTCATATTGTTGAATCTAACACACCTGCTAGATCTTTGAGCCTATGTGGATCGGTAGGATGCCTATGTAATCACAAGCACACTACAAGAGAATCTCTGAATACGAATGAGAAAAGAACTAAGACAATGATCCTCTATGGATCGTATAATGAACTAAAAGATGATTTTATTGAAGATTGTTAACTTACAAAGATATATCAAACTCATAGACGGGGTGTTTCTTTTATAATGATAAGAAACCCTAACCCTAACCCGTCCTACAAGAAAACGTGTAAAGAGATAAACATGATCTCTTCTAAAAATAAACATACTAAACATACGGATAACTAACAATAATATCCGCAGCAACAAACACTATCAGCAGAAACAAAATATAACTATCAGCAGCAATGAGCTTCGGCAGGAACCAACACTATCGGCAGGAACCAACTTTCACTATCGGCATCAACAAGAAATATCTTATTTCCGAAATTCCCAACAATCCTCCCCTAATCTTGAGGAAATAGCTTATTTCCGAAAAGATTCCCTAAGCGTTCACTCTATTCTGAAAGTACTTTGAAGTTCATAGGGAGAGGATTAGACCAGCAGCAGCATCAGTAAGTAACCAGCAGCAACACTTGAAACTTCCAGCAGCAACTTCGATAGTTCAGCAGCAATAGGAAATCATCCTCAAAAGAAGATCTAAGCTGGTCACCATTTCATTCTGGATCTTGACTGCTACTATGACAATATGTACATCAAATCACTTTAAGTTTCATACTTTTCTCATCACATCCAGGTGTGTTAACTCCTGTGAGAGGTGAATTATTGAAAATTAATGGATTTGATGTCTCTTTACCAATAGCCATCACTACTGGAGTAGCCAATGTTTAGGTGTGTAAGACCATGGTACATTGATAACCATCTGATTTTTAGTAAACCAGCAACTATAAACGGATTTGATGTGTCTTTACCTGTAGCCATTTTCTCAGGACTAGCCAATTCTTTGGTTTCAACTGAACCTTGGTGAATTGAATACCAAATATGGATACCAAATGTCTTTACCGCAAACCATACTTTTGTGGACTAGCCAATTCTTTGGATCCCATAAAGGGTTACATCCATGGTGAATTGAGAACCATTTCAACTCTCAGGAATGAACCATCGGTGAGTTGAAGTACCCTATAGCTTTGAGCAAGCTATTACAGCTATCAACGGATTTGATTGTCACACCAGAGCCGTACCCGCATGGTGAGTCAACTCTTTCTTGTCTGCAAGACATGGTGAGTTGAATACCATTTGCTGTGTAGGTGTAAACACCAACACTGTACCTGCAAGGTGTTGCTCAAACCAACTTATTAGCACACAAAATATAAATTTTTTTTTTTGAACTAAAAGAAACCATAAACAAACCAAAAGAAAAAGAAAGAAAATAAGAAAAGATAAGAAAGAAAGAAAGATATACAACAACAACAAGAAGTCTCCCCTTAGGCTTAAACCTCCCCTTAATCTCAGCACCTAAGGATTGAGCATACCAATATGAACCACCAGATAGTTGAACCTTGGACCATCAAATGCTTTAGTCAACAGGTCAGCCACATTCTTATCAGAGTCGATCTTAAGCACCTGAATGAGTTGCTTCTCATAAGCATCCCTTATGAAATGATGCCTAATCTCTATGTGCTTTGTTCTTTGATGAAACACTGGATTTTTAACAATACAGATGGTACTTTGATTGTCAATGAAAATTTTAGTGTTCATGAAGTTGAACCCATAATCCAACAATTGATTTTGCAACCAAAGGACCTGTCCACAGCAACTAGCAGTAGCAACATACTCTGCCTCAGTAGAAGATGTAGCTACAATAGTCTGCTTCTTGCATTGCCAAGAAACCAACCTTCTTCCCAAAAACTGGCAACCCCCAGTAGTATATTTTCTATCAAAGTTTGCTCCAGCATAGTCACTATCACTATAAGCTTCCAGCACAAAAGAAGAATCCTTTGGTTACCAAAGTCTCAGCTTAGGCTATCCTTTTAAATACTTGAAGATTCTCTTAACAGCATTTAAATGGGAAGTCAAAGGTGTGACCTGATGTCTAGCACAAGCACATACTGCAAACATGATATCAGGCCTTGAAGCTGTCAAATACATCAAAGAACCAATCATAAACCTGTATAAGTGAACATTGACAGCATCATCTGGTTCATGATTAGATTTAGGTTTTGGAGCTTCAAAAGGTGTTGTAGCAGTCCTCACACTGTCCAAGTCAAACTTCTTAAGTATGTCATGAACATACTTTTCTTAGTTAATGAAGATACCATCTGGTCTCTGTTGAACCTGTAAGCCCAAGAAGAATGTCATCTGCCCCATAGCACTTATTTTAAATTCACTTTTCATTAATTCCTTAAAATCCTTACACCAGGCTTCATTAGTGGAACCGAAAATAATATCATCTACATATACTTGTACCAAGATGATATCTTTAAAATTCTTCCTAATGAAAAGTGTTTTATCTATTGTTCCTCTTCTGTAACCATGTTTAAGTAGAAAGGCAGACAACCTGGCATACCATGCTCTTGGTGCTTGATGAAGTCCATAGAGTGCTTTCACCACTTTATAAACTAAATCAGGATGTTGTGGATCCACAAATCCCTGTGGTTGAGTAACATACACTTCCTCTTCAATACTTCCATACAGAAATGCACTCTTCACATCCATCTGATAAACCACAAACCCCATAAACGAAGCAAAAGCCAAAAACAGTCGAATAGCTTCAACTCTTGCTACTGGTGCAAACACCTCATCATAGTCGATACCCTCCTCTTGTCTATGTCCTTGAGCTACCAATCTAGCTTTATTACGAACCACAATTCCCCTAGCATCCCGTTTATTCTTGAGAATCCATTTAGTTCCAATTGCTTGTTTTCCTACAGGCAATGGTACTAATACCCATACTTTCTGATTCTTGAACTGCTGCATTTCCTCTTGCATAGCCTCAACCCAATCAGAATTATCAAGGGCTTGAGCTACACTACTTGGTTCAGTTTGAGATAGAAAGCAAGCATAGAGACAATGAAGATAGTCAGTGTGATTGCTTCTTAACTGTTCCTGAATGTAACTGAGAAAAGCAGATTCTCCAAACTTGGATTGATTTAACCTTCTTCTTGTTTGAACAGGAGAATTTATATCACCAAGAATCAAAGATTGAGGATGCACAGTGTTAATCCTCTTGGTAACAACAGGATCTACCTCATAGGTTGTGGCTTGATTAGTAATAGAGGGATTTGCTTCACCATCATAAGAAGAGTGAGTGAAAATTCCAAAACTTGACTGATGATGAGGATCATTCAGCTTAGCTGCTGAAGAGAGAGAATTTCCCAGATCAGATGGACTTGGGAATCTAGTTGGAGGCTCACTGAATCCCAACAAATCAGCAGATGGAGTAGACAAAGAAGCAGCAGGATTGGTGACATCGGCAGGAACAGCAGATGTATCAGCAGTAACAGATGTACTACCAGCAGAATTGACATCAGCAGGAACAGGAATCCCACCAGCAGAAGCCATTTCTCTTCTGACTTCAGCTTCAGCATTTCTCAATAGCTCCACTGTTTCTTGTGAAAACCCAGAACCAAACTTTTCAGCAGCTCTCTTGGCTTGATATTCTTTTCTTTGAAGCCTAGCAAGGTCTTCTGCAAAACTTGAATTATCTTCAGTCTTATTAGAAGAATCCTTGAGTTCTGTACCTGAAAAGTGGTTAGAGGGAAAAGAAGGAACAACTATGGGTTGTTCATCACACTCTGAATCAGATTCATCATCTGAGGTACCTGCATTGTTAGATGGAGAAACATGTGCACCTACAGATTGATTAGCTTTATATCTAGAATAACCCAATGAATCAGTCAGATAATCTAGGTCAAAATACCAGTCATGACCTGCACCCTGTAAATTAGGTTTGTCTTCTAGAAACCTTAAATTGAGTGTTTCTTCTACCCTCTTAGCAAACAAGTTATAAACCCTATAGGCCTTACTATGAGCAGAATATCCAACAATGAACCCCTCATCTGCCTTCTCTTCAAATTTACCTAGGTGATCACTAGTATTCAAGATAGTTACATGACATCCAAAAGGCTTAAGGTAACTTATGTTGGGAACCTTTCCAGACAAAAGTTCATAAGGAGTTTTGTTGTGGGGATTAGTAATAGATACCCTATTCAGCACATAGCAACCAGTGCTTACTGCTTCAGTCCAAAACATGGTAGGCAACTTAGAGTCAGCTAGCATAGATCTAGCTGCTTCTATAAGGGTCCTATTTTTCCTTTCTGCAACCCCATTTTGTTGTGGGGTTCTAGCACTGCTATAATCTCTTTTAATCCCCTTATTCCCACAAAATTCAATTAAACTAAAGTTCTTAAACTCAGTTCCATTATCACACCTTATAGCCTTAACTTTTCTATTTAGCTGATTTTCAATTAAGGTAATAAAATCCCTAAGCACAGAATAGGTTTCATTTTTAGTACCTAAAAAGAAAGTCCAAGAAAACCTGCTAAACTCATCAGTAATCACCAGACAATAATACTTATGGTCTCTACTTCTGATAGAAGTTGGACCAAAAAGATCCATATGAAGCAGTTGCAGAGGCTCAGAGATGGTGCTCACAGCAGTAATGACCTTGTATGATGCCCTGTGTTGCTTTCCTTTATTGCAGGCAACACAATTGTGTTCATTTGTGAAGGTCTTGAAAGGGAGTCCTTGCACTAAGCCATTCTTTGCCAGCTTGTTGATTGTCTTGAAGTTCACATGTGCCATCCTTCTGTGCCATTTGTTTGCTTCATCCACAGAAGCCTTTGCCACCATACAAGAAAGATTACCCTCAGGGTTAACATCATTCAGATTGAAACAATACAGGTTGTGAGTCCTTGGAACTTTGAGCACTATCTCACTATCATCAGGCATCTTGAAGTCCTTTGAGAGCACAAGACAGTCATTCTCAGTGAAGAGAACTCCATTCTTCTTATCACATATTTGTGAGACAGAGAACAAATTGAAGTTCTTGAGTTCCTTCACATAGAGAACATTCTCAAAGTCCAGTTTAGGAGTCTTAATGGTTCCTTTCCCTGTAATCTTTCCATCACCTCCTCCAAAAGTCACAGTACTACCATAAAAGGGCACAAAGTTATGCAACCTTTCCAAATTTCCTGTCATACTCCTTGAACACCCACTGTCAACAATACCTACTTCTTTACTCTTAAAAGGAATGTCCTACAGAACAAAAATACATACAACAGTGTTAGATACATGGGAGGCCCAAGTCATTACTGACTTGGGTCTGCCTTGTGGATCAATAAAAATTAAACCATGGAGATTGATGAGATCCACCATTGTTCTTGGACCCCATTCTCATATATTTGTTATTGTTTCTCCAAGAACAACCTGCTGAGGACTTAAAAGCAGTTCCCCATCTTGCCCTTCCCATGTTTAAGGTGTCAAAATAAACAGGCCACATATCATTTTGAAAGTAAGTGTTGGTAGGTCTGTAGTAAGGTCTAGAAACATTGCTTCTCCAATCAGCAGGAATGGACTTATCAGCAGCAACTGGCTTACCAGCAGGAACTGGCTTACCAGCAGCAACAAAAGCTCTACAAGAGTTTATTCTTGCTGCTTGTGGAATATATGGAGGAATTGCACTGACATTGTTCCACACAGACCTATTTTGACAAGCATATTTACCCATCTATTTTTCATAATAGTCACAATCTTTAATAAGATGATCATAACTACGACACACAAAGCAAGATTTCTTTCTAGGGGACTTTTTCTTAACATTCTCTTTCTTATTGCAATCAGAAGAATTCAAACCAACATAATTAAAATTATCCTTAACCAAATTAAAATCACAACCAGAACTGTTTGCAACAAAACCAAAACTAGAAACATTATTGTTTTTAACATTATCAAAAGAAACATCTTCAACTCTTTGGGATTCATCAGTTGCCACTTTTGAAGACAGATCTTCTGATTTTATTGATGTAGACTTCTCACTTGATCCACACGTGGCATAGTCATCAGTCTTGATTTCTTCAGATTTGTCACTGTTAGAACAAGAGACAAATTCATTAGAGTCACAATCAAGATCAGGCAAGTTCTTTACCTTTTTGCCATAAGTCATTTGTGAATCATCAAAGTCAAGGTCAAGGGCTGAGTGGATAGGGACAGGCTTAAAAACACCTCTTATAGGTGGAGGAACTGCATTCATCCCTCCTTCCTTAACAAACTTAACAGGCACTTGATAATCAACTTCCTTAGGGGTAGGTTCAAATATTCTAGGGTTATAATCTCCATCATATCCCAACCCTTTCTTACGCCAACCAGACTGAGTACCATAGTTAACAAGATATTTTTTTGATTGTTGCCATGAATTTATCCTAGCCACTTCACTATCCAGTTTAGCCTTTAAATCCTGATTTTCTAATTTGATCTTAGCAACTTGTGATTCAGAATATTTAAGACAGTTATTGGAGTTCTCTAAATCTCTTTCCAAAACCATTATCTTTTGTTCATATGCTAGCTGATTAGCTTCATGCCAAGCCTTTTGTTTTTCCACAGTTTTAAGTGCCTTTTTGTAAGCTTGAATTTCTACAAACAATTTATTATATTCAGGCTCCATTTAATCAAATTCCCTTTTTAACTCAGTGTATTTATTTTCACTATCCTTTTGCAATTTATTATATTTAATTTCACAATCAAATGGACATTTTAGTACCTGAGTTGGATAGCCCATCATTCCAAATTCTCCAGCCACATGTGTCTCAGCTTCATTTCCAGCAATCATCCCATAAATCCGTGAAGCTCCAGTCACCTCATGATGTTCCCAATCCAGCATTACATCCACAGACACTAGGGCTTTATCTTCCTCTGGCTCCAATTCTTTCATTCTGAATGCTGAATACCTTGATCTATCATCAACTTTCTTGTCTTGGCATTCTCTGGCAAAGTGACCTATCTGACCACACTTGAAGCACTTCACCTTCCTTCTGTCAAACCTTGCACCTTCTCTTCCATTGAGATTGAGCTTCCTCCCAGACTGCTGCTCAAACCTGTTAACCTTTAACGACAGCATAGCCAGCTGCCACTTGATGTCCATCTCCTCCAAATCAAATTGATCAATTTGATCAAAGTCATCATACATAAATTGCTGTTGTGGAGTACTTTCAGCAACAAATGAATGAAGAATTTCCTCAACAACATTGTCATTCCTTGATTGAGATCTTGGTGTTGCAGGAGAATAGGAAACAGATGAAGATGAGGGGTTTGGGCTATCACCATGAGAGACCTTGTTAGCACTGGAAGCACTAACAAATGCAGTATGAGTAGGTGTATGAGACGAATAAGTAGAAACCCCTTTGATGTCAATCTCTAGAGTCTTGAGCTTGTTGTACAGATCATCAAAGTTTAGGTAGTCCAATCCTCCTTTGGCTTTCAGAGTTATAGAAACTTGAGACCAGGATGAAGGTAAAGCCCTCAGAAACTTTGTGTTGCAGTCTTCATTGTCTGGTCGAGCCTGCAACTGATTAAGATGGCTGAGGATCTTGTGAAATCGATCATACCCTTTGTGAATACCTTCTTCCTCAGAGATCTTAAACTCCTGAAATTCCTGCTTAAGCATTGATTTCCTCATCTTTTTGGACTCCTCATTCCCACCGAATCTAGCTTTTACAGCAAGCCAGATTTCTCTAGCATCATCCAGGTGATGAAAATCACCCATGTGATCCTCTGGGAGAGCCTAAAGCAAGAGAGTTCTTGCTTTAGTTTCCCTTTGCACAGCCAGCTGCTCCTCAACTAATGTAGGAGCGAGAATAATGATTCCCCCATTCTTATCTCTTCCAATTCTCTTCTTGCTATTCCCGTTGAGGATAACATTCCAAAGATGGTGATCACTGTTGGAGATCCAGTACTCCATCTTCATTGCCCAGACTTCATACTCTTCCTTCTTAAGATATGGGAACTTAGCATTACTGTTGGACACAGTGGTTGTAACAATTTGTTGTTGAACTTTTGTAGGTTCAGGTTCTTCATTGTTAATGGCAGCGAATTCAGGGTTTTCAAATTCAGGGTTTTCATCGCCCATTGTGAAAGGGTTTAGAGAGATTGTTTTGAGAACTTTTACTTTTTGATCAGAGATCCTCACGAGGCTCTGATACCACTTGTTGAATCTAACACACCTGCTAGATCTTTGAGCCTATGTAGATCGGTAGGATGCCTATGTAATCACAAGCACACTACAAGAGAATCTCTGAATACGAATGAGAAAAGAACTAAGACAATGATCCTCTATGGATCGTATAATGAACTAAAAGATGATTTTATTGAAGATTGTTAACTTACAAAGATATATCAAACTCATAGATGGGGTGTTTCTTTTATAATGATAAGAAACCCTAACCCTAACCCGTCCTACAAGAAAACGTGTAAAGAGATAAACATGATCTCTTCTAAAAATAAACATACTAAACATACGGATAACTAACAATAATATCCGCAGCAACAAACACTATCAGCAGAAACAAAATATAACTATCAGCAGCAATGAGCTTCGGCAGGAACCAACACTATCGGCAGGAACCAACTTTCACTATCGGCTGCAACAAGAAATATCTTATTTCCGAAATTCCCAACACATATGCTTATACCTACCCTATGACCGTTGTCACAGACGATGCCTTCTTTAGCTCATGATATCCGTGAGGAGATTTCTACTCCTACACCTCGCATTAGGCGGACTGTGATGACACTTGATCAGGACGATCCCTATGAGATCGTTCGACACTCGGCTTTCACATCATCATCAGTTGCTCTTATGCCACATGTCTCACCTACTACCCAGCCATCTTCATCAGCTGGTCGCTCTAGCTCTATGCGACAACTTACTCTACACCAGGCTTTGTCCAGGGCCCAGACTCTTCGACTCACCAGCAGCCCCACTCACATGAGGCGATCACCATCACCACTTATGCGTGTCACTGCTCACTCTCTACTGTCATCATCATTTGCTTCATCATCTCGCAGACGACCCCGCTCTCCTACTACATCATCCCACGACTCACCCGCTCCTCAGCGATGTCGTGTCAGCGACTCACATTCAGAGGGTGATGATAAGGATGAGGACGAGGAGAAGGAGGAGGAGGATGCTGCTCCAGATGAGGCCGCTCCACCATATCAGGAATTTACACCCTTAGTGCACTTACCCGAGCCAGACTCTCCCGACCACAAACCCGCGCCCGATTCTCTTGAGGATTCTATCGAGCTAGCGTCACCACCACATTCACCAGTGCCCGACAGCCCACTAGCCCTAGATACTTCATCGGAGGTTGCTTCAGAGACGGCAGCCCATGGAGAGACGGGTCAGATTTGGGGACAGATCACCGCCCTTGAGCAGAGGATCAGTCAGATATCTGATCGACTAGTGGGGGTCTCTGCAGCTAGGTTTAGAGAGATTGAGAGAGACATGGGAGTGTTGTTTGGTAGGACCACATCTCTGAGGCGTGATCTAGTGGACTGGCGTGATGCATTCAAAGACTTACAGAGAGGACTCTTGACTGCCCGCGACACCGACAGAGCCCTTTGGCGTAGGGTCGCCGCACAGCAGACTTTTATTTCTCAGCTTAGGAGTGACCGTGAGGCAGACCGCATTGAGATTACGTCCATGTGGACACACATGACAGACCTAGAGGCTTCATTGAGAGAGATTCGCCGTACTCGTGGCTAGTTATGCGTAGATTTATGATGGTTGTACTATCTCTAAACTAAGGAGTCCTTAGTTAGAGATGTTAGTGTTGTTGGCTATCTTTGTTATTTTTTTTTTCAGTATCGTCTTTGAACGATCAGTTACCTTTACCTTCCATTGTACTTCGAGAAATTGGTTTTGTTATCAGTAATGTTATGGATGGAAATTTTTGAGAAATATCATTTTAAGCATAAATTGTTTATGATGTGAAAGGAATTGTATTCTTATTATTATGATTAGTATTCGTGTTGGTATTCAACTTTGTGATGACCACTTTCTGGTACGATGTTACATATTACTTGAAATCTCACGACTCTTATATCTTATTATTCAGATCAATTGCTCCAAGACGATACCCCGTTAGGTCTACCCGTACAAGACCTACTGTTGTCAACACTGGTCGTCAAGGCCGTCGCCCAACTCAAAATCTTCGTGGTCAGAATGCCGACAATCAGAATACCAACAATCTAACTAATGAGGGACAAAATGAGAATGATTAGGGTGTCAATGGTCACGCTCCACCAAACATACCTCATGACAATCAATCTTTAATTGTACAACTCGTGGCTCAGCGTGTTGCTGAAATCTTAGCTGAGTCTAATCACTCAAATACCTCTGCTGGAACTCCACCACCTGCTAGGAACTGTAGTCGTACCTATAAGGAATTTCGCATTTGTGGGACAACCGAGTTTAGCAGAACCGAAGGGGTTGTAGTGCTTATGAGGTAGATGGAGAAGATCGAATCTGTGTTCATTGTTAGTAATTGTGAGGAAAACACCAAGGTTAAGTATGCTACCTTCTGTTTGAAAGACGAAGCGTTAACTTGGTGGAACAACTACCTCAAGTCTATTGGGAGTGATGTAGCTTATGGTATGTCATGGGATCAGTTTAAGATCTTGCTGATTAAGACCTACTGTCCAAGGAACGAGGTTAAGAAACTGAAAATTGAATTCTGGAATCATAAGGTGAAGGGTACGGACATGACAACTTACAACCGTCGTTTCCAAGAACTGTCACTATTGTGCCCCGAAATGGTTCGCAAAGAGGCACTCAAGATTGCACGCTACACTGATGGATTGCCACTGGCTACTAGGAACGATGTAATTGCTGCAAATCCGGCTAACCTTCATAAAGCCATTACCACAGCTCAACGTTTGATGGATTCACTGGTTCTTGAGGGTGCAGATAAGGGGAGGAATGATAAGAGGAAACGGGAGGATCAGCCTAGGGGTAATGACCACCCGAACAAGAGACAAGAAGTTGCCAAGGTTTATGCTATTGCTGATGGAGAAAAGAAGCGATATAATGGGAACAAACCGCACCGCAACCGTTGTAAGCGTCATCATCACGGGCAGTGCACAATTGTGTGCCGTAATTGCTCAAAGGTTGGACACCGAGCTAATGATTGCAAATCCAAACCCCTGAACCTGGTACAATTAACTCAGGGGACAGACTGGAAGGAAAATGTTACTTGTTATGGATGTGGAAAGAAGGGACACTATAAGAATGAATGTCATGAACAGTGGAACCAAGGGAATCAGGGAAACCGTGGAGCTGGAGGAAATCGGGGAAATCAAGGCGCTGGAAATCAGCAGTGAAATGTGGGAGCAGCCCAAGGAAGGGTGTATGTTATTGGGAAGGAGGTCAAGGAGGACCCGACCGTTCTTACTGGTACGTTCCTTCTCAACAACCGGTATGCTTCTATATTGTTTGATACTGGTGCCGATAGGAGTTTTGTATCTACTACATTTATGCCTTTGCTCGACAATCCCCCGACAACCTTAGGTATTGAGTATAATGTTGAGTTAGCAAATGGGAACCTTGAAAAGATAGACACTATTATTCGTGGCTGTACGTTGAACTTCTTAAACCATCCATTCAACATAGATCTTTCACCTGTTACCTTAGGAAGTTTTGATGTTATCATCGGCAAGGATTGGTTATCCAAGTATCATGCTAATATCATCTGTGATGAGAAGATAGTTCGGGTGTCCTACGGAAAAGAAGTCTTGATCATACAAGGGGATAGGAGTGATCGTGGAGGCCCCTCCCGATTGAACATCATCTCCTGTACAAAGGCTCAGAAGTACGTAGAAAAAGGAGGTTACCTTTTCTTGGCCCGGATTTCTGAAAATAAAGGAAAGGAGAAGAACGAGAGAAAGATTGAAGATGTACCCGTCGTCAGAGATTTCCCGAAAGTATTCTCAGATGATTTACCCGAAATCCCACCAGCAAGACAAGTCGAATTTCAGATTGGACTAATACCTGGAGCTGCACCCGTAGCTCGAGCACCCTACCGCCTCGCCCCTACCGAGTTGGAAGAACTATCGAAACAGCTGGCAGAATTGTCTGAAAAAGAATTCACACGACCAAGTTCATCACCTTGGGGAGCTCCAGTATTGTTCGTAAAGAAGAAGGATGGATCTTTCCGCATGTATATTGACTATAGAGAGATGAACAAATTGATAGTGAAGAACTGATATCCTCTACCCAGGATCGACGATCTGTTTGATCAACTTCAAGGATCGAGTGTTTACTCAAAGATCAATTTACGATATGGGTATCATCAGCTCAGAGTTCGAGAAGAAGATATTCCAAAGACCGCGTTCAGGATTCGTTATGGACATTACAAGCTCCAAGTGATGCCGATCGGTTTAACCAATGCCCCAGCGGTATTCATCGATCTCATGTGTAAAGCCCCAAAATTACCACAATCTGAAATGACCAAAATACCCGCTAATTTTGAATTTTAAGAACTTATAAATACGCTATAAATTAAAATTTGAGTTATATAACGTGTTATGACTCGAGATCACACAATATGAACCTATAATCTAAGTTCGATAATAAACATTTGACAATTAAAACTATATGTTATAAGTTAGAACTAATATTAAGTTAAACTATATGACAACTAATATAACCTAACCTAATTACACATTAATGATATGAAATTTCTATACAAATTAAACCTTCCTAAATTTACCTAAATCATCACACGTTTAATAGCCTTATAGTGTCCAAATATTTTGTTTCTTTTTAAACAATCCACCCCATAATACTCGGCCTATCTATCACATGCATAACCGATTTTAATCAAACCCATTAAATGGAATTTACTACCTCCTTAAAATAGAGGCACGCTCCTCTTATTATTTTATTGATACGTTTTGCCTCTCCCATGAAATTCACACGACAAACCACAAAAATAAACACACAAGTTCTGCTGCTATTGTTTTTCTCTCTTTCAAGACCAAGGTCAAAGGGTGTGATGAGGCTTTGATCAGTGGTCCCTGTTCGTGTCCTTGCTTTCCATTCCTTGTTTCGTATGACAACAAAAAGAAAGGTACCCTCATCGCCTTTTTGTTTCTCTTGTTCTGTTCGACACAAAACATATGAATTCGATCTAAATCTTTAAAACATAAAACTCAACTCATATATATATAATCACATGGGGTTGTTTCTGTTTCATAAACAAGAAAGAGTTATACGAAGATAATTAAAACATGTCATTTTAATCTTATGAATCTGGTTATTATGATATAACTTGGTTTGTTATTTAGCAACCTGAATAACGATACTAAATGTCACATGAAATCATGAGCATACGAAACACATGCGTCAAACTCTGCTATGTTTTGCTATTCAAATATGTTTTTTGAAACTCGTTTCGATCTCTAATATATATTGGACACGTAAATAAAGATGGGAACACGTATTCAATATGGTTAATGACATGATTATATGTGATTTCATGTGGGGGTATGTATGATCAAGAGTGTATGCATGGGATTTGGAGTTTGAGTATGTTCTGGTTGCTTTTAGCGTCATTGGGGTGTCTGGTGTCAATCGGGTCGAGTCGCGTTTAAAACTTGGGTACTGCACAGGATCGATCATGCCTTGTTATTCGTGGTGTATGAGTGTATATCTTGCGTCAATCTAACAGGTTATGAAGCATGTGTCGACCTATGTTTAAAACTTGTCTATAAACATGCATGTTAAAGGGATTTAAAAGATGTAGATTAAGGCTTATGCTGTCTCACTAAAACCATTGTTGTTTAAATCTAGTCTCGCGAGGGTTGTGTGAGTTCATGTGTGCCTTCTTGTGTAAATTGAGGTTTAAGAGATTGGTGGTTAATTATGAGCATGCATGGAATTTGTTTACATATCAACTCATGACTAATATGTCTATAGAAAACTTGAATTGTGGACTGTTGTGTCGAATATGGTTTTGGATTGGTGTTTTTCTTTATGTGTGTGGCATGCGTATTTATGAGGATCAAATGGACTTAAATGGGACGTAGGATTTCTGATTTGTGGTCTTAAATGGGTCGATACACATGTATGTGGGGCTGTTGAATCAGGATTTGCTTACATGAAAATTTGGGTCCTTGTGGTGCATCGAAATAACTATGTTAATAAAGGTTGTCAGATGGTTGTTAAAATCTAAGATATAAATATTTTTTATGATCATTTATATGTGACTTAAGGATCGGGAATTTAGTTGTTTGTAGGGTGTGTCGAATAAGGTAAAAGAGTAGTGATTTTATGTGATTGTGTGAGTGGTGATTAGTGTCGAATCACAGAATTACTTGGGCTACTTGATTGTTATTCTTGTGGATAGTAGTGTCAAATACATGATTAAAATATACAAAGTCTAAGAAATTTCACATGAATATATAAGTTACACTTTAGCCCCGAACTTAAATAAATGAAAGTTTAAACCCTAAAATTATTAAAAGTGTCCTATTAAACCCTAAACTAAAATATTGACCCTATTAAGTCTAAAAGTCATTTAATTGGCATTTTAACCCTAAACGTCATTAAATCGGAAAACTTACTAAAAATAGAAAGTTTCCAAAGATAAAAAGTTTCTAAAAATTGAAAGTCTCTAAGAAACCTTGAATGAGGAACCTTAATAACTATAAGTGGTAAACTTCTAAAATAAGCTGCTAAGTAATGCGTTATCATTAAATTGTATAGGTTCGGCGAAGGAGTGATTCCTTTTTTCCGGTGTGCTTCTTATTTCATTTGTTGATTTGCTAAGGTACAGATATTCTGCTTCTTTATTAAGAGGCCTTGATTCTCTTATTATGATTCATATTAGGGTTTCCCTATACCATTGCTATGTTCCCTTCATTCATGAACTCCGATCTTTTGAACCATCATGATATTGAACCTTTTATGATTATGAACCTTTCATTCATGAACCTTTAATTATGAACCCTTGACCATGAACCTTTGCTCATGAACCTTTGCTTATGAACCTTGCTTATGAACCTTTGCTTATGAACCTTGCTTATGAACCTTTGCTTATGAACCTTTGCTTATGAACCTTGCTTATGAACCATGATTATGAACCTATGATTATGAACTTATGAAACAAGACATTGACTTATGCAAGTAAACTAAATACATGATTCATGATACTTGACCTTTACCCTCAGTTTGATACTATGAGCCACTCACTAGGCATGAGGGTTTCATGTCCATGTCAGTCGATGCACCGATGGCATGACTCTAGGGCAGGAGAGTGATGACCTGTCCCGTCCCTGCATGTTATGTTTATGATTCATGTTTACGTAGAGGCAGATTATGGCCACTTGGGGCGTATGGATGCATCCTAGATTTGTTCATGTTCATGTTATGTTATGTTATTCATGGTGACTGATGGTGTGTGCGATACACGTCTTTCACACTCCGGGAGCTAGCTACTCTAACCCATGATTGAGGACACCCCTCATACTTACAGGATACCCATGATTGAGGACACCCCTCATATTCACAGGATACTAAGAGGTCTCCCCTCTGCATGTTTACGATTATGATTATGATTATGATTCATGTTATGTTATGGGCTCGTAGTGGATTACTGACCTTTCTTTACCATGTACCTTTTTCTTTTCCCTTATGATACCATGTATTCTTACCATGTATTCATGCTTCCATTTTCATTTACTCATGTATTATTCATTATGCTACTGCTTGTTACGTTATATCTGTTCACTGGGCTTTTTAAGCTCAGCCGCGTTTCTTTTCCCGCGGCAGGTTTTAGTTGGAAGCTGGGTAAGAGTGAAGAGACTTTTGGACTTAGAAGACCTTGATAGTTATTTTGAAGTAGAAGTTATTAGAAGAATTGCACTTGCAGACTTAGTATTTAGCCTTTGTTTCCTTTGTATCCTTGTGTATTCAATATTTCATTTGTAACCTTTGAGAATCTTTGTATTACTTTTGAATGTATGTTTTGTTTGATCTGATATGAAGCCATTAATGTGATACTTCTACCCTTGCCGGGTTGGGGTGTTACATCATGAATCGCGTGTGCAAGCCCTATTTGGATAAGTTCGTGATAGTATTAATTGATGATATTCTGATCTATTCCAAGAGTAAAGAGGAGCATGAAGAGCATCTAAGACTCATCTTGGAATTACTAAAGCAAGAACAGCTGTACGCAAAATTCTCAAAGTGTGAGTTTTGGATCTCTACCGTATAATTTTTGGGTCACGTGATCGACAGTCAAGGAATTCACGTGGATCCCGCAAAGATCGAGTCCATTAAAGAATGGGCCGCCCCTCAAACCCCAACTGAAGTTCGTCAATTTTTGGGTTTAGCTGGCTATTACCGAAGATTCATCGAGGGATTCTCTAAAATAGCCATACCCCTAACTAAGCTAACCCAGAAGAACGTAAAGTATGAATGGGGAGACGATGAAGAAGAAGCCTTTCAAATGTTGAAAGAAAAGTTGTGTAGTGCACCCATCCTAGCCTTGCCTGAGGGAAGCGAAGACTTCGTCGTGTACTGCGATGCTTCGCACAAAGGTTTAGGAGTTGTCCTGATGCAACGGGAGAAAGTGATAGCATATGCTTCACGACAGCTTAAGACCCATGAGAAAAACTACACAACTCATGATTTGGAACTGGGTGCAGTGGTATTCGCACTTAGAATATGGAGACATTATCTGTACGGCACAAAGTGCATTGTGTATACCGACCATAAGAGTTTGAAACACATCTTGGATCAGAAAGAGCTAAACATGAGACAGCGTCGCTGGTTAGAGTTACTCAATGATTATGATTGCGAAATTCGCTATCATCCTGGTAAAGCTAATGTAGTTGCTGATGCTCTTAGTCGGAAAGAATGAATACCACCATTGCGAGTCAGATCTTTGGGAATGACTATCAGTTCACCGTTACCATCTCAGATTCTTGCCGCTCAAGCTGAAGCATCAAAAGAAGAAAATAGACCGCACGAAAACCTACCTGGAATGATAGAAAACGAGAATGGTTTCGTGAGGCGTTCCGACGGGACCATATGCTTTGGAGACAGAAGCTGGATACCACTTTATGGGGGAATTCGTGAGTTGATTATGCATGAGTCGCATATATCAAAATACTCAATTCATCCTGGATCTGATAAATTGTACCAAGACTTGAAGAAACTGTATTGCTGGCCCAACATGAAAGCTGAGATAGCACTTTATGTCAGCAAGTGCTTAACGTGTGCGAAGGTGAAGGCTGAACATCAGAGACCGTCAGGGTTATTGATACAACCAGAACTCCCTGTTTGGAAATGGGAGCGGATCACCATGGATTTCATTACCAAGCTACCAAGGACCGCCAGCGGTTGTGATACTATTTGGGTAATCGTGGACCGACTCACTAAATCCGCTCACTTTCTTGCAATCAAAGAGAACGACAGTATAGATAACCTTGCTAGACTATATCTGAAAGAAATCATTTCTCGACATGGTGTGCCAATATCGATTATTTCAGATTGTGACAGTCGTTTCACTTCTCACTTTTGGAGGTCCCTCCAAACGGCCATGGGGGTAAAACTCGACATGAGTACTGCCTATCATCCCCAAACAGACGGCCAGAGCGAGAGGACTATCCAGACATTGGAAGATATGCTACGAGCTTGTGTTATCGATTTCGGTAAAGGCTGGGAGAGATACCTGCCTTTGGCCGAGTTTTCCTACAACAATAGCTATCATGCCAGCATTAAGGCCGCACCTTTTGAGGCACTATATGGCCAAAAATGCCGATCCCCGGTCTGTTGGGCTGAAGTTGGCGACAGTCAACTTACTGGTCCCGAACTTGTTAGAGAAACTACAGAGAAGATAGTTCAAATCCGAGACCGTTTGCAAGCTGCGCGAGACCGACAAAAGATCTATGCTGATAAGAGACGTAAACCTCTCGAATTCCAGGTCGGAGACAGAGTCATGTTGAAAGTCTCACCATGGAAAGGGGTGATACGTTTCGGCAAACGTGGGAAGCTCAATCCTCGTTACATCGGACCGTTCCAAATTCTTGAAAGAATTGGACCGGTAGCCTACAGACTCGAATTACCACCAGAACTGAGTAACGTGCACAATGTAATCCATGTATGTAACTTGAAAAAGTGTCTTTCTGATGAAACCCCGGTTGTTCCTTTGAGGGAAATCCGAATAGACAAGAACTTGAACTTTACCGAGGAACCAGTGAAAATTATGGACCGTGAAATTAAGTGACTGAAGCGCAGTCGTATTCCTATTATCAAAGTCCGTTGGAACTCCCGGCATGGACCAGAGTTCACCTGGGAACGAGAAGATGAGTTCCAGAAAAAGTATCCTCAACTCTTTAAGCCGACGTCGAACAATTCTAAGTGAAACCCGGGACGGGTTTCCTCTGAGGCTAGGAGGCTGTGACAACCGGTAATTTAGGGAGCCATTTTATTATCATGCTTCTTTAAATTTGGCAACGTAAACATTTTAATGTGACCTTTTAGAACTATGTTGGTTTTGATTCGTATTCTAGAATATTTACGTGGATTATTATGTCGTTGAATTAATATTCGTGAGATTAATTTAGGCACTACTCCAACTCCGGTACTAGGAAACCTAATAAGTCAAATTTAAACGAGAAACGATCACGTTCTATTTTATAAACGTATTTGTTATCAAAATCGATGGAAAAACATTTTTAAGACGAACGGTGACGATTAAAAAATTTATTCGTGTGACGTTTAATATTTTTCGGGAATAAAAATAAGTAACTCGGGAAAATAT
Source organism: Artemisia tridentata subsp. tridentata (assembly GCA_021014915.2). NCBI lineage: Eukaryota > Viridiplantae > Streptophyta > Magnoliopsida > Asterales > Asteraceae > Artemisia > Artemisia tridentata. Next base: position 194,112,827 of record CP139507.1, read on the forward strand.
AGAAAAAATTATCCCGCTAGTCCTTGCACCGACTCCTCAAGTGAAAATAAATCTTCCACAAGGACTCCTTTGCAATATCTGGTTTATATAACCCTAAACCCTAACCCTTATTCATAATATTATTTCTTTTCATCTTCAACCTCACTCTCCCTCTCTACTCTCTAATAGCCGCCGCCGGCCACCCCTCACACCACCACCACCACCACCCCTACAACCACACTGCCACCACCAACGTGACCCTCTCACTCTCCTCTTTCTTTTGCTATACTACACGCGCCACCAAACGACACCACCATCTCGTTGTCTTATCGCCGCCGCTACCACAACCTTACCACCACCATTTTCGTACCCTAAAACCTATAGATCGAGTGAAGAAACGGTAAGAAAACGCGTTTTCACGCGTAGGTTGACTCACTCCGAGTCAACTTGTGGTTTATATTCATTTTTCGGGCTAAAAACAAATGGGTTTTGATATTTTATTGAGTTTTGAACTAATAAAAATCGGTTGGTATCGATATGGGTCGTGTGTGTCGCGTTTTTGTGGTGTTGTTGTGAAACCGAGAGCTTAAGCTCACGGGTTTGAGCTTATTTTTGGTCTTATAGTTCTTGTGGTTTTTGTTAAAAACCATTTTTATGATGTTACAGTTGCGACTCTTGTTAATATTGTTGCTGATGTTGTTTAGTTTTGTTGGCAGAATGGTGAAGCCGAGACCATAGGGTCCATTCGGTTTGGTTGATGTATAATGGGAATCAATTGTGTGACGATTACTAGTTGACGGGGAATAGGCTAGACGTGAGTCGTAGTCGACCACGAGAGATTGAAGTTGGTTGCGAAAATGAGGCTTGATTTTATGATATGTTATACTTGTGAGCTTTGTGCCAAGTCGGTGTCACGTTGACTTTTAGTCCTCGTTGACTCCGACGATGCCATAACATGGACATTTATATGGATTGTTGGACTTGGATTGAGATGATAAGTCGAGAGGTCATGACTCGGACTTGTGACTCGAAACAAATAATAACTCAAAATAAATATATACATATGAAACAACAAGAATAACATGAGGGTTTCATATAAGGAAATAAATAATAACAAGTATTATACTTGTTGGTTTATTAAAACAAAACTAAAGTTTTATAATAAATGAGTTATTAAATGTTTCGAGGGCACGCGGATCTATGAATGCTATTTATGAGAAATACTTATGTTTTGTGGTTTTAGCGCCGAGTCTCGGATTAGTTGACAATAATAAACCCGACCAATATGGTTATTGGACTTGTTGGGCTGACGAGTCCAATAAGAGCCTCATAAGAATGTCGGAAGAGATTTATTAATGGGCAATTCATCCTCATGACTTACCTAGTATTATTATTGAGTTTCGGGATAATAAATTACTCGAAGGAATTACGAGACTTATCTAGTTGACGAACTCGATAAGAACCCGACAATTCGTTCGCATAATTTATCAAACTAAAACTTAGTCATGCGTCCTTGATCGCGAGTCGTTTTGATCTTAATTGCTACGTGGCGTGAGTACACTTGATTCGTGTCATGTCACCACTACACACCCGTCGATACCAAACACTAATAACGGATTTGAGCAAGAGATTTTGGAATTTAAAACGGAATATACTCGGGATGGTTTACTTTTGGAAACTTTTACGTTTGAAGATGGTGTTAAGGATAGTTTATATTATTAGGTTGTGCCGAGTCCGAGAGTGCTGGTATTTGAGAGTCGCCAATTACTTTGCTTCAGTAGTTTTGTTTGTGCTTTGCTGCTTGAGGTGAGTTTCATAGCCCCATTTTCTCTTTAAACTTTTATATAACTTGGGGGAGAAAACATGCAACTCTTTTTCCTAGACCTGCAATTACTTTTGATTTGCTTATGTGTTGACTAGTTAAGGTTAGATGTGCGATAGATATTGACTTAGTCTAGGGTAGCAATCCCTTGCTATAACCATGATGCCTAGCTAAGAATAGATATTTGCTTACGACCTAGACCAGGGTAGCAATCCCTTGCTATCACCATGTTACCTGGCTAGAGACCGCTTAGGGCCCTACTTGAGATCTCATTATGACTACGGAATGATTTGATTTTGGAATGATATGACTATGGAATGATTTGATTATGGAATGATATGATTATGGAATGAATTGATTTTGGAATGATATGATTTTGGAATGATTCTTGGTATTGGCATGATTGATGACATTGTAGAATCTAATCGCCCTTTTGTCCCACATAGCAAATAACTCTATCAGGTCTGCTATTAAATTTGAAATTAAACCTATGAACTCACCAGCGTTAGCTGACCTTTTTAGCATGTTTTTCTCAGGTAATTGATGATGTTTATTTTGCTTATTACTTTGGAGGCTTGGCACATGGCAAGGCTAAGGATCAATCTGCACTCTGATAATGTTATGGGGACCTAACTGATGTATTTCCTTTTTGGGTCTTTCTTTAAATACTATGGGTTTTATGTAGACTTGCTACACAAAATTTGGAATGTTTTATGTAATAGATAATCTTATCCTACTTTTCTATGCTTGTGACTCATACCATTTACGTAGCACCCCGAAAGCTTGATTAAGTCTTCCGCTGAACCGAATTTTGGGGGTGTTACAGTTATCAATTGGATCCGCCAACTCCAACAATAACTTTTTCAAAATTCCCGACTACTCCCGATCCTTAGATCATTGATTCTAATTCTTAGGATTATTCTACTGATCATTAGGCACATTAGGATGATTTAGGAACACTTAGAATAATAAGAATTTCATTTCCCACCAAAATTTGAATATTTAAATTTTCCATTTGAGTTACCTTTCTGTAACAAGCAAGGAACCCACAATTTGGTTCCTTGCAATCCGTGGAAACATCACATCAATAGATTTCCCACTAAGGTCTTGCATTTACTGTACATCTTCTACCCTTCACTCATCTTAATCTCTATGTTTTGACTTAGATGATGTGACTAGCACAATATTTTGTTCCAAATCATTAGGAACCTCCATCCTTCAATGGATTAACATCAAATCCAAACACAAAGTTCAATACACCTTACTGTCTATAAATTAGAACCTCAGGATCATCACAAATCACACAACAACCATCACTACAAACTATCATTCCTGTACTTTAGAGCAACTCTTCTCACATTTCAACAATGCCAAAATCAAATAACTCATCTACAAGCAGACCCACAAGAAGGACAGCTCGTATGTGTGTTCGTCCTTGTTGCTTCGTAAATTTAGCTAATTCATCATCAGAGGAATCATCTCCACTCAACATCTCCTCACCAATAGCCAATGAGAATTTTCTCAACCTAGCAACCCCAACACCACCTCACACTATCATCAACACACCACCACCAACAATCACTCCTGTGGCTACCACACCACCACCCGCTCCATCACAACCTACTAGATCACCTTCACCACCACATTCACCACAACTTCAGCCCCTAGAGTTTTTTAGAACTCCTCCAACCTCACCACACCCATATCTTGAAACTTTGGAAGACCTTCCAACAAGAACTACCAATCCTACTCCTATGACATTTGAAGGTCAACAACCTCTCCTCTTCCATCCCATTTATCGGGATATCCACGGTCCTTTATACTGTGACCAAGAGCAACCACAACCACAACCTCAACAACCCTCACCAACATCCACACTTAATCCCATTGATGAGACAATGTGGAACAACCAACCCCAATCTCAACAAGAAATCAACGAGGAGTTAGATCGCCTCTATGCTTTCTCAAATATGGTGGATTCCCACCTCCATGAGGCTATGGACCTCCAATCCACTTTGATGGCCTCCATTATGTCCCCAAACTACATTCTACCACCTCCACCATCAAACACCCAACCACCACCACCTCCAACTCATGAACCAAACCTTCCACCTCCAAGACATGATTGTATCATGTGTGAGAGGACCGCCCATTTGGTCCAAAGAACCAACATCTCGGTTCTTGAACTTCAAAACGAGATGAGGTTCATTTTGAACCACATTCTCGAGCGCCTTAATGCGCTTTTTCATCCTCCTCAATAGGAGCTTTTAGTTTCTTCCTAGTTTCCTTTTATAGGAACTTTTAGGATTTATTTTAGGATTTATTTTTCTTTCTAGGATTTATTTTCTTGTTATGTTGTAACATCATGTTTTGTGACTTATGTCACAAACAATTTTTCAATTAATGGATGTTATATTTATGCTTATGGGTGATCACTATTTAGCATAATATCTTGGTTTGTTTGATTCACTAACATTATTTTATGGTTGGTTTGAATTCTCATAATGATTTGACCACTTACACTTAGGTGCATTTTTTTGATCAGACACGTATTTTTGACTTTTTAAAGTCAAATGGGTTGAACTATCATGCTTGGTTGACCTATACATATGCATTATACTACTTGGTTGGATTGATTCACAACTAACCTTTGTTTTGTAGCTTTTCTCAACCTTGAATCATATACGTTGGTACCCTTGCAACGGGGAGTATCGATCGAGGGGGAGCATATCACATACTAACCATTTGTTTTGTAGGTTCATACATCATAACCTTGGCATTCCCATTAGGGGGAGTATTATCCAAGGGGGAGCTTTAAGTTCTCAAAATCATTGATTTATTCTTGGTACTCCAAAATAGGGGGAGTAATCACCATGAATTGGTCACCACATTCCGCTACGCATTTCTTCTTTTTGTTTCGACAAAAAGGGGGAGAAAGGATTAAGTTCATACATCACTGTTAACATCACAGTACATGTTTTTATGCTTAAAATAGTTTTCAAAACTTGCATAAAACTAACTTAATATATATTTTTAAAAAGACTTTCACTTAACTTATTACATTGCTTAAAAATAAACATTATGTTTTGTTATCAACAAAAAGGGGGAGATTGTTAATACAAATATCATTCTAAAAACGTTATTTATATTTTACGATCTTTGCTTTATTTTGTTAATGACAATTATAAGGTTTATCTTTAGCAAAGCATAAGTATATGTTAAAGTCTTTTACATTTTAGTAACAAGCTTTTTAAAACACATTTACATATCACATGATCACTAGGAATTACACATTACATATATACATTTACATGTTTATTTTTATTTCTTAAAAAAGGAAATACACATGACATCATGGCATGCATCATTTACATATCTTAGTTGAATTTACAATATATTTTGGAAAGATCTTGAAGCTAAAGAGTTGACTTTGGAAGATCTTGACAAGACTTGACAATAAATGGTAATGTCTTAGCTGGCTTGTCCCCGCGGAACCAAACCAGCATATGGACGGACCCCAGGATTTGGGTCCCCCAAATCCGCGGGTTGTCTGGTCAGTTTTGCCTATAAATAGCAAGCTAATCATTCAAGCACCTTGATCACTCATATAGCTTAAATTATACACTCATTCATTTGTACATTACTAACCCATTACATTCATTCATTTCATTCTTAGTGATCTCTCTTTTGTAGCAAAGAAGATCAAGCATACAAGCTTCAACACTGTGTTGCAAGCCTTGATAGTTAGATACTGTGTGATTTGTTAGTGTTCACATATCATTGTCTATACCATTCATTCAGTAGAGTTCGGTTAGTGTTTTAGTCCTCAAAACACATAGAGTGTCGGGAGTGGTTGTACCCTTGTTAAAGAACCAACGGGAGTGGTTGTACCCTTGTAAAGAACCCGGTGTTTAGCTTAGTACCGGATAAAGAGTAAGCGACGTGTAAAGGTTTTCTCCGCCTAGAAGGGAGCTTGTTTCTTAGTGAAGAAAAACTCTCGAGTTAGAGGCTCGAGGAGTGGAGTAGGGCAAGGAAGAGAGTCCTTGTAGCCGAACCACTATAAACATCTGTGTTGTGTGGTTTGATCATTTCTTTCCTTACTTGCTTTATATATATTGCTTGATTGTTTGCTTTACTTTGAAATCACGTTAAGTATACAAAGCGAAGAAAAGTTTAAAACGGTAAAAACTATTCAACCCCCTTCTAGTTTTCCACAATTAGGTCTTGAGGTAGACGCTATCAAAGGGTTAGTATGGCTAACAAGTAAAAACGACAAAACCATTTTTAGAATGCCAAGATCTGTGGCTAATTTCAAACATTGGATGAAAAAACAGTTAAGCAACGCCAAACCTCTTCTAAAAATTAGTCAAGAAGATAAAGCCAATGGGTACAATTATCCATATCAAAAGATTAAGGATTTCTACAAGGGGTGCTTAGAACTTAGAGATAAGTACAAGAGGGACAAGAAGGCTATTGATTGGATAGAACGTGGACATGTTAGCTTCCACGAGATGACAAATAATCATTTTTTACCATGGCCTTGTGTCTAACTTAAAGACTCGTTAATAAACAAAAGTGCTTTTTCGGTAGACAACCCGAATTATCCCTTTCATTCTTTTTAGTAGTATAGTTTGGTTTGGTATGATTTGTTATAACTTTTTGCAGGTATTGGAGGAAGTATGATGGCTTGGAAACACACCATGGAGCTTTTCACTCCTGGAATTCATCTCAGAGACTTTCTACAGCGTAACTCTGTGTTATGGTTATGCCGTTACCATCCTCAGACATCAGCAATTTTGTCAGGTTTAATTACTTACGGCGTAACTCGGACCATGAGTTTACGCCGTAATCTTCCCCTGTACCAGAAAATTTTTAATTTAAAAAAACTTGCATTCCATAACCTTGTATTAGTTCTAAATGAACTTTGTGGTGTGTTCCCTGTAAACCCTCAAGAGACTTCACTCGTCCACTCGGGACACCGAGTGGTTTAAAAGGCTTGTTGCATACGCTAAATGCAACCGTGATTCCTACGAAAGTGTGTTAGGATTTTATTTGTTTTTCCTTTTTTTATTTTTTTTTTAGATTTATGCTTTTTGGTAGTGTCGTGATTTCAAGGATTTGAAGTTTGCTAATGGAGGCGAAGTAAAGGCACGTCTTTTCAACGTGATCCTTCTACCATTTTTGGAGCAAATTTCAGGGGAGTTCTCGTTCCAATTCTACTTTTCTCCTTTTATTTTACATAGTTGCGTACAAAATGGACTTTGTACATTTCAAGTGGGGGGACGGGAGTAGAATTATGACTTGAACTTTATTTGCCCGTTTTTCTAGTTTATTTTGAAAAACTATGCCATTTTTGAAAAATTTTGACATGTTTTTCTTAACCGAACTAGAATAGACTTTAGCTGAGCACACTATACCCCTTGATTTCATTGGTGAGGTTTAGCCTTTCATTTCCTCCTTATTACTCAAATCCACCAAATATTGAGTGTGCCGATAGTATTGTAAACTTTAGAACTTGTCATTTGCATCATTTCGAGACCATAGACGAGTAGTGTGTTAAGTTAGATTGATACATTTGGGAGGGACAATTTGAGAAGGCAATGTTTAGGATTTACAACCAAATAGCCCATATGTGTATAATTGTGTGCATTTATCGATTAGTCACCTCGATTTTTTGACCCCCGTGTTAAACCCTTTTGTTGCACTCACCTTTAGTGCAAGATACCCCTAGATACACCCTTCCGAGCCATTCTTTCATTTCTTACCCCACCATGTATTGTTTCTGTTGTTCCCTTTACACTATTAGAGTTAACTAGAAAGTTAATCTATTTCGTGTTATGACTAATACAATGTTTAGGATTAATTCTAACAGTTATAAAACGTGAGTTTAAAAACAACAATATTTTTCAACGTTTAAATTCTTATTAGAAATAATTCCAAGAATCTATACCCAAGTGTTTTGCGGAACAAACACTTGGGATTGAATAGACAAGGGTATGGGGTGTCTCCTATCGAAACTCAAGTTTTGCTTGAGTGGTAACAATATACCCACTGAGCTATCTCAGTGAGTTGTATACTCTTTGTAGGAGAGAAGTTCCTTTGCAAAAGTTCAAGACTTTAAATATACAAAGCACACTTAAACTTCTCTCCCATCTGATCTATTTATACACACGTAATCTAAGTATAAGTGATTAAATATAATACAAGTTGTTGAGGTTGCGTGTCTGACAATTACAAATAGTAATTGTCATTTCCAAGAACCAATAGGAAAGGGCTAATAAGACTTTGGGAGTTGTTGGCTGACACTTCATGACTTTTAGCCGCAATAGGGAAGGTTGGATCTGACAAGAGAAGAGTGTTGGGTTTACACTATTATCTTCTCAGATCTTTTCCCTATTGTTCCCACCTTTTCTTCAGGCGTTGGTTCCTCAGTCCTTCAATCACTTTGTTAGTTGAGGAGACTGGGTTCAGTGAGTTCTTGTCCAACACTCACTGAACCATCATCTTCTTCTTTGGCTTAAGTTCGACTCAGGGAGTACCGCCTTCCTGAGAAGTGAATCCTTCTTCTTGAATTTGTCTTAAGCATCTTGAAGATGACTCACTGAGAGGCTGTTCTCTCAGTGAATTGAATTGTTCTCGGTTTAAGTTAAACACTTAGTTAATTTGTGTCCAAATCATGTTTTACGTATTCTTGGGTTTTTCATGACCCAACAATCTCCCCCTATTTGGATATAAATTATTCCTAAGTGTTTTGATCAGTATGAGTGAGCTAACGTCTTCTGCTCATACTGAATGTACTAGAAAATAAATAAGGATATTGATATAGCAAAACATTCATCAATTTATTCATATCATTACAAGTCCTATTATTCTAAGTACAAAATACTCATGGTTCCTCAACAAGACCCATGAGTTCAAGCTTCGCCCTCTTTGACATCAACACCTCTTTATCAGGTCGATCCTTCATCATATGATCCATCAACCTTACAAACTCCTCATTTTCAGGTCTCCTGATATTAAGCGCCATCAGTTTGTAAGCAAGGAGTGTTGTTGTTTCCACTTTGTAGATGTCAGAGACTCTTTGAAAGGCTTCCTGACCAAATTCATCCACAAAGAAGATACCATACTCAGGTTCTTTGATGACCAGGTTGGGACGGAACTTGACTCCCTAAGGAGTAGTCCTGTTGCAATGAAGTGCAGCTATATATTGTTCAGGTTCCATAGCTACAGCTTTCCTTTTCTTCCCAACCTTCTGAGTAAACTCAGGGATAGTTAGTCCCTGAGAAGCAAGTGCCTCATCATGGTTAATGCCCAGACTCTTTGCCACTCTTGCAAGTTCCTCATACTTAGCACTCAGTGACTTGATGATGATTGGGGCATTCTTGCTTGCGGTTTTCTTCCTTAGGATGGGCATCATCATATCCCATTCTCTTAACCCATAGTCTGAAAACTTGATTGCAGGAAGATGTTCAGACTTCCTTGGACCTCTATGGATTGTTAAGCTCAGAGGTCTGGTGGGGTGAATAGTGATATCAGTGATTTTGCCTTCATCTTTGGTTTTGGTCATGTTCCTTAAGGATTTCAGCCTGAAGCTTGAGAAACTCATCCCCTTTGATGTCCTTCTTCTCAGACTCCTTGATTACTTCTTTGGCAACCTTAGAAATTTCAGACCTGTTGAGTACCAGCTCTTTCTCTCTTTCCTTCCTGAGCTCTTCTTGGTGTAAAATTTCAGCAAGTTGATCAGGAGTCCCATAGACCCTTCTCCCATCCTCTAGATCAACATAGAATGGTGCATCAGGATCTGCACGTCTTTCAGATGAAGCCTTGACTAAGAGTGATTCAGGAGGAGGGTTTGTTTCAGTCACCATGATTTCCTTCCCTTTGTTAATGGGAGGAGGTTGACTGGTGGATGTCTCAGGGACAGTTACCAAAGCCGAATTAGGGTCAGGGATTGGAGGATCATCTTTTATCTCCCCCTCAGCAGATGGCGGAGCTTCAGTGGAGACACCTGCTGACTGAGGAGGTGGAGGTGTATGAGAGGCCTGAAGAATGGATAAAATGTTGGAGACCATAGACTTTGTTTCAGAAGTCTCATTCTTCACGGCACTTAATTCGGTAGCCATTTCCTTCTGGTGGGTGGTGAGTTCAGTTACTTGGGTGGTGTAGTGGTTGACCAGCTCATTATGTATTGTTGAGAGCTGCTCAAAGGCTGAGGAGATTCTGATCAGGTGCTCCTTGGATGCATTAACAGCCTGATAAATGGACTCTTGCAGGGTCCTTAAACCTTGAAGATCTGCCCCCTGAAGGAGCTTTAGAAGCTCAGTAATGCTGGTGGAGGTGTTAGCCTGAGAGGCCAAGTATGCAACCAATCTGGTGACAAAAGTGGGATCATCTGCTAGATGTTCTTGTACTGATTCTATAGCCTTGAGGATGTTGGACAGTTCCTGATGCTGTCCAGTGGCTATGTCATCTACAGATTTGTTCAGGTCACCGAGTTGTTTATCAGTGAGGGTGGCGGCCTGAAGAATCTTTGCCTGAGATTCTTCCACTGAAGCCCTGAAGTCAGCATAGGAGGATGCCACTTCAGTGTGCTTATCCCATAGCTCATCCGCAACAGAGTTGTAAAGACCTTCGTTGGCTTTGCGAAGGACTTTTGCCATTTGTCTTTCAGAAGCCGGATGAGTATCGTCATACTTTTGCAACCACTTGGGAGTGGTTGAAGCACCTGATGATGATGATGAGGTTGATGGAGAACTTGGTGGTGGATCCTCAGGATGAGGTGAGAAATGTTGTTTCTCAGAGGGCTGAGGAGGGCTTACTTGTGTTTCCATTTCCTCCTCAGCATCAGGGATCTCATCATCACCAAAATCAATCTCCTCCTCTGACTCATCAGCCAACAAATTTTTATAGTCAGCTAGAGAAGGAGCCTTCAGTAAATCCAGCTCCCCCTCAGAAGAGGGCTCACCTTTGTTGTGGCCAGGTCCTGATTCTTTTGTCATAATAACTGGTGGGGTTTGACCAGCCTGACTAGTCATAATAACTGGGGGGTTTGCCCAGCCTGACTTTTAGAATCAGTTCCTGAGAGAACAAAAATGCCTGAGTTGGGTTTGGGTTCCGTATCGGCGGGTGGTTTAAATCCCTCCGAGTCTTTGTCCCCCTGAGTGCCTTCATCCACTGATGGGTGTTTTTCAGTAGAATCATGAGACACTCCTTGTGAAGATGTATGGACCCCCTTCCCATCAGGATTGGTCTGTCCTTTTGGGGATTTAGGGTCCTGAACTCCCTGAGACCCTGAGTGTGATTGCTCAGGGACGTTAGCAGGATGTAAGTGGGTATGGGTCCCCGTCTCAGTGGAGTAGTACTGCTCCACCGAGGATATAGAACCCTGAACTCCCTCCGGCTCTGATTGTGATTTATCAGTGCCTTCATTAGGATGTGAGTGGGTGGATGCTCCTGACCCTTCTGACTTGTTTTTGTCAGAAGGGACATTAGAAAAGGGTTTGCCCGAGGATACTGAGGATGATTGCTCAGCACCCTCCAGTGGCGTTTGTTTTGTGGCCAATGTGGTCTCTTGTATGGGAGTCTGAGAGGTCAAGGTCACAACAACTTTCTTGGTGCCTGAGGCAACAGTCTCAGTGATGAGTGGTTTAGGTCTAACCACCTTACTGGATTGTCCCCCTTTCCCTTTCTTCTTCTTCACCTTCTTGGTTGGTGAAGGAACTGGTGAGCATACATTTTCACCCTGAATCACCATTAACATGTAGGTGGTCAGGGCGACCGGTTGTACCTCAGTAATGTCACTACTAAAGTTGGTCTTATGCAAGATGTCAGGTTTTGTACCTTCATCGTCAGACCTTAAGTAGTCAGAACCAAGAAGATCCTGAAGCACACAGGAAATGAGCCTAGGATAAGACATGTGTCTTTGCCTATGTTTCCCTGAGAGCTTTGACACGAGGTCTCGGAAGATTATTCCTCCGATATCTATTTTTCTACCCTCCAAGAGACTGAACATCATCAATTGTTGTGATGAGTTCAACTGCTCAGTGGAGGATTTGTTTCCTCTGAGTACCTGAATGATGAATGTCATCATAAGTCTCCAGACAGGGTGAAACCATGTCTTCACTATTGGAGCCTTTGCCAACAAGGCTTCAGGAGACTCGCCAGGACGCCTAACATCATGAGGCCCTAGGAAAAGCATTTCAGCTTTTATTTCCTGATCAGTAGGGTTAGCCTCAAAGTTCTCAACAAAGTTAACACTAGTGGCCATGATGAAGGTCTTGTAGTTCAGGGAGAGAGTCCTAGTCCCATTCATCACAGTGAAAGTGATGATAGACTCTTTGGTGTCCTTAGGGCTAGTAGCCGTTGCGGTACACCAAAACTCCCTGAGATAGTCATTATAGATGACTTCTGGGGTGGTTGTAAAGGCTGTGGCAAGGAAGCAGTTTTGTAAATACTTAACTACATCCTTGTAACCCGCATATTGCTGCGGGTAATGGAAATTTCCAACCACATTGTTTTTGGTCAGGTCCACGCCCTCCATTGTGTAGCTCATATTTGGGGCGGTGGTAATAGCATTAGAGGAAGCCATTTTATGATCGGGTTTAGGTCGGAAAATGGTCGGATATTTCTTAATGCTAAGAACACACACACAATTTGTTTGAGAAATAAAAAGGGCAGAGTTTGCTTATAAATTTCAAAAAAACGTGTGTGTGTATTCTTTTGGATGGGTATTTATAGGATAGTGGAGATGGGGGTATTTTTGGCATTTGAGTGATCTTATTTAATCAAAATATAATTTTTGGAAGTTATTTTGAATAAAATGTTTGAGATCCGCATTAAATGCCACCACTCCACTTTTCCTCTTTTTTCTCAATTGACAGAGTGAACAGTTGAGCAGTTTCTGCAAAAGGAGAAGTTGCAGAGTTTCCATCATCACACAGTGTATTGTGTGAGAGAGGGCATTGAATGCCAAGTTGGGAAGTGGGGGCCCATTAGGTGTATGCCAGAAAGGCAAAAAGAACAAATATTCTTGAATTAAATATGAGTTCAGTTACCAACCTCGGACATTTACTAACTTGATACTTAGAGCATTTAAGTCAGTATTTAATGTCATTTTCAGGGCCCTGAATGACTCTTCATTTAGTGATAGGTTTTTCAGGGACTTGGGATTAGTCACTGATGATTCAGGAATATGGAAAGATTCCTGAGAAGCAAGGATTCAGGAACTTGGGTTTAGTTTCTGAACCCTCAAGATTTCAAGAACTTGGGTTTAGTTCCTGAGGTTGACGATTAGTGAAATAATTCACTGACGAACACATTGAGTCAGGGACCTGAGGTTTTAAGAATTTACACTTCAGTTGGTAGGAATCAATCAGTGGACTGATTCTCTATATCCAACATTCCTAATTCAGCTTTCAGTCTTGTGAAAGTTGGTTCATCCAAAGGTTTGGTGAAGATATCAGCTAACTGATATTCAGTAGGAATGAAGTGTAATTCAATGTCACCATTCATGACATGGTCCCTGATGAAGTGATATCTGATATCAATGTGTTTTGTTCTCTGATGAAGAACAGGGTTGTTAGAGATTGCAATTGCACTTGTGTTATCACAAAAGATGGGTACCATCTTGTACTGAATTCCATAGTCACTGAGTTGACTTTTCATCCAGAGTACATTTGCACAACAACTAGCTGCTGCAACATATTCAGCCTCAGCTGAGGACAAGGCAACTGATTGTTGCTTCTTAGCACTCCAACAGACTAATTTCCCACCAAGTATTTGGCAAGAGCCTGAGGTGCTTTTTCTGTCCATGTTGCATCCAGCATAGTCAGAGTCTGAGTATCCTTTGAGATCAAGTCCTGAGCACTTAGGATAGTATAATCTAAGGTTAGGAGTGCCCTTTAGGTACCTGAATATCCTTTTCACAGCAGTGACATGAGATTCTCTTGGGTCAGATTGATATCTGGCACATAGACATACTGAGAATTGGATATCAGGCCTTGATGCAAGTAGATACATCAGTGATCCTATCATTCCTCTAAAGAGAGTTTGATTTACTGGTTTGCCAGTTAGATCAGGACCAAGGTTGTTTGGGGGAACCATGGGAGTTTTGACTGAGGCACAGTCACTGAGATCATACTTCTTCAGTAGATTCTTTACATACTTCTCTTGACTGATAGTGGTTCCTCTATCAGTCTGCTTGATCTGAAGACCAAGAAAGTATGTCAGTTCTCCCATCATGCTCATTTCAAACTTCTTTGCCATTAGTTTTTCAAATTGTTTGCAAAGTTTGAAACTTGTTGAGCCAAAGATGATGTCATCAACATACACTTGTGCTAGTATGACATCATTATTTGTCTTATAGATAAACAATGTGTTGTCTATCTTGCCTCAGACAAATTTGTTTTGGATTAGGAAGGCTGAGAGAGTCTCATACCATGCCCTAGGAGCTTGCTTCAGTCCATAAAGGGCTTTGTTAAGCTTACAGACATGATCAGGAGACTCATGGCTTTCAAATCCAGGAGGTTGCTCAACATAAACTTCTTCTTTCAGTGAACCATTTAAGAATGCAATTTTAACATCCATTTGGTACACCTTGAAGTTCATGTATGTGGCAAAAGCAAGGAAGATCCTGATGGCTTCCATCCTTGCTACAGGTGCAAATGTTTCCTCATAGTCAATGCCTTCTTGTTGATTAAAGCCTTTGGCTACAAGTCTGGCTTTGTTTTTAATGACTATGCCATTTTCATCAGTTTTGTTTTTGAATACCCATTTCATGCCAATGATTGAGACATTCTCAGGACATTTGACCAAGGTCATTACCTTGTTTCTGTCAAATTGTTCCAGTTCATCATGCATGGCCTGAACCCAACTTGGATGTTTAAGTGCTTCTTTAACACTTTTGGGTTCAATTGTGGAAATGAAGTCCACAAATAGGCATTCATTGGATGAGGTTGCTCTTAGACTAGCAGCCATGCTCCTGGTGAGCATGACTTCAGTAGGCTCTCCAATAATATTGACAAGTTCAATGTCCTGAGACCTAGTCCAACTTTCTTGAGGTCCTGGATACTGATTTGAACTTGTGGAGGCCTGATTGGGTAGAGGGGTTGGTTCTGGAGTAGACACATGATCATTGTTTGGATCTTGAGTTTCTATCAGATCACTGAGATTGTTTGCATCTTGAGTATTTTGAACAGGCTGATTGATAATATCAGTGTGTGTATGTGCCTCAACAAACTCAGTGATGGTTGGGTTAGGTAGGTTGTGAGGGATTATGTAATAGGAGAGATTAGCATCATCTTGATACTGAGTAGAAGAATTGTTTTCAGACAGATATTCATCAGGAGGATATCTTGAAGAATTATCAATTCCTATTTCTTCTACTGAGGCAGTTGAGAACCTGATAGCATCAGTGCTCTCATCAAAGGTAACATGAAATGTTTCCTCAGTCTGCTGTCTCCTTGTGTTGAACACTTTGAAGGCTTTTGAGACAAGTGAGTATCCCAGGAAGTATCCATCATCAGCTTTTGCATCAAATTTCCCTAGGTGATCCTTGTGATTATGAATAAACACTGGACACCCAAAGACATGAAGGTAGCTAATGTCAGGGATTCTTCCTTTGAATAACTCATATGGGGTTTTCCCATGTCTCTTGACAATTATTGATCTGTTTTGTGTATAACAGGCAGTTTTGACTGCATCAGTCCAAAAATGGTTGGAAAGGACTGATCCACATAGCATTGTCCTAGCAGCTTCAATGAGTGTTCTGTTTTTCCTTTCAGCAACACCATTTTGTTCAGGTGTGTATGGAGAGGAAAAGTTTTGGGAAATACCTTTCTCATCACAGAAACATTCAAGTTCATTATTTTTGAACTCAGTCCCATTGTTAGTTCTAATTTGTTTGACCTTAATGTCATTTTGATTTTCAATGTTCCTGACAAAGGACATGATTGTTTCAGCTGCCTGACTCTTTTTGATCAGGAAGAATACCCAGGTGTATCTAGAGTATTCATCCACTATGACCAGAGTATACTTCTCATGGTTAATAGACCTTGGACTGACAGGTCCAAATAGATCCATATGGAGAAGATGTAGGCAGTTCCTGATGGAAAAGTTGGTTTTGGTTTTAAAGGATGCTCTGTGATGTTTACCTTTTTCACAAGCTGAGCATGGTTTATCCTTAGAAAACACAAGAGATGGTAAGCCAAGGACTTTGTTTTGTTTTACAAGATTGTTTATGTTCTTGAAGTTCAGGTGGGTAAGTCTCTTATGCCAAAGCCAGTTGAGTGTATCAGTGGCTTTAGCAAAGAGACAAGTTCCATCCTGAGTTAGACTGGACATGTCTAAAACATAAACATCTTGTCTTCTTGGTGCAATGAGGACAATTTCCTTATTTGCATTGAAGATGGTTCCTTGCTTATCATCAAACTGAACTATGTATTTAGCATCACATAGTTGACTAACACTGATCAGATTATACTTAAGACCATTTACATATGCTATCCTAGTAAAGACAATACCATTGCAGTTTACTGAACCATAACCTTCAGTGAGACATGATGAGTTATCAGCAAATATCACTTTGGGTCCTGATTCTTCCACATATTTGTGCAGACACTCCTTAACACCAGTCATGCTCCTTGAACATCCACTATCTAGATGCCAAACAGGATTCCTGGCATGCTTCTGCACAAATAGTAAACTAGGTCAGTTCTTTCTAGGACACTATTTCATGGAGGGTTTGGTATTGTAGGTCTTTATGAAAGTATTAATTGATTCATGGTCAGAGGTTGAGTGGACTGAGCTACCACATGTTTTGCATTTGGTTGTAGGGGTAGTCTCAGTAGTCTGAGAGGATTGTTTCATTCCTCTTCTTGACTGAATGACCTTCTCTTTTCCTGAGGATTTCTGAGTGGAACTTCCACTAGATTCACAATGTTTGTCATATTGACAATCCTCAGGATGGTGGTCATTGAATCCACACAAAGGGCAGGGTAGAAAAGGCTTGGCCTTTTGCTTCTGTTTCTGCTTAGAATCAGAAGGGTAGTTCAGGAACTGAGCCTTAAGTCCTGAAAAGTTTGACATGACTGAGCATTGTTTATGATCAGAAGTCCTGTGATCTTCCTTTTTGCAAATCATGGAATAAAGGACTCTATAGCAATCATCAGTGAGATGATTTGTATAGTTGCATAGCTCACATCTTTTCAGGGGTTTTGTGGGTTTGGGTTTGGTCTTTGAGGAAGTTGGTTTTTGTTTCTTCTTGGATTGAGAGGATTTCTCAGAAGATGCAATCTTCTCTCCTAGCTTCCTGACCATTTCAGCCAACTGATCAAATTTTGAGTCAGGGCTTTGGGTTGATACTTCAGAAGGGACAGAAGTTGATGAGTCATCAGTATTTACTGAGACATCAAGGTTTGCTCTCTTCAGGATGGTTGTTCCCCTTCCTGATCTCTCCTTTGGAGAGTGTGGTGAGAAGACCATAGGTGGGAGGCCTAAGTTAGGTGTAGCACCCTAAAGGGTATTCAGTGGAGGAAGTGGAGGGTATGATTCTGATTCAGACTCATCCAAGGACTCAGTGAGAGGTTCAGTGAGTTCAAGCTTACTGAGTTTTTCAGTGAGTCAAAGCATATTATTCAAAGCCTGACTTTCAGGAAGCAAGATCTTTCCAGTCTCAAAGTTTGGTAACCTACTGACTAGGTTGTCCCTGACAATCCAGTCATTTGACTTGGGAAGTAATTCTTGCTCAAAAGATATGCCAGCTGGAACAAAGTTCATTTCATTTTGACACACAGTTGGATCAACCATAAGAGGGTCAATACCAATGGTTTTCTGAGAGATTAATCCCACAGTGTCAAACACCTTAGGGTTCTTCTTGGTCCAGCTTTGAATGATAGCCTTTTCTTTGTTAAGTTCAGTTTGAAGGACTTGGTTTTGTTTCAAAATCTTAGTGTTCTGAATTTGTAGAGTTATTGTTTCTAGTTTGGCTTGCTTAAGTACAAGCAGTTCATCTCTACATTTGTTCAATTCTGACACAATATTGTTATATTTTGAAAGCAAGTTAAGCCTTTGTTCTTCAACAAACTTTAAATCAACACAAATATAATTCATGTAAGACTGCCAATCAGAATCATCATCCATAGAAAGTAAAGTATTTACCTTCTTCATGGTGATGTTGACCCACTCTCCATTTCTAGCATGGCCTTTTCCCACAGCCACCTGATCCTCTTCTGAAAGTGCCATCAGTGCACTAACTCTTATTTCCTCATCTGAGGAAACCTCTTCATCATCCCAATCATATGCTTCAGCTATTAAAACCTTGTTCTTTGTCTGAATAGGTTTAGATGTTTGAGCAGCCTGAGACAATATGGGGTTAGTTTCAAGAAGTGCAAGTTTAGCTTTGATATTCCTATATTTTGTTTCAAAATCCTTTTGACCCTTGTTTTGGAATTGTTGGGTGGACTGAAATATTTTAGGTTGAAACTTGCTAGTTCCTGAAAATTTGTAAGAGGGTTCTGAGATAGTTTTAGAATAACAGTCCCTAGCAAAATGACCCTTTTTACCACATTTAAAGCATTCAGTGGTCTCATTTGCTTTTGATTTTGTAAAGTTGGACTGATTTCTTTTGATGAAACGTTTTGAACTAGCAAGGAGTGCCCTTTCTTGGAATTCCAAGTTCAGGTCATTTAGGTATTCCTCATCAGTCCTTTCATCAATTTCTTCTTCAGAATCCTCTTGAATATCCTGCACAACAC
This sequence comes from Artemisia tridentata subsp. tridentata, assembly GCA_021014915.2. NCBI lineage: Eukaryota > Viridiplantae > Streptophyta > Magnoliopsida > Asterales > Asteraceae > Artemisia > Artemisia tridentata. The sequence continues at coordinate 194,131,379 of CP139507.1, forward strand.
CATTAGAATAGAAAGCAGTTGATATGGGTGTGGAGGTTAAGGTCTTTTTGGACTCAAAAGCTTTTGAGTCAGGGTATCTCCTTGAGATCAAGTTGTCTTCATAGACAAACTTCCCATAAATTTCAGGGAGCTCAAGGGTCTGAATGTGGTTAGCATTCCTCAGGCCTTGTGAGAAGTTGAGCCACTTCTCAGGGAGACTGTTGACAAAGCCAACATTTGTCTCATGTTTGGTCAGTACAACACCATCATTTGATAATTCATTTATCAAAGTCTTGTATCTGGTGTAGGTCTGTGAGAGACTTTCAGAGTCTTTTGCCCTGAAAGTATTATACTCAAGTTTAAGGTCCATGACCCTATTTTCCTTGGTATCTGAGGGACCCTCAAAGCTGTTTACCAAGTCATCCCAAGTTTGCTTGGCTGTTAGACAGTTGATGACTGATTCCATTACATCGTCAGGAAGACATGATATAAGGATGCTTTTCAGGCGTTGGTCTTGATTGACCACCCTCCTCTCATCAATGGTCCATTGGGCCTCAGGCTTGTTTAGCCCTGTGGCAGTCTTTGGGACAAATGGGCCATCCCTGATACAGGTGATGTAGTAGGGTTCCATACCAGTAAGATAGCAAATCATACGCTTCTTCCATTTGCTAAATTTCCCAGCTTCAAGTCTGGGTGCAACAGCTGAATAGCTGCCACCCTTTTTGTTGACTAGCTGGGGTACATTGATATCAGCCATAGTAGGATCTTGGTTTTAAAAACCTAGAGCACTCTTGGTTAGTTTAAAAGATTTTATAAACTAGAGGCTCTGATACCACTTGTTGTTCCCTTTACACTATTAGAGTTAACTAGAAAGTTAATCTATTTCATGTTATGACTAATACAATGTTTAGGACTAATTCTAACAGTTATAAAACGTGAGTATAAAAACAACAATATTTTTCAATGTTTAAATTCTTATTAGAAATAATTCCAAGAATCTATACCCAAGTGTTTTGCGGAACAAACACTTGGGATTGAATAGACAAAGGTATGGGGTGTCTCCTATCGAAACTCAAGTTTTGCTTGAGTGGTAACAATATACCCACTGAGCTATCTCAGTGAGTTGTATACTCTTTGTAGGAGAGAAGTTCCTTTGCAAAAGTTCAAGACTTTAAATATACAAAGCACACTCAAACTTCTCTCCCATCTGATCTATTTATACACAAGTAATCTAAGTATAAGTGATTAAATATAATACAAGTTGTTGAGGTTGCGTGTCTGACAATTACAAATAGTAATTGTCATTTCCAAGAACCAATAGGAAAGGGCTAATAAGACTTTGGGAGTTGTTGGCTGACACTCCATGACTTTTAGCCGCAATAGGGAAGGTTGGATCTGACAAGAGAAGAGTGTTGGGTTTACACTATTATCTTCTCAGATCTTTTCCCTATTGTTCCCGCCTTTTCTTCAGGCGTTGGTTCCTCAGTCCTTCAATCACTTTGTTAGTTGAGGAGACTGGGTTCAGTGAGTTCTTGTCCAACACTCACTGAACTATCATCTTCTTCTTTGGCTTAAGTTCGACTCAGGGAGTACCGCCTTCCTGAGAAGTGAATCCTTCTTCTTGAATTCGTCTTAAGCATCTTGAAGATGACTCACTGAGAGGCTGTTCTCTCAGTGACTTGAATTGTTCTCGGTTTAAGTTAAACACTTAGTTAATTTGTGTCCAAATCATGTTTTACGTATTCTTGGGTTTTTCATGACCCAACAGTTTCGTTACACCTATTCGCCTTAGCCTATCGTGTAGTCTTAGTTTATGATTGGGAAGTTGCCGTTTGCCTAAGTTGGAGGTTCGGGTAGAGAAATTCGGGAATCACGCCTACATTGAAGACATATTTTTGAAGATCATTGAAGACCCCCCATATTCCTCATATATGATTCATCTGAAGTGGGGGGATGTCTTATTTATTTGTTTATAGTTATATATATATATATATATATATATATATATATATATATATATATATATATATATATATATATATATATATATATATATATATATATATATATATATATATATATATATATATATATATATATATAATTTCTCCCCTAAAAAATACTAATCAATTGACACCTGGAAATTACTTTGATCTGGATCGTTCATTTTTTTTCCAACTTTTTTGGGCGGAACTCCTTCCCGACTCCCATTTGCAACATTTCACCACATAAAAAAAAACACGCACACAATCTCCTCCTCTCAAACCCTCTCCCTCACAAACTCCGATTCTCTTACCACTTCCCTGAAACCCTAACCGGAAAACCAAAAAAAATCAAAGCCATGGAACATAAATCAAGATTTCACAAACCCTTCTATAAGAAATTAATCAATCGCACGAACCCTAACAAATACATCCAATTGGATATGATTTTTATGGTTGATTCAAATAACTGTTCTATCATCACAAACGATCCGGCTGATTCAAATAACTATTCCATCATCAAAGATCTTACATGCGGTATGTTTACATGTTTAATTCATTATATTTTGTATTAATTGAATGAATTGACCAATTTTTGAATTTTATGTTTAGGGTTTTTTTTTTTAGATTTGAACTTTAATTTTGGGCAACACACCGAGATGAATTGTGGTAAGTATTATAACCTTTTGATCTTTATGTTAATTTTTATCTGCTTATGTTTTTAGTTTAATTTTGTATATTGTGTTCGATTGATTTGTTTATTGTATATTGTTCTCATATTTTGTTATGGATCTTGAATTTTACTGATAAATCTTTGATCATTTGATAATAATAAAACATACTTATGAAATATCTTTGTATTAAAATTTAGGATTATGATTTTTAAGGAAGGAATGTTGGAAAACTTCGGGTATAATCCTAGAAACTGTTACTTGGGTCTGGGACTAATGCTGCATCCAAACACCCCCTTTACAGCAGCAACCAAACAACCCCTTACATCAGCCATCCAAACACACCTGGCAGGAGTAGAACACCCCATTACAACAGCCATCCAAACACCCCCTAAGCACAACCAAACACTCCCTTACAGAGGCCATCCAAACACCCACTGACAGCAACCAAACAACCTCTTTAGCAGGGATCCAAACACGCCCGGACAGCAGTAAAACACCCCTCTGCAGCATTCTACATGAAGATGGACCACAACAATACTGAGATCTAATTTATATATTTTTATAAAGTTGCATTCCCTGCAAAAGAACGGAAAGCACATCACGCGGATGGTGTCATATTGTGCGTATCACAGGTTCATAACAATGTCTATCTTATTCTTTGTAATGTTATAACTACTACAACAATTCAAAATTTGATGTATCATTGTATTTTCTTTTAGGGCTGCTAATCCGGAAAATGTCTTAGTAATACAGACACTGGGAGGGGTGATTTCTGCTAAAATCCCACTTAGTAATAATTACCAGAGTAATAATAAGAGTGCTTCGAGATTGATTACATCAAGAAGATTACAAATTCAAGAAGCTCCAATACCCGAGACTTACACCAAACCTGAGCCATTTTCTACAGCGAAGTGTAGAGTCCACCATAAATCACATTGTAAGGTAGTCTAAGTTACATATATCTACATTTCAAGTTGTTTCTTGTTTTTACCCAAAAAAAGTTGTTTCCAGATGACGATATACATTCTAATTTGGGTTTTGAATTTTGTTTTGTGTCAGAAAATGGTAGATGGACTAATAATGCACCGAGTTACCAGACCATGTCATCACTCTTTAACCACGATACACTGCTTGAACAGCCTCAAAGTACTACTTCTATTTTATTTTATTTTGTCTGCACTCCTTTGGCAAATGGTTATTGATGAACTCAAATAAGTACATTTTATTACTATCATTTATCCCATTAATTTGACTTGTTTTACTATATTATGTATGAGGATTGATACTTAATCGTTTACTTTTGTAATTCTCAGGTAAAAACAAGCATTTGGTGAAACTTAGCTATTTTGGACTAATAATGGAGCAAAACGTGCATAAAGTGAAAGTCTACTGACATGGACAAGATCAAGTCAATTCTGCTCCAGATGCGCCGCATCTCACTCTCGACATGCGCCGCATCTCTATCAAGATATCACCAGATACGATCCAAGATACAAGAGGACATGCGCCGCATCTGATCATGGAGTTACGCCGCATTTTCTGGCGGTGTACGAATATTCCTGAATATTATAATCTTGGACCCCACGCGAAGTTAAGTACATGCGCCGCATCTACTTAGTAGATGCGCCGCATCTTCCCTCAGACAGAAAGTATAAATACCCCGTAAACCAGACGAATTACAAGTTCCGAAACCCTAAAACAGAAGACCGAACAGGAGGAACAAAGGACGAATTCAGTCAAGGAGGCAGCACAAGACACACCCAAATCAAAGATACAAGAGCTGTAAGAAGGTGCTGCATATGTTTAATTCATTAAGTAGTTTTGTTTTATTGTGTTAGCAAACTTTAATTCATCAAGATTGGTGGCTTGTGTAATGTGGCAACGGAAAGATTGCACTCCCTTAAAACTGCTTTCTCATTAATTAAAGTTTATATGTTGATGTCTTTGGTTACTACTTATTAGTGCATTGATAACCTCTGTGTTTATTAGTGGCTTGCGGGCATTTGACTGCGGGACATAATGTGGCTCCCACGGTTGTTTCTAAATTGATCACTTAGGAATGACTTTTAGACATAAGTAATCATTAAGGGTTTACTCGCCGATAAGAATAGGACCAACGAGAAAGGGTTAACTATATACACTTCATATAAAGCTATCAATAAAACAAGTGACAAACTACTTAATCATAAGGACAGCCCTCTTATTGTCTCGAGTATTTATCTGTGTACGTGTGTGCTACTTGCTGATTCATGCCTGTTGGTTTATTTTATTATTTAATTGCAACAAATCGTGCCAGTCTCTCAGGCTGAAACCCCCTTGCGTTAGGATATTAAAATACTGATTAGAATAACGAGATAATACGTTCCACTCTTAGTGATCGACACTCTACTTACCATTATCTTCATACTGACCGGGTACACTGCTCGTTAGGTGTGTGTGTTATTGATAAGTCGGCTAAATATAAATTTAAAACTTGAGTAGGCATTAAAACTGCTAAACCGCAACGACACACGCAGCACATCAAGTTTTTGGCGCCGCTGCCGGGGAGTGAATTGTTATTATCTGTTATTTTAATTAGTATTTTAAAAGAAAAACCTAATTAAAATACTCGTGGCGTATCTTGATTTGTTTTTCTTTTTATTAGATTAATTGCATCATTGTACTATTTTGCATATTTGCTGTATTGTGTGTTAATTGTTTTCTTTTATTTTTGTGTGTTTTGTTTTTGTTTGTGTGTTTAATTTTTGTTTTTATTTTTCGTATTTTTCTGTTCTGCTATCGTTGTACTGTGCTAAATCAAACGATACGGCGCATCTGATCTCTCAGATACGGCGTATTGCGTTTAATTTTTTTAATACAACGCGTTTAATTAATTCGATACGACGCATCTTTTCCCCAAGATACGGCGTATCTGTTTTTAATAAGAAAATTTTTCTAAGCGATAAAGTAATACGACGCATCTGCCTTTGCAGATACGGCGTATCTGTTTTTAAAGAAAAAAATTTTTCTAAACGTTAACGCCATACGACGCATCTGCTTTAGCAGATACGGCGTATCTGTTATTTTGATTAAAAACAGTTTGCGAATTATTAAACAGATACGGCGTATCGATCTCTGTCGATACGGCGCATCTTTCTGAATCAAAAATCTTTTATTTTTAAACGTAACGAAAATACGGCGCATTAACTTTCGTTAATACGACGCATTTAATTTTAATTAGATAAGTTGATTTTTGATTAATTAATTCGATACGGCGCATTCTTAAATTCTAAAGCGGCGTATCTATTTTCTGAATAAAGTCTGATTAAATTTTAACGATTATAAGATACGGCGTATCCAACTCTTTGGATACGGCGCATCGTCTGCAGATATCAGTAACTTTAATTTTTCGTATTCCGTTTTCGTTATTAATTATCTGATATATTACTTTCTCGAGCATACCCTACTGATATTTTTTGTGTTGATTTCAGGAAGTGCATGACCAGGAGTTCTACGAAGAACTTGATTCAACCTTTCGAAGATCCTGAACGAGCCCTACATTCGCTTAAAAGGCTTTTCAACACAAGAAGCTTTGATCTTTCAAGTTCACTCGAGCTTGATTACTTTTCTGAAGAAAAAGAGGAAGTTGAAACAGAAACAATGGGCGAAAACACTACTATGGAGGAATACATGAACAATACCCGTGCTGATTACACTTCAGGAGTTGCTAGACCTAAGTTTGATGACAAGTCAAAATTTGAGTTGAAGGGTCAATTTCTCAAAGAGCTAAGAGAGAATGCTTTCAGTGGGACGGAACAAGAGGATGCTAATGAGCATGTTGAAAAGGTCCTGGAGATTGCAGATTTGTTTACTACAGAAAGTGTCAATACCGATCAACTCATGCTAAGAATCTTCCCAATCTCACTAAAAGGAGCTGCTAACAAGTGGCTAAGGAATGAACCTGCTAGTTCAATCACCACGTGGGAAGGTTTGAAGAGCAAATTCCTGAAGAGATATTGTCCACCTGCGAAGACTGCTAAAAAAATGGAGGCTATCAATAGTTTCAAGCAAGAGCCTGATGAAACCCTTTATCAAGCTTGGGAACGATTTAAAGATTTATTGATAAAATGTCCTCAACACTATCTAACCCCTATGCAGGAGATAATTTTGTTTTATCAGGGACTGGACGTGCCAACTAGACAGATTTTGGATGCTAAGGGAGCTGTACCTCAGATGAGTGCAACTAATGCTAGGAAGGCGATCCAAGAAGCTGCTGATCATTCTCAGAAATGGCACGATGGGACCTCTACTAGATCTAAGAGCAGCACTAATTTTGACGGGATTGCAGCTATTCAAGCTCAATTGGATAAAATTAGTAGAGAGATGAAGAAGCGAGATGAAAGAGCGTATGCTGCCCAAGTTGGATGTGAAAAGTGCGAAGGACCTCACTACACTAAAGATTGCCCGAACAAGAATGAAAGTGAGACATTTGAAGAAGCATATTACACCCAATTTGGACAACCATTCCGACCTTCAGGAAGATTTAGGGAAGCTAGTCCGGGATTCTATCAAAAGAACAACTTCAATCCCGCTTATCAAGAGAGGAGGCAGACTTTAGACGATACTTTAAAGCAAATTATGGCCGATGCTGCTAAAAGACATGAAGAGAATACTGCTATGATCAAAGAAATTCGAGCTTCAACGGACACTACTACAAGAAATCAAGGAGCTTCGATCAAAGCATTGGAACAACAAATTGGTCAAATGAGCAAGGTTCTTCAAGAAAGGGGATATGGAAGTTTACCGAGCTCAACTGAAACAAATCCAAGAGATCATGTCAAGGCCATAAGCACCACTGAAGAAGTCACTCCTAATATACCTAGAAGATCGATGAATGGTGATGATGGTGCAAGACCCGAATTTTTCTTTAACTCTTCAATCAGCTTAAGGAGACTACTAAAAGAGAAGACAAAGATTGAAGAGGAGATCAAGGCAACAATGAAAGAAGAGAGCCCTGCAACCGATTCAAATGCCTTGCCTCATAAAGAAAGAGACCCAGGAAGTTTTACTCTACCTTGTTCTATTAATAATATATCTTTCAATAACGTGTTAGCTGACTTAGGAGCTAGTGTTAGTGTTATGCCTCTTAAGACATTCGCTACCCTAGGACTAGGAAAATTAGCACCAACTAAATTACTTATTGAATTGGCTGATAAAACAGTAAAACGACCTGAAGGGATTGCTAATAATGTGCTAGTTAAGATTGAGCAGTTTATTTTTCCCGTAGACTTTATTATACTAGACATGCCCGAGGATGTTAAGATTCCTTTAATCCTCGGAAGACCTTTCTTGTCTACTGCCCATGCTAAGATTGATGTGTTTAAGAGAAAATTTTCATTAAGGGTAGGGAATAATAAACTAGTCTATAAGTGCCAAGATCCGGTTAAAAGCATAATTAGAGGTGTTTATGTACTAGGATTAAGAGAGCGTATGGACCTCGATCTTGAAGCTAGACTTATGGGAGAAACATTGATTCAAAACAACTCAACTAATCCTAATCATGAAGACTTTGAGGAATTCATTGACCTTAATGTACCTACCGAACTTAGACGCGATATTGTTAATGATTCTGATGATGAGTGGTATGATTGTGTAGTAATTAATAAACGTAGGAGAGTAGTTGAGAAAACGAATTTGAACAATGATGTGTTTATTGAACTACCACCCCACCTTGCTTATTTGTGCCTATATGATAATAAGAATTTCCCGTCTATCATTTTGTCATCTCTGCCCGAAAAGGACAGGACTTTGTTTATACAGATATTAAAGAGGAACGGCGTGGAAATTAAGGACAAGCAAGGAGTGTTCAATATTACTGAATTGGCGATGAAGGAGCGTGATGTTTCCGACTCCTTCAATGATCGGTACTAAAGTGCTGAACGTGAGTCTAACTTGAAGACTCTGGAATAAAGACAAGTGCTTACCGGGAGACAACCCGGATTTATCTTTTATTATTCTGTTTTCTGTGTCGAGTCAGTCCAGGCCGCATGAGGATACGGCGCATCTCAACTCTGAGATGCGACGCATCTCCTGCAATGGTCATATCTTATTTTATTTTTCTGCATTTTTATTTTCGACTTTAAAACTATTTATCAGTTTATTTTAATGCGGCGCATCCCTGGTTAAGGATGCGGCGCATCTTTATTCTGATCCGTATTAATTCCAGGCTCGATACGGCGTATCTTCTTCAATAAGATACGGCGCATCGACTGACCTGATGATTTTCAGTTTTAATTTTTAAGTTTTATTTTTCCTAACTACTAATGTATTATGCAAGCTTGAACCTTTCTTATCTTAGGTGTGTTTTAAAGTGTTGGTGGTATTATAGTTTCCTGGATTTCCTGTGGATACATCAAGTATGAAGCTTTAACGTTCTAATCCACAAGAAGTTGATTTTTGCTCTTATACTAATGGAGGATCATACCGAGCAAATCTCAGGGGAGTTTTTCTGTTCTAATTCTTTTATTTTCCAGTTTTTAACCTTATATACAAACAACGAGGACGTTGTTTAACTTAAGTGGGGGGATTGGAGAATTAGAACACTTAACAATTACTTGTCCTAAACTTTTTCAAAAATTATGCTTAAAATGTGCTTAATATATCAAACTTAAAAATTTTTTTTAGCATGTTTTTGTTTAAGATCTAAGTTGCATAGCTGCACACATGACGTTATTTTCAAAAATTGTGATTTTCCAAAATTCACAAATCTATGAGTGTGCCGGTGACTTGTAAACTTTAGAACTTGGCTTGTATACTATTCGAGACCACCATAATGAGTATTATTTATATAATTGGAGTGATTTGTCTAACTTGGTAAAATTCTAGGATTACACCCAAATAGCCTTATATGTTATGTGTTATTAGCTAACTACACTGGTTAGTTAACCCCCGTATAAACCCTTTTGTTACTCTCATTTTTAGAGTAAGATACCCCTAGAAAAACACTCAGAGCCATTCCTTTCGTTTCTTACACCTATGTTTAAAATGTTTCGTTACACCCTTACACCTTAGCCTACCCTGTAGATTAGAATCCGTGGTTGGTTAATTGCTATAGGCAAAGTGTGTTTCCTTACATTACCTGTGTTCGCGTGCGTAATTCATTATCTATGGTTAGGTCGGGAAATTGCACAATGCAATTGGAGTGAAAGTAAATATTGTATATTTTGGAGTTTATTTTTCGTGTGTTTACTACTTTCACTATTACTACTATTTCTGAAGTCATGAAAAGTATGGAAAAATTATCCGGAAAGAAAGTTAGTGATGTGGTGAAATTTTACACATCTTTGTTATGCTTTAAAAAAAAAAAAAAAAAAAAAAAAAAAAAAAAAAAAAAAAAAAAAAAAAAAAAGAAAGAAAAGTTGGATGTTTGTTTTAACCAACTTATGTAAAGTTATGTAAGTGGTCGATATCACCACTATTTGTTGTACTATATCTATGGATTGAATGGGAATTGGCAGTTATGGGAACGCCAATTAAGGTTTATTCTTTGATTAAGATCTTGTTGAGTATAATTCGTGTCTACCTAAAGCGTGTGTTTCAAGTGTTAAAGCGTGAGTTATTCGATGATATGAGTCTTATTCATGGGATGGTTGGGATAGTGATTAACCACACTTAGGATTTTAATTTATTTGTTTTGTTTATTTTTATTTTTACACCAATTTATATCCCAAATGTTATCCATACCCTTTATTATTCTTTATCCAACCAAACCTTTGATTTATTGAGATTAGGGATTTGAGCAATCTTAAGTATCGTAGTCGTGGATTCGGCTATGTATTTATGATTTTGTCGCCCTTTTTGATATATTATTATTGGTGAAGTTTGGACCTATCTTTAGCCTATTCGAGTTAAGGATTTGAGCAATTGCAAGTATCGTGTTCGTGGATTCGATCATGTATTTGTGATTTTGTCGCCTTTTCTGGAATTTGAGATCGATAGTGAAAGAGAATAATTAACCCTTAAGCCTAAAAACCCTTTTTAACCGCTTTAGACTTGTTACTCCTTAGCTTTAGTGGTGGAGATGTGTATACTTGCCAAGCTTATGATAGAATATTCGTCGCGACTGGACAGTTAAACGATTAGATTTGCTTTTATCGACTTATTTTATTTTACTTCTAATTCGTTAAGTGTTTGGTTGTGTGATTATGATGAAACGAATACATGCTTAAATATAAAAATAAATCCTAACATCTTTTAGGATACATTTTCATAAAAGAAATTCTAAGGTTTACTTGGGGACAAGTAAAGTTCAAGTGGGGGGATATTTGATGAACTCAAATAAGTACATTTTATTACTATCATTTATCCCATTAATTTGACTTGTTTTACTATATTATGTATGAGGATTGATACTTAATCGTTTACTTTTGTAATTCTCAGGTAAAAACAAGCATTTGGTGAAACTTAGCTATTTTGGACTAATAATGGAGCAAAACGTGCATAAAGTGAAAGTCTACTGACATGGACAAGATCAAGTCAATTCTGCTCCAGATGCGCCGCATCTCACTCTCGACATGCGCCGCATCTCTATCAAGATATCACCAGATACGATCCAAGATACAAGAGGACATGCGCCGCATCTGATCATGGAGTTACGCCGCATTTTCTGGCGGTGTACGAATATTCCTGAATATTATAATCTTGGACCCCACGCGAAGTTAAGTACATGCGCCGCATCTACTTAGTAGATGCGCCGCATCTTCCCTCAGACAGAAAGTATAAATACCCTGTAAACCAGACGAATTACAAGTTCCGAAACCCTAAAACAGAAGACCGAACAGGAGGAACAAAGGACGAATTCAGTCAAGGAGGCAGCACAAGACACACCCAAATCAAAGATACAAGAGCTGTAAGAAGGTGCTGCATATGTTTAATTATTAAGTAGTTTTGTTTTATTGTGTTAGCAAACTTTAATTCATCAAGATTGGTGGCTTGTGTAATGTGGCAACGGAAAGATTGCACTCCCTTAAAACTGCTTTCTCATTAATTAAAGTTTATATGTTGATGTCTTTGGTTACTACTTATTAGTGCATTGATAACCTCTGTGTTTATTAGTGGCTTGCGGGCATTTGACTGCGGGACATAATGTGGCTCCCACGGTTGTTTCTAAATTGATCACTTAGGAATGACTTTTAGACATAAGTAATCATTAAGGGTTTACTCGCCGATAAGAATAGGACCAACGAGAAAGGGTTAACTATATACACTTCATATAAAGCTATCAATAAAACAAGTGACAAACTACTTAATCATAAGGACAGCCCTCTTATTGTCTCGAGTATTTATCTGTGTACGTGTGTGCTACTTGCTGATTCGTGCCTGTTGGTTTATTTTATTATTTAATTGCAACAAATCGTGCCAGTCTCTCAGGCTGAAACCCCCTTGCGTTAGGATATTAAAATACTGATTAGAATAACGAGATAATACGTTCCACTCTTAGTGATCGACACTCTACTTACCATTATCTTCATACTGACCGGGTACACTGCTCGTTAGGTGTGTGTGTTATTGATAAGTCGGCTAAATATAAATTTAAAACTTGAGTAGGCACTAAAACTGCTAAACCGCAACGACACACGCAGCACATCAGTTATTTATTTCTTTCCACACCGTTATGTTTGGTTAAGTAGTTGTGAGTAGCGTGGAGCAGAATGGAAAAATGACGCTTGTTAAGAGAGAATTAACGGAGGAAAGTAATCAGTATTATATTTTTAGTTTTATTATAAAATGAAGAAATTAATGGAACAATTCAAAGTTGTTGTTCTATGATGCATCAAGGTAGTTTTAAATGGTGTTTGATATTTTCTTATCCAAATTGCCTTTTATGATAATTTGGTATTGAAATAAGCTGTTTGGATGTGCCTATGTCTTTTCAAAATTTCCTGATTAAATAATCGGTTTTTTGGATTATTTATTTTGCTGTTAAAATTGTTGAAAAAAGATAGATGCTCCATTATGTATGCTTAAGTGATAATGTTGAAAATGGTCTAAAATTGCTAGCTTTCGTATATTTTCGAGCTTTTTTTTAACTTGCTAAATGAAAAAGAAAATATGATGTATATGAAATAGATTTTATTACAAAAAGGTTATTAAGAATTGTCTAAAATCAGTTCTTTGGTACATTTTAGCATCTTATTTCTTTTTAATCTCTTTCATTTTACATGCTGATATGTAAGAATGTATTATTATCAGATAATCAAGAATGAATCCTCCGAAAACCAAGAGGCGAGTGGATAAATATGAGGTGGGAATGACGATGGTGAGGGAACTTTTGCGAAAGTGAAGTTTGCTAGAAATTCTGAAACTGGTGAACCTGTTGCTCTCATGATCAAAGGTATGTAAACTTTGCACCATACACAGAACATCTAATCTTAATAAGCTTATACAAGTTCGTATAAAAGTAAAGACCAAATAACTTAAACAAACATTTTCAAAAGTGTTGCCTCTGTAATCTTGGCTGGTATCGTTCGCTAATATAATTTATATAAGTTATATTAATTTTATGTAACTCCTATTAACCTTTAAAATTTTGCTGGAAAAAATAATGACAACATTGCAGCTGTCGTATATAAGTTAAAGATATATTGTCTGATCTTACATATGAATAAAGAATATCATAACATCCTTAGCTTCGCACGCGCTAAGGGAAAAAAGCTTTCAAAAGCAGTCTTATCCATGCACTTATTAGTTTTGCGAGTCAAACGTATTTTCCTATTTTTATCAATAAAGACTATTGGTGGTGGTGCTTCTATTGTGTATTAGTAGCTTTGAAGCTATAAGAATAGACTTGACTGCAAATGTGTTGACAATGTTTAATGTTCAATCTTTATTTTTTTTTTAATTTCATTTGTAATTGTCATTGCTTACGTATTGTGTCTTTGAAATCATTTCATGGAGTCTCGGTGTGGAGGATAAAAGTTTTTGTTAGCATAAATGTTTGTTTCAAAATTTTTGTGCACCAATACATCAGATGCAATAAACTCAAAGGAAGGGAATGACTCTTTAGATACTTTTGTCGGGCAAAATATCTGGAAACAACCTTTATTTTATTTCTCGAGGACCAAGGACAGCCTTCCATAGTGGTTACAGTAACCTCATAGCTTGGATCAGCCAGGTATTTATAATATTTCTTTCATCCAAAATTGAGTTGCACAATAGTGTGGAATATAATTACAGATAGCAATAATAATATTTTTTCTTCTCGATCTATTTGTTTGGTTGGCTATGACTGCACGAAATAACATAAGGGAATTTGGAAATATATCTTTTGCGAACTATATATTTACATTGTAAACATGTTTCATTATATGTAATGAGTAAACTATGATTCACGAACACGAAATATAAACATTTTAAGGGGTGTTTGGATGTAGAATTTGAAACTGATTATCATACTCGTATAACCAAAAGTATTAATGTTAGCAGATGGTGTTTAGATGCGATGTAATTAAATGAATTAGATGATATAGTGATTAGACGTGTGATTGAGCTTTTATATTCACATAACTAGAAGTTCGGGTATGTGGAGATATTTTCAAATTAGTGAGAAAGAACGGGTGACATTACATGACATTTATTTCAGTGCTTCTGATGGAGACAAGTCGTCTTCCGCAACCTCATCTACATCAAGCTTGTTTTTTTATATACATAAGCAACCTAAAAAAGTGGCAATAAAGTTATATACATAAGGAATTAGAAGCGTATGTTCATAAGATAGTGTTTTTTATTCAGTTTATAAGTAAGCTGTATTTGCTGAGTGTAGATTTTTTAAAGAAGGGGCTTTTGCATATATATCCTTTCGAAAATGCATAATTGCATATATATCCAAAGCATACATAAAAACCATTCTACTATATGCATTAAAAACTTATACAAAGGATATATATGCAATTATTCACTTTGTGAGGGATATATATGCAATTCTGCCTTTAAAGAATGACCACATCTAGATGATAAACAAAGTAAGGAACATGGAAGAATATTAACTTTAGAGAAGTCAATGTTTGGTTCCTAAATAAAAGGATTCAAATGAAGGTACTTCTAACACAAAAACCACATAAATTATTGATGGGAACTCCATTGTATATGTTCAAAAATGTAGTCATTGTAGCTTATATCAATATAAGAAAAAATCCGCATTCCTTTTATTTTCAGTGTATTGATTGAATCACTTGACTATTGGTTATATCGTTCCTTTAATGCTAATATTTAAGCTTTTGTTTGTTTGTATTTCTTTCATTCCCGGACATAAGTTTTTTGGTAAACCATAATATGTCTTAACTGATAATGTGCTCTTCCATATAAAACTTAAAGTTGGTAATGTCTACTTAATATTTAGTGTGGAACTATAGCAAATATATATAGGCATGTTATTCAACTTATTTTTATTTGTTTGTTTTCCTTCACAGGTCAATTCTGCGAATAATATATAAGAAATCAGTATTAAAAGTTTGTATAATTAAATATATGTTAAAATATAAGAGTTTGTATTATGATGATGAAAGTTTGATAGTTATTATTATTTTTCGTTTAATGATGTTGAACATCTATCTTTTTCTTATTCATTTTCTTGGCATTACAAATCATATTAGTAAATGTTGATTCTTTCTGTCGTGGGTTATGATTTTAGCTCATTTTAAGTTAACCCCGTTATGATTAGGAGTGTAGAGAACAGAAGAAAATGTTTCAGCCGAATACGTTTGAGAGTCACCATCACTATCATCTTTTTGACCCATGGGCCATAAAACACTAGATGATTACTTTGAGAGCAAGAAGGGTCTAAAAGTGTTATGGTGCGATAAAGACGGCAACTATTGCAATTCTACAACAAACGTTGTCTATAAATAAGTCCTTCATCGACTATAAGTTTGTTCTTATTTCTTAGCTACTTTTTGTTTAAACAATCAATGTTATTTAGTTTCGTTGCGGATGTTTTGCAAATGAAATTTTACCTTAACTTTTTGGTTTTTAATATTATGCCATTTAACGTTATTTCTATTAACCATTTTAATACTTCGGGGGCGGGTATATTGTTTAAACAATCAATGTTGTCAACTTTATGTAGTATGTATTATTATCAGATAATCAAGAATGAATCCTCCAAAAACCAAAAGGCGAGTGGATAAATATGAGGTGGGAAGGACGATGGTGAGGGAACTTTTGCGAAAGTGAAGTTTGCTAGAAATTCTGAAACTGTTGAACCTGTTGTTCTCAAGATCAAAGGTATGTAAACTTTGCACCGTACACAGAACATCTAATCTTACTAAGCTTATACAAGATCGTATAAAACTAAAGACCAAATAACTTAAACAAACATTTTCAAAAGTGTTGCCTCTGTAATCTTGGCTAGTATCTTTCACTAATATAATTTATATAAGTTATATTAATTTTATGTAACTCCTATTAACCTGTAAAATTTTGCTGAAAAAAATAATGAAAACATTGCAGCTCTCTTATATAAGTTAAAAGATATATTGTCTGATCTTATATACGAATAAAGAATATCAGAACATCCTTAGCTTCGCACGCGTTAAGGGAAAAAAGCTTTCAAAAGCATTTTTATCCATGCACTTATCGGTTTTGCGAGTCAAACGTATTTTCCTATTGTTATCAATAAAGACTATTGGTGGTGGTGCTTCTATTGTGTATTAGTAGCTTTAAAGCTATAAGAATAGACTTGACTGCAAATGTGTTGACAATGTTTAATGTTCAATCTTTATTTTTTTTAAGTTCATTTATAATTGCCATTGCTTATGTATTGTGTCTTTGAAATCATTTCATGGAGTCTTGGTGTGGATGATAAAAGTTTTTTTCAGCATAAATGTTCGTTTCAAAATTTTTGTGCACCAATACATCAGATGCAATAAACTCAAAGGAAGGGAATGACTCTTTAGATACTTTTTTGGGGCAAAATATCTGGAAACAACCTTTATTTTCGTTCTCGAGGACCGAGGGCAGCCTTACATAGTGGTTACAGTAACCTCATAGCTTTGATCAGCCAGGTATTTATAATATTTCTTTCATCCAAAATTGAGTTGCACAATAGTGCGGAATATCATTACAGATAATGGAACCAGGTATTTATAGTTCCAAGACCGAGCCATTTTTGCACCAACACATGAGCAAGTTGACAAAGTTAATGACAGAATGATTTCCCAACTTAGTGGCAGAGAGAAAGTATATTATAGTTCGGATACAGTCTCAGATTTAGATGTGGATTTTAATCATACCGAGGATATGTACACTACAGATTTTTTGAATACAATCAAAATGTCTTTACTTCCACACCATAAATTAGTTTTGAAGATTGGCACTCCGGTTATGTGTATGCGCAACATTGATCAACGAGGTCGATTGTGTAGTGGAACCAGGTTACAAGTATTGAGAATGGGAATCAATAACATTGAGGCAAAGATTATATCAGGTGGTAAAGTGGGTGAGTTTCGCTCTATACCTAGAATGATTATAAGCCCATTCGACAAGAAGATGCCTTTTCAACTTAATAGGAGACAATTCCCTATTTCCGTTTGTTTTGCCATAACTATAAACAAAAGTCAAGGCCAAACATTGTCTAAGGTTGGGCTTTGTTTGGAATGATCTGTTTTTTCCCATGGACAACTTTATGCAGCCGTCTCAAGAGTAAAAAGCAAGAGAGGTCTAAAAGTGTTGTGTTGTGACAAAGACGACAACTACACCAACTCTACAACCAACGTTGTATATAGAGAAGTTCTTCATAGATTATAAACTATATGTAATTCGGTTATTTTGAACGCTAGATTTTGTTTAACGTTATTATTTTCTTGATAATGACATCTTTATTTTATTCATTTTTGTCTCATAGATCTGACTACATGTTCATACTTATTTTACTACATAATTT
This sequence comes from Artemisia tridentata subsp. tridentata, assembly GCA_021014915.2. Lineage (NCBI taxonomy): Eukaryota > Viridiplantae > Streptophyta > Magnoliopsida > Asterales > Asteraceae > Artemisia > Artemisia tridentata. The sequence continues at coordinate 194,148,931 of CP139507.1, forward strand.
TTTCGTATAATGAAATTTTTAAATCTAGCCGCCCTATCGGGGCGGGCCTTGGATCTAGTGTGTGTATATAGTAGTATATATATATATATATAGTAGTTTATTTATTTTTTTATTGTAAAAGGATAGTGCAAACGTTATCAGCACTAATCCTTAGCCATTATGAGCTTATTGGACTAGTATTGAGGAGTTTGCCTCGGTCACATTCGTTTGAATACACGAGTTGGTAGATATTCTTCACCAACTAGTATTTTGAAGACCAAGTTAGTGTGTCCTTCATTTGACATCTACTTATGGCACACTAACTTGTTACATTATGATCCAGTTTTCGCGTCTTGAAGCTTGGATTTTTGGATGTACGGTGGGCGGTAACAACTTGGTTATAGGCTAAGACTATTTGCTTGTTATTTTTATTTTTTACCATTTATGTGCATCCCATGTCTTATCCTACCCTTTAGTCATGAATCATGCTTAGGTAAGGTAGTGAGCAGTCATTGGTGTCTTGTGTCGCCTTCGCCATAGCATGTTAGTAATGTCAATTCACCCTAGCCTTATAAATTTGTTCACCCAATGTTGCCTTTAAGGATTGTCTTGACCTTAGCTCTAGTGGTTGAGATTTGTGTAACCGCCAAGCCTATGATAGAATACTTACTGTGACTGTGCAATGAGTTTCCACCCCGAAATTGACACTTAGAATAGAGAGAGTATGAGTGTTTTGTTCCCATTTCGTGAGGTGTTCGGCTTTGATAAATTCTAGCATAGGAAGTTTTTAAACTCATATTTTCCAAGTCTCTTGGGAGATATCTTTTTAAGAATAATTCTAATAAGGTCTACATGAGGGCAAGTAGAGTTCAAGTGGGGGGATATTTGATAACATCAAATAGCCCTGATATTTCAGTGTCAATTTTCCCCTATTATGCTCATCATTTGTATTGCTTCACTTGAAAATATAATCTTATTTCTTAATATTTCATTTTCAGGTAATAAATGAGCATAGGAACGAAGAGACGCGAATTTGGAAGGTTATTAATGAAAATATACAAGAGTATGCTAGTCAAACAAAAGGTTATGGCATAATTTCATACTCCACTTACGCCATAACTAGGATTTACACTTGAAGACCAAAGTTAACACATTTCAAGGTTACGACGTAACTTCTCAACATAGTTACGCCGTATATATTTCCAGACTTAGAAGAATTTTGATGGTCAAGATACTTACGTTGTAACCCATTTGCAAGGTTACGGCGTAAAACTGATGAAATTCACTCCGAGAGTTTTACGGTCGTAACCTATTCTTAAGGTTACGGTGTAAATATTTTACTATGGATAAGATCGTATGAGATACGATGGTTACTGTGTAACCAATTCACAAGGTTACGCCGTAACTTTGACGAGGCTATAAATACAAGCCCTAATTCTGAAAATCCCATTTGCAAGGTTACGGCGTAAAAGTGATGAAATTCACTATGAGAGTTTTATGGTCGTAACCTATTCTTAAGGTTACGGCGTAAATATTTTACTATGGATAAGATCGTATGAGATACGATGGTTACTGTGTAACCAATTCACAAGGTTACGCGTAACTTTGACGAGGCTATAAATACAAGCCCTAATTCAGCATTTTCACATATCTTCCCAACACATCATACCAAGGGACGAAAAAGGGCTTCTAGGAGGACGATATTTAGCAGCATACGGAGCATTTCCAAGGGATAATTCACGCCATTTACTACATAAGTTTTAGTATTTCATATCAAACATATGTATTTAATTCGATGTCTTTCTTTATAATCTCAAACAATGAATTTTCTGCATTATTTAATATGATCGGCTAAACACCTTTGGTGTTAGCCTAGTTATGAAATTGTTTATGCCATGATTTAGTTTTCTTTTTTTCGTATCGCTTTATGTGCATGTTTTCTTTGCTTATTCGAAGACACCTTCGTTTCAGTAGTATTAATGTTTGGTAGTATCTAGGAAGTTAGGATAATTGACCATAGGACCCTAGATGACTAGGTTGCGAGTAGTGGTAAGAATTGACCATAGGACTACCACTATCTTCTGTGCGAATTGACCATAGGATCACCTACCAAAAGGAGATACTTAAGAATCTAAGGGGAAAACTAAGTTCCGAGAGGCCGGGTTTCCTTGGAATAAGTTTAGATTATAGCTGGTACTTAATGACTGTGATATAGGTCAACCGACGAACTCTGGAAATCGTATGGTTACAGAATAGGGACCTATGGATCATAGGCTAGACGAATTTACCCAAGGATTCTAGCGACTTTTACCCCACATGGAGCGATAGAAAACATTAACAGGAAAACTTAATTATGGCGTAACAAGATTATTAATTAGGCTAGCACATTTCTCTCTACTGATTATCTCTTTCATGTTAATTTGCTTTCATTTTATTTTATTTCATTAGTTTAATTATTAATCATTTCAAAACTCCTTTTAAAATCAGTGATATTAGAACTTAGATTAGATCCGCACGCATAGCCCATGGGACGACCTCGGCTTTACCAATTACTACACTTCACACGACCGGTTACATTGCCCGTTAGTGCATAGGTAGACCTTAGGTAGACGAGAATTTATAAATAGTAAAACCTGGTCTGAAATCTAATATCACTTGTTAAACTTTATTTTTAATGTTCCGTACTTTCAGCTTTATAGTTTTATAATAAAAAGAAAATTATAAAAATAGAAGATAAAAAAATGAAAAAATATGAGGAGGTACAGATAGTGTTTTAGAGATGCCTTAATAACCTATCCAATTATTATATTAGGAATGGCAATGGGGTAGGTTTGGGGCGGAGAGGCCATCTGTATTCCTAAACCCGATTACAACAATCATCCTCAAACCCGTCCCAATCCCCATTCGAGATCTTATCGGGGCGTCCCGTTGGGGCAAGATGCTCCTCCAAACCCGCCCCGTACTTTATTGGGGATCTTATAGGGTTGTCTTCTTTAGGCGCGATGCTCCACCAAACTCGTGATTTTTCCCGTTTATTATTGTTTTTACACTATAAACAATATAACTTTATGCAATAACTTGAAAAATCGAGATGACATTATTATTAATAAATGAAGCATTAGCCTTATTAAGCTTTTAACAACAATATTAAACATAAAATATAATAAGCTATTCACGTCTCAAATCAACTTTTTTAGAATATTACGACACGAAACAAGCTTTCATGATCACAATTTTCAATCTTACAAATATTGAACATTAGGTAAATACCAACGTAATATTATATGTTTAATTGTATATAGATATATTTGTATGTATATATATGTTTCGGGCCGGGGCGGGGATGTTGAGCCCCATTCCCGGACCCAAACCCAATAAAAATCCCCGTTAATGCCTCGAAATCAGCCCCGTAACCCGATAAATATGACCCCATCCCATCCAAAAATGTTTGGGTTTCGCTTTCCGGCCCCGTCGGGTTCGGGGTTTTTTGTCATCCCTATATTATATCGATAAACACATCTTTTTTAAATATGATATATGATGAAGTATAATTAATCGAGTTATAATGTATATCTTTACTAAAAGGTTCAATAGATGACCTTACGAGCTCTTTGATGCTCAAATAGTTTTAAGACAATACGACTTAATCTTTTTGTTACAAAAACAACGAATAAAAACACTAAATAAATAAAATAATATGTCAGTTGAAAACTCAACCATCACATTTGCCACTATTTGGTTATGTAAGTCGTATTTTAGCATAGCCAAATTGTAGTTTGTATGGGTTAAGACCCGAGTATCTGTTGTTAGGGTTTGTATCCTATATATGTACAAAAGGTATCTAATGAGTTTGACCACCGTTGACCGACTCTTTAGCCAATTAACGAAAATCAAGCATCTGGTTGCTATTTATCGCCTAAACGTTGATTAATCGGTTGTATAAATCGATTTTTACAACACCAAAATGACATCCTTATCGGCGTGAATATAAAAGTCCCACATCATTATTGAACATTCTAATTGTACGATAACTCAAATAAGAATCAACCTATAGTCGAATACATCATAAGAGCACGCGGTGTGGCTCTCGTTGTGGCTTGCCGTGCCACCCTGGCACCCTCGTTGTGCCTCACCACCACACCGCCCCCCTTATTTTTTCTCGCCACTTGAACCCTCGTCGTCTGCTCGGCGGGGGTAAAATTTGTACTTTTGTCAGATGGAGTTGCAGGTATACGTTGTGGAACGTTTGGAAATGTAAATATATCCGTTTTTATTTTATTTTTATTTTATTTTTTTTAACTACACATATTTTACACACTATAAATAGGGAAAATACCACAAAAATGCATTGAACTTGACACATTTTGTAATTCTGTATAGTGATGTTTTTTTTTTCTAATAAAGTAAGAAACTTTCTAATTTTTCCTTTTGTATACATCTAACTTACTAATCTTTGCTATCTTGTGTACTAACGGGGTTTCCGTTAGATTTATTTACATAAATTTTCCTTGTGGTTAGGACCAAATTGCAACAACAGTCCTTAACGGTCGTTAAGTTATTTACATAAACCATCCTTGTCGGTCAACGGGTCGGGTCGGGTCGGGTGCTACGTTGCATCGGGTCGGGTTGGATAACGGGTCGGTTCACCACGTGGCACCACTCAGGTGGTGACACGTGGCAACGGTTATATATACCACACTTTGCCTCAGCCAAGAATCGAACCCGACTCATTTGTGTGGGGGTGAGGGTGATACCCAGCTAGGCTGGGCATAGCCTCAAGTATATCAGTGCAAAGTTTTTTATTTAAGCCCAATTAGTCCCAGTCCGTTTATTAATAAGAAAAATGGTCAAATTAGTATTTGACCCGTCATTTAAAAGAGTTTTGCCCCGGTTCAAAATTTAAGGAAAATACCGTTGGACTCGTGTTTTCGTGCTCGTTCCAATGGTGTGCTTGGGGAATTTTTTTGACTTCATCTGAACCTCGATAAACGCGAAAACATTATCGAAACTCATCCGAAAATCACCGTTTTTGCTTGGTTTTCAAACCCTTGTACCTGCAAGACATAATAACACATAAGAAACATATTTGCAATATAATTTCACATATTTCCTATATATTTTATGGTTATTAGTCCGCATATAAAAACGTGTATAAATATATGAAATTATATGCGGACTAATAACCATAAAATATGTAGCAAATATTTGAAATTATATTGCAAATATGTTTCTTATGTGTAATTATGTCTTGCAGGTACAATGGTTTGAAAACAAAACAAAAACGGTGATTTTTGGATGAGTTTCGACGACGTTTTCACGTTTTTCGAGGTTTAAATGAAGTCGAAAAAATTACCCGAGCACACCATTTGAAAGAGCACGAAAACACGAGTCCAACGGTATTTTCCTTAAATTTTGAACCGGGCCAAAACTCTTTTAAATGACGGGTCAAATACTAATTTGACCCTTTTTCTTATTAATAAACGGACTGGGACTAATTGGGCTTAAATAAAAAACTTTGCACTAATATACTAGAGGCTATGCCCAGCCTAGCTGGGTATCACCCTCACCCCCACACAAATGAGTCGGGTTCGATTCTTGGCTGAGGCAAAGTGTGGTATTTATAACCGTTGCCACGTGTCACCACCTGAGTGGTGCCACGTGGCGAACTGACCCGTTATCCGACCCGACCCGTTGACCGACAAGGACGGTTTATGTAAATAACTTAATGACCGTTAAGGACTGTCGTTGCAATTTGGTCCTAACCATAAGAACGATTTATGTAAATAAATCTAACGGACACCCCGTCAGTACACAAGATAGCAAAGATTAGTAAGTTAGATGTATAAAAAAGGAAAAATTAGAAAGTTTCTTACTTTATTAGAAAGAAAAAAAAACAAAACATCACTACACAGAATTACAAAAGGTGTCAAGTTCAGTGCATTTTTGTGCTATTTTCCCCTATAAATATTACACATTTTAATCAAATTCTACACAACTTTTATTTCAAAACACTTACATATAAGCAAGAAACATGAGCAATTCATCCTACTCCGGTGAAAATGACCTTGAAGAGATAGTAGAGCTAGAGATGATTCTCTAAGAGTTTTAGTTCGAGCAATCGTTCCAACAACAAGCAGCCGGACCTTCATGCCACCGTAGATACATCCCCCGTGAACGTCGAATTGGTAAACAACGTCTAATTGCTAACTATTTTGGTGACAACCCAAAATATACGGACGAAAATTTTAGGCGTCGCTTTCGAATGAGCCGTAAACTATTTTTAGAAATAGTACAAGGTATTCAAACATATATTTAAACTCATCATCCTCTTCCCAAGCATTTTGATTTCTTTAAAGTCCGACCCAATATTGCGGGTGTAATGAGTTTTAGTGTGATTATGAAATGGACATGTGCCCTACGCCAATTGGCTTACAGGATAGCAGCTGATGCATTAGATGAGTATTACAAATAGGGGAACACTGTACACGCGATTGTCTAGATTTTTTTTACTATGTGCATAATCCAGTTGTATGCGAAGGAGTTTTTAAGAAAACCAGACAAGAATGACATTTGCAACTTATACCACGCACATAACGCGGTTCATAAGATACCGGGAATGTTGGGAAGCATCGATTGTATGCACTGGGAATGAAAAAATTGTCCGAAAGAATGGCAAGGCCAATTTCACAGAGGTATAAAAAGTATCCAACTATAATGCTTGAAGCCGTTGCGTCATACGACTTATGGATTTGGCATGCATTTTTTGGGGCAACGGGTGCGAATAACGATCTTACCGTTTTGAATAATTTTCCGTTATTCGACGACCTGCTTGATGACATCGCCCCTGAGGTTCCGTTTGAAGTATACGGGCGTACATTTAACTATGGGTATTATCTAGCTGACGGAATTTACCCAGAGTGGGCATCTTTTGTCAAATCATTTACGGTAGCAAATAACCCAAAAAATGTCGTATTTAAAGCGAAACAAGAAAGTGTTCGAAAAGATATCGAAAGAGCTTTTGGTGTCCTCCAAGGACGTTGGCATATTATTGCCCAACCGGCGCGTGCATTTACTGTGGGCAAGTTACGGAGAATCATGTACTCGTGCATCATAATGCATAACATGATAATGAAAGATCAAAAATTTGCGATATCCGAAGCTAGCGAAATGTATATTTCTCCGCAACCAAATTTACAACAGACATGGATTGAGCGTTGCGCAGTGCAAAGAAGAAAAGCCAAAGAACTACATGATAAACGCAAACACGCAAAGCTTCAACGATGTCTTATCGAGCATGTTTGGCAACGACATCAATGGGAACAAATTCAACAACTGAATCCGAATTATTAGTTTCGTTATAATTTGATGTATTTTTTAAGTTGCGTTTTTTTTACCGTATCGTTATTTTACGTTTCGTATGTTTTTTATTGTGTTGTATTGTATTTTTGTTTTTAATGAAATGAATTTAGTTTATTTGGAAATTTAAATAAAAATAAATAAAGTTGTAAGTGGTGGGCACCAAATGAGTAAGTTGAGTTTAGTTGTTAATAAGGGAGTTAATTGTGAAAGTTTGTTAAAGTGAAGTGACATCCCGTAAATCTCAAATAAGGATGTGAAGTTACTCACAACACCTTGTCACGTGAACCGTAAATTTCAAAGAGTTGTTGAGTTCACGTGGATCCAGATCTAATAATTCGGGTCTCTCTCCTCATGCGCCATGTGTACACACCGACCCTTCTACCTTTTGATCACACTCACCGCCCGACCCGATTTCATATCCTTAATTGGCCTTGAGGTACTCAAAGATTTGACCAACCAAATGTCACGCATGTCACATAGTACTTTTACTCTAACTACTTTACGTTGCACATGTTGACCACCATGTGATATCTCTTCTCTTGCGTCATGTTGAAACTTGAGTTTGCTTTCACTATAGACTGGTTTTCACGATTAGCATTAATATCACTTTCACGTCAGCGTCACCACGGGCGGAACTACAAGTAACCCAGGGGTAGCGGTCGCTACCCCTGAACTTTTACCCGGTAGTCTAATTTTTGGCTATTTTTTACGTTTTTTGGCGATTTTTGGCCATTTTTTGACGATTTCGCTATCCCTGAAATAAATTTTCGCTACCCCTAAACAAATTTTCGTATTTCGCTACCCCTGATCATCGCTTTTTACCTTTTGTGGTTAATAACCCCCTCTCTCTCCCCTATTAAAACCGGTCTTACTAAGGTATCAAATTTTATAATACGTGACTACATGAGCTCTTTTCATTTACATCGCAAAAACAGACGCTAGAGCTAAGTTTACACGTTAAATATAGTGAAATTAACCTAATGGCGGTAGCACGTTAAAACTAGAGTATGGCTGACAAAACTAGTAGCAATGACAATAAGTAACATTTAGTAATAGTCGTGAGTAATTGTTTCTTTAAAAAAAATATATATATTAGGTAACATAATTGTATCGATAATTATAAAGCGTGAGTGACATAAAAGCTAAATGGTAATGCTGAACCTTTTTCTTATATTCTTTGAAAAATATTGTTTTTTGTCAAAAAAGACAAAACACTATAAGCTCATAATCAAACGAGCTTTTAATTATAAATGGTAAATGCTAACCACTTCTATTATATAGTTATATTTCTTAAAAACACCTGACCAAACAATCCCTTAATAAACATCTAACAGCATTCTCGTAAGGACAACCTAGTAGGTAACCTATACCATTCTATGCTTATCGATGCATAATATATTTCTTTCGTTTTTATTCTATTAATTAAAAAACGGAGAGCAAATTTTACCACACGAAAAGGATGAATTTAATATCATCTAGTTTCAGAAAAAAATCTAGATATGTTTTTTTCTTTTAAAATTGTACGTAGCACTTTTTGAAAAACATATCGTATGCATGGATTTTCTTTGTACATGACATGTAATATCATCGTTTAAGACTTTTAATGATTATTTTATCTATACTTTCCTCCACTTTCTTGTATAAATTAATTGTCATCTATTGTGAAATGAAGATAAAACAAAGAGCACGTTAACGTATAGCTACGTGATTGCGGATAAGACGGCCATGCATATACATCTCAAAAGTTATATTATGTAGGAGTCGATAGTTTTATTCTATTTTATTGTTTTTAGTTGTTATGTAGTCGAAAAGTATATAAAATTAAAGATATCTAACCAAAAGAATAGGATTGTAAATGAAAGGAGTAGAGTGAACGAGTGAGCATGAAATTCACATATAAATAAATCATAATGTAGGGTTTTATAGAGGAAAATTCAAATGCATACTCTTATTTTGGTGCATACCAATGGACAAATCCTCACCATCCATCTAGTTTGATCTAATGGTGGGATTAACCTAAGATTAAATAGGGAAACATAAGTCCATGTTTTTTTCCCCCTTTTTCTTTGTCTTTTTATTTTTTTTATTATTCATTTTTTTTCTTTCTTTTTTTCCTTTTTTTTTTTTTTTTTTTTTTTTTTTTTTTTTGTTTTTTTTTCACGTTTCATTGGTTTTTTTTTTCTTCTTTTTTTTCTTTTTTGTTGTCTTTTTTTTCCACGTTTATTTTTTTCTTTTTTCTTTTATCCTTTCTCTTTTTTCTTTTTTTCTTTTTTTCTTTTTTTCTTCTAATTCATTTTTTTTTTCCTAATAAACATTTTTTTTTCGCTTTCATTCATTTTCGTCTGTTTTCATACGTTTTCGTTTGTTTTCATACGTTTTTATTTGTTTTCGTACGTTTTCGCCCGTTTTCGTATGTTTTCGTACGTTTTCGCCCGCTTTCATATATTTTCGCCCGTTTTCTTACGTTTCGTCCGTTTTCATACGTTTTGTGCGTTTTCAAAATTTTTCGTCCGCTTTCTTACGTTTTTGCCCGTTAACATCTGTTTTGATACGTTTTCATATGTTTTCTTACATTTTCGTTCGTTTTCATACGTTTTCGTCGGTTTTCATACGTTTTCGTTCGTTTTAATACGTTTTCATCCGTTTTCTTTCGTTTTCGTCCGTTTTTCATAAGTCTTCGTCCGTTTTCAGACGTGTTTTTACAATTTCATACGTTTTCGTCCGTTTTCATACATATTCATTCATTTTCTTATGTTTTCGTTCGTTTTCATATGTTTTCGTCCATTTTTCAAATGTTTTTGTCCTTTTCATACATGTTTTTACACTTTCATACGTTTTCTTCCGTTTTCATACATTTTCATTCGTTTTCTTACGTTTTCGTCCATTTTTTATTCATTTTCGTCCATTTTTAAATATTTTTGGCAATTTTCAGACGTTTTCATATGTTTCTAAATATCACAAGTGATATTCTGAATATCACAACTTATATTCTGAATATCACAAGTGATATTCTAAATATCACAAGTGGTATTCTGTGATATTCAGAATATCACAAGTGATATTCTGAATATCACAAGTGATTTTCTATGATATGCATAATATCACAAGTGATACTATGAGTACCACAAATGATATTCTGGATATTATAAATAATATTCTGTGATATTCAAAGTATCACAAGTGATATTCTGAATATCACAAATTTTATTCTGAATATCACAAGTGATATTCTGTGATATTCTAAATATCACAAGTTATATTCTGAATATCACAAGTGATATTCTAAATATCACAAGTGATTTTCTATGATATGCAGAATATCACAAGTGATACTATGAGTACCACAAATGATATTCTGGATATTATAAGTAATATTATGTGATATTCAAAGTATCACAAGTGATATTCTAAATATCATAAGTGATTTTCTGAATTTGACAAGTGATTTTCAACAAATGTTTTGTAACATGAAAATCACAAGTGATATTTCGAAAATCACAAGTGATATTTAGAATATCACCATTGATATTTAGAAAAACTATCAATTGTGATATTCAGAAACATAAAAAAATTGACTAATACGTATGAAAACGGGCGAAAACATAAGAATATCACAAGTGATATTCTGTGATATTCAGAATATCACAAGTGAGATTCTGAATATCACAAGTGATATTCTGAATATCACAAGTGATTTTCTATGATATGCAGAATATCACAAGTGATACTATGAGTACGACAAATGATATTCTGGATATTATAAGTAATATTCTGTGATATTCAAAGTATCACAAGTGATATTCTAAATATCACAAATTATATTCTGAATATCACAAGTGATATTATGTGATATTCTAAATATCACAAGTTATATTCTGAATATCACAAGTGATATTCTTAATATCACAAGTGATTTTCTATGATATGCAGAATATCACAAGTGATACTATGAGTACCACAAATGATATTCTGGATATTATAAGTAATATTCTGTGATATTCAAAGTATCACAATTGATATTCTGAATATCATAAGTGATTTTCTGAATTTGACAAGTGATTTTCAACAAATGTTTTGTAACATGAAAATCATAAGTGATATTTCAAAAATCACAAGTGATATTTAGAATATCACCATTGATATTTAGAAAAACTATCAATTGTGATATTCAGAAACGTATAAAAATGAACGAAAACATAAAAAAATTGACTAATACGTATGAAAACGGATGAAAACATAAGAAAATCACAAGTGCTATTCAGAATATCACAAGTGATATTCAGAAAATCACAAGTGATATTCTAGATATCACTTAATATCACTTGTGATATTCAGAAATCACTTGTGATATTCAGAAACGTAAGAAAATGGACGAAAATGTAAGAAAATGGACGAATACGTATGAAAACAGACAAAAATGTATGAAAGCGTAAAAACACGTATGAAAACGGACAAAAACGTATGGAAATGGACGAAAACGAAAGATTACGGATGAAAACGGACGAAAACGTTTCAGACGTGTTTTTACGCTTTCATACGTTTTTGTCCGTTTCATACATATTCATCCGTTTTCTTGCGTTTTCGTTCGTTTTCGCCCATTTTCATTCGTTTTCTTTCGATTTCGTCCTATTTTTCATACATTTTCTTCCTTTTTCGTACGTTTTTTTACGCTTTCATACGTTTTCGTCTGTTTTCATACATATTCTTCCGTTTTCTTACATTTTCATCGTTTTCATCCGTTTTTCAATCTTTTTGGCCATTCTCAGACATTTTCATACATTTCAGAATATCACAATTGATATTCTGTGATATTCAGAATATCACCCAAGTGATATTATGAATATCACAATGGATATTCAGAATATCACCCAAGTTTTCATACATACTCGCCCGTTTTCTTACGTTTTCGTCCATTTTCTTATGTTTCTAAATATGACAAGTGATATTCAGAAAATCACAAGTGATTTTCTGAATATCACTTGTGATTTTCTTATGTTTTCGTCCGTTTTCATACGTAATCATCCATTTTCTTACGTTTTCGTCCGTTTTCATACGTTTTCATCTGTTTTCTTTCGTTTTCGTCCTTTTTAAATATACATGCAATTATTTTTTTGTTTTTACATGTTCTTTGCTTTTAGAATACCAGGAGATACTATCACCAGTGATACCAGTGAGGTATCACCAGTGATACCTCATATGAATGTGATATCACCAGTGATACCAGTGATACCAGTGAGGTATCACCAGTGATACCTCATATGAATGTGATATCACCAGTGATACCTCATATGAATGTTTTCTATTTATGTCATATCTGATAAATGGTTGATGAAACAGCTTGCATATTTACAATATGGTAATGTGAAAAGTGAAAAGTGTCATACCTGTAGTATCACCAGTGATATTTGAAGTTGAACTGTATATGTGTATTATCACTAGTGATATTTGTATTATCACTTGTGAAATTTTGTATATTTTATAGGTTTTTTTGTTTACTTGTTAAGCTTTATTTTACTAGAACCCTGGTTTTAAAACGTATGAGGCTCTGCAAAAACCTACACTCTGTCTATGGATATATTCTTGTACGCACCAAGAATATCACGGAATATCACTTGTGATACTGCACATTTATCATCATGTTTATGAAAAGCTAAACATATCACTGGTGATACTGCCCATTTATCATCATGTTTATGAAAAGCTAAACATATCACTGGTGATACTGCACAATTATCATCATGTTTATGAAAAGCTAAACATATTTATCATCATGTTTATGAAAAGCTAAAAATATCACTGGTGATACTGCACAATTATCATCATGTTTATAAAAAAGCTAAACATATCACTGGTGATACTGCACAATTATCATCATGTTTATAAAAAAGCTAAACATATCACTGGTGATACTGCAAATTATCATCATGCTTAAGCTGTTAAAACTAAAAGCGAAACTAATAAGCGAAAACATGTATGAAAAGGACAAAAACGTTTGAAAAATGGACGAAAACGAAAGAAAACGGATGAAAACGGACGAAAACGTATGAAAATGAACGAAAACGTAAGAAAACGGACGAATATGTATGAAAACGGACGAAAACGTATGAAAGCGTAAAATCACGGATGAAAACGTAAGAAAACGGACGAAAACGTATGAAAATGGAAGAAAACGTATGAAAGTGTAAAAACATGTATGAATAAGACAAAAACGTTTGAAAAATGGATGAAAACAAAAGAAAACGGATGAAAACGGACGAAAACGTATGAAAACGAACGAAAATGTAAGAATACAGATGAAAACGTATGAAAACAGACGTTAACGGGCGAAAACGTAAGAAAGCAGACGAAAACGTATGAAACCGGACAAAAACGGACGAAAACGGGCGAAAATATATGAAAATGGGCCAAAACGTACGAAAACAGACAAAAACGTATGAAAACGGACGAAAACAGACGAAAATGTATGAAAGCGAAAAAAAACGTGTATTAGGGGGGAAAAAAAACGTTCATTAGATAAAAAGACAAAAAAAAAAAAAAAAAAAAAAAAAAAAAAAAAAAAAAAAAAACATGAATTAGAAAAAAAAAAAACAAAAAAGAAAAAAAGAAGCGTGAATTTGAAAAAAAAGACACCAAAAAAAAGAAAGAAAAAAAGTGAATAATAAAAAAGACAAAAAGACAAAGAAAAAGGAAAAAAAAAAAAAAAACATGGACTTAGGTTTCCATATTTAATTTTAGGTTAATCCCCACTATTAGATCAAAATAAATGGATGGTGGGGATTTGTCCTTTGGTATGCACCAAAATAGGAGTATGCAAAATAAAGTGACTCGGGTTTTATAAATATAATTTGGACTTCGACATGCAAACACCAAATCCACGCCATTTTTCTTATCTAGACATGATCGATCTCCTTTTCTTTTTTCTTTATGTTCTTTATAATTTATTTCAAATACATATAAATACATATATATAAGTGATACGATAAATGTTATTGGTTATAATAAGGACAAAAACAGAACTAAAAATAATCCAATACATGTACGAAAAATTATTCTTCATCCGGTGCATTCATGAAAAACTAGACATGACTATAAACATACTTCTTTTTAATCAAGTGCATTTCAGACAAATTAAGTTTTTTTTTTTTTTTTTTTTTTTTTTTTTTTTTTTTTTTTTTTTTTTTACAAAACTAATTATTACACTATAAAAATTCATGAGTGTTTCAAAACCCCTAATTCTGTCACTAATTATAATATAATATAATAATACAAATACATGATTCCGAACTACGTAAAATAATATTTTTATAATGCTTCTAAAGTAGACGAATTTTAGATGCAAGACCATAATATATTTTTAATTATAAGGATGAAAAGGACACATAAATGACTAAATGAAAAAATCTTTCTAAAAATAGAAGTCATTCAAATTTTAAATACTAGTCGTAAAAGATATTTTAGTTGTATCGTTACATACTCTGATTAACGATTGGTCTCCAGAATTTTCTTTGCTTCGTGGCACATCACAATTGGACAACTATCACGTACATAGACTACGAACATAAGATGTTACATGTTTCATAAATGGAAAGACGAAATAAATATGGTTTGTAATTGTATACTTGTTACAACTTGCAAAATAACACCATTTTCTTCGACCGAAGGATACCTTAGTACTTTCACAAGTTAAAATATCTAGCTCGAGTCATTATCAATTTGCCATAACGATCCTTGATGCATTCCACAAAAATTAAGCGAAAGGAGATGACTGTTGAAGTTAAGATCATGAAAACATATAAACAACACGAGACATTAAGATTCAAATTAGTCTATTTCATGAGAGAGATTGAAGACGAATCATTTTGCTCATAATGTGTTGAACGTAAAAGTCGTGTTCGCACATACAACCAATTCGAAGGATGGAGCGAGGCATCAGCACCGTTAAAGTAATTATCACGACAAGTTGATACACTATTTTCTTTTGTTTTCCATTAATTTCCACCAATCAAACATACGATTGGGTTGATAATAGAGAATAACAAGAAACATGTGGTCTAAACAATGTATAAAATAATGCTATTTACGTAATCGGTCCGTCCTAAAATTATTGTTCACCTTTTCATTTTGAGATATCTAAAAAGTAATTGTCCATCTTTTTTTTAACCAATCAAAAGTGTTTTTATTAGGTGTGGATTGTATTTAATAGGTTGAGGAGTGTGTGGTCGTAACCTATTCTTAAGGTTACGCCGTAAATATTTTACTATGGATAAGATCGTATGAGATACGATGGTTACTGCGTAACCAATTTACAAGGTTACGCCGTAACTTTGACGAGGCTATAAATACAAGTCCTAATTCTGCATTTTCACATATCTTCCCAACACATCACACCAAGGGACGAAAAAGGGCTTCTAGGAGGACGATATTCAACAGCATACGGAGCATTTTCAAGGGAGAATTCACGCCATTTACTACATAAGTTTTAGTATTTCATATCAAACATTTGTATTTAATTCGATGTCTTTCTTTATAAACTCAAACATTGAATTTTCTGCATTATTTAATATGATCGGCTAAACACCTTTGTTGTTAGCCTAGTTATGAAATTGTTTATGCCATGATTTAGTTTTCTTTTTTTCGTATCGCTTTATGTGCATGTTTCCTTTGCTTATTCGTAGACATCTTCGTTTCGGTAGTATTAATGTTTGGTAGTATCTAGGAAGCTAGGAGAATTTACCATAGGACTCTAGACGACTAGGTTGCGAGTAGTGGTAAGAATTAACCATAGGACTACCACTATCTTGTGTGCGAATTGACCAAATGATCACCGATCAAAACGAGATACTTAAGAAGCTAAGGGGAAACCTAAGTTCCGAGAGGTCGGGTTTCCTTAGAATAAGTCTAGATTATGGCTAGTACTTAATGAATGTGATATAGGTCAACCGAAGAACTCTGGAAATCGTATAGTTATGGAATAGGGACCTATAGATCATAGGCTAGACGAATTTACCAAAGGATTCCAGCGACATTTACCCCCCACATGGAGCGATAGAAAACATTAATAGGAAAACTTAATTATGGCGTAACAAGATTAGTAATTAGGCTAGCACATTTCTCTCTACTGATTATCTCTTTCATGTTAATTTGCTTTCATTTTATTTTATTTCATTAGTTTAATTATTAATCATTTCAAAACCCCCTTTAAAATCAGTGATATTAGAACTTAGATTAGATCCGCACGCATAACCCTTGGGACGACCTCAGCTTTACCAATTACTACACTGCACACGACCGGTTACACCGCCCGTTAGTGCATAGGTAGACCTTAGGTAGACGAGAATTTATAAATAGTAAAACCTGGTCTGAAATCAAGTATCACTTGTTAAACTTTATTTTTTATGTTCCGTACTTTTAGCTTTATAGTTTTATAATAAAAATAAAATTATAAAAATAGAAGATAAAAAAAATGGAAAAGTATGAGGAGGTACAGATAGTGTTTTAGAGATGCCTTAATAACCTATCCAATTATTATATTAGGAATGGCAATGGGGCGGGTTTGGGGCGGAGAGGCCATCCGCATTCCTAAACCCGATTACAAAAATCATCCTCAAACCCGTCCCAATCCCCATTCGAGATCTTATCGGGGCGTCCAGTTGGGGCAAGATGCTCCTTCAAACCCGCCCCGTACTTTATTGGGGATCTTATAGGATTGTCTTCTTTAGGCGCGATGCTCCACCAAACTCGTGATTTTTCCCGTTTATTATTGTTTTTACACTATAAACAATATAACTTTATGCAATAACTTGAAAAATCGAGATGACATTATTATTAATAAATGAAGCATTAGCCTTATTAAGCTTTTAACAACAATATTAAACATAAAATATAATAAGCTATTCATGTCTCAAATCAACTTTTTTAGAATATTATGAAACGAAACAAGCTTTCATGATCACAATTTTCAATCTTACAAATTGTTGATGCAAATAATGTAACACCCCCAACTCGAAATATGGCAGCGGGACTGAGCTTGGAGTGCTACTCGAGGGGTAAGACAGTCAAAATCACAGAAAACGATCTCATAACGAGACGTTTTTAATAAAACATAACATTCGATTACAAAGTTTAATGTTTAGAGTCAAAAAGACTCATAACACAAATAGCAGCGGAAAATAAACATAGTTTGCAGCGGAATAAAAAGTAGTTTGCAGCGGAAATAAAGACACAGTTTAAAAGATATTTTACATAAAAAGATAGTAAAGGTAAGAAGCTTAGCCCAAAGATAGCCATCCTCAACCTTCAGCCACTCTTAGTGCACACTTCATACATCAATTACCTGAGATAAACATGCTAAAAAGTCAACACAAAGGTTGAGTGTAATCCATAGGTTTAATAAATAATAGTTGAGCACAAGATTTTTAAGTCTGGAAGATATAAGCAACAATGCAAATATCGGGTAAGCATCACATATTTCTCTTGTTTTGCTAAGCTCATGACACACA
Organism: Artemisia tridentata subsp. tridentata; assembly: GCA_021014915.2. Lineage (NCBI taxonomy): Eukaryota > Viridiplantae > Streptophyta > Magnoliopsida > Asterales > Asteraceae > Artemisia > Artemisia tridentata. Next base: position 194,166,768 of record CP139507.1, read on the forward strand.
AAGCGTTAACCGGCACCAGAAACTCTGGTGTAATTCGACAGTAACCGCAGAATTTCATAATCATAATAGTTGCCCCCAAAGCCAGGTATCTTGCCAAATACCTAGTTAACTCAAGTATAGCACACCCGTGTTGCCTACCTGGTCAACAGGGGTGGGATGGTCAAATCCTATAGGCCTATATACTATAATCGCGCTCACCCGCAGGTGATTAATGGTTCATGATCGAGGGACTTGCTTTTGGCAAGGAAGGTACTTAGCATTTATCGCGTCAGTCAGGAATAGCATACCAATAAACAATTGTGCTCAGAAAAATAGTAAGTAGCATGTATCTCCCCCACGGGATTTATAAACATTTAAAAATATTAAAAGTGTGGCTATGAATCATACCTTAGTAGCAGAGAAATGAGATATCACAATATGATCAATTGGGACAGTACGACAAGTGAACCTCAGCACAACCTAATATATGAATGATATGCCTCAGCAACAACCTTAAAGTGATTTCCAAAACAATACTCGTATTTGAAAATAAGATGTTTTATTTCAATGGCGTTTCGAGTTTAAACAAAGTTTAAAACTCGTGTGGATACGAGACGTTAAAATAATAAAAGTCGGCAAACACGAACGGATACGAAGAAAGAATAACGAAAAGAGAAAAGAGGAATTAAAAGGAAGAAAATAATAATAAAGAAAGAAAATCAGAAATTATATAAATATCGACAAGGTTTATAAATTATTAGTGTATTTGTAAATGATTACATTATAAAAGATGTTAGCGAAATTTGGGAATGATGCGCCCGTTTATAAGACATATCCAAGTCGTTATGACTTTTGATTACAAGTTTTATTATCAGTTTAAAATATCTAATTGTACGATATTATTCGAGTATATATATATATATATATATATATTAGTTATTAAACTTATCGACTATATCAATTATGTTTTAATAAATTAGTTAGTCGAAACAATATATCGAATAACGAAAATAAATAAATACAAAACAAACAATAAATAATATGTTAAAAGAAATATAAAGACTCGAGAGTATTGGGCTTCGGCCCAATACTCAACTCATACACATTGGGCTTACGTTGGGCCTTCGGGTCCAAGTTATTAGTAATTAATCCTTTTGGAGTCAATCAATTAGTTGTGGCCCTTTGGGTCACGGCTTAATCTTATATAAGTATATAACCATTAGACATTTGCTGTGACTCATTAAGTCACTGCTCGAGTCTATTCGAGCCAAAGGCTTTGGTTTTTGGCTATAAGCCAAACCAAATTCAAATGTTAACTCAAAATTATACAATGCCGAATTGAGGCTAACTTTAATATATATTACACCACAAGACATGCCGTGACTCGTTTGAGTCACGGCTCGAGTCTTTCCCGAGCCATAGGCTCTTGGTTTATTTATAACAAGTTTTAATCCATTCTCATATGTCAAGTTTATTAAGGGCTATGCCGTGACTCATTTGAGTCACGGCCCGAGCCAATGAGTGCCATTGGGCTTCATTGTTTTACCACAACACAACATAATCCAATTCAATACCAAATCCAATATAAGTACAATGAGACTATGCCGCGACTCTTTTGAGTCACGGCTCAAGTCATTCCGAGTCAAAAGACTCTTGTTTAACCAACAATACAACACAACCACAAATTGAACCCAATCCAAATCAATAAGGTTATACTAAAAAAATAGATCTACTACTGCCAAAACAATTCCACAATCCAATCCACAACATCACATCCATAAATCAACACCAAATCCCAAGCACAACTAGGGGCCTTGCCATGACTCAACGGAGTCACGGATCGAACCTTAATACGAGCCAAAAAGCTCTTGGTCACAACCACAGTTGGCACAACCAACAACCAAAGATCCAAATCCAAAACAAGCTATACTAACACAATCATCACAACACTGCCTCAATACTGTCTACTCTAATCCAGTTTCAACACCACCAAAACCAAATAAAATTCAACAAATCCAAACACAAACCACAAATAAATATATACAACCATATCGAAGGGAAAAAAAATATAATGATACAACCAGATCGAATAAATTAAAATGAATAAGAACCGAAATAAAAACAACCAAATCGAATATGAAATAAATAAATAAAAATATAAATAAATAAACTGATGAAAATAAAAAGTGTCCAAACCCTAATTCTAGGTCTATTCCCAGTTTGCCGTGACTCAATGAGTCACGGTTAAAGCTTCCTACGAGCTCAAGGCTCCTCTGCTTCAACCACCAGGGTCAACTCGGTACAACTCGATATAACAACTCCAAAACTCGGCTACAAAATAAATAATAAATCAGAACGTACGAAATAAATAAAAATATATAATCGACTCACCCGAGTCAACGCGAGTTGACTCGGTGAGTCACCCTGACTCGGACTGAGTCAAGGTTTTTGCGGCGTAATAAATTAGATCCACACATTTCATTGATTGATCGAAAGGTTTTATAACGTTTTATTAAATAAAAATGAAATACGAAACTAGGGTTCGATTAAAATAAAAAATAATAAGAAGGAAAGCTCGTGAGTTACCTTATAAGAGAAAGTAAGGGGTAGGGAAGCTTCGGTGAAGGAACGGCGGTGGACAGTGGTGGCGGTGTGGCGGTTCGTGGTGCTATACTCCTCGGATGGAAGTGAAACTCTCCATAAATGATAAGCACAAGCTGATCTATCGATTGGTATAAGAACTTGGGTTCGCCGGAAAATTTTTCGGAATGGTGGTTGCCGGCGGTAAGTGGTGGTTGCCGGAGTTGCGGCCGGAGAAGAAGGGAGAGACAGGAGAATGTTTTATGTGTATGTGTGTGTTTGAAATGAATTAAAATAAAATTTGTGGTCTTTTATACCCAAAGAGGGGTCTAACCTGTGCAATAGAAACTCAAGGGGGCGTGGGGTAATTATAGGGCGGAGGGTATAAACTGCCAACTAGTAATACTTTTGCCTTATTCCTTGTGGGGCCCATTCGAGGTATCAAACGGACTCGAAAAATTATGAAACTTGCACCATTGTTTCCGAAATAATTTTTCGGATAAAAACGAGTATAAATATGCATAACTTTCCAAAAATCAATTTATTTGGCAAATTCGATTCGTTTCGCGCTTTCTAGGTTGTGCTGACGTAATATGGGACTAAGGTTCACATTTCTCAAGATATCTCACGTTTCTCAAGTTCAAATAAATTCAGAAAAGTTCAACTACTAAGGTGATGCAAAAATAAATATTTTGGCTAGTAAAAATGGTTTGGGAAATTATCGGGTGTTACAGCACATACATCATATTGGGAAATCCGTCCCAGATTTCAGTTTAACTAATCGGTTACGGTTTCGAAGAGGTGAGGGTACTTGCGCTTGAACTTGTCCTCGCGTTCCCAGGTGAATTCGGGTCCTTTCTTGGAATTCCAGCGAACTTTTACAAGGGGAATTTGGCTCCTCTTTAGTCGTTTGATCTCACGCTCCATAATCTCTACGGGCTCCTCAATAAAGTCCAATTGCTCATCAACTTGAATCTCATTGAGTGGGATTACAGATGTTTCATCAGATAAACACTTCTTCAAATTCGACACATGAAAGGTGGGGTGAACTCTACTGAGCTCGGGAGGCAATTCCAGTCTGTAGGCTACAGGAACAACCCTGTTCAGAATCTTGAACGGTCCAATGTACCTCGGGTTCAGCTTTCCTTGTTTGCCAAACAGTATCAAGCCTTTCCACGGTGAGACTTTCAGCATAACTTTGTCTCCAACCTGAAACTCTAGTGGTTTACGTCTCACATCCGCATAACTCTTTTGACGATCTCTCGCGATCTTCAATCGGTTCTTAATCTGCACAATCTTTTCTGTAGTCTCACGAACAATGTCCGGCCTGATGATCTGAGCTTCTCCTACCGCAGCCCAACAGATGGGTGATCGACATTTCTGGCCATACAATGCCTCAAATGGTGCAGCCTTAATACTTGCATGATAACTGTTGTTGTACGAAAACTCGATCAAAGGCAAATGAGTATCCCACCCATTTCCAAAATCAATCACGCAGGCCCGGAGCATATCTTCCAAAGTCTGAATCGTCCGTTCACTCTGGCCATCTGTTTGCGGGTGGTAGGCAGTACTCATGTCGAGGTTCGTGCCAACGGCATCTTGAAGCGATTGCCAAAAATTAGAAGTGAATCTGCTGTCTCTGTCAGAGATGATCCATATTGGGGCTCCATGCCTTGATACTATTTCCTTCACGTAGAGCCTTGTCAACTTATCCATACTGTAGTTCTCCTTGATGGGTAGAATGTGCTGATTTCGTCAATCGATCGACTATAACCAGTTGTAGTTCTTGGGTGTTTGGTGACGAAGTCCATAGTAATTCTCTCCCATTTCCATTCAGGAATCTCAGGCTGTTGTAGAAGGCCAGACGGCTTCTGATGTTCGGCCTAAACTTTCGCGCACGTCAAACATCTGCGAACATAATCAGCAACTTCTACCTTTATGTTTGGCCACCAATATAACTCTTTGAGATCACGATACATTTTGTCAGATCCTGGGTGTATAGAATACTTTGACTTATGAGACTCGTGCATGATCAAGTCTCGCAGTCCTCCATAACGCGACACCAAACTTATTTCTTTAAAACACAATGTTCCATCTGAACGCTTCTCAAACTTCTTCTGTATCATTCCATACAGATTCTCATTCGGGAAATCTTCTTGTTTCAGGGCTTCTTCTTGAGCACGGAGAATTTGAGCGGGAAGGTTTGAATTAATGGTCATAACCAGAGCTCGAACTCGTAGCGGCTTCAACCGTTCCTTACGGCTCAAGGCATCAGCCACGACGTTCACCTTTCCCGGGTGGTATCTGATTTCACAGTCATAGTCACTTAAAGTTTCCAACCATCGTCGTTGCCTCATATTCAGCTCTTTCTGATCTAAGATATGCTGAAGACTCTTGTGATCGGTGAAGACGACACACTTTGTTTCGTATAGGTAATGCCTCCAGATCTTGAGTGCAAAAACCACAGCTCCCAACTCCAAATCATGCATGGTATACTTCTCTTCATGGGTCTTAAGTTGTCCGGAAGCATATGCTATGACCTTCCCTCTTTGCATCAAAACCGCTCCTAACCCGTGATATGATGCATCACAATACACTACAAAATCCTTCACTCCATTTGGCAATGCCAAAATCGGTGCACTACACAGTTTTTGCTTCAGAGTTTGGAATGCTTCTTCTTCATCGTTTCCCCATTTATACTTCTTATCTTTTTGGGTCAATGTAGTCAACGGCATAGCTATTTTGGAGAATCCCTCGATAAATCTCCGGTAATACCCGGCCAATCCCAAAAATTGTCGGATCTCTGTAGCATTAGAAGGTGTTGGCCAATTCTCAATAGCTTCAATCATCGCGGGATCCACATGCAACCCTTTGTTGTCAATTACGTGGCCCAGAAATTGTACCTTGCGAATCCAAAATTCACACTTTGAGAATTTTGCGTACAATTGTTCCTCCTTGAGCAACTTGAGAATCGTCGTCAGGTGTTGCTTATGCTCTTCTTCATTGTTGGAGTAGATCAAGATGTCGTCGATGAAGACTATGACAAACTTATCCAGATATGGTTTACACACTCGGTTCATGAGGTCCATGAATACAGCCGGTGCGTTTGTCAAACCAAAGGGCATCACTCGAAACTCATAGTGGCCATAACGAGTCTTGAACGCCGTCCTGGGAATATCCTCTTCCCGGACCCTAAGTTATCAATCCTTGGTAACGGGTAGCGATTCTTCACCGTTAGCTTGTTTAATTCACGGTAGTCAATGCACATTCTAAACGATCCATCCTTCTTCTTCACAAATAATACCGGTGCTCCCCACGGTGATGAACTAGGTCGAATAAACCCTTTATCCAACAACTCCTGTAACTGTTTAGATAGTTCTTGTATTTCTGACAGAGCAAGTCGATACGGGGCACGTGCCACAGGTGCAGCTCCCGGAATTAGTATAGCTTGTTTTGGATTTGGATCTTTGGTTGTTGGCTATGCCAACTGTGGTTGTGACCAAGAGCCTTTTGGCTCGTATTAAGGTTCGAGCCGTGACTCCGTTGAGTCACGGCAAGGCCCTTGGTTATGTGGTATTTGGATTTGGATTGTGATGTGATTATCCGAGAGTCATGGCAAACCTTATGGTTATGCCGTGTCAACAAATTGGTATGGATATAAAATTGTGTTTATGTTGATCTTCCATGAGCCTTTGGCTCGGAAACTAGCTCAAGCCGTGACTCATTTGAGTCACAGCATAGCATAGTATATATTGTGTTGGTTTTAGACTTGAATTGGATTTTGATTGTATTAAAAACCATTTGAGGCCCATTGGCACATATTGGCTCGAGCCGTGACTCAAATGAGTCACGGCATGTCTTGAATTGGATTTGGATTGTGATGTGATTATCCGAGAGTCATGGCAAACCTTATGGTTATGCCGTGTCAACAAATTGGTATGGATATAAAATTGTGTTTATGTTGATCTTCCATGAGCCTTTGGCTCGGAAACTAGCTCAAGCCGTGACTCATTTGAGTCACAGCATAGCATAGTATATATTGTGTTGGTTTTAGACTTGAATTGGATTTTGATTGTATTAAAAACCATTTGAGGCCCATTGGCACATATTGGCTCGAGCCGTGACTCAAATGAGTCACGGCATGTCTTGTTGTGTAAAATATTAACAATTGGATTCAAAACGGCATAATTTAGTTTGAGTTATGATAATAATTGAATATTGGTTTGGCTTATAGCCAAAAACCAAAGCCTTTGGCTCAAATAGACTAGAGCCGTGACTCAAATGAGTCACGGAAAATGTCTAATGGTTTATATACTTATATAGGATTAAATACTAATAACTTGGACCCAAAGGCCCAACGTAAGCGCAATGTGTACGAGTTGAGTATTGGACCGAAGCCCAATACCCTTGAGTCTTTATATTTCTTTTAATATATTATTTATTATTTGTTTGTATTTATTTATTTTTCGATATATTGTTTCGGCTAATTAATTTAGTAAAACATAATTGATATAGTCGATAAGTCATATAACTAATATATACTCGAATAATAGTATTAGATATATTAAACTTATAAAACTTAGTAATAAAACTTGTAATCAAAAGTCATAACGACTTGGATATGTCTTATAAACGGGCGCATCATGCCCAAATTTCGGTAACATCTTTTATAATTTAATCATTTACAAATACACTAATAATTTATAAACCTTGTCGATATTTATATAATTCCTTATTGTTTTTCTTTATTATTCTTTTCTTCCTTTTAATTCCTCTTTTCTCTTTTCGTTATTCTTTCTTCGTATCCGTTCGTATTTGCCGACTTTTATTATTTTAACGTCTCGTATCCACACGAGTTTTAAACTTTATTTAAACTCGAAACGCCATTGAAATAAAACATTTTCATTTTCAAATACGAGTATTGTTTTGGAAATCACTTTAAGGTTATTGCTGAAATATATCATTCATATATTAGGTTGTGCTGAGGTTCACTTGCCACACGGTCCCACTTGATCAGATTGTGATATCTCATTTCTCTGCTACTAAGGTGTGATTCATAGCCCCAACTTTTAATATTGTTAAATGTTTATAAATCCCGTGGGGGAGATACATGCTACTTACTATTTTTCTGAGCACAATTATTTATTGGTATGCTATTCCTGACTGACGCGATAAAAGCTAAGTACCTTCCTTGCCAAAAGCAAGTCCCTCGATCATGAACCATTAATCACCTGCGGATGAGCGCGATTATAGTATATAGGCCTATAGGATTTGACCATCCCACCCCTGTTGACTAGGTAGGCAACACGGGTGTGCTATAGTTGAGTTAACTAGGTATTTGGCAAGATACCTGGCTTTGGGGGCAACTATTATGATTATGAAATTTTGCGGTTACTGTCGACTTACGCCAGAGTTACTAGTGCGGGTTAAGTGTGTCATGAGCTTAGCAATCCTGATTGATTATGTGACGCTTACCCGATATTTGCATTTGTTGCTTATATCTTCCAGATTAAAATCTTGTGCTCAACTATTATTTACTAAATCTATGGATTACACTCAACCTTTTTGTTGACTTTTTAGCATGTTTATCTCAGGTAATATATGTATGAAGTGTGCACGAGGAGTGGCTGAAGGTTGAAGATGGCTATCTTTGGGCTATGCTTCTTGCCCTTACTATCTTTTTATTTAAAATATATTTTAAACTGTGTATTTATTTCCGCTGCAAACTACTTTTTATTCTGCTGCAAACTATCTTTATTTTACGCTGCTATTTGTGTTATGAGTCTTTTTTACTCTGAACATGAAACTTTGTAATCAAATGTTATGTTTTATTAAAAATGTCTTGTTATGAGATCGTTTTCTATGATTGTGACTGTCTTACCCCTCGAGTAGCACCCCAAGCTCAGTCCCGCTGCCATATTTCGAGTCGGGGGTGTTACAAATAATGTTCTAAAAATGTTATTTATATCTTTCGATAACTCCACGTTTTGATTATAACAAAATGTGAAAACACTTTACGTTTAAATTAACGTAAACAAGTTTTTAGTCGAAAGATCCCGTTTCTACGTATATCTCTCTAGGTATGAACAAACAAATTTACAACTAGACAAATGATCAAAGAAGTGAATTTGCGTTTCAAACTTCACATTTTTAATGTGACAAAACATTTTTTTCAAAAATATACCTTACAATATATTTTTGAATTATAAAGAAATGTTTTATTGGAAAAATAAGCTTAAAAATCATAACAGCTATTCCCCACCCCCCCAAATCAGCTCCAAACTTCCCCAAATAAATTTTTACCACTAAAATTTTTTTTGAGCGTCCTTGTCTGGCACGGTACCACTAAATTTAGTGGTACTGTGTGGTATTTAGTGGTACCGTGACCATATAAGGGGCAAATTTCTTCTGCCTATAAATACCAGCCCTCCTCACAATTTTTGGGCATCTTTTTTCACACACAACTTTCTGAGTTTAAAACTCTTATCACATCTTTTCTCCTTTGATAATTTAGTTTAGTTTTCTTTTTTTTAAAGAGTGATCCAATCATCCAACCAAGTGATCACCTTCATTCCTCTACTAGTGCAAGAGAAGAACACAAGGTATCAAAGAAGATACAAAGTGTTGTAGTTATAGTTAGTGCACTTGTAACACTTGTTACATACTTGTTGTATCTTAGCATACACCAAGTTGATTTTCTTTTAAGTAGTTTGTGAGAGTAGATCATTGTGATCTTGTCGAGATCTTGGAGATCTCTTGTAGCTTGTTGGCTTGTGTGTTGATCAAGTGGATCAAGGGTAGATCGGGTAGATCGAGTCAAGTGTGTTGATTGTGTGAATTAGTAAGGATCGTGTGGATCGTGGTAGATTGGTACTAGCTAAGATTAGTACTCGACATTTAGCTAAGTGTCAGAAATAAGGATAAGCGACGTTGTACGGTTTTCTCCGCCTGAAGGGAGCTTTGTTGACATAGTGCTTAGAACTCTCGAGTTTGGTACTCGGGGAGTGGAGTAGGGCGAAGAAGAGCTTCGTGACCAAACCATTATAAATCTCCTTGTCCCGGTTTGATCTTTCCATCTCATTTCTTTATATTTATTGTTTATATTAGATAGTATTGTTTAGTGTTCATATTGGTGTTGATTGATTTCACAAAAGAATCGAATCAAAGTTTTTCACAAGTAAAGTTTTAAAACTAATTAAAAACCGAGAAAACTATTCAACCCCCCCCCCTTCTAGTTTTCCACAATTGGTACCAGAGCCACGTCAGGCAAGATTTTAAAATAAATTGTATTTCAAAACTTGAATCGATTAATGGATTTCGAAAAATATCAAGAAGGGCAATCTAGGAAAAGACCACCACTTTTTGAAACCGGTTGTTTTATATATTGGAAAACACGATTCAAAACGTATGTGAAATCAAAAGACATTGATCTTTGGCATATTATTACCGAGGGTGACTTTCAACCGATTGAAAAGAATCTGGAAAAAAAGGGATGAAATAGTTTCTTATAATAAACAAAGTGATAACCTTAAAAGAAAACTAGCAAAAAATGATGAGGCTAAAATGATGATTTATAATGCTTTGCCGAAAAAGGAATTTGAAAGAATTTTTATGTGTAACACGGCAAAAGAAATTTGGAAAACTTTTTTAGTCACTCATCAAGGTAATAATTAAGTCAAAGAGAACAAGATATATCTTCTTGTGCAACAATATGAACAATTTTCCATTCCGAAAGATGAATCTATTGATAATGCTTTTGCTAGATTTAATACTATTATTACTAGTCTTAAAGCTCTTGATGAAGGTTATTCTAGCAAGAACTATGTTAGGAAGTTTCTTAGGGCTCTACATCCCAAATGGAGAGCAAAGGTCACCGCCATTGAAGAGTCAAAGAACTTGGCGACATTATCACTTGATGAACTAATAGGAAACTTGAAGGTTCATGAAATGATAATCAAGAAAGACTCCGACATAGTCAAAGGCAAAAGCGAGAGAGTTAGATCTCTAGCATTGAAAGCCAAAAAGGACTCTAGTGATGAGGAAAGTTCGGATTCCGATAGTGAAGACGAAGAATATGCACTAGCCGTTAGAGATTTTAAAAAGTTCTTTAGGAGAAGAGGTATGTTCGTTAGACAACCTCGTGATGAAAAGAAGTCGTCACAAAAGAACCAAGATGAGAAGAAAGGAAAGAGTGATAGGAAATTTTTTAGATGTGGAGATCCCAATCATCTCATAGGAGAATGTCCCAAACCACCGAGAACAAACAACCAAAGAGCTTTCGTAGGAGGCTCTTGGAGTGATAGCGGTGAAGAAGCATAGAAGAAGCCCAACGACGAAACATGTCTAATGGCTCAAGCTTCAAATGAGGTACATTCTGACTCTTCTTATTATAGTGATGATAATTCGTCAATAGATGATAACATACTATATGATGCATATAATAATCTATGTGAAGTCAGTTCTAAAATCATAACTAGAAACAAAACACTAAAAACAACAATGCATAAACTCGAAGCGGATATTTTAGAACTTAAAGACCAAGTAAAAAGACTAGAGAAAAATAAAGAAATAGATGTAGGATGTAGGTCATGCATATGTCTTCAAGTAGAGAATGAAAAACTCGAAGAAAATGCGTTAAGGATCATTAAGTTGGAAAAAAGAACAAAGACACTTAATGATATGCTTGAAAACGTCAGGTATAGTGAACATGCCAGAGTGGGCTTAGGATTTGACCCAAACAAAGCTTTTACAAGTGATACTAAACAAGTAAAATTTGTAAAGTCTGGAGAATCTGAAATAGCAGAGGACGGTACCATTAAACGTACAGAAGACACCACTAAAATTAGTGGTACCGTGGTACCATCTGGTGCTAAAGTCAGAACATGGTCGATTTTAAAAAATAACTTAAGTCCTAAACCGAGTCACATAGTTTTTAATAATGTTGAAGTACCTGTTGCTAGTAAAAAGGAAGTCAAAAGTTTTTACAAACCTTTGTCAACCCCGGGCTTGGTTTTGTAAAACCCGATATTAGATCAAAGACTCCCCTACCTAGAAAAACAAATGTTCCTAAACCTCGATCAAGAACTCCTCTACCGAAAGGTAACTTTAGAAGACAAAGTTATCCAAGTAACTATCCCGTAACTTGGAATAACCGTCAACTACAAAGTTACTTACCATGGAAAATTTGTCCTCCATTCCAACATACTAACCAGATGAAACAAATGCATGGGATGTTTAATACTAACAACTTTGGACCCATGAGATATTGGGGACCAAATGTTTGAGCTTCTTTCTTGCTAGATAGATATGATTGTGAATCGACTTGGAGTTCGACGAATGGGTTGTGATTAGTGAATGCACTAATCTCATGACGGAAAATCCAAGTCTAGTCTCATCCTACTTAGCTTACAACAAAGGTAGTCACGTCTTCTAGTTTAACAGGCAAAACCTCAGGCTAAGGTACACTTTCTCAAAACTTCCTCATTATTAGATATATTGAGCATGTAGAGTTCTTAGAATCTAACTTAGTGAGCACTAACATAATGGACGTGAAAAGTGCATCCCCAAATGGTTTTGTCAACAAGGAGGTATATGTAGTACAACCTCTGGGATTTGTTGATCTATAAAAACCATATCATGTTTATATATTAAAAAAAGCACTCTATGATCTTAAACAAACCTCTTAAGCTTGGTACGACATATTAAAGGCTTTCTTACTTAAACATGAATATACCATGAAAATGGTTGACAATGCACTTTTCACGAAGAAACGAAATTCACATCCCATCATTGCTCAAATATTTGTTAACGACAATTATATTAGGCTCAACTTGTCTAGAAATGTACAATGATTGTTCAAATATCATGTTTGACAAGTTTGAGATGAGCATGGTAAGCGAATTAGGTTTCTTCCCTAATCCTCATATAATACTATTTGAAGATAGTATCTTCTTAAATCTAAGTATACTAAAACGCCTATGTCCGCGGAGACGAATGTCACAAGAGACGATGAAGGTGAGTACGTGGATAGTACTAAGTTTAGGGGCATGATAGGTAATTTACTCTACCTAACGGCAAGTAGGCCCAATATCATGTCTAATGTCTGCCCTTGTGCTCGCTTCTAAGAAGGATCCCAAAACTTCTCACCTTGAAGCGATTAAGTGTATCTTCCGATGCATTAAAGGCACTATATACTTGGGATTGTACTATCCCAAGGGGATTGGTGTAGAAACTATTGTCTATACAAACTCTGATAATGCGGGAGATAATGTGGATCGAAAAAGTAAGAGTTATGTCTGTACCTTCATAGGTTGTTGTCAAACTTCTTGGTTCTCCAAGAAACAAATGACTCTTGCTATCTCCACGACCGAAGCCGAATACGTAAGCGCCAAAAAGGCATGTCAACAAGCACTATGAATGAAACAAGCTCTTATTGACTACTACATCCATCTCTACGAAATCCCTATTATGTGAGATAACTAAGGTGCTATTGACTTGAGCAAAAACCCCGTTCAACACTCTCGTACTAAACACATCGAAATTCGTCACCACTTTCTTCGCGATAACGTCCAAAAAGGAAACATTTCTATTGAGAAAGTTCCCTCTCAAGACAATATCGCCGGCATCTTGACCAAATTTCTCAAACGAGAAACCTTCAACTATCTTCATCTAGGTCTAGAAATGATGGAACATATTCCATAAATCTTATGACTACATGAATATTTCACTGGAAATATTGAAATCATATCTTATGTCTCGTCTCATGACTTTTTAATTATTTCACTGGAAATATTAAGTCATCCTTCACATCCCTCGTATGACTACTTGAATATTTCACTAGAAATATTAAAGTCATCTCTTATCGTCTAGTCTAGTTCCTCTCGTTAAAATAATTTATTAGGCATAAATTCTTTCCTCGTGTCAAAAAAGTCTCACTGAATCAACGAGACTTATTCGTCAAAAATCAAAATGGGACAATAATTCATCCCAGCAGATCAAGGCACCACTAAAGTGGCACGACACCATTAAATTTAATGGTACCGTGTATCTGATACAATCCGTATTTCAGTCCTCTTTTCCCACATTATTCATTTTTAAACTTTCCCAACTTCTGCCATTGCTGTCAAAACCAAACCTCACAAACCAAAATTCAATTACACCCTTTCAAGATCTTATTCGAGGCATTAAGTTTCAAGATTATCAACTACTTCTACTTTTTCAACATTAATTGTAGGTCATTTAACTCTAATTTCTTTTAATCTTGAGTCTAGGGTTTGTTCATATATGAAAATTGAATTGGGGTTGTTCAATTTTTATTGAGTTTTTATGAAATTAGGACTAGGATTAGGCAATGTTTAACCTTCATGATTCCCTTAACTTAGGATTTGCATAAACCTATCTATATCATACATTTTGGTCCGAATTTTGCTTTAGATTAAATAGTCTGAAGAGGAATCATGTCTAGGATACTTGTCATTGCATTAGGAGTCATTAAAACTAAATTTTTTCAAACTTAAAACTCTTGGCGCCTAAAACATTGAAGTCGCCAAACACCCCAATTCCATTGTTTTCAAAAAATTTCACGAAACTAGGATCATAAAACACTTTTCATGCATTGTTGATACAAACTAAAAACATTTTCTCATGCATATATGATCTCACGAATATTGATCTAATTACATAACTAATATGTATTCATCGATATATTCGTTTGAGCAAAAGTGAAGTTAGGAGTGTTTGGGTAATCTCATTATTTTTAGTTCTAGAGTCGAGATTACTGCACCTCCACATGGTTTTCACATAGGCACACACTAGGCCCGTGTATTTAAAACAAATATTCTCAATTTTAATTTTTAATAAATTTTTCATAGGTTACAAGATGTATCACATGTTTGATTACGATCATGAATTGACAGCAGAGTACATTCCCAAACTATCACTTGAACCAAACACTCCATCTTGTCACACAAAAAGTTTTCGTAATCTTGAGTCTCGTCTCTTTCATGAAGGACGAATTGTCGAGTCCTATTTTCTCAACCATGATCACATCAAAACCTTGTTTCAAGAAATCGGATTCGATTGCTTGTTTCATATTAATGACCTAATCTGTCCTCGATTTGTCCTTGAGCTCTATAGACAAGTTAAGCTCGTACATAACGAGGATCAAACTTTGTCTCCTCAATTCTCGATACAAAACCAAGAAATCTCTCTTACTCTTGACCAATTTGCTCATATTATTGAACTTCCGAACCATGGACAATGTTCCTACACGGAAGGATGGTCTCTCAAAACCCTCACTAGTCACCGATATGAGTCCGGTCCATACAATACCCTCATTCCCACTCCATGTGAGATTAAAGAACACATTCGTCTTCCTCAAAAAGTTCATGGTTTTCTTAAAGAAAATGGTCAAATTGAGTTCCGTGAGTCTCATGTCTATAACTTAGATCCACTAAAAGTCTATGTTGATGAAGTTCATCCAAATCTACGTAGATGGATAGAAATCATTCGTGAAAATGTCTTTTGTCTTCCTCACAACCATAAGCACCTCCCGGCATGTTGTGCTCATATGTTGTATTGTCTAGTCACCGAACAACCCTACAATCTTGCCTACTTTGTGGCAAAGAGAATTGTCAATGTCAAGGGCCGACTAAATAAGGCGATACCCTATGGCATGTTGTTAACTCGTTTATACCGTTTTGTCATGAACTCATTCCTCACCTCCAAAACAATCAATACCTTTTTGTCAATCCCACCATGGCTCCTTTAACTCAAAACACCTACACCTCTCTTTATTGGGAATGTACATCATCTCAAGGGAACCATGATGATAGCTCAGTACCTTGCCATAATGTCTCGTCTAGTGATGATGAATGAGGGTGCGCTCAAGCCAATAGAACTATTCTCCTAACTATCTTATTAGAATAGGATTTTCTATATTATATTAGGATTTATCTATTATGAATTATATTAGGACTTAATACTCCTAACTATCTTGTATGCTTGACCTTTATTCTATCACCTTGCATGATTTTTAATTATGGGATTCTTGGATGATAGCTTATTTTGTCCTCTTTGATTGCATGCTTATAGCTTATCTTAGATAGTTGCATGATAATCTTTAATTGCTAGGAGTAGCTAAATATGGGATATATTTGGCAAATAAATCTTTAGTGGTTTGAAGCACTAACATTTCCTGCAAATAGTCCCCCTAGAAAACTCCCTTTTAGCTACCCAGAACTAGGCAGCACATGAAAATTCGTGACTCCCATGTCATGCTACCGTTAAATAGGCCACGGTACCGTTAAATTTAACGGTACCGTGTGGTATTTAGTGGTACCGTGCCAATTGTTTGACGAATTTTCACTATTTTCTCTAGATTCCTGCATCCTTAACCTCAAACCTGCAATATTTTGCAAACTCTCATACACCCTAAGATTCCGCACTACACCATAGGACACTACCACCAACTTTAATTCAAATCCCACAACTCTTGCCTATTTAAAGCCTCACCATTGCAAGCTTATCTTGCATCTCATCTTCAATCTCCAATTACTCATTCACCATGTCTTCCACACAAGGATCAAAAACTCATATCTCCAAGAAACCTAGGATCACCATTAGACCACCATCCAACCTCTCTTTGTTGATCTCACCAAAGATGATGAAGTCACAACACCACCTTCCCAAAGCACTCCTAACTCACCATCTCCAACTAATGCTCCTACCAAAACATCATCAACTAGAACAACATCTTCATCATCTCCCTCTTTGAACACCATGCCATCCTACATGGACTACACACTCTCACCTATCACCCCATTGGATTATGCCATCCCAACCCCATCACCAACATACTCACCACCACCTCCTTCTCCTATCATGGGCCAATCTATCCAACCTCATCCGGTTGATATACATAGTGCAAATTGCCTATGTAGCCTTCACAACCGCAACCTCATATTCTCTTTGAGAGATGAGCTACACTTCATGTTCTCCTATGTGGAATATCTCTTGACACCACCACCACCTCCAATCATGTAATTTCTTTATTTTTGAAACAATGTTTTGTCACATTAAAAATGTGAAGTTTGAAACACAAATCCACTTCTTTGATCATTTGTCAAGTTGTAAATCTGTTTGCTCATACCTAGAGTGATTTACGTAGAAACGGGATCTTTCGACTAAAAACTTGTTTATGTTAATTTTGACGTAAAGTGTTTTCACATTTTGTTATCAACAAAATGTGGAGTTATCGAAATACATAAATAACGTTTTTAGAACATTATTTGCATCAACAATCTCCCCCTTTTTGATAATGACAAAACATAAACTCATTTTAAGTTAAAGATTAATTTTAACAAGTTTTTAGCATGAGTTTATATCCCATTTATGTGCTTCTTGTAGTTTGTTTTTATTTTTATGTTGTAGTCAAACTTTATGTATGACATTTCTTTTTATGAATAGATGGGCTTATTGAATGGTTGTTATATCTTTTATGGTTTTTGGCATCTTAGCCCTTTTCTTAGTGTGTGGTTGGATATTTGTCTTGGTTGCTATATATTAGATATTGTATGTGTGTCATCTAACTTTGTTTTGTAGCAAGAACCATTGCTCGATTCTTTGGTGTCCTCCAAACGAGGGGGAGTATACATCAAGGGGGAGCCTTAGCGACCTTTTTGCTTCGACAAAAAGGGGGAGAAATAGGATATAAATTCATGCTAAAAACTTGTTAAAATTAATCTTTAACTTAAAATGAGTTAATGTTTTCTCATCATCAAAAAGGGGGAGATTGTTGATGCAAATAATGTTCTAAAAACGTTATTTATATTTTTCGATAACTTCATGTTTTGATGATAAACAAATATGAAAACACTTTACGTCAAAATTAATGTAAATAAGTTTTTAGTCGAAAGATCCCGTTTCTACGTATACGACTCTAGGTATGAACAAACAAATTTACAACTTGACAAATGATCAAAGAAGTGAATTTGTGTTTCAAACTTCACATTTTTTCAAAAATATACCTTACAAGTTATTTTTGAATTATAAAGAAATGTTTTATTGGAAAAATAAGTTTAAAAATCATAACAGCTATTTTTTCCCCCAAAATCAGCTCCAAACTTCCCCAAATAAACTTTCACCACTAAAACCAAAAATTGGAGCGTTCTTGTCTGGCACGGTACCACTAAATTTAGTGGTACCGTGTGGTATTAAGTGGTACTGTGACCCTATAACGGGCAAAATTCTTCTGCCTATAAATACCAGCCCTCCTCACAGTTTTTTGGCATCCTTTTTCACACACAACTTTCTGAGTTTAAAACTCTTATCACATCTTCTCTCCTTTGATCATTTAGTTCAGTTTTCTTTTGTTTAAAGAGTGATCCAATCATCCAACCAACTGATCACCTTTATTCCTCTACTAGTGCAAGAGAAGAACACAAGGTATCAAAGAAGATACAAAGTGTTGTAGTTATAGTTAGTGCACTTGTAACACTTGTTACATACTTGTTGTATCCTAGCATACACCAAGTTGATTTTCTTTTGAGTAGTTTGTGAGAGTATATCATTGTGATCTTGTCGAGATCTTGGAGATCTCTTGTAGCTTGTGGGCTTGTGTGTTGATCAAGTGGATCAAGGGTAGATTGAGTCAAGTGTGTTGATTGTGTAAATTAGTAAGGATCGTGTGGATCGTGGTAGATTGGTACTAGCTAAGATTAGTACTCGACATTTAGCTTAGTGTCGGAAATAAGGATAAGCGACGTTGTACGATTTTCTCCGCCTGAAGGGAGCTTTGTTGACATAGTGCTTAGAACTCTCGAGTTTGGTACTCGGAGAGTAGAGAAGGGCGAAGAAGAGCTTCGTGACCGAACCACTATAAATCTCCTTGTCCCAGTTTGATCTTTCCATCTCATTTCTTTATATTTATTGTTGATATTAGATAGTATTGTTTAGTGTTCATATTGGTGTTTATTGATTTCATAAAAGAATCGAATCAAAGTTTTTCACAAGAAAAGTTTTAAAACTAATTAAAAACCGGGAAAACTATTCAACCCCCCTTATAGTTTTTCACACAAATATCGAAAATTAGGTAAATACCAACGTAATTTTATATGTTTAATTGTATATAAATATATTTGTATGTATATATATATATATATGTTTCGGGCCGGGGCGGGGATGTTGAGCCCCATTCCCGGACCCAAACCCAATTAAAATCCCCATAAATGCCTCGAAATCAGCCCCGTAACCCGATAAATATGCCCCACCCCATCCAAAAATGTTTGGGTTTCGGTTTCTGGCCCCGTCGGGTTTGGGGTTTTTTTCCATCCCTATATTATATCGATAAACACATCTTTTTTAAATATGATATATGATGAAGTATAATTAATCGAGTTATAATGTATATCTTTACTAAAAGGTTCAATAGATGACCTTACGAGCTCTTTGATGCTCAAATAGTTTTAAGACAATACGACTTAATCTTTTTGTTACAAAAACAACGAATAAAAACGCTAAATAAATAAAATAATATGTCAGTTGAAAACTCAACCATCACATTTGCCACTATTTGGTTATGTTAGTCGTATTTGTCACGATTGCTCGAACTCAAACTCTTGTAGTTTGTATGGGTTAAGGCCCGAGTATCTGTTGTTAGGGTTTGTATCCTATATATGTACAAAAGGTATCTAACGAGTTTGACCACTGTTGACTGACTCTTTAGCCAATTAACGAAAATCAAGCATCTGGTTGCTATTTATCGCCTAAACGTTGATTAATCGGTTGTATAAATGGATTTTTACAACACCAAAATGACATCCTTATCGGCGTGAATATAAAAGTCCCACATCATTATTGAACATTCTAATTGTACGATAACTCAAATAAGAATCAACCTATAGTCGACTACAACATAAGAGCACTCGGTATGGCTCTCGTTGTAGCTCGCCGTGCCACCCTGGCACCCTCGTTGTGCCTCACTACCACACCCCCCTTGTTTTTTCTCGCCATTTGAACCCTCGTCGTTTTCACGGCGAGGGTAAAATTTGTACTTGTGTTAGATGGAGTTGCAGGTATACATTGTGAAACGTTTGGAAATGTAAATGTATCCGTTTTTTTTTAAACACACATATTTTACACACTATAAATATTACACATTTTAAACAAATTCTACACAACTTTTATTTCAAAACACTTACATATAAGCAAGAAACATGTGCAATTCATCCTACTCCGGTGAAAGTGACCTTGAAGAGATAGCGGAGCTAGAGATGATTCTCCAAGAGTTTGAGTTCGAGCAATCGTTCCAAGAGTTTGAGTTAGATACATCCCCCGTAAACGTCAAATTGCTGAAGAACGTTTAATGGCTGACTATTTTGGTGACAACCCAAAATATATGGACGAAAAGTTTAGGCGTCGCTTTCGTATGAGCCATAAACTATTTTTAGAAATAGTAAAAGGTATTGAAACATATATTCAAACTCATCATCCTCTTCCCAAGCATTTTGATTTCTTTAGAGTCCGACCCAATGCTGCGGGTGTAATGAGTTTTAGTGTGATTATGAAAAGCACATGTGCCCTACGCCAATTGGCTTACGGGATAGCAGCTGATGCATTAGATGAATATTTACAAATAGGGGAATATTGTGCACGCGATTCTCTAGATTTTTTTACTATGTGCATAATGAAGTTGTATGCGAAGGAGTTTTTAAGAAAACCAGACGAGAATGACATTCGCAACTTATACCACACACATAACTCGGTTCATAAGATACTGGGAATGTTGGGAAGCATCGATTGTATGCATTGGGAATGGAAAAATTGTCCGAAAGAATGGCAAGGCCAATTTCACAGAGGTGATAAAAAGTATCCAACTATAATGCTTGAAGCCGTTGCGTCATACGACTTGTGGATTTGGCATGCATTTTTTTATATACTGATTCTCTGTTCCTGCCCTTGCTTATATACTGATGCGTTCGCAAAAGGTTTTAAATTTATAAACAAGAATTACTGATTAACTAGGAACACATTCGGGCAAGTATACCCTAGTCAGATGTAGTACAGAGGTTGGTAAGTCAAGGTCGTACCAAGAGACTTGGTTGCACTCAAGTGTCGTTTGTTTGTTTAAGCAAGTAACAAGTTGATGGTTATGATTGTCACGGATCAAACCAATAAGAAAAGCAATATAAGAACAATCACACAAAGAACATACATGATTGGAAATGATAATAAGTTAGCAAGAACTTTGGTGTAAGCCTTTACTAGGACTTGGTGTAAGGACTTGGTGTAAGCCTTTACTAGTTTGGAAAACATATTATCAAAGGAAATCATTTCAACCTTTAGAACCAATAATAATTTAGTGTTTTATAAATCAAATATACATAAGTCTTAATCAATTGGTCATGTCATAAAACTCATGCCTAAATCAACAATAAACAAAGAGTTCTTTCGACCCCATAACTTTGATGTTATTAATTCTTGAAGTTCCATTTACTTGATTAGAA
The DNA here is from genome assembly GCA_021014915.2 of Artemisia tridentata subsp. tridentata. Taxonomy (NCBI): domain Eukaryota; kingdom Viridiplantae; phylum Streptophyta; class Magnoliopsida; order Asterales; family Asteraceae; genus Artemisia; species Artemisia tridentata. Next base: position 194,187,830 of record CP139507.1, read on the forward strand.
CACATATTCAAAAGATGTCTTTCGACCTTTAATCTAAATTAAACTTTCACTTGTTATGTTTATTAAGTTTCTCATACAATCGTCACAAAGTACAAGAGCAAAACATTCGTCGACTATTGAACTGAAATCAAACACTATTGAGAATCCTTTCGACATGTAGACTCAACAATGATTAATCAAAACAATAAACAATAACAAGATCTAATTTAACCAAATATGATGTTATCAAACAAACACTAAAAATATCCAAACATCCTTTTATCACAAGTTATCATATAAACCAAACAAGTATTAAGACATCACATCAACACAATCATATAAGAAACACAATTATAGAAACCAAACATGAATATTATTAAAAGAGAAAATACCAAAGTTCATAAGATGAAATACAATTCTTCTCTCCTTCCTATGAAATCGACCAAACCACCCCCTCAACACCTCTGGAAAAGGGTGAGGGGTGGTTAAGAGAGATGGTTTTTAGAGTTACATGATAGATGGTTATATGAAAAGCACTCACTAACACTTCACAATGGTTCTATTTATTCTACTCTCAAACTTGGCCTCCAAGTGTCATAAAAATGACAGGTAAGTGAGTTATTAGAAGCAAGTGATCGGACTTGGAACTTAATGGCACTTAAATAAGCATTAAAATTAACTTGGAGAAGTCAGATTCAGCCAACCGATCGGATGCGGGGCAATGCTGATCGGTTGGAGCTCTCGTAAAAATCAAGTTTGCTCCATCCGAATCGGATGCGGGCTCCTACCAATCGGATGGAGCCTTCTGGTCAGAAATGATAAAGATCAAAGTTGTAGATCTTTCTCTTAGCTTTTCGTTTCCACTTGAATCAACTAAATCCGAGTTCGTATGCTCAAGTTATGGCCAAAATGGTGGAGGTGTGTCGGGAACAACGAGTCTTCCAATAATTCTTCATTTGAGCTTCTTTTCTTATTTGAGCTTCTTTTCTTCATTTCTTTTCTCGTTTTCCCTCTTGTGCTTTATTCTTGAGTCTTTGGAGTGACAACTTCATGACTTTATCTTCTCGAATATACTCCAAGAGACTTTCATTTTTCGGGAATTCTTCATACATGCATAAATCTTCGTTTATTGATCATTTCTTCGTCTTTTTCTTCGTTTTCTTTGTCTTGAGCTTCCATGAACCTAAAATAGAAATTACACTTCATTAAGTACCAAAAGTTCATAAAAGTGACCAAAATATATGCATAAAATCCACGATAACGCTCCTAAAAACATGTACAATTTGAGCGTTATCATATTCCCCCACACTTGAACTTTGCTTGCCCTCAAGCAAATCTAGAAAAAGAAAAATTAAAATACATAACTAAATGACAAAATGAAAAGAAAATTTTAAAAATTTTGAAATTTTACCGACGCATCCATCCGATCGGTTTGCATCTCCATCCGATCGGATGGACAATTCGTAAAAACATGCAACTTTCCAACCGAATCGGATGCTCGCACATCCAAACGGTTGAACAGCTCGTTAAAACCTTTTTTTTTTAAATATAAAAGAGAAAATGAGATAATGAGCGCAATGAGCGCAAACTCCCCCACACTTAAGGGTTTGCTTGCCCTCAAGCAATTATTAAGAAAAATAGATCCCACATGGTGCATGAAAAATGATGATAAAAATTATGATGCAAATCTACCAAGTACAAGTACAAGATACGATTCATCATTTTTAAGCGTTATGGTGAAAAACCGAGATGACAATACCCATAGATTTTCTTGCTTGAGTAACATTTCTAAACACCTCACGAAAAAGAAATGAAGTATAATTCACTCAATCACTCATTTATTTAGGTAGTGGAGTATATATAAGAGAAATCACACTCATTGCTCAGTCATGATCCGTTTATTACCATAGGCTTGTACAAGAAACAAAACTCCACCGACGTGGCGTAAGCGCCAAGTGTAAACATCTAAAGAGGTCTTTTATTCGGGTTGTAACGTTTGGCTTAAGGGTTTTTACCAGGCTTATGTTCAAACATTTCATATTTGCATAACGGATGGTCGCCTAAATACGCACTAGATCGCTGGCAACGTATTTCAACTATTCAAAAACCGGATGGTCACTACAATATCCATGCACTACATATTTTCACAAAGCCATCACTATATCCGGATGCTCGAAAGCTAACAACGAATAAAGTAATTTGGTAAGGGTAGGGATAAGGCATGGGAGTATTTATGAAATTGGTTTTAAAAGAAAAATAAAGTCAAGTCTAAGTCCCATTGTTGCTAGTTACCGAACAAACTGCAAACCCGTAAATGATTATAGTTAACAACTTCCTCTTCTTCACATATCGATCACCAAATATATATGTATATCACGTCATAGCACATTGGCTAATCGATATCTCAAACATACTTCATCTTCCTTCATCTTCATAATAATAATATAGAGCATTGGCTATAATTGTCATCACATATATTTTTTCTTTCTTTTTTTTTCTTCGATGGCTTATTCATTCATTTTTTTTCTTTTCTTCACATTTTTTTTTCAACCTTTCTTTCATACATCACATCTCCCCCACACTTCGCATAATCATACACCACAAAAATACAAAACATAAAGGTGAACAATCTTCATCTTTGTCGAAATGGCACACACGAATGGCAAAGTGTGGCTAACTAATAATCATCAAAAACAATCCAACAACCAAGCAACTAGCAACCAACCGTTTAGACGTTGACAAAGGGTTAGGCTAAGGTTTAAAGTGTAAAATATTTTTGTTTTTTTTAATGGATGTAACCAAAAATGAAAAGAATGGCTCAGAGGGTGTAACTAGGGGTATCTAGCGCTAAAGATAAACGCTAACAAATGGGTCCATATGGGTGGTTAACTAACCGATGTGGTTAGCTAATATATCATTAGATGTAAACGGAAGGCCATTTGGTTTTATTCCTAAGGGTGCCTCTTTATCACACGAATACACTTATATCACTCGAATGCGATCTTACTGCGGTCTGGTAATGATTTACAAGTACAAGTTCTAGAATAAATAAAATCAACGGCACACTCATAGCAAAAGGTCCAAGCATAAAAGATGTATGCTATATATGAAATAGGCTCAAATCCTCACAATTTAGTGGAAAGGGCTATAATATATGCTAGCAAATGTTATCGATCCCAGAATGGATTACAATATTAATCAGGACACATCTCAATTTTTAAAAATTACATATTTCACCAGTGGATAATCCAGTTATTCTAATATATTATCCTAAAAAGCGTGAAAACAATTAGATCACAAGGGCAAACAAGTATACAAAATTTTAAATTGGCCCCAAAAATTATAAATTTGAAAAGTAGTTTCGTTTTTTCTATTTACTTCCCCCACACTTAAGTTAAGCATTATACTCATTGTGAAAAATAAACTTCAAAGCATGTAAAATAGGGAAAATAAATAAATAAATAATAGTCCAAGAGAAACGAAACTTCCCGGGCCAAGAAATCGCGTAAGCTTATGCTAGCATCTTATCATATGGAGTTCGATTGCGATTTCTCGTTCAACAAAACATCTCCACACCAAGTATAATATCACCAATAATCCAATCTCCAAGAGCTTATTAAATCTGCAAAAATAAACTAAACTACAAAAAACGCGTAAAATTCTAAAACTCACTTTCGTAGGCATCACGATTGCATTTAGCGTATGCAACAAGCCTTTTAAACCCCTCGGTGGCCCGAGCGGACGAGTGAAGTCTCGTGAGGGTTTCCAGTGAACATACCCACAAAGTTCAAAACATATTTATTTTTAAAACAAGTACTTATTTATTCACAATGTACTAAATTAACAAAATTTAAAATGAAAAAACCAAATTTAAGTAGAATAAAGGAAATGATACTCTTGCAAAAACCAAAAGACATTTAAACTTATTCGATCTAAACACAAACACACAAGAACAAAATACGAAAAATGAAAATAACATTTTTTATTTATTTATTTATTTTTTTTTTTTTACCGATTGGTCCATCCGATCGGTCAGAGTATCCATCCAATCGGTTGGGTTGGGCCAATATTTACCGAGAGCTCCATCCGATCGGTCAGGGGATCTAACCGATTCGGTTGGGATCAAATATTTTTAGGTTTGGGTCTATCCGATCGGTTGGGTGTCAAACCGATCGGTTGGAAGGCTCGGTATTTTTTTTTTATTTATGAAAACAAGTTTTACTTAAAACTTTTTATTGACAAAATAAAACAAGAAGACTTAAGGTAACAACCACGAAAATAAACACAAGTAAATAAAACACATAAACACATATGTACTAGAAGAACATCAAGAACATAATACGACACTTAAAGCAAAAATAAGCAAATAAAAGCACGATCACATAAAATGACAAGAACATAGACGCAAGCAAACACAATTAGTCACGTAACACAAATCAAAACAAAAACAATCTAAAACAAGATATTCTTATTCCAAATTAATACGAGACTAATCTAGACAAGAAAAACACGAACAAAAAGAAACACAAAAACATGCAAGAGATCACATAACATATAAAATATAAAACTCACAAAACAAGAAGAACAAAAACTAAGAAAAAAAATGGGACAGAAGCCTCCAACCGATCGGATGGGTAACCATCCGATTGGTTGAGATGGTTTGGGTGGTCCAGCCGAACGGTTGGAGTTGCCATCCGATCGGCTAGATGATTCTGGTCATTTTTGGTGTTTTTTTTCGCAAGCAATTTCGAGCACATTTAAGAAGCAAACATTTAAATGAGTATTTTTAGAACCAAATCCCAACATCAAAAACTTGATTTTGATGCCAAGATCATTTAAGCAAATATGAGAAAACTAGCTTCATGACCCGCCAGATGGGCGGGTTCGCTTCATAAAATCGTTTGACAAAATTATTTGCACGTAAAATAAATAATGAATAATGGCAAATATGTTAAATCAAATAATTGGAAACAAAAATGTATTGCTCATATTATATGTAAAAAGAACAATCATATGTAAGAGAACAAATAAATTACATGGTGCTTATTCATATACGAAATAAAACTTCTTTCTACACAACGTTTGTTGTGTAGTTTCTGTATTCGCCGTCTTTGTCACAACAAAGAATCTTCAAGCCTTTTTTCGTCTTGACACTTGAAACGACGACATAATGTTTTCTGTTAATCTTTGTCACATATCTACTCACCAAGTTGTGTTCCTCGTCAATAAGCCTCACAATATTCGACTTTATTGTGACAAAAACTTCAAAAAAATACACAAGTCAGTAACTATGGGTTTCTAGGCGTTTATAAGATTAACTTCCTAAAGACATATCAATTATATTCATTTGATATGTATAAAATTCAAAATACAATTAAATCATAACATAAGTAATGGTCTCGTCATTACGTGAAATTTAGTTAAACATACGAAGTTAACTGTGTTCATTGAACTCCATGAATTAAACTTTGTGACTTGAACTTGTATATTGGTTTTAAATAATTAGTACGTCATCCAAGTTAGGAATTATAGCTTAATTTAGAGTTGTATTAAAAAGTACTAATAGTGTGTTTGTCTTCCCCGTGGACTAAAAGCTCCAGTGCCTTCTGCCCGTTTTCTGCTGTGGTAACTGCCACAAACACCAAATGGATATATAAACAATGTCAAGCTATTACGTAGCATAGCTTGTTAGTGATGGAGGCTTGATTAAGATAATATAGAGTATAAGCGGCAGTTTCAACATATTTATTTAATTACAAATATGTAAATGTTTTATGGATCATGTCTAACGGGTTGAAATGGGATTAAGTCAAAATTTCAACTACACATAAAACGATCCGTATGGGTTGAAATTCATTCGAAAAATATTTATATGCTTGGAATCACAACATCAGTAAGTTACCATTTTGACACATTATACAAAGTGCCCATTTCACCACCTCTAGGTTAGACAACCATCAGTTCAAAATTTTTAGGCGTCACGTACGCCTTTACAGTAATCTATGACTTACATGCACATTTTTGTCCCGTTTTGCTATTTTCTTGAGGATAGATAAACTCGTTTTCCAAGTCATCAACATCACCCTCATCATCATGACCATCAAACATTGGGTTCCTGATAAAAGAATCATTTGCATTGATAAAAGTTTGAATTTTAATAGTTATCGTTCATAAAGACTGAAAATCTATGCTACGCTAACCTTTGAGTCTTCTGTATCTAGTCTTGCACTCGGGCAGGATTGATTACCTTCTCTTCTCTAGTACTCATAACACGGCCTGCATACTGGAACGAACACTTGTTGTAAGCAGCAAATATATCACTAATTTCAGTAACCCCAACTGTGCCACTGCATATCTGGCGTATCTTCCCATTCAAATTCAGTAAAAACTTGGCCTGCATCACAAATCAATAGCATAAGCAATGTGCAAAAGACCAAAACCCATACACATTTTCAGTATCATTATTCAGTCATTCAAGAATGAGAATCAGAAATTGCAGAAAGTTTTTTTCCTTCCTATTTTCTTGCAGCCAATATATGACCTGAACAATAACGTTAATGACAAAAGCTTGCGTGATCAGCTAGTGAGAATTTAATAAGCTTAGAATCAGCTCATGTGGCCTCGATTTAGATGATAGATGATATTTTTTTTATATTATAACTTTTGAGTAAGTACCGCCAACTATATTATATTTCCAAACAGCTCTATACAACTATATAATAATCCATGTGAGATTCTACCAAAGCTACACTCAAATGTAAATAAATTTAACAAAACATGCTTATGTTTTGACTTCTCAGTTATTTCAATCATGATTCCCGATTTTTCGAATATATATATTAACACTTACTCAAATCAAGTAAACATGTGCATTCAAGATATTTATGCATACTTATTTTTCCAACCTTAAAATAGTAGTATTCTACAATATGTAAGCTACCCAAAAAAGAGATACATGTCTCAGTTAATTGGCAAAACACTGGTTTTAAACCAATGCCCATATATGCATGCTGATCTATCTAAGGTTCCAGCATTGAAATTACTATTATACCTTTGACCCCCAAAATATCCGTTAAACCGACCCATGTCACAATTTGGCCCAAAATTCATGCTACAACTATGATTTCTTAACAAAATCAATATCAAAACATTAAATTTTGATCTAGGTCATCATATCTAACTCCATTAACATCATGCACATACATTGACAATATAATACAGATTAAAAAAACACATATAAAGAGCAAAAAAAGCCCTTAATACGGTCCATGGATAGTTGCAGCACATTACCTGGAAGAAGCAATCCACTTCGTTAACATGCTCGAAGATGCCTTTGGTTGATCCATAGGAACCCCACGACCCGCATTATGAACCTGTTATTGAACACCCTAGCTGAAAATGGAATTCAGTACACATCTCGATTTGATTTCATATAATATAGAGTAAAATTGAACTTTTACAAAGATCATGCACATCAAAAGTCCAGTAACGTAACGACAATACATAGCCGTAAGAATATAGTGTGGGCCAAAGCGATGCCCCAAATGGCTAGATAGCATTGGCTAGTAGGCGATGTTCCGGTTCGATCATGCTTACTTTTCCCCATTTGACATCCTATAATTCATTACAGAAATGTTTTTTAAAACCTCTCTCTTGTGTCTAATCTACCCACTCTTGGTAGTTGATCAAACTCTTGAACACCGTGTCACCATTGGCTCTTCGCATCCAGACGTTTGACCCACAACATAAACTGATAAATGAAAACCTGACATGAGAGCTGGAATAATACCAGAGCAAGGGTTTGATTAATGGTGACAAACATTAAGAAAACTCACATCTAACGACCTGTTAATCAGTCCAAGTGCATGTGGCCTGTTGGAAGCAACTTGATATAAAAATTATCTAACTTTAGAAACTTTTAAACCAACAGTCTGGTCTATAAAATGAAAAATAAGCAGCGCAATCGATGAATATATTTTTTCGTTACTTGGGTTGCAGTTTCTGCCCGAAAGCTATTTCCCTAACTTCTAGGGCCAATGGGCTGCTAAGTGGCAATGTTCATTCTCGCAAACAGGGTGCTAAAACAGTGAGAAGAATCGTGAAGGTCAAATTCACACTATCTCTGGTCTTAACTGTCATCATTCAGTAAACCCACCAAACGTGGTATCATGTCTCCAAACAAAGATTTTCATAGATTTAGTTTCAATCTTGTTTGCTAGATAATTGTGTTCGCCACTGTGAATCCTAAAGTACGTTACATTAAATCATAACAGTCCAGATATTACATAAATTGTCCATGTTCTTTTAAACTCGACGATAAACGGATGTTGAATCTGCGCATTTAAAGCCATCTAAACATCAAAAAAAATTTAATTACCTTTGACTAAGAATCACTTGGTTCTTGCTGGCATTCGGGATGTGGGCCTGTGATTACATAAAGTCTGATCTTAATTGTTACTTAGTGGGTAAACTTAATAGCATTGATGCACAAAATAATTGAATGGCAAGAACTATGGTGCCTCAAAATACAACAATCGAGTTTCTAAATGGATCCACATCTAAATGTGAAAAAAAAAGAGTACCTCGTCGCCCATCTCACGCAAATATATAATGCAACTGGTTCTCCTTGAGCATGATAAGTTGCATAACACAGACTCGTTCACTTTTCTACCTATGTAATAGTCAAACAAAATGGCGATATATAACCAACATCATTCATAGAAGCAATAAAATACACGCATTTTTAAATGATGAACTCACAAACCTGGTTCTCAGATCGATCTATTTTTTGATAAATTTGGCTCGTATATGTAGCACGATCATAAAACCTGTAAACCTACGAAACAAATGAAAACACATCATAATAAAACAGAATCAAACTTATAATCATAGGGACCTATTTAAATTCGGATTAAATGATGAATGACAATCGATTTATCAATCAAATGTTGAGATATGATGATTCACGATTTGTGTTTATGGATCGCCATAAGTTATTTTTGTGTTATATGTGAATGATTTAGATATGGCTACACGCTCCTCTTATTCGGATCAATTGTTTCAGGCTCCTCTTAATACTGCCTTTATAGATAAACATTAGGGTTTTCAAAAAAAATTTGAGTTTAAAATAATCCGTGATTTTTGTGATATGCATTTGAAATTCAAAATGGATCATAATGAATAATTTAAAATCAGTATGTATAATTTTGGAAGGCAATAATCAGTTTCAGAGATTTTAGGGAGATAATTAAGGAGTGAGAGAATGATTTTGAATGAATGATTGAGAGAATAATATGCTGATTTTTAGGGAAGTTAAAGCATGTCATTTTTGTTTTTCAAATGTATACCACAAAAATGGCTTGCTCCGGTGGTTGAGTGATTATTGTTTGTTCAAGTGGTCATGAGTTCGAGTCCCATTAGCTGCAAATTTTTTAAACATTCCTGATTTGCTGCATGAATTGTGTGTGCCATGTCATCAATGAGGTGGAATTGAGGTGGCATTGAGGTGGCATTTAGGTGGCATTTCTACGCTTATGTGTCGCTGTCATGTTAGGCTATTATATAGTGTAGGATGAGAGATTTTGAGAAAATGAAAGACAAGCATTCAAGCAAACATTATGAGCAACAAGAAAGCAATCAAGAGCAATAAAACAATAGCAAAGAAGCAAGTATTCAAAAGCAAATATCACGAACAAGCATAACAAGCAAGTAAACAAACAATTGAACTTTTCAAGCAAACAATTCAACAAACAAACAAACAAACACAAAAATACAAACGCAAGTCCCCGGCAACGGCGCCAAAAACTTGATGCGTTCTCAAAAGGTTTTAAATTTATAAACAAGAATTACCGATTAACTAGGAACACATTCGGGCAAGTATACCCTAGTCAGATGTAGTATAGAGGTTGGTAAGTCAAGGTCGTCCCAAGAGACTTGGTTGCACTCAAGTGTCATTTGTTTGTTTAAGCAAGTAACAAGTTGATGGTTATGATTGTCACGGATCAAACCAACAAGAAAAGCAATATAAGAACAATCACACAAAGAACATACATGATTGGCAATGATAATAAGTTAGCAAGAACTTTGATGTAAGCCTTTACTAGGACTTGGTGTAAGCCTTTACTAGTTTGGAAAACATATTATCAAAGGTAATCATTTCGACCTTTAGAACCAATAATAATTTAGTGTTTTATAAATCAAATATACATAAGTCTTAATCAATTGGTCATGTCATAAAACTCATGCCTAAATCAACAACAAACAAAGAGTTCTTTCGACCCCATAACTTTGATGTTATTAATTCTTGAAGTTCCATTTACTTGATTAGAACACATATTCAAAAGATGTCTTTCGACCTTTAATCTAAATTAAACTTTCACTTGTTATGTTTATTAAGTTTCTCATAAAATCGTCACAAAGTACAAGACCAAAACATTCGTCGACTAATGAATCGAAATCAAACACTATTGAGAATCCTTTCGACATGTAGACTCAACAATGATTAATCAAAACAATAAACAATAACAAGATCTAATTTAACCAAATATGATGTTATCAAACAAACACTAAAAATATCTAAACATCCTTTTATCACAAGTTATCATATAAACCAAACAAGTATTAAGACATCACATCAACACAATCATATAAGAAACACAATTATAGAAACCAAACCTGAATATTATTAAAAGAGAAAATACCAAAGTTAATAAGATGAAATACAATTCTTCTTTCCTTCCTATGAAATCGACCAAACCACCCCCTCAACACCTCTGGAAAAGGGTGAGGGGTGGTTAAGAGAGGTGGTTTTTAGAGTTACATGATAGATGGTTATATGAAAAGCACTCCCTAACACTTCACAATGGTTCTATTTATTCTACTCTCAAACTTGACCACCAAGTGTCATAAAAATGACAGGTAAGTGAGTTATTAGAAGCAAGTGATCGGACTTGGGACTTAATGGCACTTAAATAAGCATTAAAATTAACTTGGAGAAGTTAGATTCAGCCAACCGATCGGATGCGGGGCAATGCCGATCGGTTGGAGCTCTCTTAAAAATCAAGTTTGCTCCATCTGAATCGGATGCGGGCTCCTACCGATTGGATGGAGCCTTCTGGTCAGAAATGATACAGATCAAAGTTGTAGATCTTTGTCTTAGCTTTCCGTGGCCGCTTGAATCAACTAAATCCGAGTTTGTATGCTCAAGTTATGGCCAAAATGGTGGAGGTGTGTCGGGAACAACGAGTCTTCCAATAATTCTTCATTTGAGCTTCTTTTCTTCATTTCTTTTCTCGTTTTCCCTCTTGTGATTTATTCTTGAGTCTTTGGAGTGACAACTTCATGACTTTATCTTCTCGAATATACTCCAAGAGACTTTCATTTGTCGGGAATTCTTCGTACATGCATAAATCTTCGTTTATTGATCATTTCTTCGTCTTTTCCTTCGTTTTCTTTGTCTTGAGCTTCCATGAACCTAAAATAGAAATTATACTTCATTAAGTACCAAAATTTCATAAAAGTGACCAAAATATATGCATAAAATCCACGATAACGCTCCTAAAAACATGTACAATTTGAGCGTTATCATATACAGAGTTAGCTGCTGCTCTCCCACTCACAGAAGTAGTTGGGAAAGGTGATTACTTTCGATTTGGAAGGAGGGATTCTCTTGCTATAGAGGCATCATTCTTATAGGTCATACCATTTGATAATGGTGCTCTTTTGTTGTGGATTTGATATTTATGATTATTTTTAGGGCCACTTAGTATAACGATTTATACTTGCATTGTAGCTTTTTATACTCCCCAGTTGCACTCCAAAACCTTCTGTTCTAAATCTCTTCTTATCCTTCCAAATCCTTTCTAAATCCTTTGATCATATATTCTTAAGCATTGGTTTCCAAGTGATCCAAGCTTCTACCATTCAAGTGCAAAAGAAGAATACTCCTTCAACAACTAGAGAAGAAGTATAACAACTTAGTATCATCTTGTTACTTAAGTTGTTAGTTTAGTAAACTTTGTAAATCATTCATTCATTTGTACAAGTTGTGTATATTTGTTAGATAGGTGTGAGCATAGTTGGTTAGGCTAGATTAGTGTGTAAGTAGTGAAGTTATGAAGAAGTTAAGGTGTGTAAGTAGTGAAGGCGTGAAGAAGTAGAAGAGTATATAAGTAGTGCTTGGTTGTGAAGAAGTTGTGAAGCCGTAGTGAAGTTGTGAAGAAGTTAAGGTGTGTAAGTAGTGAAGGCGTGAAGAAGTCGTGAAGAAGGTGTGAAGCCGTCGTGAAGAAGTTGTAAAGCCGGTGTGAAGAAGTTGTGAATAAGTTGTGAAGAAGTTGTGTAGAAGTTGTGAGATTGGTTCTAGCTATGATTAGAACTCGACATTTAGCTTTGTGTCGTTAAACCGGTGTAAGCGAAAGTTGTGTAAGGTTTTCTCCGCCATAAGGGAGCTTGTTGACATAGTGAAGAAAACTCTCGAGTTAGGTGCTCGGGGAGTGGAGTAGGGCAAGGAAGGTGTCCTTGTAGCCGAACCACTATAAATCCTTTGTCTCGCGGTTAGATCTTTCCATCTTTATCTTTCATTTCATTTCATTACTTTACTTGCATTGCTAATTTAGATTTACTTATATTTGTTCATATTTTTTAAGAGTTGAGTTCACATAACTTCGAATCTAAGTTTTTAAAAGTAAACAAAGTTTTCATAATAAAATTAAAAAGACGTAAAACTATTCAACCCCCCCTTCTAGTTTTCCACAGAGACAATTGACGTGTTCTAAGAGGCCACTGGTTTGCTCGTAAAGGGAGTCTTGATTGGTTTCCACTCCGGGAGGATGTTGCTGAACAGTTGGAGTTTGCTTATCGCAGTCGCGTAAGTGATCTATCAAAAGATTAACAAAACATTTGTTATAGGAAATTAACTCAAATTTGGTTGCTTTTTGTGAAACTGTTTCATATGTACCAAATGTGAGTGATTCTGACTTGCTTGCTTAGTAATGTGGTTTGACATTTATTCGTTCCAGGTTTGACACCGCAGAACATTTCAACCATCTGGCTTATTTGCTGCCCGGGTTGATATGCAAGGGTCTACCCCGGTATGTTGGATTTTGATGCTAAACTTATATTTGGGACATCTAATTTTGTTGTCTTTCATGTAAGCATTAAGCACGTTACTTGTTTCTTGCAGGGGCTACATGCTATTTTTACGGGTGAGGATGATACATGGGATGCCTGGCTAAATATTCCCTCATCTGGATTTTCTAGCATAGTTCATTTTGGAGGAACAGGAATTAAATTGAGGCGTGGGTATGCTCCATCCCAATCACCAAAGCCAACCCAGGTACATTTGTAGTGTTTCATGGTTGCTTAAATGGCAGATCTTATATTATGCAGCGGTTTTTAGTGCCTTAGTTTCTTACAGTTCATAACATCTGTTTATAGGATGAGTTGCGTCAGCAGAAAAAGGAAGAAAGACTTAAAGCTAAGTGGTGAATCTGCTGTAGAAAAATGTACATTACCTGGTGTAATATTTGATATCTTTGTGGTTCAAATTCGTAGGTTTCAATTTATCGCAGTTATATATTTTGTGAAATTGCTATATCGTTCTGCAATTATGTTTGAATAAGTGACCACCATTTTGCTTTTGAGAGTAAATAGGTGGTGACCACCAGTTGGTCTCTAAATTTAACACGAAGTGACCACACATATCGTCACTGATGGGGGTTAATGGTGAGTTAACGGGTTCATTATCTTTAACAAATCAGTGACCACTTTCATAACCATCGTTATTGGTCACTATCTATCAATTCAGTGACCACCTTCGACTCTTAGCGACCAAAATTAGTGACTGAAAATATCGTCACAAATATAGTGACTACCGTATTATGGTCAATGGTTAGAGACGGATTTTAATTTTTGGTCTATAATAAAAATAGTGACGGAGCTATAGTGACGAAAAGTGACCACCCAGGTTTCGGTCACTAAACAGTGTTAGTGACCGATTTCGATTTTATACTGATGGTGACCATATTGGTTTGGTCACTAAATCCAGTTTTTCTTGTAGTGTAAAAACACCTGACCAAACAATCCCTTAATAAACATCTAACAGCATTCTCGTAAGGACAACCTAGTAGGTAACCTATACCATTCTATGCTTATCGATGCATAATATATTTCTTTCGTTTTTATTCTATTAATTAAAAAACGGAGAGCAAATTTTACCACACGAAAAGGATGAATTTAATATCATCTAGTTTCAGGAAAAAATCTAGATATGTTTATTCCTTTTAAAATTGTACGTAGCACTTTTTGAAAAACATATCGTATGCATGGATTTTCTTTGTACATGACATGTAATATCATCGTTTAAGACTTTTAATGATTATTTTATCTATACTTTCCTCTACTTTCTTGTATAAATTAATTGTCATCTATTGTGAAATGAAGATAAAACAAAGAGCACGTTAACGTATAGCTACGTGATTGTGGATAAGACGGCCATGCATATACATCTCAAAAGTTATATTATGTAGGAGTCGATAGTTTTATTCTATTTTATAGTTTTTAGTTGTTATGTAGTCGATAAGTATATAAAATTAAAGATATAGTTAATTTCAAAAATGGTCCCTATACTCGACCGGGTTTAACACTTTTAGTCCCCATATTTTTTTTAACGGATCTGCTCCCCAAACTTGCGACCAATAACGGGTTTGGTCCCTTGACCAAATATTCCGTCTGTTTGACCGTTTTCTTGGTTAAGTTAGTAAAGCTTGAGGGGTAATTATGTCATTTTGCATATCCCTTTCTTCTTTATAACAACCACCACACCACTACCTACTTTTTTTTTAACCTTTCTTCTTAAATCTCATACACAAACACAGACACATTTCTTTCTTTCTTAAATCACGAAACACAAACACAATTCTTTCTTTCTTTATAACAACCACCGAACACCCAACACACCCTCTTCTTTTTATTCGAAGCTAACAAAGACAACAAAGTTGCGGCTTCTGCAATGGATGAATTTATGGATGAAAATAAAAGATTGAAAATTGAGCTCACCGAAAAAAATGAAGATCGCCGAAAATTTTGCCGGAAAAGATGGTGGTTGCCGGATGTTGATGAAGATGATGTAGTTGTGATGACAATAGATAACTAAGCTACCTATCTTGGATATGAATACGAACTTGCGATGGATAATGAAGCATTTCAGCTTCTAATGCGTTGAGCTATTAAAATCTCTTCAATGATTTTTTGTTTTGTTTGTTCTCATTTCGTGTCTTGATGGATAGTTTTAAGGTTTGTAATTGTTTGAATCATCTTATTTTATGTTTATGTTTTACATGAATCTTTATGTTTTACATGAATCTTTAACAAAAGATTGAATCTTTTGGTTTGAAACTGGTTATGCTTTTATGTTTTTTTTGGTTTGATTTGAAGCTTTATGTGGGATTATTATGGTTTTGTTTGACTTTATAGAAGTCAAGCTGATGATATGATTTTAATGGATTATGTAATGGTTTTGTTTGACTTTAAAGGTGTTTGACTTTTAACGGATTATGTCAAGCTGATGATATGTTTAGAAGGGTGGTCGGAAAATAAACGAGATTGTCGGAAAATATAAACACTATATATAGGTGGGTTTAGGATTTGGATTTGGTTTGGATTAACGGTTTTGGAGTTTTTGGTTTTGATTTTTTGATGATGGAGATGAAGATGGAATATCTGGTTTTGATCTTTTGATAATGGAGATGAAGATGGAATATCAGCTTCATCAAATATAGTGTTTATATATGTGTTTATATAATAATAATAATAATAATAATAATAATAATAATAATAATATGAGGGTAGTTTGGTCATTTCAACTAAGAAAACGGTCAAACAGATAGAATATTTGGTCAAGGGACCAAACCCGTTATGGGTCGCAAGTTTGAGGAGCAGATCCGTTAAAAAAAAGTATGCGGACAAAAAATGTTAAACCCGATTGAGTATAAGGACCATTTTTGAAATTAACTCTTAAAGATATCTAACCAAAAGAATAGGATTGTAAATGAAAGGAGTAGAGTGAACGAGTGAGCATGAAATTGACATATAAATAAATCATAATGTAGGGTTTTATAAATATAATTTGGACTTCGACATGCAAACACCAAATCCACGCCATTTTTCTTATCTAGACATGATCGATCTCCTTTTCTTTTTTCTATATATTCTTTATAATTTATTTCAAATATATATAAATACATATATATAAGTGATATGATAAATGTTATTGGTTATAATAAGGACAAAACACGAACTAAAAATAATCCTATACATGTACGAAAAATTATTCTTCATCCGGTGCATTCATGAAAAACTAGACATGACTATAAACATACTTCTTTTTAATCAAATGCATTTCAGACAAATTAAGATTTTTTTTTTTTTTTTTTTTCAAAACTAATGATTTCACTGTAAAAATTCATGAGTGTTTCAAAACCCCTAATTCTGTCACTAATTATAATATAATATAATAATACAAAACGAAAATTACTTGTGTACCAATATACACACAACTTTGTCTTGTAGAGCCCAAGTTTTCCACATTTACAAATCCACCCAAGGATGTCGTGTATTTTCATACCCGACATTACGTGGCACCTTCTGATTGGACGAAGAGAAAAAAAATAGCTAATGTCGCGTATGACACTACACGACACTACCCGACATAAACTTTGTGTAACTTTTGAATGAAAATTAAAAAACTTACAAAAATCAGCCTTTAACTTTTTGATAATTACAACTTTTTTATAGAACAAACTTTATTCGTCAAATATTTAGTAAATATCTATCGAATTCTTTAATGAAAAAAATATCGTTGCGAAGAGCTTTAAATTACGAACAAAACAAGCCAAATATTAACATGCTTTTGACGTACGTACGATTTTATAAAAAATATTGAAGTTTGATATAAATATATATATATATATATATATATATATATATATATATATATATATATATATAATATATATATATATATATATATTTAAAAAACTTTCAAAACACACTATTAAACCACAGAGGCCAAAGACGTACAATTTTATGAAATATGAATATCGTTTGGAAATAAAAACATAAACATTTATAAATTAAAAATGGTATACTTTTATTCATAAAACTAAAAACGCTAAAAAAAATTTTTATATAAAATTAAAACATTAAATAGAAAATATAAAACGTAAATGTACGAAATAAAAAGTTTGTGAAAGTTTACGTTTTTATTTCGTACGTTTTAAACGAGGGCTACTCATATCTAGTTCTATAAAAAGCTTATAAAAATTTTAAGAATGTTTATATTTTTATTTCGTGCGTTTACGTTTTATATTTCATATTTAATGTTGTTAATTTATGAATAAATTTTTTTGGTTTATATAAAAAAAAGTTGTCATTTTTTGTTTTATGATTAAAAACGATATCGTTTTAAGTTTATAAATTTTACGTTTTTATTTCTAAACGATATTCCTATTTCATAAAATTGTACGTCTTTGGCCCCTGTGGTTTAAGAGTGTGTTTTTGTTTTTTTTTTTTTTTTTTTTTTTTTTTTTTTTTTTTTTTTTTTTTAAATATATATTTATATCAAACTTCAACATTTTTTATAAAATCGGACGTACGTCAAAATCATGTTAATATTGGGCTTGTTTTGTTCGTAATTTAGAGCTCTTCGCAACGATATTTTTTTTAATTAAAGAATTCGATAGATATTTACTAAATATTTGACGAATAAAGTTTGTTATATAAAAAAATTGTAATTATCAAAAAGTTAAAGGGTGGTTTTTGTAAGTTTTTAATTTTCATTCAAAAGTTACACAAAGTTTATGTCGTGTAGTGTCCATACGCGATATTAGCTACTTTTTTTCTTTTTTTTTCGTCCAATCAGAAGGTGTCGGGTATGGAAATGCACGACATCCTTGGGTAGATTTGTAAAGGTGAAAAAACTTGAGCTCTGCAAGACAAAGTTGTGTGTATATGAATACACAAGTAGTTTTCGCTAATACAAATACATGATTCCGAACTACGTAAAATAATATTTTTATAATGCTTCTAAAGTAGACGAATTTTAGATGCAAGTCCATAATATATTTTTATTTAGAGTGGCTGGAATATAATTTGGGAAGTTCGCTGAAAATTATGGTGAGAATGTAAAGTAGATATGAATATGTTGAATATGAGGGTGGTTTTGTCACTTCACACATTCCAACAAAATAAAAAATTCTAAAAAAATATTTTTCTAGATTTTTTTTTAAAATTATTTCGAAAAAAAATATTTTTCTAAAAAGAATATATATATTTTGAAAAACAAAATATTTTTCTAAAAAAAAATTTTCGAAAAAAAATTCTTTTCTAAAAAAATTATTTCGAAAAAAAAAATTTTTTCAAAAAAGGACTAACGTTGCAAACGGCCGTTAGTAAAAGGACTAACGTTTCAAACGCTTGTTTGATTAATGGACTAAATTTGCCACTTGCTAACGAAAAAGATAACGCCAGTTAACGATGGGGACCACCGGTGTGCAATTGAAAAATCACCGAGACCAACGATGCAAGAAAAAAAATAGGGACTGAAAGTGAAATTTAGCCCAAACCACAAGGACGAACGGTGTAATTTACTCTTTTATTTATTAGGATGAAAAGGACACATAAATGACTAAATGAAAAAATCTTTCTAAAAATAGAAGTCATTCAAATTTTAAATACTAGTCGTAAAAGATATTTTAGTTGTATCGTTACATACTCTGATTAACGATTGGTCTCCAGAATTTTCTTTGCTTCGTGGCACATCACAATTGGACAACTATCACGTAAACAGACTACGAACATAAGATGTTACATGTTTCATAAATGGAAAGACGAAATAAATATGGTTTGTAATTGTACAGTTGTTACAACTTGCAAAATAACACCATTTTCTTCGACCGAAGGATACCTTAGTACTTTCACAAGTTAAAATATCTAGCTCGAGTCATTATCAATTTGCCATAACGATCCTTGATGCATTCCACAAAAACTAAGCGAAAGGAGATGACTGTTGAAGTTAAGATCATGAAAACATATAACCAACACGAGACATTAAGATTCAAATTAGTCTATTTCATGAGAGAGATTGAAGACGAATCATTTTGCTCATAATGTGTTAAACGTAAAAGTCGTGTTCGCACATACAACCAATTCGAAGGATGGAGCCAGGCATCAGCACCGTTAAAGTAATTATCACGACAAGTTGATACACTATTTTCTTTTGTTTTCCATTAATTTCCACCAATCAAACATACGATTGGGTTGATAATAGAGAATAAGAAACATGTGGTCTAAACAATGTATAAAATAATGCTATTAACATAATCGGTCCGTCCAAAAATTATTGTTCATCTTTTC
Source organism: Artemisia tridentata subsp. tridentata (assembly GCA_021014915.2). Classification (NCBI taxonomy): domain Eukaryota; kingdom Viridiplantae; phylum Streptophyta; class Magnoliopsida; order Asterales; family Asteraceae; genus Artemisia; species Artemisia tridentata. Next base: position 194,207,219 of record CP139507.1, read on the forward strand.
ATTTTGAGACATCTAAAAAGTAATTGTCCCCTTTTTTTTAACCAATCAAAAGAGTTTTTAGTAGGTGTGGATTGTATTTAATTGGTTGAGGAGTGTAGTGGTTCCAAAAATTTTAAACTATGCATTTTCTATCTCATCACAATAATTTTGAGACGGAGAGAATATTAAATTTTGCTAAAGATAACCGAAACTTTTTCTAACGACGAGTAATATCTTCGAAAACAATGAGGTAAAAAATACAAAGCTTCAAGAATATATTGCAACTAATTACCGCCAGTAAAAAGAAAAATTAAAATGAGAAAAGTGTGAAGACCACTAGTACATTCGGGGCTTTCCCCGACGACTTTTTTAATACCTAGCCGACGTCATGTCGTCGGCCAGATCTCGTCCCGACGACAAGTTGTCGACACCAACTTGTCGACAATGCCCCGTCGCTATTCACCGTCCCGACGACAAAACCCGACGACAGTGTGGGACCCACACATTTTTCAGTCAATGATTTTTGAGGTTCGACAGTTTGGTCTCGACGACATGTCGTTGGGACCATATAACTAATTAACGATTAGATTAGTTAAGGCTAATTACGTTTTAAAAAATACCGACGACATGACGTCGATATGAATTTATAACGATCAACAAAAAGGTCACCGAAATTTTAATCATACCGACGTCATGTCGCCGGTACGAAATTATGAAGGTCAACAAAAAAGTCAACGAAGTGTAATCGTACCGACGACATGACGTTGGTAAATTAAAAACTATAAATTGATTTAATTTTTACGTGCCGACGACATGTCGTCGGTACCGTATTATAGTGCAGCTGCACAGCTGCAATTTTTCAGATTTTTTTCGAAAAATTTTTCAGAAAAAATCAACCAAAACCTGTAAGAAACTAAAGCCTTTCAACCAATCAATACTAACATGTCCAAAACCGTACAACTTTATAACGGCTAAAACACTTATATATAACCACTAAACATCTTCAAAATACATTAAAACATTATAAAGTTTACAAAACGGGTGTTATAATCGCTAGACCTAGCTGCCATATCCACAAATGTTGCAATATCTGCAATGTTCAAGTCGCCAAAAGGTTAAACTACACAATAATAAGATATGAGTTTCCAAAATATAGTTTCAAAGATAAGTATAACACAAAATAACACATATACCTCTACCGCCCCTCGTCATCATCCATATCATCGCTACGACCATCGTCATCACAACTCTCGCTTTCGCCAATCCCGCTCCCGCCTGCGCCGCTCCTTCCCACGCCACACCCGCTGCCTGAGCCTACCTCAGCTCGAGAAGGCATCTGACTAATAAACTTGTGCCATTGCGGATTGCTCCGGACAAAACCCATCAACTAAGCGAGCTGCTCCTTAATTTCCTTAGCTTTTGCTGCAGCTGCATCACTCTTCTTCTTAGCTTCAGCAATCTTCTTTTCAGCTTCAACAAGCTTCTCGTCAATCTGGGGCCCACTGTACATACCTATAAAAGAAATAATCAAAATTTAAAAACGGACATTTCAATACATAAGATGAGTCATGAGGAATCTATTAGTATTATCCCACTGTACATACCGGGAGGTGGAGGCGGGGTGTATGGTAACAGTGGCCTGCTCATACCGGGTTCCACCCTACCGCTACCGGCTATATGACCTCGCTGCTTGCCCTTTATAACCAGGGCAAGTATATCCTCCTCTGTGTATGCTACCCCTGAAGGCATATCCGCTCCCAGATCCCGTAGCCAGACCATCTCTTCCTATGTAGTTGAAAAAAATGAGAAAATTAATATATTAGTCGGGTTAATTACTAGATTATGTTTCAATAAATCATTAAAGTGCGTGGTTGGAAAAAAAATGATACATACATATTGAAGCCGAGCCTCATTCTGCAACCATACATCATCCTTGCAGTGCGTGTCGAAAAAGCTCTGTATGAGGGACGGGTACTGGCGGTTCTCGCTGTTCTCAAACTGTATATACACATGCATATAAGATTAAACAAATTAAAAATGATAAATCAAACACCATATATATTTTAATTAAACTTAAATACTTTTATAAAATTAAAATATATAATTAAAATTAGTTACTTTTATAAAATTAAAATTTTTTATTTAGTATAAATATTTTTAATCAATATATAATTAAAATTAAATAATTTTATAAAAATAAAATACTTTTATAAAATAATCAAAATGTGTCTTACGTATTCGTGTCGAGAAGCGGCCAATGATCTGGATCCGTGGCGGCTGTAAATCTTGTTCTTCTTCCGGTTCTCTTTGTTCACAGCAGCTCGTTTGAGGGTCTTATCCGTCATGTAGAACTTGACATGCTCCTCCCATACAGACTGCTCCATGTTCGGAGGAGGGTTTCTTCGTATCACATCCCCAGCCTCAGGCCCACCCTTCCTAGTAAAGTAATCGCGCTTCAGGTCGTGCTTGTTGTCCGAGTAGCGCCTAGCCAAATATGCATTGATGCCGGTCAGAATGGTTTTCCAACGTGATTCGTGCATGTGGCGCTCCAAGTCAAACATACGCTGCAATCAAATATAGTTAAAATTAATATAAAGATATAAATAAATAAACAAATTTAAATAAATATACACATTTAAACAAATTTAAATAAATGTACACATTCAAATAATTAAATATATAGATATAAATAAGTAAACAAATTTAAATAAATATGCACATTTAAATAAATAAACATGATAACATAACAATATAAAAGAAAAATGAAATAACTGACCCCTAGTCGGACCATGACGTGCGCCTTCTTCTCCTCTTCGATATCATACCAGGAGGGATAGTACAACGGCATCTCCCTAATTAGCTCACCAACGTAGTTACTGAACCACGTGGCGTTCTTGCCGACATGAATGTACGTCCCCTGATCACCATACTTAAACTCAATCGGCCGCGGGCCAAAATCTGCCACAGCTTTCTTGAGGGCTACGTTCTTCGAGGCTTGACGGACCGGCTTCCTGCCGCCATCCCGACCTCCACCCCTGCCTCCCCTCCGCCCTTCCTCCTCTTTGGGGTCGTCGTGATCCTACAATTGAAGTGAGTGAAAACGTCATAAAATAACATGTAACCAAATTCAAATGATCAAGTTTAAGTTTATTTGAAAATAATCCAGAAATTCTTACCACCACGGAAATCGCTCTCAATCTGACGGGGAGGGGAAGGTGGTGGGTCACCGGCACCGTCACCACCGTGACCGTGTGCGACTGCTGCTGCCATCTGTAAAAGTACAAGTTGAATAACATATAAAAATTCGGGAACAAATTAACATAAGCATGTACACATTCAAATACATACACATTCAAAATAATTATACACATTTAAACAATCCATAACCATTTCATTCAAATAAGTGTCATTTTACAAGTTACAATTTAAGATCAATTTGCTAACTCATAATCATTATCATAAACAACGTTAGTCGCAACTTTAACTTCATCATCAGAATTGTTTGCGACTTCATTATCAGAAGCTGCTAAATCATAAGGATCGTCGTCTTCATCATCAATAAAATCATCGTCGTCATCAACAGGAATGATTGGTGGTGGTGCCTCAACTAACGTTGATTGACCACCGATATTTAAGGTTTCAAATTCCAAATCATTCAAATTAGCAAACAGTTCGAGATCAGATGAGTTGTTGCCATGTATCACATCATCATTGTCTTCTACCACGATGACATCCCAGGTTGTGTTGTGATTCACATCTTGGACGACCTTCTAATGGAATGGTCGTCTGGCAGGATCTTCAAGGTAGAAGACTTGTTTTGCTTGTGTTGCGAGAATGTAAGGTTGATCTTCAAACGCATAGCTACATGCCCAAATTTGTGTCATGTTGGTTCTAGTGGTAAAACGTTGGACTCTACTTCTTTTGTTGCATAAGTCGAACCACTTAACTCGAAGCAACACAACTGTGAACTGGGTATACGCAAACTCCAGAATTTCTTCTAGCTGACCATAATACATTTTTCCCTTCTTCTCACCAGGTGAACAAATTCCGTTGTTCTGAGTTGTACGTTTTATATCGCGGCTGTGTACGACAAACTTCACACCGTTGACTACGAAAGAGTTGACTGAGATTGGGGTCGGTGATGGTCCACAAGCCAAAGCGAATAAGTCAGGAGTACAGCTTGGGTCACTAGCTATGTAAAGTTAACGGATCTATGAAAAAAGATAAGAATAGATAGAGATGAGTAATAGTCGTTATTTATACAGGGAAATACATACAATAAGTTTACCTTCATCTCAAACCATCTAGCAAATTCTTGTTGCATGTCGCTATTAGGAAATTCCCTGAAAATGTTCATGATATTAGAATAAATCGAAAAGATAACTTGGGAAAAAGAAATTTCAAAATAAAAACGCGTACCTCTCGAACGCGTTCATGTACGTGTCGATCTCAGGACTGTTGTGAAGTACATACCATATCACTTTCTTCATTTCTTGGAGATCTAACCGAATCAATGTCTCTTTACCAGACTTAGTACATAGTGATCGGAACACCTGGAAATCACTTGTTGGGCGATGACAGTCCTGAGATGCAGCGGGATGATTAAATTTCATCCCAACACCCCGAAAATAACGAGAACAGAAAGTTAATGCTTCGTCTGCAACATAACCCTCCGTTATTGAACCTTCCGGCTTGGCTTTAGTTCGTACATAGTTTTTTAGCTTCTTCATGTATATTTCAAATGGATACATCCACCGGAATGAAACAGGCCCGCCTTTAAGAGCCTCTTTAGGTAAATGCATAACCAAGTGAATTATAATGTCAAAAAAAGAATGAGGATATATTTTCTCGAGACTGCACAAAATATTGATCAACTGGTCTTTAGCTTTCACCATGTCTTTCACCATCAAAGTTCGGGCGCAAATTTGCTTAAAGAATAAACAAAGCTCGATCAATGGTGTATAAGTCTGTGCGTCCAAGTATTGCTGAAGCCCATAAGGAAGTAACCGTTACATCATTATATGACAGTCATGAGACTTCATGCCCGTTATATTGTTATCATCTTTGGTCACTTTTGACTTGAACTTAGAACCGAACCCATCTGGTAGTTTAATTGTTTTGATGTATTGACAAAACAGTTTTCTTTTATCGGGTGTGAGGGAGTACTTAGCATGAGGCTTCAAGCACTTCCCGTTTTGTTTGTTTCTGAGCCACAACTCCTGTCTAATGCCCAAAGCATGCAAATCTTGTCTTGCCTTAGCGGTGTCTTTAGATTTGTCATTCATTAACAAAGTATTCAAGATACTCTCCAACACATTGTTTTCGATATGCATGACATCTAAATTGTGTGGTAGAGAAAGAAAAGACCAATATTCAAGCTCGTAGAAAATAGACCGTTTAGTCCAGTTCAGTTCGACTATATGATTACGTTTTATCTTTCCACCCCCATAATCTGGATGTTTCCCCGCCACACGTGTGGCAATGTCGCAAGTTGAATCAAGATATCAGCCCTGGTATCTTTTCTAGGAGGATCTCTATCATCGGTTTCACCATTGAATGTCGTATAGTCCCTCCTCCATTTATGGTGTTTTTTAAGAATCTTCTATGACGAACAAAAGTTGTTTTGCTTATCACACGCGTAGCCGGAGTGTCTACTTTGCATGTAGGGCAAACGAAGTAACCTTGCCCACTCCAACCAACTAAACTACTTCGAGCAGGAAAATCAGTGATGGTCCAATAAAGCATTGCTCTCATGTGGAATTCAATGCCTGTAACAGCGTCCTTAGTCAAGACACATGGTTTTTTGCATAATTTCTTCAGGTCATCAATCAAGGGCTTCAAGTAAACATCAATGTCCTTTCTCGGTGATTTAGGGCCAGGAATCAACAACGTCGGCATCAAAGAAGTCTCTTTCATGCATAACCACGGAGGCAAGTTTATGTTGTTAATATGACCGGCCACATGCTGTAAGTCTGACTAAGGTTGCCAAACGGATTGAAACCATTAGCAGCCAACCCTAATCGAATGTTTCTTGGTTCTTTAGCAAAATCCGAATATTTATTGTCAAACTTCTTCCATGCTTTACCATCAACCGGGCGTTGCATCTTACCGTTTTCCGTAGATTTTTCAGTAGCATGCCAAGTGTAACACCCCAACCCGACAAGGGTCAAAATGCCACATTATGGTGTCAACCAGAACATACAAACGCAAGCGGAAGACTTATAAACATAATAATTACAAAGGTATTCTAAGATGATAATAAAATACTAGCTCTAAACATGATGAGTTCCAAAACTGAAGTACAAAACCAAACTAAATTTAACTGAAGCTATATCCAAGTCTAATCCAGAAGCAAATGGGTATCTATCGCCAGGGTGGTCCACTAAGAGCTCCTATGCACTCTTCACTCAAACCCAACTTCCAACCTAAAACCTGCCGCAGGAAAAGAAATGCGGCTGAGCTTAAAAAGCCCAGTGAATAGATATAACCAAAATGAAATAATCGAAGCATATATAGATATAGAGAAATGGAACCACAAGATCCTACTGAACAAAATATCAAATTTCAAACGAATAAGCACTCAAGGATCAGCTGAACAGATATCATAAGATAAACGAAATAAGATAATCAAGAGATAATACGAATGTCAGATAATCATAATGAACCAAGAAAATCAAATACAAATGGTCACGAGCGTGTCTAAACGAGATACCAAATAATCACATAATCTCATATATCCGTCAAATCATATGAGTACCTGGAGGGAAGACCTCAAGAATACCAAATGGAGTAGCTAGCTCCTAGAATTGAGGGGGTGCAAGGCACGCACAAACCAATCATTAACAAAATGAAACAAAATGCCTAGGATGCATCCATACGCCCCCTGCAAAATAAATCATATATATACACCTGCTCATGACAGGTATATACACATATCATAATGGCCAAGTGATCACATATCATATCATATCATATCATATCAAATGGGGACGCCGTGGACTGATCACACCGCAACAGATGGTGTCATGCCATTGGTGCTATCAATGACATGGCCATGGTACCTCCATGGCTAGTTAGCTCGGGAACTGAACAGAACAAACCATATAATAGCATATCCATAATCATATCATATCCAAACAGATCATATCAACAGAACGAAATCATATCATAACAAAGGATATCAAACGAATAGCTAAACGAATATCAAATCAGATGATCATATCAAAGCAAATCATATCAAACGGAATCATATCAAGGCAAATGAATCAAAGTCAAGGATCGATAAGTCATGAGAAACCTTTACTGAGAAAAGGTAGAATATCTGTACCTCATACCGCAAATGAAACCATATCAGAAAACCCATGGATTGGATGTTACTCCTTCTTCAGCGAATCTACATGAATTAATGATCGTCTTATTATTTAAGAACCATTTCATAAGTTATTTCTGATTCAGTACTTATTGTTGTTCAGATTGACATATTAGGGTTTCCTGCTATTTATAGCAACTTTCCAAATTTAGTAACTTTCCATGTTTAGTAACTTTCCTGAATTAGTAACTTTCTGAATTAAGCGAGTTTTCCAAATTAAGTAACTTTCCCGAATTAATAACTTTCCATGTTTAGCAAGTTTCCATAATTATTAAGTTAGGGCTACATTTATAATTAATCAAACTTAGGGTTTATAGGTACTTCTAAATCATATATCACTTGATTAGGATATATTAGTGAATCTGGATCACATCCTTATGATTTTTCATGCCTGCCAATTAAGCTCTAAAAATTCTGAAATAATTCTCAGTGATTCCCATATCAGTTTAGTACCTTCACAAATTCTTATAGATTTTATTACAAAGTAAAAGTACTGTTTTAAAAATCATCTTTCCAGACCTATTCAGAAAGTTAACTGCACATACATACAGAAAGTTTGCCTTTAATTAACCCATTTCGACACTTCATAAAAATCCACAAATATTCTAGGAAGTCACACATAACTTAAATATCACCCCTGTAAAAGGAGAGCTCTTAGTTCCTTGTGGTTTAAAAATTAAAATCAAAAACATCGACTGATGTTCAGACTCTGATTTCTCAGCTTTGACACTTAATCTCCCAAAAATCAAAAGACCATCCTCCCGACCTCCAATGGCTATAAAACTTAATATACAGAGAGTACACATCCCAAAATAAGTTTTAGAATCAAGATTCACATAAAAACCCGTTGGTATTATCAATATAGACCCCTTGCAAAACAACCCAAGTTCTGGACAGCACGTAGTTTATACCCTTCTCGTCGACACAAACCCACACACACATCAAATACAAAATAACGAGGTATGGACCTCACATAAAATCATAAGACCAAAAACCCTACACCCCTCGTTATACCCATGTACGCCCCTCTCTATTAATTTTAGGGTTACCAGATTGTAAGTCACATTTAATGAGTTATTAATGATTACATTAGGGATTATAATTTACGATTAGGGCTTGCAGCAAAACTGATCCGATTGGAGAATAACAAGAAGTCGACACACACATGTTTCATTATTTTATGGGGCGTATGACCTCTCATACATACGTTTATTTTCAACGTGACTTATAATTAGCATAACATGTTTCTAGATCTGAAGAGCATGCATATATGTCGTAATATAGAGTGAAAGAAAAGAGGATGATTATGAGTACTTTTAGGCCGATTAAGGGATGGATCAAAAAGTGAACAAGGGCACGAATAGGTCAACAACACACTCCAACAAATTTGCTATGAATTTCCAAGCTATAACACCTTCGTCTTCTTGATATTTAGAGAGGAAAACAATTGGTTTTGGTTTATTTAGGGTTCGGTATTTGTGGGAGAGAAAAGAGGCCGAATGGTAGGTGTTGATTGAGAGGGGAAAAAAAAGAACGTGTGGTAATTAGGGGAATGATGTGCCGAGTCTTAGGGAAGACTTAGGAGACAATTTCTTTCAAGTTTCCATTTTAAATGTTGATATATATATGTTAAAATGTGTGCATAGCATTGAAATACATTGGGTCCCTATATACTTGTTAACTTGTGATGTTCACAAAATAAGAAGAAATATGCCAAACGTTTATAGATGCTTAGATTATAGTTATTTCGATTTCATTATACTTAGGTTTAGGATTTCATATAATAGTAGGTTTAAATCCATAACGTATAGTTCACTTAAAGTTATATTCGTATTCGGAAGTTCAAATGGTATCTTGTATTTCATGTTATTATAATTCTTCCCCTTTAAAAAGAAAAATTTCTTCCTCAAAATTTGAAGTCGCAAAAGTTAGACGTAGGCGTATCAATCACGAAAAGAAATGACAATAACTAGCCTCATGCTCGGAGAGGTTCTTCCAAAAGCATCTTTACAAATGGAATAGTTTTATTTCTCATGACCTGATCCTGACGCTTCAAAATAGCCTAAGGCTCTTTAATAAAAGACGAATCATAACAAATCTTGATCCAACGAATATGGAACATATACGTAACATATGATTTTTGTAATCTCACTAAGAGATATATGAAACACATATACACATGAGGAAAATACGGAGGTAGTGCTAAACGATAAACTTCATCAACTCTATCCAGATTCTGAACGAACTAAGGAACTTGCTAATAATTAGAGGAGCACATATCGAAATATCAAATCGTATCAAAAGCATAATGAGATGGGTAGCATAATTGTACTGACGATCAACTAAGCACGCACCGGAGTATCAAAACGTATCAGAAGCCTAATGGAATAGGTAGGATAATCATACGGATAAGAACGAATCTAAGGACTAACATATCGCGAACTAAATCCTCCTTATATACCAAAACGTCTAACACTGCTGTACAAGGACACCATACGGAACACACAAATTCTCGGTCTAAAATTTCAAAGTTTCTCTTCCACAATGATAACTAATCCATTTGTCACTGTAATCAACTCCGGACCTTCAATAAACATCTCCCGGACCTAATTTAACTAAAAGGTGTACTTAATCTCTGTTCATATAAAATTCTGAAAGAAAAATCCTTGTCACTTGCGACCCATCTAATCATAGTGAGCAAACACAACCAGAACTAACACTTGTCAAGTTCCTGCTCAACATATCTTCTAAGTTCAAATAGTTTTTCTGCTTATCCATCGGTTTGGAGGTGCAAAGCATTACTAAACTTGAGTCTAGTTCCTCAAGCCTTCAGTAGCTCTTCCTAGGAATGTGAAGTAGAAACGCGAATCTCTGACACAATCACTACATGTGCGCCATGTAGCTTGAATAATCTTCTGCCGAAAGAAATCTCTGCGAATCTTCCAAGTGAGCCGACCTAGTCAAATGATCCACTACAACTCAATTCGTGTTATCCTTCCTAAATGTGCGCGGAAATCAGTTTAGTACCTTCACAAATTCTTATAGATTTTATTACAAAGTACAAGTACTGTTTTAAAAATCATCTTTCCAGACCTGTTCAGAAAGTTAACTGCACATACATACAGAAAGTTTGCCTTTAATTAACCCATTTTGACACTTCATAAAAATCCACAAATATTCTAGGAAGTCACACATAACTTAAATATCACCCCTGTAAAAGGAGAGCTCTTAGTTCCTTGTAGTTTAAAAATTGAAAATCAAAAACATCGACTGATGTTCAGACTCCGATTTCTCAGCTTTGACACTTAATCTCCCAAAAATCAAAAGACCATCCTCCCGACCTCCAATGGCTATAAAACTTAATATACAGAGAGTAAACATCCCAAAATAAGTTTTAGAATCAAGATTCACATAAAAACCCGTTGGTATTATCAATATAGACCCCTTGCAAAACAACCCAAGTTCTGGACAGCACGTAGTTGAGACAGCAAACGACCCTAACCTAAACTCTTTTTAACCCATTTTAATGCGCATGGTATTAGATGTTTCCAAACACAATTAGACACAAGTTTAACACATGTTTATACCCTTCTCGTCGACACAAACCCACACACACATCAAATACAAAATAACGAGGTATGGACCTCACATAAAATCATAAGACCAAAAACCTTACACCCCTCGTTATACCCATGTACGCCCCTCTATATTAATTTTAGGGTTACCAGATTGTAAGTCAAATTTAATGAGTTATTAATGATTACATTAGGGATTATAATTTATGATTAGGGCTTGCAGCAAAATTGGTCCGATTGAAGAATAACAAGAAGTCGACACACACATGTTTCATTATTTTATGGGGCGTATGACCTCTCATACATACGTTTATTTTCAACGTGACTTATAATTAGCATAACATGTTTCCAGATCTGAAGAGCATGCATATATGTCGTATATAGAGTGAAAGAAAAGAGGATGATTATGAGTACTTTTAGGCCGATTAAGGGATGGATAAAAAAGTGAACAAGGGAACGAATAGGTCAACAACACACTCCAACAAATTTGCTATGAATTTCCAAGCTATAACACCTTCGTCTTCTTGATATTTAGAGAGGAAAACAATTGGTTTTGGTCTGTTTAGGGTTCGGTATTTGTGGGAGAGAAAAGAGGCCGAATGGTAGGTGTTGATTGAGAGGGGGGAAAAAGAACGTGTGGTAATTAGGGGAATGATGTGCCGAGTCTTAGGGAAGACTTAGGAGACAATTTCTTTCAAGTTTCCATTTTAAATGTTGATATATATATGTTAAAATGTGTGCATAGCATTGAAATACATTGGGTCCCTATATACTTGTTAACTTGTGATGTTCACAAAATAAGAAGAAATATGCCAAACGTTTATAGATGCTTAGATTATAGTTATTTCGATTTCATTATACTTAGGTTTAGGATTTCATATAATAGTAGGTTTAAATCCATAACGTATAGTTCACTTAAAGTTATATTCGTATTCGGAAGTTCAAATGGTATCTTGTATTTCAGGTTATTATAATTCTTCCCCTCTAAAAAGAAAAATTGCTTCCTCAAAATTTGAAGTCGCAAAAGTTAGATGGAGGCGTATCAATCACGAAAAGAAATGACAATAACTAGCCTCATGCTCGGAGAGGTTCTTCCAAAAGCATCTTTACAAATGGAATAGTTTTATTTCTCATGACATGATCCTGACGCTTCAAAATAGCCTAAGGCTCTTCAATAAAAGACGAATCATAACAAATCTTGATCCAACGAATATGGAACATATACGTAACATATGATTTTTGTAATCTCACTAAGAGATATATGAAACACATATACACATGAGGCAAATACGGAGGTAGTGCTAAACAATAAACTTCATCAACTCTATCCAGATTCTGAACGAACTAAGGAACTTGCTAATAATTAGAGGAGCACATATCGAAATATCAAATCGTATCAAAACGCATAATGAGATGGGTAGCATAATCGTACTGACGATCAACTAAGCACGCACCGGAGTATCAAAACGTATCAGAAGCCTAATGGAATAGGTAGGATAATCATACGGATAAGAACGAATCTAAGGACTAACATATCGCGAACTAAATCCTCCTTATATACCAAAACGTCTAACACTGCTGTACAAGGACACCATACGGAACACACAAATTCTCGGTCTAAAATTTCAAAGTTTCTCTTCCACAATGATAACTAATCCATTTGTCACTGTAATCAACTCCGGACCTTCAATAAACATCTCCCGGACCTAATTTAACTAAAAGGTGTACTTAATCTCTGTTCATATAAAATTCTGAAAGAAAAATCCTTGTCACTTGCGACCCATCTAATCATAGTGAGCAAACACAACCAGAACTAACACTTGTCAAGTTCCTGCTCAACATATCTTCTAAGTTCAAATAGTTTTTCTGCTTATCCATCGGTTTGGAGGTGCAAAGCATTACTAAACTTGAGTCTGGTTCTTCAAGCCTTCAGTAGCTCTTCCTAGGAATGTGAAGTAGAAACGCGAATCTCTGACATGATCACTACAGGTGCGCCATGTAGCTTGAATAATCTTCTGCCGAAAGAAATCTCTGCCAATCTTCCAAGTGAGCCGACCTAGTCAAATGATCCACTACAACTCAATTCGTGTTATCCTTCCTAAATGTGGGCGGAAATCCCGTTACAAGGTTCCTGAAAAATTTAATCCCACTTCCACATACGAACATCCAAACTAAGGAAACCCACTTGTACGCTGATGCTAAATCTTAACCTGTTGACACGCTAAACACTTTGTCACCAATGTAGTCACAATCATCTTCTTGCCATTCCCTCAAAATTTTGCTTCAAGTCTCTATGCATAATAGTACAACTAATATGAATAGAGCAAATAGAACTGTGTGCTTTAATCAAAACAGCTTCCTTCAGTTCTTCTAACATAGATCATATTCCATCGTCTTGCTCCTGAGCTTCTTCATGTCTGTCACAAATCACTTCCAAATCATGTGTCGGATAGTTCACCTCCTACGGTTTTAGTTGTATTGATGCATAACCAATAATCTTTCCGTGTTGCATAAGGTCATAGCTAAGTCTCCTTCTTGAGTAGAAACAAATCTCTTTTCAGCTTTCCAAAATTCTCCTCTCATTCTTCATCCCAACCAAAATTTATTCTTCTCGAATATTACAAAGAGCTTCTTCTGATGTAGAAATTTCAACACAGAATACGAAGATGATCCCCGTATTTCTCTTTCGTCTCCGAATATACCAATATGTCATACTATGACAAATTGTCCAAGTATTCATGAAAGACACGGTTCAACAAGTCCATAGGAATAGTCGGAGCAGTAGCCAATACAATTGGCATCACAACACTCACAGAGATCATAACGAATACGAAAAGCAATTCTAGGAACATCTCGCACCTTTAAACGTAACTGAGAATAATCGGATCCAAACTCAATCACTGAGAAAAAAACTTCACACCCTGAAGTTGATTAATCAAATCGTCGATTCGAGGTAACGGATAACGATTCTAACCACAATACTATCCAGTTTCCAAAATTCAATACACAACTTGATGCGGTCATCATCCTTTTTCATGAATAAAACTAGAGCACCCTACGGAGACACACTAAGACGGATAAAACCACTTCTTAGAAGTTGGTCCTTCAATTCTTTCCATACAACTGATATCGCTCAATACGGAGTTTCAGAATTAGGCAAAACGTCGCTCTTATAGGGATAGAGTTCTGACTCAAATAACTTACTGTTCTCAAGCACTTCTCAAAACATCCTATGATTCCAATAAGTTCAAGTTATATGATGTAACTATTATCACGTTGGCCAGGTATCATAATACTTGCATCATATACCCATGCCTTTATTGCAATTACATTCTACCTTGAGTCATGACTAAACAAATTCTCATAACCAGATCAAAACATCTTCACATTCAGATGGTAATCTTGGTAGTTCATTAATGAATACATCGCGAACATTTCAAACAACCGAATAACTCTCGAGGCAAGTTTCATCAAACGAAGCATCTTCACAATCGCAAGGAATTAACTTACGAGTTTTCGAAGCAAAGGTGATCATAATTGTTTACCAGGTTGGGAACCATGGTATAGAATTTTGAGTTTTGCAAATCGCCAAAGATGACAAATCTAATTTGATCGTTGTTAGCATCTCGATGCTCAGTCAACAAATCCATATTCAGAATAATATCGAATCAAACATTCCCAAAGGAAACTGATTAGCATAACTAAACTTATCTTCAAATATTTTTGAAATGTACTGGACAATTCTGATACTCGTGTGAATAATCACAATATTTCTCATAGAGATAGAACTAGGAATAACAAATTTAATAGTGCAGAGGGGACCTTAATATGCTTAGCAATAACTAGAGCAACCACATAACGTGTCGAATACATCGGATTCATACATATACAAATTCTCTAAACGAATGGAAAGGTATCTAAACGAATAACTAAAGATCGAAGTTCGAAAGGATGTGCTAACCTTAGAAAGTGAAACCTGAAAGGCATTACAACAAATTCTCAAAGCATTTTAAACTTATGTTGCGTATCCTGATATATTTTCTAATTCTCCGGAACGAATGATCTTATAAAGACTTAACTGAAAGTAGAGGTACAAATCAGAGCGGTGCGAAAGAATGATAGCTAACCAATGCCTTATCATATAATCTACCCAATCCTCACTGGTCATAACTGAAGTCCCTACGAGGAGAAACCTAAAGCAAATCCTTCAAGGTCATTCCATAAGCTCCTATAGTGCAAACCTAAGGGTCCAAATCTTCACAGGACATAACTTATGTTGGGAATTAAATGTTAGACAACTTAGTACTGCTGAAGAAATACACTAACAGTACAAACAACTAGGTTTGTACTGCTAGCCATAACAGAAGATACTGCTGCATGGATAAACATTTGTATTAAGGATAAATATGGAAAGGATTTTGTGTATATCTTAATTAGTTAGAATTATACGGTAGGATACTTATCTTGTAAAGGACTCCTTAAGTCTATAAAAGGAGATCCTAGGTTATACGATTACATATCTTAGTCATACATCAGTCATATACCAGTCATAGAGTTTTGTTAAGATTCAAGGTCATTGTAACCCTAGTGATAGAAAGATCACTCGTATTATTCAAGAAATAATATTGAATCGTTTTGTGTTATTCTCATTGTGTTCATTGTTCATATACAAACCATTACTGTTCCATTAAACAAACCAACATTCTTCTAAGTGTGGTTAAGTAGATTCCGCATACTTAACTGCATATACTCAAAGTATCTCAAACATGTTATAATGGAGTAATATCCTAAGTGTTTTATCAATCCTCTCAAGTGGTATCAGAGACAGGTTTCGATCCTGTGACCATGCATAATCATAAGAGAAAGTCGACAATTTACATGCATATATAAAAGAAACTCAGCCATTACCGATCAGAATAAATAACAAATTCAGCTCCATAACTAAAGCTTCACATATCAACGTTCTTCGACAAGCAGTACTAAGTGAAAACGTATTTGATAGCAGTACCAATGAAATATCGAGAGCAGTACTAACACGAAAACCCAGCAGTACAAATGGGTTCACTAGCAGTACAAAGTCCTATTGATAGCAGTACTATCGAAGATCATGCGAGGACAAGCAGTACAAATAAGGATGCAGATGGAGAGAGTGTTGATGTACACACATACAGATCAATGATAGGGTCCTTGATGTATCTTACATCATCAAGACCAGATATCATGTTTGCTGTTTGTGCTTGTGCAAGGTTTCAAGTGACTCCTAAGGTTTCTCACTTAACTGCAGTCAAAAGGATCTTCAGATATCTTAAAGGTCAACCTAGGTTGGGTCTGTGGTATCCTAGGGAATCACCTTTTGACTTGGTGGCATATTCAGATAGTGACTATGCTGGTGCAAGCCTGGATAGGAAATCAATAACTGGTGGATGTCAATTCCTTGGATGCAGACTTATATAATGGCAGTGTAAGAAGCAGACAATTGTGGCAACTTCAATAACTGAAGCTGAATATGTAGCTGCTGCAAGTTACTGTGGTCAAGTGCTTTGGATTCAAAATCAGCTTCTTGACTATGGGTAACACTGTGATATATATTGACAATAGCAGTACAATTTGCATAATTAAAAATCCAGTGCAACATTCTAAAACAAAACACATAGAAATTAGGCATCATTTTATTAGAGACTGCAATGAGAAAATGTTGATTCAAGTGGTTAAAATTGATTCTGATCAAAACTTTGCAGATCTTCTCACGAAAGCCTTTGATATAGGAAGGTTTCAATATTTGGTAGCAAGTATTGGGATGCTTAACCCTTAATGTTTTTCAAACTGTGTGTTTTTGTACTTAAATTGGATTTGTACTGCTAGGTTTGTCATTTGTATTGTTAAGTATATTTTTGTACTGCTAGTACAAAGTTTGGACTGTTGTGTTAACACTGTTAGTCATATGTTTATACTGTTATGAAGCAAGTGCTTTGCACTTTGTTTTCTTGGTTTTGGACTAACAATTGCAGGTATGGAGATTAAGCACAAAGGATTTACAAGTGCATTGTGTGAGCAGAAGTTGGTGGCTCAAGTTGCTGACATAATAGGTCAATGATGGACAGAGTTTGAGAATTCTTTAACAAAGGTTTATACCTAAGTTAATTACTTCTTTAAAACTTCTTTCTTGAGATCTTATTATGATGTTTTGTATTGAATTGATGGCTAAGGTAGTCAGACAGTAACTGACCTAACTCACTTTCTATCATTTTATACTTTCATTAGTATAATGAGTTAGTCTAAGTACATCTGATAGAAAGAACAGAGAGCAAACGTGAATCTAACACTTGTGTTAGAGGCAACAACTGCCACGAGCTGGAAACCCTGCCAAGAAAGCTCTTTAAATGAGTTTATCTGATCACAGGCAGTTTTTTATGACTGAAAATATTGGTTCTCACACAATCAGAGGTTGCTTTAAACCGAAACTTTATTAAGTGTCTGTCTTTACACTTAATCCCTTCAAAATGGTTGTTAGCAGTATGGTTTTTCATTAAAATCAAGTTCATACTGCTAAGTCAAATTTTTCTAAAAAGTTTGTACTGCCAGGCTTAAAGTTAGTACTGGTAGGCTTAATTTGTACTGCTGAATAGACGTTAGTACTGGTGCGAAATAACAGCTTTTTGAAACTAGCCGTTGAAAGTCAGTTGAAGTTTTTACTGCTCCAATTCCTTGTTTCATGGGTTTTCCTATTGGATATTTTAACTTTTATTCTATTATATTAACCTTATCTTAAATCAAAAGTTAACTTTTTCTTCAAGTCGGTCCAATAGAAACCCTCACAAGCCTTTAATAATATCTCAATTCACTTTCTTCTTCTACTTTCTACCCTAAAATTACACTATTCCCACCAGTCAAATCACTTTTTACTGAACATAAAATGGCTTCTTTATCCTTTGCTGACAAACACAATCAAGTCGCTTACTTGGAAAAAGCAGAGGATGACACAACTTTTCATCAGATAGTGGATTTCTTAAATAACTCTTACATAAGGTATTCTTTACTTTTAAATCCCACTATCTATGTCACTCACATCAAACATTTTTGGCAGACTGCTACTGTCAAAACCTTTGAAAATGGTGACAAAGAGATTAATGCTAAAGTGTATGGCAAATCCATCACTATTACTGAATCATCCCTCAGGAGGCATCTCCATCTGAGTGATGACAATGGTATTAGTGCTATGCCAAACACTGAAATATTTGAAAACTTATCCAGGATGGGGTACAACACTGAATCTCAAGCTTTAACTTTTCAAAAGAGTCGTTTTGCCCCTCATTGGAGATTTTTTATACATACCATCCTTCACTGTCTTAGCCCCAAGAAAACCTCATGGGAACAGTTCAGTAGTAATATTGCTACTGCTCTCATTTGCTTGGCTACTGATAGAATTTTTAATTTTTCTAAACTAATTTTTGAAGGTATGGTTAAAAATGTTGACAGCAAAACAAATTTTTTTATGTATCCTAGGTTCATTCAAACAATTTTGAACATGAGAAAACATCAACTGCTTCCACACAAAACAGTTTATCCAACCCCAAAGCTTACTCAAAAACTCTTTAGCAATATGCAAATAGCTTCAAGAGGGTATGGTGGGGAAGCAGTACCACTTTTTGATTCAATGCTGCAAGCTCAGGGTGAAGGAGCAACAAGCCCAGTTGCCTCCCATCACACACCCACATCATTAGAACATTCATCTTCACAACCATCTTCATCAACACATAGGACTGTATCCAGACAGGACTCTGGTGTACCTCAGCACAGAGTTCCTACTCCCACAAATGTAGCAGATGAGGCTGACTTTGTCAGTGTGGAAAGGGCTACTTCTATTGTCTTTAGCTTAGGAGCTAGACAGGACAGAAGTAACATAGATAAGACCCAATCCATGGCAACACCAGCAGTACCTAGTATTCCTGGTGGAATCCCTAGCCAAATGGAAACTCAGGGTGGCTCAGAAGCTCATCATATGATGGACTTTGAGTCTTTGCCCGATGATGCACCTCTCCCTGAAGGTAACACATCAGGAAGTGCTGAGGGCAGACAGACACTTAATGAATTGATGGTTCTTTGTACAAAATTGTCTGGAAAGGTTTACACCTTAGAAGCTGATCTTAAAAGCCATAAGAAGAACTTTGGAGTTGTCTACACCAAGTTGGTTCTCAAAATGAAGAAATTGAAAAATACTGTGAAGACACTAAAAGGAAAAAGGTCAACAAAGCTGTTGGTTTCAACAAGTTCTTCTTCTTCTAGTTCATCCAAGGGTCCAAGTACAGATGATGGTGAGGAATCTTCCAAACAGGGGAGGAAGATTGCCCAGATGGATCAGGATCCGAATATCTCTTTGGTTCAAAAGGAGTATGAAACTCAGGGGAGGCAAGAACAACAGATGGATCAAGGTACTGCTATCTTTGAAGAAGGTACTGGTAGTGAATGAGAAGGTACTGCTAGTATTGAAGATCTTCTTACTGCTAGATATCAAGGTACTGCTATTGCAGTATACTTAAGAAGACCAAGGTTATCAAGGGCAGACAAGGGTAAAGCAATCCTGACAGAGCAAGAACCTCCTTCTAAAAACTTGTCTAAGAAGGAACAGACTCAGTTAGCACTTGATGAAGAGTTAGCCCAGAAGTTTCATGAAGAAGAGTTAGAAAGAGTTGCTGAAGAAGAAAGATTAGCTGAAGAAACAAGAGTAGCAGCATACATGATTGAGAAAAAGCTTCAAACTGAAGAGAAAGAGAGAGCTGCTCAGATTCTTTCTAATAAGGAGTTAGCTGAAAAATTTCAAGAAGAAGAAAGGTCAAAGTATACTCCAGAAGAACAAGATTCAGCACTTAATGATCTGTTGGAGGAAATCAGAAGGAAGCAGAGTAAAAAGAAAGCATATCTCAGGAAACCTCCTTCAAGAAGTGAGAAACTGAAGTACATAAAAACTTATTTGAAGAATCAAGATAATTGGCAAGAAAAACACTTCAAATATAGGTCTTATGAAGAAATTGAAGATATCTACATTAAGACACATAAAAGACTTCAGGAATCTCTGAAAGGTGATACATTTGAAATAAGAGGAGAAAAGAGAACCGCTGAACAGTTGGAGTTAGGGGATTCCAAATGACTAAGAACTGAAGAAGAATCAGTTCCAGATGAACCTGCAGAGGAACAACAGATAGAAGGAGAAAAGTAGGATGAATCAGCTGAGAAAGATGAGAAAACATTGACTGATGAACAAATATACAGTATGATAGTGGTGATTCCTGAATCCCTTAACATTGATCCACTCCAAGCCAAGCATCCAATTATTGACTGGGAAGTGTATTCAGATGGGAGAATCAAGGGATGAAAAATCATTAGAGTAGGAGGAAAAACTGAAGCGTACAAATTCTTCAAAGATATGATTAGATCTTTTGACAGAAATGATTTAGATAGATTATGGAGTTTAGTTCAAGAGAGATTTAAGACTTCAGATCCTACAGATGATAAAGATAAGGAATTATGGGTTACGCTGAAAAGGTTGTATGAACCTGATGGAGGTGAAGCTATTTGGAGGTTTCAAGCTAAAGTTTCAGACATCATATGGAAACTCTTTGATAACTGTGGTGTTCATAGTATTTCAACTAAAGAACGCTTAGAAATCTATATGTTAGTGGAAAAGGATTACCCACTCAGACCAATAGTTTTAATGGCTATGATATCATCAAGGCTTAAAGTTGAAGAAGAGTCAGAAATGGCAGATGAACTAATCAGAAAGATATTTCAGCTCTCAGTACAAAGAAAAGCCAGAGGACTAACGTTAACCATGTAGTATTTGGAAGAATCCTCACATCCTCATTTAATTCAGAAGAAACTTGATGATTTGGGATAAATCACAAGTTTAGGGGAGGATTATTGGGAACTAAATGTTAGACAACTTAGTACTGCTGAAGAAATACACTAACAGTACAAACTGCTAGCCATAACAGAAGATACTGCTGCATGGATAAACGTTTGTATTAAGGATAAGTATGGCAAGGATTTTGTGTATATCTTAATTAGTTAGAATTATACGGTAGGATACTTATCTTGTAAAGGACCCCTTAAGTCTATAAAAGGAGATCCTAGGTTATACGATTACATATCTTAGTCATACATCAGTCATAGAGTTTTGTTAAGATTTACGGTCATTGTAACCCTAGTGATAGCAAGATCACTCGTATTATTCAAGAAATAATATTGAATCGTTTGGTGTTATTCTCATTGTGTTCATTGTTCATATACAAACCATTACTGTTCCATTAAACAAACCAACATTCTTCTAAGTGTAGTTAAGTAGATTCCGTATACTTAACTGCATATACTCAAAGTATCTCAAACACGTTATAAAGGAGTAATATCCTAAGTGTTTTATCAATCCTCTCAACTTATGTACTACAAGTCAAAGCCTGAGCTCTGATACCATAATTGTAACACCCCAACCCGACAAAGGGCAAAATGCCACATTAAAAAGCCCAGTGAACAGATATAACCAAAACGAAATAATCGAAGCATATATAGATATAGAGAAATGGAACCACAAGATCTTGCTGAACAAAATATCAAATGTCAAACAAATAAGCACTCAAGGATCAGCTGAACAGATATCATATGATAAACGAAATAAGATAATCAAGAGATAATACGAATGTTAGATAATCATAATGAACCAAGGAAATCAAATAGAAATGGCCACGAGCGTGTCTAAACGAGATACTCAAATAGACCAAATAATCACACAATCTCATATATCCATCAAATCCTATGTGTACCTGGATGGGAGACCTCCAAAATACCAAATGGAGTAGCTAGCTCCCAGAAATGAGGGGGTGCAAGGCACACACAACCCAATCATTAACAAAACAAAACAAAATGCCTAGGATGCATCCATACGCCCCCTGCAAAATAAATCATATATATACACCTGCTCATGACAGGTATATACACATATCATAATGGCCAAGTGATCACATATCATATCATATCATATCAAATGGGGACGCCATGGACTGATCACAACGCCACATATGATGTCATGCCATTGGTGCCATCACTGACATGGCCATGGTACCTCCATGGCTAGTTAGCTCGGGCACTGAACAGAACAAACCATATCATAGCATATCCATCATCATATTATATCCAAACAGATCATATCAATAGAACGGAATCATATCATAACAAAAGATATCAAACGAATATCATATCAAACGAATAGCTAAATGAATATCAAATCAGATGATCATATCAAAGCAAATCATATCAAACGGAATCATATCGAGGAAAATGAATCAAAGTCAAGGATCGATAAGTCATGAGAAACCTTTACTGAGAAAAGGTAGAATATCTGTATCTCATACCGCAAATGAAACCATATCAGAAAACCTATGGATTGGATGTTACTCTTTCTTCAACGAATCTATACGAATCTATGATCATCTTATTATTTAAGAACCATTTCATAAGTTATTTCTGATTTAGTACTTATTGTTATTCAGATTGACATATTAGGGTTTCCTGCTATTTATAGCAACTTTCCAAATTTAGTAACTTTCCATATTTAGTAACTTTCCGAATTAAGTAAGTTTTTTGAATTAAGTAACTTTCCCGAACTTTCCTTGTTTAGCAAGTTGCCATAATTAGTAAGTTAGGGTTACATTTATAATTAATCAAACTTAGGGTTTATAGGTACTTCTAAATCATATATCAGTGAATTATGGTATATTAGTGAATCTGGATCACATCCTTATGATTTTTCATGCCTGCCAATTAAGCTCCAAAAATCCGGAAATAATTCTCAGTGATTCCCATATCAGTTAAGTACCTTCAAATTTTTTTTTTAAATTTTATTACCAAGCACAAGTACTGTTTTAAAAATCATCTTTCCAGACCTGTTCAGAAAGTTAACTGCACATACATACAGAAAGTTTGCCTTTAATTAACCCATTTCGACACTTCAAAAAAATCCACAAATATTCCAGGAAGTCACACATAACTTAAATACCACCCCTGTAAAAGGAGAGGTCGTAGTTCCTTGTGGTTTTAAAATTAAAAATAAAAAACATCGACTGATGTTCAGACTCCGATTTCTCAGCTTTGACACTTAATCTCCCAAAAATCAAAAGACCATCCTCCCGACCTCCAATGGCTATAAAACTTAAAATACAGAGAGTACACATCCTAAAATAAGTTTTAGAATCAGGATTTAAATAAAAACCCGTTGGTATTGTCAATATAGACCCCTTGCAAAACAACCCAAATTCTGGATAACACGTATTTGAGACAGGAAACGACCCTAACCTAAACTCTTTTTGACCCATTTTAATGCGCATGGTATTAGATGTTTCCAAACACAATTAGACACAGGTTTAACACATGTTTATACCCTTCTTGTTGACACAAACCCACACACACATCAAATACAAAATAACAAGGTATGGACCTCACATAAAATCATAAGACCAAAAACCCTACACCCCTCGTTATACCCATGTACGCCCCTCTATATTAATTTTAGGGTTACCAGATTGTAAGTCACATTTAATGAGTTATTAATGATTACATTAGGGATTATAATTTACGATTAAGGCTTGCAGCAAAACTGATCCGATTGGAGAATAACAAGAAGTCGACACATGCGTGTTTCATTATTTTATGGGGCATATGACCTCTCATACATACGTTTATTTTCAACGTGACTTATAATTAGCATAACATGTTTCCAGATCTGAATAGCATGTATATATATCGTATATAGAGTGAAAGAAAAGAGGATGATTATGAGTACCTTTAGGCCGATTAAGGGATGGATCAAAAAGAGAACAAGGGTACGAACATGTCAACAACATACTCCAACAATTTTGCTATGAATTTCCAAGCTATAACACCTTCGTCTTCTTGATCTTTGGAGAGGAAAATAATTGGTTTTGGTCTGTTTAAGGTTCGGTATTTGTGGGAGAGAAAAGAGGCCGAATGTAGGTGTTGATTGAGAGGGAAAAAAAAAGAACGTGTGGTAATTAGGGGAATGATGTGCCGAGTCTTAGGGAAGACTTAGGAGACTATTTCTTTCAAGTTTCCATTTTAAATGTTGGTATATATCTGTTAAAATGTGTGCAAAGCATTGAAATACATTAGGTCCCTATATATTTGTTAACGTGTGATGTTCAAAAAATAAGAAGAAATATGCCAAACGTTTATAGATGCTTAGATTATAGTTATTTCGATTTCATTATACTTAGGTTTAGGATTTCATATAATAGTGGGTTTAAATCCATAATGTATAGTTCACTTAAAGTTATATTCGTATTCGGAAGTTCAAATGGTATCTCGTATTTGAGGTTATTATACCAAGTCATTTGTTTTGCAGTGTGAATAGACTTGTACGAACGTTGTAATCTAGGAATGATAGGAAAGTAACGCAACGCCTTGTTAGGAACTTTCTTCCCTGTTGTGTTCTTGTCTTTCCATCTACTCATTTTACAGACTGGACAATACTCCAAATCTTTGGCATCATCCCCCCGATATAAAAAGCAATCATTTTCACAAGCATGTATCGACTCGTACCCTAACCTGATCTTTTTAAATGTCTTCTTTATAGCATAGTATGACGGTGGAATATTGTAACCTAACCTGGGCGGAAATACCTCCTGGAGAAATTTTAGCGTTTTGTTAAATGAAGTATCACTCCATTTACCGATGACCTTGAGATGCGTAAAATTTGCCATAAAATCCAATGTAGTTATAAAGTCACAACCCGGGTACAGAGCCTGGTTGGAACTGGCAAGTAACTCTTCAAACTCGTTAAGTAGAGGATGTGTCGTTGCTTGAGTCGGCTCGTTACTTGTCTCGCCAATATTTCCATGAGTCGGCTCATTATTCAAAGGAATATCAAGAATATCATTTTGTTCATTATTCGGAGGAATATAAAGAATATGATTAAGGCACGCACCCATGTCACTCATCTCACGTTGTGTTGTGTTATGTACTAACGGCGGAGGATCCGGTTCACCGTGATCGCGCCATTGTGTATAAGTTGGGTCCCACCCATGTTGGCCTATGTGGTTTTTAAGATCATTGGGAAATACCCATCCAACATTACGACAAAGACGACATGAACATTTTATGTTTCCGTAACTATTCAATAACGGCTTGCAATGATCGAGGAATGCAGCAAGACCATCAAAAAATTGTTTTGAACAACGACCCTCTAAACGGGTCCAACTCTTATCAATTATCATAACTGCATTTTTATGATGCAATCAGTTATTATATGTACTTAATTAAAGACATTCAAAAGATTCAACACATAAACACATATAACCGTGGAATTATTACGAGTTGTTTTGTTCACCTAGTGCAACTATGGAAGGGAATCATAAACCACTCTTTGAATGGTTCGTCTCATATATGAATGTGTATAACTGATTTACTATTTGAGAAAATTTCGACAGCATTTCCCCTCAACTCCCCAAATATGTGCATTAAAGACATATTCGTAGGAGTAAATGTAACACCCCCTAAATTATGAATTAACAGCGGAAGAATAATTGGGGTATTACGGGGAGGATCATTGTCATAATCATAGAAAATGGCTCAAAAGAGGCGTTTTGAAAGTATTTGTCATTTCAAGTAGTAATTCAGTTACAAAAGTGAAAATATCAGAGTTGTGAGATCCCATAAAAGGGTGTAGTAGTTTGAAAATGAATGACATAATTTATTTTACACCATATAAAAACCATCAGAGTTTAGTGCCCACTCCGTTCCTTGTCTGCTCCGCTAATTACCTGAGATAAACATGCTTAAAAGCGTCAACACAAAGGTTGGTGAGTTCATAGAGTTTGTAAGTAAAGCAGTTGATTTCATTAGTTTCAAGTGTGAGATGGTAATTGTAATAAATACAAATATTGATGAAATAAGTAGTGGATTATGTTGGGTGATATCCAACGTAATCGGCTAAGTAATTCGTTTGCCCTACGTTGGGTGATATCCAATGTAACCGCATAAGTGATTCGTTTGCTTCACGTTGGGTGATACCTAACGTAACCGCATAAGTGATTTGTTTGCCTTACGTTGGGTGATATCCAACGTAACCGCATAAGTTATTTGTTTGCTTCACGTTGGGTGATATCCAACGTAACCGCATAAGTTATTTGTTTGCTTCACGTTGGGTGATATCCAACGTAACCGCATAAGTGATTTGTGTGCCTTACATTGGGTGATATCCAACGTAACCGCATAAGTTATTTGCTTGCCTTACGTTGGGTGATATCCAATGTAACCGCATAAGTGATTTGTGTGTCGTACGTTGGGTGATATCCAACATAATCGCATAAGTGGTTCGTTTAAAAGTTTATAGTACTTGTGTAAATGAAAGTAAAATCATGTTTCAATAAATGAATAGAGTGTGTCATAAATCGTGTACCACTTTTAAAATAAATGAGTAAAATTTGTAAGTAAACAAGCATGTATCTCCCCCAACGAGTATAAAGTCATTAAACAAGTAAAAGTGGGGCTATGACTCACCTTGTGTGTAACTGGCAAGGTGGAAATGTGAAATCAAGTGAAATTACGGTAATGACTCCAATACACGACCTGGATAATAGTGAAGTATGAGAATTTGGTATTTGTGACTTAATATGAATAGTGAGGGTGTAAATGAGTAACGGATAACGATTTGGTGTGTGATGAGTGAGTGATATGCTTAAAATGCTTAAAAGTTCAAAAATAATATTATACATAATATTATCATTTTTTTATGTCATTGATTCCATGAATATCGTTTCCTCGAAAGGGTTTGAACGAAACGTTATGTTAATCGTTAGAATTCGTTATATATAAATATAAACATAACGTGTTTAAAATATGTGAATGAAACGTTAAAATGCACATGAGTGAGTGGAAAAATGTAAAATATGCAATAGAAATGAATATGGAATAAAGTCACAGTTTGGTCCTTATACTTATGCTAATTTTACATTTTCTACCCTAACGGTGTTAGTTTTGCACCATTAGTCCTTGGTTACATATATAATACATTTTTAGTCCAAATGTTTCTAAAATGACATAATAAGCAACGTGTTCACTGTTTGATCAATAAGTTGTTGGAGTATGCTCGTGTCATAATAAATAATTATATGGCTAGACATATGTAAGCCTATGAGGCCACACACTTATACACAGAGACATCATTTTATAGATTGTAATTATCGTATTTACTATATATAAATGACTACGTAACTCGGGATCTATAACGGGCCATTATATACTAAGTTAGACTTAGCGTTTTTGGATTGGACCAACAATGGGCAAGCCCATTATGGGCTCTTCTTATGTCCGACCATGGGGAGGGGGTTAAAGGGATTTATGGAGTTTTCCTAGGTGCTAAATGTAACTTGCATATTGATAGAATCAATCACCAATTAATGATATTAATTGGAAATTACACTTACCACATTATTGGAGATATTCTCTCCCTTTTCCTGCCTATTATCTCACGGAAAAACCCCCCCTCCTCTTTAGGGTTTGTGTTTTTCCATCCCACTTTGCATAAATCTATTGTAGGTGTTGCAAGGATTAAGGTTACAAGTCAAGACTAGCATCTATTTGGTGATCAAGGACGTGTAGTGTGTAACACTCTTAGAATAGATCAACCTTATTGATCTCTTGGGTTTCTCAATTCCATCTTGGTGATATTGGTGTAATTGGTTCATCCGTTATCACGCTTCAAAGGTATAATTGTTGTATTAATTAATTTGATTGATCATATGGCTATATGGACCCGTCTCTAGGTGATGTATCCGCTGCGTTTATTTGTTTAATATGTTTATCTATATTCAACATCACCTATAGTGGTATCACGAGCCATCATATGTGCCATATGATTATCGGGTATGCATAAAAGTGGCTAAAACGGGTGTTTCTTTGATGATTTATGAAACCACAATTAAAATAGCCCCTAGGGCTCCATTTTCTCTCAAATGGTCGAACTTTAAGAGGTCTTATGATCTGTGATTTTTGACCTCATAGCCATTTGTTATGCATATGTTAATTGGTATACTTGTCGGGTACGTGTAAAATGGCTTAAAATGCACTATTTTGATCGATTTGTGAAACGATTTCAAAACAGCCCCTATGGCCTAATTTTCTGTGGTGAAATGATAATTAGAAGGTCCTAATATCAATGGGTCTTGAACCTAATGCCATTTGACACGAGTACCAAACGGGGTTTTTAATTATTGTTAATTAATTTCTTCGTTTCGTTGGCTAATTATTTAATTCTTGTTATTAATTTTGTATCCATGGAAAATACATGCATGTTTGTCCATGGAGTTAGCCAACAGCTTGTTTTGTTCATAATATTATTGTATTATTATATGTATATGCAAAGCCGATGAAAACCTAGACCACTTGTGCTATGTGTTGTTGTGATTTGTCGTTAATTTCTTGTTTTTGGGTTTGCCATTGTTTCGGCTCTTATGTAATGTATTTCATTTTGGTTTTGCCATTGTTTGGCCATTTTTACAGTAGATAGGAAGTACATTAGTTGTATTTTACTTCATATATTATGTAACCGAAGCTTGGAATGGAATGGCAAAAGAATGAAAGACATAAAATCGAAGAATGGCTGCTGGACATGTTGCAGAAAAACGTGATTTCCCGGCGATTGGTAAGGTGTTTTGGGATAAATTTTTTTGTGCAGGTTCACAAGACATGGGCCTACAACTTTTTAGTTTGGACCTAAGAAAGGGGAGGACTCCTTGTAGGTGTTTTGGGCCTCCAAATACAGAAATTATGGGTGGACAGAATCACTATTTCATGTGCATAATGGGCTTTTACTTGCTCTTGAATGTCTTGGAGCAAGTGGGAGCCCTCCATGTGGTTGCGTATCTTGTCCCTAGTTGACCCTTGGTTCTCGTGATGGCTCACGAGACCAAGCATAGGATTTTCATCGGTTGAGGCAAGCCCATAGGACTTAGCGTTTTTGGATTGGACCAACAACCCATTGTGGGCCCTTCTTATGGTTGGCCATGGGGGGGAGGTTAAAGGGATTTATGGAGTTTTCCTAGGTGCTAAATGTAACTTGCATATTGATAGAATCAATCACCAATTAATGATATTAATTGGAAATTACAATTACCTCATTATTGGAGATATTCTCTCCCTTTTCCTCCCTCCTATCTCAAGGCAAAACCCCCCCCTCCTCTTTAGGGTTTGTGTTTTTCCATCCCACTTTGCATAAATCTATTGTAGGTGTTGCAAGGATTAAGGTTACAAGTCAAGACTAGCATCTATTTAGTGATCAAGGACGTGTAGTGTGTAACACTCTTAGAAGAGATCAACCTTATTGATCTCTTGGGTTTCTCAATTCCATCTTGGTGATATTGGTGTAATTGGTGCATCCGTGATCACGCTTCAAAGGTATAATTGTTGTATTAATTAATTTGATTGATCATATGGCTATATGGATCCGTCTCTCGGTGATGTATCCGCTTCGTTTATTTGTTTAACATGTTTATCAATATTCAACATCACCTATATATGTACCCTCAGGTTATTAAATGAACAGTTTAGAACATATTTATACAAAGTTTACATATTTAACCCGAAATGACATATTCTTTGCAATCTTAGTCCAAAATTTACAAAAAGAATGGGAAAAGTTTTCCGAGAGTTTATAAAACTTATTAAAGCTTATTAAAGTAAATTTCAACTGATTATTATACCAAATGCTTATTTTTAAGCTAATGGGCTTTAACGATAACAAATAAAAGCCCATTAATGATTTTCGATCCGAGGTGTTATAAGACTTTTTGGGCTTATCGTTGGGCTCACATAAGGGTTTGAAAAATGTTACCAAAGTGCTTATACACTCAGCTTATCGAGAGAGCTTAATAAGTGCTTATTAGGCTTTTAAGCCCAATCGGCAAATATATAGAGTTTTAAGGTCAGTCCGATTAGCGATAGGTTTGTGATTTTTAGAGAGCTTAGATGAGCTTATCATGGGAAACTTAAAACAACAATTTAATCAATGAGCTTATGGAGAAATGAGTTAAGCAATAAAAATGATATGGTGTGTGTTTGATTCCGATTTTACATGGTCATTCCCTATCGATACAACACATGGTTCGTAAATAATAAAATGACATATATATTTTTATGCGATTCGATAAATGATGAAAATGAGCTCGATAAATAAAGAACTGAATATGTAAGTGTCGAGTAGAGATAAAACACAAGTTCTTAGCCATCCATGAAGGAGGTCATTGCGTATAACGTAAAAAATAAATAAAACAAAAGCGTAAATAATGCATAAAATGAAATATAGGTCGAATGAACTATGGAACAATGCATGAGGTAAATATACTCGAATAGAATGAATTGTAAAGGGTTTAGAAAGACTTACTACACCTTAAAGGTGGAGTTATACGTTCGAAATGATCAAGAACAAGGAAAATATGGTCGTAGCTCGTGTAAACGATCACCAAAGTGTTTCGATAAACTTGTACGATGGAGAATGGCTTCGAAGTGGCTAGGACTTGGCTTCTTGTGTCTCAAATGATCTTGGCAAAGGAATAACACTTAGAGAATATATATGTATGTAAATTTTCCAAGTGTAAATGATGAGTGAGAGTTCTACGTGAGTGTATATATATATGCATGCATATGGTTCGATATATGATAAACAATTGGTGCAAGTTGAGCTAGATGGGACGTGTAGCAGAGAATCTAGATAGGATTAGAGGATAAGTATTTGAGTACTCTAAATGGTAGAATTGGTGAGAAGTCGGTTTATTGTGTGAAACGAATAAATGGTTTGTCATTTTATTTCATTCGATGTATTATGGTTCAAAGCAATGTCTAGCGTGACCAAAAGTCTAAGAGTGTCAAAAATATGTATTGTGGACTATAGTGTTCGACTAGAAATAAATAAAGCTTAGGTGAATTTTGAGTTGTTGAAATTAGTTTCTATTAGAAATGAATTATTCTCGGGTCGACTTGGATTTACTTTGAGCTTCGTTTAGTGATTAAATGTTCGAGCTAGGAAGTGAGCCTTGTCATTCCTGAATCCTTGGTGGTTGAAGAATTGAATCATGTAAAATGTGGTATATGTCGTGTGTCAAATTTCCATAATATAAGGGCTAAGTAATTGTGTGTCGCATCGAGTGAAATAAAGAAATTGTAAGTATTTTTTGGATTGGGCTTTTGAATAGTAACAGGCCATAAACTTGGGCCATGAATAGTAAAGGTGATCCATTTGGTATATAATGAGTGTGTTTGATTCGTTGTGGTACGCGTGTGAGCTCGCCCCAATGTGTTTGTATTAATGTAATGTAATAAACAAAATTTTTAAATTTTGTCCATAAAAATGGTTAACTGAACTGTATTAGAAATTAATATTTGATTAACCTTTACAAATTACTAGGGAATTTTACAAATTGCTACAGTACCCACCCGTCAAACAGAATTCCGTCCCGGAATTAAAGTCTAAGATAGTTGTTATGGGTGTCTATGGGAATAAATGGGGGTATTTGTCGCGAATTTGATCTTCACGTTCCTATGGGTACTCTGGTCCTCATTTAGAGTTCCATCGAACTTTGACAATGGGAATACGGTGTTGCTTTAGCTGTTTCACCTCTCTGTCCATTATTTCCACTGGTTCTTCCGTGAATACGAGTTTGTCCTTAAGTCGGATTTCTTTCATTGGGATGATGGGTAAAAGGTGTAGATATCTATAGAGTGTTGTCAACAGGGATGTTTATGAACAGTTTGTCTTATCGCAAAGCTTTGCTTTTGAATGAAGATTGTTTCTGGAAATTTGAAAAGATGATTGTTTCATTCATGACAAGATTCTTCACAAATTAGACATAGGTGATCAGGCTATGTATAATTGAGGACAAATGATGTGATGCTTGGCTCAGTCAAAGTGGTATTATGTGTTCTTAAGAGTTTTAGATGGTGTTCAACGCGTTGTTTTGTAAAATGACAACCTAATTAGTTTTCAAGGTAACGAGAAAAATCGGTTCGCACAATGGTGATAGATTAAAAGCTTATGGGGTAGGGGTAGGTTAGCCTGAAATGAATTCTAGGATTCGTGAAAGAATCTAATAGAATGGTAATAGTCTATTATCTGGTCAGGAAAGAAATTAACCAAATTCCTAACAGGATAGCAGTGTATTGTTACGAAATGGTTATGAATAGGGTAAATGGGATGGAATATGCTATAGATGTAGGTGGTGATTATTATGGAAATAGTACAAGATAGAGATCTCATAAGATAGAAAGGTATTTGTTACACTCAGGTTACATCATCGTACCTAAGGTAAAGTACAAAAGAAAATACAACCCTAGAGGTTTTGAACTATGGTTTATCATTACAGCAGAATCTTTTTCTTCTGTTTAAACATTGCTGTTTCCCGTTGTCGTTGTTGGGGTTCTAACGAGCTTTTATCCTCTTCCACTGGCCTTGTCGTTCTACTTGGTATTTTGTTTTGGGCATCGGTTCTTGTAGTGCCCCTGCTTGCCACACCTGTGGCATACCACGGCTACTGGCTGCGCCTTATCGTCGGTGACTTTGCAGTCTCTTGTTTTGTGGCCTGTCCCCTGGCATTTTCTACACTTAGCAAAACAAGGTCCAGTGTGATACATCCTACATTGATTGCACAAAGGTTGTTCCCCACGGTAACCATTTCCTTCATCAGGTGTGGCAATGTAAACTCTACCAGCTTCCTGCCTGCAATTTTGTTGATGCTGGTGATTGTTGCGATTTTGCTGATAGTTGTTGTTGTTGTTATGAGTGGAGATTCCACGATCATCTAGCTTTCGTTTATGATCATTGCTCCTGGAGGTAGAGCTTCGTTTGATTTCTCGTTCTAGTAATCGTTGTGCAAGGGTGATGGCTTCTTCCAGAGTTGATGGCTTCGATGAGGTGACATTTACCTCGATGCTTTGAGGCAGCCCCTCGATGTATTTTTCCAGTGCTCTTTCAAAATCTGGCACCATGGTTGGACATAGTACCGAAAGTTCTTGGAACCTTCGGTTATAGGTTCTTAAATCGTTCCCCTTTACAATCAACTGGTGGAATTCCTCCTCCAGTTTCTTGATTTCTGTTCGAGGGCAGTATTTCTTTAGTATTTTTGTTTTCAGTTCGACCCAGGACATCCGATACGCTTCTTCTATTCCCATGGTCTGGGCGGTAGAGTTCCACCATGATGCTGCATCTTCCAGAAGTGTTCCCGTAGCAAAGGTAACATTGCTATTATCTGGACAGTTGCACCGTATGAATACCGTTTCGGTACGCTCAAACCTCTGAGCTAGTTCGGTGAATCCTTCGGAACCTTTGAAATTAGCTGGCTGGCAACTTATGAAATCTTTATATGTGCACTTGCTAGACACAGATGCCTCGCTTTCAGCTGTGGATCTGTTGTTGTTACTCGAGCGGGCTATGGTAGCCGCTTGAGTTTCTAGAGCTGCTGCAACACTATCAGCTACCAGCTTCTGGATAGCTGCAGGAGTCATAGCTGTTGCAGGAGTGGTAGTTTCCTGGTTTCTTGTGCGAGCCATAAGTCTATTAATGCCACAAGAAAGCACAGATTTAGAATCCACATAATGACCATGTTAGAATAATTTGAGTAATAGGGTGATTGTATACAAATCCTAACAATATTGTCGCAATGTGAAATTACAACTAGTTGAGAATCATAAAAATCACGATGTGTTTGGGTACTATCGTAAGTAAATGATTAACTCTTGATATAGGATTGCTAAGGAACAAAGTGATTCATCATCTAGAAAAGCTGAAGTTCAACAACTCTCTCTTCATTCATCAAGTTTCTTCTAAATTTTTTTAGTAATGATGAGGGAAGTGGGTCACTGGGACCTGCTATGCGGACCCAACTCTGAGAGGGTAATTCCTCCTCTGGAGTCGGTTCTCGTTGGTGAGGTGCAAACGGGTATGATTGGGTGAGTAAGTTAAACAAGTAGTCGGGTCTGATCGACGGTGGAGGGGGTGATGATAGTGGTGGTGGCAATGCATATTGGTACTCGGGTGATGATGGGGGTGTCATCCCGATCACGTCTAGGGGTGAAGTAGGGGAGAAGGGTGAAAATGGTGGTATAATCAGCACGATTGGTAGTTGTACCCTCTTGCGAGGTGTATGCATCCTAATGCAACCGTTGGGGTGGCTCCGAAATGGTGTCATGAATGGTTCGGGCTTATAAGGTCCTAAAATCCAGGCTTGTCTGCGCCGGGCTACCGGGGCAGGTTTGTGATTAGCGATATGTTTGTGATTTTTAGAGAGCTTATATGAGCTTATCATGGGAAACTTAAAACAACAATTTAATCAATGAGCTTATGGAGAAACAAGTTAAGCAATAAAAATGATATGGTGTGTGTTTGATTCCGATTTTACATGGTCATTCCTTATCGATACAACACATGGTTCATAAAAAATAAAATCACATATATAATGTTATACGATTCGATAAATGATGAAAATGAGCTCGATAAATTAAGAACTGAATATGTAAGTGTCGAGTAGAGATACAACACAAGTTCTTAGCCATCCATGAAGAAGGTCATTGCGTATAATGTAAAAAATAAATAATACGAAAGCGTAAATAATGCATAAAATGAAATATAGATCGAATGAACTATGGAACAATGCATGAGGTGAATATACTCGAATAAAATGAATTGTAAAGGGTTTAGAAAGACTTACTACACCTTAAAGGTGGAGTTATACGTTCGAAATGAACAAGAACAAGGAAAATATGGTCGTAGCTCGTGTAAACGATCACCAAAGTGTTTCGATAAACTTGTACGATGGAGAATTGCTTAGAAGTGGCTAGGACTTGGCTTTTGTGTCTCGAATGATCTTGGCAAATAAATAACACTTAGAGAATATATATGTATGTGAAATTTCCAAGTGTGAATGATGAGTGAGAGTTCTACGTGAGTGTATATATATTATATATATATATATATATATATATATATATATATATATATATATATATATATATATATATATATGCATGCATATGGTTTGATATATGATAAAAAATTGGTGCAAGTTGAGCTAGATGGGACGTGTAGCAGAGAATCTAGATAGGATTAGAGGATAAGTATTTGAGTACTCTAAATGGTAGCATTGGTGAGAAGTCGGTTCATTGTGTGAAACGAATAAATGGTTTGTCATTTTATTTCATTCGATGTATTATGATTCAAAGCAATGTCTAGCGTGACCAAAAGTCTAAGAGTGTCAAAAATATGTATTGTGGACTAGTGTTCGACTAGAAATAAATAAAGCTTAGGTGAATTTTGTGTTGTCGAAATTAGTTTCTATTAGAAATGAATTGTTCTCGGGTCAACTAGGATTTACTTTGAGCTTCGTTTAGTGATTAAATGTTCGAGCTAGGAAGTGAGCCTTGTCATCCCTGAATACTTGGTGGGTGAAGAATTGAATCATGTAAAATGTGGTATATGTCGTGTGTCAAATTTCCATAATATAAGGGCCAAGTAATTGTGTGTCGCATCGAGTGAAATAAAGAAATTGTAAGAATTTTTGGATTGGGCTTTTGAAAAGTAACAGGCCATAAACTTGGGCCATGAATAGTAAAGGTTATCCGTTTGGTATATAATGAGTGTGTTTGATCCATTGTGGTACGCGTGTGAGCTCGCCCCAATGTGTTTGTATTAATGTAACGTAATAAACAAAATTTTCAAATTTTGTCCATAAAAATGGTTAACTGAACTGTATTAGAAATTAATATTTGATTAACCTTTACAAATTACTAGGGAATTTTTCAGATTGCTACAGTAAAGGAGAAACACTGTCGAAATCATCTCAATTAGTAAATCAGTTATACACATCCATATCCTAAATGAGACAAAACATTCAAAAATCAGTCCCAAACATGGGACATTCCGAAATTAATTTCTAATAAATTAATTCTAGACGGGTTTTCTATAGGATGATTAACTTCGGACGGGGACTTTCAAAAATTAATCACTAAAATCCTAAAACATTCACAAAAGTCTAACAATAATACACAAATCGACTAACATTCTAAAATCACATTCACAGATCGACTAACTAACCAAACGCATATACACAAAATGGCTAAAATCCTAAAATTATTTGCAAATATTAACAATTATATACAAAACGACTAACAAATTATCTTTGTTAAAGAGTTGCGTTGTGTGTATAACTATTTAGTTTTAATGTTTTAACTTAGGGGTGTTTGTTAAAGCACTACAAGAAAAGTGGCTTTTTAGGACCCTTTGTGTGGGACGGTATGATAATAGAGTCCTAAAAAACTGTTTAATAGGACATATGAGCGTTTAGGGTCCTTTTTAAATATTTGCTACTTAGGCGGTGTCCTAAAAAGTTATATAATAGGATGGTTGATTATTTGGGGTCCTATTATCATATAACTTAATAGAACACTTAAAATATGGATCCTAATAAATTACTTTATAAGACATTTAGTTGTTTGTGTCCCATTATGTGATAGTGTAATACGACACTTGATCACTAGATGTCCTATTATAACATAACCTAATAAGACCCTTGACACTTGGGTCTTATAACTTTAACCTTTATAGGACGTTTATTCATTATGGTTTTATTATCATACACCATAATAGGACACTTGAGTTTTGAGCCATAAGACATCAGTTAGTTAAAACGCTTATTCACAAAAGTTTTATTATAACAAAATTTAATAGGACCGTTGACACGTGGGTATTATAACGTTAACCTTTATAGGACGCTTATGCACAATGGTTTTATTATCGTACACCATAATAGGACATTTCATTTTTGAGTCATATAACATCATTTTTTTTAAAACGATTATTCGCAAAAGTTTTATTATAACAAAACTTAATAGGACCCTTAAGACGTGGGTATTATAATGTTAACCTTTATAGGACGCTTATGCATAATGGCTTTATTATCATACACCATAATAGGTCATTTTGTTTTTGAGTCATAAAATATCAGTATTTTAGAACGTTTATTCGCAAAAGTTTTATTATAACAAAACTTAATAGGACCCTTAAAGGACGCATATTCATTATGGTTTTATTACAATACACCATAATAGGACACTTGTTACATTTGTCATAAAACATTAATTATTTAGAACGCTTATTCGTAAACGTATTATTAAAACATAACTTAATATGACACTTGACACTTGGGTCCCATAGATTGATACACCATTATAGGACACTTGATATTTGAGTCATAAAACATCAGTTTTATGGAACGCTTATTCGCAAACGTTTTTGATTATAACAAAAGTTAATAGGACCCTTGACAGTAGGGTCTTATAACGTTAACCTTTATAGAACACTTATTCATAATGGTTTTTTTGTGATACACCATAATATGACACTTCTGTTTAGAGTCGTAAAACATCCGCTTTTTATAATGCTTATTCAAATTAAGTTTTATTAAAACATAACTTGATATGACACTTGACACTTGGGTCTCATAAATTCATCCACCATAATAGGACACTTGAAATTTGAGTCATAAAGTATCAGTTTTATAGAACGCTTACTTGCAAAAGTTTTATTTTAACAAAACTTAATAGGACCCTTGACACCTGTGTCTTTTAACATTAACCTTTATAGTACGCTTATTTGTTATGGTTTTATTATCATACGCCATAATAGAACACTTCTTATTTGAGTCATAAAACATTAGTTTTTTAGAACGCTTATTTACAAAAGTTTTATTTAAACATTAGTTAATATGACACTTGAGGCTTGGGTCTCAAAACTTGATACACCATAATATGACACTTGATATTTGAGTCATAAAAGACCAGTTTTATGGAACGCTTATTCACAAAAGTTTTATGATAACAAAACATAATAGGACACTAGCTATTTAAGTAATAAAACATCAGGTTTTTACAACGATTATTCGCAACAGTTTTATTATAACAAAATTTAGTAGGACCCTTGTCACTTGGGTCTCATAGGTTGATACACCATAATAGGACACTTGAAATTTTAGTCATAAAACATCAATTTTATAGAACGCTTAATTGGAAAAGTTATATTTTAATAAAACTTAATAGGACT
Source organism: Artemisia tridentata subsp. tridentata (assembly GCA_021014915.2). NCBI lineage: Eukaryota > Viridiplantae > Streptophyta > Magnoliopsida > Asterales > Asteraceae > Artemisia > Artemisia tridentata. The sequence goes on from CP139507.1 coordinate 194,245,284, forward strand.
TTGACACTTGGGTCTTATAACCTTAACCTTAATAAGATGTAACACCCCCAAATATGTGGCATTGCGGAAGCGTTCGGGTCCTGGGGTGCTACGAAATCAATATACAGCGCAGAGTGATATAGAACAATACCATAATTTAAATTTAAAGAACAGTACATTAATACAACATTGTTTTAGCCAACAACGGCATTTGAAACATAAGAGTTTGTTTCCAATAGATAACATTTTATTTCATCCAACTAAACATGACAAATGAAGACTCCTTAGTGCTAATGTCTTCATAAAATACACTTACTGGCGATCACCTGAAATGCATGAGAAAACGGGTCAACTATGAAAATAGTTGGTGAGTATACAGGTTTTATTCAAAAGAAGTCAAAAGTTTTGAAAAAAGGTCCAAATGGTAGAGGCAGTGTCAAACCATTCAGGTATAAGTCTTGCCCATACAAAACCTGTAACCTATGGTTTCACAATCATTAAATAGAAAATTGTACGTCTTATAGTCAACCACACATGCTCATTAAGTTCACATTAAAGGACTAAGTATATAATAATGTATGCGGCAAAGCCCCTAAAATAAATAATATGCATTCCGTAGATGGGGGAATGAGAGGTTGGCCGACCTCTAATAGTGCTATCCATACTACCTACTACTCCGCACAAGGGAGCCGTACGAATGGTACGTCTAAATTGGAGTGTGAACGACAAACCAATCGGGGACTAACAATGCATATGTACGAACGGTACATCATACCAACTATTATATACTAATTAAGTCAAGTCTGCTCCGTCAAGGGAGACTAAAATTTAAGTGCGTACGGCACGTCAACGGTTCAAAACAAGTCATAAGCTCAAACAATATTTTAAAATTCAAAGTCAATTATCAAAGAGTTCAGGTAAAAATATATGTCATAAGTTCAAATACAAATTTAAGTCATGCATTTCACCCAAACAAGTAAAGCGTTAAAAAGGGGGGCTGTGAATACTCACCTTAGCCACAGCAATGCAATATCACAACTGACACGACTGGCATCGAGAAGCAAAACACAAAAGTCTCAGGACATACGGCTCGACGTTACATGGATGTACAAGCACGGTTGTACACAATGGTCTAGGGTCGGCACAACCTAATACGTATACAGTTATCTCAAAATATGGTTCGTAAAATAATAAAGTCTATGAAAGACAACGTGTCGTAGTTTTCGTGGATTACTCGATTTTAAAACTTATCAAAAGCTTGGTTTCAACGTTTCGTGTGGTGGTAAGAAAACGTAGACTCGATATACAACTCACGCCAAAGAGAAATAGACATCGACGTAGTTAAGAGAATACTGACGAGAACTCAAACCAAAGAAGACAAACCTAGAAGTTAACGACCAATAACCACTTCAAATAAAATAAATCAGTTTGTACGTTTCGACATTTACCCTAATAACCCAAATAATTTGTATAAAATGTTTAGAAATAAGTTTAACTAATAAAATCAGTTTTCTCAAGTCGTCGTGACTAAAATAAATCAATTTCCTCAAAACAGTTTAATAGGATTTAATAAAAAGTATCCGTTGGTTATTAGACACTATTTCCTTGTTGTGTGTTCGTTATGAATCAAATATATTAAAGTCGTCGTGAGTCTAATATATTGTATTCGTCTCCGGTCTAATAAGTCCATAATGTTCAATGTTCAATAATATTAAATGTTCAAATTGTACAAATAATATCAAGTCACAATCCCACATTTTAGCCCGTTATCTGTTTCGTCTATTTAGTCCATATTGTTTTTATATCCCGTTTCCAATCTAATAAACCCAATGTATCCGAAACTTTCCAACCGAGCATATATGACCAAACAAATAAATGTGTTAGTCCGACAATTCAATATCCGCAATAACCAATGACACTTTACACTAATATTAATAAAATTAACTTCTAAAATGGCAACATAAATCCAACCCAAACGCACCCTTGTGACTGGACCAAAACAAACTTAAACCAATTAAGCAATTAAATCAGAAGTCGCAATAAGCCACGAAAATTGATAAGTCAAAAATGATAAGCTAATCCAAGACATGAACAATGACCGACCCGGACCCGTGACTAACCCAACACCCTCTCGGTGCTCACCGAAGCAAAATAACCATACTTCAAACAGATTAACACATTAAATCTTAAGAGAAATAAGCAAATCCATCTCAAAAACTCGACAACCTAACAAATCAAATAAACAACACTTGGTGTTGTCGTTGTGGAACCGGGACCAAAAAAAAACACAACCAGTCCTCAAAACCAAGCAGTCCTCAAAACCCTCGATCTATAATTACCTTCAAGATACCCAGCGAAGAGCAAGAGAAAAAGAATAATAAATGAGGCGCGTGAACACGCGTTCGAAAAAGAGAGGGATAGACGGGGTGGTGTGGTGGTTTTTGATGGTGGATACGGGATGATAAGAGTGGCGGTGGTGGTATATGATGGTTGTCGGACTTGGCCGGAGGTGGCCGGAGCGTCGCCGGAAAATGATAGGAGGAGGGAGGGCGCGGCTGCTGGGAAAAAGGGGAGGATTTTAACCCTGAAATTGTTATAATAGTTGTTTATACAGTGCTAGGTTAGGGTTTTGTAACTCTAGGGACAACTTATGTCATAATCAAAGTCTAGGGGTGGAAGTGGAACTTTAGTCCAGGGATCACTTTTGTAATTTTAGCAATCTTTCATGAAATCAAGTCCGGGGTTCATTTAGACTAGTAAACGAGCGACTCATGACACGGGAATTACGCCATTGCGCTCAAAATAATTTTTCCAATAAAAATGACTATTCATACGCCTCGTTTCTCACAAATAATAAAATAATCAAATCAAAAAATATCTTTCTATATTAGCTGCATAACCATCTGGAACTTTCACCTTCTTAAGCACACGACAAAAAATATCTTTCTCTTTTTTATCCATTGAGAAACAAGCAGGTGGCAAATAAATTTTGTTGTTATCTTGAACTTTAGGATGAAGTTCAAGTCTAATGCCCATTTCTTGTAAATCAATGTGTGCTTTTATATGATCCTTGGTCTTCCCATCTAGATTCATTAGCGTTCCAAGGACACTGTCACAATAATTCTTCTCAATATGCATTACATCTGGATTATGGTGTAGCAAGTTATCTTTCTAGTACGGTAACAAACAAACACGCATCCAAAAGTTACTATTTGTTGATGCATCATAAGTCTCTACTCCGTCATGTAACTCCGGTAGTACACTTGGGTCATAAGATACCGGCACCGGTTGGTCCATTATATGAACCGGTGATATTGCCCTGTTGTCGTCCTTTATGATCATGTTGTGCAATATACAACACGTTTCAACGACTTTTCCAATCTTTTCTTTCTCGGAAAACCGGAGAGGACGATCCAAAATCCTCCATTTTCCCTTAAGCACACCAAAAGTTCGTTCGACATCTTTTCTTGCCGCCTATTGTAGTCGCGTGAATTTCTTTTCTTTCGGGTCAACTGGATGCGGATACGCTTTAACAAACGTAGACCATTTAGGATAAATCACGTCGGTAAGATAATAGCCACGTTTGAAATAGCGCCCGCGTAAAAAAAATGAACTATCTGGAGCCGTTCCATTTCGGGCAGTAAGATACAATGTAAACTGATTAATTCAACACATTGATATTGTTGTTTAACCCGGGAAGTCGGAAAAACGAATGACAAATCCACAGATCCTGCGAAGCAACACATTCAATCATAAAAGTTGGCACTTTATGATCACCTCGCGTATATTGGCCTCACAAATGCCTAGGACAATTCCTCCGTTCAATATGTGTACAATCTAGGCTACCAAGCATCCCCAAAAAGTGATGTCTTTTTTCATGCGCCATTTGGATCATTGCGACGTCATGGGAAGTCGGCTTACGTAAGAACTCTCGACGATATAAATGAATGACCGCATCACAAAAATATGTAAGGCACTCGCGTGATGTTCTATCGGCCATTCCTAAATATTCATCAAATTTATCCGGGGGATCACCCGTTGAGAGTTGTTTAATTGCCGAAGTGCATTTTTGTATCGCCGTGAAGCTTTTTTTTACCCCGCCCGTCGAAGCTTTCTTTAGAATACGGGAAAGACGCTTCAATGTCACCAACAATCTTAAAAAACAACGATATCAATGTGTTGAATCAGTCAAATGGGTTGATTTCAAGTCAAATGGGTTATACATTTTTAGACAAAATTTGATATTCCGGAAGCTGGAGAAAAATGGATATTGCAATCATTTGGGCAGAAGGTGAAGAACTGGAGGGCAAGAGTTAAGGAACTCTACCATGATTCGTCTTTGTCAGTTCAGGAACAAATAAGTTATAGGCCAAAACAAGTGAAAAAAAAAACAATGAAAGAGACTTGTGAAGTATTGGAATAAAGAAAAGTCTAAGGTGTGACACCCGATAATTTTTTCAAACTATTTTACTAGCCAAATATTTATGTTTGCATCACCTTAACAGTTGATCCTTTTCTGAACTTATTTTAAGCTAGAAATGTGAACCTTAGTCCCTTATTACGTCAGCACAACCTAAAAAACGTGAAATGAATCGAATTTGTCAAATAAATTGATTTCGGTAAAGCTATGCATATTTATACTCGTTTTTATCGGAAAAATTATTTCGGAAACAATGGCGCAAGTTTCATAATTTTTTGAGTCCGTTTGATACCTCGAATGGGCCCCACAATGAAGAAAGCAAAAGTTTAACCCAAATGACAGTTTCTACCCCCACCCAATATTTACCCCGCACCCCCTAAACTTTCATTTGTCCAGGATCAGCCCCTGAAGGGGTATAAAAGGCCATTTTTTTATTACATTTTAACACATACACATACACATAATATCCTCTCCCGTCTCTCTCATCACCTCCGGCCAAAACTTCCGGCAGCCACCGTCACCGCCAGCGACCACCGTCGCCGGAATATTTTCTGGCTAACCCAATCTTTACACCAAACAATAGATCAGGAAGTCCATGTTCGATCTGGAAAGTGTGAGCTTTACCCGAGCAGTCTAGCACCACCAATGCCACCACCACCACCGCTGTCAGCCGCCACTTCTGCCGAGGCTTTTCCCCCTCCTTCTCTCTTATTCTAGGTAATCCACGCGCTCTATTACTCCTTTTTTTTATTTAATTTGAAACCCTAATTTCGTATATAATTTTTATTTAATAAAACATGATAAAACCATTTGATCTAAACATAAATCGTGTGGATCTAAATTTTTACGCCATAAAAACCTTGACTCAGTCCGAGTCAGGTTGACTCAGTTGAGTCGATTTTTTTTTTAATTTTATTGATTCGTACAATTCTGATGTAATATGCATATGTGTAGCGTTGGAATCAGAGTTGTTGTAACGAGTTGAGACCGAGTTGGTACAGGTGGTTGAAGCCGAGGGGCCTTGTGCTCGTATGAAGCTTAACCGTGACTCTTTGAGTCACAGCAATACCGGATTTAGGAAGTAACGACCAGTTTAATTTCAGCTTTCTATTTATTTATATTCTTTTTTTTTAATTATTATTCATATTCGATTTGGTTGTTTATATTTCCAGTTCTTATTCATTTTATTTTATTTGATCTGGTTGTATCATTATATATTTTTTTTCATTCCTTTCGATTTGGTTGTAATATTTACTTATGGTTTGTGTTTGGATTTATTTTGGTTGATTATGTTGTGTTGATATTGGTGAGACAGTAGTAGTGTTGGTGTTGGATTATGGTTTTGTTTGTCTGTATGTTGTATGGTGGATCTGGTTGTGTTGCTGTGATTATGACCAGGAGCCTTTGGCTCGTGTCAAGGCTCGAGCCGTGACTCCATTGAGTCACGGTAAAGCCTTGTGGTTGTGTTGTGGTTTGTCCGAGAGTCTAAAGACTCGGTTTGGTTCAAGCCTTCTGACTTATTACATCATTCTTTTTAATAGAACATTTTTGACAGTTGGTGGTATAGAGATTGGACGAGGATGGTGTGAGGTAAACGTTCAAGTACCAACAAAAAGAGATGAAATGTTGGTGAGACCATATGGGTTATTTGCCTCAATTGCTGACTGTGTTGGTGCAACCATAGCATGGCCTTGTCTCTTTATCTCGGTATGTCTTTGTTAAACTTGTGATACCAATAATTTTAATAACATGGAACTTAATGCTTATACATGGATGTTTATTTGTAGGTGGTCCGTGAGGATTGAGAAAGGATGCATGATGACCTCGGACTAAGCTTCTTGTTGCTTTAATTTATTGTTTAATGTTACAAGACTTTATGTTGGATAGTGTCTACCTTATTTATGTTTAGTGCTTTTGTTATGACAATTGCTTATTTGAAATAAAATTTTGTTTTATTCATTTAATAATTAGCTGATCTTTTATTCATATCGTAATAATAGAGTGTGCATGCTGAAAATAGCGTCCTATCATATGACTTGTCAGGACTTTGAAATTGTCCTATTAAACTTATTAACCGTCCTAACAATAAACTTTTAAGGACGCTTAACATTGTAAAAGTGTCCTAATATGTTGTTATTAGGACGTTATTTAGGTTGTTAATAGACATTTTATACGACCAAAAAATTGGTTTCATAATCTTCTTTGAGATATTAGAACCCTTTTCTTGGTGCTAAAGTAGCTATAATGTTACATGATAAGCGTCCTAACAATTATCTTTTAAGTACGCTTGTATGTGTATCAAAAGATTAAAATTAGGTAACCACATGTTAGAACATTATAAAAGTGTCCTAATATGTTGTTATTAGGACGTTATTTGGTTGTTCATGGACATATTATGCGACCATAAATTTGGTTTCATAATCGTATTTGGGATATTAGGACCCTTTTCTTGGTGTTAAAGTAACTATATGTTATATGATAACCGTCCTAAGAATCAACATTTAAGGACGCTTGTATGTGTATCAAAAGATTAAAAGTAGGTTACCACATGTTAGAACATTGTAAAAGTGTCCTAATATGGTTTTATTAGGACGTTATTTGACCTATTATGCGACCATAAAATTGGTATCATAATCTTATTTGAGTTATTAGGACCCTTTTCTTGGTTGCTAAAATAGCTATGATGTTGCATCATATGCGTCCTAACAAACTTTTAAGGACCTTTTTAAGTGTGTCAAAAGATTAAAAGTAGGTAAGCACATGTCAAAACATTGTAAAAGTGTCCTAATATGGTTTTATTAGGACGCTATTTGGGTTATTTATAGTCATATAATACGACCATAAAATTGGTTTCATAAAGTATTTGAGATATTAGGACGCTTTGGACCTATTACGACCGCCTTACATGAAACGCTTTCATCCTTGGTCCTATTAAATGAAAGGTCCTAAAAAGTACCATTTTATGACGCTTATGGGGGTCCTAAAAAGCCACTTTTCTAGTAGTGAAGCTTGTTTTTTGCCTTATGAGCTTATGTGGTTTCAGCTTATGTTTAATATGATTATATAAGCTCATAAGTTTCAAAATAAGCTGAAAAGTTGAGCTTATAGAACATAAGCAAAAATCACATAATTATCAGCTTATCTACGTGGCTTATGAACTTATTTAAGCTATAGGTACAAGTTGATAAGCTCATAAGCCATTTAAAATGAGCTTATCATAATTTCAATAAGGTCATAGCCCCATCAAATAAGCTAAAACAAACACCCACTAATTTAAAATGGCTTATGAACGTTTATGGAATATTGACTAACTAACCAAACGCAATACTAACTAACCAAACGCAATATCTACTATCTTGTTTCTGCATATCTACCGTCTTGTTTATGAATATCAACTAACTAACCAAACGCAATACTAACAAATGAAAAAACATTGCGGAAGCTGGAAAACTAAACTACTACGGCCGGAAAACTACAAGAAAGCATAAAAATGAAAAAACAAATAGCATATTGTCTCGGCTGTCTCAGCTCTTGGCTCTCTCTCTTGGGCTGTGGTCCCTCGGGCTGCGGTCTTGGGCTGTGGTCTCGGGCTCGGGCTATACAAAAAGAGAGCACATTATATCGGTTGCATAAAATTAAAGAGAAAAAACTTTTAACGATGTCATGTCGACGGGATACCGAAAGTTAATAAAAAAAATTAAAACGAGGTACATTACCTATGTCTTGGTTGTCTCGGCTCTCACCCTCGGCTCTCGCTCTCGCTCTCGGCTGTATCAAAAAAAATAAAAAAATAAATAACAATTATAAATTAACAATTAACATTTGCTAACAAAATCAAAAAAACTAACAATTGCTAATCAAAAATAAAAAATTACCTTCGTTAAACAAGAAATAGTGGGAAAGAAGAAGAGGAAGAGTTAAACAATAGAGGGGTTGAGGAGTGAATTAAACATGAGAAGAGGAGCAGGAAAAGTGCACAGTGGTGCTCGTATAGTGGTGGAGCTATGGTGGTGTAGTAGTTGGGCTATGGTGGTGTAGTGGTGGTGTAGTGGTACGTGGTGGTGGTGGAGGTGTGATGATAGTGTTGGTGGAGTTGTAATGATAGTGGTGGTGGAGCTGTGGTGGTCATTTTTATCGTCGGCGAAGAGAGGAGGGACTTATAACTTTTTTTTTTCTAAGTGTTTGACTAGATCTGGTTTTGTGCACTTTTACAATAGCTACGATTTGTCCCGACGACATGTCGTCGGGACCAATAAAGTTTTTTTTTTTCATTTTCTGATTTGGTGGGATAGTTGAAAATTTGGGGGGGGGGGGGGGGCAAATGAAAATTTTGGGGATAATGTACCGACGACACGTCGTCGTTATTTATTACTTACTTAAAAAAATTATTTATTATAAATACTTTTATTTAATATATAATTAAAATTAAATACTTTATGTTTAAAATTAAATATTTTAATTTAAAATTAAATACTTTAATTTAAAATTAAATACTTTTATAAAATTAAAAAAAAATTATTTAATTTAAATACTTTTATTTAATATAAAATTAAAATTAAATACTTTAATTTAAAATTAAATACTTTTATAATATTAAAAAAGTTTATTTAATTTAAATACTTTTATTTAATATATAGTTAAAATTAAAAAAAGGTCTCACCGAGTAACTTATTGTCACATCTATCAATATTTTTAAATTGAGGTGGTAACAATAAAAAAAAAAAAAAAAAAAAAGAAAAAAAAGAAAAAAAGAAGAAGAAGGCATTCTAATGGATATACATAACATGTTAAACGGATGAGTCGAGATGTTATGGACATACAACCCATGTTAAACGGATAAGTCAAGTTGTTATGGATATACATAATATGTTAAACGAATGAGTCAAGATGCTATGGTTATACATAACATGTAGTTTAATGCATTTGTCATGTCCTGAGTCGAATACTGTAACTTTTCGATATATCATTTTAGTTTAATGCATTTGTCATGTCCTGTTTATAGGAATCGGTAACATTGCTATGGATATGCATAACATGTTAAACGGATGAGTCGAGTTGTTATGGATATGCATAACATGTTAAACGGATGAGTCGTATAACAACCTAAAATCCGAAACGACGTTTGAACATTTATTACGAATATGACCTAGAGTTTGAACTCCGTTACGAATTAAAAAGTTAAATTACAAATGAGAAACTCCTAACCTAAGCTACAATAAATTCGACCAAACTATAATTTCCTAAGTTCTATCACATGCTTAATAAGTATATAAAGGGTGTTTTTTTTTTTCTTTATAAATGTTTACAAAACATAATATGTGAATACTTGGGCCATTATTTGAAATTTTGAATGAGAAAAAGTCCCCTTAATCTCCCTTAGACTCGGCATTCCCCCTATTATTTTTCTTGGTTCGTTATTTTTTTTCCTCCAACCGATTTCACACTTAAGTTTCCTCATACAAAACCCTAAAAAGTTATCACATATACAGCTGCTCCTTTTTACTCCAAGAAGAAGGTTTGAAGGTGGTGGTTTAGCTTGGTGATCGACTTGGTGTTTAGCAAGATAAGGTAGTGATCGACTTCTTGGTGCCCAAGCTTTGTGGTGATCGTGTGTGGTGAAGTTGGTTTGAAAGGTTTAAGTCTTGGATGGTTTGTGTTTTGATTTGTGGGGTTGCCTTTGGTTCTTGTGGTCTCGTTGTTCTGCCTAGAGATTCGCTGAAGAAGGAGTAACTTCTGATCCATGTGTTTCTGATATGGTTTCATTTGCGGTTTGAGGTACATATATTCTACCCTTTCTCAGTAAGGGTTTTGTGCTCATGACTTCTCGATCCCTGACTTTGATTCATTTGCTATGATATGATCCGTTTGATATGATCCTTTGATATGATTCCCTATGATATGATTCAGTTGCTATCCATTTTGTTATGATATTCAGTACGCTATCTAATTTGATATGAGATTCTGTTTAGTTTGATATGCCTTTGTTGATTATGCTATGATTGCTTTGTTATGATTATGAATAGCTTTGTTTTGTTGCCCGATCTATCTAGTCATGAAGGTACCATGACCATGTCATTGAGGCACCAATGGCATGGCACTTTCTGTTATGATATATGTGATCACTTGGCCATTATGTATATGTATGTTTAGTCTCGTACTGGCATATGTATTTTGTTTTGCAGGGAGCGTATGGATGCATCCTAGGTATTTGTCTATTTGGATATGGTTTGACTTAGTGATTTGTAGTGCGTGCCATGCACCCCATTTCACTTCTGGTACATTGGAGCTAGCTACTCCTTGTACAACTTATGATTTGACGGATATATGGATGTGATATGATGTGATTATGTGACTAAGCATGTGGCATGCTTTCTGAGCTCGATGGGCATTTCTGGTCTGTTATATGATTATGATTCTCTGATTGATTCCTTTGACTTCATTATGATCTCCGGATATTTCGCTATGATTTGCTTCTTATGATATATGATATTTTGTTCAATTGATCATTGATCTCTTATTCGTTTGATAGATGATTTTCGTGCAGCAGGAGCTTATGTTCCTTTTCCCTATACTTATATATGTTCGATTATTCATTTTGGTTTATATCTGTTCACTGGGCTTTTTAAGCATAGCCGCATTTCTTTTCCTGCGGCAGGTTTTAGGTGTGGAAGCTGGGTTGAGTGAAGAGTGCATAGGAGGTCTTAGTGGACTACCCTGACGATAGATACCATTTGCTTCTGGATTAGTCTTGGATTTAGCTTCAGTTATATTTATTTGGATTATATTTGAGTTTTGGAACTCATCATGTTTTGAGTTAGTAGTTCATTGTTATCTTAGAATACCTTTGTAATCATTATGTTTATAAGTCTTCCGCTTGCGTTTGTATGTTCTGATGGACACCATAATGTGGCATTTTGAACCTTGTCGGGTTGGGGTTTTACAATTATGGTATCAGAGCTCAGGCTGCGACTTGTAGTACATAAGTTATGGCCTGTGAAGATTTGGACCCTTAGGTTTGCACTATAGGAGCTTATGGAACAACCTTTGAAACCTTGCCTTAGTTTTCCCCAGTAGAAACTTCAGTTATGACCGGTGAGGATTGGGTAGATTTTATGATAAGGCATTAGTTAGCTATCTTCTTCCGCATCACTTTGATTTGTGCCTCTGCTTCAAGCTAAGCCCTTATAAGATCATTCGTTTCGGAGATTTAGAAAATTTATCAGGATACGCAACATAAGTTTAGTGATCAAATAAGTTTAGAATGCTTTAAGACTTTTGTATAAATGCCTTACAGGTTTCATTTTCTAATGTGACTGCAATCTTTCGAATTTCGATCTCTGATTTGTTTGTCCTTCGTTTAGATGCCTTTTCGTCCGTTCAGAGACATCGTATATTTATGAACCCGATGTGTTCAACACATTCTGTGGTTTCTCTTGCTATTGCTAAGCATATTAAGGTCCCCTCTACACTATTAGAATTTGCTATACCTCGCTCTATCTCTATGAGAAATCTTGTGAGCATCTGTCACGAGTATCGAAATTGTCCAATACGTTTTGAAGATATTTGAAGATAAGTTTCGTTATGCTAATCGGTTTCCTTTGGGAATGTTTGATTCGATATTATTCTGAATATGGAATTATTGACTAAGCATCGAGATGCTAACAACAGTCATATTAGATTTGTCATCTTTGGCGATTTGAGAAACTCAAAATTCTATACCATGGTTCCCAACCTGGTAAATAATTATGATCACCTTTGCTTTGAGAAACTCGTACGTTAATCCCTCGCGGTTGTGAAAATATTTCGTTTGATGAAACTCGCCTCGAAAGTTATTCGGTTGTTTGAAATGTTCGCGATGTATTCCTTGATGAACTACCAAAATTACCATCTGAATGTGAAGATGTTTTGATCTCGTTATGAGAATTTGTTTAGTCACGACTCGAGGTAAAATGGATTGCAATAAAGGAATGTGTATATGATGTAAGTATTATGACGCCTGGCCAACGTGATAATAGTTACATCATATAACTTGAACTTATTGGAATCATAGGATGTCTTGCGAAGTACCTGATAACAGTAAGTTATTTGAGTGAGAATTTTGTCAGCATAGAAAGACGTTTTTCCTAATTCTAAAACTCCGTATCTTATGATATCAATTGAATGGAAAGAATTGAAGGGCCATCTTTTTAGAAAGTGGTTTTATCCGTCTGAGTGTGTATCTGTGGTGTACTCCAGTTTATTCGTGAAGAAGAATGATGTTAGTATGAGATTATGTATTGATTTCCGGAAGTTGAATAGTATTACAGTTTGAACCGTCATATTTTATTTAGAATTGACAATTTGTTTGATCAATTTTAGGTGTGAAGTTTTCTCTAAGGATTGATTTAAGATCTGATTATTTTCAGTTACGTGTAAGAGAGCGAGATGTTCCTAGAATTGCTTTTTGTATACGTTATGATCTCTATGAGTGTTGTGATGCCAATTGTATTGGCTATTGCTCCGACCATTTCTATGGAATCGATGAATTGTGTCTATCATGAATACTTGGACAAATTGTCATAATATGACATTTTTGGGGTATTCAGAGACGAAGGAGAAACACGAGGATCATTTTCGTATTTGCGTTGAAATTTCTACGTCAGAAGAAGCTCTATGTAATATTCTCGAAGAGTAAATTTGGTTGGGATGAAGAATGAGAGGAGAATTTTGAAAAGCTGAAAAGAGATTTGTTTTTGCTCAAGAAGGAGACTTAGCTATGTGCTTATGCAACACGGGAAGATTGTTGGTTATGCATCAATACAACTAGAACCATAGGAAGTGAACTATCCGACGCATGACTTGGGAGTGACTTGACAAACATGAAGAAGCTCAGGAGCAAGACGGTGGAATATGATCTATGTTAGAAGACTTAAGGGAAGCGGGTTGATTGAAGCATACAGTTCTACTTACTCTATTCATCTTAGTTGTACTATTATGAATAGAGATTTGAAGCAAAATTTTGATGGAATGGTATGAAGATGATTATGACTAACTTGGTGGCGAAGTGCTTAGCGTGTTAACAGGTCAAGATTCAGCATCACTGTACAAGTAGTTCTCCTTAGTTTGGATATTCGTATGTGGAAGTGGGATTAAACTCTCAGGAACTTCGTAACGGGATTTCCGCGCACATTGAGGAAGGACAACACGAATTGATTTGTGGAGGATCGTTCGAAAAGGTCAGTTCACTTTAGAAGATTGGCAGAGATTTCTTTCGGCAGAAGATTATTCAAGCTACATGGCGCACCTGCAATGATCGTGTCAGAGAATCGCGTTTTGCTTCACACTTCCAGAAGAGATACAGAAGACTATGGGGATTGGACTCAGGATTCTAGTACGACCTCTCATTTTCAGACGGATGGACAGACAGAACAACTATTCGAGCTTGGAAGACGTGTTGAGTGGAAAATTTGACAAGTGTTTGACCTGCTTGTGTTTGCTCACTAAGATTGATGGCATGCAAGTGACAAGGATTTTCCTTTCAGAGTTTTGTATGAACAGAGATGTGGAGCACGTTTTGGTTAAATTAAGTCGGAGAGTTAATGATTGAAGGTCCAAAGTTGATTACATTGACTAAGTGATTAGTTATCATTGTGGAAGAGAAATTTTGGAACTTTAGACTGGGAATTTGTGTGTTCCATATGATGTTTCCGTACAGAGGAGTTAGACTTTTGGCATATAAGGAAGATTTAGTTCGCAATATGTTAGACCTTAGATTCGTTCTTATCCGTACAATTATTCTACCTATTCCGTTATGCCATCTGATACATTTTGATATTCCGATATGTGCTTAGTTGATCGTCGATACAAATATGTTACCCACCTCGTTATGAAACGCTTGATACGCTTGATTTTTTGGTATGTGCTTCTTTGATTATTAGCAAATTCCTTAGTTCGTTCAGAATCTGGAGAGAGTTGATGAAATTTTATTGTTTAGCACCTCCCCCGTATTTGCCTTGTGTGTATATGAGTTTCATGTATCTCTTAGTGAGATTACACTATCATCTGTTACGTATATGTTCCGTATTCGTTGGATCGAGATTTGTTATGATTTGTCTTTTGCTGAAGAGCCTGAGGCTATTTTGGAGCGTCAGGATCGGGTCATGAGAAATAAAACTAATTCCATTTGTGAGAATGCTTTTGAGAAGAAACTCTCCGAGCGTGAGGCTAGTTATTGTCATTTCTTTTAGTGACTGATACGTCTCTGTCTAACTTTTGCGACTTCAAATTTCGATGACGAAATTTTTCTTTTTAGAGGGGATGAATTATAACAACCTAAAATCCGAAACGACGTTTGAACATTTATTACGTATATGACTTAGAGTTTGAACTCCGTTACGAATTAAAAAGTTAAATTACAAATGAGAAACTCCTAACCTAAGCTATAATAAATTCGACCAACCTATAATTTCCTAAGTTCTATCACACGATTAATAAGTATATAAAGGGTCCATTTTTATTTATTTATTTATTTATTTTTAAATGTGTACACAACATAATATGTGAATACTTGGGCCATTATTTGAAATTTTGAATGAGGAAAAGTCCCCTTAATCTCCCTTAGACTCGGCATTCCCCATATTATTTTTCTTCATTCGTTATTTTTTTTCCTCCATCCGATTTCACACTTAAGTTTCCTCACACAAAGCCCTAAAAAGTTATCACATATACGGCTCCTCCTTTTTGCTCCAAGAAGAAGGTTTCAAGGTGGTGGTTTAGCTTGGTGATCAACTTGGTGTTTAGCAAGATAAGGTGGTGATCGACTTCTTGGTGCCCAAGCTTTGTGGTGATCGTGTGTGGTGAAGTTGGTTCGAAAGTTTTAAGTCTTGGATGGTTTGTGTTTTGATTCGTGGGGTTGCCTTTGGTTCTTGTGGTCTCGTTGTTCTGCCTAGAGATTTGCTGAAGAAGGAGTAACTTCTGATCCATGTGTTTCTGATATGGTTTCATTTGCGGTTTGAGGTACATATATTCTACCCTTTCTCAGTAAGGGTTTTGTGCTCATGACTTCTCGATCCTTGACTTTGATTCATTTGCTATGATATGATCCGTTTGATATGATCCTTTGATATGATTCCCTATGATATGATTCAGTTGCTATCCATTTTGTTATGATATTCAGTATGCTATCTCATTTGATATGAGATTCTGTTTAGTTTGATATGCCTTTGTTGATTATGCTATGATTGCTTTGTTATGATTATGAATAGCTTTGTTTTGTTGCCCGAGCAAACTAGTCATGGAGGTACCATGACCATGTCATTGAGGCACCAATGGCATGACACTTTCTGTGGAGGTGTGATTGATCCACGGCGTTCCCTTCTGTTCTGTTATGATATATGTGATCACTTGGCCATTATGTATATGTATGTTCAGTCTCGTACTGGCATATGTAATTTGTTTTGCAGGGAGCGTATGGATGCATCCTAGGTATTTGTCTATTTGGATATGGTTTGACTTAGTGATTTGTAGTGCGTGCCATGCACCCCATTTCACTTCTGGTACATTGGAGCTAGCTACTCCTAGTACAACTTATGATTTGATGAATATATGGATGTGATATGATGTGATTATGTGACTAAGCATGTGGCATGCTTTCTGAGCTCGATGGGCATTTCTGTTCTGTTATATGATTATGATTCTCTGGTTGATTCCTTTGACTTCATTATGATCTCCGGATGTTTCGCTATGATTTGCTTCTTATGATATATGATATTTTGTTCAGTTGATCCTTGATCTCTTATTCGTTTGACATATGATTTTCGTGCAGCAGGAGCTTATGTTCTTTTTCCCTATACTTATATATGTTCGATTATTCATTTTGGTTTATATCTGTTCACTGGAATTTTTAAGCTCATCCGCATTTCTTTTCCTGCGGCAGGTTTTAGGTGTGGAAGCGGGGTTGAGTGAAGAGTGCATAGGAGGTCTTAGTGGACTACCTTGACGATAGATACCATTTGCTTCTGGATTAGACTTGGATTTAGCTTCAGTTAGATTTAGTTGGATTGTATTTCAGTTTTGGAATTAACTCATCATGTTTTGAGTTAGTAGTTCATTATTATCTTAGAATACCTTTGTAATCATTATGTTTATATGTCTCCCGCTTGCGTTTGTATGTTCTGATGGACACCATAATGTGGCATTTTGACCCTTGTCGGGTTGGGGTGTTACAAGTCGAGATGTTATGGATATACATAATGGTATGTCTTCCTCAGATCCACAAGTAAAGCATCAAACACTTCCCGCCAAAACACTTCCCACCAAAATACTGGCACCATAACTTCCCACCAAAAGCTTTATTTTTACCATATATAACAGCTAGTAAATCTAGTCTACCCTCAAAACCACTCAACCTCACAACCTCTTATCTTCACACCAATTTCAAAACATGAGATGCAGCGATATAATCCTTTTATGTGTTCTTGTGGAACAGGATATATAAAACTAAGAACATCGCATCAAGAAGATACCTTTGGATGGCAATATTATGCATGTCATCTTTCGAAGGTGAACAATCATACATTTATTATTTATGTAAATATACAAATAATTGGGTTGTTAAAAAGAAATTTCTTATAATTTTCTTATTATGTAACAGCCAAGAGAAAAAGATCATGGATGTGGATATTTTATGTGGAAGAGTGAATTTGATGACCGGTTACGAGTAATCACTTCTGCTTTAACATCTCAAGGTTCTGGATCTGCACCAACAAAGTGCTCAAACTGTAATGCCAAAGATCTTAGGATAAACATGCTGGAATAAAAAATACAGGTGCTAGTGACAAGCACCTGAAGGAACAATATCACAATTAACAAACACGAAGGCAAACCTTTTATTTAAAACACGCAAGAGTTCTCAACCACATACATTTCATACAGACTCAAACGAAACAACTTTGCAAGAACCTGCAGCACCTTTTCCCTTCCTTGCATTCTTTTGCTTGATGAACTGTTCAAACAAAGCTTCAAGATTTGTTATCCTATTTTCCAAATCATCAACTTTGGCCTTCAACGTGCTTTTAGCTTCATCGTCACCGTCCAACATCTCTCTGTAGTATGGCTTTTTCCTCAACCATTCAAGAAGCTGGTCTCTCATCCACGGGCTAATGTTCTTATAAGAACCATATTCATCATAAATTTCCCAGCCATATGTATTAAGAACTTCATTAAAGAGATACAGCGACGATAAAACCTTTGACCACTCATCTTCCGGCGTGTAACCAGCCATTGTTATGTGTGTTTTGTGACAATTAACGATTGGGTTATATGTGTTTTGCCGAGTTGAGGATGATTGGTTATATATAAGTAAAAAATTGGCGGGATAAAGTTGCAATTAGGCGGGAAAAAATCCCTACGACATTTCGTCGGGACCAAATTGGCGGGATAAAATCCCGCCCAATTATTCGCTATTATTTACAAGCGGGGGAGACCAAATTTGGCCTAATTTCCTCCCTTCGACATGTCGTCGGGACAATAACACTGATCATTACGTTTAACGTTAATTAAACGCTAATTATGTTAATTAGTTTCATTTTATATGCTACCGACGACATGTTGTCGATACAAAGTTGGCGGGGAAATTCCCGCGTAATTATTTCTAATTATTGAGAGGTGGGGTGAAAGTTAACATGGTTCTGATGACAGGTCGTCGGGATTTAACAACAAAAAAATTCAACGCTCGCTTGTTTTGGTTAAATGATTTTTTTGTCCTTTAGTGCTAAATGCCGACCACAAGTGTCGTCGGGATCGTCTTCGTCGCCCGTTCTCCTGATTTTTGTAGTGAGAAAATCTAGCAATAGATTTCAAAGTAAAATGGAGAATTTTAAGAGAAGATGCATTTTATTTTTTAAATGTATCTGAAATGTTCTGGTTGTGATTTTTTTTATCATTATTCTTATTTTAGTTTTTCTTTTAAATTACATGCAAGAATAGAAGATCATAACACAAAATCACAGACACAATACATCATATGCATTTCTCTTTTTTAAAGAAGAATACAATTACAATTACAAATTACAAATACAAATTAAGATCCTCCGATCATAATGAACAATATATAAATTGATCGCTGAAAAATTTAATCGCAAATTTGTCGCTACCGCATCGCACGGTTAACCTATATATCAAATAACCTACATAACTAAAATTCTATTATCATCATTACCTAACATAATTAAGTTGTAAGTTGGTAATTTTGCTAAGAATACAAAGAGGAATAGGTGTATATCATCACAACATCTCTTTGACTTGAATGAACACACCAGCCAAATTGTACATGTGGGTGGTTTAGTAAGTTTAGAAAATTTCTATATCGTTCAGTTTGGTCATTAATTAAGAAACCCATCATTTTGTTTACATCAATGATCAACCATTAACTAATTTGATATTTTTTATCTTTTAGCTTTGAATATCAATACATACCATCAACAACGACGACCCTAAAGTCGATGCTAATTGCTACAACAACGACTAAACATCCAGATTTCAATTATTGATAATGTGTCCGGGATGTGTTAACCATACCGGGTCTACCCGTGGGCCCCTACCTATTTTCACAAAATGTACAAGTCGACAAAGCAGACAGTACAAGCCGCTGCAGCACCAAGTCAACACACCCTCTCTACATAGAGAGGGTGGTTATAACCCAAGCATCCAGATTTCACTTATTGATAATGTGTCCGGTTATATAAAATGTTGACATCAGAAATTACTCATGTCTGAATCATCTAGGAATAGTATTTGATATATATACTAAATCTTTGCATAAACTAAGTTATCTACATTTTACATACATACTAGAAAACTAACCAAATTTCAAGAGATAGTGGCTTCCAATAAGAAGACTAAGTTGTAACATAAAACTTATGAAAATCATTAATTATTAGTGAGTAGCATGTACCAAAGATTAGAAACAACTAATAGACACAACTGAATACCCAAAAAAAAACAGCCTTCAATCAAAACTTTCGCATTAAACCACCATCCTTGTTAGATGATTCTTGTGGTTCTTCCTTCTTTTACTCCTTCTCGGCAACTGCTGGTGCACCACTTGAATTTGCACCCTCAGAAGATGCTACTGGTGCCATTGCAGCGAATTTGCTTGGATCCTGCCATTGTGTTGGAATGTGAGAGTTGGATTAGCCTAATACGACTAAAGGTGTGTGAGTCTATCGGGCACACACGTATACACGAAGAACACGTTTATTATATATTTAATATATATATGCTTTATATTTATTAAATATATAATATGTTTCACGAAATAATTATTTAACGATTGTTAGTTTACCGTTAGAGACGCAATAACTAATGAATATACGTTAAATATAAAAGAGAGGGACTTGGATGTCGAAAAATGAAACTCCCGGACTCCCCTCCAAAGTGGCCAGTTATGGAAGGATCTAGGAAGGGTGCTATGTGTCAGTTTTGGCTAACTAAAGGAGGTGAATAACAATGACTTATTGGACAAGTTGGGATGCTATATAAACACCCCTTGGCCTCATTGTTTATGGACGACATAAGCTAAAATAATAACACATTCTACGTACCAAATTGTTTTCTATTCTTTGTCCTAAAATTCAATTGGCAGAGCACTAGTTTGTTTATGTTTGACTTTTTCAATTGTAAAGACATATAACAACAAGAATTTAATTCTTGTTTTCCGTCTTTGTCTGTTCTCTTTTTTGTACACATCGAACTTATACCACTTTGGTATTCGATCGTGTTTAAGCTATAACAAGAACACAAGTTTGTTAGGTTGTAAACGTGAAACAAGGATTAGCATCCTTACGTGCTTCGTTTGACGTGTAGTGTGTGCATTCGTTAGAGGTGATTGCTTTAATCACTAAGTCTCATTTGCTGTTGCTTCGAGGGTTATTTTTTTTTCCTTGTTTCCTTTTCACCTTAATTTGTTTATTATATGTGTTAATCATAATTGCCAAAATAGATTCATTATCCGCTGCATACTCGTAGTGTTAATGGTTAACATGTTAATTAAATCCCAACAATGGCATCACGAGTCAACTCGTTTGGTGGTTATGTGTTACAAGATTTAATAAACACGCGAAAAGGCTGCATGAAATCTAACTTAGTTATTCGTTTTATTTTTTGTTTTGACAACTATCATGCAATAATTGTCATTAATTAATAAAAAATACCTAGAAGCTAATGAATCAAAATTAATGGTTAATTAGATATATAAAATAGCATATTAAAAGTTAATTAGTTTGCCATGATTATTTAATTCCGGCTATAAGACCTACGCAATCATTTTTTTATGATGCATGTGGCGATCTAGGCACTTGATGAAAGCCTAGTGAGGGTCTTATGGTTCTCCTTTTGGGGAAGACTCGCTAGATGACTCAGATCTATATGTTTACTTGTTAATATTAATGTCATGTGTTAGTATTATGTTCTTTTTTGAATCTTTGCTTTTAGCCTACATGTTTGCACGCCTAAAACTAAAATAAAAGAGGTCTAATACCTATAACAAGATGACATCAATATGGTCTTAATTTACACGCCTTAAAATATCATGCTCAATTGTGACCTGCTATTTGATTCGTGGAAAATTGGTTTTTGTAAAATTAAGTGACCTAAATATATTGAAACAAGTTTCTCATGAAATTAAAAACTGGATGCTATAGACACTTGGGAAGTACGGCTCACCCACTAGAATAAACTATAAGGGGGGTATAAGGCGGTGCGTAAAGTCACACCTAAAGGATTTCCGGTCATATGCTTCGCCCTGACCTGGTCCTCCGCTTTCTTGCGAGTTCGATTGGAGCTACCGTGAACCATGATGATCACTACAGTGTCATTACTAAAAGTTTTTAAAATAAGTGTCACAAAGTTGTTTTGCATGCTTCTTTGTACACGATTTTACCACCTTTATGTGTATACCCTATGTGAAAATTTTAAGTCTATGCCAGCCTACCAAGAACACGTGCTTTTGGCTTGACGTCTTTGGTCAGACCTTAGGGCCATTCCAAACCCATGTCGAATTTTGTTCATTGGTCAGACTTTTGGCAATTTTTGCACGTTCTTGCTTGGTCGACTTATTTTGAGTATGCTTGGTCAGACCTTGAACTCGAGGCATAAGATGAGACTAAACGTATACATGACATTATTACTTGCCTACTAATGTCTTGATCAGTCTCATAAATCTAAGAGTTGCATTTTATGCAATTAATGCTCGTCGCTTACCTCTTGCCCCACTTGTTTACACATTGGTCAGACCTTTGGTAATAAGTGGGAGGTCAAGTTGGATCTTAGTCTTAATTAGTAATTAATTGGGTAGTTAATTCTATTGAGAATTTAATTATTGAAAATACTAATTATTTGAACTTTTTAATTGTAGATGACTACCTCAGTCGGAAACAATTCGGTACTCAGGAGTTTCTTTGAGAAACAAAAACTCACTGGACCTAACTTTATTGACTGGTATCGCCAGCTTCGCATTATCCTGTCAGCTGACGATAAGGAAAATTACTTAGAGCATCCTATTCCTGCTGCACCTGTTGCAACTCCTGGACACCCAGTCCCTCCTGGGGCTTTGGCTGCTCACACTGCTTGGGTCAAGGGATCAAAGGACATTGCTGCATTCATGCTTATGACCATGGACTTAGAAATCCAATGAAATCTAACTCATCTTGGTGCATATGACATGATACAGGAGTTGAAAAGTATGTTTGCTCAACAGGCAGAACATGAACTTCTTCAAACCGCGAGGGAATTTCACTCATGCAAGCAAGAAGAAGGTCAATCTGTAAGCTCGTATGTTCTAAAGATGAAGAGCTACATTGACAACTTGGAGCGTCTCAGTCATCCCGTCACTTTGAACCTTGGAGTAAGCCTAATCTTGATTGGACTCTCTAAGGAGTATGACAACTTTGTGCAGAACAATAATATGCACAGCATGGGGAAGACTGTGAATGAATTACATGCTATGCTTAAAAAACATGAGCAGACGCTAACCAAAAAAGATGTTGCACCTGCACTTCATGCTATACGTGCAGGAAAGGTCCAAAAAAACCAAGGTAAAAAACCGTTCAAGGCTGCTAAGGGGAAACAAGGGAATGGAAAGTATAAGTTGGCTTATGCTCCTGAGCATAAACCATCTTATGCTTCCAAGCCCAAGAAACCTCCACCACCCAAGAAGGATAACCCTGCAAAGGAAGCAACTTGTAACCAATGTGGTGAAACAGGTCATTGGAGACGGAACTGTCCCGTGTATCTCGCCGAGTTGCTGAAAAAGAAGAAGCTATCTCAAGGAGCTAGCACTTCAGGTATTTTCACCATAGAACTCTATTCTTTTCCTAGTACATCTTGGGTTTATGACACGGGTTGTGATACTCACATCTGTAATACTACTCAGGGTCTCAGGGGAAGTAGGAAGCTGAAGCCAGGAGCTTTATGTCTGTACATGGGCAATGGTCAACGTGCAGGAGTTGAAGCTATTGGAAGTTATCATTTATGTCCCCCTAGTGGATTAGTAGTTGTATTAAACAATTGTCATTATGCTCCCTCTATTACTAGAGGAATTATTTTAGTTTCACGTTTGTTTGACGATGGTTTTATTAACCACTTTGAATAGAATAATACAATTTCAGTTTCTAGAAATAATATTATTTATTTTAGTGCTATCCCAAGGGATGGTATTTTTGAAATTGATATGTCTTGTTCTAAAACAAATGATAGTTCTATGTTTGCGGTTAGCAATAAAAGAGCCAATCTCACCTTGGACTCTACTCTCTTGTGGCATTGTCGTCTTGGACACATTAGCAAGAAACGCATGGAGAAGTTGCAACATGATGGACTTCTCAACTCAACTGACATCAAGTCATTTGAAAAGTGTGTTTCCTGCATGTCTGGTAAGATGGCAAGAAAACCCTATTCACATCAAGTGGAAAGGGCTAAGGATCTACTTGGACTAATACACACCGATGTATGTGGCCCATTTTGAACTGTGTCAAGACAAGGAGCAAGCTACTTCGTCACTTTTACTGGTATGGTTATGTTTACTTGCTGAGACATAAACATGAAGTGCTTGAAACATTTAAAGTGTTTCAAAAGGAAGTAGAAAACCAACTCGGGAAGACCATTAAGTCACTACGTTCTGATCGTGGAGGTGAATATATGAGTCAAGAGTTTTTGGATCATCTTAATGAGCATGGGATTATTGCCCATCGCACTCCTCCTTCCACGCCACAACATAATTGTGTGTCTGAGAGGAGAAATCGAACACTACTAGACATGGTTCGCTCCATGATGAGTCAAATTACTCTACCAAAATCCTTTCGGGATTATGCCCTTGAGTCTGATGCACGCATTCTCAACATGGTTCCAACTAAGAAGGTTGATAAGACACCATACGAGGTATGGCATGGGAAAGCCCCTAAGTTGTCTTACTTAAAAGTCAGGGGTTGTGAGGCACTTGTTAAGCGTGATACACTTACCAAACCTGACAAACTGGAACCCAGATCTATGTGTATCTTCGTAGGACACCCAAAGGAAACAATGGGATATACTTTTTACCTTCCATCCGAGAACAAAGTATTTGTTGCTCGGAATGCTGAATTCTTTGAGAAAAATCTCTTGGATCATGAAGCAAGTGGGAGTCTAGAAGATCTTGAAATTATTCAAGAAGAAGATACAAATCCTTCTGTAGATACTAGCTTAGGTCATGATGAGGATGATCAAGAAATTGATGAACCTCAAAGTGATATCAATCCCATTCGTAAGTCCGCTAGGACACGCCGTGCCCTAGATCGAATGTGTTTATACATCGATGCTGAGGAGCATGAGTTGGGGTATCTTGGTGAACCCAATAACTATAAAGCTGCATTGATGGATCCTGAATCCAAGAAATGGCTTGATGCGATGAATGTGGAAATGTAATCCATGAAAGACAACGAAGTCTGGGACTTAGTTGATCTTCCTCCTAACGGTAAAACCGTTGGTAGCAAATGGCTCTTCAAAAAGAAAACTGACATGGATGGTGCAGTACACACCTTTAAAGCTTGTCTCGTTGCAAAGGGCTTCACTCAAACCTACGGGGTTGATTATGAAGAGACCTTTTCTCCTGTTGCAGACATTAGAGCTATAAGGATTCTCATAGCCATAGCTGCATTCTATGACTATGAGATTTGGCAAATGGATGTCAAAACCGCCTTCCTCAATGGAAATCTTTCCGAAGAAGTCTATATGGTGCAACCTAAAGGTTTTGTTAATCCAAAATATCCTAACCGAGTATGCAAGCTCAAGCGTTCCATTTATGGACTTAAGCAAGCATCTAGGCAATGGAATAAACGTTTTGATGATGAGCTTAAGAAATTCGGTTTCACTCAGAATCAAGATGAGCCATGTGTATATCAAAAAGCTAGTGGGAGTTATGCCACTTTCCTAATTCTATATGTTGATGACATATTACTCATGGGAAACAACATTCCAATGTTACAAGATGTAAAATCCTATCTTGGAAAATGTTTTGCCATGAAAGATCTAGGAGAAGCTGCATATATTCTTGGAATTAAGATTTATAGAGATAGATCAAGACGGTTAATTGGTTTGTGTCAAAGTGCTTACATTGAGAAAATCTTGAAAAGATATTTCATGGAGAATTCAAAACGAGGAAGTATCCCAATGCAAGATGAGCCAAAATTGAGTAAATCACAAGGTGCTGAGACACCTGCTGAAAAAGAGCGCATGCAAAGAGTTCCCTACGCCTCGGCTATAGGATCAATTATGTATGCTGTGAGATGTACTCGTCCTGATGTTGCGTTCGCTTAGAACATGACAAGCCGTTTTCAACAGAATCCAGGTGAACTTCACTGGACTGCTGTTAAGAATATTCGTAAGTATTTATGCAATACTAAGGATATGTTTCTGGTTTACGGAGGTGATATGAAATGAGAGCTCAGGGTTTCTTGCTACACTGATGCTGGATATCTAACAGATGCTGATGACCTGAAATCTCAGACTGGATATGTATTCGTTTTAAATGGAGGTGCTGTTGACTAGAAAAGCACAAAGCAGAGTATTTCTGCAACTTCATCTACAGAAGCTGAGTATATAGCTGCTTATGATGCATCTAAAGAGGATTTATGGATCCGAAAATTCATTTATGGGCTTGGCATTGTTCCCACAATTGAAGAACCCATAAATAGAAGAGCCATTACTATAGCTAATGAAAGTGGAATCACCAAGGGTGCTAGACAATACCGCGTAAAAGTTCATTATCTTTGAGAAACCATTGAAATGGGTGACGTGAAGATATTAAAAGTTCACACAGATGACAATCTAGCTGATCCCTTTACGAAGGCTTTAGCATATCCTAAGCATTCTAAATTGACTAGGAATATTGGTTTGATACCAGCTAGTAGTCTCATGTAAATCTGTGTGTTAATTAGTATTTGGATAATTTGGAATTGTAAGACAGTTTTATTTTCTGATAAATAATGATACGAGGTATTTGTTATTTTGTTCATATTACCTGTTATTCCATATTTGCATGTTTAATCCATGAAATGATTTATCATTCTAAATATGTCCATTGTCGGTTAACAATATGGGAATATTGTTATGAAAGGCAAATGTGAGTGTTGGTTATATTCTATGAGAACATGGATTGTTCCAGCCAAACTCATATGTATTCACAAGGGTTGCATATTGGATACCCCGACTTTCAAACATTTACTTTTGGATCCTTGTCATGAGTAAAATATTGAAATGGTTTGTTAAGTCATCCTTAGACTTGAGATACAAGCAAGTTCTGTTATGTGTGGATATCACTTTTGTAATTATATGCCAAATGCTGTCCTGAATAAGGTAGTTATAAAAGCTATGTTTCGGAGTGATGTGAAGCAGCATCCACAACACTTGTTGTCAACAAAGGATTTGTTACTCCACTTGATATGTGCAGAAAGATACCATGGGCCCTCTCCAGAATTAATTAGATAATTGTTCGGCTGAACTCAAAGGGTAATGCAAGATGATTCTTGATTACATTTGGTATATCTAATTAAATTCTATAACGAGAATCAAAATGGTTAAATTATATGGAATGAGTTAGGATCCATATCCGTGGTTTAACGGTATCTATAACAAAGGATGATGAAAGCAAGACATAAATAACCATGCTACTGAGAATGATTTATGAAACTATATCTCAGACACCTTTAGTTTAAACAGCGAGTGAGAGCGTTGCTAGACGTTTTCGTCGTTGGTATTTGTGCTATCTGCTATTCCAACTCCCAAGTGGGAGCTGTTGGAATGTGAGAGTTGGATTAGCCTAATATGATTAAAGGTGTGTGAGCCTATCGGGGCACACACGTATACACGAAGAACACGTTTATTATATATTTAATATATATATGCTTTATATTTATTAAATATATAATATGCTTAACGAAATAATTATTTAACGATTGTTAGTTTACCGTTAGAGACGCAATAATTAACGAATATACGTTAAATATAAAAGAGAGGGACTTGGATGTCAGAAAACAAAACTCCCGGACTCCCCTCCAAAGTGGCCAGTTATGGAAGGATCTAGGAGGGTTGCTATGTGTTGGTTTTGGCTAACTAAAGGAAGTGAATAACAATGACTAGTTGGACAAGTTGGTGTACTATATAAACACCCCTTGGCCTCATTGTTTATGGACGACATAAGCTAAAATAATAACACATTCTACGTACCAAATTGTTTTTTATTCTTTGTCCTAAAATTCAATTGGCAGAGCACTAGTTTGTTTATGTTTGACTTTTTCAAACGTAAAGACATATAACAACAAGAATTTAATTCTTGTTTTCCGTCTTTTTCTGTTCTCTTTTTTGTACACATCAAACGTATACCACTTTGGTATTCGATCGTGTTTAAGCTACAACAAGAACACAAGTTTTTCAGGTTGTAAAGGTGAAACAAGGACTAGCATCCTTACGTGCTTCGTTTGACGTGTAGTGTGTGCATTTGTTAGAGGTGATTGCTTTAATCACTAAGTTTCATTTGCTGTTGCTTCGAGGGTTAGTTTTTTTCTTGTTTCCTTTTTACCTTAATTTGTTTATTATATGTGTTAATCATAATTGCTAAACTAGATCCATTATCCGCTGCGTACTCGTAGTGTTAATGGTTAACATGTTAATTAAATCCCAACACATTGATCATATCATTTAGCCGCAAATCTAATGTGTTTTTGGATTCGGGGGGAGGAGGTGAAAAGAAGAAAAAGAACAAAGGTAATGATTCGTTTGCGTCTAGTTTGGATTCTGGAACAAGTAAAACTGTTTTCGAGTCTAGTTTTCCTTCGTTGAGTGAATTGGCTTCCAAAGTGCATAATAACGATACCCAGTCGTTGGGGGCTGATGGTAAGCCACTCGAACCTAAAAGAGGTAACCAAGTCGAACCTAATGATACAAATTTAGGACATAATGAGTACTTAGGGTCGTATGGCAGTATGTATGATGTACATGATCCTAATTCTACTTTTATGTCACCTCCTGCCCCAAGTGTGTCGCATTTGAAGAGTGGTGTGGCTTCTCCTCAGGCACTTGAACCAAATGTTACGGGGGTTAATTCAAGTGTTGTGGCTTCACATCAGGTTGCTTCACCTTTGACGAGTTTTGGTGTTGCTATGCAATCCCAAAAGTTTGTTACACATGGGGACTCGAGTAATTCTAGTGTGAGTGTTAATGTGGCTGCAAATCATGTTACTAATTCTTCTAATGAACCTACCTCAAGTGCATTAAAGCAACCCCAATCTACGAATGACCCTAATATGAAGCCGGTTTCATATTCGGGTGCTACAGTTACTGATCCTAAGAAGTACAAATCTAAGTTTCGTAGGTTGGAATGCAGTAAGAAAACTAATGGTATGGACCTTACTGTTCCTATGAAAGTGATTGAAGAGGTAAACACTCGTTTTGATAATACTTTATATGGTTACTTTCTTGGAAAATGGATTTCTTTTTCGGTTGTTGATTACTATGTGCGAAATGTGTGGGCTAAATATGGTATTCAAAAGGTTATGATGAATGCTAAGGGCTTCTTTTTCTTCAAGTTTACCACTAAGAAAGGTGTAGAAGATGTCCTTGAAAATGGGCCATGGATGATTAGGAATGTGCCTATAATTCTTAAAACTTGGACTATGAACACTAATCTTCTTAAAGATGATTTGACTCATATTCCGGTGTGGGTTAAGTTCCATGATGTTCCACTTGCTACGTTCTCTGATGATGGTCTCAGTCTTCTTGCCACCTTGATTGGTACTCCTAAAATGCTTGATGCTTACACTAGTCAAATGTGCATGGAATCTTGGGGCTGTAGTAGTTTTGCTAGGTGCTTGATTGAAGTAAAGGCACATGAGGTGCTTAAGGAAAGTGTTAGTGCAAATATTATGATATTTAATCTATACAGTCTCGTTTGTTTTGATTGATGACAAACCATGTAACTTGTAATACATAACGTAAAATGTACAAGTTACTCGTAATCATCTTTTATCTCAACATACATTCAACATCTCTCGACGACTCAAGTCCTTGTATGCTACAACACAGGTTCGTACATGTTTGTTATGTTGCGTTATGATCAAAACCCAAATAAACCATTAAACACATCAAGTAAAATAGTTTATATAAAACAAAAACCATTTTTGTGAAACACTTATAAGTAATATTTATTACTTACATTTTCATAAAATACATTCTTTAGAATCAACTAGTTAAATGTAATATACTAGTAAAATGACTTGGACTATCTATAACCCAAAACCCATGACCCATGTGCATTAATGTGCATTATATCATGCATGATATAAAAATGGGTAAAACCCATGACCCATGACCGAAAGTCCATAACCGATGACCCAAAGTCCATAACCCATGATCCAAGATGTATTTGACATCATGCATGACATCACATGACCCATGAACCATAACCCATAACCCATGACCCATGACCCATTACCCATGACCCATAACCCAAATAAAGAGGAGCGTCGCCAGATCGCTCGTGGATCCTTTGGTATACAAGGGCCGGAAGGGATCCGGGTGAACAGTAAACAACTTCTTCTTTTTGCTTAAAAATAGCAAACCATTTCTCATAATTTAATCACACCTTTCACACACTTTCTCTCCACCATTTCTATCACATTTAGATCAGTAGGAAAAAATGTAAAACACCTCTTTCTCATATGATCATAATGCTTCTAACTTTCATTTTTTTTGTAAACATACTCCCGAAGTGATAATCTAAAGCAAGCCTAGAGATCTTGCATCCTTACCTACTGAAGTGATCCTCCAATGCAAGCTTAGAGATCTTGCATCCTCATCCACCACAACCATACATACATGAAGATCTATCACAAAAATCTTAGGGAACTTGTGTTCTTCATTGAAGGCTATCTATTAAAGGAAATTCATTTATTTTAGTCATTCATATCCATTAGACACATTTTCTTGGATCTTCTCTTGTATCTTCTTCTTGTATCTCTAACTAGATTAGATGGTTTATGTGTTAGGTTTGTTATGTTGGGCCACCAAACATAATGGGTGTCATAGATGTGTTGTGCAGATTGGTGTAGTAGCGTATTGGTCCCTCATGATGTGTTGTGTTTATCGAGTAGTGGTTCCTCCTTTGTAATTGAACCCGGTATCTAGACTTATACCAGATAAAGTGTAGGCGATGAAGGTTGGCTCTACCTCATGGAAGAGCTCGGTATTTAGCTTTGTACCGGATAAAGTGTAAGCGACGTCGTGTTGGTTTGGTCCGCTGTGTTAAGGACCCGGTATTTAGCTTTGTACTGGATAAAGTGTAAGCTATGTTGTGTAAGGTTTCTCCGCCGAGAATGGAGCTTGTTGATCTAGTGAAGTAACTCTCGAGTTGGATACTCGAGGAGTGGAGTAGGGCGAAGAGAAGCTTCGTGACCGAACCACTATAAATCCTCGTGTTGGTTTGCGTATCCTTCGTACTTGTTGCTTTACTTTTATTCTTTCTTTATATTGTTGATTGTCTTTGTGTTGACACTTTACATATTACGTCAAGCTTGATCGGGAATTTGTCATAAGGATGTTTTTAGAAAATAAATATAAACCGGACTAATAATGGTGTAACTTGATTTATACTATATTTGATACAAAAGTTTTTAAGTTTGAAACGGAAACGTATTCACCCCCCCCCCCCCTCTATCGTTTCCACAATTGGTATCAGAGCAGGTTGGCTCTTGTTTTAAAACAAATGATTTTTTAAAACTGAGTAAGGTTCTTGTATCAAATTTTCGGTGAAGTCAAGCATAATATGAAAAGTGCTTTGTTGATTTTTTCTTTGAATTTTTTGTTGTTAGATATCTTCTTATTCAAGCTTGAATAAAGATTAAAATGGGTAATATAAGTTCACTAAAAAGTCTACAAAGGTTAAACCTTTTCGTCAGGTCAAAATATGTGTTTTGGTGAATCTGTGTCAGATCCGCGGATCCCTTTGTTATCAAAGGGCGGATCCCTTTTGGAAGGGATCCGGCGGATCCGTCCGCACAGTGGATAGTTTTTGATAAACTTCAAAAATTTATAACTAATTAACCGTAAGTCTGTAGAAGTCGTGCCACCTATCATTTTAAAGGTATTTGAGTCTACTTTCAAATTAAAATAATTTCATAAACTAATTCGAAATTTTTTTACATAATCTTTATTTTAAAATAGAAAGTCATTTTTCAGTCATAATATTTGCACAAACTTTTGGTCTAATTGGAGACGGATGTCTTCGTCTTTGAATATTAGTGTGCTTTCTTTTGAAACTAAGGTTTTATTCATATTCATAAATATAAAGGAAAACTAATCAAGCTTTGTATACATATTTATATTTAACACAAAGCGATGAAAAGAACTTTCGTATGCTATGTTAAATGATTATTTGTTTTACCTTGCATTACTTGATCATATGCTT
Organism: Artemisia tridentata subsp. tridentata; assembly: GCA_021014915.2. Classification (NCBI taxonomy): domain Eukaryota; kingdom Viridiplantae; phylum Streptophyta; class Magnoliopsida; order Asterales; family Asteraceae; genus Artemisia; species Artemisia tridentata. The sequence goes on from CP139507.1 coordinate 194,276,648, forward strand.
ATCTCAAATAGTTTTGTGCTTGTTTGTTTGTGTAACATATGTGGCTTCCTTACCTTGTTATTCATTCGCTTGTTTGACAATCAATGTGCTATTTGAAGGAGTGTTTAGGATAACATCTAGTTGTGTTGAAAATGTCATTTTATTAAATGCTTAGATAAGTCATATTAGTTGAATAATGTTTAAAACATGTAATATGCTATATGACTTTTTGTTGAGTTTGGTATTTGTGCAACATAAGTGTACTATGTGCTTATATGTTAGTTGATTTCTTGATTTCATCTTTTCTTGTGTTGTTTTCTGAAATGACAAGAATGTACATCGGATCATAACCCACAGTTGTGTTGATGATGTACTTTCCCGTCTTCTTCTCCATGATCGCATTTCAAGCTTCATAGTAGGATTGACAACTTGATTGGTTCATCCGAAATACTCAATTAGATTATTTTGCAACGCAAATATAATTGGTCATATCCGAAAATCCAAACACAAGCTTCCAAGCAACATAATTTGAATTCCACATCTCACACTCTATATTAAAACATATTGTTTCCTTCCGTCTTTAACTCTGAAAATCATCACACCAATTTATAAACCTTTTAACATAACATCCTCGTCACCTTAGTTGTTATACATTTGCTTAAGGCATAATATTAATATAACAAAGCAAAGTATCATCATTGTTACTCTTCGATAGGCCATTGTAGGAACATAAATTTTCCTAACTTGAGAATGAATACTTGAGAACTTATTACACTAGAAACTCAATTTGACCTAACGGTTGTGTGGAAAACTAGAAGGGGGTTGAATAGTTTTACCGTTTTTAATTTCTTTTTCTTTGTTATGTTTGTATGAAATGACTTAAGATATAAAAACAAAATAACAAATAAGTATAGTGCAAGAAAGAAACGATCAAACCACAACACGAGTGTTTATAGTGGTTCGGTCTACAAGGACTCTTTTTCCTTGCCCTACCCCACTCCACGAGTATCCAACTCGAGAGTTTTCTTCACTAGTCAACAAGCACTTTTATCCGGCGGAGAAAACCTTTACACATCGCTTACAATATTTCCGACACAAAGCTAGATGTCGAGCTCTTTTACAAGGGTACAACCACTCCCATCACACTAAGTATTTTGAGGACTAAAATACTAACCGATCACTATCAGAGGTTTATGATGGTTTGGTACAAACAATGATGTGTGAATAAATACAATTCACACAATGACAAACAAACAAGCCTTGCAACGTTTTGTTGAAGCTTGTAATGCTTTGATCTTCTTGCTACAAAGAAGTTCACTAAAATGAAATAAGAATGAGTTAGATATAGAGAATAATGAATGAGAGAATGTATGTTGTTTTATGTATGAAAGTGATAAGAAAACATCAATGTGTGGCTTGCTATTTATAGGCAACAAGTGCCAGCAAACCACGGATGGGACGGAACCAAAATGAGGGTTCCTTCCGTGTAGTTGTTTGGTTCCGCGGGGACCTGATAGAGAATCATCCAAATCTTGATCAAATCTAACCAAAATATTTACCATATCTTTCCATGATTCTTTGAGTAACAATCTAAACAAGATATTCATCATATCTTCCAAAGATCTCAAAGATGATGCATGCCATGATGTAAAAATACATTTCCATTTTAGATTAACTAGTTTATGAAAGTATACTTTGTAAAATGTATATATAACCTAAGTGATGTTTAATTTATGTTTATGAAATACTTGTGACTATATATGTAAAAGACTTAACTATATTTATGTTTTGCTAAAATAAAGTTTATAATTGTCGTTAACAAAATATAGCAAAGATCGTAAAATATAAATAACGTTTTTCAGACGATATTTGTATTAACAATCTCCCCCTTTTGTTGAGGACAAAACGTAAAATTTATTTTTAAGCAATGAGATAAATGAAGTGCTAGTCTTTTAAAAATATAGATTAAACTTGTTTTTATACAACATGTTGATTTTTAAGTTGTATAAAAATACCAATTGTGACTAATTTGTGAATTAGTTTAAGTTTAATATTTTCTCCCCTTTTTTTTTTGAAACAAAAAGAAGATAAGCATAGCGGAATATAGTGCAAGCCCGAGCTTGATTAGCTCCCCCTTGGTCAATACTCCCCCTTTGATGGGGTGCCAATTACATGGATTTTGAATGCTACAAAACAAAGGTTAGTGATAAATAATCCAAACTAACCATACATAAACCAATACACAAAACATAATAGAACATCATTCATTTAGTAAAATTCACTTTGACTAAGGTCAAAATGATGGGACATAAATGAGTATGAGGAAATGAAATGCAAAAATGAAAAATAACCTAGAAAAAAGATCCTAGAAAAATAGAAAAATAAAATCCTAAAACTATAAAAAAAAGTCCAAATATTATTATTTCATCCATCCTAGTTTTTCTATTGAGGAAGAGGATGGGAAAGAGCATTTAAACGTTCGAGGATGTGTTGGAGGATGAACCTCATTTCATCCTGTAGTTTATGGACCATTATGTTGGTCCTTTCGCTAATCCTCGCGGTTCATTCACACATGGAACAACCATGGCGAGGGAAGCCGGGTGGAAGTGGTAAGGCTTGATTGTCATTTGGTGGTGGTGGTGGAATTGATTGAGTGTGATGTGCTTGAGAGGTGTTTGGTGGTGGTATGTTGGTTGCATTTGAGAACAAGACTTCTTGTAAATGCATAGCTTCTTGAATGTGGGAGCCTATCATGTTTTTGAAGGTGATGAGACCATTCATTTCATTGTGGATATTACAGATTTCTTGTGAGCTTGGAGGGTCAATCCACATGGACTCATCAATGTCCTCAAAAGTAGGGAAAAAGGATCGAGGTTGTTGAGTTTGAGGTTGATCATTGTGGATTTCATGATGTGGATGGTCTCCATAGAGTGGCCCATGGATGTCCCTATAAATTGGGTGAAAAAGTAGAGGTTGAAGTTGAGATGGTTCACTATTAAAGGGTTCATTGGGCATGAATGAAGACCTTGGTTGTTCTTGAGTGATACGCTCGATTGTGGCAAATGATGGTAGAGGAGGTGGATTTGATGTTCTTGGTGGCAAGTCTTCCAAAGTCTCCAAAAATGGATGAGGAAAAGTTGGTGGTGTAGCAAAAAGTTCGATGGGTTCTAGTTTTGGAGATTTTGGAGGTGATGATGTTGTTGGTGGTTGTGATGGAGCGGGAGGTGGTGTGGTTGCTATTGGGGTTTTAGTTGGTGGTGGAGTAGTAAAAATGGTAGTTGATCTTGGTGGAGGTGTTGAAGTAGTTAGAGACAAGAAGTTTTCATCTCTGATGGGTGATGAGATGGTAACGGGTGAAGAGTCTGATGATGATGAGTTTAGGTTAACGAAGCAACAAGGTTTGACACTTATTCTAGCGGTTCTTCTTGGTTGCCTAGCGGAAGGTGATGACTTGGTGGATTTTGTCATTGTTGATTTGCTTAAGGGATGCTAAAAATCACAGGAAGTGGTGGTGAATGTGTGAGGAATGTGTATCCTGGAGGTGCTAATTTATAGAATTAAAGATTCATAGAAGATTGTGTTTTGATTTGATGTTAATCCATACAAAAATGGTGGTTCCTAATGATTTGGAGGTGGTAGAGAAGCTTGTCTAATCACCAAAGTCAACCCAATGGGGGTGAGTTGAGTGAAAGAAGAAGGATATGCAGTTAATGTCTTGCAATCATTGCAAAATCTTGAATTTCAGAGCCCTACGGATGGCAAGGAACCAAATAAAGGGATCCTTCCTTTATAGAGAAGGGTTCCTAGAGTGGTTTTTGAGAAATTTTGAATTTTGGTGGGAAATGCTTATCCTATTGGTGTGAGTGAAATAATATGATCCTTATATGAGTGAGTATCAGTAAAAAGTGTTCTAGTAACAAAAACTAGTGATCTATAGTGCAGGATTTAGCGAAATTTGAAAATATATAATTGCAAGATTGAGTTACCTTGCGACATAACGGGCGGAACCAATATTTTGGTTCCGCATCATCCGCGGGTATGTTTTTTGGTATTACCAAAAAAATACAAAGGCGGAACCAAATTTTTGGTTCCGCCCCATCCGCCAGTCCAAAAACCTTAACAGTGAGCATTTTTAGACCCCCAAAACCCGTTCAAATTTCGTAATTTTTTTAAAAACATGTGTAATTAATTCAATGTGATTAGTAAATGACAACAAAACAGGTATTAACACATGTACGGGTATAGATCAAGCAGGGTCTAGTAATTTCACTAATATTGTGAAAAAATGGAAAAATGATAACATCAAGATGTTATCTACCTGCAAGACAAGGTTAGTTCACATAATTGTTCAAAGTTAAGTTATCATCAAACATCATTGTTTCGGAGCAAATGTACCAAACACTCATAAAACCTCTTATTGCCTATCCAATTTCTTGTTGATCTTGGTGAGGAACCTTCCAATGCACTTGAACATTCCTCTTGTCTGCTTGAACTCTTTCGATGGGTTTTCAAGAACTGGAAGTGGTTGAAAGTAGTCACGAGGAGGAAGCCTAGAGTTGGGGAGACCATCATCCTCGCTCATTGATGATGATGATAAGGAACTTGGAGGATGAGGACGTTTCCCTCGAGTCTTAGCTACTCTTTTGTCACTTAATGGAACCATGATGTGATTGACAAAAGAGTAGTCAGGACAAAACCCTTTAGGATTGGGTGGAATCGGTGCAAATGCTCTATAGAGACGGGTGAGAGGCATCCCGTAGGGAATAGCGGTGGTTCCTAGCATAGGTATGTCGGCCATCTTTTTGGCAATGTAGTAGGCTAAGTTGAAAGGTTGGCGGGTTGACAAACTATAAAGCATGTAGCTAAGACAAGCATTGATGTGATCACGATTACCTATGGTGCACAAGACATTTTCCCTAAGGACTTCTTCCCATTTCTTGAATTGGGGTTTGAGTTCATTGAGTTCCATCCTAAATAGATCTCGATTAACCTCATTACCCGAACGGGTTGTCTTTGTGGTTGAGGTTCTTGGAAGGAAAAGATGTTCTTGGATGATTTATTTGGCAATTAGAGGAGTGTCGTATGGAGGCATCCGATCAATGATTGAGTCAAGGTTTGAAAGAGACCATTTTTCCTAGTAAAGGCATGTACCTTCACATGGAATTTCAAGGACTTCGGAAAATTGATGGAGAGGAATGTTGAAGTCATGTTAGTTTACTTTGAATTGTATTGACATGTGTTCATCATCATTGCTTGCGAGAATGACACTAGCATAGAACTCTAGGAAAAATCTAGGACAAATAGGTTCGTTGATGTCTAGGAGGTAATCATGGTGAATGGTTGCAAGTTCATGACGAATGTTAGTGCCTTCTATAAAGGATGAGTCAATGGTTCTACCCTCATGAAAATAGCTTTTCTCTAGAGCTTTAAAGATTTTGACTTGAGCCAGGGTGAGTCCCTTAGTCTTATGGTGTTTGGGGATGTAGTTGAGAGTGTCTTTGTGGTCATAGAAGGTTGCGGGAGGCATGTTTGATCCTAGATACAAAAATTTCACACTTCAGTCGAAACTAATGAGAATTTTGATATGATGTTCTAGTGTGTGCCTATATGAGGACAATGTGGAGGTGCGGTTATCTAGACTCCTTTTAATGCATAAAAAGAAATGCTTTAGTAATTTTGTAACAAAAACGAGAGATAACCCAAATTAATTCAATGTAGCTTCGATTGAATGTACCCGAAAATACATATTAGTTATGTACTTCCTTTAGCATTCAAGAGACATTATGCAAGTGATATTTTAAACATAACGTTTTTATTTGTATGAACAATGAGAAATTCTTTGTCCTAAAAGTGAGAAGCTTTTACAAAATTTTGACATGGGGTTTTTAGTAAATCATGATAATGTCTTATAAGATGCAATTCCTAACTAAGGGAAACATGATTAGTTTTGTAATTTACAAATGTACTTTATGAACAATCTAAGAAAATGCATAATCCCCAAGTTTTGGTTTTGTGCATAAATTAGAAACCTTAGACTCAGAATAAAGAGAAAAGGTAGTAAGGAAGCTTACAATGTTGATTTGAGCCGAGATTAGTAGAAGGAGATGTCTTAATTTTGAGAGTGATATGGTGTGGAATGAGTTTGAGTCGTTTATGTGTTTTGATTTGTAAGAGGGGGTGTTTGTTTAAACTGCCATAGAATCTGACCCAGGAACCCACGGACAGGGCGGAACCAAATTTTTGGTTCCGTCCGTGTTGTCGAAGGGTTCCTTAGGACCAGAGTTGAATTTAGTCAATTTTGTCGTTTTGGTTAAACGAAGGTTTAAGCTATGATTAAAACTACAAATTAGGTTCCATTAGTCCTAGTCCAAGTCTAAGGAGATTAAATGGCTCTCGTTTAAGAGTTTTAGTTAGAATATCGACAATATTATCTTCTGAGGATACTTTATCGATAGACATGTTTCCTTTTTGAACATTGTCGTGAAGGAAATGATGATGGATTTCAATGTGTTTAGTTCAAGCATGTTGAATTATATTTTTACTGAGGTCAATAGCTCCTTTGTTGTCGCAAAGGATAGAGATGTCGTTAAGTTGAATTTCGTAGTCGACAAGAGCTTGCTTCATCTATAGAGCTTGTTGACATGTTTTTCCTGCTGATATGTATTCGGCTTCAGTTGTTGAGATGGCAAGAGCCGTTTATTTATTTGAAAACCATGAGGTGAGACAATGTCCAACAAAAGTACAAATACCACTTGTACTTTTTCTATCAACATAGTCACCGGTATGATCTGAGTCAGCATACATGATGCGTGGTTTTGCAACCTTACAACAGGTTTTACCTCTCGAGGGATCTCAAGAGGCTTACAACCCCACCAGGCAGTGTACCTGACCGATGTAGTATAGTGTAGTGGTAAGTACGGGGGATTGATCGTTCTCCACAGGGAATAGTGTTCGTTAGGTATGAAAGACTACTCTAATAGGTCTAAGGGTTGAGGAAGATTCTTTTTTATGTTTTTATATTTTTTTATGAAAGCAAGTAAAATCTCGGGTTTGAAAGAGTGGGCGGAATTAGTTGCTAGTCAACTAACCCAAATTACTACGAATGCAAATAAAATAAATAACTGAAAATAAAAAGTTGGTGAAAACTTAAGTGTAGAGAAATGTGTTTACTTAGATTTCCTTACTCCCTAACTATCTTTTACCGGTTGATTAGTGTGTATTAGTCGCGTGGATGACGGGTGTATTCCTTAATACCAATCATGGGGTGGCGTACGTACTTCCCCAACTCTACAAGCTCCTACTTCACTCCTATGTCGAGCCGGCTAGGAAGCTCCTAACATGGGATCACTAGAATTCGCTTGTTCATTAAATACAACCATAAAAACCTTTAGTACGCATTTGGTTCATGTTTCTTAAGACGTTCAAGCAAGTTACCGAATAGGAAGTTAGCCAGTTTTCTTAAGCCTAACATAGATAAACAATCATCCAATACAACTAATAACACACTAATAACCAATAATCAATAGCTAGGTTTCATTAGATCTAAGCAAACACAAGATAAATCTAGCCTAACATGTTAATCAAAAGACAAGAATAAGATAGAATCAAACAACACATAGATATATTGAATGATTAATTGATAACTTATCTTCAATGTAACATGGAAGATCTCAAGGCAAAAAGCCTTGAAAAAGATGCTAAAATCGTCTTAGGGTTTTCTCCCAAAATTCCACACTAAGTTCCACACTAATGACAAAGAATTGCAAAACTATATATAGATTTTTGGATCTGACGGCGTCACGTTATGGAGTGTGACGCCGTCACCTCGCCGCTTTTAGGGTTCTCGGGTGACCTTCTTGACGCCGTCCCTCTTTAGCTCTCCAAAATCCGTTCTGGCTTATCAAGGCTTGACGCCGTCAGACCTTGAACGTGACGCCGTCCCTCTTTGAATTAAGCCGTGACGCCCTTGATCAGGTTAAAGCGTGACGCCGTCAGAATTCACATGCAATTTTCACTGGCTTATCATGAGTAAATTTCACATCCACCTTTTCTTGCCAAGCCATGACGCCGTCTGGAGTAAATCCTGACGCCGTCAAAGGTAACTTCCAGCCGATTTTTGAGACTTTGTCGTTTTCTTCACTTTTATGCTCCAAAAACGTCCAAAATGCCTCCTTTTCCAGATTTCTCCTCAAAAGTACCTAAAATGACAAAAGGAACGATTTAGGGCAATATTTGATCAAATAAATACGATTTAGGGCTTAAATGACCCCTTAAAAGCGGTACACTTTTCGCTTCATCAAATACCCTTACACTTGAGATTTGCTTGTCCTCAAGCAAATGTGCTTTTATTCTAATCAAAATACAAGTTAGGGGTCATTTAACACTAATATAAAAGTAATTGCAACAAATAGTCGTTCCACTTTAATCATAATAAGCACGGAGATTACAAACTAGCACCTCACAAGTGGTGTTTAGATACTCACATCTCTCAAGTGTCATCAAAATAAATCTCATAAATGAAAACGGATAATATCTTCTCACTACCTGTCATAGCAAATAGATTACCATAGGCTTGGGAAAGGATCGAAAACCTCCTCCACTAGGCGTAAGCACCTAAGATAAACTATCAAAGAGGGCTTTTAAATGGGTTATAACGTTAGGTGTAGGGAAAAGGAAAACACGGTTTTGTTGGATAAAGGATATTTTACTAGTGGCGAGTTAAAGATCTTGATCAATTACATGTACTATACAATGTTGCTAAGCCAAGACTCGACTCAATCTTAAGCTAATGAAAGAAAATAACAAAAACATAAAATAAACATAAAATAAAACGGGATGGTAGTCCGTATGTTTTTTCTATTTTTCATTTTCTCATTTTTTTTGTATTTTTCATGATTTTTTTTTTTTTTTTTTTTTTTTTTTTTTTTTTTTTTTTTTTTTTTTTGTGTGCATACACTTTTGCCCTACCATCCAAAATAATACATCATAGGGGCATTGCATTCCCCTTACACTTAAACTTTTACATAACTTTACAAATAACTATTCTAATGACTCGAATTAAGATAATTGAAAAACTTGGAGTACTTTTAAAATATTTAGCACATATGGGGGTAATAAATGATGTTCTTCCCCATTACTCCATTACACTAGTACTTTACCCATGAGTCCCAATCGTCCCAAAACAATATGTACAAGGATATGACTCGACTTAGCAACCATGTAATCAACTAGATAATTAACTTGGGTTTAAACAAATGTTGTCACAATAATGCACTAAAAATGAGTGCATACAAGGTAGGCTAAGGCGATTTGGGTGTACATTTTAGTGGGGTGTAAACAAATTCTTCCTTTAAGTAAAATGCTTAAAGGTCGAAACGAAAAGATAGGCTCTGAGGGGTGTACTAGGGGTATCGTGTACTAAAAATGAGTACAACGCAAAGGGTGTGGGAGAATTACTTGACCAATGTAGCCAAAGTAATTATAACAAAAACACAGGTGTAAAACAATGGGTTAATCCTAATGCCTCTTATCATGTAGTAAATCTAACTACACGAATGTAGTCTCACTTGTGGCCTCGGAATGGTCCTAACGCAAGTTCTAGAATCTAAGTGCTACCGGTACACACATCATAGCATAAATGCTTTTCCTACCAATTCTAGGGGCGAACCTCACATATTTAGGGTGGAAAATTTTTTAGTGGTACGGTTTTTATGCTAGTCATATAACTCCTATCCGTGAGACGCTCATTAAGATCAAAGTTTCACTCCTATATGTTGTAAAAAAATTTAAATTTGGCACTAAAATTGCCCTAACAGGTATTTATCTCAGTTTTATTACACATCTACTATTAAACAAACAAAAATCAAGCGTAAGAGCATTCTCTAATCGTACTTTTACCCCCCCCTTACACTTAAGATGAACATTGTCCCCAATGTTCAAATAACAAGATGTAAAAGCAAAAAGTAAAAGATTGAAATCAAATACTCCCCTGATTCGCTCGGTGGATAATGAAGTTACATGGTTAAATCTTCTTCCAAGGTAATGTTGAAGCTCCATGACTAATGCATCGCCATAAGCTTGATCCAAAACATTTCCTTGTCCAAAATAACCTGTTAAACCTGAGAAAACAAACACGAAAACCTGCATAACATCGGCGGGAAAAACTCTATATATAAGGATATAATGCTTGTGGAATGATAATTTTGCAGATTCCTGGAGATTATAAGTTGGAGATTTAATAAAAAAAATTTATGAAAACAAAACTTTCAAAAATTTCTGAAAATTAAATCTGACGCCGTCAGGTTATAAACCCTGACGCCGTCAGAAATGACCTGACAAAAATTCTCATTTTAAGTTTCCGGAAAATTTATGGAAAAACCTTTACCTTACTTCCTAGAATTCCTGCAAAAGATCATTATGACTCGATACAAGCATTTGACTCAAACAAATACGAATATGTATGTTAATTTATTATTATTACGATTCATGTTCATTTGTGTTCTAATAAACCAATTTAGATTTCCCTTACACTTAACTTTTGCAAAATACCTTTATATGTAGTTAAGACGAAGTTAAAAACAAAATAAAGCATTTTCACAAATTAGTTTTGAACATGAATCAATAAGAATAAAAATTAAACACACATACGGAAACAAATAAAAACAAACAAACAAATAAATAAACACAAAAAGCAAATAAAGATTGGGTTGCCTCCCAAGAAGCGCTTTTCTTTATTAACGAGTCTTGTAGCTAGACTCAAAGTCACGTACATTACATGATTCCATCATTGGTCACGGTTCCTAGGCCATTTTCCTTTGATTCTCTATCAGAATTACTTTCATAGTGAAGGTATTTCGGGTCCTCGAGATCAAAGGGATTGTTTCGGTATTTAGAACTAAGCTCCTTATCATGCTTAAAGAATCCACTTGACAGGTCAAAAGTGTCCTTACACCCCCTTCTCACATCATCATCACACAACACGAGTTGGGAACTTAACCTATCGAGCCCATCATAATCAATCTCCTTGAATTCTCTCATCTTGTAAGGCGTTTGGTATGAGATTTCCCTAATCCCATCGGTGGAAGTCATGATCCCATTGAGCTCGTCCACAACCAAGCTTGTGGCCTTGCAAAAAGGTGCCCCAAAAACAACTTGTGATAACCCGGGATCGATGTACTTTTCGATATTATCTACGATTGCGAAGCTCATAGTGAATGTCATGTTTCCTACAAACACCTGTACATCATCATCTATGCCAATGTCGTCCTTCCCTTTATGAATCATCCCCCATCTGCAAATATTGTTATAATGAAACAGGGACATCACATTTTTGGGCAAACATGTGTCAATGTAAACATTATAAAAATGCTTGTGACCAATCATGCAAGGTATCTTGAGATTATTCGGATCATATTGCTTAATTCGGCCAGGCCTCCTACCGCATAGTCCCCATGTGCTGCCACATGCTGATGGTTGATACTCATACACTTCTTCACAGCCATCCCGAAAAATCACTTTCCTGACACCATAGGTAAATAATGCACTCCTATCATCCTCATCGAGTATCACTCCCGTTGCTTTTATGAATGGTTTGCCTAGAACAAGGCCAGTTAAGGATGGACTGATGATAGAGTTCATGTTATTAATTACAGTTAACTCGATATGAAAGAGGAACTTTTCTATCACAATTGGTACCCTCCTTATTACCCCGATGATATTAGACCCTTCATATTTGACTTGTTCGGTGAAGGCTTCGTTATATAGAGAGAGGGATATTGCGCTCATAGAAGAGTTGGGGTTTATGTAGGCATCTTTTATAAACTTTTTCCTAGTGGTGCAAGATATCTTAAAGACCCTAGGAGCGCCATCCTCTATTCTCTCTCCGAATCCCATAGGCAACCTTGCTGTGCCCCTCTCAAGTTCCTCTACCAGGGGGCGGTCTAGCAGTCCTGGGAGCCCATGAGGCATTTCGGATTTCTCTTCCGAGCCCTCCTCATCACTCACCTCTCTTGTACTCGAGTTCTTTGGTGAGTCTAGATAGTCGTCGGGCGCCTCGGGTTTCTTTTCGGGAACTTCACCCTCCATTTCATTGTCCACATTCTTGGCTGTTTGTTGGTCCGAATTTGGTTTAGGAACAGGTATTGTTGTAATGGTGTTCACGAAGTGGAGAGGTTTCGAAGGGGTATGAGTATCTCCTGTTTTTTTTTCGTTTTGTGATATGTATTTGAAGAGTTTACTAGGGTGCTTGATTTTTACAGGAGGGGGTGTTTGGTGAGTCACCGTAACAGATTTGATCTCATTAACTCGTGCCAACTCACAAGTTGACCTGCCAGCAAGGCGATCATTGATAACCTTTAACAGGTTATCAACCTTGTTGTTCATATCAACTTGCTGTTGTCTGAATTGATTCTCAAGTTTGGAGAGCTGTGTTTCTTGAGAGAGAATGAATTTTTGCAGTGATTCCTCGCGATTTTGTTGTTTATGCGTGTGTTGCTGAGGATAATGTTCAGACCAGGTGAGCGGGGTAGAGTCATTGAATGATACGCTACGAGTTTGGTTCCAACTAAAATTTGGCTTATTCTTCCATGCCTCATACCTATCTTCGGAATTAGTAGTGAGCCACCTATCTCCCGCCTTATCGATTCGCGAGGATGCAAATTCTTTGAAAGCCTGTTTGGGGAGTTCCATGCAATCATGAGTGTCGTGGGGACCACTACATAATTTACACGAAGAAGTGATTTTGTTCACTTGGCTTGAAGGTTTAGGAGCCTCGTAGGATTTCATAAGAAACTTGACTTGGTCTTCAAGTTCTATGATCCTACGGTCGGAAGTGCTTGAATTGTTCGAAGGCAAAGATATTGCCTTGACCGTTTTATTCAAATCACGGGGATCATTCCAACTTTCGTTGTCATAAAGAGCAAGATCCTCTAGGAGAGCCCATGATTGTTCCGCACTTAGATCACGTAGCTTACCACCGGCCGATTGGTCAATGGTTTGCCTCGTGTAGAGATTGATATGGTCATAGAAGATTTGGACTTGGAGCCAAAGTTCTATGCCATGATGAGGGACTTTTTGGAGTAAGTCCTTGAATCGAGTCCATGCCTCGTAGAGAGTTTCGCCTTGACGTTGTTGGAACATCAAGATATCATTCCTTAGCTTGGTAGTTCTTCCCGGTGGGAAAAACTGAGCAAGGAAACGAGTGGTGAGATCATCCCAAGAGGTGATGGATCCTGCGGGTTGACGTTCTAGCCACTGACTAGCTTGGTCCCGCAGAGAGAATTGGAAGAGACGCAATCGGGTCGTCTCTCGAGTGGCAACATCAAGGTCTATAGAATCAATGATTTTGAGAAAGTCCTTGAGATGTTGATTAGGATCTTCGGAACGAAGTCCATGGAATGCGCATCCGCTTTGCACCAACCGGATGGTGTCGGATCGCAAGGGTGTGACATTGGCTCCTTGAGTGAGCTCAATGGTGTTTCGATAGCCATGGTGGCTAGGACGGGAGTACTCTCCTAAAGTACGGGCTCTAGGAGGTGGTGGTTGTTGTTGTGGTGGTGGGTTGTTGGGATTAAGGATATTACCATCTTCCATGATGTCGAATGGTAATGGTTACGAACAAAGAAACGAAGAAAATAGATAGACTAAAGAAAACCTAAAAAAATAAAATAAAAATCTCACTAGAAAGGAATCTAGTGAGTAGACCTATAAAATAAAAATTCAACCTAAACAATAACTATCCCCCGGCAACGGCGCCAAAAACTTGATGCGTGGTTTTGCAACCTTACAACAGGTTTTACCTCTCGAGGGATCTCAAGAGGCTTACAACCCCACCAGGCAGTGTACCTGACCGATGTAGTATAGTGTAGTGGTAAGTACGGGGGATTGATCGTTCTCCACAGGGAATAGTGTTCGTTAGGTATGAAAGACTACTCTAATAGGTCTAAGGGTTGAGGAAGATTCTTTTTTATGTTTTTATATTTTTTTATGAAAGCAAGTAAAATCTTGGGTTTGAAAGAGTGGGCGGAATTAGTTGCTAGTCAACTAACCCAAATTACTACGAATGCAAATAAAATAAATAACTGAAAATAAAAAGTTGGTGAAAACTTAAGTGTAGAGAAATGTGTTTACTTAGATTTCCTTACTCCCTAACTATCTTTTACCGGTTGATTAGTGTGTATTAGTCGCGTGGATGACGGGTGTATTCCTTAATACCAATCGTGGGGTGGCGTACGTACTTCCCCAACTCTACAAGCTCCTACTTCACTCCTATGTCGAGCCGGCTAGGAAGCTCCTAACATGGGATCACTAGAATTCGCTTGTTCATTAAATACAACCATAAAAACCTTTAGTACGCATTTGGTTCATGTTTCTTAAGACGTTCAAGCAAGTTACCGAATAGGAAGTTAGCCAGTTTTCTTAAGCCTAACATAGATAAACAATCATCCAATACAACTAATAACACACTAATAACCAATAATCAATAGCTAGGTTTCATTAGATCTAAGCAAACACAAGATAAATCTAGCCTAACATGTTAATCAAAAGACAAGAATAAGATAGAATCAAACAACACATAGATATATTGAATGATTAATTGATAACTTATCTTCAATGTAACATGGAAGATCTCAAGGCAAAAAGCCTTGAAAAAGATGCTAAAATCGTCTTAGGGTTTTCTCCCAAAAATTCCACACTAAGTTCCACACTAATGACAAAGAATTGCAAAACTATATATAGATTTTTGGATCTGACGGCGTCACGTTATGGAGTGTGACGCCGTCACCTCGCCGCTTTTAGGGTTCTCGGGTGACCTTCTTGACGCCGTCCCTCTTTAGCTCTCCAAAATCCGTTCTGGCTTATCAAGGCTTGACGCCGTCAGACCTTGAACGTGACGCCGTCCCTCTTTGAATTAAGCCGTGACGCCCTTGATCAGGTTAAAGCGTGACGCCGTCAGAATTCACATGCAATTTTCACTGGCTTATCATGAGTAAATTTCACATCCACCTTTTCTTGCCAAGCCATGACGCCGTCTGGAGTAAATCCTGACGCCGTCAAAGGTAACTTCCAGCCGATTTTTGAGACTTTGTCGTTTTCTTCACTTTTATGCTCCAAAAACGTCCAAAATGCCTCCTTTTCCAGATTTCTCCTCAAAAGTACCTAAAATGACAAAAGGAACGATTTAGGGCAATATTTGATCAAATAAATACGATTTAGGGCTTAAATGACCCCTTAAAAGCGGTACACTTTTTGCTTCATCAATACACTATGGTTTCAACTCCCGTTCCTTTGGGATACCATAATCCTGGTGTGTGGTGTCTTTAATGTATCAAAAAATTTGTTTTACGGCTTCAAGATGTGATGTTTTAGGATATTCTTGAAAGCGAGCACATAGACAAACACTAAACATAATGTCGGGTCTACTAGCCGTGAGATAGAGTAGAATACCAATCATTCCTCTATATTTAGTGTTATCTACAGATTCACTTTCTTCATCCCTGGTGAGTTTAGTTTCCGAAGACATAGGAGTTTTAATAGGTTTAGAGTCTTCAAGACCAAATTTCTTAAGCATGTCTTTTATGTGTCTAGATTGGTTAAAGAATATTCCATATTCTAATTGTTCGATTTAAAGTTGTTAGCATTGATAAAAAGTGATGGTCATTTACGTTATATCTTTGTAATGTGTAGTTGCTTATGTAATAGGATAGTCAAAGGGCTCATGGTTTGGACTAAGCTAATTGGTTAATAGTTAAGCTATAATAGTCCATTATATGTAAGAAGAAAACATAGTCCAATCCATGATATGTAAAGCCCATGTGGCTCATTAGCTTTGTACTATATATACCACACTTCACCTCATTCACAAGGTGAACGTATGTGTGTGTTTGTGTATGTTTATTAATAAAGCTCTCTTCATCTTATATTCTCTCTTTTATATATACATGGCATAACATACATACGATCCATCTTGCTTTATAATTGTGACAACCCATAATTTCAAGTCATTTTCTGAACCCCGACAAGTTACTATTCATGAGTTACTATTCATCATTTACTATTCATCGATCACTATTCATCATTTCACTATTCATCATTTTCGGAGTCAGTTTAAGATTCTGAGAAGTCGTCAAAATTTTTACTATTCACAGAACACTATTCATCCCCGGAGGGAAATCACTAATCATGGTTATCATTCATTAGTACGTAAACTAGGTATACGGGTATTCAAATGCGCGTGACCAGTATGGTTTAGCTGCGTATTCATGCATCATCAGTCAAGACACATCATATAGGCTAGAGTAGTCTACATGTCATCCATATCATCATCAGTATAATAGGCCATGCACGGGTTTGTGTGATTTTCATTAACGTATGTTCGTTTATTTTATTAACGTTGCCACTCAGTTATTACTACTAACCATATACCCGACACTCCCGACAATGATCCTAATATGTTTTCATATTCAAAATGATGATATAAAAATTATGTTATTAATTTACCCGGTGTTTTGAAACCATTTGCTATATTTTCCGATAAACGCCTATAACACCGTCGGTTTGCGAATTATCAACCCGATAACTATTCTAACACCCGATTTTTTTGCAAGGAATATGATTTTACAATTTTTACAACTTCGTCGTATTTTGTTTTACCTCGTCACGAGTTATTTCTAGTTAACTCGGTACCCGATAACACCTAATGTATACTCAAAACACACTAATACTTATCAAAGTGAGACACATACCTTAATTAACCATCAAATCCCACCTTTTTCTTCCACATGTGCCCCCCCCCCCCCAGCACACTCTAACCCTCCATGGCACTTGATTATCAAGACTAAATTTAATGCATAGATTCTTTATGTTTTCTTAGTTTATTTAACAAACACATACAAGCATAATCAACTAGCAAAATTTACATCAAACACTCTCTTTTTCCTTCCTTCTTTTTTCGGCCAAACCCAAGAACACCAAGAACATCCATCAACTTTTGAAGATCAAGTAATAATCAAACTCCATTTACACTCCTAGATAGGGTTTTGTGATAAAAACCCTAGGTTTCTTATACATTTCTCATCAAAACACCACAAATATTCAAGTAAGCTTAAAGAACACTTTTTGATCTTTTCATACTTTCATTTGACTCATATGTTTATGTATTTTCAAGTTATATTAGTTAAACATGCAACTTATTTGTGTTATATATACCACTTTACTCATAAACTATCTTTAACACTAGATCTATAAGTTTCACTAGTAATCTCATGAAATCCACCAAGGTTGGTGATTTTTAGGACCCCATGACACCCTAAGAAGGTGTATGGTAGGATTTGAGTACTTGTGAAGTTGATTGGAAGTGGTTTGATTAAGTTTTGAACAAGAAAAATTAGTTTTCATAAACCCTAGAAAAGGTTCTGTCCAAAAACGTGTGATCTGGAAAACTAAGTAAATTAGGGGATATTTTGGCTTTAAGATTTAGAAAATAATTTCAAAAACGAAACCGTGGCCGCTTGAATCACTAAAAACCGACTTATAACGAAGGAGATATGATTTTTCTAAGTTAGGCGACGAAAACTAGTTTTCTGAAAATTTAGCGTGCAGTTCGCCGAGATTCAACGGATAAAACGAGGCGTTAGACGTGATCTAGACGACCCGACCTACTGAAAACATGTTAGTTCATGTTTATACGAAGCCGTGGATATAAAGAACGTGGAAAACGAGCTTATAACGACCTAGATACACGCGTTTGAACCCGACAAACTCTACTTTGTTTTTGACAACCCACTATTAGAAAATATTCTAAGTATAAAAGGTAGTGTTTTTGCAAGACATAACATTGATAGCCGATTTTCTATCTAATCAAGGCGCGTATGATCAAAAGTTAAATAACACGACATTAAGACATTGTTATAGGGTTTTCAAAAACGTCAAGTTTGATCACTAACACTTAACGTACAATATTTCACGACTAGCTTTTTGAGGCCATTTTGGGCATATTTTCACAAGTTAAGGAAAATATTAATTTGCGACGAAAACATTATATTTTGCCGATAGAACGCCAAACGAGGATCAGAGAGTACCGTTTCAACACATTTACACGAAAAGTAGTTTACAACATAACGGGACGTCAAAAATGTATTTTTCGTCGATAAACGTTAATTTCAAAACTAACAAGTGGTATCGTTAACATACGTATTTGCATGGTACCATTGTATCATTGCTTACATTAGATCATATCCTCATATTAGGTCGCGGTTAGAGACCGAGCCTCATTTCAGCATATTCAATCTTATCATTGTTGCTATCGCATCAGGTGAGTTCATGGCCCCTACTTTTACTTGTTTTGTAACTGTTTTGGGGGAGAATACATGCTCGTTTTACAATTAAACTCCATGCTTGTTTTACTTGAAATGTGATTTGTCTTTCAAAACATTATTGATTGGCTAGAATACTTGATTTGTTACTCGAAATCATTTTGTGTTTACATTTTTCACCCTGGATTATTTCCGTATGTACACTAGTACATTAAGCTATTTCATATTGCCTATGTTATGGACTGTTAATTACGTATTATTTTAGTTATATGACGACATTGTCAGATATATATATATATATATATATATATATATATATATATATATATATATATATATATATATATATATATATATATATATATATATATGGCAACATTGTCATGGCGACACTGCTAGATTAGATTATATAGCGACATTGTCAGAATTTATCTTATGACGACATTGTCAGATTTATTTATATGGCGACATTGTCCTGGAGACATTATCACACTTACCTTTTTATAGCGACATTGTCACACTTAACATTACATTTTGTGGTCCATAAATCATTTGACGTTCACTTAAACCAAATCATATTTGGCAGTGGGTTGTAAACACACAGGTTGCAAGTCTTGTATGGGCGGGGCTTGGAACTGGGTGGATTTATAACGCCTTTGCTGGGAAATCTTCATTCAATGCCATACATTTTACACTAAACTCTATGAACTCACCAACCTCGTGTTGACACTTTAGCATGTATTTTCAGGTATAAGCAATAGCACGCTACTGGAGGCTTTTGGCAGGGCGTGGCATGGTCATAGAAGACTCTGATATTCATTTGGGGACCGTTTAACTTATTTAAAGGCCTATTTCCACACTACTTTTCATAATGTAAATTTAACACTTCTGATTTCTCAAATATATTCTAAATGATTGTGATGAAAACCGTTCTTTGTACTTGTGTTGTGATACCAATTGAGTTGCCCCCTAGCGACATGTAAGCTTCCGCTGGACCCAATTCTGGGGGTGTGACAGATTGGTATAAGAGCCTTAGCTATAGAGAACTGGGTGATTTTAAAACCTAGACTATAGCTACTTACATGAAAACTTAACCCTATGACCGCCACGTGCCTGCCTGCCAAGCTGATGCCTCATTTGTGGTTTGTTGCTGACATATTTGATGAGATTTATATCTTATTACCAGATAGATTATACCCACTTATTCTCGTTGATTACTATAATTGTATTCCATATAAGCATGCTCACGTATCGTATATGTCACCGCGTTACGCCTTTTCCTTACATAGTTTCATCATTCGACCTCGAGTTTGGTCACTTGCCTTAGTCTTTCAGAACGACCTTTCAAATGTGAGGGACATATTATTAGTATAATTGAGCTGAGTATTTTGAAATTCATTGAACCTCGGTAGAATATAGACTGGTCATCTATATTCGACCCGGGATAGTGGGACATAGGCTGACCACCTATGTCTGACTCAGAGATGAATTTTGCAATACTGGGAATAGTTATAATAGAATTATGTCCAGATTGATTCTCTACCCAATTTCTAAAGGTTTCATTCATGTGAGTATACTCAATCGTTGCAATAACATTCACACCTACATCACCTTGTGAACCACCGCCTAGAAGCACGTCAGCTAATCATAACCCAACTTCAAGCTTTCATTTTATGACAAGTCACTTCAGAGCATCTACATTTAGGAAACGTCCTATTTATGCCTCACTCTTCTTTTCTTGTTTTGAAGAAGCATGCCGCCAAAGAAAGCAACTCAATCAATGACACCAACTGAGATCATAAAACTTGTTGCGGATAGTATAAAGGCGGCCCTAGTAGTTGAGAGAAAGGTCGTAGTTGCACGGGCTGCTGAAGCCGCTTCTCAGGCAGAAATAGCAGAAGCTGCAGGACTAGCTGCTAATGGTACCAACGGTCGTAAATGTACATACAAGGACTTTAAGAGTGGAGATCCCCCAAATTTCAAAGGTACTGAAGGAGCCACTGCTATGATCCGTTGGTTTGAGAAGATAGAATCTATATTTCTTTTATGCAATTGTCCAGAGGAGGATAAGGTAAAGTTTGCTACCAGTACACTTGTTGAGGAAGTGATGTCATGGTGGAATTCACATGCAAAGCCCATAGGAATGGAAAATGCTCACAAGCTTACATGGGATGAATTCAAGAAATTGCTGACTAAGAAGTTCTGTCCACGCACTGAAATAAAGAAGTTGGAAATAGAGTTTTATGAGCTAGTAACAGCAGGTGATGATATCGAGGCATATATCAGGAGGTTTCAGGGGTTGGCTATGTTATGTCCAACTATGGTTCCAGATAATGAGAAGCTGTTAGAAAATTTTATTGGTGGACTACCTCACAGCATTCGTGGAGATGTGATTTCTTTTGACCCACAAACACTGGACGAGACAATCAGGATGTCTCAGAAGCTGATGGCTTTGGTATTAAAGAAAGGAACGACTGCAAACAACAACAACATCAACACAAACAGTAACCGTAACTACAGCAACAACTCCAACAACTACCGAAACAACAACAGAAACAAGAGGAGTTTGGACAACAATCAGAGTGGCAATGCTACTCAACCACAACCAAAGAGGCAAGAAGTCGCCAAGGCCTATGCTGCAGGTTCAGCTGAAAAGAAAGGTTACCAAGGTACCCTACCCAAATGTAACAAGTGTCAAAATCATCATAACCCTGGACATTGTCTTAATCCATGTGGCAACTGTAAGAAGATTGGTCATGCGACTAGGGAATGCCAGTTTCCAATCATTGCCGGAAATCAGAAACCTCCAGTGACATGTTTTGGCTGTGGAGAGATAGGACATTACAGGAATGAATGTCCAAAACAAGGAAATCAAGGGAATGGAAAACAAGGTGGAATAGCTCGTGGTAGAGCCTAGGTCATCGAAGGAGGGAATTGTCAGCACATCAGCAACATTGAGGGCAACAACAACAACGACAATGTTTAGGAGGGGAACTCCTGCCTTAAAAGTAAACCGAAGCCTAAACACTCTAGTGTTGTATTTCTTTGTGTTTCACTTTACGTTCTATCGTATAAACTTCATGTACTATTACGAATTTCGATCTAATGAATGTTCCATCTTTTGTCACCACAATGCGACTCAGATATCCACATCTTCTCACCAAATCCACTCCGGAGACCAACATTAACTGAATTCAGGGACTGAATTCCCTTAACGCGTGGAAACTGTGACAACCCGTAATTTCAGGTCATTTTTTGAACCCTGACAAGTTACTATTCACGAGTTACTATTCATCATTTACTATTCATCGATCACTATTCATCATTTCACTATTCATCATTTTCGGAGTCAGTTTGAGATTTTGAGAAGTCGTAAAAAAATTTACAATTCATGGAACACTATTCATCCCCGGAGGGAAATCACCAATCATGGTTATCATTCATCAGTACGTAAACTAGGTTTACGGGTATTCAAATGCGCGTGACCAGTATGGTTTAGCTGCGTATTCATGCATCATCAGTCAAGAAACATCATATAGGCTAGAGTAGTCTACATGTCATCCATATCATCATCAATATAATAGGTCATGCACGGGTTTGTGCGATTTTCATTAACGTATGTTCGTTTATTTTATTAATGTTACCACTCAGTTATTACTACTAACCATATACCCGACACTCCCGACAATGATCCTAATATGTTTTCATATTCAAAATGATGATATAAAAATTATGTTATTAATTTACCCGGTGTTTTGAAACCATTTGCTATATTTTCCGGTAAAAGCCTATAACACCGTCGGTTTGCGAATTTTCAACCCGATGACTATTCTAACACCCGATTTTTTGCAAGGAATATGATTTTACAATTTTTACAACTTCTTCGTATTTTATTTTACCTCGTCACGGGTTATTTCTAGTTAACTCGGTACCCGATAACACCTAATGTATACTCAAAACACGCTAATACTTATCATAGAGAGACACATGCCTTAATTAACCATCAAATCCCACCTTTTTCTTCCACATGTGCCACCCCCCTAGCACACTCTAACCTTCCATGGCACTTGATTATCAAGACTAAAATTAATGCAAAGATTCTTTATGTTTTCTTAGTTTATTTAACAAACACATACAAGCATAATCAACTAGCAAAATTTACATCAAACACTCTCTTTTTCCTTCCTTCTTAGTTCGGCCAAACCCAAGAACACCAAGAACATCCATCAACTTTTGAAGATCAAGTAATAATCAAACTCCATTTACACTCCTAGATAGGGTTTTGTGATAAAAACCCTAGGTTTCTTATACATTTCTCATCAAAACACCACAAATATTCAAGTAAGCTTCAAGAACACTTTTTGATCTTTTCATACTTTCATTTGACTCATATGTTTATGTATTTTCAAGTTATATTAGTTAAACATGCAACTTATTTGTGTTATATATACCACTTTACTCATAAACTATCTTTAACACTAGATCTATAAGTTTCACTAGTAATCTCATGAAATCCACCAAGGTTGGTGATGTTTAGGACCCCATGACACCCTAAGAAGGTGTATGGTAGGATTTGAGTACTTGTGAAGTTGATTGGAAGTGGTTTGATTAAGTTTTGAACAAGAAAAATTAGTTTTCATAAACCCTAGAAAAGGTTCTGTCCAAAAACGTGTGATCTGGAAAACTAAGTAAATTAGGGGATATTTTGGCTTTAAGATTTAGAAAATACTTTCAAAAACGAAACCGTGGCCGCTTGAATCACTAAAAACCGACTTATAACGAAGGAGATATGATTTTTCTAAGTTAGGCGACGAAAACTAGTTTTCTGAAAATTTAGCGTGCTGTTCTTCGAGATTCAACGGATAAAACGAGGCGTTAGACGTGATCTAGACGACCCGACCTACTGAAAACATGTTAGTTCATGTTTATACGAAGCCGTGGATATAAAGAACGTGGAAAACGAGCTTATAACGACCGAGATACACGCGTTTGAACCCGACAAACTCTACTTTATTTTTGACAGCCCACTATTAGAAAATATTCTAAGTATAAAAGCTTGTGTTTTTGCAAGACATAACATTGATAGCCGATTTTCTATCTAATCAAGGCGCGTATGATCAAAAGTTAAATAACACGACATTAAGAAATTGTTACAGGGTTTTCAAAAATGTCAAGTTTAATCACGAACACTTAACGTACAATATTTAACGACTAGCTTTGCGATGCCATTTTGGGCATATTTTCACAAGTTAAGGAAAATATTAATTTGCGACGAAAACATTATATTTTGCCGATAGAACACCAAACGAGGATCAGAGAGTACCGTTTCAACACATTTACACGAAAAGTAGTTTACAACTTAACGAGACGTCAAAAATGTATTTTTCATCGATAAACGTTAATTTCAAAACTAACAAGTGGTATCGTTAACATACGTATTTGCATATGTAACACTGTATCATTGCTTACATCAGATCATATCCTCATATTAGGTCGCGGTTAGAGACCGAGCCTCATTTCAGCATATTTAATCTTATCATTATTGCTATCGCATCAGGTGAGTTCATGGCCCCTACTTTTACTTGTTTTGTAACTGTTTTGGGGGAGAATACATGCTCGTTTTACAATTAAACTCCATGCTTGTTTTACTTGAAATGTGATTTGTCTTTCAAAACATTATTTATTGGCTAGAATACTTGATTTGTTACTCGAAAGCATTTTGTGTTTACATTTTTCACCCTGGATTATTTCC
This sequence comes from Artemisia tridentata subsp. tridentata, assembly GCA_021014915.2. Classification (NCBI taxonomy): domain Eukaryota; kingdom Viridiplantae; phylum Streptophyta; class Magnoliopsida; order Asterales; family Asteraceae; genus Artemisia; species Artemisia tridentata. Next base: position 194,300,690 of record CP139507.1, read on the forward strand.
GTATGCACACTAGTACATTAAGCTATTTCATATTGCCTATGTTATGGACTGTTAATTACGTATTATTTTAGTTATATGAAGACATTGTCAGATATATATATATATATATATATATATATATATATATATATATATATATATATATATATATATATATATATATATATATATATATATATATATATATATATATATATATGTATATATATATATATATATATGGCGACATTGTCATGGCGACACTGCTAGATTAGATTATGTGGCGACATTGTCAGAATTTATCTTATGACGACATTGTCATGGCGACATTGTCTTGGCGACATTGTCAGATTTATTTATATGGCGACATTGTCAGATTTATTTATATGGCGACATTGTCCTGGAGACATTATCACACTTACCTTCTTATAGCGACATTGTCACACTTAACATTAAATTTTGTGGTCCATAAATCATTTGACGTTCACTTAAACCAAATCATATTAGGCAGTGGGTTGTAAACACACAGGTTGCAAGTCTTGTATGGGCGGGGCTTGGAACTGGGTGGATTTATAATGCCTTCGCTGGGAAATCTTCATTCAATGCCATACATTTTACACTAAACTCTATGAACTCACCAACCTCGTGTTGACACTTTAGCATGTATTTTCAGGTATAAGCAATAGCACGCTACTGGAGGCTTTTGGCAGGGCATGGCATGGTCATAGAAGACTCTGATATTCATTTGGGGATCGTTTAACTTATTTAAAGGCCTATTTCCACACTACTTTTCATAATGTAAATTTAACACTTCTGATTTCTCAAATATATTCTAAATGATTGTGATGAAAACCGTTCTTTGTACTTGTGTTGTGATACCAATTGAGTTGTACCCCAGCGACATGTAAGCTTCCGCTGGACCCAATTCTGGGGGTGTGACAATAAGTCTCATATAGTGTATGATATAAGTTGATATCTTTTGTCCTACAAGTGGTATCAAGAGCCAAACATCGTTTTAGGAGTGAGTTTCTTTCGTTTTTTTGATCAAAGTTGATTAAAAGTTGCGTTTTTTATCCATAAAAACGTTAGCTTTTTGTCAAAAGCTTTGATTTTTACGTAATTTTAGGTTAAAAGTTGTTGTTTTTCATAGTGATCTACGTATTCTTAGTGAGTTTTGGCATTTATATCGTATCAATATCATAAAAAATTGGTTTCATATTGTGAAAAAGGTTTTGGCTTTTTATCAAAATTTGTCAAAGTTGAATATAGACGATAAAGGTTGAAACTTTATAGTTATTTAAGAGTTTTTGAAGGTATTTGATCGAGAAAATCAACTTAGAAGTTTTTTATTTAGTTGTTATATTGATCTTCATTCGAGCAGTCCATTTGTCGAAATTGGTTTAAGGGTTTGTAGCAATTCAGAACTTTGAGGGTTTGTCGAAATTCAGATATTTAAGGGTTTGTCGAAATTCATTTTTAGGGTTTGTCGCAATTCATTTCTAGGGTTTGTCGCAATCCTGTTTTCTAGGGTTTTTCGGAATTGGATTTGTACCAGTTAACGGAATTCAACTTGAACTTGGTTACTTCGAGATCAAACAAGAACTCAGTATTCCCGTGCTTGTATAAGTGTGTGGAATACTTCAACAAAGGAAATATCTTCTAATTTGTACGAATTAGATAGATTTTATCAGAATCGCAAATTCATCGAAATTGCACATTTATGTCGAAATTGACATTTCAGCGAAATTGTATCATTTTGTCGAAATTGAAATTTCATCGAAATTGTGATTTTGTCGAAATTGTGATTTTGTGATTTTGTCAGAATTGTGATCTTGTGATTTTGTCGGAACTGTGATTTTGTCGAAATTGTATAATTTCCAAGTTTCATTGAAATTTCCCTAGTCCATCGAAATTGCATGCAATCTATCGGAATTCATCAAAACCCATCGGAATTTGGCACCATTCATCGGAATTAAACAACGTTTATCTGAATTCAACATAATCCATCGGAATTGACTTCTGTTTGATTTTTAAAGACTAAACTTCAAACGATCATAAGCTTAAGACCATAATTTCACTATAACAACTGAATTTAACCTTCACCAAACACAACTCCTATATCGTTGCACCGATCCAAGATCAACTTTATCATACAGAACCTCATAAATGGCAACTCAGCAAGACATTCATGCAGCCGGTGCAGAAAACCGTCCTCTCATTCTTGAAAATGGTGGATATCTTCCATGGACAAGCCATATGCTTCGTTACATCAAAACCAAGCCTGATGGTAAACTCCTGCTCCAATATATTAAGAATGGACCCTTCAAGCATCGACAAATTCAAGACCCTGGAGAGCCAAATCAACACCTCCTATTCCACCGTTCGTTCATGAACAATCAGAAGATGAATGTTGATATAAATAATGCCTAAAAACATTATTCATACTTATTCATATCTCTATGTTTTGATAATCACAAAATGTAAACTCATTAAACATAAACTTATCAAATAAACAAGTATTTAGTTGTAAATATTCATTTCTACAACTTAATCACTTAAGGTATGAATAAACAAGTGCTTAATGCATTATATGATCAAAGGAACATTTTCTTAATCTCTAAACTCTTTATAAAATGTCAAAAACATTTTATATATTTTTGAAAAACATTTTTGGTATTAAATAAATATGTTTAATCTATTATAAAAATATGAATTCAAATTTTCAACCAAAAATGGCAAAAATGTTTCAGAAAAATCTTCCCACAAAAAGACAAAACTGGGCAACGGTCTTGAGGGGCGGCCCCCTTAATTTTAAGGGGACCGCCCCCTATTTAAGGGGGCCGGCACGCTCCTCCAGCTGTCCAGTTTTTGCCTATAAATACTGGCTTTCCCCTGGACTTTTTCTCACCTTTTGCACCCCAAACCTTCTGTTCTAAATCTCCTCTTATCCTCTCTAAAATCTTTGATCATATAATTCTTAAGTATTGGTTTCCAAGTGATCCAAGCTTCTACCATCCAAGTGCAAAAGAAGAATACTTCTATCAATCATGACTAGAAGTATTACAACTTAGTATCATGTTGTTACTTAAGTTGTTTGTTAAGTATACCTTGTAAATCATTCATTCTTTTGTGTAAAGTGTGTATATAAGGTGTAAACATAAGTGACTAGATATGTATAGTGTGTGAGTAGTGAAGAAGGTGTATAAGTAGTTGTGGTGTAAAGAAGTCATGTAGAAGTTGTAAAGCCATGGTGTAGAAGTTGTAAAGCCGTGGTGTAGAAGTTGTGAAGCCGTGGTGTAGATGTCGTGAGGCCGTTGCTTAGAAGTTGTGAAGTCGTCATGTAGAAGTCGTGAAGCCATAGCTTAGAAGTTGTGAAGTCGTGGTGTAGAAGTCATGAAGCCGTAGCTTAGAAGTTGTGAAGTCGTCATGTAGATGTCGTGAAACCGTAGCTTAGAAGTTGTGAAGTCGTCATGTAGAAGTCGTGAAGCCGTAGCTTAGAAGTTGTGAAGTCGTCATGTAGAAGTCATGAAACCGTAACTTAGAAGTTGTGAAGTCGTCGTGTAGAAGTCGTGAAGCCGTTGTGTTGAAGTCGTGAAGCCGTCGTGAAGAAGTCGTGAATAAGTCGTGAACTAGTTGTGTAGAAGTTGTGAGATTGGTTCTAGCTACGATTAGAACCCGACATCTAGCTTTGTGTCGTTAAGCCGGTGTAAGCTAAAGTTGTGTAAGGTTTTCTCCGCCATAAGGGAGCTTGTTAAAGTAGTGAAGAAAACTCTCGAGCAAGGTGTGCTCGGGGAGTGGAGTAGGGCAAGGAAGGTGTCCTTGTAGCCGAACCACTATAAATCCCTCGTGTCTCGGTTTGATCTTTCCATCTCTTACTTATTTCTTTATATCGTCATTACTTTCATACATGTAGGCATATATAACTGTTGGTATTAATTAGAAGTTGATTTCGCATAAAGATCAATTTAAAACTCCATTCATAAAAAGAAAACTTTTATAACAAATATAAAAGGATACACATATAATTAATAATATTGTTCAAGTATCATTTTTCATATAAACTCAAATCTAAGGTTTTAAAAGGAAACAAAGTTTTCATAATAAAGTTAAAAATACGTAAAACTATTCAACCCCCCCCCCCTTCTAGTTTTCCACAATGAATACATAGAAGAAGATAGGAAGCAGATCGCAGCTGATGATATGGCAATGCACTTAATCTAACTAGGATTACCACGAGAGATCTTTGCTTCTGTCGACAGTTGTGAAACTTCCTATGACATGTGGGAACGAGTTAAAAGACTTTGTCATGGAAAAGAAATTGGGCAACAAGATGTTGAAAACAAGCTACTAACTGAATGGGAGAAGTTTACATCTACTCCACGAGAATCCTTTGAATCATACTATACCAGGTTTTGCACTCTAATGAATGAGCTAATCAGAAACAAGTTGGCACCAAGACAAATCGTGAGCAACATTAAATTCATCAACAATCTCCAAGAAGAATGGGGATGATATGTCACTATTGTCAACCAACCCAAGGATCTACACCAGGTGAACTATGATCAGCTTTATGATTTTCTGAAGCAAAACCAGGCTGAGGCTAATGAAGTCAGGAAAGAGAGATTAGCAAAGAGTCACGATCCTCTTGCATTAATTACTCAAACACCAACACCTGTACCAGTGAATACACAACCATCATCATCTTCCACTCACAACTTCATGCAACAACAATATGTTCCACAACAAACTGCTGTAATACCACAACAAAATGTTATTCCACAACAACAATATCCACAATTCCAAGAACCAGAGTTCACTGACAATGATGAGTCTACTGCTGCTTTGACACAAGCATTTGCTTATTTGACAAAGGTATTCCAAGGATGTTATTCCACACCAACTAACAACAACCAAAGGATTTCATTGAACACTCACAACAGGCAGATTGCACAGCCGAGTTTTAATATGGGTCAACAAGGACAGATGGTTGGGGTTATTGGGAATCAGTAAGGATGTGCTACGAGATTTCAGATTGGTAATCAAGGGCAGTATGCAGGAAATCAGATGGGTCAGTATGCAGGGAATCAGGTGGGTCAATTTGTTGGAAATCAGAGGGGTCAGAATGTTGGGAATCAGACAGTGGGTAATCAGATTGGGAATGTTGCTGCTCCAGTTGCTGGGAATTTTAGAAATATGAATCAGGGAAATCCAGTAAAGTGTTTCAACTGTCAGGGTGTCGGTCATATGGCAAGGAATTGTCCCACCAAGCCAAAAAAGAAAGATCCAGCTTATCTGTAGTGTAACACCCCGACCTGAGAAGGGCAAAGATGTCACAATGCTATGGTTTCACATCAGAACAAGTAATAATAAAACAGCGGAAGTCTTAACATTAAAACAAAAGATAATAAGCCAACAAGACTTATATCAAGTTCAACAAGACAATGAAAAGAAATAAATGAAGTACTAAACAAATCAATTCTCAAATGGTAGAACTAAGGTACTAAGGTCCATGTTCACTCAAAGTTGCTCTCATCTCAAATGGTAGAACTAAGGTACTAAGGTCCATGTTCACTCAAATAAATGAATACCGACGGGTGGAGCGGCGGGAGGAGCAGTTGGTGGAGCATCACCACCACCACCAGAAGAACTTGCCCCATTTCTGATGTTATTGGTGACTTGGGTCACCAACTCAGGAATAGCAGCAGCCATAACAGCAGCTATCATGGCCTGGAAATCAGGGCCATCATTCCCATCAGTGTACTGGGTAAATCGCGTGTTCACCATCTGAATGATTGTCAAAACGATTAGTAAGAGCAAAGGGAAAATGACAGAGCAGGACAGGAAAAGAGAGTGCGCGAAAGAAAACCTAATGTCTACCCAATCCTCACAGGTCAATGGCCTAAGCCTAAGGGTTTTCGGGAAACCTAAGGGTCCAAACCTGTCTCTGATACCATAAATTGTAACACCCCGACCCGAGAAGGGCAAAGATGTCACAATGCTATGGTTTCACATCAGAACAAGTAATAATAAAATAGCGGAAGTCTTAACATTAAACCAAAAGATAATAAGCCAACAAGACTTATATCAAGTTCAACAAGACAATGAAAAGAAATAAATGAAGTACTAAACAAATCAATTCTCAAATGGTAGAACTAAGGTACTAAGGTCCATGTTCACTCAAAGTTGCTCTCATCCCAAAGCAAAACCCAGCTTCCTAGCTTAAATACCTGCCGCAGGAAAAGAAAATGCGGCTGAGCTACGAGAGCTCAGTGAACAGATATAACGATAACAAGCAGCAATAAAGGTTTACGAAATGTAAATGTAAAACGGTTATCAAGAGTAAAGGTATAGGAAACAGTTAAAGGAATAATGTACAATTGGAAAAAGATAAGGTAAACGAAAAGATAAACATATACAGCAATCCTCTACGAGCCCAGAACATATCATATCAATCAAGTAAACAAGTATACATGTATACGGAGGGGTGTCCTCGGTATGACAAGTATAATATGAGGGGATACCTCCAAGGGTTGGAGTCGCGTGCTCCCAAGAGTGAATGACGTGTATCGCACACACCCATCATATCACTAAGCAATACAAGTAAATCAAGTCATGTACAATACTAATATAGGATGCATCCATGCGCCCCTGTAGGCTGCCACAATGTCTTCATCTACGCGCAAGTCAAGTATCAAGTCATGGCAGGGACGGGATAGGTAATCACTTTCCTACCCAAAAGTCAAGCCATTGGTGCAACAATGACAAGGACATGAAACCCTCATGCCTAGTATGGCTCGTAGTCTCAAACTGTGGTCAAGGTCAAGGTCAAGTATCAAGTGTACAAGTCAAGTTCAAGTTTCGAGTTCGTGTTTACATATCAATGGGTTCAATTCACTTTAGCTCAAGTAGGTCATATCCATAAGTAGGTCAAAGTTCAATCTAAACGATCATCTGAAAGAAATCTTTTTAAAATAGTTCCCATAAAATAATCTTTTAAACTGGTTCTCATAAATATAGTCTTTAAAATAGTTTTCAATAAGCTAGTTTTAAAATGGTATTCTTAAAACATTTTCATAATTAAATACAAGGTTTTCTCATTTAATTTCAACATCAAGCATATTAGGGTTCAAGTCAAGGTTTTATGGCAAGGTTCAAATCAAGGTTCATAGTGGTTCAAGGCAAAGATCAAGGCAAAGGTTCGAAACAAAGATTCAAGTCTAAGGTTCACAAACAAGGGTACATAGCAATGGTTTGGGGAATCCTAAACGAATCGAAACAAGAGATCAAGAGAAACGAAGGCTCCTTACAAGAAGGGCAGAATATCTGTACCTTATTAGCAAGCAAGAACAAAGACAAAAGGCTAAAAAAGATCGAGTTACTCCTTCTTCACACCTAGAGGAGTAGAGGACAAAATTACAAGGGTTTCAGTTATCTTTCCATCTCAAGTAAGTTTCTATTTTTAGAAAGTTTTATGTATCAATTCTTGTTAAGTCATTAATTAATACTATTATGAAAATAGGGTACATTTTAGCAAGTTAAGATAGTTCAAGGTTCATTTTGTCAAGTTTCCATAACTTAGGGTTTTAAAAGTAAACATATCAAAATTAAGGGTTTTAAATGAAATATCACAAGTTACTAATTTAAATACCTCTTTTAAATCAGAATTACATCTTTAGTCCTTTAAGTTTCATTATTTACACTTTACACCCTTATAGTTATTAAAGTTTACAAAGTAGACCTTATAGTTACTTAATTTACAATCTAACCCTCACCAATATTCATAATTACATCACAAGCCCTTAAAATTACTAAATTACAGAATATACCCTTACACTATCATATGGTACGAATTACACCTCCATGTTTCTCATATTTACATAATTAATCCCTTTAATTTACAAATATTACAATTTACATCCTTACTTTATTTTAATTACACCTTGATCCAATAAATACCCAAAATTACATATTACCTCCCTACTGATATTATTTACACCAAACAATCATAAGTTTCCTGAATTTACACTTTTAGTCCTTCTAATTTATAAATTTCTAATTCGAACCATTAATTTACCAATAAATCATTATCTTGCATATTTTACACATAAGGACCTCATCTTATAATTTTTATACATTTATACTGATCTAATTAACATTATAAAAATAACCTTTAAGTTCCAAAGTTGGCAAAACAAGTCCTTGTTATTTATTTTACAAATCGTATATACTTTTGTAATAGCAATTACAAACCCTAGCTCATATAATCATCAAATAATCATTACCAATCATTAATATGCCTTAAATGACCAGATCTATACATACAAACCCTAACCCTAAATCGCTACTAGGGTTTTCTATATTTTCTTTCTTTTTCATTAAAATCCGATTACACAAACAATTCAAGAACACATGAATTAAGCTTCCACAAATCAAATAACTATTTTTCGAGACTTATATGATCATCATAGAACATGTAAAAATTATGAAAACAACCCAGAAAAATCGTATACTAATATTTGGGAATTAAGTGTGTTTTAGCTATTTAAAATTCGTATGACCATTCAAGTTTGCATGATCCATGTTATATATTTTATTTAGGACTTATATGATCTTAATAACATAATAAAAATACTTCATGAAGAATCGAACGTGTGAAAGGGATATATAAAATTATACCTTCTCGAATGCAAAGTTCGACAAATCAAAAATCCTAGCGATTGAATGAATGAACCCACGACCTTCTAACCAATTTTTCTAGCTTCCTTAGATGTCAAGCAATGCCAGAAAATAACCCACGAATTTTTCCAAGTCGAATTGTAGCAGATCGAATTTTGTTTAGAGTTTCTAAGGTTTTAGGGTTTTCGGAAATTATATATATATAGGGAATAATTTATAAACCGACTCAAATACTGATTTTTGGCAAGGATTTCGGTCCAAGACTTATCAAATACTGAATATAATAATTTCCTAATTTTATTGGTGATTATCTTGTATTTTATTTAATTTAAATTGAATTAATAATAATAATAATAATACACGAAATAATATCAACCGGCCATAATAATTATTTGCATATTTTTGTACTTTTTAAAATGTTGAAATGTAGTCACAAAAATTATTTGGATTCATATCTAGTTCATTCCCGATGGTTTGGGATTTATTTGGTGATTTATAAGCTTTTAAATAAATTTTTAAATTTGTAAGGGCATTTTGGTCATTTTGCATGTTTTCAAATTTCAGGTATTACAACTTCTTCCCCTCTAACAAAAAATTTCGTCCTCGAAATTTGCAAGAAAACGGAAAGGAAAAATAGAACGGAAACGAAACAATCACATACCAGACGCCTTGCCTGCCTGGTCACGAGAAAGCATGAAAACACGACCGGAACTAGAAGTAGGAGGAGGAGGGTCAAGATATTTTCCAAGTGCCGATGGATTCTTAGGGCAATCCTTCACCATATGTCCAGTGGATCCACATCCATAGCAAGCACCCGAAGCCTTACGACAAACTCCCGAATGATACTTTCCACAATAAGCACAACTAACTGGAGTAGGTAGGTTCTCAGCTGATCCCTTCTGAGTACTTGATCCAGACACCCGATTCTGCTGGTAGTCCTTGGAAGACTGATCCTTCCACTTCCTCTGACTGTCGCTGCGCCCGTGACGATCACCACCCTGATTAGAATTTAACTTCGAATCCCGACCTTTCTGATCATAACTACGATCCATCTGATCTCGTGATTCAAGACTCTTATTAGACCGCCTTTGCTGCTCATAGCCTTGGTCCAGGCGACCTTGCTCCTTAGAGTTCACCCGATTTCCATCTCTATCCCGTTTATTAGAACCCTCGTCCGCATGTAACAACTCAATGTTGCGGGCAGCATCCGCAACAGCAGCCACATCCTCGTGTTCAAAGTTCACGATATGGTCTAATACCCACCTCTTCAATGCCCACTTGAAATGATGAGCCTGACGATGAGCATCCCCAGTAACCTCCGGCCCAACAAAGCTGGCCAAGCGCAAGAATCGCTGCATAAACTCACCAGAAGACTCACGATCCCCTTGACGAATCATCGCATAATCTCTCTCGTATCTCTGCTGCTCCGATAATGGAATATACTGCCTATAGAACACCTCAATGAAGTCCGCCCAAGAACAGGTCTCTGCATAATTATCTCCCTTTGCTTGAACAAGAGTAGTCCACCAATTAAGAGCGTCACCTTCCAGCTTGAATGTGGCCAAACGAGTTTTAAACTCGTCAGCACATCCGAGAACCCTAAACAACTTCTCGACGTGGGTAATCCAGTCCTCTGCCTCATGGGGAGTAGCAGCGGACTTGAAAGAGAGAGGCTTAAGCTTGTTGAACCTCTCAATCCATACATGAATACCGACGGGTGGAGCGGCGGGAGGAGCAGTTGGTGGAGCATCACCACCACCACCAGAAGAACTTGCCCCATTTCTGATGTTATTGGTGACTTGGGTCACCAACTCAGGAATAGCAGCAGCCATAGCAGCAGCTATCATGGCCTGGAAATCAGGGCCATCATTCCCATCAGTGTACTGGGTAAATCGCGTGTTCACCATCTGAATGATTGTCAAAACGATTAGTAAGAGCAAAGGGAAAATGACAGAGCAGGACAGGAAAAGAGAGTGCGCGAAAGAAAACCTAATGTCTACCCAATCCTCACAGGTCAATGGCCTAAGCCTAAGGGTTTTCGGGAAACCTAAGGGTCCAAACCTGTCTCTGATACCATAAATTGTAACACCCCGACCCGAGAAGGGAAAAGATGTCACAATGCTACGGTTTCACATCAGAACAAGTAATAATAAAACAGCGGAAGTCTTAACATTAAACCAAAAGATAATAAGCCAACAAGACTTATATCAAGTTCAACAGGACAATGAAAAGAAATAAATGAAGTACTAAACAAATCAATTCTCAAATGGTAGAACTAAGGTGCTAAGGTCCATGTTCACTCAAAGTTTCTCTCATCCCAAAGCAAAACCCAGCTTCCTAGCTTAAATACCTGCCGCAGGAAAAGAAATTGCGGCTGAGCTACGAGAGCTCAGTGAACAGATATAACGATAACAAGCAGCAATAAAGGTTTACGAAATGTAAATGTAAAACGGTTATCAAGAGTAAAGGTATAGGAAACAGTTAAAGGAATAATGTACAATTGGAAAAAGATAAGGTAAACGAAAAGATAAACAGATACAGCAATCCTCTACGAGCCCAGAACATATCATATCAATCAAGTAAACAAGTATACATGTATACGGAGGGGTGTCCTCGGTATGACAAGTATAATATGAGGGGATACCTCCAAGGGATGGAGTCGCGTGCTCCCAAGAGTGAATGACGTGTATCGCACACACCCATCATATCACTAAGCAATACAAGTAAATCAAGTCATGTACAATACTAATCTAGGATGCATCCATGCGCCCCTGTAGGCTGCCACAATGTCTTCGTCTACGCGCAAGTCAAGTATCAAGTCATGGCAGGGACGGGATAGGTAATCACTTTCCTACCCAAAAGTCAAGCCATTGGTGCAACAATGACAAGGACATGAAACCCTCATGCCTAGTATGGCTCGTAGTCTCAAACTGTGGTCAAGGTCAAGGTCAAGTATCAAGTGTACAAGTCAAGTTCAAGTTTCGAGTTCGTGTTTACATATCAATGGGTTCAATTCACTTTAGCTCAAGTAGGTCATATCCATAAGTAGGTCAAAGTTCAATCTAAACGATCATCTGAAAGAAATCTTTTTAAAATAGTTCCCATAAAATAATCTTTTAAACTGGTTCTCATAAATATAGTCTTTAAAATAGTTTTCAATAAGCTAGTTTTAAAATGGTCTTCTTAAAACATTTTCATAATTAAATAGAAGGTTTTCTCATTCAATTTCAACATCAAGCATATTAGGGTTCAAGTCAAGGTTTTATGGCAAGGTTCAAATCAAGGTTCATAGTGGTTCAAGGCAAAGATCAAGGCAAAGGTTCGAAACAAAGATTCAAGTCTAAGGTTCACAAACAAGGGTACATAGCAATGGTTTGGGGAATCCTAAACGAATCGAAACAAGAGATCAAGAGAAACGAAGGCTCCTTACAAGAAGGGCAGAATATCTGTACCTTATTAGCAAGCAAGAACAAAGACAAAAGGCTAAAAAAGATCGAGTTACTCCTTCTTCACACCTAGAGGAGTAGAGGACAAAATTACAAGGGTTTCAGTTATCTTTCCATCTCAAGTAAGTTTCCATTTTTAGAAAGTTTTAAGTATCAATTCTTGTTAAGTCATTAATTAATACTATTATGAAAATAGGGTACATTTTAGCAAGTTAAGATAGTTCAAGGTTCATTTTGTCAAGTTTCCATAACTTAGGGTTTTAAAAGTAAACATATCAAAATTAAGGGTTTTAAATGAAATATCACAAGTTACTAATTTAAATACCTCTTTTAAATCAGAATTACATCTTTAGTCCTTTAAGTTTCATTATTTACACTTTACACCCTTATAGTTATTAAAGTTTACAAGTAGACCTTATAGTTACTTAATTTACAATCTAACCCTCACCAATATTCATAATTACATCACAAGCCCTTAAAATTACTAAATTACAGAATATACCCTTACACTATCATATGGTACGAATTACACCTCCATGTTTCTCATATTTACATAATTAATCCCTTTAATTTACAAATATTACAATTTACATCCTTACTTTATTTTAATTACACCTTGATCCCATAAATACCCAAAATTACATATTACCTCCCTACTGATATTATTTACACCAAACAATCATAAGTTTCCTGAATTTACACTTTTAGTCCTTCTAATTTATAAATTTCTAATTCGAACCATTAATTTACCAATAAATCATTATCTTGCATATTTTACACATAAGGACCTCATCTTATAATTTTTATACATTTATACTGATCTAATTAACATTATAAAAATAACCTTTAAGTTCCAAAGTTGGCAAAACAAGTCCTTGTTATTTATTTTACAAATCGTATATACTTTTGTAATAGCAATTACAAACCCTAGCTCATATAATCATCAAATAATCATTACCAATCATTAATATGCCTTAAATGACCAGATCTATACATACAAACCCTAACCCTAAATCGCTACTAGGGTTTTCTATATTTTCTTTCTTTTTCATTAAAATCCGATTACACAAACAATTCAAGAACACATGAATTAAGCTTCCACAAATCAAATAACTATTTTTTGAGACTTATATGATCATCATAGAACATGTAAAAATTATGAAAACAACCCAGAAAAATCGTATACTAATATTTGGGAATTAAGTGTGTTTTAGCTATTTAAAATTCGTATGACCATTCAAGTTTGCATGATCCATGTTATATATTTTATTTAGGACTTATATGATCTTAATAACATAATAAAAATACTTCATGAAGAATCGAACGTGTGAAAGGGATATATAAAATTATACCTTCTCGAATGCAAAGTTCGACAAATCAAAAATCCTAGCGATTGAATGAATGAACCCACGACCTTCTAACCAATTTTTCTAGCTTCCTTAGATGTCAAGCAATGCCAGAAAATAACCCACGAATTTTTCCAAGTCGAATTGTAGCAGATCGAATTTTGTTTAGAGTTTCTAAGGTTTTAGGGTTTTCGGAAATTATATATATATAGGGAATAATTTATAAACCGACTCAAATACTGATTTTTGGCAAGGATTTCGGTCCAAGACTTATCAAATACTGAATATAATAATTTCCTAATTTTATTGGTGATTATCTTGTATTTTATTTAATTTAAATTGAATTAATAATAATAATAATAATACACGAAATAATATCAACCGGCCATAACAATTATTTGCATATTTTTGTACTTTTTAAAATGTTGAAATGTAGTCACAAAAATTATTTGGATTCATATCTAGTTCATTCCCGATGGTTTGGGATTTATTTGGTGATTTATAAGCTTTTAAATAAATTTTTAAATTTGTAAGGGCATTTTGGTCATTTTGCATGTTTTCAAATTTCAGGTATTACATGTAGAACGCATTACTGTTGGCACAAAAGGAAACAACATGGTTTCAGTTGAATGCTGAAGAAAATGGTTTTATGGCTCTCATGGATGATATGGAAGACATTGAAGATATCGATGCAAACTGCATATTCATGGAAAATCTTCGTGAGGCTAAGTATGATACGGATTCTGACACACCTCCTGTTTATGACACCAATGCATTCTATGAGGTACCATCATTCACTACATGCCACAATAATGAAATATTTGATATGTCTTCTCATGAGAAACAGCATCCTGAGACTTCAGCACCTAATTATGATACATACCTGGACAAGCCAAGTAGTAGCAATATTGATTTGGCAACTCCAGATATGAATCCTAATCGAGGCTTAGAGTCACAGCATAATGAGAATGATGAGGAAACACGTGCTCTCTTTGAATCATTATTGAACACCTGTAGTAATGAAATTGAGAAAGTAAAAAAGGTCAATCGCGATGTTAAGGCCGCGAATGAGAAAATGACCGCTGAGCTTGAGAAGTATAAGGAAAACGAAAAGGCTTTTGAATTTCATAAAAAACGACAGTTAAAATTAGAAACTGGTTATCAAAACTCCGTTTTAAGAGAAAAACAATTGCAAATCAAGTTTGACATACTTCATGTTAATTTAAACATGAAAATAAAATCCTTAAACGCGGAAATTTCTGATTTGAAAAATCAACTTTCTAAACAAAAATCAACTTGTTCTGATCTTTAAAAAGAAAATAAACAGTTGAAAGCAGATTTTTCAAAACGAGAAAATGATCTTCTTGATGAAATCATTGAGAAACAAGAAACAATCAAAAAGTTGGAAGATTTGCTTGTGAAAACGGGTCATTCTGCTCAAACAATTCATATGCTAATTAAAGATCCAAACCCGCTTTTGCACACAATGAAGAAAATGGCTATCGGTTGTGAAAACCCTTATACTCTCAAGAAAGTTCAAAAAGATCAGAATGTTTTGTACAATGGTAATGTGATATATGCTAAACATGATCCTCCCACTGTTCGGGATTCGGATGAAACAATTGAGCTTGCTGAAGAGAGTCGAATCAAAATGAAACAAAAGAACCCAAAAATAAAACCAATTGATTATAAAAAACTTAACATACTTTCTGGAGTAAATTTTGTTCAACAAAAACAAACACCAAGGGTTTCCAAAAAACCAGTTGTTACGACAAAACAAAAAGTTGTTTCTAAAAATCTTTCAAACTTGGAACAAATGTCCTCAAACAATCCTTTTAACACAAGTGCTGCTAGAGGATATTTAGATGATCTTGTAAAGAGAATTGAAACACTTCAAAGTATTGCTGCATCCAAAACAAATATCAGTATCAACAACTGGCATTCAAATTTTCATTCAGAAAAGAAAAAGGTATTTGAAACAGAAATAACTACTCCACTAAATGCAATTCATGCGAGATTAATTCATTTTGAACAAGCATTTTTGAAAGAAACAGCCGAATTTGTCAAGGATCACAAATCCCTTGTGAAGGAAGCTAATGAAAATATTGAAAACATCAAAGTTTTGGAAAACCTAAATGATTCTCTCTTCGAATTAGCTCTGTCGACCAATATTATGTCCATCATTTTACAAACATATTCTGTTGAAGACGATGAAAGACTGCGAGCTGAGACTTCTGCAATTGTGTTAAAATATGAAAATGCTTTTGTTAAACTTGAAAAAGAAAATGTATCATATTTTAAACAACTTGATCGAAAAATCGAGGAATGCAAGTATGACAAATTGTCGTATGAGCGTGCCTACAAGGACATGAAAGAGCAAAATGATCTTTTGAGGTCTCAGCTGGAAAGTCAAAAAGGGAAGGGTGTGGAAACTAAATTTGCAAAACCATCAACTTTGGATAAACCAAAAATGTCAATTTCTAAATTAATTCCAAAAGTTGATGTGAAAAATGATTTGACAAAACCAGTCACTCCAACACCCTTGCCCAAGTCAAATGAAAAAGTAAATATTGTTGATAAAGAACAAGCGGTTGTCGAAACATCAAATGTAATAGCACCTGGTCTTTATAGGATTAGTCCCACTATGCTGTCTGCCTCAACATCTCAAACATATAGGGCAATAGACAAGAGCGTTACAGATAATCCAAAAAAGACTAGGAATGCTAAAACAACTTCTAAGGACAACAATATAAATCCTAATGTGTGTGTCTTACCTTCTACAGGATTAGAAAGCACCTCTAAGAGCAGCAGACTACAGCCTAGGAGCAATACAAGGAACAATAGAGTCTCGCCTGTCTCTATGAGTAGATGCCAGAATAAAGTTGAAGAAGTAGAAGAACACCCTAGGAATTTATCTCTTTCTAATAAGAAACATATGTCATCGGAATGTAATGTTAAAAGTACTGTTTCTAGTGCATGTAATGACTCTATTTGTTTAATGTCCAAGAAATCTTTATCTAATGATGTTTGTGATGATTATGTTTCTAAGAATGTGAATGCTATGATTGAACTGAAGGATGTTCCTCAAGGAACTAGTGCTCGATCTAGATATATACAAAGACTAATTGCAGGATGTAGATCAACCACTAGTAGTCATATACCTAGGAAATGTCTTAAGTATTGTTTATGGAAACCAACGGGTAGAGAATTCATACTTGAGAATGGAAAATTGAAAGCGTTTCAAATCGAACCTGTAGAAACCTTCTATGAGTGTGATTCGGACTTTACCTCTAACCCCATGGAACCAAATGTTAAACGGTTTACAAATACAAAATCTTCTATTCTTCGCAGGTTATCGAAATATGTCTTTGGATCGTCGACTCGGGTTGCTCTAAGCACATGACCGGGAATCTAAAGCTGATGATCAATTTCGTCGGGAAATTCATGGGAACTGTACGCTTTGGAAATGATCATATAGCAGCTATTCTGGGTTATGGAGATCTTCAATTTGGGAATTACTTAATCACTCGAGTTTACTACGTCGAAGGGTTGGGACACAACTTGTTTTCAGTCGGACAGTTTTGTGATGCAGATTTAGAGGTTGCATTTAGGAGAAACACATGCTTTGTTAGAAATTTGGTTGGCGATGATCTCTTAACTAGGAATCGTGGAACCAACCTATATGCTATCGACATCAACCAAATGGCCTCTTCATCGCCAATTTGTCTTATGACAAGAGCATGCAAAACAAAGTCCTGGCTGTGGTATAGAAGATTATCCCATCTAAATTTCGACACAATTAACAAGTTAGCCAAAGACAACATCGTCAACGGTATTCCTACGTTCAAATACACCAAGGATCACTTATGTCCATCATGCGAACAAGGTAAAAGCAAAAGAGCATCATATAAACCTAAAACCGTACCCAGTTCGTAAGCAAAGTTACATATGTTGCACATGGACTTATGTGGCCCAATGAGAGTTGAAAGCATAAATGAGAAGAAGTATATTCTTTTTATCGTCGATGACTATTCAAGATATACATGGGTAAAGTTTCTAAGGTCAAAAGACGAAGCATCGTGAATCATCATCAGCTTTCTGAAGCGTATTCAAGTCCTATTTCAAGCTCCAGTTAGGATTGTAAGAACATACAATGGCACAGAATTCACAAATCAGGAGTTAAGAACTTATTTTGAAGATGCTGGAATCACACATCAGACATCAGTTGTTAGAACTCCACAGCAGAATGGGGTAGTTGAAAGAAGAAATTGAACTCATGTGGAAGCTGCTCGCACAATGCTGATTTATTCTAGTGCACCATTTTTCTTATGGGCTGATGTTGTTGCCACTGCTTGTTTCACTCAGAACGGTTCCCTAATCCGTGTTTGACACTTCACGTGTTTGACAACAGAAAACCTGATATCTCTTACCTTCACGTGTTTGACACTTTGTGCTATCCAACGAACGACAGAGAAGATCTAGGGAAGCTGAAAGCTAAGGGTGATATTGGAATCTTCATTGGTTACTCAGAAAACTCGAGGGCATTCAGGTTTATAATAGAAGGACAAAAAGGATAATGGAAACGATGAATGTGAAGTTTGACGATATTTCACAAATGGCTTCTGAGAGACTCGCTCTAGAACCCGCGGTTAACCCGATGGCTTCTAATCAAAACAGATTAGGACCCGCACCAAACCAGCAGACTTCTGGGCACATTAGTTCAGGACTCGTACCTCAAGGAGCTTAATCAACAAACACTGAAACACCTTCAGAACAAGAACTAGAAAATTTATTCGAGTTTATGTTTGATGAATACTATGGTGGAACTTCGACAAATGCATCACAAGAACATTCCGTTGCACCCGCTCAACACCATCAACCACCACCACCACCACAAGATGCATCCACAACAATCGAAGCTGACGCCAACTCCTTCAAACTCATCTACATCTACTCCAGAAACTCCGAGTCTAGAAATTATTCTACCAAGAGTTGATGTGCAAAATCAAAACACACCATTTCAAGATGAATCAACACATAATCAAAACGATGCTGCGTTAGAAGAAGAAATATTCGAAAACCCGTTTGCAACGGACTCTGTTGAATCATCTTCAAGGTTACAAGAACCATCTAATACGCATACGTTAAACCCAAGGTACCCTTCTACACTCAAGTGGACTAAATACCATCCAATAGAACAAGTTATTGGTGAACCTTAAAGGCCAGTTCAGATGAGAAGACAGCTCGCCACCGACCCCGATATGTGCATCTACATATGCTCAGTAAGCCTGAAAGAACCAAAGAACATTCAGGAGGCGATGGCAGACAATGCGTGGATAGAAGCGATGCAGGAAGAGCTTCTTCAATACTAGTTACATGATACATGGGAATTAGTTCCAAGACCAATTGACAAACTTGTCATTGATCTCAAATGGTTACGGTAGAACAAAAAGGATGAAGAAATGACTGTCATTCGCAACAAAGCTCGTCTAGTGGCTAAAGGATTCAGACAGGAAGAAGGGATAGATTTCAAAGAATCATTCACGCCAGTAGCAAGACTTGAGGCAGTCAGGATATTCTTAGCCTATGCAGCTCTCAAAAACATCACTGTCTATCAGATGGACATCAAGACAGCATTCTTGAATGGAACTCTGAAAGAAGAAGTGTATGTGAGTCAGCCAGAAGGATTCGTTGACAAAGAACATCCAGACTACGTTTACAAGCTAAAGAAAGCCATCTATGGTTTAAAACAAGCTCCAAGAGCGTGGTATGACGAACTATCATCTTTCCTGATCCAAAACAATTTCACCAAAGGAACTGTTGATTCTACCTTGTTTACAAGAAAATACAAAGATGACATTTTGATTGTTCAGATTTATGTGGACGACATTATCTTTGGGTCCACTAATCCAAAACATTCAAAACGTTTTGAAAATCTCATGAAAAGCAAATTCAAAATGTCCATGATGGGGGAACTTAAATTCTTTCTTTGTTTACAAATACACCAATCCCCTCGTGGTATTTTTATTAATCAAGCTAAATATACAATTGAGATTTTGAAAAAACATGGTATGGAAAATTGTGACTCTGTTGGTACACAAATGGTCACTTCACCAAAAATAGGTGCTGATTTATTTGGGAAACCCATCGATCCGAAGAAATATCGGAGCATGATTGGTTCTCTCATGTACCTTACTGCTAGTCGACCCGACATTCATTTTGATGTTTGCTTATTAGCACGGTTTCAGGCAAGGCCTACCGAACTTCACCTCCAAGAGGTCAAACGGATCTTTCGGTACCTACGAAGAACCATTAACATGGGACTTTGGTATCCGAAGGATTCCGAGTTTACACTAATAGCATTTTCAGATGTCGACCATGCAGGTTGCCAAGTTACAGCAAAAAGTACATCAGGTGGAGCACAATTTTTGGGTGAAAAGCTAGTTGGCTGGTCATCAAGGAAACAAGATTATACTGCATTATCAACAGCAGAATCCGAGTATGTGTCTCTATCTGCGTGTTGTGCCCAAGTTATATGGATGAGGACACAACTCACAGATTATCGCTTTACTTTCGACAGAATACCTTTGTATTGTAACTCGAAAAGCGCCATAGCAATCTCGTGCAATCCAGTACAACACTCGAAGACCAAGCATATTAGAGTTCGCTATCACTTCATCAAAGAGCACGTAGAAGACATATTGCCAACTCGCCAATCTATTTACTAAAGCCCTTCCAAAAGAAAGGTTTGACGATTTAGTTTGACGAATTGGCATGCGAAGCCTAACTCTTGAGGAACTAGAACGTCTTCTCGAATCTTCTTGAAAATATTTTCAAAATAGCTTCGCTGTAAATATTTTTGAAAAACAAAATACAAAATTTGAAAAATCTACAAAAACAAAAAAAGAATAGAAAATTTTCAAAAATACAAAAACAATATAAAATCAAAAAATACAAAAATATTCTTCTCACGACATGTCTCTCGTATAATCGATATTTTGTACGTATCTAGAAATGTCATTCAACAATGATACGGACATTTACAGATGCTTGAGCGAGAGTTCTATAAAATATTTTCTAAAACATGTCGTTTCTCAAAATTTCTTCACTATGGCTTTCGTATACTTCAGTACGAAACCCGGACTTAAATGATGACTTCTGATTATTTAAGATCAGGACTCGTAGTTTCAAAGTCAAAATAAAGAATCCTTGAGCACATGATCAAGATTTTTCAAAATCTTTCAAATTATTTTGTGCTCAAGATAACTCCCTCCAACACCCTTAAAATTGATTTTAAACTCTATGCTTAAAAACATACTTTATTTAAGGGGGAGTATAAAAATCAAAAACAAAAAGTTCCAAGTTCATGCAAATCAAATCCGTCTATCTCTCCAAAAAGCTTTATTTTAATCAGTTGATATAAAAAATATCACGACATGCTATTTTTGAGTGGGAGAAGACGTGATTAAAATGTGATCAAAAATGTTTAAAGATCATAGTTGAATCTCAAAAAAGCTTGACTCAAATTTTACCCTCGAATTGACGAAAGTTAAATGTCAGTAATCGAAAAGACTTGTCCTGGACGGGTAATAATTTCAAGCTGGTTTATCCAGTGATGTAAACGTGTCTCGCAAAGGACTTGTCTGAGTAGAATGTACCAATTCCAGATATTCTCTTTGAATATGACCTAGACGGGTAATAATTTCAAGCTAGTCTAACTAGTGATGTAAACGTGTCTCGCAAAGGTCATGTTCACTGAAAATCGATCAATTCATTTGTGCAAACTCTACCCACCATGTGCAAACTTATCTTAAAAATGCATAAGCACATGTGTAGGGGGAGTATTTCTGAAAATGCAAAACTCTCGAAGTGTTAACAAAAATGTGTTTAACCATAAACACTTTGAGAGATTTTCACAAAAGGTTTTATGGCATGTGATCAATAAATCTAGGATAATCATGGTGTAATAAGGTGATTATGGTTAGGTTTATTTCCTATGATCCACCAGAGCCGGAGGGATCTATCCAAGGATAACTCCAAAAGATTAGAATTAGAAGTCCTTAGGAAAGATTGAAAAAGAAGGAGTAAATGAGAAAGGAGAAAGAAGGGGTTGAAGAATGAAAAAGAAAAGTTTATGAAAGGGTGAAAAGAAATAGCCATCTATGAAAACTTAGGGAAGAAACTGGGTCAATACATCTGCTATCGGTTATCACAAAGATGATACTGATATTGAAGACAAGACGTCATGGACCCAGTGACGCACTGCACAACCCTTCCTAGCCACTCAGATATCTCTTAAAAGATATTTGTTTCATTTCTCACGGAGAACCTTACATGACCTATCGGCCTCTCACTCCTAGATGTGTTGATATTGAAAAGGTGGCACTATGCTCCATGCCTCTGACTACTAAAACCAAAACGCACATTATCGAGTCTAGAGCCATGAGATTCATTTAAATATCTCTTAGGACAAACTTTCAATATAATACACTTGTGTTCACCAGAAAGGACACAAGGTGTACAAGAGTCTTTATGAGATCTACGGATCTTGCCTTACATACTATGGTGGTTATTTGCCTCAAACGGTCTACAGTTGTGAAGTGATACTCCGGTATACTTCAGCGGCTCACCTGAATCGTTGATACACTTCAGTGTATTTGAGTTAGCTCTCTCGGGGGCATTCGGTTCAGGAACGGCCTTGGCTAGGATTAGAGAAAGTTTTCACACTATGCTGTTAACAATCTCGAAGTCCGAACCTGTAAGTGCTGGATGCTTTATTGCTAACAATGTTTATGCAGGTACTGAGGAAAGACCATTTACCATCATCATATATTTCAACATCTACAACTCCTCATACTCATACTTATGAAGTTCATCCTCAACAAGCTCAAGTAAAGAATGTTCAAGACAAAAAGATCAAGTTAAAGACAAAGTGTTACAACAAAGGCAAGAAGCTAATCAAGATGTCAAGAACAAGTTCATTTATCAAGTGAGGATAACATAAGTATGAAGTTCAAAGTATCATCAAGAAAGTATGAGTATGTTGGAAGAGACGACACTGTAAATATGTGAAAGATGTTAAACAAAGGCAAGAAAGACCAAAAGACGATTATCTCAAAGAGTCACAAAGCATGAAGGAACAAAGAATCAAAACTATTCTACAACGACACACAAAGTATAGGTGATGTATGATAAAATAACATATTAAACAAATAGGCACAGCAGAAAACATCACCATACAAGGATCCATATGGCCATATGATCAATCTAAATAAAACAAATAAAGCAAACATGTTTTATACCTTTGTAGCGTGATCCGGATGTCACCAACACAAGAATACCCACGATTTATGTATGAAACCCAAGTGATCAAATGGAGATCACCTCTATGTGTATCCACACTACACGTCCTTGATCACCACCAAGATGCTAGTCTAACGGTTGTAACGAATCAATAACAATGCATACAATATGAATTGTTAAAGAAGATGGAAAAATTACAAAACCCCTAAAAGGTGTTTGTTTTGGCCGTACACTTCAAGAGGAGGAGGGAGAGAGATTTTTGTTCCTTTATTTTTGCAATATAATGATATGATTGATAACAATCAATGTGATTGATCTTATCAACATGTTGTTACACTTAGCTCCCCATAAAACCATAAAATGCCTCTTTAGTCCATCCTTAAGGCCGGCCACTTGTAGGGCCCACAATAGGCTTGCCCGTTGTTGGCCCAGTCCAAAAACACTAAGTCTAACTTAGTATTTAATGGTCCGTTATAGATTCCTTGTTACATAGCCATTTATATATTGTAAATACGATAAATACAATCTATAAAATGGTATCTCTGTGTATAAGTGTGTGACCCCATAGGCTCACATATGTCTAGCCATATAATTAGTGATTATGACACGAGCATACTCCAACAGCTCCCACTTGCGACATCATAATAATCAAGTAATTATACAAGCAATGGTTAGCGTCTAGCAACACGCCAATGCCCCTAGAAATATGTGAGGTTAGTTTCTTAAACGTCTCATTTCAGATGGTTTATATGTCATCTATCCTTTTGTTACAGATACCGTTTTGAATATTAGACATGGATCAAAAGTCATTCTAATAGTTCAACTATTATGTATCTCGACATAGATATTGAACAAGATTACCAAGTGGAATTAAGATTCATCTTAATTTTATTTGGGTACGGCCATACAAACATCTGTTCAATTCATCAAGGGGCCCAATAGTATCTAACTTCATAACAAGTGGGGGAACAAATCCTATTTTGACTACACGTGTCATTCATATGCTTCATATCACTCTTGATAATGGCCTTTATAACTACCTTATTCAGGACAGCGTTTAACCATATCAAGGAATGAAATTCCACATATGCAAGACCTGCTTGCATCTCAAGTCTAAGGATAAGAGACAAAACCTCTTGCGAGATTTACTATTGACGACGATCCATGTAATGAATTCTCGTAGGTTGGGTCAATCCAATGTTCATCACAATGAACAACATGTGAGTGTGGCAAATGAATCACCAACACGCTCACATTTGCCTTAATTTGATGATACTCCCGTATCGTCAACTGGTAATGGACAATTTTAGAATAAATAAATTATTCATGGATTAAACATGCAAATATAGAACACAGTAGTATAAATGAAGACGATAATACCAGGTATATCAATTCATTGTATAATACGACTGCTTATAGTTCCATTATCCAAATACTAAAAACAGATATGCATAAGACTACTCATAGGTTGGAATCCGATGTTCCCACCATGATCGAATCATGTTGTACAAGACAACAAGTAGTCATCTGAGTAAACTTTGAGAATACTTATTTTAAAACTCATAAAAGGTTTAAACGATGATTGTGCTTTGTATTTGTGCATTCAAGTACAAGATGAGTACTGCAACAATAGATTACATAGGGTGTTTGAAGCTAGGAAAACACCTACTTCAGACAGTCATCTGAATAGTTTCTCAAACTATAAAGTATTTTTATTCTTTTAATGTATAACGCATTAATGCTCTCAGTCGAGCACATCTAGTCATCAATGTCATCATTCATGATGACCACGACTGGGGTTGAGTATCATCTCAGTTAAATAAGCATTAACGTATGCAAACAAAACAGAGCTCCTCAAATATCCGTAAACGTTTGAACATATCTTTGGTCCTTTTTAGGTCCATTATAATGTTCGTTTAACAATTATCTAATGACCTTCACTTAGATATTTGTTGTTATCAAATCATCTTGCATTCATTCAAATGATATATACATAGTCCAATGCGTAATATGACTTACATGATGAATCCTTTAGTCGAACTTAAGATTTCCACTCATGTGTTCAATCTCATCAAGTGAGATTGATCATTGAGACTCCCCTCAATAACATGTCATATTATGTTTAGACTTAATAACTGCTTGTGTTTATTCTAATAAACATATACATAACAAGGTTATATGTCTTATTTTATAAATACCTCAAGAGAAACTTCATTCCAAGCTAAGGATTAAAGTCTAGCTTAGATGGAATATTATTTCTAATATGTTAATGACATATGAGATTTAAGAAAATAAATACCGTGCTCCTACTTGCTCTTAGTGTACTTAGGAGTAATCTTATTAATCAAAATCAAATTAATGATTTTATAATTAACTCAAGATCTTTGCTCCTAGATGCATGATCTAATCCACACATGGATTATTTTATCTTGTATACATAATAAAGATTATATGGATTCATAAACCCTTTTGATTACTCATCGTCCTCGCAAAGATAATCAACAAGAAAGGTGTTTTGATATTCGATTGTCATATTTCATTTACATGAAAACAAGTATGACAATTAATCTTTATACATTTAATGTTTGTAGATAGGAAGATTTAATCATAGTCAAATTCTGAGTATGAGTAAACTCTTTTTACTACGCGTGCATTAAATGCGCGTACAAGTTTGTCCTTTTGAGTTTTCTCTTCAAGAAACTCATTCTTGACCTCACAGTCTAACTGATTGGTAAGAGACCAATCAAACTCCATGAGTGATTGTCTTTCTAGGACTGCATCTTAACATTCATAGTTTTAAGCTACTCATCAGATACAATATCTGATAATGCATCTCAGTAGTTAGCAGGCTTACTATGATCCTCTAACTTTTGTCCCTTAGCATTGATATAAAAACTATATCATTCAGGTGCAAAAGGAATCCTTGCGGATTTATGAATGAGAGATATCAATCTACGGTTTAACATATGCATGTTCAACCTTAGTATGACATTAGCAAGTGTACTCAGAAGGTTGCTCTTGAATAACTTCAAGATCTAAAGGTGCTCCCACTTGCTTTTGTATGTAGAGACTAATCTCTAGATACTCAGCATCTTGAGTAACAATGAATTGTTTTCAAGTGGGACATCTAAAATACGTCGTTAGTTCTTGACTCTAGTTTGTTAATTACTTACTCTTAGGTAGTTAACAAATTCAGAACTTCAATCAAGACATAATGAGATTCATCCCATGTCATAATACAATGGTGTCTTAAATTCCTTCTGGGTTGGAATCATATTGAGTGTACACATGGCACATCCAATTTTCTAACCTTGATAGCTTTGGAGGTAAAACAGTTTAAGTCATCAAGGATCAAACAATATCAATAGTGTTTGATTTTCCACGATGTACATACCATAAAGTTGTGGTATTCCATGAGGACAGATGTTGTGAGACTATCACACAACTCATTAGATGAACTTATACTTTTGGCTTACATATCTGCCAACCAGTTCAAACCAGATGACATCAATAGTAATTTTAGCCTATTGCATACTTTACTTCATGTGTATGTTTTGACTAGAAAACACAAACATTTAATATTATACGTCGTAAGTGTGCATGTCTTAACAAGAAGACATAACAAATCAACGTCTTACTTTACGTTATTTTTCTTTCAACAATTAACTGAATTGATGTTTGTGTCTTTACAAGAGACCTAAACATATTCAACTAAAGTAATTACGAGCGCCGACACTTGGCCTCAATAGTAATTTCAAGTTAATTTCATACTTCATGATTATGACTTTACAAGAAGACATAATCATATTTACTAAACAATTCAGTGAATATGTTGAAGTAGCTTTTCATGTTATCTTGATATTTGTTCTAATTAGGGCAACCTACATTTTATGTGTAGAAGTCCTAGTAGAATTTTGGTTTCTTACCTTTCAGTCAAGAAAAGCTATTAGTCATATTGTTATATGTTGTACCTTGCACACAATTAAGATTTCTCCCACTTGTGCATGGCACAACATCATGAGAGCAATATGACAATGTCTAAGATAACATATGATTTTTAGTCAAAATCAAAATATAGATATGTAGAACTTTATCGTTTTAATAATGAATCATGCATAACGATTTTATAGATAACATTTCAGGAAGCAACATCAGGAACGCGACAAGTTATCTAATAAAATTTATGCAATGGTTCTTATATAAACTATGATGCTTAACATGTGGAAAGTAATGTATTATTTCAAGACAATCTGGAAATAAGATGGGCAAGTTGTAAGGTATTAAAGCTTACAACTCCCACTGGATTAGACAACATTACATGTGTTTCGTCACCAGTAATATAATCACGTAGCTCCCACTGGATTAGACAACATTTTAATGTGTTACGTCACCAGTGGAGAGTGAGTGGCGATGGGATACTTTCCATCTTTCTTTGAATATCTACACATTATTGCTAATGTGAGTCACTTTGACTAGTAAACATGTACTTAGGTTTTCAAGAAAGTGCATCAAGTTCTAACATATAGATGATGGGCTAGCCATCATTGCTATTTTAACTTGAAAATAGTCATGCATTTCCTCCATAATTGGTCTACTTCACCACAAGGGTATGTAGGACCATAGTGGGTTTATTGGGTTATAACAAACTGCTAGGTAATCATGCTAGTAATTGCCTTTACCACTTCGCGGTTTATTGATATTTCCGTCTTCTAATTATTTGAACTCATTTTAGAATGGTAGCTAGTACGAAAAAGGTCGACCAAGCAAGAACATGCAAATATCGCCAAAGGTCTGACCAATGAGCAAAATTCGCCATGGGTTGAAATGGCCCTAAGGTCTGACCAAAGAGGTCAAGTCAAATGCACGTATTCTCTAGTTATCCAAATATCTTATATTCTTAGAGGTTTCAAAACCGAAACTAGGGTTATGAATCAATCTTGAAAGAATAAGATGTGTAACCATACTTAACCGTTTTGACTTTTACAAGACATCACGATTTCTAGAGTAGGTTTTCCTTGAGTTTGATTAGAATTAGGAAAATTCAAATATTCCTATTATGGCTTTTCCTCATAAAGAAAAAGGATAGGAATAAGTCTCTTTCTTACAAGGAAAGATCGACTTAGTTCGTCCTTTTAACAAGAAAGGAACAAACTCTTGTTTACGGCTTGCGTTACATTAATTGAATTTACAAAGTTCAATTTTAGTATTTTCGATAATTAATCCTTTTTAAAATTAACTACCCAAGTTTAAGCATATTAAAACAATTAATTTTATGAAAAGGCTAAGATCCTCATTGAGGTTCGACCATTAATGCAGTTGATCTACTAGAAATGGTTGATTCAATAGGTAGGTAACGTCGACCAATTGAATTAAATGTGCAACTCTTAGAACTTTATGGGACTCATGGCACTAGTGAACAAGTAACTAGTGTCAAGCTGGCATGTTTAGTCCCATCTTTGCCTCGGGCAAGGGTCTGACCACAATACTCGATTAAGTCATCCAATTTGAAAACGTGTAAGAATAATCCTAGGTCTGACACATGGAGAATAGTCACCTTGGGTTACAATTTAGCCTAGGTCTGACCAGATGCTAAAAGGTAATTGCAAGTGTCCTCAAAATTGGACGGCACGACTTAAATTTTGTCGGGTAAAATATTTTGATGTGGATCAAAAACGTGTACGAAAGAAGCATGCATTCATTCTTCGTAGCACAAGTTAGAAACTTTTCTTAACTTAAGTCTAATCATTTTTTTTAATTTATGTGTGTCAAGTTGCCCATTTTCAAGACTAATATAAATCCTAAGTGGATTATAAGTTTGGACAATACAACAAATAAATAAATAAACAACTTAACTTGTTTAAGTGTTATTTATAAAAACAATGATTTTAAGTTTCAAATCATATTTAAACTTAGTTGAACTAAATCATAAGACTTAGTTCAAAATGGTTTATGTTCCGTTTCAAGTTTTAAGAAAACAATTTCCGGTTTCCATGTAGTCACAACACACATGAAACATCCAAACAAACATACAACCACAATATGCAAAGCCTCAACCGATGAAAATCCTATGCTTGGTCTTGTGAGCCATCACAAGAACCAAGAGTCAACTAGGGACATATAGCACAACCACACGGAGGGCTCCCACTTGCCTCAAGACAATCTTGGGCAAGTAAAGGCCCATAATGCACAGGAAAACTTGATTCTGTCAGCCCAGTTTTACTGTTTTGCGAGGCCCAAATGCCCTAGAAGATCACCTCCTCATGATTCGTCCCAGTTGACAAAGTTGTAGCCCTATGTCTTGTGGACCTGCACCAAAAAATTTATCCAAAAATACCTTACCAATCAATAGGAAATCGCATTTTCCCAACAGGTGTCCAGCAGCTACTTTCGGTCTACAACTCTTCATTCTTTCGCCATTTGCTTCCAAGCTTTCGGTTACAATATATATAAAGTAAAATATATCTAATCTACTTTGTATCTACTGTAAAAATTCCCAAACAATGGCAAAACCAAAATGAAATACATTACAAAAGTGCCGAAACAATGGCAAACCCCAAAACAAGAAAAACAACCAACAATCACAACATCACAATGCACAAGTGGTCTAGGTTTTCATCGGCTTTGCATATACACATAACAATACATTAAAATTATGATCATGAAAAGGTTTTGGCTAACTCCATGGACAAACATGCATGTATTTGCCATGGATAACAAAATAAATAACAAGAATTAAATTGTTAGCCAACGAATCGAAGAAATAATTAACAAGAATTAAAACCCCGAATGGTACGCGTGAAAAATGGCCATAGACTCATAACCCACTGATATTAGGACCTTCTTAACACCATTTATCACAGAAAAATAAGCCTCATGGGCTGATTTGAAATCGGGTTAAAAATCTATTAAAAAACACGTTTTTAGGCCATTTTACGGGTACCGATCAAGTAAACAATCAATGTATGCATAACAAATGGCTATAGGATCAAAATGTCCAGATCTTTAGACCTCATATAGGTTGACTTATATTCATAAAATAAGCCTTGTGGGCTGTTTTAAAATCATCCTCTTAAATCCATTAAAAACACACGTTTTTAGCCATTTTTACGCATACAAGATGATCATATGGCAACATATAATGGCTCGTGATACCACTATAGGTGAT
This sequence comes from Artemisia tridentata subsp. tridentata, assembly GCA_021014915.2. NCBI lineage: Eukaryota > Viridiplantae > Streptophyta > Magnoliopsida > Asterales > Asteraceae > Artemisia > Artemisia tridentata. Next base: position 194,330,605 of record CP139507.1, read on the forward strand.
GTATGATAAAATAACATATTAAAAAAATAGGCACAGCGGAAAACATCACCATACAAGGATCCATGTAGCCATATGATCAATCTAAATAAAACAAATAAAGCAAACATGTTTTATACCTTTGTAGCGTGATCCGGATGTCACCAACACAAGAATACCCACGATTTGTGTATGAAACCCAAGTGATCAAATGGAGATCACCTCTATGTGTATCCACACTACACGTCCTTGATCACCACCAAGATGCTAGTCTAACGGTTGTAATGAATCAATAACAATGCATACAATGTGAATTGTTAAAGAAGATGGAAAAATTACAAAACCCCTAAAGGGTGTTTGTTTTGGCCGTACACTTCAAGAGGAGGAGGGAGAGAGATTTTTGTTCCTTTATTTTTCCAATATAATGATATGATTGATAACAATCAATGTGATTGATCTTATCAACACGTTGTTACACTTAGCTCCCCATCAAACCATAAAATGCCTCTCTAGTCCATCCTTAAGGCCGGCCACTTGTAGGGCCCACAATGGGCTTGCCCGTTGTTGTCCCAGTCCAAAAACACTAAGTCTAACTTAGTATTTAATGGTCCGTTATAGATTCCTTGTTACATAGACGTTTATATATTGTAAATACGATAAATACAATCTATAAAATGGTGTCTCTGTTTATAAGTGTGTGACCCCATAGGCTCACATATGTCTAGCCATATAATTAGTGATTATGACACGAGCATACTCTAACACAAAGTTCAAGAACAAGAAGACGAAAGACCTAATCACACGGAGCGTCATTTGAATGACCATCCCTTAGGTGGAGATTGTTAGCATTGATAAAAAGTGATGGTCATTTACGTTGTTATATCTTTGTAATGTGTAGTTGCTTATGTAATAGGATAGTCAAAGGGCTCATGGTTTGGACTAAGCTAATTGGTTAATAGTTAAGCTATAATAGTCCATTGTATGTAAGAAGAAAACATAGTCCAATCCATGATATGTAAAGCCCATAGAAAGCCCATGTGGCTCATTAGCTTTGTACTATATATACCACACTTCACCTCATTCACAATGTCGACATATATGTGTGTTTGTGTGTATTTATTAATAAAGCTCTCTTCATCTTATATTATCTCTTTTATATATACACGGCATAACATACATACGGTCCATCTTGCTTTATAAGTCTCATATAGTGTATGATAGAGTTAGATCTTTGGTTCCTACAGAAGTCCTAAAAAAAAGTTAAGTTCTCCCACCATACTCATCTGAAACTCATCATGCATGATTTTTGAGAAATCATCACATAGCTCTTGAAAAGTTGATCCGAATATGATGTCATCCACATATATTTGAACAATGATAATATGTGAATTCTTTTTCTTGGTGAAGAGAGTGTTATCTACTAAACCCATGGTGTACTTATGTTCAACTAAGAATGTTTCAAGTCGATCATACCATACTTTTGGTGCTTGCTTAAGTCCGTATAAAGCCTTTTTAAGTTTATAGACATGATTAGGTTTTTCAAAATCGATGAAACCCGGAGGTTGTGCGACATATACTTCTTCATTTATAAATCCATTTAGAAATTCACTTTTGACATCCGTTTGAAAAAGTTTGAACTCATGTGCACATGAATATGCAAGTAAAATTCTAATAGACTCTAGCCTAGCAACCAGAGAAAAAGTTTCATCGTAGTCAATACCTTCTTATTGATTATAACCTTGTGCTACTAGCCTAGCTTTGTTTCTAGACACTACACCATTTTCATCCATTTTATTTCGAAAGACCCATTTTGTTCCAATTATTGTTTGACATTTTGGTTGAGGAACTAATGTCCAAACATCATTTATAACGAATTGATTTAAATCTTCTTGCATCGCTATGACCCATGATTCATCTTTTATAGCTTCATTTTTATTTTTGGGTTCACTGGTTGATACAAAACAAAAGAAGTTGCTTTGATTTTGGACTTGTGATCTTAAGGTTCTTTCATTTATTTTTCCTATAACACTATCTAATGGATGACCTTTAGGTTCTTTGATATTGACAATTTCCTTGTTTAATAGTTCATCTTCCTTGTCATTATTTATATTCCCTTTGTTTTCAACAAGTTGACTTTCAACTAAGCATCATCTACCAAACGTGATGTCTTAGAGGGAGGTGGACTTTCGTCAAATGTTACATTTAACGATTCCTCGACTTTCAAGGTTTCTTTGTTTAAAACAATATAAGCTTTGCTATTTTGAGAATATCCAAGAAATACACTTTCATAAGACTTTGGGTCAAATTTGGTGAGATAATCCTTAGGGTTTAAAATAAAACATTTACTTCCAAACACTTTAAAGTATCCTAGCATAGGCTTTTTACCTTTATATAGTTCATATGGTATTTTGTTAAAATATGGTTGAATTAATACTCTATTTAAAATATAGGTTGAAGTGTCAACGGCGCTACACCAAAACTTTTGTGGTATGTTTTGTTCATTAAGCATTGTTCTACTCATCTCTTGAAGAGTCCGGTTTTTACGTTCTACTACAACATTTGACTGAGGAGTACGAGGAGCCGAAAAATTATGTGTTATGCCGTTGGCATCACAAAAGTTTCCAAATTATGTTTCATTATCAAATTCACGACCATGATCCATTCTTATTGACACAATACGACTATCTAGTTGGTTTTGAATTTTCTTACTAAGAATTTCAAATTGATCAAAAGCTACGTTTTTACTTTTCAAAAACTTTGTCCAAGTGTATCTTGAATAATCATCTACTATGACCAAAGTGTAGAAGTTGCCTCCATAACTTTGTATAGCGGATGGACCAAATAAATCCATATGCACAAATAACAACTCCACCTTTTGGATCTTAATGAAGCCTAGGATTGTCGTAAACTAGCACGTCACAACTCTATTGTCTAGAACACCATCATATATCCTCTTCCCTCATGACACATACCTTGTACGCCATTGTTAGTGCAAACAATTTTCTAATTTAGACCATCTCTTTCAACACCTGCTATTATGAAAACTTATTTTTGAGTTTTGATAGGTGTGACTTACCTTTGCGAGCCTTCTGTGTAAATTTAGTTCTCAGACGCCGGATCCCTTTGGGATAACCTGACGGATCCCTTCTTGAACGGATCCGGAGTAACCGGTTGAACAAAGATACGTTTCTTACTTTTCTACCTCTATATAACCTTACAGACCTCATTAGATTAGTTGCTCATACCTTATTAGACATAATTGAACTATACTCATTCTCAGTAGTTCCTATACCTTCTTATGGATGTCTTAGGACTCTTCTAAGATGTTTATGATTTATCATTTCTTAAACACTCATCATCTTTCCATTCCGGTGCTTACACCCTCTCATCTTAATCCACTTATCCTCATATTAATCTTATTTTTCACAAAATCATTTTACCCATTTTATCCCTAAAATGCTCTAAAACCAGTTTTTCATTTCTTATAGTTTTTAGGAAATTTTATGACTTTCCTCTTGACCACTCTCTAATTTATATCTCCATTAACCACCTCTCAAGCCAACTAGTTTCATCCTTAATCATCTCTTAGCTTTCTTTAGCTCGCATCTTCTATAAAACCCATCATTAGCAAGTTTTCATCATTCGTCTTAAGTTATCAGGACTTCCACTATTTAAGACACTCTCTTACACGCTTCACCTCAACTTATATAGGCTAGGAGCACTTACATACACACCAATCCTACATTTCCCTGCCTCAGTTATCCGGATCCCTTAGCTAGTGCTAGCTGGATCCCTTTTGAGAAGGATTCGGTGGATCCGGGGAAATAGAGCAGTTAGAAACAAACTTTTTCACTTATAATCTTCCTTTCTTCACTCAAACACTAGCTCAACACATAGGATTATCAGTTTCTTGTAAGGCCTTGTTCTATAGTCTTTCTCTTTAAAGCTTGTTGCGACATTCATGGAAGAAGATTTTTTTTATGTGATCCATATATGTGACTATTTATGTGTTCTCTTTTGCTTCCATGATATTATGTGAACAATTTCTCTATTTGTACTAATTGATATAATTGTTTTCCTTTTGTACTAACTCATTTGGATTTATGTAGGTTGACAATGGTCGATTTCATTATCAAGCAAGTTGTGCTCATTCGCACATATATCATATTCCTCATCTTGCATTATCCTCACCATCTTCCTCCACTTCTTTCACTACTCACAAAGTCATCATGTCTACCACCACAACTCCACTCTATCAAACCAACACTTTCATCTCTTAAACCAACATCTTCTAAACCTACACCCTAAAACACTCCCGTATCTACACACCCTACACAAGTTTCACCTCTTGAACCTCGACTTCTCTCATTCTTCACTTCACCTTATCCTTTCTTGAACTCTCTAGAAGAGTCACCCCCGAGAACTAACAATCCTCAACCACAACCTACTTGTGTCAACCACATCCTACTAGTGTCTCACTACCACTACAATCCATGGTCATTGAACCATCTTCCACAAACATCTATGTTGTCAAAAGCCAAGTGAATTTCGTAATGAAATGCGTCTCATTCCCAAAATACATTCTTTCTACCTTGAACAACCTTACAACCTCTAAACCAACCACGATGATGCAAGTAGTAGGATTATTTTCTTTTTGACACTAATCATTTTCTTGGTAGGTTCTTCTTGACACCCTCGAGCAAGTGGGAACTCCCGTCGAGCATCTATAGTGTGCATCGTCCAAGGACGAATATAGTTTTGCACTAATTCTTGTTTTGCAGATTTTCAAAAAAACACATTTGGAGTACTTGATGCCCTCAATAAGGGGGAGCTTTCGTCAAAGCCAAATCATTGCAAAAGTTTGCAATACTTTCGTCTTAGCCGTCCTAAAACACTTGACGCCCTCACTAAGGGGGAGCACTCGTCAAGGGGGAGCAAAGACGCATCACTTTACATCTCATTTATCCTTCTAATCTATATTATTCTTATTTTTCTCTAACCTCAGATCCAAGGATCATTCTTATAGCTTTTTTTTAGCTTTCTTTCTCTTGTGTTTCTCAAGGTTCTTCTTACAAGACGAGATCACGATTCTTTCATACAAGTCTTCCCAGCTTCAAGAGAAGTGTTGCTAGACTTAGGGGAGCAATAAGGGGTTTTCAATTTAACTTTACTAGGGATGATGCAAGCTCGCCATTCTTGGGAGAAGTAAAAGTCTAAGTCCAAAGCTACACCCTTTTTGTTTCGACAAAAGGGGGAGAAGAGTGTAAATGAAGAAGGTAATGTAAAGGAAGTACGGACACAAGTAACTTTAACATTTTACCTATCTATTACGTTTACATATATTTTGTCATCATCAAAAAGAGGGAGATTGTTAGTGCAAATATTACGTTATTTAATCTATACAGTCTTGTTTGTTTTGATTGATGACAAACCATGTAACTTGTAATACATAACGTAAAATGTACAAGTTTGTAACACCCCCTAAATTATGAGATAACCGCGGAAGACTAATCGGGGTATTACTGTGAGGATCGAAGTCATAATCATAAAAAATGGCTCTAAAGAGACATTTTGAAAATAAAGGTCCTTCATATAAATTAAGTTACAAAAGTTTCATATCAGAGTTGATTAAATCCATAAAGGAAGTATTATTTTAAACTGAATTACACATTTTATTTTACACCATAATAAAGATAAGTCACAGCCCGCTCCATACCCTTGCTGCTCCGCTAATTACCTGAGATAAACATGCTTAAAAGTCAACAAAAATGTTGAGTGATATCATAGAGTTTGAAATATAATAATCATTTCGATACACAAGTAAGATTGTATTAGGAATACAATGAGTTGAAAAGTTGATATTGCAGTATATATTGCCCTAAGTCTCATGACACGCAAACGTTAACAAAGTGCCGTAAAACGGAGGAGTTACATCAAATTAATGATAGAAATAAAGCCCTCGAGTAATAGGTGATTTGCCAATTCCTATTTTTCTCAAATATAATGCATCGCGACTAATACGACTAACCAAAAGGCATTCTGTCCAGTATTAGTGGGATAGGTTGTCAACCTCTAATAGATCAATTCACTATATTCGCGTTCACTGACTAGTGATTAATGGCTCATGATAAAGGGTCTTGTGGCAATAAGGGTACTTAGGCATATATCAAGTGAGATAAAGCATACATAAAAATACTTGTGATATGTTTATAGCATGTATCTCCCTCACGGAGTTTAAAGTTGTTAAATAAGTAAATGTGAGGCTATGACTCACCTTATGTGATACTGAGGATGATGAAAAGTAAGTTTAGATGAGATTATGGTAACGGCTTTAGAACAAAACCTGGTGAATGGGGAAATCTAAGAATCTGACCAAATACGAATGATGGAAATGATAACGAGAACGAATAACGATTTGATCGTTAGAGTGAGAATGTGATATGCTTAAAATGCTTAAATTGAAAAATAATATTACATATAATATTATCTTGTTTTTATGTCAAATATTCCAAAATATTATTTCCTCGAAACGTATAGTTAAATCATTCAAAATCTCGTTATATATATATAATTAACGTAGAGTTAAATCATAAATGAAATATACAAAATGCACGTGACGTGAAGGGAAAATCGTAAAATGAGAAATAGAAATAAGAATGTCAAATATAATATGTTGGTCCTTGTCCTTTACCAGTTTTTACACTTTTTACCCTAACGGCGTTAGCGTTGCACCGTTAGTCCTTTATTAAATATAATTTATATTTATAGTCCACTACTTGTCCAATATAGCATTCTGAGCTTGGAATATGATAATATATCAATTTATACCCTAATGTTTCTATTTTTATGTTTTTAATCCTTATTTAACACGTTTGGCAGTTTTGGTCCCTCTAAGTGAATTTGAATTACATTTTTAGTCCAAATGTGTAAAAAAGTGTGGGAAAAAGTTGGCGAATTTTTCTAAGGCTTATTTGAGATTAATGAAGCTTATTTTAACAGCTTATATGGCCAATAGCTTATTTTTCATCTAATGAGCTTTTAACGAGCCACTTTTAAGGCCCAATAGCATTTTAAAAACCGTACGCCTTGAAACGAGTTGAGCTCATCCAAAATCTCATTTTTATTGTTCTATTTTCATATCTAAAAGTCCCTATAAGCTAGCTTATTCCATTCGCTTAAAAACTGCTTAATGGGCTTAACAGCCCACATCGCGTTTTGGTTAATAATTTCTGAAAGGATTTTACGCTTCACTTTGCTTGATTTAGAATGTCTAGATGTGCTTATATTTAAAAGTTATTTATACAAAAGTTGTAGCTAGTAAGATGGTCTAATAGGTCATGTAAAAATATTGTATGCTCGTTAAGTCAATTTTTAAGATATGAATTCGTTTTTAAGGCAACATGGGACGTATGATGCATGTAACTTTAATATAAAGGTGATATGGGTGTGCATCGTGACTTCTAGGCCTTCCGCAAGGGAGGCTAGTCACTTTTAGTGTGCTACATGAATATGTATACGTAAATAAATAAGTAAAAAAAATATATACGTTCGAGTAGTATTAAACGATGCATGGTGATTAATATATATATAACGTACGAAATGAAATGGTATTGAAGAGAGGTTGTGGGTAAATTACTACACCTCTAAAGGTGGTAGAGACTCGTATGAGGATGGATGAAACACAAGGAAAATACCCACGTTCACTTATAACCCAAGATACGATTTATATATTTAACTCGTTTCTTCGACAAACTTCCAAACGAACGAATGAAGTCTTCTGGTTTTTTAGATATGATTTTATGAGAGTATTAGAGTTAGAAAGATAGTATTTAATGAGTGAGGAAACGTGGTGAGGCTAGGGGTAGATATATGAGACGTTTGAGTACACGTATGGCTCCAATAATTCAAGAAACAATTTCTACTAGTTCCTACAGTGTAATGGCAGTGAATGAAGGGTTTTCAAGATAGATTTCTGACATGTTATGACTTTCAGAAAGGAATGTGAGTGAGAGTGAAAGTTATATTTCGTTTTTGCAACATATACATGTCGACTAGTTAGTTTATTTGGTGCCAAATTGGTTTTTAACGTATGATACCAATATAATGATGTTAAAACTGATCCAACAACATGTCATTAAGCTAGAAATATTATTAGGATGGCGTAGAAACAAGTTGGAGTCAAAACGGTTACGTATTGAATTTTTAGTTATATCGAGTTGGGTGGATTATGGCCGAACACTTTGCCTTTTAAATACACATAAAAAATCGACACCAAATTCTGAGATTCGACACCATAATTGTATGGTGGGAGGGGAATGAGATGATATAAAAATATTCATATGTCGCGTTTAGAAATGGAGCGAACGAGAGGCGTTTTGGAGAGGGTTTGGATCGGATTTCACATGAAATCACAAAAAAATGAAGTTGGGCTTGTGGTGTGGGCTGGATGAATAGTACGCATGGGTGATGATTGGGTTGAGTTAATCTTGGCCCGATTAGATTAATAAATGAATAATTAAGCTTTGTGAAATAATTAAGTTTCGTAATACGCGTTGAACTCGTTCCGTCATTTGGTAAATTATGTGATATCGCAATCACGACCAAAGAATATAATAAGAAATTTTCAAATTTCTCAGCAAAAATGGAAATCAGTAAACAGTAACTGAGGTTAATATTGATTAACGATCATAATTACAATGGAATTTTACAGTGTATTACAGTACTCACTCCTCATTCTGAATTTCGTCCCGAAATTCAAGTCTAAGATAGCTAATAAGGGTGTTCTATGAAAATAGTTGTGGATACTTTTCACGAATTTGATCGTCGCGTTCCAATGTGTACGCTGGTCCTCGCTTGGAGTTCCATCTAACTTTGACAATGGGAATACGATTCTGTTTGAGTCGTTTCACCTCTCTATCCATTATTTCTACTGGTTCCTCTGTGAACACAAGCTTGTCATCAAGTCTAATTTCTTTCAGTGGGATGACGAGAGTTTCATCCGACAAGCATTTCTTGAGTTGTGACACGTGAAATGTAGGGTGTACCCTACTGAGTTCTTCTAGTAGTTCTAATTTATAAGCAACTGGACCAATCCTTTCGAGGATTTTGAAGGGTCCAATGTACCTCGGGTTTAACTTTCCACGCTTTCTGAAGCGTATCATTCCCTTCCAGGGAGAAACTTTCATCATGACTCGGTTGCCAACTTGAAATTCCATGGGTTTTCTCCTGATATCAGCATAGCTCTTTTGTCTGTCACGAGCAGCTTGTAGGCTTTGTCTAATCTTGAATATTTTCTCTGTCGTGTCATGTATCAGTTCGGGTCCGGTGAGTTGTATGTCTCCAACTTCCGTCCAACAGACAGGCGATCTGCACTTTCTTCCGTAAAGTGCTTCAAAGGGTGCGGCTTTTATGCTGGCTTGGTAACTGTTATTGTAGGAGAATTCAGCCAATGGCAATTGTTTATCCCAACCTTTTCCGAAGTCAATAACACATGCTCGTAGCATATCTTCCAAGGTTTGGATCGTTCTTTCACTCTGTCCATCAGTCTGTGGATGATAAGCGGTGCTCATGTCTAAACGAGTACCGAGAGCTTTTTGTAGAGTTTGCCAAAATCTTGAGGTAAATCGGCTATCTCTATCTGATATGATGGAGATTGGGACTCCATGCCGAATCACAATTTCCTTGAAATATAACTGAGCGAGTGTATCCATCTCGTCAGTTTCCTTGATGGGTAGGAAATGTGCAGACTTGGTTAGACGATCGAAGATGACCCAGATAGTGTCCAATCCGGTCGATGTCCTTGGTAATTTAGTAATAAAATCCATGGTGACTCTTGCCCATTTCCAGACTGGTAATTCTCGTTGCTCAAGTAGTCTTGACGGTTTCTGACTTTTCGCCTTGACTCTTGAGCAAGTTAAACATTTACCAACATACTCAGCGATGTCGGCTTTCATGTTCGGCCACCAGTAGATCTTTTTGAGGTCTTGATACATTTTATCAGAACCTGGGTGGATAGAATATTTGGATTTATGGGATTCATGCATTATAAGATCTAGAATACCTCCGTAGAGAGGAACCCAATATCTTTCTTTGAAACATAACATTCCATCTGATCTTCTCACGAATCCGTTTTTACTTTCCGGCATGCCATAAATCTTTTCGTGAGGTCGGTTTTCTTCTTGAAGAGCTCCTGATTGAGCTATGATGATTTGAGATGGGAGTGGTGAGCAAATTGTCATTCCTAGGGATCGGACTCTAAGGGGTTTGATTCTTTCCTTTATGCTCAATGCATCGGCCACGACATTCGCTTTACCAGGGTGATAGCGAATTTCACAGTCATAGTCGTTGAGTAGTTCCAACCATCGGCGCTGTCGTGAGGCATAGGCTATAACTTTGTTCCAGTATATGTTGAAGACTTTTGTGATCTGTGAAAACCGTGCACTTTGTACCGTACAGGTAATGTCTCCATATCTTAAGAGCGAAAACCACTGCTCCTAATTCTAAATCATGTGTGGTATAGTTTTCCTCATTCTTCTTGAGCTGTCGTGAGGCATAGGCTATAACTTTGTTCCTCTGCATTAGTACCGCACCTAATCCATGATGAGATGCGTCACAATACACTACAAAGTCGTCATTTCCTTCCGGTAGTGCTAAAATTGGTGCCTCGCAGAGTTTCTGCTTTAAGAGTTGGAATGCTGACTCTTGCTTCTCTTCCCAGATGTACTTCTTGTTTTTCTGAGTGAGTTTCGTCAAAGGTTTTGCGATCTTTGAAAAGTTTTCTATAAATCTTCGATAGTAACTAGCGAGACCTAGAAATTGACGAATTTCAGTTGGAGTGGTAGGTGATGCCCAACCTTAAACTGCTTCAATCTTGGCAGGGTCAACGTGGATACCACGTCTATTGATGATGTGGCCTAGAAATTAAACGGTAGGAATCCAAAAATCACATTTGGAAAATTTGGCATACAACTTTTCTTTCTTGAGTAACTCCAGAATGGTTCTCAAGTGTTCAGGATGCTCTTTTTCACTACGCGAGTAGATTAAGATGTCATCAATGAATACAATCACGAACTTGTCCAAGTATGGCTTGCATACTCGGTTCATTAGATCCATGAACACTGCTGGTGCGTTGGTAAGACCAAATGGCATTACTTGGAATACATAATGCCCGTACCGTGTTCGAAAGGCCGTCTTAGGAGTGTCTTCTTCCCTGACTCTTAATTGATGATATCCCGATCTCAGATCGATTTTTGAATAAACGCTTGATCCTTGCAGTTGGTCAAATAGATAGTCCATCCTGGGTAATGGATATCGATTTTTCACCGTGAGTTTGTTCAACTCTCTGTAATCAATACACATCCGGAATGTTCCGTCTTTCATTTTGACAAATAAGACCGGTGCTCCCCAAGGTGATGAGCTTGGTTGAATAAATCCATTATCTGACAGATCTTTCAACTGCTCAGATAATTCTTTCATTTTTGAGGGCGCTAATCGATAAGGTGCTCTTGCAACAGGTGCTACTCCAGGCACTAAATCGATCCGAAATTCTACTTGCCGAGTTGGCGAAATACCTGGCAAGTTTTCAGGAAATACTTCAGAAAATTTATTTACGAACGGTACATCTTTTAGTTGTTTCTTCTCTTCTTTTGATTCACTTTCCGTTACTTGAATAAAAAACACGTGACATCCTTTGCTTATGTACTTCACCGTTTTTATATACGAGATGATATTGAGTTGGGTTCTATGATGATCACAACGAACGATAAGGGTTTCACCGTCGAGAGGAATTTGGACGACCTTCTCGTCACAAATGATTCTTGCGCAATGTTTGGATAACCAATCCATGCCAATGATAACGTCAAAACTTCCAAGTTGGATGGGCATAAGATCAATGGGGAAAGATTTATTTTGAAGAGTTAAGGTGCAATTTCTAATCAGGGTATTGGTGCTTAGGAGATTTCCGTTGGCTATTTCTATTTCATATGTGGTATATAGTTCTATGGGAGCAATATTAAGCAGTAACGCAAACGAAGTAGACACAAAGCTCTTATCAGCTCCAGAATCAAATAATATCTTAGCACTGCGTTGATTTAATAAGAATGTACCCGTAGCGACGTTGGGGTTCTGAGTTGCGTTTCCATCACCGAGCATATATGCTCTTCCACGGGCAATGTTGTTGGGGTTCTTTGGTCAGTGACTCTTGTAATGTCCCAATTCACCACAACCATGGCACTTTACTGCTATCGGTTGTGTGTTGGCCCCGGTGGCTCGGCAGTCCTTGGTCATGTGTCCCGTCCTTCGGAAGTTGCCGCAGATTGCTGTACAAGGTCCGGTGTGATGCATTCTACATTTGTTACACTGAGGTTGAGTCCCGGTATAACCCTTTCTTTCTATGGGCGCAACCACATAAGCCCTGACGGCTTCCTGACGGCGATTTAGTTGCTGGTGGTGGCTATTGCGGTTCTGCTGATGGTCTCGGTTGCGGTTGTTATTTTGGTTGTTGTTGTTGTAGCTCATGTTGTTGTTGTAGTTGTTGTTGTTGTTCCGATTGTTGTTGTTGTTGTTTCCACGGTTATCAAAACTTCTCTTGTGCTCGTTGATCACGGAGGTAGAACCTCGTTTGATCACTCGGTCCAACAATCACTACGCAAGCCCGATTGCTTCTTCTATAGTCTTTGGGTTAGATGAGGTAACGTCCCATTTGATACTTTGGGGTAGTCCCTCCACATACTTTTCCAAGGTCCTTTCAATGTCTGGTACTATTGATGGACATAATATTGACAATTCTTGAAACTTCTGGTTGTAAGTTCTCAGGTCGTTGTACTTCACTACTAGTTGATGAAATTCATCCTCTAGTTTCCTAATCTCTGTCCGGGGACAATATTTCTTCAGCATCTTCTTTTTCAACTCAGTCTAGGAGAGTTGGAATGCTTCATCTTGACCCATGGTTTTTGCGGTGGCATTCCACCACGATAATGCTTCTCCCTGAAGAGCTCCTGTAGCAAAGGTGACCTTGCTATTATCAGGACAACCGCTCCTCTTGAAGACTGTTTCTGTATGCTCAAACCATTGAGCCAACTCTGTCACTCCTTCTGTCCCTTTGAAGGTAGTTGGTTTACAAGCTGTGAAGTCTTTGTAAGTATATTTGCGAGGGGTAGATGCCTCGCCTTCATTTGTTGCTCCTATGTTGTTACTTGAGAGATTTAGAGTATCAGCTTCGCGAGCTGCAGCGATGCCATCGGAAATCATTCTCTAGATATCTGCAGGTGTCATTGCTGCTCCGGGGTTGGAAGTTTCATTTCTTGTACGAACCATATTTCTATTAATACCACAAGAAACACAGATTTAGAATTTACATAATGATCACGTTAGAACGATTTGAGAAATGGGGAAATGAGTATATGAGTTCTAACAATATTGTCACAATATGAAGTTATGATTAAATTGGAAATCACAAGTATTATGACATGTTCGGGTACTATCGTAAGTAAGTGACCAATTTGATATAGGATTGCTGAGGAACAAACTGATTCATCTACAAAAGCTGAAGTTCAGCAACTTTGTCTACATTCATCAAGTTTATTCTGAATTTCTATTCATTATGTGCTTGGAATTTTGTTATAGCTGTAACATTTAAAGAACCATAATACTAACAAGTAACATCTCGACATGTCTGGATACAATTACAATACATACAAACAACCATAAAAGCATAAATCAACATCAATATATAGTATATCATAACCAACATCATAACATTAATAACTTGATCAGTTGAGTTTCATAACAAAACGATACAAGAATCTTTATTAATTGCCACATACGAGTGGCTAAGATGCCTCAAAACTATACAAGTGCTAACTATATCTAATGGTTGGGTCCGTCCACATGTCCTGTAAGTGCTGAGATCTGGTCTCGGAGTCTTTGTGTCTCGGTCTGGTGCTGGACCTGTATATCTCCAACAAGGTTCTCCAAGATATCGGCTCTACGGTGCGCTAGTTGGGCTTCCCAAGTTAGAGCCTGTCCCTCTCTTCTCAAGGATATCGCGAAAGAACGGGTCTCTGATATGTCTGCCTGAATCCGAGTCAGGCCCTGCTGTAACTCTACTCTGCTGGATGTGAGTCTGTAGAGAGTATCATTGGCCGTCTCTGGGCGGTCTGATGGTGAATGGTCAATCATACAGAGGAGTGAATCGATCTGCTCCTCGTGATGCTCCAGACGCGTCACTACTGTAGATGGTGTAAGGGTGTGGGTAACCACTGCCCTAAAGTCCTCTCCAGTCTCAGGGACCTGAGCTGGGGGAGTAAAACCAGGTGGATAAGGTAGTGATGGTGAGGATGGATGTATGGGGTCTGAAATACGAGGCCGGCTCGATGAAGGTATGTTCTCCACAGGAGTTGGTTCCCGCTGATGGGGTGCGAATGGATATGTCTGGGTACATAGGCCAAATAGATGATCAGGTGGTAAAGATGGTAAAACATGATGGTACTCTGGTGCTGTATCCTCTGCAGGAAGAGACTGCTGACCCTCCATGTATGCGTCATCAGTAGGTGGAATATAAACAGGAGCATATGAATCAAAATCATGATGCGGTGGTGGTATAGGTGCTGGTAAAGCTAGCACGTATGGATCCTCAAATAAAGGTGTAATGGCGACTTCACCCTGCTCGAAGGGCTCTGTCTCGTCCGATAAGATCTCGGGAGCTAAAGCATAAGGGAATATAGGTGATGTAACTGATGCTAAAGAATCTTCAGAATCTAAATCCGACGATATGCTCATATGAGGGACTAACGACATGGTACTGTAATAACCCGTAAATAGTATAAGTAAGTAATCATTAACATTCACTACAAGAAAAGTGGCTTTTTAGGACCCTTTGTCTGGGACGGTATGATAATGGAGTCCTAAAAAACTGTTTAATAGGACATATGAGCATTTAGGGTCCTTTTTAAATATTTGCTACTTAGGCGGTGTCCTAAAAAGTTATATAATATGATGGTTGATTATTTGGGGTCCTATTATCATATAACTTAATAGGACACTTAAAATATGGATCCTAATAAATTACTTTATAAGGCATTTAGTTGTTGGTGTCCCATTAAGTGATAGTGTAATACGACACTTGATCACTAGATGTCCTATTATGACATGACCTAATAAGACCCTTGACACTTGGGTCTTATAACTTTAACCTTTACAGGACATTTATTCATTATGGTTTTATTATAATACACCATAATAGGACACTTGAGTTTTGAGTCATACGACATCAGTTAGTTAAAACGCTTATTCGCAAAATGTTTTATTATAACAAAATTTAATAGGACCTTTGACACGTGGGTATTATAACGTAAACCTTTATAGGACGTTTATGCATAATGGTTTTATTATCATACACCATAATAGGACATTTTATTTTTGAGTCATAAAATATGAGTATTTAAGAACGTTTATTCGTAAAAGTTTTATTATAACAAAACTTAATAGGACCCTTAAAGGACGCATATTCATTATGGTTTTATTACAATACACCATAATAGGACACTTGATAAATAAGTCATAAAACATTAATTATTTAGAACGCTTATTCGCAAACGTATTATTAAAACATAACTTAATATGACACTTGGCACTTGGGTCCCAGAGATTGATACACCATTATAGGACACTTGATATTTGAGTCATAAAACATCAGTTTTATGGAACGTTTATTCGCAAACGTTTTTTATTATAACAAAAGTTAACAGGACCCTTGACAATAGGGTATTATAACGTTAACCTTTATAGAACGCTTATTCATAATGGTTTTTTTTATGATACACCATAATATGACACTTCTTTTTAAAGTCGTAAAACATACGCTTTTTATAATGCTTATTCATATTAAGTTTTATTAAAACATAACTTGATATGACACTTGACACTTGGGTCTCATAAATTCATCCACCATAATAGGACACTTGAAATTTGAGTCATAAAGTTTCAGTTTTATAAAACGCTTAGTTGCAAAAGTTTTATTTTAACAAAACTTAATAGGACCCTTGACATATGTGTCTTTTAACATTAACCATTATAGTACGCTTATTTGTTATGGTTTTATTATCATACGCCATAATAGTTATTTGAGTCATAAAACATCAGTTTTTTAGAACACTTATTTACAAAAGTTTTATTTAAACATTACTTAATATCAATTGATACTTGGGTCTCAAAACTTGATACACCATAATAGGACACTTGATATTTGAGTCATAAAAGATCAGTTTTATGTAACGCTTATTCACAAAAGTTTTTTTTATAACAAAACTTAATAGGACACTAGCTATTTAAGTAATAAAACATCAGGTTTTTACAACGGTTATTCGCAACAGTTTTATTATAACAAAATTTAATAGGACACTTGTCTCTTGGGTCGACTGTGTAAGTAATTTTCAGACTCTAGGTCGACTGTGGAAGTAATTTTCAGACTCTTCCTCAGAAACCTTCTGCACAGAACCTTCGATCCGCACCTGCCAATAAAACAATGTGACTCGTAAAGGGGTCTCATACAGGGCAGCAAAGAAGTATGTATCTTCAATTTGATCAAGTTTCAATGTCAAAAATCAAGAAGTAATACAAGTCATGCAATTCTGAAAAAATATAACAAGTTACTAAAAAAGATATTATTAACGTATTGAATTAACAATGCAAGTCTCTCAACAAAACAATTTAAGAAAAATGACAATTTTGTTTAAAGAATTTCACAGGAGGTAATTCACATGATCACATCAACAGGCATTAAGAAATCAGAACACATTATCTGTTTCACTTAGAGTTGTGGGCTTCTGGGTTGAACAGATACACCATTTGTCCAAAAACTGTAACTTGTCTGTATAAACTAGTATAAAAATGGTATTGGATATTCTATTATTCAATCATAATAATCTAATCTTTAGACGATATGGGCAACTTTCAACTCATTTGAATTGTTTCCTTCATAGCCAATATTTGTGATTTTACCCGCTAGATTGTTAGAGATCAAACACAACCTCGAACAACCATTCATAAGTAAAACGTCGAAATTTCCACATCTAGTCGCAATGATCAGTAATTGTAACTTCGTAAGTAAGTACCTTATGTAGAAGCATCAGAACACGCCCAACCATAGTAGAAGTCTGAAATTTCAATAAAAATATACAACATGAGTCAGAAAGGTTTTATGGAGACGATATGATGTATAACTCGTAACAAAGAAGGAGAACAGATATACAACCTTACCACTTCCCGGTCCCGCAACAATCATCAAAGGTACCAAAATATCACTACAAGCTGCTTCGCGTTGCCTATCATTTAACGACTTCATATATTTTGCATACTCATCCGGCATACCTCCAATTTCCAAACCCTCAGAACTCTCAGATTCTTCTTTCTCACATCCATCATCACTATTTCCATTCGAACCATTACTACTTTGGATATTCTCTAAAACAACGGAACCCATGTCAGTTCTAACTTCACACGTCTTCTTTTCACTGACACAACTTGACTCCTTGAGTTTCGGCTTTGTCACATTACGAAAGAGGACAGAGGGATCCTATCCAATGGTAAACATGGCCAGTTACTTTGAACACATACGGGCCTCTTCCAGTGTTGATTGTTTCATCGATGTTTGCCCTAATGTTTTCCATAAAATGCATGTCCTAAAAAAGCTCCTTGATATAATCGGGCGGGTCTGGTTCAGGTTGAACCACTTGTTCTCCAAAACCTGCAGTTCCAACAGAGTTATGGAGGCTCATCTAGCACTAAAAAAAGCATTCTTCAAAGCAAAAGCAACAAATCTTAGCCCAGCCAATGTCGCTTAAAAAAATCTAAAGTTTTGACATAAGAAGAAACCATTTGTTTACCAGCAGATTGAGCAGTCAGTTGAAATGCATTATTTTCTTTAGTTTCTACACTCTCGCCGATTGTAACAGCACGTTGAGTTTGAGCCAGGGACCCATAATAGAGCTGTGCACAGGCATCCTTCATTGGTCTGCCAGGATTTTGAAGAGACCAATCGGAAAGCGGTAAACATGATTCAGTTACACTGCTACTTCCTTGAAGATCCTTGGCACATTTTGTAACCCTTTGACTGTGTGATTCCAAATTTTGTTCAACATCAACCAATGAGCACTCGTCTGCACAAAATAAGTCAAAAACACAACTATAAGCACTCGTGTGTGTCATAAACAGTCATGGTTAATTCTATGTAAAAAAAAGGAATTGTAACTAACCTTTGGCATGACAACCATCTGTTATGACAACACCCATACCAGCATCATTGAAACCGGGCGCAGAAGCACCCAAACTGCTGCACAAACTACGTCTAGTGGCATCTTGTGTCTCAGAGGTCAGAGGTGCGAAACAAATTTAAGTTTTAGGAACGTTTGGTAGTTGAGTATCACTCAAAAGACGTTTAACGTTATCTAAATGGCTCTTTCATTTTCTTTTCATATTTCAGTACAACAATACAATCACCAATGTCACAAAAAATAGCAGCGAAAGACACAGCAGCTATTAACATTTTAAACACACTTATCATGAAAAATCAAGGCATTGTGGAATCACCATTCACAACCCCAAAACAACAAACACAGTCACATACTAACAACTAATCCAAACACATCCAGCAGCATAATGTCACAATTCCAAATCAATGCAACAACATAACAATCAATGCTATTGGTTCATCTTCGATAAAAAACTTCCAACAACGCCTTTGAGGGTGCTTAAGATTGTTTATCAAAACAATTTTTATCTGAGGGTGGAATAAACAGTTTTGAGAGAATTTGCTTATATCTATCTACCAGCGTATATGCCGTATCAGAATGCAAAAATTAGTTTAGTTAGGTACTCCCAAACAGCCCCTAAGTAACTTTAAATGTGTTTTAGATTGCGTATCCAGATAAGTTTTTAGATTATTTGAGAATGAAAAAGCATAAGCAATACCAAATATAGGAGCCCTTGCAATGTCAAATAAACGACCTGCACCAACAAAATAAATTTACATAAATCATAATGGGGTACAAAAAGACCCCTAAATAAGGGAATATGTTAACCATGACTTGCATTGTATCGGCTTCTTAACTTCCTATATACCCGCCACGTCCTTGCCCTCGAGGTAGTAAAAAAACATACTTAGACTGTTTTGATTAAAGGGTGCATACTTAATTTCATAAAAATACATTACCATTATGCGCATTTACATTTTACATAAAGTTGACACTTACTCTTTATCAAATAAAATGGCCATATAAATGTAATATGAAAAAATAGAGTGGAACTGTGGAAAGCTAACATACCTGTAAGTATCGTATTGTCATCACGTGACGTTGTAAGCTCTTTCACGGAAGTCTATTGGAAATTTTACATCTTCACCCTTCAATATGATAGCTAAACCGCGATTGCGTGCTCCCTAACCTGTAGCACATTAATGCATAAATATCGTTGAAACCGTAACAATCTATATTATGAAATTGAGAGAGGATAATACTTTTTGCAAGGCTAATGAAATACTATACTCCTACATTCCAACCATAGAAATGTCGAACTTAACCCTAGCAATAACTTTAGGGAGTGTGATCAGGGATATTTGAATTTTGATTTCATTATGTACTGTTATGATCACCTTATAAGCTTCTAAGATAAACTAAAGTGAGTTGATTTAAACATATGCAAAAAGATACAAATTTTACCATAACTCAATCACCAAGCTTCCAAATTTAACAAACCCCACGTCACAATTGAGCAGAAAGTAAATGAAAACAAACCTGTTAAGAAGATGTGTCTGTTTTTTCATATGGCCAAATCCACCAAAAAGTGAGCTTATTGACTTTTCTGAAGCAAATACATGGGTTATAACTAATTAACCCCAAATTAAACACAAACATAAACAAACAAAAAAAAAACAATAATAAGTGTGATGGTGGTGTTACCTGTGGTCCGGCTGTGGTGGTGGTCCGGCTCCGGCTGTCCGGCTCCGGCTATGGTGCTAACCAAACACAAACAAAAAAACAAACCCGAAAATTAAACACAAACATAACCTTAAATTAACTAAAATTAGAAAGAAAAAAATAACAAAAATAAAAAACCCCAACCTTAGTGTGCTTTTATCAAACACTTTGGCTGCACATGATTAGAATCGCTTTAAAGAAACTAAAATTATATACAAATTCAAAATCAATACATATAAAAGTACCTGGTGTTTTCGGATAAGAAGGGTGCTACAGATGTGTGTGTTGTCTAGGAAGAAGACGAGATGAGATGAGGCGTGGAACTGCAGCAGATGTGGAGATGGGGTTAGGGTTCAAAGGCAGTTGGAGGGTGATGGACCGACGGTGTGACTGAATTAGTAAAGGTTGGAGGAAACAAGATGGAGGGATCTAAAAAAAATGGATTTTGATTGTGGGGGAAATTTTTGGCGGGATATAATGAAAATAGGGGGAAGACTAAATTTTGGGAAAACTTATTATTAGTCTTGTGTACACAATATTAATATTTAGGGATGAGCATTCCGAACCGAATCCCGGAACCGAACCAAAACTGTACTGAAACGGTACCGATTCCCGATATACGGTACGGTACCGGTACTACGAAATAAGGAAAAAAAAATTCGGGACCACTAATTCGGTACGGGACCGGTACCAAATCGGGAAATTCCCGAAAAAAAACCGGGAAATCCCGATTTCCAGGTACCGGTACCGGTACCGATACCGATACCGATACCGGTACCGGTACCGATACCACTCTCTGAGTACCCGACTCGTGAATTACTTCATTAGTCACACAAGCTCCATTATGGCGGAAAACCGTACACCAACACTTAAACCAATTTGTTCATATTGTTTGGGGTTTTTGGCCGAATAGAAGAGAGCACAAGCGATTGTTTTAGGGTGTTAATACAAATATTGTCCTAAAAACGTTATTTATATTTTACGATCTTTGTGATATTTTGTTAATGACAAATATAAACTTTATCTTTAGCAAAGCATAAATATAAGTTAAATCTTTCACATATATAGTAATAAGCTTCAAAAACTCATAACATCATAACATGATCACTAGGATATACATATTACATTCATATATACATTTACATAATTTACATTTTAATTCTTAAAATGGAAAAATGTACATGACATCATTGCATACATCATATTGATATCTTTAGAATATCTTGAAGATTTTGAGAATATCATGAAAAGATCTTCAAGCAAAGAATTGGATATGGTAATATCTTAGATAGATTTGGAAATATATCTGGAGATTTGCTGTCAGGGAACTGGCGAAACCAAATCACATAAAGAACGGAACCCTCGATTTGGTTCCGCCCAATCCGTGGCCTGTTTTATCATTTTGCCTATAAATAGCAGGCCACTCATTCTTATTTACTCATCACTCATAAGCATAAACATTAGTATATATTCTTTCATTCATTACTAACTCATTCATATTACATATTTCATTCTTAGTCATCTTTCTTTTGTAGCAAAGAGATCAAAGCATCACAAGCTTCAACATACCGTTGCAAAATTATTATTTTTTTCGATTTTTTTTCGAAATTAATTTGTTTAGAAAAATTAATTTTTTTTCGAAATTAATTTTTTTAGAAAAATTATTTTTTTTTTCGAATTTTTTCCATTTTTTTCTGAAATATATATATTTTTTAAATTTTTTCAAAAAACAAATTTTTGGATTTTTTTTAATTAAAATAGAGACGTTGGACGCAATTTGGCGTAACGACAGGGACCATTTCTGTAATTTAGAGTAAGGACGGTGGATTCAATATTCGCAAACCCACGGGGACCACTTATGTAACTTGGAAGGGTAAAATGGTCATAATGCCTAAATAAAGTCATTTTGAAAATTTTTTACTCATTTTTACCGATTTTTATTCGTCACGCAAAAATGATTTTCACGACAAGTTCGATACGTTTTTAAAAGGATACCCTTTTTTCTATTTAACTAAATTTTCTTCACATGAAAAATAAAATAAAAATAAAAAAATTTCATGTTATAGGGTGTTGGCAATGTAGGATTCGAAATTATGGGAGGGTTCTTATCGACCAATCACAGACTGCCATGTGACATGAAAAAAAGAAGGATTTTGAATCATAAAGTGTTGGCAGTGGGAAGACTATAGAGGATTTGAAATCGTGTCTAATTTTATTTATTTATTACTATGTATATATAATCTTATAAATAAATTAAGTCCGTATAATCAAAGCCCCTACATTGTAGGCACTCGAGTGTATTATTGATCATAAGAGAGAATACTTGACCATAACACTAATCAATTTATCTCTGGCGGTTGTGTGAGATCAAAACCGAAACTCATTCATCTTCATAACATATTCAATCACCAACCAATAAATCAAAGAAAAAAAAATTAAAGGTAATAAATATCATTCAAGTTGGTATTTGTTTTTATTGCTGTTATTGTGTTTTATATATTTGCACTGAATGTAAAAAACACTAAAATCATTTGATTTATTGTAATTTATATATTTGATTAACATGTGATGATCACTTGGTAGTACGATACGATTTTAATTAATCCCCCAACGTTTCATTTTTTCTTTTGTCTTCTTCCCATGACGCATCGGCTTGATCTTGCTTCCGAATCACGAGCCGCTGGCGGCCGTGTTTGCCGGCGGCCTCCCCCCAAGCCGCTGGCGGCATACCTTCCGTTGCCGACACCCTAACCGTGACCAAATCACGAAAAGTCAAAAACCCTCTTTACCCTTCTCTTTCTGTAACCTCACCCTTTTCCCACAAATCTATCCCCTCATTCTTTCAATTCCGTCGACAAACTGTTCGTAGACTTGCACTCTTTTGCCGATAGCCTTTCTTTCAAGGAGGCACTCTTTTGCGGATAGCCTTTCTTTCAAGGAGGCAGACTTGCACTCTTTTGCCGATAGCTTTTTTTTTTTTTTTTTTTTTTTTTTTTTTTTTTTTTTTTTTAATGAATGTATTTTTTTTAATGTAATGAATGTTTTTTTTGTTTAACGTAGCGTTTTTTAATTATATTTACATCGTTAACGTGAAACAAAGTTAAAAAAAACTTAATAATTATATTTAAAATTAATAAAAGTAAATAAAATAAATCAAAAACAACCTTCAACGCCCGTTGGATTTTATAGCATTCAATGGGCTTCAACGCTCTATGAGGATGGGCCAACGGGGTTGAAGGGAAACTGAGCCCACTTCAAGGCCCGTCTTAGTACAATAATACCATCTAGGGTTAACATTTCATTTTGATACACACAAAACACAAACCCTAACCCTCCTCCTCATAACTGCCGCCGCATCATACCACCACAACCTCCATCATCACCATCACCCTCATCCACTACAACATCATCATCGTCACCACTAAATAATCACCATCCCTCCTCTCCACTTATCAGTGGTCGCTGCTTCGACAACCACGCCGCCAACAACACCGCGCCACCATGTAGCCACCATGAAGCCGCCTCCATCAAAGCCATCACAGTCGCCACCTCTAGCCGCCGCTTCTTAGCCGTACCACCGCCATCTACAACTCATATCTATCTCTCTCCCTCTCGTATTCCTTGGGTATGTCGACACCAAACCCATTTTGTTATTTTCTTTCTAATAAAAACCAACTACAAAACATTGTTATATCATTCTCGTGGATATAACTTTTATAAAAATGTTTTCTTATTAAAACTTGTGTGGATCTAACATTTTAACACTAAAAACCGTTCGACTCTCCACTGAGTCACTCGACTCACCCGAGTCAACTCACGAGTTGAGTTGACTCGTGGCTATGATTGTTTATTTCATGTTTATCTTGTTATATTCGTTATATATTTCGTCCTTTTTACGCATTTTATTGTTTTTATAATGTTTTGGTTGAGTTTTGTCATCAGCCTTGGCAAGGCACCACCTCCAGATGTTTTCGTGCTGATATCAGGGTTTTCCATCAGCACCGATGGCCATACCACCACTACTAACAGGGGTAGTTCAGTAGTTACATTGGTGGATGTGGGGTGTTGGAAACAAGCCGTTGCAGGGAAGAGGGCCAGAGTCAGTGGTATTAATTACCTTAGCTATAAATCAGACTGTAGGGAGAGTTAAGGAGGCCTTAGAGAAGCAACGACCACCATCTCCTCCTAGAGGTATGTATATATACAACACGCAGTGCGTCTTTGTTAATTAGTTGAAAATTACTGATATTTTTTGCTCGCTGTCACAAAAATCGGATTATTACTATTGTGAAAGGTTAGAAAAACAATATGTTTCTATTTATATATACACAATGAAAAACTTGTCCGTTGTTTTAAAATTAATTCCTAATCGACCCTTTCACATTAATAATTACAGCATTTTGGCGAACTGAGAAGCAGCAAGTCGGAGGAGATGACATGGAGACTGAAATCCTGCAGAACAAGTTATGTCTGCTTAAAATGAATTAAAAAGCCATATATAGCTAGCAGAGCCCTTTTGGTCCACATAAGTCTATTAGTCTGTTACTCATACTAGCTTTTGATATTCAACGTTTGGCTCAACAATGAACGAGGTCGTTGTATTTAAATTGAATTGAATGTTAACTTGAAAATTTGATTACTTGTCTTCTACCCCTCGCCTTCCTATTCATTTACGTGTACCTGTTACATTATATATATATATATACATCATAAACAGTTTGATAGTGCATACGTTCACTTCTGTGTAATGATAGTATAAATGGATCAGGGGAGAGTATGCAATGGCTGTCAAAAGTGCATATGATGCTGATATCGGAATGATATGAGCCCACTGGTCGAATTGTTTAGGCGTTTTAATATTTGGGTATGCTATTTAGATTTGCTTTGAAACTCGAGTGCTTGAAAGGCTTGTCGAGTTGCAATGATGATGATGATGATAACTCTTGTTATTTGATGGTGTCTTCTCATTGTTTTTGTTTGCTAATGTATGGTTTGACGGTTGGCTGCTTGTTTATGCTTTGGTGCAGATTCAGTAAAAACTTAGTGTTGGTGAGACCATATGGGTTATTTGCCGCAATTGAAGACTGTGTTGGTGCAACCATAGCATGACCTTGTCCTTTTTATCTTGGTATGTCTTTGTTAAACTTGTGATACCAATAATTTTAATAACATGGAGCTTAATGCTTATACATGGATGTTTATTTGTAGGTGGTCCGTGAGGATTGAGAAAGGAATGCATGATGACCCCGGACTAAGCTTCTTGTTGCTTTAATTTCTTGTTTAATGTTACAAGACTTTATGTTGGATGTCTAAACCTGATTTATGTTTAGTGCTTTTGTTATGACAATTGTTTATTTGAAATACAATTTTGTTTTATTCAATTAATAATTATTTGATGTTTTATTCATATTGTAAAATAGAGTGTGCATGCTGAAAATAGCGTCCTATCATGACTCGTTAGGACTTTGAAATTGTCCTATTAAACTTATTAAGCGTCCAAACAATAAACTTGTAAGGACGCTTAACATTGTAAAAGTGTCATAATATGTTGTTATTAGGACATTATTTAGGTTGTTAATAGACATTTTATACGACCAAAAAATTGGTTTCATAATCTTCTTTGAGATATTAGAACCCCTTTCTTGGTGCTAAAGTAGCTATAATGTTACATGATAAGCGTCCTTACAATTATCTTTTAAGTACGCTTATATGTGTATCAAAAGATTAAAATTAGGTAACCACATGTTAAAACATTGTAAAAGTGTCCTAATATGTTGTTATTAGGATGTTATTTGGTTGTTCATAGACATATTATGCGACCATAAATTTGGTTTCATAATCGTATTTGGGATATTAGGACCCTTTTCTTGGTGTTAAAGTAACTATAATGTTATATGATACCGTCCTAAGAATTAACATTTAAGGACGCTTGTATGTGTATCAAAAGATTAAAAGTAGGTTACCACATGTTAGAACATTGTAAAAGTGTCCTAATATGTTTTTATTAGGACGTTATTTGGTTGTTTATAGACCTATTATGCGACCATAAAATTGGTATCATAATCTTATTTGAGTTATTAGGACCCTGTTCTTAGTTGCTAAAATAGCTATGATGTTGCATCATATGCGTCCTAACAAACTTTTAAGGACCTTTTTATGTGTGTCAAAAGATTAAAAGTAGGTAAGCACATGTCAAAACATTGTAAAAGTGTCCTCATATGGTTTTATTAGGACGCTATCTATGTTATTCATAGACATATAATACGACCATAAAATTGGTTTCATAAGGTATTTGAGATATTAGGACGCTTTGGACCTATTACAACCGCCTTACATGAAACGCTTTCATCGTTGGTCCTATTAAATGAAAGGTCCTAAAAAGTACCATTTAGGACGCTTACGAGGGTACTAAAAAGCCACTTTTCTTGTAGTGATTAAATGAGTAAGATTCTAATGTACGAAGATTAGGGTAACATAACCTTAATAAGTAATGTAATGAGGGCGGTAGCAAGTAGGCACGGAGGGCTTAAGTAAAATTTATTCATTTGAAAGTGTAGTTATAGTTCAATGTTTGAAAACATTTGGTTCTCTATAACTATAGCTATCATGCCAATCTGTAACACCCCCTAAATTATGAGATAACCACGGAAGACTAATCGGGGTATTACTGTGAGGATCGAAGTCATAATCATAGAAAACGGCTCGAGAGAGACGTTTTGAAAATATAGGTCCTTCATATAAATTCAGTTACAAAATTTTCATATCAGATTTGATTAAATCCATAAAGGAAGTATTATTTTAAACTGAATTACACATTTTATTTTACACCATAATAAAGATAAGTCACAGCCCGCTCCATGCCCTTGCTGCCCTGCTAATTACCTGAGATAAACATGCTTAAAAGTCAACAAAAATGTTGAGTGATATCATAGAGTTTGAAATTTAATAATCGTTTCGATACACAAGTAAGATTGTATTGGGAATACAATCTGTTGAAAAGTTGATATTGCAGTATATATTGCCCTAAGTCTCATGACACGCAAACGTTAACAAAGTACCATAAAACGGAGGAGTCACATCAAATTAATGATGGAAATAAATTCCTCGAGTAATAGGTGATTTGCCAATTCCTATTTTTCTCAAATATAATGCATCGCGACTAATACGACCAACCAAAAGGCATTCCGTCCAGTATTAGTGGGATACGTTGTCAACCTCTAATAGATCTATTCACTATATTCGCGTTCACTTACTAGTGATTAATGGCTCATGATAAAGGGTCTTGTGGCAATAAGGGTACTTAGGCATATATCAAGTGAGATAAAGCATACATAAAAATACTTGTGATATGTTTATAGCATGTATCTCCCTCACGGAGTTTAAAGTTGTTAAATAAGTAAATGTGAGGCTATGACTCACCTTATGTGATACTGAGGATGATGAAAAGTAAGTTTAGATGAGATTATGGTAACGGCTTTAGAACAAAACCTGGTGAATGGGGAAATCTAAGAATCTGACCAAATACGAATGATGGAAATGATAACGAGAACGAATAACGATTTGATCGTTAGAGTGAGAATGTGATATGCTTAAAATGCTTAAATTCAAAAATAATATTACATATAATATTATCTTGTTTTCATGTCAAATATTCCAAAATATTATTTCCTCGAAACGTATAGTTAAATCATTCAAAATCTCGTTATATATATATAATTAACGTAGAGTTAAATCATAAATGAAATATACAAAATGCACGTGACGTGAAGGGAAAATCGTAAAATGAGAAATAGAAATAAGAATGTCAAATATAATATGTTGGTCCTTGTCCTTTACCAGTTTTTACACTTTTTACCCTAACGGCGTTAGCGTTGCACCGTTAGTCCTTTATTAAATATAATTTATATTTATAGTCCACTACTTGTCCAATATAGCATTCTGAGCTTGGAATACGATAATATATCAATTTATACCCTAATGTTTCTGTTTTTATGTTTTTAGTCCTTATTTTACACGTTTGGCAGTTTTGGTCCCTTTAAGTGGATTTGAATTACATTTTTAGTCCAAATGTGCAAAAAAGTGTAGGAAAAAGTTGGCGAATTTTTCTGAGGCTTATTTGAGATTAATGAAGCTTATTTTAACAGCTTATATGGCCAATAGCTTATTTTTCATCTAATGAGCTTTTAATGAGCCACTTTTAAGGCCCAATAGCATTTTAAAAATCGTACGCCTTGAGACGAGTTGAGCTCATCCAAAATCTCATTTTTATTGTTCTATTTTCATATCTAAAAGTCCCCATAAGCTAGCTTATTCCATTCTCTTAAAAACTGCTTAATGGGCTTAACAGCCCACATCGCGTTTTGGTTAATAATTTTTGAAAGGATTTTACGCTTCACTTTGCTCGATTTAGAGTGTCTAGATGTGCTTATATTTACAAGTTATTTATAAAAAAGTTGTT
This sequence comes from Artemisia tridentata subsp. tridentata, assembly GCA_021014915.2. Taxonomy (NCBI): domain Eukaryota; kingdom Viridiplantae; phylum Streptophyta; class Magnoliopsida; order Asterales; family Asteraceae; genus Artemisia; species Artemisia tridentata. The sequence goes on from CP139507.1 coordinate 194,359,009, forward strand.
GCTAGTAAGATGGTCTAATAGGTCATGTAAAAATATTGTATGCTCGTTAAGTCAATTTTTAAGATATGAATTCGTTTTTAAGGCAACATGGGACGTATTTTATAGAGTAAAATACTTAGAAATTTTCTAAGTATTTTCAGTTTTAACGATTTGAGCATGGTTCAATATGGCTTCGAATGATGCATGTAACTTAAATATAAAGGTGATATGGGTGTGCATCGTGACTTCTAGGCCTTCCGCAAGGGAGGCTAGTCACTTTTAGTGTGCTACATGAATATGTATACGTAAATAAATGAGTAAAAAAATATATACGTTCGAGTAGTATTAAACGATGCATGGTGATTAATATATATAACGTACGAAATGAGATGGTATTGAAGAGAGGTTGTGGGTAACTTACTACACCTCTAAGGGTGGTAGAGAATCGTATGAGGATGGATGAAACACAAGGAAAATACCCACGTTCACTTATAACCCAAGACACGATTTATATATTTAACCCGTTTCTTCGACAAACTTCCAAACGAACGAATGAAGTCTTCTGGTTTTTCAGAGATGATTTTATGAGAGTATGAGAGTTAGAAGGATAGTATTTAATGAGTGAGGAAAGGTGGTGAGGCTAGGGGTAGATATATGAGACGTTTGAGTACACGTATGGCTCCAATAATTCAAGAAACAATTTCTACTAGTTCCTACAGTGTAATGGCAGTGAATGAAGGGTTTTCAAGATAGATTCTGACATGTTATGACTTTAAGAAAGGAATGTGAGTGAGAGTGAAAGTTATATTTCGTTTTTGCAACATATACATGTCGACTAGTTAGTTTATTTGGTGCCAAGTTGGTTTTTAACGTACGATACCAATATAATGATGTTAAAACTGATCCAACAACATGTCATTAAGCTAGAAATATTATTAGGATGGCGTAGAAACAAGTTGGAGTCAAAACGTTTACGTATTGAATATTTAGTTATATCGAGTTGGGTGGATTATGGCCGAACACTTTGCCTTTTAAATACACATCAAAACTTGACACCAAATTCTGTGATTCAACACCATAATAGTATGGTGGGAAGGGAATGAGATGATATAAAAATATTCATATGTCGCGTTTAGAAATGGAGCGAACGAGAGGCGTTTTGGAGAGGGTTTGGATCGGATTTCACATGAAATCACAAAAAAATAAAGTTGGGCTTGTGGTGTGGGCTGGATGAATAGTACGCATGGGTGATGATTGGGCTGAGTTAATCTTGGCCCGATTAGATTAATAAATGAATAATTAAGCTTTTTGTGAAATAATTAAGTTTCGTAATACGCGTTGAACTCGTTCCGTCATTTGGTGAATTATGTGATATCGCAATCACGACCAAATAATATAATAAGAAAATTTCAAATTTCTCAGCAAAAATGGAAATCAGTAAACAGTAACTGAGGTTAATATTGATTAACGATCATAATTACAATGGAATTTTACAGTGTATTTTACAGACTATCCATAACCCAAAACCCATGACTCATGTGCACTAATGTGCATTACATCATGCATGACATCACAATGGGTAAAACCCATGACCTATGACCCAAAGTCCATAACCAATGACCCAAAGTCCATAACCCATGACCCAAGATGTCTTTGACATCATGCTTGACATCACATGACCCATGGACCATAACCCATAACCCATGACCCATTACCCATGACCCATAACCGAAATAAAAAAGAGCGTCGCCGGATCCCTCGCGGATCCCTTGGTTTACAAGGTCTGGATCCCTTTCAAAGGGATCTGGATGAACAATAAACAACTTCTTCTTTTTGCCTATAAATAGCAAACCATTTCTCATCATTCAATCACACCTTTCACACACTTTCTCTCCACCATTTCTAACGCATTTAGATCAGTAGGAAAACATGTAAAACACCTTCTTTCTCATATGATAATAATGCTTCTAACTTTCATTTTTGTTGTAAGCATACTCCCAAAGTGATCCTCCAAAGCAAGCCTAGAGATCTTGCATCCTTACCTACTGAAGTGATCCTCCAAAGCAAGCTTAGAGATCTTGCATCCTCATCTACCACAATCATACATACATGAAGATCTATCACAAAAAGCTTAGGGAACTTGTGATCTTCATTGAAGGATATCTATTAAAGGAAGTTCATTTATTTTAGTCATTCATATCCATTAGACACATTGTCTTGGATCTTCTCTTGTATCTTCTTCTTGTATCTCTAACTAGATTAGGTGGTTTATGTGTTTGTGCCATAAAACACAAGGTTTGTTATGTTGGGACACTAAACATAATGGGTGTCATAGATGTGTTGTGTATATTAGTGTAGTAGGGCATTGGTCCCTCATGATGTGTTGTGTTGATCGGGTAGTGGGTCCTCCTTTGTAATGGAACCCGGTATCTAGCCTTGTACCGGATAAAGTGTAGGCGACGAAGGTTTGGCTCTACCTCGTGGAAGAGCTAGGTATCTTGCCTTGTACCAGATAAAGTGTAGGCCACGTCGTGTTGGTTTGGTCCGCCGTGTTAAGGACCCGATATTAAGCTTTGTACCGGATAAAGTGTAAGCTATGTTGTGTAAGGTTTCTCCGCCGAGAATGGAGCTTGTTGATCTAGTGAAGTAACTCTCGAGTTGGATACTTGGGGAGTAGAGTAGGGCGAAGAGGAGCTTCATAACCGAACCACTATAAATCCTTGTGTTGGTTTGCGTATCCTTCTTACTTATCGCTTTACTTTTATTCTTGCTTTAAATTGTTGATTGTCTTTGTGTTGACACTTTACATATTACGTCAAGCTTGATCGGGAATTTGTCATAAGGATGTTTTTAGAAAATAAATATAAACCGGACTAATAATGGTGAAACTTGATTTATACTATATTTGGTACAAAAGTTTTTAAGTTTGAAACGGAAACATATTCACCCCCTCTACTGTTTCCATATCGTTTCCACAGAAAGTCTTACTGTTGAAATACCCCTACTTGATGGGTCGGGTTCTAATATTGAGAAGGTTCGTGTTGAGTGCAAGTGGAAACCGCCTCGGTGTGATACTTGTAAGATATTTGGTCATACTCTGGATAACTGTCCTAAATTTGCTCCTCCTCCAGTTCAGCCTACACATAAGGATAGTGATGGTTTCCAGGCGGTCAATCACAAAAACAAGGGTAAGAATGGTAGCCAAAGTGGTCCGGGTAAAGGATTTACTAAACCTGTTGTGGGTCCTAAGTTTAGGTATCAACCTAAAGCGCCTCCTCCTGAACCCAAGAAGGTGGATAATACAAAGAAGAAGGCCGCTGATGTGGCTAGTACGAGTGAGACGAAGGTTGCTACATCAAATACATTTGAAGTCCTTAATATGGTCGATACTGATGAATGTGGCATTTCTACTGATGTTGTGGCTAAGGATGGGGCTGAGTTGGATTCTGGCAGTACAATGGAAGCTAAGGAGGCTGGTCCTACTCCTATTTTTGATAAAATTGTGGAGCTTGAAAAGCTAATTATTGATGAGAAAGTTACTCTTGTGGATGATGATGGTCATCCTATTAAAAATGTAGATTATCCGGGTAATAAAACGGGAACTAAGGTGGATGGGTCTCAAAAGACTGGTAATGTATCATAAGAACCGCTTGTGAGTGTTGTGAAAGAGAAGATGCAGGCCGCGGCTAGTAAGTCTAGTTCTTCTTTTTCTCCGTCTACTTCTTCTACTAAGAGGGTTAACCCATTCTCTAAGGTGGGAGAGATTGTTGATTCCGACAGTGATGAAGAGGAGGTTGTGAACACGTTTAATGAGTCACTGAACCTATTTGGTGGTGGTCACGATCGTGAAGATGATTATGATGACTATGCGAAGCAGGTATACGATCTTCCAGGAGATTTGGATGTTTTTCATGACATGTATGGTATCAAGCTCTAAGGCCTTGGTAGGAAGTAATTTTGTTTTCGTAGGAGTCTAATGTTATCTTTTGAGTAGTGGTTTATTTTCTTGTTTAGAGAATATGAAGTATCTTGTTATGTAAGCTTTTTCGCCTATGTAACGGGCTGAGATATGCGATTCACCCATATCATTTGTACTTCAACGTTTTTTGGAGTAATATATTTACCGATTCTTTTGACCTTTTACACAAAAAAATCAAATGTATTTTTTTTTTTTTGACAGAAAAATCAAATGTATTTTAAGAATTCGTAGAACGGGTAATTAATCATTTTCTATCAATCAAAGTATAGAAAATTTTACGCTAATGTCACCCGAAATCTCAAACTAGCATTTTAGACTTCCCAACTTTTAGTCAAAAATCACAAGAATACAGTAAAATAATAATGACCACCCTATATTTTCGTTTGGTAAAAAAATGTAAAACTAAGAACAATATTAATGAAATAGCTATTATAACTAATTTTCAATAAGAAAAACGGGCTTTCTTTTATATATGTTTCGGGTAAGTCATTTTTATTAACTACCGAGTTTTTGATAGAACTAAATGAAACCAAATTTAAATTTGGTTGACCGTTGACATGTTATGTTTTTAACATCTGCGTGTCCTTAATACTTGGGTGACATATGTATTACGTTTTCCATTCGAAATATTCTATGACTTTTTCAGCACGTTGGAAGGAGTACTAATCAGTAGTCACAGCCACAGGCAGCAAGTTCTTGTATCCATTGATGATCATATGTATCTTAGTTTTGATGGGCAAATATTAAACGTGTATGTCTAGAATCGAACTCGGGACCACGTGATTACACACATTACGTATGAGGAATTAATGTATAATAATTAATATATAAACCGTTATGTATTTAATTATTAAAACACAAAAATAACGACTAACGGACGTTAAGTAGTTAACGGGAATTGACTAACGACCGTTAGGGAATAAAGGAAGAACTATAGATGAAATTAGAGGATCAATAAGGTTCCGGAATCCCTTGGGATGTCCATAACCGATCGGCTATGGGTTACCATAACCCAATCCAAAGCCAAATTGTTCTCCAAGATTTCTCATCTATAAATACAAGGTCTAGGGTTATTCATTCTTCACTCTTGCACTCTTGCTATAACCCTAGATCTTGTTTCTCTTTTTCTTTTGTTTTAGTCGACCCATATAAACCCTTATAGGGTCGATTCAAGTTTTTGATAAACAAAATTTGTTTGGTTTATTTGTGTTTTAAAGATCTAGCAATCTCATTAGTTCGGTTATAGTACGTGTGTACAAGATTGTGGTATCAACTCATTATAGTTGATATTCTTGGATTGAGATACAAAAAGGTAAAGGGTATCTCGTTAATCCACTTTTGTTATTTAAAGAAGAAGATTGAAGTTTGATTCTTATTCTTGCTAGAATCAAAAGGTACGTTTCTTTATTTTTCGGTTAATATTCTATGTGTGAAAATAGATCATACGCTTTCGCATATGTGTAAGATGTTTATTAGGTTAATATATGAGTTAGTCATGATTATTAAATTCTAACAGTGGCATCACGAGCCGTTTTAACATGTAATTTAATTACCGAAACACATAAAAATCAAATCATGGATTAGGATTTATGTTGCTTGATTTTTTAGGGTTTAAAAAAATAGAAACCCTAATTTTTTTTTTTTGGGGGGGGGGGGGGCCCCCCCCCGATGCCCTATAATTAAAAAAAAATAAAAAAATAAAAATAAATAGTTTTGTAGCCCTAAAATGGTAACGTGTTTATGTGGTTAAAGGTTACGTTCCTTGTGGCTTGCATTAATCCATGATGAAGCATGCATGTTTATCATGGATTAGATTTGATTAATTGTTATTGTGGAAAACTAGAAGGGGGGGGTCGAATAGTTTACCGGTTTAAAATTCTTTTAAAAAATCTTGTTTTAAAAGTTGGCTATTGGAAACTTGGATTCGAACTCTATGTGTAATCAATCAACACCAATATGAACTACACACTAAACTAACTAATATAAAATAATGAAAGTAAAGAGTAGAGTTGGAAAGATCAAACCGAGACAAAGGATTTATAGTGGTTCGGCTACGAAGCTCTTCTTCGCCCTACTCCACTCCCCGAGTACCACACTCGAGAGTTTCAAGCACTATGTCAACAACCTCCCTTCAGGCGGAGAAAACCGTACACGTCGCTTATCCTATTACCGACACTAAGTTAAATGTCGAGTGCTAATCTTAGCTAGCACCAATCTACCAAGGTCCACGTGACCAAACACACAAGCCCAATGGCTTCAAGAGATCACCACGATCACAAAGATCAACTCTCACTTCACTCTACTTAATCTAACTACTCTAGATCCTTTGATCACTCACACACAAGCCTGATGGCTTTAAGAGATCTTCACTATCTCTTAAGATCACAATGATCTTCACTCACACTCTCACAAAAGAAAGATAATCTTGATGTATGCTAAGATACAACAAGGATGTAACAAGTGTTACAAAACCTAACAACTACAACTCTTGTATCTTCTTGAATACCTTGAGTTCTTCTCTTGCTAATGAAGAGGAATGATAACACCTTGTATCAACTTGGATACTTGTGTTCTTCTCTTGCAAGTGAAGAGGAATGAAGAGGATCACTTGAAGGATGATTGGATCACTCTTGAACAAAAGAAAAACTAACCTAAATGATCTAAGAAAGAAAGTGTGAAGAGAGTATTCAACTCAGAAAGTTTTGTGTGTGTAAGGATGCCTAAAAACTGTGAAAGGGGTTGGTATTTATAGGCAAAGAAAATCTGAACGTTACAGAAAATTTTGTACGGACGGCTCCGTTAAATACCCCACGGCTCCATTAAATTTAACGGAACCGTGGAGCCGTCGTAGACTAGGACGCTCCAAATTTTGTCTTTTCTGGTGAAAACTTATTTGGGGAAGGTTGGAGCTGATTTTGGCGGGAAAAATAGCTGTTGTGATTTTCAAACTTATTTTTTCATTAAAACATTTCTTAATAATTCAAAAATAATTTGTCATGTGTATTTTTGAAAAAATGTTTTGTCCCATTAAAAATGTGAATTCTCAAAACATAAATTCACTTCTTTGATCACTAGTTCAAGTTGTAACTTTGTTCTAGAGTGATTTGCGTAGAAACTGGATCTTTCGATTAAAGACTTGTTTACGTTGATTTTAACGTATCGTGATTTCACATTTTGTCATCCTCAAAACGTGAAGTAATCGAAAGATATAAATAACGTTTTTAGAACATTATTTGCATCAACAATATCCCCCTTTTTGATGATGACAAAATATAAACTCATGTTAGGTTAAAATTAGTGTTAACAAGTTTTTAATGAGTTTACTCCAATTTCTCCCCCTTTTTGTCTAATCAAAAAGGTGACAAAGGCTCTCCCTTGATGTGTACTCCCCCTCATTTGGAGAACACAAAGGAATCGAGCAATGGTGCTTGCTACAAAACAAAGTTAGAAGATACATATATAGTATGTAACAAGTAGCACATTATGACAAATATCCAACCACACAAGAAGAAAAGTAGCTAAGAGCTAAAAATGATAGCCAACAACCCTCATAAGAGCCCATTCATTCATTAAAAGAAAATAAATGTCATACATGGATATGACTTCATGGAAACATAATAGAGACAATGATAAGCATAAATCTCTAATGACTAGAGGCATGTTTCATTTCCAAGAGGGCTCCTAAAGACCTATTATGGGTTAGGAGGTGGTGGAGATTGGGGCCCCATTTGGGGTGGTGGTGGTGTCAAGAGATGATCTATAAAGTAGAACATGAAATGAATCTCGTCTCTTAAGAAGTAGATGAGGTTACGGTTATGGAGACAACATAGGCAATTAGCACTATGTAAATCAAAGGGATGTGGTTGATTGGGTTTGGAGACACTAAATCATATGAGCACAACACGCCGGGAGTTGCTCACGATTTCCTGTGAGACTTAGAACATTTTCTCGCAGGATGACTGCCCAAGAAAGTAGTTCATGACGAACCTCTTCCAAACGAATTTTCGTTGGATTAGGGTAAGAGGAGTACTTATGAGTACGGATGATTTTGGTTAGTTCGGTGGGAGAGGGTATGTAGGAACAATATGGACTATTCTCTTCACGATAGTTGAAGAGTGACTCAAGACACCAATCCTCAGTATAGGCACATTGCCCATGATTGGGGATTTGAAGGATTTGAGCAAATTGCTCAAGGGTTAGGACAAATTTAAAATTTCTGACCCAAAACCAAAGAGACAATGATTGATCCTCATTACGTACGAGTTCAACTTGTCGGAAGAATTCCAACATAAAGCGAGGACAAATGTGCTCGTTTATGTGGAGTAAGCAATCGAATCCTATAGCTCTAAAAGAAGTGTTGATGTCCCGATGGTAAACAAGGGATGGATCAACGACACGGCCTTCATGAAACCGACGGGTTTCAAGATTGACATAGGCACGAATGTGGTTATCGGGAGTTGTGGGTTCTTGTGATATTTGGGGTGTGTAGGTGTCGGTTAGGAGATGATCAAAATCATATTCATGAGACATTTTTGTTTCCTATAAAAGTGTTTTTAGGAAAAATTAGTAGGAAGAATAGTTGCATTATATACACATGCCTAATGTGTGCCTATATGCAAACTATGTGTAGGTGCGGCAATCTCGACTCAAAAGAAAATAGTGAGATTACCCAAACACTCCTAATTTTACTTTTGCTCAAGCAAATAAGTTGAAGACTACATATTGATTATGTAGTTCGATCATGATTTGTGAGATCTTGTATGCATGGGAAAGTTTTTTTAGTTTGCATCAACAATGCATGAAAAGACAATTTCATGGTCCTAGTTTCGTGAGATTTTGAAAATGATGGAATTTGGGGTGTTTTGGTAACCTCAATGTTTTGGTACCAACGATTTTGAAATGTTTTGGTGTTGATGACTTCTAATTGAAAATTTCCAAGAGAAAATTGAAAAACCCCAATTCAATTTTCATCAATGCATAAACCCTAGACCCAAAATTAAAAAATTGGAGTAAGATGACTTACAATTTTTGTTGAAAAAGGGTGAGAATGATTGTGGATCTTGAAACTCAATGTCTTGAATATGATCTTGAAGGGATGTAATTAAGTATTGGGTGTGAGGTTAAGTTATGACAGCAGTTGCTGAGGTTATGAGGGTTTGGAATGAGTGGTGTGGAAAAGGGGAACTGAAATATGGAATGTTCCAGATGCACGGTTCCACGGTACCGTTAAATTTAACGGTGCCGTGCCACATTTAGTGGAGCCGTGTATCTGAAGCGATGGCTTTCTGTCCCATTTTGATGTTTGATGAATAAGTCTCGCTGTTTTAGAGAGACTCTATGACACGAGGAAGGAATTTATACCTAATAAATTCCTTTGACTAGGGAACCTAAACTAGACTTAACGAGACACACGAGATGACTTCAAGAGTCATGAGGTTTATGAAACATGTTCCATCATTCCTAGACCTAGACGAAGGTAGTTAAAGGATTCTCGTTTGAGAGGTTTGGTAAGGATGTCAGCGATATTGTCCTGAGAAGGAACTTTCTCAATAGAAATATTTCCTTTCTGAACATTATCACGAAGGAAGTGGTGGCGAATTTCGATATGTTTAGTACGGGAGTGTTGAACGGGGTTCTTGCTCAAGTCAATAGCACCTTTATTAACACACATAATAGGAACGTCATCTAAATGAATGTCATAGTCTATAAGGGCTTGTTTCATCAATAGTGCTTGTTGACATGCCTTTCAGGCGCTTACGTACTCGGCTTCGGTTGTGGAGATACCAAGAGCCGTTTGTTTCTTGGAGAACCAAGAAGTTAAGCAACAACCCATGAAGGTACAAACGCCACTCGTACTCTTTCGATCCACATAATCTCCCGCATGATCAGAGTCGGCATAGACAACAGTTTCTACACCGGTCCCCTTGGGATAAAATAATCCCAAGTGTATAGTGCCTTTAATGTATCGGAAGATACGCTTAACCGCTTCAAGGTGAGAGGTTTTGGGATCCTCTTGGAAGCGAGCACAAAGGCAGACACTAAACATGATGTCGGGCCTACTTGCCGTGAGGTATAGTAAACTTCCTATCATACCTCTATACTTAGTGCTATCCACGGACTCACCTTCTTCATCTTTCGTGAGTTTTATTTCCGTGGACATGGGGGTTTTCATGGGCTTAGACTCTTCTAAACTAAACTTCTTAAGCATTTCTTTACTATATTTAGCTTGATTAAAGAAGATACCATCTTCCATTTGTTTGATTTGTAAACCAAGGAAGAAGTTCAATTCACCCATCATGCTCATCTCAAACTCGTCATGCATGATTTTAGAGAAATCATCGCACATCTCCGAAAAAGTTGATCCGAATATAATGTCTTCGACATATATTTGAACAATGATGAGATGTGAATCTCTTTTCTTTGTGAAGAGTGTGTTATCAACCTTTCCCATGGTATATTCATGTTCAATCAAGAAAGCTTTCAGTCTATCATTCCAAGCTTTAGGAGCTTGTTTAAGACCATAGAGTGCTTTCTTGAGCTTGTAAACATGATTCGGATATTCGAAATCAACGAATCCCGGAGGTTGTGCAACATACACCTCCTCGTTGATATAACCATTAAGGAACACACTCTTCACGTCCATTTGGTATAGTTTAAAGTCTAAGGTACAAGCATAGGCAAGGAGTATTCTAATTGATTCTAATCTAGCTACGGGTGCATAGGTTTCATCATAATCTATTCCCACTTGTTGGTTATAGCCTTGTGCTACCAACCTTGCCCTATTCCTAACCACGACGCCATTTTCATCGAGTTTATTCCTAAATACCCACTTAGTTCCTATGATTGTTTGATTCTTAGGAATAGGTACTAAATCCCAAACTTGATTTGCGGTGAATTGATTAAGTTCTTCTTGCATGGCAAGTATCCAACTTTCATCCTTAATCGCTTCACCTACATTCTTAGGTTCTACGGTTGATATGAAACAAAAGAAATTACTTTTGTTTTGTGTTTGTGACCTAAGGGTTCTTTGGTTTAAATTACCTATGACATTTTCAATAGGATGGTTTTTGGATTCCTTAATGTTGACAATTTCATCAACTTCAACTATTTCATCCTCAATGTCATCTTCTACGGTTTTCTTGCCATTGACCCTAATGGCTTCATCCTCATCTAAGTCATCATCCACCAAGGGTGATGTCTTAGTTTGTGGAGGACTTTCATCGAATGTCACGTTGAGTGATTCTTCGACTTTCATAGTTTCTCTATTTAGGACAACATAGGCTTTACTATTTTGGGAGTAACCTAGAAAGATACCTTCGTAAGACTTTGGGTCAAACTTGGTGAGTTAATCTTTAGTGTTTAGTATGAAGCACTTGCTTCCAAACACTCTAAAGTAATCAAGAGTAGGTTTTCTACCTTTCATGATTTCATATGGGGTTTTTCCTAGGATAGATCTAATTAGAATCCTATTAAGAATATAAGTTGAGGTGTCCACCGCATTACACCAAAACTTTTGCGGAATTGATTGTTCATTCAACATCGTTCTACTCATCTCTTGTAGAGTACGATTTTTCCGCTCTACTACCCCATTTGATTGTGGAGTGTGTGGAGCCGAGAAATTGTGAGTAATACCATTAGCATCACAATATACTCCAAATTGCACTTCATTATCAAATTCCCGACCATGATCCGTCCTAATAGCGACTATTGTACATCCTAGTTGGTTTTGGACTTTCCTACTAAAGATTTCAAATTCCTCAAAAGCTTGAGTCTTATTCTTAAGAAATCTAGTCCAAGTATACCGAGAATAGTCATCAACTATTACTAAGGTGTAGTAATTTCCTCCGTAGCTCCGTACGGCGGATGGACCGAATAAGTCCATGTGAAGAAGTTCTAGGCATCTAGAGGTCTAGACCATATTATTAGCTTTGTGACTTGAATGAGCTTGTTTTCCAACTTTACAAGCGTCACAAAAGTGTTTGTCGAACTTAATCTTAGGTAGGTTTCTAACTAATTCCTTAAATGCCAATGATTATATCAAACGCATATTGGCGTGACCTAACCTCCTATGCCATAGAGTTGAATTATCATCTATGGTTGCTAAGCATATCCTATCCTGAGGCTTATTTCCTATTTTCATATCAAATAAGCCATTTTTCCTAACTCCTTTGCCTATGGTTTTACCATCCTTAATTATCTCACTTCCCTCTTCAGAGAATATAACTCTACACTTATTATCTACCATTTGACTAATGGTAAGCAAATTAAATCCTAAGTTATCTACATGCTCAACATTTCTAATAGTGAGGGAATTTTGAGTGATCGTACCTTTGCCTATAATGTTGCCATTAAGTTTGCTACCGAAAGTGACATTACCTCCGTTGTATGCCTTGTATGATGAGAATAAACTTCGGTTACCCGTCATATGGTTAGTGCATCCACTATCCTTGACCCATTCGTCAGGCTCCAAGTCAATTCCCAAGCATATCTCATTTGAAGTATGAGCCATTAGACATGTTTCATCCTTGGGCTTCTTTTCTTCATCATCACCGCTATCACTCCAGGAGCCTCCTATGAGAGCTCGTTGGTTATTGAATTTCGGTGGTTTGGGACACTCTCCTATGAGCTGATTAGGATCTCCGCACCTAAAGCACTTCCTATCACTTGTCCCTTTCTTTTCAACATGGTTCTTTCGTGATGTCTTCTTCTCATCACGAGGTTGCCTAACGAACCTACCTCTTCTCCTAAAGAACTTTTTAAAGTCCCTAACCGCTAATGCATATTCCTCATCTTCACTATCGGAACTTGAGCATTCCTCATCACTAGACTCCTTCTTGGCTTTCAATGCTAGAGACCTAACTCTCTCGCTTTTGCCTTTGACTATGTCGGAGTCCTTCTTGATTATCATCTCGTGAACTTTCAGGTTTCCTATAAGTTCATCGAGTGACAAAGTCGCCAAGTCCTTTGACTCTTCTATGGTGGTGACCTTTGCTCTCCATTTAGGATGTAGAGCCCTAAGAAACTTCCTAACATAATTCTTGCTAGAGTAACCTTCATCAAGAGCTTTAAGACTAGTGATAATAGTATTAAATCTAGCAAAAGCATTATCTATTGACTCATCTTCTGAAATGGAAAATTGTTCATATTGTTGAACAAGAAGATCTATCCTGTTCTCTTTGACTTGGTTATTACCTTGGTGAGTGACTAACAAAGTTTTCCAAATATCTTTTGCCGTATTACACATGAAAATTCTTTCAAATTCCTTTTTAGGCAAAGCATTATAAATCATCATTTTAGCCTCATTATTTTTGGCTAATTTCCTTTTAAGTTCATCACTTTGTTTATCATAAGAAACTATTTCATCCTTTTTAGTTTCTGGATTCATTTGAATAGGTTGAAAGTCACCCTTGGTAATAACATGCCAAAGATCAATGTCTTTTGACTTCACATACGTTTCGAATCTTGTTTTCCAATAAATAAAACAATCGGTTTCGAAAAGTGGTGGTCTTTGCATAGATTGCCCTTCTAGATATTTGTCGGAATCCATTGATCGATTCAAGTTTTAAAATACAATATACTTTAAAATCTTGACTGACGTGGCTTCTGATACCAATTGTGGAAAACTAGAAGGGGGGGTTGAATAGTTTACCGGTTTAAAATTCTTTTAAAAAATCTTGTTTTAAAAGTTGGCTATTGGAAACTTGGATTCGAGCTCTATGTGTAATCAATCAACACCAATATGAACTACACACTAAACTAACTAATATAAAATAATGAAAGTAAAGAGTAGAGTTGGAAAGATCAAACCGACACAAAGGATTTATAGTGGTTCGGCTACGAAGCTCTTCTTCGCCCTACTCCACTCCCCGAGTACCACACTTGAGAGTTTCAAGCACTATGTCAACAACCTCCCTTCAGGCGGAGAAAACCGTACACGTCGCTTATCCTATTACCGACACTAAGCTAAATGTCGAGTGCTAATCTTAGCTAGCACCAATCTAACAAGGTCCACGTGACCAAACACACAAGCCCAATGGCTTCAAGAGATCACCACGATCTCAACACGATCACAAAGATCAACTCTCACTTCACTCTACTTAATCTAACTACTCTAGATCCTTTGATCACTCACACACAAGCCCGATGGCTTTAAGAGATCTTCACTATCTCTTAAGATCATAATGATCTTCACTCACACTCCCACAAAAGAAAGATAATCTTGATGTATGCTAAGATACAACAAGGATGTAACTAGTGTTACAAAACCTAACAACTACAACTCTTGTATCTTCTTGAATACCTTGAGTTCTTCTCTTGCTAATGAAGAGGAATGACAATACCTTGTATCAACTTGGACACTTGTGTTCTTCTCTTGATAATGAAGAGGAATGATAACACCTTGTATCAACTTGGATACTTGTGTTCTTCTCTTGCAAGTGAAGAGGAATGAAGAGGATCACTTGAAGGATGATTGGATCACTCTTGAACAAAAGAAAAACTAACCTAAATGATCTAAGAAAGAAAGTGTGAAGAGAGTATTCAACTCAGAAAGTTTTGTATGTGTGAGGATGCCTAAAAACTGTGAAAGGGGTTGGTATTTATAGGCAAAGAAAATCTGAACGTTACAGAAAATTTTGTACGGACGGCTCCGTTAAATACCCTACGGCTCCATTAAATTTAACGGAACCGTGGAGCCTTCGTAGACTAGGACACTTCAAATTTTGTCTTTTCTGGTGAAAACTTATTTGGGGAAGGTTGGAGCTGATTTTGGGGGAAAAAATAGCTGTTGTGATTTTCAAACTTATTTTTCCATTAAAACATTTCTTAATAATTCAAAAATAATTTGTCATGTGTATTTTTGAAAAAATGTTTTGTCCCATTAAAAATGTGAATTCTCAAAACATAAATTCACTTCTTTGATCACTAGTTCAAGTTGTAACTTTGTTCTAGAGTGATTTGCGTAGAAACGGGATCTTTCGATTAAAGACTTGTTTAACGTATCGTGATTTCACATTTTGTCATCCTCAAAACGTGAAGTAATCGAAAGATATAAATAACGTTTTTAGAACATTATTTGCATCAACAGTTATGTTTATTTTTTCACATGTAATTTTGATAAATCTAAAATTGGGGAAGACCTCAATTAATTATATTAATAAATCTACTTATGTGCTATTTGGTATATATTTGCTAAGACTAACGCAATCGATTCGTCGATGCATGTGGCTCTACCTACCATTGTAGGAGATAGTCTTAGTTAAATATATGCATATTAAAAACATAGATAGATTATTAATAGGTTTTATCAACAAGTTTGCATGTGGCTACATGATTTAATTGTTAAGATTATGTATTCTTATTTGGTTATTTATTTTTATTAATTACTTGATTTTTTTTAAAATTGTATGACGAGTTGTAAGCAAAAAAGGGTAATTTTTTGAATAGAAAATAAATTGACTAAATAACTATGAAACTTGATGTGATAAATTATACATATTGCAAAGTCTTATGTGCCGACAGTAGTTCGCTTCGCACGGTAATTTGCTCCCAGGCGAGACTAGCAATATTATAGTTTATTACATGTTTTTTTTAAGACTTAAAATCATCAACTTTTAATTGAGTGATGAGTTTTGTACCAATAGTGTGAATGGCTCACCCAGTTTTGACAAACTATAAGAGGGGTATAAGGAGGATTGACATTAAATTATCAAACCAAAAGAGACGCATTTTTAATTGGCATTTAGTGCTGACGTTTGTCTCTCCGCTCCTTTGTGCGTCTAATTGGAGCTACCAAGTAAGCTATTAATGTACAAAATCATCTTAAAGGTGAATTGACCTCAATTCCACGCCCCACTTTGTGGTAATTATCCGAATAAATTTAGTCTTTTGACTCATGCAGCAGTAGGATATAGTGGGCGATAATTGTAGGTAATTATTTGATTGGTGAACCCAATACCTCAATTAAAACTTTGTTGACTTAAATCGTAGCCTAAATTAGTAAATAAAAACGTTTTGAAAACTTACGATACTAAGATGTGTGCATGCTTCTTCGTACATATTTTGAATGACACATCAAAATTAGTACCCAAAAATTTAAGTCCATGCCATCTAATTATATGAAACACTTTAAGTTATTATTTAGCCTAAGTGAGACCTTACCTAGATTTTAATGACAAGGTAAATTTCCATTATGCATGAGACCAGTAATGGAGAATTTGCAGTTTCTAAATTAGACGACTTAACTAAGTTGTGAGTGAGACCTAGAAACTTAAGGCATGAGATGGGATGAAACATGCTTACTTTGCAAATTTTATTTGGCAAATGTAAATCCAATAATGATCTAGGAGTCGGAAATTGTTTGCCGATTATTGTTCGACAAATTACCATATTTTGTACTTTCACTACTAGCAGATCAACTAATGTAGTGAAACTATGAAAATTTGGATCCTAGTTTTCAAGAAGACTAAATGGTTACATGAATATTTCCTGGGTAATTTCATTTTCTTGAAAAGTTGTATTATTAGAATACTAATATTTGAACTTTTTCTGTAGAAATGGCTCAACCCGATAATGCTGTACTAAGTTCTTCTTTCAAAAACCACTTTGAAAGGGAAAAATTGACTGGCCCGAATTTCAATGACTGGTATAGGTCACTCAGGATTGTCTTGAGAGTGTCCAAAAAGCTGGAATACTTGAATAAGACTTGCCCTCAAGAACCAGCTGCTACTGAACCCGAGGAGTTCAGAGAAGCCTGGAAATTGGAGTATGAAAAGCACAATGAAGTTGCGTGCTTGATGCTTGGAAGTATGGTTCCCAAATTGCAAAAGCAGTTTGAGAACTATTTTCCTCATGATATGCTGGAAGAACTCCAAAAGACTTATGAGAAGCCACCAGCTGTTGAATTGTATGATTTGATCGATGCATTACACAACTGCAAGCAGGGGGAAGGTAAACCTGTTAGTGATCATGTGTTGGAAATGAAAAGTTACATGTGTTGGGTCCATTCAGTACCCAAGCGTACTGAAACAAAGATTTGAATACAAATTAGCCCAAGTGTTAAACAACCGTGAACGCTCTCAGGTCATTGAGTGAACAGTCACTCAGTGAGTTATCTTCATAATGCTTAGGACGAGTCTAAGAAGAAAGATTCACCATTCAGTAAGGCGGAACTCCCTGAATGTCACTTAAGCCAAAAAAGAAGATAATGGGTTCAGTGACTGATGACAATAACTCACTGAACCCTAGTCTCCTCAACAACTATAAAGATTGAAGATTGAAGACTGAAGACCAAGACTGAAGAATTTGAAGTCTAAAAGAAAGGCGGGACAAGGCTGGAAGAGTTTGAAAAGATAAGGAGAAGTCCTTATCAGACCAAAGTCAAACTTTCCCTGAAAGGCTTGAGAACAAGAGCAGTGTCATCACTGTTGATCATAAAGTGTATTTGTCTTATGCCCAAAATAGATTCTTGTAACATAGACAAAATACATCAGTATTTTGTCCTGATTAGTTAGGTCATTCTTTTTGTCTTTATAGTCACGGGTGCTCTTTTATACTTGTGTATAAATAGGATCATAAGGGAAAAAGTGGATAAGTTTTGTGCATTTAATGCTTAGACAGTCACAAAACCACTTTTCTCCCCTAAAGAGCAACCTAGTCCCTGAGATAGCTCAGTGGTTCATTCATAGTTGCCACTCAAGCATAGCTTGAGTTTAGTGAGGAGAACATACCATACTTTGTCGTTTCAATCCCAAGTGTTTATTCCGCGAACACTTGGGTATAGATTCTTTTGATTAATTTCTAATAAGAATTTAAACGTTTAAAAACTTATGTTTTTACCTTTTACGTTTTACTTATTTGTTTAATTAATCAATACATTACTCAGTCATGGAACATGATTAGCTTAACTTTGTAGTTAAATCTAATTGTGTAACGGGAACAACAAGTGGTATCAGAGCCTCTGGTTTGTAAAATCTTTTCAAAAACTAAAGAGTGCTCAAAAGGTTTTTAAAACCAAGATCCTACCATGGCTGATATTAATGTGCCCCAGCTTGTTGACAAAAAGGGAGGAAGCTATTCAGCTGTTGCTCCCAGACTAGAAGCTAGAAAATTTAGCAAGTGGAAAAAGCGTATGCTTTGCTACTTGACTGGTATGGAACCATACTACATCACATGTATCAATGAAGGTCCTTATGTCCCTAAGACTGCTAAAGGGTTACCTAAACCTGAAGCTCAGTGGACCATTGATGAGAGAAGGGTGGTCAACCAAGACCAGCACCTAAAAAGCATCATTATATCTTGTCTTCCTGACGATACAATGAAATCAGTCATTAACTGTACGACAGCCAAACAAACTTGGCTTGACTTGGTTCACAGATTTGAAGGTCCCTCAGATACCAAGAAAAACAGGATCATAGACCTGAAACTTGAGTATAACACTGGCCAAAGACTCTGAAAGTCTCTCTCAGACCTATACCAGATACAAAACTCTGATAAATGAATTACCAAATGATGGTATAGTTTTGTCTAAGCATTAAATCAATGTTGGCTTTGTCAACAGTCTCCCTGAGAAATGGTTAAACTTCTCTCAGGGTCTTAGGAATGCTAATCACATTCAAACCCTTGAGCTCCCTGAGATCTATGGGAAGTTTGTCTATGAAGACAACTTAATCTCGAGGAGATACCCAGACTCAAAGAAAGCTCTTGAGACCAAAAAGACCCTGACTACCTTACCTTTATCCACTGCCTTTTATTCTAATGGTGTTGTGCAGGATTTCCAAGAAAATTCTGATGATGAGGCTAATGAGAGAACCAGTGAGGAGTACCTTAATGATTTACACTTAGAATTTCAAGAAAGGGCACTCCTTGCAAATTCAAAACGTTTTATCAAAAAGAAATCAGTCAAACTTTTCTAAAGCAAAAGAAAAAGCAAATGAATGCTTCAAATGTGGTAAAAAGGGTCATTTTGCAAAAGACTATTTTTCTAAAACAATCTCAGAACCCTCATATAAATTTTCTGAAAATAGTTCTTCTTCAAGAACTAGCAAGTTTCAACCAAAAATGCTTCAGTCTACTCAACATTTTCAAAACAATTCTGTTAAAAATGGTGAAAAAGACTTTGAAGCCAAATATAGAAAAGCTAAGGCTAAGCTTGCTCTCCTTGAGGCCAATCCCTCAATGTCTCAGGCTGCTCAAACTTCCAAACCTATTCAGACAAAGAACAAGGTTCTTGTAGCTGAAGCCTATGACTGGGATGAAGAAGCGGTCTCCTCAGATGATGAAGAAGTTAGAGTCAGTGCACTGATGGCACTTTCAGATAGTGATCAGCTGGCTAGAAGCTGTTACACTTCAAATTCAAAACACTGAGATTTTGAAACAAAATCAAGCTCTTCAAAATGAACTTAACAAAGAAAAGGCTGTCATTGAAAGCTGGACTAAAAAGAATCCTAAAGTCTATGAAACTGTGAGTCTTATTCCTAGTGCTAACAAGAAAGTCATAGGAGAAGACCAACTCTCTAAATCCCTCTGTGAGAGTCATAGTGAAAAGGCCTTTATACCAGCAGGCATATCTTTTGAGCAAGAAATGGGACCCAAGTCTAGTGACTGGGTTATAAGAAACAACCCAGTCAGTAAGTTACCTAACTTTGAGACTGGGAAAATCTTTCAACCTAAAAGTCAGGCCATAAAAGATATGCTTGGACTCACTGATAATCTCAGTAATACTGAGCCTATCAATAAGTCTGAATCAGAATCACAAACACCACTCCCACCTCTGAAAGTCCTTCAGGGAGCTGCACCATGTTCAGACCTTACACCATTAGTCTACTCTCAGCAATCTCCAAAGGAGAAGTCAGGAATAGGAAAAACCATCCAGAAAAGGCCCACACCTGAAGTCTCAGTTCCTACTGATGACTCAACAACTTCAGTCCCAACTGAAGTAAAAACTGAAAGCCCTGATTCAAAATATGATCAGTTGGCTGAGCTTGTCAGGAAGCTGAGTGAGAAGATTAAATCTTCTGAGAAACCTCCTCAATCAAAGATGAAGGAACTCAAATCAGCTTACTCGAGCACCACCAAAACAAAACCCTCAAAACCTCAGCAAAGATGTGAGCCGTGTAACTATACAAATCATTCCACTGATGATTGCTATAGAATCCTCTTTTGCATGATATGCAAAAAGGAAGATCACAGAACTTCTGATCACTTGTCATACACAGTCACATCCAAAGCTGCAAACTTTAAAGCACAAGCTTTTAAGTATCCCTCTGATTCTAAGCAGAAGCAGAAACAAAAGGCTAAGCCTTTTTCACCTTGCCCACATTGTGGCTTCAATGACCACCTTCCTGATGATTGTCTGATGGACACTAGTTGTGACATATGTGGAGATCTCACTCATGACACCTTAGGACATGAAAAGGTCATTCAGGCTAGAAGAGGAATCCCTAAGTCATCCTCTCAGTCTTCTGAGCCCACTTCTGCAATCAAATACAAAATCTGTGGAAGCTCAGTCCATACCACCACTGACCATGCATCTATTGTTACTTTTAAAAAGGCCATCAAAGCCAAGCCCTCTAAGAAGAGGGGTCCTAGAAAGAACTAACTCAGTTTACCATTTGTGCAGAGACATGCCAGGGAGCCAGTTTGGCATCTAGATAGTGGATGTTCAAAGAGCATGACTGGTGTGAAAGAATATCTGCACAAATATGTTGAGGAACCAGGACCCAAGGTGGTATTTGCTGACAATTCATCATGTCTCACTAAAGGTTATGGTCAGTAAACTGTAGTGGAATAGTCTTTACTAGGATAGCTTATGTCAATGGTCTTAAGTATAATCTAATCAGTTTCAGTCAACTATGTGATGCTAAATACATAGTTCAGTTTGATGAATATAATGGTAAGCAGAGTGTCGTTACATAGTTCCCTATAAATATTAGAATTAATCATATGAAAATTAATCTAAAAGTCCCCGGCAACGGCGCCGAAAACTTGATGCGCGTGATGTGTCGTTGCGATTTAACAGTATTAATGCCTACTCAAATTTTAAATTTATATTTAGCCGACTTATCAATAACACACACACTTAACGAGCAGTGTACCCGGTCAGTATGAATATAATGGTAAGCAGAGTGTCGATCACTAAGAGTGGAACGTATTATCTAGTTATTCTAATCAGTATTTTAATATCCTAAGTTAGTTATACAACCTAATCTAACGCAAGGGGGTTCAGCCTGAGAGACTGGCACAGTTTGGTTATAATTAAATAGAAAACTAAACTAATGAGCACGAATCAGCGATTAGCACACACGTACACAGATAGATACTCGAGACAATAAGAAGACCTGTCCTGATAATTAAATAGCTTGTCACTTGTTTTATTGCTAGTTTCATATGAAGTGTATATAATTAAACCTTTCTCGCTAGAATAAATAGGCGAGGAAGGGGCATGGCGACCCAAGCAAGACTCAGCTAGACACAGAGGTTATCAATGCACTAATAAAAGTCACCAAAGACATCAACATATAAACTTTAATTAATGGGAAAGCAATATTAAGGGGAGTGCATGATCTTCCGTAGTCACATGACACAAGCCCATCAATCCTGATGAATTAAAGCGTACTAAAACAATAAAACAAAACTACTTAATGAATTGAATACATGCAGGACCTTCTTACAGCTCTTGTATCTTTGTTTGAGGTGTGTCTTGTGCTGCTTGGTCGTCTGAATTCGGCTCTAGGGTTATATCCAAGGTCTCATAAATTCGTCTGACCTTGGGGTATTTATAGTTTTTGTCTGAGGGATCGATGCGGCGCATTGAGTTGATAGATGCGGCGCATTGACTTAACTTCGCGTGGGGTCCAAGATTAATATATTCTGGAATATTCGTACACCGTCTTCAGATGCGGTATAACTTGATCTTTGTATGCGGCGCATGTACTTTAGCTGTCTTGGATTGTAACTGGTGAAATCTTGATAGTGATACGCTATATGTTAGAAGTATATTGCGGCGTATCTGGAGTAGAACGAGCTTGATCTTCTTCTTTGACCAAAGTTTCATATGCGGCGCATGACAGAATTGCATGCGGCGCATTCTTCAAAGTCAGGCAATGGTCTTCGAATTCATCTAAGTATGATATTACGTCGTATTTGTTGAGTGAGATACGGCGCATCTTCTGGATTTCAGTAGAATTTTGACATCTCGCTTGTTTTGCTCCATAATTAGTCCAAAATCGCCAAGTTTCACATAATGCTTGTTTTTACCTGAGAATTACTAAAGTAAACATTAATGTATCGATTCTCATATATAATATAATAAAACAAGTCAAATAAATAGGATAAATGATGATAATAAAATGTACTTATTTGAGTTCATCAAATATCCCCCCACTTGAACTTTACTTGTCCCCAAGTAAACCTTAGAATTAATCATATGAAAATGTATCCTAAAAGATATTAGGATTTATTTTTATATTTAAGCACGTATTCGTTTTGTCATAATCACACAACCAAACACTTAACGAAGTAGAAACCAAAATAATTTTTAATGTAAAACAATTCTAAATCGTTTAGTTGCTTAGTCGTGACGAATATTCTATCATAGGCTTGGCAAGTATACGCATCTCCCCCACTAAAGCCAAGGAGTAACAAGTCTAAAGCGGTAAAAAGGGTTTGTTGGTTAAGGGTTGATCATCCTTTTTAATCTCTATCGATCTCATATTCCAGAAAAGGCGACAAAATTACAAATACATGATCGAATCCACGACCACGATACTTGCAATTGCTCAATTCCTTAACTCGAATGGGCTAAAGATAGGACCAAGTAATCTTCACCAATAATATTATATCAAAAAGGGCGACAAAATCATAAATACATAGCCGAATCCACGACTACGATACTTAAGATTGCTCAAATCCCTAATCTCAATAAATCAAATGTTTGGATGAAGAATGATATAGGGTATGGATAATATTTGGGATACAAATTGGTGTAAAATGAAAAATAAACAAAACAGATAAATTAAAATCCTAAGTGTGGTTAATCACTTTCCCAACCATCCCATGAATAAGACTCATATCATTGAATAACTCACGCTTTAACACTTGAAACACACGCTTTAGGTAGACACGAATTATACTCAACAAAATCTCAATCAAAGAATAACCTTAGTTGGCGTTCCCATAACGGCCAACTCCCATTCAATCAATAAATATAATATACAACAACAAATAGTGGTGATATCTCCCACTTAATACAAAACTTTACATAAGTTTGTTAAAACAAACTTCCAACTTTTCCTTTTTCTTTTTCTTTTCTCTCTCTCTCTCTCTCTCCTCTCCTCTCTCTCTCTCTCTCTCTATATATATATATATATATATATATATATATATATATATATATAATATATATATATTTTTTTTTTTTTTTTTTTTTTGACATCAACATATATGTGTAAAATTTCACAACTTTTCTATCACTATTTTTTCGGATAATTTTTCCATACTCTTCATACTTTCAGAAATAACTGTAATAGTGAAAGTAGCAAACACACGAAAAATAAACTAAAAGTTATACAATATTTACTTTCATACCAATTGCATTGTGCAATTTCCCGACCTAACCAAAGATAATGAATTACGCACGCGAACACAGGTAATGTAAGGAAACACACTTTGCCTAAAGCAATTAACCACGGATTTTAATCTACAGGGTAGGCTAAGGTGTAAGGGTGTATCGAAACATTATAACAAAGGTGTAAGAAACGAAAGGAATGGCTCTGAGGGTTTTTCTAGGGGTATCTTACTCTAAAAGTGAGAGTAAACAAAGGGTTTATACGGGGGTTAACTAACCAGTGTAGTTAGTTAATATCACATAACATATAAAGGCTATTTGGGTGTAATCCTAGAAATTTACCAATTTAGACAAGTCACTCAATTATATAGATAATACTCATTATGGTGGTCTCGAATAGTATACAAGCCGAGTTCTAAAGTTTACAAGTCACCGGCACACTAAAGTTTTAATATTTTTGAAAGAATAGAGTTATGTGTGCGGTTATGTAATTTAGACTTTAAACAAAAACATGCTAAAATTTTTTTTTAAATTTTGATATATTAAGCGCATTTTAAGCATATTTTGAAAAAGTTTAGGACAAGTTATAGGTGATGTAAACATGAATTAACAATTAATTAATATAAAACGCAGCGGAAGAACATCACCATACAAGGATCCATAGTGCCATATGATCAATCAAATAAATAAACACATAATTTATACCTTTGTAGCGTGATCCGGGAGTCACCAACACAAGCCCTATGTCGAACACAATATGAAACCCAAGTGATCAAAATAGATCACCTCTATGATATGTCCACACTACACGTCCTTGATCACCACCCGATGCTAGTCTATCAACCCGTAACCAATTAATCACTCTTGAATAAACAAGATGCAAGAGTGGAAAAGATTAAAAAGAAAAACCCTAGTTTTTTTCTTTCTTTTTGCCGTACAAAAGAGAAGTATGGAGAGAGTTGTTTTTGTCAATTTGTTAATTGGTAAATAGGAGTAAAAGTAGCTAACTACCTTTGACCAAATTAAATAATAACTTCCTCTTCAAGCCCTCTTTAGGCCGGCCATGCATAGGGCCCACAATGGGCTTGCCCGTTGTTGGCCCAGTCCAAAAACACTAAGTCTAACTTAGTATTTAATGGCCCGTTATTAATCTTGAGTTACGTAGTCGTTTATATATTGTAAATACGATAAATACAATCTATAAAATGGTGTCTCTGTGTATAAGTGTGTGACCCCATAGGCTCACATATGTCTAGCCATATAATTAGTGATTATGACACGAGCATTTTCCAACAGCTCCCACTTGCGACGTCATAATAATCAAGTAATTATACAAGCAATGGTTAGCGTCTAGCAACACGCCAAAGCCCCTAGAAACATGTGAGGGTAGTTTCTTAAACGTCTCATTTCAGATGGTTTACATGTCATCTATCCTTTTGTTGCAGATACCTTGTTGAATATTAGACATGGATCAAAAGTCATTCTAATAGTTCAACTATTATGTTTCTCGATATAGATATTGAACTAGATTACCAAGTGAATTAAGATTCATCTTAATCTCATTTGGGTACGGCCATACAAACATCTGTTCAATTCATCGAGGGGCCCAATAGTATCTAACTCCAAAGCAAGTGGAGGAACAAATCCCATTTTGACTACACGTGTCATTCACATGCTTCATATCACTCCTGAAAATGGCCTTTATAACTACCTTATTCAGGATAGCGTTTAACCATATCAAGGAATGAAATTCCACACATGCAAGACCTGCTTGCATCTCAAGTCTGAGGATAAGAGACATAACCTCTTGCGAGATTCACTATTGACGACGATCCATGTAGTGAATTCTCGTAGGTTGGGTCAATCCAATGTTCATCACAATGAACAACATGTGAGTTTGGCAAATGAATCACCAACACGCTCACATTTGCCTTAATTTGATGATACTCCCGTATCGTCAACCGACAATGGATAATTTTAGAATAAATAAATTATTCATGGATTAAACATGCAAATATAGAACACAGTTGATATAAAATGAAAACGATCATAACCATTACATCAATTCATTGCAAATACAAACCGTTTAACGTTCTAATTATTCAAATACTAAAAAATACAGATCTACATGAGACTACTAGCTGGTCTAAGTCCAATGCTCCTAGCATGTTCGACATGTTTGGCACAAGGCATTGGTTTAGTAAAAGGATCAGCTATGTTGTCATCTGTGTGAACTTTGAGAAGACGAATATCACCACTTTCGATAACCTCTCGAATGTAGTGAACTTTTCGATGAAAATGTTTGGCACCCTTTTGAACACCTGGTTCATTGGCTATGATAATGGCACCTGTATTGTCACAGTACATATCCATAGGTCGTTCATTGCTGGGGACAACGCCAAGCCCAGAAATGAATTTACGTATCCAAATCGCCTCCATAGCAGCTTCAGAAGCAGCAATGTATTCAGCTTCTGTAGAGGACATCGCAATAGTGCTTTGTTTGGCACTCTTCCAGTCAACAGCACCTCCGTTCATGATGAAAACATATCCCGTTTGGGATTTGGTGTCATCACGATCCGTCTCCCAGCCTGCATCAGTGTAACAAGTAACACCGAGCTCACGCTTGACATCACCACCATAAACAAGAAACATATCCTTAGTATTTCGTAGATACTTTAATATGTTCTTAACAGCAGTCCAGTGACATTCTCCTGGATCCTGTTGAAATCTACTCGTTAGGTTCTGAGAAAACGCTATATCAGGTCTAGTGCATCTAACCGCATACATTATGGATCCCACAGCCGAAGCATACGGGATTCCCTTCATCCTCTTCACCTCATCAGGTGTGGAGGGTCCTTGAGCTTTACTCAATACTGTATTTGGTTGCATTGGAAGATTTCCACGTTTGGAATCTTGCATCCTAAATCGCTTCAGGATTTTGTCAATGTATGCACTTTGACATAAGCCGATTAATCGTTTTGATCTATCACGATAGATTTTGACTCCAAGTATGTACGCGGCTTCTCCTAGATCTTTCATGGCAAAGCAATTTCCAAGCCAGGATTTTACATCTTGTAGCATTGGAATGTTGTTTCCCATGAGCAATATGTCATCGACATATAAGATTAGGAACACGACTATACTTCCACTAGTTTTCATGTATACACATGGCTCATCGAGATTTTGAGTGAAACCAATCTTCTTGATTTCATCGTCAAATCTCTTATTCCAACTTCTAGATGCTTGCTTTAATCCATAAATGGATCTTTGAAGCTTGCATACTTTAGTTGGATGTTTAGGATTCACGAAGCCCTCGGGTTGCACCATATAAACGTCTTCGTTCAGGTGGCCGTTCAAGAAAGCTGTCTTGACATCCATTTGCCAAATCTCATAGTCATAGTACGCTGCTATGGCTATAAGAATCCTAATAGCTTTTACGTCTGCAACAGGCGAGAAGGTTTCTTCATAGTCAACCCCGTAGGTTTGAGTGAAACCTTTTGCTACTAGACGAGCTTTGTAGGTGTGTACTTTTCCATCCATGTCGGTCTTCTTTTTGAAGAGCCACTTGCTCCCAACGGTTTTAGCGTTAGGAGGTAGGTCAACTTCGACCCAGACATCGTTGTCTTTCATGGATTTCATCTCCGCATTCATAGCTTCGATCCATTTATCGTGTTCAGGACTCGATAATGCATCTCGATAGTTAGCGGGTTCACCATGATCCCCTAACTCATGTTCCTCAGCATCGACATAGAAACCATATCGCTCAGGTGCTTGAGGTATCCTTGCGGATCTACAAATGGGAGCAACATCTTGATGAGGTTCAACATTTTCATGTTCAATCTCATTTTGATGCTCACTAGTGTTACCAGAAGGTTGTGCATCTTCCTCTTGAATTTCATCAAGGTCTACATTGCTCCCACTTGCTTCTTGTGAAATGAGACGGTTCTCAAGAAACTCAGCATTCCGGGCAACAAATATTTTGTTCTCGGGTGGGTAGTAGAAATAGTAACCCATCGTTTCCTTTGGGTATCCTACAAAGATACACTTGATAGCTCTGGGCTCAAGTTTGTCAGGTGTGTCTCGTTTCACGAGAGCCTCACAACCCCAGACTCTCAAGTACGACAATTTAGGGACCTTCCCATGCCATATTTCGTATGGTGTCTTGTCTACCTTCTTGGTTGGAACCATATTGAGAATGCGTGCAGCAGACTCTAGAGCATAACCCCAAAAGGACACTGGCAATGTTGTTAGACTCATCATGGATCGAACCATGTCTAGCAAGGTTCGATTTCTCCTTTCAGATACACCATTATGTTGTGGTGTATATGGAGGAGTGAATTGTGAGACAATCCCACACCTTTTTAGATGATCTAAAAACTCTAGACTCATATATTCACCTCCTCGATCTGATCGAAGAGCTTTTATGGTCTTGCCTAGTTGATTTTCCACTTCATTTTGAAAAACTTTGAACATTTCAAAAGCTTCATGTTTATGTTTAATCAAGTAAACATAACCATATCGACTGAAATCATCAGTAAAAGTAATGAAGTAGTTAGCTCCTTCCCTTGACGTTGTTCTAAATGGGCCACATACGTCAGTATGTATGAGTCCAAGTAGATCTTCAGCTCTTTCTCCTACATGGGAGAAGGGCTTTCGTGCCATTTTACCAGATATACAAGAAATGCATTTATCAAACGACTCAGGGTCGGTTGACTCTAAAATCCCATCGTGTTGCAGCTTTGTAATGCGTTTCTTGTTTATGTGACAAAGACGACAATGCCATAGGTAAGTGGAATCTAAATTATGTTTAGATTTCTTATTGCTAACATTATATATAGAACTTTCGTTTGAAATAGAATCACGCATATCAATTTCAAAAATACCATCACGAGGAATAGCATTAAAATAAACAATATTATCCTTAGAAACTGAAATGCCAAAATCCGTAAATGTATGAATGAAACCATCATCCTTCAAACGAGAAAGTGAAACAACACCTCTAGTAATAGTAGGTGCAAAGTGGCAATTATTTAAAACAATAACTAATCCATTAGGGAGGATGAGATCAAAGCTCCCTATTGCTTCGACAGCTGCACGGTTGCCATTGCCAACGTACAGGTTCAAAGCTCCTTGCTTCAACTTTCTGCTTCCCCTAAGTCCCTGCACATTATTACAAATGTGAGTACCACAACCAGTATCATATACCCAGGATTTGTTAGGAAAAGTGTAGAGCTCTATAGTGAAGATACCTGATGTGCTAGCTGCGCTAGCTTTGTTCTTCTTCAACCCTTCTAGGTAGGACGGACAGTTCCGCCTCCAGTGCCCCATCACTCCACAATGGTGACAGGGAGAGTCCTTTGCCGGATGCTCCTTCTTGGCAGGTGGGGGGATCTTAGGTTTGGGGGTGTAAGCAAGCTTACCCTTGCCCTTACCATTGCCCTTGCCATTTGCCTTCGGCTTCTTTTTCTGGATATTCCTGTGCCTGATAGCTAGTACCATTTTGACAGTGTCAACTAGCTGTTGCTCAGTTGGCTGTCCAAACATGGTTTTTAGTTCTGCCAGTATGTCAAATGCTGCAAGGTCCTCTAAGTCCATTTGGAGCTCAGGGATCATGCTTGCAAGCATGAGACAAGCCACTTCTTGTTGCTCTTGTACCCTACGTGAGTAGGCGGTACGCACAGCAAGAGTAGCAGTAGCAGCAGGTGCTTCAGGTAAAGGTTGTTCCAGATGGTAAAACTTTTGTATAGCCTCGAGGACGATCCTCAGGTCTTTATACCAGTCCAAAAAGTTGTTACCATTCAATTTCTCTCTTTCAAGAAATAATTTGATGTACGAGTTGTTCATGGTTTGATTAGGAGTTGTCATCTACAAAACAAACAAAGTTCAAATTTTAGTAAGTTTCAATAATTAATCCTTTTTAAAATTAACTACCCAAGTTTAAGCATATTAAAACAATTAATTTTACGAAAAGGCTAAGATCCTTATTGAGGTTCGACCATTAATGCAGTTGATCTACTAGAAATGGTGGATTCAATAGGTAGGTAACGTCGACCAATTGCATTACATGTGCAACTCTTAGATCTTTATGGGACTCATGGCACTAGTTAACAAGCAACTAGTGTCAAGCTGGCATGTTTAGTCCCATCTTTGCCTCGGGTAAGGGTCTGACCACACTACTCGATTAAGTCATCCAATTTGAAAACTGTGAGAATAATCCTAGGTCTGACCATGGAGAATAGTCACCTTGGGTTACAATTCAGCCTAGGTCTGACCAGATGCTAAAAGGTAATTGCAAGTGTTCTCATAATTGGACGGCGTGACTTAAATTTTGACGGGTAAATAGTTTTGATGTGGATCAAAAACGTGTACGAAAGAAGCATGCATTCATTCTTCGTAGCACAAGTTAAAAACATTTCTTAACTTAAGTCTAATCATTGTTTTAATTTATGTGTGTCAAGTTGTCCATTTTCAAGACTAATATAAATCCTAAGTGGATTATTAAGTTTGGACAATACAATAAATAAATAAATAAACAACTTAACTAGTTTAAGTGTTATTTAGAAAAACAATGATTTTAAGTTTCAAATCATATTTAAACTTAGTTAAACTAAATCATAAGACTTAGTTCAAAATGGTTTATGTTTCGTTTTAAGTTTTAAGAAAACAATTTTCGTTTTACATGTAGTCACAACATACATGAAACAACCAAACAAACATACAACCACAATATGCAAAGCCTCAACCGATGAAAATCCTATGCTTGGTCTCGTGAGCCATCACGAGAACCAAAAGTCAACTAGGGACATAAACCCAACCACACGGAGGGCTCCCACTTGCTCCAAGACATTCATGAGCAAGTAAAAAGCCCATTATGCACATGAACTTCAGTTTCTGTCAGCCCAGTTTTCCTGTTTTGCAAGGCCCAAAAGCCCAGCAAGATCACCTCCTCATGATTCGGCCCAGTTGACAAAGTTGTAGCCCTATGTCTTGTGGACCTGCACCAAAAATTTTAGAAAAAAATACCTTACCAATCAGCAGGTAGGCACGTTTTCCCAACAGATGTCCAGCAGCAACTTTCAGTCTACAACTCTTCAATCTTTCGCCTTTTGCTTCCAAGCTCTTGTTTACAATACATATAAAGTAAAATACAACTAATCTACTTTGTATCTACTGTAAAATGCCCAAACATTGGCAAAACCAAAATTGAAATACATTACAAAAGTGCCGAAACAATGGCAAACCCCAAAACAAGAAAAACCAACCAACAATCACAATCACAACGCACAAGTGGTCTAGGTTTTCATCGGCTTTGCATATGAACACATAATAATACATTCAAATAAAGATTATTACATGGTGTTGGCTAACTCCATGGACAAACATGCATGTATTTGCCATGGATAACAAAATAAATAACAAGAATTAAATTGTTAGCCAACGAATCGAAGAAATAATTAACAATAATTAAAACCCCGAATGGTACGTGTGACAAATGGCCAAAGACTCAAACCCCACTGATGTTAGGACCTTCTTAACACCATTTTACCACAGAAAAATAAGCCTCATGGGCTGATTTGAAATCGGGTTAAAAATCTTCCAAAAAACGCATTTTTAGGCCATTTTACGGGTACCGATCAAGAAAACAATTGTTGTATGCATAACAAATGGCTATAGGATCAAAAAGTCCAGATTATTTGACCCCTTTTGGGTCGACATATATCCAAAAATTAAGCCCCCGGGGCTGTTTTGAAATAAAACCTTTAAATCCCTTTAAAACACGCGTTTTTAGCCATTTTTACGCATACATGATGATCATATGACATCATATGATGGCTCGTGATACCACTATAGGTGATGTAAACATGAATTAACAATTAATTAATATAAAACGCAGCGGAAGAACATCACCATACAAGGATCCATAGTGCCATATGATCAATCAAATAAATAAACACATAATTTATACCTTTGTAGCGTGATCCGGGAGTCACCAACACAAGCCCTATGTCGAACACAATATGAAACCCAAGTGATCAAAATAGATCACCTCTATGATATGTCCACACTACACGTCCTTGATCACCACCCGATGCTAGTCTATCAACCCGTAACCAATTAATCACTCTTGAATAAACAAGATGCAAGAGTGGAAAAGATTAAAAAGAAAAACCCTAGTTTTTTTCTTTCTTTTTGCCGTACAAAAGAGAAGTATGGAGAGAGTTGTTTTTGTCAATTTGTTAATTGGTAAATAGGAGTAAAAGTAGCTAACTACCTTTGACCAAATTAAATAATAACTTCCTCTTCAAGCCCTCTTTAGGCCGGCCATGCATAGGGCCCACAATGGGCTTGCCCGTTGTTGGCCCAGTCCAAAAACACTAAGTCTAACTTAGTATTTAATGGCCCGTTATTAATCTTGAGTTACGTAGTCGTTTATATATTGTAAATACGATAAATACAATCTATAAAATGGTGTCTCTGTGTATAAGTGTGTGACCCCATAGGCTCACATATGTCTAGCCATATAATTAGTGATTATGACACGAGCATTTTCCAACACAAGTAAGTGTTCTAATTCTCCATCCCCCCACTTAAGTTAAACAACGTCCTCGTTGTTTGTGTCAAAGGTTAAAAACTGGAAAATAAAAGAATTAGTACAGAAAAACTCCCCTGAGATTTGCTCGGTATGATCCTCCATTATTCGTATAAGAGCAAAAATCAACTTTCTTGTGGATGAGAACGTTTAAGCTTTATAAATGATGTATCCACAAAAATGCAGGAATCTATAATACTATTTAGACTTTAACACACCTGAGTTAAAAAGGTTCAAACTTGCATAATACATTAGTAGTTAGAAAAAATAAAACCTAAAAAATTAAACTGTAAATCATCAGGTCAGTCGATACGCCGTATCTTATGGAAGAAGATACGCCGTATCGAGCCTGGAATAAGTACGAAATAAAATAAAATAAAGGATAGGATGCGTCGCATCTGTTTCACTAAATGCGGCGCATGTAGTTACCAAACAGACTGTTAATAGTCTGTTGTAAAATTGGCACGTTACACGGTTTACCTCTCGGGTTCTCTCGTTCACTCATGCTGAACTTAATGCCAGTCTCCATCAAACATAATAAGAAACATAAACTGAAACATTAAATAAACACATGATAATAGTATTTAGTATAATCTCAAAAGAGTAAAAATGTACGAGGAACAATGTCTACAAATTCAAACACATGAAATCAAGGATGTGGGGAGTCGTCTCCTTCAGCCGAGCGAGTTTCTGAGGTGCTAGCATCATCGGTCCTAGGTCGGACTCTGCGTGTGCCATGTGAAGGGAGCCGGGAGTATCTGATCATGCCTCTAACGTAAGTACCATCCGGGCGAGTATGGTTCGTGCCCTGATGCTCCAGAATCTGACTCACACTCCCAACTAGCCAACCTATATCCCTCCTGACCACAACAACGTCAGCCCTCATACCGTCAACTATACCCCTCAAAGCTCTCACCTCCTCCTCAGCTCGCTTTAATCTCTGACCGACAGTACGTACAACTGGTGGCGGGGGTACCTGTGGCTCCTCCTGAGTTGGAGCAGCAGCCGGAGCTCCCTGGGGATCTCCCTGCTCCGGCTCTACCTCTACTGGTCTAACGGGACCTAATGCTACCCAATAGCATCCCCCCATGATCATCTCACAAATCCCTAACCTAACCAGATAATCCTGACCAATAACCGGCAAACTGGTCACCTCAATCTCTAAACCAGCAGGGATCTCATCACCAATCACACCAAAATGTCGAGCCAATCTAGACACAAAATGTCCCCCGGTCATCTGGCTCCTCCTGTCTCTCCCTAAAGCGCCTCTATGAAGGAAATGTGCCAAAAAGTGAGGGATGTTCACCACCAATCCCTCATCCATGCTCCTGAGAAGGAAGAGATCAAGAGTGGTCACCTTCTCAGGTGAGTGACCTCTCCCAGCAATGGTCAACGCAATCATCCGGTGGCACAATCTCCTCAAAGGCTCTCTGATGAGTGTGTAGGATGGGGTGGTAGTGGTGGAATCACCCCCAGAGGATATCCTCTCCCAGTAATCACCGAGCAACATCCTATCTGGAACTACCCGTAAGCTCTCAGTCCAGTATCTAGCAAACCCAGCAGATCCTATCTCCTCCTCAATATGTAATCCCATGGCCAAAATGAACTGCTGCATCGACATCTGCATGTGTACCCCACCTAACCTAAACACCAGAGTATCAGCTGTATCTAACTCCACATCAGTCTCCCTGTAATAAACCGTACTAAAGAACTCTAGCATGAGCTCCTTAATCAGAGGCTCGTCAATACCAAACAACCTCTCCCATGCATACGATCTAAACACAACATCGTCATCCTCATTCCTCACCACCATCTCTAACCTATCACGAAGACTACCAGCAGCATTCCCTCCGTTAATCATACCAACACCCTCAAAATCCAAAACCGAAACCCTAAAGATTTTCCTAAAGAAAATCGCCCTTAGTCTCCTTTCATAGTCAGCCTCAGTTTCTGGTGTAAGTCCCATGGTTTCAAAACGGAGCCACAAATGCCTGCGTTCAACAACTGGTAATGCCATCTGAAATAAATTTTAAGGTTAGAGAACAGTTCTGAAATATGGTCGATACGGCGCATTTGATGAAGCGTATCCAATAAATAAAATACGGCGTATGGAGGATGCGTCGTATCTAAATTACGTAATACGTCGCAACAATAGTGGAAATATTTAAATTAAAAATAGGTTGTTACGCCGTATCAAGTAACTTAGATGCGCAGCATCTAGCAATGTATCAGTATAAAAGAAAGGGGGTCAGGCACGTTTTCCAAGAATCCGGCCCCGTGACGTAAACTCCCACTCAACATCACGGTTCCATTTACCCATATATCAAAATCTAAAAGTTCCTTTTACCACAACGATTTCATTAATGTTTACATTAAGTTTACTTTAGTAACTATGTGGTGCAAAAATAAAAAGGCTAAGTTAATGGTGTTTAAAGTAGATTTCGAGAAGGCCTTCGACTTTATGTCTTGGGATTTTCTGTTTCAAGTTATGCACTTCATGGGCTTCAGTAATACATGGATTAAGTGGATCTCTGGATGTCTTAAGTCGGCTTCCTCTTCGATCTTGATTAATGGTAGCCCTACTCATGAATTTAATATTCAGCGAGGCCTTCGTCAAGGAGACCCCTTATCTCCTTTTTTATTCATCATTGCTATGGAAGGTCTTCATATAGCGATGGAAGATGCTATGGTTGCGGGGCTGTACAGTGGGTTCAATATTAACACTTTGAATCTATCTCATTTATTTTTTGCAGATGATGCTTTATTCATTGGTGAGTGGTCTCAAAATAACATTAAAAGTCTGGTATCCATTCTGGAATGTTTTCACAAAGT
Organism: Artemisia tridentata subsp. tridentata; assembly: GCA_021014915.2. Lineage (NCBI taxonomy): Eukaryota > Viridiplantae > Streptophyta > Magnoliopsida > Asterales > Asteraceae > Artemisia > Artemisia tridentata. The sequence goes on from CP139507.1 coordinate 194,393,953, forward strand.
TTCTGGGCTGAAAATTAACTACAACAAATCGAAACTTTTTTGGTGTTGGTGTCCCAATTGCAGAAGTTAACTTACTTTCCTCGATTACCGGATGTAAGGCCTTGAATACCCCATTCAACTACCTTGGTCTTCCTATTGATTGTAACATGGCGCTGGTTAAAAGCTAGGACCCTATTATTGATAAATTTGCAAAACGCCTTTCTAAATGGAAAGCTTCGCTTCTTTCTGTGGGAGGTAGAGCTACCCTCATCACCTCAATCTTAGGTGCGATTGGTACTTATTTTTTCTCTTTATTTCCTATGCCTTTAACGGTTAATAAGAGGTTAGAGTCGCTTAGATCTAATTTCTTTAGGGGAAGTGATGAAAAAACGAAAAAGATTTCATGGATATCTTGGAAGATAGCTCTTGCTTCCAAGGACAAAGGGGGTCTAGGGATTGGCAGCCTTTTCTCGTTGAATCACGCTCTCATTCAAAAATGGCGTTGGAGATTCATAAATAATCCTCATGCTCTCTGGACTCGATTGATAGTGGCTATTCATGGTCTGAATGAAGACTCCTCTACTTTTTTTAACCACATTAAAAGCAAAGGTGTCTGGTATAGAATTGTTGGTTCTATTAACAGCATGCATGAGAAAGACTTTATCCCCTTTTCTTCTATGCAGAGACGGGTAAATAACGGGGCTGCAACAAAATTCTGGCACGACACTTGGACGGGTACAACTTCTCTTAAAACCCAATTTCCTCGGCTATTTCATTTATCTATGAATAGAGACTGCATGGTTAGAGACTGTTGGTATAATGGTTGGCATCTTGAATGGACGCGAGATGTCTCACGAGGTACTACCGCTAATCAACTGGATACCCTCCAAAATAACATCTCTGGTATGTCTCTTAATAATATAGAAGATACCTGGGCCTGGACTATCGGTACTACCTCTTTCTCTGTTAAAAGTGCTCGGCACAAAATTGATAGGGGTTTTCTTCCAGATGGGTCGCGCACTAGATGGAATAGCCTTCTTCCAAAGAAGATTAATATCTTTATTTGGAGGTCTCTTCGTGATCGCCTCCCTTCCCGGTGGAATCTCAGTCGTAAAGGAATTGAATTGGCTTCTATTACTTGTCCAATTTGTGATCATGGGGTTGAATCTGCTTATCATACTCTATGGGATTGCACGCTAGCTTCTACAGCCTGGTCTTGTGTCTTTAAATGGTTGCACATCTCTCCCCCTATTATATACAATTTGACTGGTTTGTATGATTGGATTGATGGCCTTCATTCTGCATCGAACAAAAGAATCATCTTGGATGTTGTTTGTGGTGTCACCCTTTGGTCCTTATGGAGATTCCGTAACGAAGTGATATTTGGTACCAATCAGCCTAAACGTAGCATGATTTTTGATAATATTGTAGATTTTTCTTTTAGATGGTATTCCACTAGAAGTAAAATGTCTTCCATATCTTGGAACAACTGGATTCAAGACCCTTTAGTGGTTTATTCCTTGTAATCTCTTTCTAGCATCTTGCTAGTTTAATAAATTCTTGTTGTTCAAAAAAAAAAAAGTTCAGTTTGATGATAAGCAAGGTATCATCTTCAATGCAAATAAGGAAGTAGTCCTTAGTGCACCAAGAAGACAAGATGTTTATGCGTTAGATATGTCTACTCTAACTCAGAATGAAACTTGTGTCTTTGCTAAAGCCACTGAAACTCTCAACTAGCTTTGGCATAAGAGACTCTCCCATCTGAACTTCAAAAATATAAACAATCTTGCCAAACAAAATAAGGTCCTTGGCTTACCATCACTTGTGTTTTCAAAGGATAAACCTTGCTCTGCCTGTGAAAAGGGTAAACATCATAGAGCATCCTTTAAAACCAAACAAAACTTTTCCATCAAAAGCTGCCTTCATCTTCTCCATGTGGATCTCTTTGGGCCTATCAGTTCTAGGTCCATTAACCATGAGAAGTATACTCTGGTCATTGTGGATGAATACTCAAGATACACTTGGGTTTACTTCCTGACCAAAAAGAGTCAGGCAGCTGGAACAATCATGTCCTTTGTCAGGAACATTGAAAATCAAAATGACATAAAAGTCAAACAAACCAGGACTGACAATGGGACTGAGTTCAAAAACCATGTACTTGAATGTTTCTGTGATGAGAAAGGAATCTCTCAGAACTTCTCCTCTCCTTACACACCTGAACAAAATGGTGTTACTGAAAGGAAGAATAGAACACTCATTAAGGCTGCTAGGACAATGCTAAATGGATCAGTCCTATCCAAACAATTTTAGACTGAAGCAGTCAAAACTGCCTGTTACACACAAAACAGATCCATCATTCTCAAGAGACATAGCAAAACTCCTTATGAATTATTCAATGGAAGAATCACTGATATCAGCTATTTTCATGTCTTTGGGTGCCCTGTGTTTATTCATAATCACAAAGATCACTTAGGGAAATTTGATGCTAAGGCTGATGATGGATACTTCCTAGGATACTCTCTTGTCTCTAAAGCTTTCAGGGTGTTCAATACAAGGAGACAACAAACTGAGAAAACATTCCATGTCACCTTTGATGATAGTGCTGAAGCAATCAGATTCTCAAACACCTCAGTGGTAGAGATAGGAATTGATAATTCATCAAGATATCATCTTGATGAATATCATCCTGACAATAATCCTTCCACTCAATATCAAGCAGATGCTGATATTTCCTATTACATTGTCCCTCACAATCTTCCTTACCCAAACATCACTGAGTTTGTTGAAGCACAGACATGTACTGATGCAATCAATCAGTCTGAACAAAGTGCTCAGGAACCAATCAATCTCAGTAATCAGCCAAGTCAGTCAGACACTCAAGATCCTGAAGATCATCAAGTATCTGCACCAGTACCTACACCTCCACCTAATCAGGCCTCCACAAGTTCTAATCAATATCCAAGACCTCAGGACAGTTAGGCTAGGTCTAAAGATATAGAACTTGTCAACATAATTGGAGAGCCTACTGAAGGTATGCTTACTAGAAGCATGGCTGCAAAACTGAAGGCAGCCTCAGCCAATGAATGACTGTTTGTGGACTTCATTTCCACCATTGAACCTAAAAGTTTCAAAGAAGCACTGAAACATCCCAGTTGGGTTCAGGCTCTACATGATGAACTGGAACAATTTGACAGAAACAAGGTAATGACCTTGGTCAAATGTCCTCAGGATGCTTCAGTCATTGGCATGAAATGGGTGTTCAAATACAAAACTGATGAAAATGGCATATTCATCAAAAACAAGGCCACACTTGTTGCCAAAGGCTACAATCAACAAGAAGGCATTGACTATGAAGAGACATTTGCACCAGTGGCAAGGATGGAAGCCATCAGGATCTTCCTTGCATTTGCAACCTACATGAACTTTAAAGTATACCAAATGGATGTAAAAAGTGCATTCTTAAATGGATCACTGAAAGAAGAAGTTTATGTTCAACAACCTCCTAGATTTGAAACCAGTAAGTTTCTTGACTATGTCTGCAAGCTTGACAAAGCCCATTATGGACTGAAACAAGCTCCTAGGGCATGGTATGAAACTCTCTCAGCCTTCCTCATCCAAAACAAATTTGTCAGAGGCAAGATAGACAACATATTTTTTATCTATAGGACAAATGGAGATGTTATTCTTGTTCAAGTGTATGTGGATGATATCATATTTGGCTCAACAAGTTATAAACTTTGCAAACAGTTTGAAAAACTGATGGAAAAGAAATTTGAAATGAGCATGATAGGAGAACTCACTCACTTCCTTGGACTGCAAATCAAGCAGATTGATAAGGGAACCTCCATCAATCAAGAGAAGTACACTAGAAGCCTACTGAAAAAGTATGAGCTCAGTGACTGTGCCTCAGTGAAAACTCCCATGGTTCCTCCAAACAACCTAGGTCCTGACCTTGCTGGTAAACCAGTCAATCAAACTCTATTTAGAGGAATGATTGGATCACTGATGTACCTACTTGCATCAAGGCCTGATATCTGATTCTCAGTCTGTTTGTGTGCCAGATATCAGTCTGACCCAAGAGAATCACATCTCACAGCTGTGAAAAGGATCCTCAGGTACCTGAAAGGTACTCCAAGTCTTGGATTGTACTATCTCAAATGTTCAGGTTTTGATCTCAAAGGATACTCAGACTCTGACTATGCTGGCTGCAACATGGATAGGAAAAGCACCTCAGGCTCCTACCAATTCCTTGGTGGAAAACTAGTCTGTTGGAGTGCTAAGAAGCAACAATCAGTTGCCATGTCCTCAGCTGAAGCTGAATATGTTGCAGTAGCCAGTTGTTGTGCAAATGTGCTATAGATGAAAAGTCAACTCAGTGACTATGACATCCATTATAAGATGGTTCCCATCTTTTGTGACAACACAAGTGCAATTGCTATCTCAAATAACCCTGTTCTTCATCGGAGAACCAAACACATTGATATCAGATATCATTTCATTAGGGACCATGTCATGAATGGTGACATTGAATTACACTTCATTCCCACTGAATATCAGCTTGCTGATATATTCACCAAACCATTGGATGAACCAACTTTCACAAGACTGAAAGCTGAATTGGGAGTGTTGGATATTGAGAATCAGTCCACTGATTGAATCCATCCAACTAAGTGTAATTTCTGAAAACCTCAGGTCCCTGACTCAATGTGTCTCTCAGTGAATAAGATCACTGAATAACCTTCCCTGAACCCCTCACACTGAATGAAAAGTCATTCAGGGGCCTCAAGATGTCATTCAATGCTATACTTAATGCTCTAAGTATTTAGTTAGTAAATGTCCGAGGTTGGTAACTGAATACCTATTTAATATAGGAATATATGTTCTTTTGCCTTCTGGCATGCACGTCTTGGGCCCCCACTTCATCACTACATATTCCACTTGGCATTTAATGCCTCTACTCACAAATAATATCCTTTGATATTATATGTGGTGATGTCACTCTACAAAATACACTTTTGCAGACGGCACAACTGTTCACCTTGACAGTTGCGCAAAACCCGGGATAGTGGAAGTGGTGGCATTTAATGCGGATATCAAACGTTTATACAAAACAGTTTTTTATTTTTGAGAAAAACTCGCATTAGTGGCAAAACCACCCCTCCTCTCCACTTCCCTATAAATACCCTTAAAGAAAATAACACACACACGTTTTAGAAATTTTAATCAAACTTTTGCATTTTTCAAAAACTAGTGTGTGTGTTCTTGACCTTTAAACCCAGACTTTTTCTTACCAAACCAAGATCATCTTTTACTATGGCTTCTTCTAAAGCTATTAACTGCGCCCCTAATGTGGAATTCCAACTAGAGGGCGTAGATTTGACCAAAAACAATGTCGTAGGGAATTTTTCCTACCCAGAAAAATTTCCGGCCTATAAGGACATGGTGAAATATTTGCAAAATTGCTTCCTCTCTACGTCATTCACCAAGACACCCCCAGTCATCTACCATGACTACCTTAGGGAGTTCTGGTGCACAGCAGTGGTCACCAACCCTGATTTCACCAAGGACTCCATCATCATGTTCTTAGTGAACAATGGGAGAAAAACCCTCTCCCTTGATTACAAGACCTTAATCAATGCCACTGGTCTTGATTACACTGAGACATTTGTCCCTCATCTCACTGAGAGTGAAGTAAAGGTCGAACTGCTTCTACTTGGGCCACATGATGACAAACACCCTGATGTGGCCCCAGAGACTCTTTTGGCCAAGGCCCCAATCATCACAACCTGGTTTCCTGCGGTCTGGAGGATACTGATGACCTTTGTCATTCAGGTCCTTGGTGGAAAAAAATCCTCCACGGAGCAGTTGAACATTGCTCAACAAATGATAGTGTTCAGCCTCCAGGAGGGTAGAAAAATAGATATTGGAGAGATAATCTTCAAAGACCTCATAGTGAAGCTATCAGGGAAATCCAGGCAAAGGCACATGTCTTATCTTAGGTTTATTTCCTGTGTGCTTCAGGACCTATTAGGCTCCGAGTATGTTAGACCCAATGTCCAGGGATCTGACCCTAATGTCTTACATAAGGCAAACTACTCGAGAGACCTCACTGAGGTTACACCCGTTGCCCTGACCACATATATGCTGATTGTCATTCAGGGCGCAGACGCAATATCACTAGTTTCTTCTTCTTCCAAGAAGGAGAAGAAGAAAAAGAAGGCAAGGTCCAGGAAGGTGGTTCAACCCAAACCACTCGACACTGAGACCTCTGCCTCAAAGCCTGAAAAAAGAAGGCAAAAAACGGCCAAGCCCACAGAGACACCCATAGTTGAGACCCAATTGGCCAGAAAACAACCGCCAACGGAGGGCACTGAGAAATCACCCTCAGGGTCCTTGGGCAAACCTGCTCCTCAAGTCTCTGCTGGCATATACAAGTCAGTGGAGTCAGGAACTATCCAACCCTCACTTCCCAATGAAGGCATTCATCAATCACCAACTTTTCCTAAGGGAGAACAGGGTCCAATATCCTCAGTAGAGCAGCACTACTCTGCTAAGAAAGGGACCCACACCCTTTCACATCCCGTTTACGGCTTTGACAAATCACAGTCAGAGTCTTAGGGAGGACTGACCCCTAAATCTTCATCAAGGCAGCACAACCTTGGTGGAAAGGGGGGCCTCAACCTTCAACTTCCCATTTACGGCTCTGGTCAATCACAACCAGGGTCTCAGGGAGAAACGGTCCCTATATCTTCGTCAGGGTAGTACAATCCTGATGGAAAGGGGGACCTCAATAAATCATTGCCTAGTGATGGTACTGGAGAAAACCCACCAGTCCCTGAAGGCACCCAAGGGGACAAAGACTCAAGGGGCATGCAACCACCCGCTGATATAGAACCTACACCCCCAAGGTATTGCGCATATCTCAGGAACTGACTCCATGGACCAGGCATAGACAACCCACTCTGTTCACCTGGAGGGGTCAGGACCTGGCCACAATGAAGGCGAGCCCTCTTTTGAGGGGGAGCCGGATGCACACCTGGTTCCAACTCTTGCAGATCTCCAGATGCTGGTTAATGAAGAGTCAGACGAGGAGATGGTTGATTTTGGAGATGACGAAGTTTTTGCTGCTGGGGATGACCTAGAGACTGAAACTTACAACTCTCCTCAGCACACTGAACAACCATCATCATCTCCTCCTCCTGAGGAACAAGAACCCCACAACCCTACACCATCATCATCATCAGACAAATCATCAGGCAACTCCACAGACTCTGCTCCTGTAACTCCTACATATCTGCAGAAGTATGACAATGTTCTGCCTCTCACTGAGAGGCAGTTAGTCAAGTTCCTCCGCAAGTCAAATACTGCCCTCTTCAATGAGATCACCAAAGAACAATGGGATCAGCACACTGACGCCGCAGCCTTATATGCTGACTTCAGGGTTGCTGTTGAAGGCTCTCATGGTAAACTGCATCAGGTCACTGCTTCCACTGCTAAATATATCAGTGACCTGAGGACATCTATTGACCACCTGGGCTCTGCACAAGACACATAGTTCTACAATGTGTTGCAGACTCTTAGTTCCATTCAAGAGGAGTTCAAAGATGATCCAATTCTTCTTACCAAGCTGACTGAGTTCATGGATACTCAGAAGATCACCTCATCCAACATCACTGAGCATCTCAAGCTCCTCAAAGAGGTGGATCTTGCACCACTCAGGTCTTAGCAAAAAGCCATTCACAAGTCAGTGTCTGATACTCAGGTATGCCTGAAGGAAATCTCCTCGGCCTTCGACCAGCTTTCCACTAAACATAATGAGTTGGTCAGTCATTACACCACCAAGGTCACTAAACTATCAGAAGCTCAAGTCTCCATGTCCGTTCTTCAGACTTCTCAAGTTCCTCCAGCTCTTCAGTCAACAGATGCTTACCCTGAAGCTCCAGCATCTTTTGAGGGGGAGAAACCTGAAGATTTCGTACTTGAACCCAGTATCACTGAAGCTGTTCCTCTACAAAGTTTCATGCCAGGAACTTCTTCCTCTGCCCTTGTTGTTGTTACTACCACTCCTATTCCAACTGAAGCAACAAAATCAACTGAGTTCCCTGAAGCCTCCTTCATCACACCTCCTCCTATTGACAAAGGGAAGGGAATTATGACTGAAGACTCTCCTCCAAAACTGGTAAAGGCCCCAAGAGAAGTGCGTCCTGACCTAGATGCACTCTTGGAAATCATCTTGGATGATGGGAGAAAATTCAAGGGCACCAAAGCAGAAGTGGCTGCTATTCTGGATGAAGAGGAAAGGCTCAAGACTGAAAGCCTCAGTAGACCAGCAATTGCTGAAGTAGCCAAAGAAGTCATCAGGGAAACTGAGCAGGTTATCAGGGGGAACAATTCCTCAAACTTCAGGCTGACCAAATCAAATAACACAATCTTAAGGTCAAGCTCAATACTGAAAGGAAGAGGAAAAACTATGAGAAGTATCTGTGGTACATGACGAAGACAAAGGGTGAAGGTCCCATAACTGACATGACCATTCATGCCAACACTAATCCCATAGCCATCACTGTTCACAAAGGGCCAAGGAAGTCTGAGAAGAACAAACCCTTCAAGTTCTCAGAATATGGGATCAAGGAATGGGACATGATGGGGCCCATCCTGAGGAAGAAGCAAAACAGGTGTGTTCCTGATCTTTTAGCTGCCCTGAACAACAAATATGAGGAACTAGAAAGAGTAGCCAAGAGCCTGGGAATAGATCATGAGAAGGCACTTGCTTCTCACGGACTTACAATCCGTGAACCATCTTAGAAGACTGGGAAGAAGAGGAAAGCTATAGGACAAGAACCTGAACAATTCATAGCTGCCCTCCACTACAACAGGATTCCTCCTGAGGGAGTCAAGTTCGTTCCATCAAAGTAATCAAGCTTCCTGACTTTGGTATCTTTTTCATCGATGAGTTTGGCCAACAGGCCTTTCAGAGAGTCAGTGATATAAACCTGGTGGAAACAACAACTCTTCTTGCATACAAGCTGATGGCACTTCATGTGAAGAGCCCTGAAAATGAAGAGTTCATAAGGCTGATGGACAAGATGATGAATGAAAGGCCCGACAAGGAGAAGTTGGTGTTAAGAAGGCTAAGTTGCAACTCATGGGAATTATGGAAGCCTGAGTACATATCCCTGAGTATTATGTTTAGATGATAGGACCTTTGTAATGATATGAATAAAATGATGGCCCACGTTTTGTTATATCAGTGTCCTTTAATAGCTTTCTAATATATTCATTGTGAGAAGAAGCCCATTCGCTCACTTACACTGATCAAACACTTAGGCATAATTTATATCCAAATAGGGGGGAGATTGTTGGGTCCATTCAGTACCCAAGTGTCCTGAAACAAAGATTTGAATACAAATTAGCCCAAGTGTTAAACAACCGTGAACGCTCTCAGGTCACTGAGTGAACAGTCCCTCAGTGAGTTATCATCAGGATGCTTAGGACGAGTCTAAGAAGAAAGATTCACCATTCAGTGAGGCGGAACTCCCTGAGTGTCACTTAAGCCAAAGAAGAAGATAATGGGTTCAGTGAGTGATTAAAATAACTCACTGAACCCCAGTCTCCTCAACAACTATAAAGATTGAAGATTGAAGACTGAAGACCAAGACTGAAGAATCTGAAGTCTGAAAGAAAGGAGGGACAAGGTGGGAAGAGTTTGAAAAGATAAGGAGAAGTCCTTATCTGGCCAAAGTCAAACTTTCCCTGAAAGGCTAGAGAACAAGAGCAGTGTCATCATTGTTGATCAGAAAGCGTATTTGTCTTATGCCAAAAATAGATTCTTGTAACATGGACAAAATACATCAGTATTTTTTCCTGATTAGTTAGGTCATTTTTTTTGTCTTTATAGTCACGGGTGCTCTTTTATACTTGTGTATAAATAGGATCATAAGGGAAAAAGAGGATAAGTTTTGTGCACTTAATGCTTGGACATTCACAAAACCACTTTTCTCCCTCAAAGAGCAACCTAGTCCCGGAGATAGCTCAGTGATTCATTCATAGTTGCCACTCAAGCATAGCTTGAGTTTAGTGAGGAGAACATACCATACTTTTTCGTTTCAATCCCAAGTGTTTATTCCGCGAACAATTGGGTATTGATTCTTTTGATTAATTTCTAATAAGAATTTAAACGTTGAAAAACTTGTGTTTTTACCTTTTACGTTTTACTTATTTGTTTAATTAATCAAAACATTACTCAGTCATGGAACATGATTAGCTTAACTTTGTAGTTAAATATAATTGTGTAACGGGAAAAACAACATGGACCAATTACATCAGATCAACTACGTCTATCCTGAGAATGTGTGTGTGAACCTAATCAACAGATCCTTGAACAAGGATTTTAAAGGTTTTGTTCAAAACTATAACATGCATTGCTCGGGGAAGACAGTCACGGAATTGCTCGCAATGCTCGTGGACTATGAGAAGGGTTTACCAAACAAGGAACCTACTCCTCAGGTATTAGCTATACAAGGATTTAGGATCCAAAAGCCAAAACCACAGGCGAATAAGAAGGGTAAGGGTAAGGTTGACAAAGGTAAAGAAGTTATGGCCTATCAACCTATGCCCAAGAAGAACAACCCTAAGAAGAACAAGGTGAATCCAAACAAGTAGGATCATGCTTGTCACCACTGCCATGAGATAGGACATTGGAAGCGGAACTGTCCACTCTATCTCGAGGAGTTGCGTGTGAAAAAGATGAAGGTTGAGGCTGGTAAACCTAGCACTTCAGGTAACTTTTTCATGATTGAATTATTTTCGTTAACTCATAAAATAAATTCCTGGGTATATGATACTGGATGTGGTATTCATATTTGCAATACACTGCAGGGATTTAGAGTTGAAATGAGACTGGCCTATGGAGAACAATATCTGCACGTGGGTAACGGAGCACATGCAGCTGTTGAAGCTATAGGCGTATTTAAATTAGTTTTGCCTTCGGGCTTAGTACTATTTTTAAATAATTATCATTATGCACCTACTATTGTTAGAGGTGTTGTTTCCTTTTCGTGTTTATTGGATATTGGTTTTAAACATACTATTACAAGCAATGGAATTTCTATTTCGTTAAATAATGTTGTTTATTTTAATGCTATTGCTGTGAATGGTGTATTTGAAATTGATATGAATGAATGCAATAATTATAATTCAATGTATAGCATCAATAATAAGAGAATCAAGAATGTCTTGGATTCATCTTATCTTTGGCATTGTCGACTTGCTCATATAGGCAAGACTCGTATGGAAAAGCTGCAACGCGATGGGCTTTTACAAGATATCAATGATGAATCATTTGATAAATGCGAATCTTGTATATCTGGGAAGATGACAAAGAAACCTTTCAATAATCGTATGGAAAGGGCTTCTGATCTACTTGGTTTGATACATACTAGCTACTTCTTAACCTTTACTGATGATTTCAGCCGTTATGGATATGTTTATTTACTTAAACATAAACATGAGGTATTTGAAACATTTAAGGTTTTCAAAGCAGAAGTAGAATTGCAACTTGGAAAGAAGATTAAAGCTCTTCGATCCGACAGAGGTGGTGAATACCTGAGTCAAGAGTTTAAAGATTATTTAGCTGAGAATGGAATTGTCCAGCATCTCACATCTCCATATACTCCACAACAAAATGGTGTATCTGAGAGAAGAAATCGTACATTGTTGGACATGGTGCGATCAATGTTTAATCTTACAACTCTACCTTTATCCTTTTAGGATTATGCCTTAGAATCTGCTATTCGCATTCTGAATATGGTTCAAACTAAGAAGGTTGATAAGACACATTATGAGTTATGGTTTGGGAAAATGCCTAACTTGTCTTATTTAAAGGTCTAGGGTTGCGAGGCATTTGTTAAACGTGACTCAGCAGATAAACTCCAACAGAGGTCTGTAAAGTGTATCTTTGTAGGATACCCAAAGGAAACGATGGGTTACTACTTTTACTACCCACCTGAAAAAAAAGTAATTGTTGCTAGGTATGGAGATTTTCTTGAAAAAGATCTCATATCTCAAGAATTCAGTAGGAGGATATATGATCTGGAAGATGATCAAGAAGATACATTACCTTCTCAAAACACTAGCGAACTTCCTGTGGAACCTAAAAGTCTAGGTCCTCCACCTGAAGTTATTCCCATTCGCAGATCTGCAAGGACTGTGAAAGCACCTGAACGTCTATGTCTTAACGTAGAAGTTGAGGAAACTATATTAGGGGATCTTGGAGAAACTGTTAATTATATTGCTGCCATGAATGATCCTAAAAAGGATAAATGGCAGATTGCTATGAATGGGGTAATACAATCCATAAGAGATAATCAAGTCTGGATTGAAGTTGACCTTCCTCCCAATGCCAAGGTAGTTAGAAGTAAGTGGCTCTTCAAGAAGAAAACTGACATGGATGGCAATGTACACACCTATAAGGCCCGTTTGGTAGCTAAAGGCTTTACTCAAACATATAGTGTTGACTACGAGGAGACCTTTTCTCCTGTAGCTGACATTAGGGCTATTAGGATTCTCATAGCCATAGCAGCGTACTATGATTATGAGATTTGGCAAATGGATGTCAAAACCGCCTTTTTAAATGGTCGCCTAGATGAAGACATCTATATGGCACAGCCTGAGGGCTTTGTGAATCCAGAATTTCCAAACTATGTATGTAAGCTTCAAAGATCCATTTATGGATTGAAGCAAGCATCACGGCAATGGAATAAGAGATTTGATGAAGAAATCAAAAAGTTTGGGTTTACTCAGAATCTGGATGAGCCATGTGTATATCACAAAGCTAGTGGGAGTGATGTTATTTTCCTAGTCCTATATGTTGATGACATATTAATCATGGGTAAAAATATTCCAAGATTGAAGGAGTTTAAAGCCTATCTTGAGAGCAACAAGAGATATGTTTTTAGTATACAGGGGAAATCCAGAAGCAGAACTTGGTGTTACAGGTTACTGCGATGCTTCCTGGAAATGTGATAAAGATGATACGAAGTCTCAGACGGGTTATGTCTTTGTCATTAATGGAGGAGCTGTGGATTGGAAGAGCAAGAAGCAGAGTACCATAGCGATGTCTGCAACAGAAAGTGAGTATATTGCTGCTTCAGAAGCTGCAATGGAAGCTGTCTGGATTAGGAAGTTCGTTTCAGGGCTTTTCGAACACACGACGGTCATTACGAGTTTTCAGTAATGCTGGGCTCACCAATGCTCCGTCTACTTTTCAAGCTACTATGAACCATTTTTTCTCCATATTTGCGTAAATTTGTGATTGTGTTCTTTGATTATATATCGATATATAGTGCCACACTTACCGCACACTTGGATCATTTGCAATGTGTGTTTCAATGTTTACAGGACCATCACTTTTATGTTAAGCAATCCAAATGTGTGTTTGGAGCCTCCACACTGGAGTATTTGGGCCACATTATATCAAGCCGTGGAGTGGAGATGGACCCCAAGAAAGTCGCGGCCATAGTGGATTGGCCTATACCCAAGACGCAGCGACAAGTGAGGGTTTTTTTGGCCTCACGGGTTATTATCGCCGGTTTATCAAGGACTATGCTTCGGTTGCAGCACCATTATCAAGTTTACTTCAAAAAGAGGGTTTTAAGTGGGGTACGGTTGAAGCTGCGGCTTTTGATGCCCTCAAGCATCAGTTGTCTCATGCGCCAATTTTGGGCCTTCCAGATTTTGAGGATACCTTTGTTGTGGAAGCTGATGCGTCTTCTGAAGGCATTGGGGCTATTTTGTTACAAAAAGGGTAGCCGCTTAGCTTCTTTAGCCGAAAGTTGGGGCCGCGAATGCGTGTAGCTGCTACTTACCATAAAGAGTTGTTTGTCATCTTGGAGGCCATCTACAAATGGCGACAATATTTAATCGGATGACGCTTTACTATTCGCACGGACCATAAGAGTATTAAGGAACTAATCCACCAGGTTATTCAGACGCCTCTTCAACAAAAATATGTGAGGAAGCTAATGGGGTTTGACTTTGTTATCGAGTACAAGCCGGGAGTGTCAAATCAGGTGGTGCATGCCTTGTCACGAATGTATGAAGACGACGAGGGTGTCACAGCAGCATTCATGGTCATGAGTCAGCCTTTGGTAGGGTTGATTAACGATTTGAGAAAAGAGAATGAGACTTTGGAGGAGCTATGTCGTTTACATCAGAAAATGGATCAGGGTGAGCGGTTGGATGGGTTTCGACGAGATCAAGGGCTTCTTCTTTATCGGGATCGTTATTATATCGGGGCCGAGTCCAAACTTAAAGATTTATTGCTATCTGAATTCCACAACACGCCGAGTGCTGGTCATGGGGGAACGAAGAAAATTTTTGTGGGATTATCGGCTTTATTTTATTGGAAAGGCATGTGGAAATCAGTTGAAGCTTTTATCAAAAATTGTCTCATTTGTCAACAGACCAAATATTCGACACAAGTACCCGAAGGGCTGTTACAACCATTACCCGTTCCAGTCGTGGTTTGGGAAGACGTGTCAATGGATTTCATTATTGGGTTGCCCGCCTCTAAAAGTTTGACAGTTATTTTGGTGGTTGTGGATCGGTTGTCCAAGTATGCACATTTTGGGACGTTGCCTACTAATTTTAACGCCCCTAAGGTAGCCGAGTTATTTACGAAAATTGTGGTTAAGCACCATGGGTTTCCCAAAACTATTATATCTTATCGTGACCCTATTTTTGTGAATAAGTTTTGGAAACAATTATTTGAAGCTAGTGGTACTCAGTTGCATCATAGCATGGCCTATCATCCTCAAACGGATGGTCAGACGGAGGTTGTGAACCGTGGACTCGAACAATACCTAAGGGCGATGGTTTCGGATCGACCACAACATTGGGTACGTTTTCTGCCTTGGGCTGAATTCAATTACAACACCAGCTTTCGTAGTAGTATTAAAATGACCCCGTATCAAGCTTTGTATGGTCGTTTGCCACCTTCGGTTATTCCATATCCGCCCGGTTCGTCGAAGGTAGCTACCATTGATGATTTATTGGTGGAACGAGATGACTTATTACGTCAACTCAGATATAATTTAGCAGTTGCTAAACATCGCATGTAAATGAAGGCCAATCGAAAATGGCGCGACGTTGAATTTCATTCTGGTGATATGGTTCTTGTTAAACACAGCCTTATCGTCAAATTACTCTAGCTAAGCGCCTTTCCAACAAATTAGCCAAGCATTATTATGCACCTTTTGAAGTACAGGAGCGTGTTGGCAAAGTGGCATATCGTCTTGCTCTTCCTCCTACAAGCAAGATTCACCCGGTATTTCATGTGTCGCTTCTTAAACCTTTTCAGGAACTTGTCATCAAGATGTAGCAGCTTTAGCCAACGAAGACCAAGAAGGACATCCGGTGGAGCATCATTTGGCAATTGTTGCTTTGCGTATGATTTTACAACGTAGGGTGCCAACACGTCAAGTTCTGGTCCAATGGCGTGGGAGTTCACCGGAAGAAGCAACATGGGAATGGTTGTCCGAGTTTCAAGCTACTTATCCATCTTACAACCTTGAGGACAAGGTGATTGTTCAAGGAGGGAAGAATGATACACTTGCGGTTGTAGAAGCAAGCCGACCCAAATGGGTCACAGCGGCTCCCTTGTGGCATGGGCATTATGTCGTTGGATAACTATGTTATTTTATTGTTCAGTCATTATCGAGTTGTGTTAGGATAAGTGTCATTGAGTCATTGTTTAGGATATGTGTTGGAGTCGTAATAGGATAAATGTTTGAGTCAATATGGGATTATCCCCATAACTAGTATTTATATTCGATTATCAGGAATGAAAGTTTCAAGTTTTCAGTAAACAAATTATTATTCTTCTTCTTCTACTTCTTTAGGAGTTTGCACACACTTGAAGGGTGCGAACTATTGATACAAGTCGTATCATGAACACTGATCCATTTTCGTAAACGAATTAGACAATAAGCCCATGGGCTTTCTTCCTAGCTTAGCAAGAAGGGCGGCTTCTGAAGAACCAACCTTGTCACCCTTTTGAATGAGGTCCACAGGTGTTATGATTTCCACTGTTCCTTTGTTAATTTTGTAGGAATGTTAAGCACCTAGTGGTTTATTCATCAGAGAATAAGAAACTGACTAGAGTTAAGTATTGTATAGAAAAGGCTTCTTTTCTTTTTTCTTTTTTTTTCTTTTTCTTTTCTTTTTTTTAATAATTTTTTGGGTTGTTAAGGAAAGTGAAAGAACTAATTACCTGTAAAAATGATGTTTGTGGGGGGTCGAGTCCAGTGTTTCCTGGAGGGACGACAACATCAAGTGGTGCAATGAGACCAACATGAGCAAGTGCTGCAACCTGTCAAGTGTTGAGTGTGTTACAAACTTCTAATGTTCGAAGTGATATATTTGCACCTGTTTCTATTGCTTAAAGTTGTAAAATTCAGGTGTTGATTGCTTAGAAAAAATTTGGTACCTAACTTAGTATTCATTATAATGATCCATATAATAGAGAACAAAGAAAGGTAGATGAATTATTTCATGTTCAAATGAAATACTGCTGTTATAACTAATAATAAAATGAATTTCCACAGTTTATCAAGACCTGTAAGTATTCATATAATTAGAATTTCAATCATTTTATTTATTTACTTAAATGAGAATTGTAAAATTAGTGCAATGAATTACCCGAAAAGCACATCCAAACACCTTAAACCGACGTTATGCAATGTACAGTATATATTAGTAGATAGATTTCATTACCTTATACTTGGCAACAACCTCGCTCACATCCTTAAGATCACCTTTAGTAAAAACCAATCCAACATTACCCTGCATGATTCAAATCCATGGCCACAATCAATAAATCAACCAACCAAGCAAACTTGAATAAGAAAATGTACAACATATAAATCAAAAAAAATAAAAATAAAATAAAAATAAATATAAAAATATAAAAAAAAGCATACCACAAAAAGAGGAATAAGGTTAAGTATATCAATGTTACCACTCTTTTCCACATGGAGTCTTATCATACGTTTCATGTAACACCCCAAATTTTACAGATTTGATTAGAAATATATTGCAATGTTTTTGGTATATTAGAAAATTCATTCTGTTAGTTTTTAATAGAAATGAGGACTTGTTACGTAAATAGTTAACGAAAAAGGACTAACGGTGCAAAATATTTAACGAAAAGCACTAACGGTACAAATTTAACTTTAAGAACAAAAATTACAGAATTACCCTTGTGTTAGATAACTCAAAGTATCTAGAATTTTACTCATAACACACATGCCATGTGTGTGTGTTCTTGGAGGGAAAAGGCTAAGAAACCTAAGAATGAAGTAAGCTTCTTTATGATGATTCTAGCATGATACTAAGTGATTTTATGTTATCTTCATGATAAAATAAGCTTCCTAAACATGAAACCCCTAAAGGTATGAGTTTATTTCAGTTAAGTTTCATGATTCATGGTACAAATTTGGAGGTTTTGCTTAATTAGTATGCTAGTCATGATATTAGTCAAGATTATGAGGTTCTTGCACATGTTTGATGATTATAGATGATGTTGACATTACTTTAAATTAGATATAGTCATGTTACAATAACTTTGATGTTTATGGTTAGAAACATATGGCTAAATTATGTTAAAGATGATGTTTATGTATAGATAAGTTTAGTTATAAGCATATAAAGAGGTGATCGGCACAAGGCTAAAATAGTTCTTAAATTGGTGAAATTTATTATAGGCCTGTTGGAAAACAGTCTTAACATGTTTAGTAAGCTGAGATATAAGTTTGGTAAAGATTAGAATAATTTATGATGGGTTTTGGGTCGTCTTGGACATGTTTAAAATTTGGACTGCATGCTGCGTATAATTTTGTGCTGTGTTTGAAGGGCCATAGAGAATAAACCGTTTATCGGATAGACTTGAGGTAAAAACCATAATTTATCCCTCTGAGTCTACTTTTCAATGCAATTAGTTTCAAGTTCTAATTCCAAGTTTAAGTGGGTCAAATCTGCAATTTACAACAGACTATCCAGAAAATGCAAATTTTGCAATTTCACATAAGTTAGCGAAATGATGTAGGTTATTTGTACGGATGTTATAGTAGGTTCTAATGACTATAGAATGATATATTTATTTTTTTAGGTGATCTCAGAAATCCAAGAATGTTCGAGGAATGCTTAAGCCAATCGAGGTGAGTAACGGTTTAGTTTTAGCCTTGTTATGTGCTTATAGCTTGTTTTGGCGCAAGCATAGTGTTTACGTATGGTATGTAAATTGGTTTAGAGATGGGATGAGAATGGTTTTGCTGTTTGGTTTCCCGTGTTGAACGATAAGGATTCGATAAGGTTGATATAGATCAAGAAGCTCGAGTAACACTTATACAAGAACCATGATGCACTTGTGTGATGTTGCATGTGGCTCTCATTTTATACAGAGGCTTGTGAGGTTTAGAGATAAACCATACAGGAGTGATCAATGGCTGCCAGGGTGCCAAGTGTTGATCATCCGAGAGCAGACAAGGAGGACAGATGTCATACGTCTTTAGGCTCGTACAGGAAAGTGCTCTGCTCTCCTGTTTTGCTAATCGTGTGTTCCTCTCGTACGTCTTAACCGTTAGCGAGAGTTGTAATAGTTGTCTCTTTGTGCACGTATTATGATACCTGAAAAGAGTTGCCAGGCCTAGTTTGGCCTGGGCTTATGCTGTTCTAGTCAGTGTTCACTTCGCGAACTATTTTGGGCTTGATCTGAGCGTGTGATTAGTGGGCCTTGGGCCACTAATAATGATACGCTATCACATATCATGTATATGTTTATTTGCAGAAGTATTAGACTTATCATGTATTAAACGTCAGTAGTTCATAGCATAGAAAGTTTTAGATAATTAGTAGCTTATGCCATGGGTGCTATAGCCATGCACTAATAATTACCAATATTATTAAATGCGGTCCAAAACGTCGTCGTTTGCTACAGTGCTGGGTCCGAAAGTTTTTGAGTGTGGCTACAATGTTTATCCCATTTTTGTAATCGTATTTGGTCCTGAAAATACTTGAGTGATCAACTTAGTATTTTAGTCCTGAAAATACTAAAATTGGTGTAAGCGATGTTGTATAGTTTTCTCCGCCTGAAGGGAGCTTGTTGACATAGTGAAGTGAACTCTCGAGTTGGGTACTCGGGGAGTGGAGTAGGGAGAAGAGGAGTTTCATTACCGAACCACTATAAATATTCGTGTCATGGTTTGATCTTTCTCTCTACTATTGTCTTGCATTTTATATTTCGTCATTATCATTGTTTGTTATCTTGAATTTGTTCATATTGTGTTCATTTTGTGATTGCTTAATCTCACATAAACTCGGATCTAAAAGTTTTTGAAATGATCATTTTAAAAAGATAAAAACGGTAAAACTATTCAACCCCCTTATAGTTTTTTATAAAACTGGTGAATTGAGAATAAATCACAATCAATGAGGTCAACATAGTTTATATGTGCATACCGATATCTTCGGTCTGGTGGGTCTGCAAAGTCACCATCGTGGTGGATTTTTCAACGTGAACAGTGCTCCATTAGAATATGGCGAGAAAAACAAATAACAACTTAAAAGTTTGAAATTAACATAACCTAAAATTTACACATGCATGTTTGAATAAGAATATGGGGAAAATAAAACAACAAGTTCAAAAACAAGAGGAATCAGTAAGACCAAGCTCATGGGTCGGGAATTGGGTGTTCGAATCTACCAAAGTGAATGTCATGCTATCATATTTGATTGTGTGTGAGGTTTGATTTTGTGTGTGATTCGATTGTGTGCTAAGTGTGTATACAAAAGTGTTTGTGTTTGATCATGTGATTCAGGTAATATAAGATGAACTTGTGTTGCAAATTATGTCCTTGTGAATAGGGGCGTCTTAGGAAAGCAATTGTCAGGTAGGTGGGCTAAAAGGCGGGAAAAGAAAATTGACTAAAATACCCTCACGTGCAACATTGGCTAACGGGATATTGTAAGATCTTTAATGAGAAGGACATAATTTGTTCAAAAGTGTGAATAATAGTGACATTTTTTGTAATTAAATTTTGAATGTGGCACAAGGTGCAAAAATGAGAAACTACAAGGACAATTATTGTAATTTACCCTTTTATATAGTATAAATATCGTGTTAATTAAAGGGACTTGTTGAGTAAACTTGCAAACCTGGACTTCTATTGACATGTTTCTTAACTAAAATACGTATCCGTAATTCTTAACTTGAATCTAAGCAAAGCCCATAATTACCATGACCGACTTAACTAAAATACGTATCCGTAAAACAAAAAACAAAACCCTAAATTACCAATAAAGTTTTGAGCGGCAATGTTCGAGTGTTGGTGGCGATCCTCTAAGGTAAAAACATGTCTTCTATTTCAAAATTGCTTTTTAGTTGTTACATTGCAACTCTGAATCAATAAGTCTTTTCATGGGGTTTTACATGCCTAACTCTTGAAGTTCTCTGAAGAGCTTTCATGTAGATGAGCTTTTGCCATTTAAGTCTTCAGATTTCAATATTTTATTTATAAACAATATGATTATTATGTATACGTGCTTATCTTTAAGCCAAAGCTTAAACAATATTTTGTTGGGCACTAGTGTGTACATGAGGTAGAACTACAACATTCGTCCTCATTAGAGACGGCTTTTGACCACCTTTGTCCTCGCTAAGGGTCATTGACGAGGACAAGTTCTCACCAAAAGGTATTCACAAAAACCTTGTCGCTAATACTTTTGACGACGACATACTGTGGTTTTTTGCGACGACTTGTGGTCCCACGCATTTTCTCAATCACAGTTAAGGAACTAGGCACACAAATTTTCTCAATTTTAAATTATTTTTAAATGATTTTAAAATTATTTATCATTAATTTAAATCATATATAATTTATTTAAATCATTTAATTCATTTTAAAATTATTTATAATTAATTTAAATTATTTTTAATTAATTTATATAATTTATATTAGGGTTTTTCTAACTTGTGCACGGGGCACAAGTTTTAATCATTAAACGAACTCAAATTACCATATTTACATGTATATGTTTACCAAATTTATCATTGTTTTATATAGAAATAAATTTATTTAAGAGAACAAATGTGTTTATTAAAAGCTCTAAATTTGTGCCATCATGGCACAAGTTAGTAAAAACCCTTATATTTAATCTAAGCATTTTATAAATTATTTTTAATTAGTTTAAAACATTTATATTTAATTTAAAGCATTTTTAACTAATTTTACACTTTTTGTGAGGACATCATCACCGCCCCATTTCACTAATCAGTCACATATCACTAAGTGTATATGAATCACTGGTCAACATTTTGGCAAAACTTTTTGGTCAAAACTTTTGACAAGGACTTGTCCTCGCTAAAGATTTGGCAGGAAAATTTAGAAAGAAACAATTAACCAAAATGAAAAATTTGGGAAAAAATAAAATTGGGTCAACCCTTTAGGAAAGATCTAATTATAACAAGGGTATTTCTAACTTGTATCCCGGGATACAAGTTAACAACCCATAATTGCTTTAAGATTCTTATTGAAGTACACCCATTTATTATTTACTATTTGTACTTTTTATAACATACCGAAAACACCCTTCCATTTAATTACTGGAACTAAAGAAATGATTGACTTGTTGGAGCCATCAGTCGTTTTCAACTTACAAGACTCGCACCCTCCAAAATTAGATTCCCTCCATTTTTTTTTTGTACATTGTACTTTACTGCTAAACTGTCTCAACACTTCAAAAGATAAAATACATTCTAACAAATCAAACATTGGCCAAAAGTAGTCCAAAAGTAGGCCAATATATTTGAATACATCAAACACTAAACGTAGTAGACTAATATAAGAACAAATAACTTGAAAAATGTCAATATTTAACAATAAAAACTGGATTTAAGTTCTCATTTTCTGAGGCAGTCTTCTTTCTCTTCTTAGCACGTCGTTGAGCAATACCGCGACCATTAATATTTTCATTTTCTGGACAACCACTAATATAATGACCAATACCCTTGCAAAGGCTACAACGTCTTACTTGTTTTGTAAGTTCATTTCCACCTTTCGGACGTATCTTTTTTGGTTGTCCTTTTGGTGTGGCTTTAGGAGGACGTTGAACCAAATCAATTGAGAGAGGACCAAGCTCGGAGTTGTTTGAAGGGGTTGAATCAACCAAAGTTCCTTCTTGGTGTGATGGAGAAGTGTCATGAAGTTGAACCTCTTGTTGTCTCCAACGTGATAGCCAACACATAGAAGGAATTACAAAGCAATCTTTGTGTACAAAAACGCTTAAAATATGACGACAAAGTATTCCAATAAATTCAAAATATTTGCAGCTACAACTAGCGACATTACCATCCCAAAACACCGTATGATGTCGAGTCGCTTGATGATGGTTGACGATAAAAGTGGTGCAATTTTCTTCTTGTATTGAATATTGAAACGCTTTACCGAACTCATCTTGAAATTTTTTGAATGCATAAGGAGTCAAATAGTGATGACCTTGTTCCTCCAACGGTGAGCGTGTTCTTAAGAACGACCCATTATATTTCTCCAACATAGTGTCATGCATTTGTTTTTGCTCAACATCTTCGATTGCAAGATCAACCTAAATATTATAGATCCAAGAATAAATTGAGACATACATAATGAATAACATATGGACTTTTAAAAAGTATCACAGATATACTAGTACTTACTTGTCTAACAAATTGATTTAAACATGTACGTGAAGAGATAAATCTTTTTATAAAAGCATTTATACTTTCCGATCTCCCGGTAGTCGTCATGCCACCAAAAAAGAAACCACGAAGATAAGCAGGCACCCAAAATTCTTTAATCTCATACAAGCCAACTACATGTTTATTCTCGTTTAAATTATACTTTGCGATAACCAATGGCCATTGTTGCTCAAATTCTTCTACCGTGTCTAATTTGTATAAGTTGTAAAATTCCGAACACCAATTTGAATACTCACTTCTTAAAACAGAATTAAACCAACCACTAAACTTAGTGGTGATATGCCATATGCAAAATGCTTGTTTCGTTGTTGACATCTCTTGTGCAATTGCCTCGCTCATCCATGGATCTTGATCGGTCAATATTGTTTGTGGTGGCTTACCCATAAGTAAAGTAAAATTCTGCGCAATTTATACAGAAGAGTAAATATAGATGAAGAATTGCAAATTTTAGCATGTTACTAAGTACTACTCGAAGGTCACATTTTCCATATGCCATTAAAATTCAATAACCAAAGTTCAAATAGTGGACTGTGGGTTCCATTTGCCATATGCCATTAAAATTCAATAACCAAAGTTCAATACATTAAACTATACCATAAGTATGATAATTAAACTACATCAAAATAGTAACTAAGAGTACCTTGAAAAGCCATCGAAATGTCTTCGTTTTCTCATTACGTAAAAGTGCACAACCAAATAATATCGTCCTTCCATGATTGTCAATACCAACAAAAATCCCAAAAGGCATGTCGTACGCGTTCACCTTATATGTTGTATCAAATACGACTACATCTCCAAATTTTTGGTACCAATCAAAACTGTGGGCATGAGACCAATATATATGTTCTAATCTACTTTCCCCATCAACTGTATATGTGTATTGAAAATTAGGATTTTCAATTTTTGTTTGTTTACAATACTCCAAGACATCTCTAGCATCATTTTTTGAGTGCATTCTATAAAATTTGTTAAGGAAATTATGAACATCCTTTACAAGGAAAGAAAGTTCTCCATGCCTCACATTTCTTTCAAGTTCCATAACACGCATAATTTGTCTAACTGATAACCCTCCTTCTTTCAACATAAGTATACGGTTTTCATCTTCTGTTGTAATACATCGATAAGATGGAAGAAAACAAACCTCTTGTGTGGAAAATAGTACATGGTTATGCTCCGCGACAAATCGAGAAACTTGCCATTCCTCCGAAAATATTTCGTTAATTCTTTTCAAATTAATACGCATGTGAGCCTTGCATCCACATCTTAAAGGACCCCTGTTTCGTTGTTTTTTTGAGTAGTTTACCACTTTTGCCTCCGGAGTTCCTTCACGATGACAAAAAAAATCACGCCTTTTTTTTCTCCAGTTTTATTTTTGTTCTTGTACCTTCCATATCGAACAGAAAATCCATTCAACTTTGCATATTTTTGGTAGAAAAGAAAAGCTTCTTCTTCGCTAAGAAAACATTGACCAATAAAAGGTGTGTCAAAATTATCTTTATGGCTTTCAACTTCATCTTCGTTTGGTATTTCATTCAAATCAAAAGGTAGTTCCTCCATCATCTATAAAAGTTACAGTATAAAAAGTTAAGAAAGTTTTGGAAAGTAACTAGTCAGAAATTTGGAAGGATATATAAGTCAAATTTGGAGGGAATGTGTATTTGGAGGGAATGTATATTTGGAGGGAAGTGATAATTTGTGAGTTTGTAATTTTGAGTTGTTGAAAACGACTGATGGCTCCAACAAGTCAATCATTTCTTTAGTTCCAGTAATTAAATGGAAGGGTGTTTTGGGTATGTTATAAAAAGTACAAATAGTAAATAATAAATGGGTGTACTTCAATAAGAATCTTAAAGCAATTATGGGTTGTTAACTTGTATCCCAGGATACAAGTTAGAAATACCCTTATAACAAACCAAATTGTATTCCTTGTGCATTTTGACCGAGGCCTTTTGGTCTAGTGGTATGAAAAGTTACCGACTTTACAATTTATAGGGCTACTATAGGCATTTCATTGTGGCGCCATATGGCATGACACTGTATGTAGCAATGTGACTAGTCCACGACGTCTCTTTTTGGATGTTCCTAAGTTGAATAGGCTTATAGGCACCCCTAGCTTAGCTAGGTTTTCAGAGATTTGTTGTTATCAGTTGCGTATACATGCCATATTGATTTTGGGTGAATGGATGCATACGTCCATTGTTCTATTATTTATCATATGGATTTTGATGCTTTGCATTTTGTTATTTCACTCTATTTAGTTTCACATTGTATATTTTGGGATTTAAAACTTGTTATTTGATAGTTCGTACTTTGTTTGGAGACCTAAAATTATTTAACCAGATTCAATTCTATTTGAATAAACATTATTCTACTGATGTGTATGTTTAGATACTGAGTTTTAGATCACATTGACATTCTATTATGTTTTTAAAATGGCTGTTACAATCAATCATACACGACCACTAGCAAGGCCTATATTTCAAATGCACTAAGGATTTTTTTTCGGTGATCAAGCGACAATTTTTTCACACCATATCTTACAATATATCTCACAAATGTTTTCAGCGAGACTTGAACTCACAACTTCTCGGTTGGTGGGCAACTCACATACCACTAGACCAAAAGGGCTTGGGTCAAGTGCACAAGGAATTTAATTTGGTTTGTTATAATTAGATGTTCGTGTTTGGTTTGTTATACTTAACCTGACGTACATGAACAATGTTGTTACTTTACAACCCAATCTTTGTATTCAGTTGCTTTTTGGGGCTTCATTAGATTTGACATATTACATTAGTTATATTTCTTTGAGCTCTTAGACCATGTGTAATGGAGCGCTAAACAAGCAAATTCAGGGCCTTCCGCGCCCCATCCACGCCCCACCACCACTACCTCCAGGCGCTGATCAAGCAAAAATCAGTTGGGGTGTCCAGCCTTCCACGCCCTTGCCCTCTCTTCCTTCAAAAAAAAACTAGCCGTTCCAAGCCCCATCTACCATTACACCACTTTTCCTTCCAAGCTCCATAGTGGCCCACAATGCCACATGTCAAACCATGCCCATCCTTCTTACACTACTATTACACATGGTCTTAAGTGGCCAACATATATAAAAATAACTATATTATTCACGTTTTCTTATGGTGTTTCTTAATCCACAGATGATACAAATATTCGTGAAGGTTATCTCTGGTAAGACCATCACACCCTTCACTCTTGACGTCAAGAGCGATGACACAATTGACAATGTTAAGCTTAAGGTCAAATTCAAGATGGGAATCCTGCCACATGAGCAAAGCTGGTTTATATATGACGGTAAACAGCTTAAGGAGGGTCGTACTTTAGCCTGTTACAACATCCAAAAGGATTCCACAGTCTATCTGATCCACCCCGCTGGCGGTAGTAAGCAAATATTTGTCAAAACCCTCACTGGCAAGACCATTACTTTGGAAGTCGACAACTCTGACACCATCGACAATGTGAAAACCAAGATTCAGGACAAGGAGGGAATCGCTCCTGACCAGCAAAGGTTGATTTTTGCTGGTCGTACACTTTCAGATGGTCGTACACTTGCGTACTACAACATCCAGAGAGATACGACCCTCCATCTCGAGCTGAGGTTGAGAGGTGAGATGGTAGTATTTGTGAAGTTGCTGAATGGAAAAACCATCGCACTGACAGTTGACAGATCAGACACTATACGTAATGTGAAGGCGATGATCCAGGACAAGGAAGGCATCCACATACAGAGGCTCAACAGTTGTGGGAGGGAACTCGATGATGATGGACTTACACTTGCAGACTACAATATTACAAATTTTGCCACTCTCACAGTATTATTACGCTTATTATCATGTCGTAATTGTCCTGGTTGTGGTTCTTAGTTTTGTGAATGATTTTTTGGGATATTCTTTCTAAATGTTGGTTGACAATGGTTTTCTGTAGTGTTAAAATCTATACAAAGAATGATCGATTACCAGAAAACAACAAGATTTTATTACGAATCAACCCAACCAACCACCCCTTATGGTTGATTCATTAACTGTTTTTACAATAAAAAAAATTAAAGAGAGTTTCTACAAAAAAAAAAGACCAACTGAGAACTATGACTGCATGTATATCACACACAGTAAAACCCTACCAAGACTAAATAATGAAGCTGGATTATGAGCTTATCTAGCCTGGATCAATGAAGAATATCTTTATGTCACTTTAAGTCCTCCTATTATAAGCTATCTTCATCTTCAGTCCTTGTGTTATAGAAACTTCAATATCAGCTACAACTTTAGCCCCTCAACTTAAGACTCCTCTTCATTAGTTACCTGCACACCAAAACTTAATAGAAAACAAGAATTACCATTTTACAACATAAGCCCTTAGCTTATATTCTTCCAATATTCCCCCTTAAGCTAACGCTTATAAAAATCCTTTAGCTTTAACATGTCACAGAACTTTCTATGATCAACAACACTTAAACCTTTTGTGAAAACATCAGCAATATTATTTTCAGACTTGACTTTAATAGTTTTAATAATACCATCAGCAATTTTTTCTCTTATAAAGAACAAGTCAATCTCAAAATGTTTGGACCTTTCATGCAATACAGGATTTGCAGCAATCTGTATTGCACTGCTATTATCACAAAACATCTCAACATGTGTATCAACCTGCACATTTAGATCCTTGCAGATCTTCAAAATCCACATAATCTCACAAGTTACATTACACATTGCCCTGAATTCTGCTTCAGCAGAAGACCTTGCCAAAACAGACTGCTTCTTACTTTTCCAGGAAACAAGATTGTTTCCCAGATACACAGCAAAGCCAGTTACAGACTTTCTAGTAATCTTGCATTTAGCCCAATCTGAATCAACAAACACTTTCATACCACAATTGTTACTTTTTCTAAAAGAAATCCCTTTGCCTGGAGACTCTTTAAGATATCTTAGAACTCTAAAAGCTAGTTTTAAATGTGACTGCATTGGACTATGCATCACTTGACTTAAGCAGTGAACTACATATGACAAGTCAGGCCTAGTCAATGTTAAGTAAATAAGCTTTCCAACTAACTTTTGATAGTTATTAACACCAAGCAAAGGTTCATCTTTAACAACACCTTTTAGTTTATTCTTATCAGATACATTAACTGACTCAATAGGAGTTTTACTTGGTTTGCAGGCTAACATACCAAAATCATTAAGTAATTCCAAACAATACTTCCTTTGAGTTAAACACAATCCATTATCATCACTTAAAACCTCAATACCCAGAAAATACTTAAGTTTACTTAAATCTTTAATAAGAAATTTAGTTTTTAAGAACTGCTTGAACTTTTCAATTTCATCAACATTGTTACCAGTTATAACAATATCATCCACATACACCAGCAGAACAAAAATAAAAAATAAAAAATCTCAGATTTGGTAAATAATGAAAAATCATTTTTACTTTGACAAAATCCATTTTCTTTTAAAACACAAGTCAATTTTTCATTCTATTTTCTGGTTGCTTGTTTTAAACCATATAAAGACTTATTTAACTTGCATACCCTCTTGTCATTTTCATCAAAATAACCTGGAGGTAACTACATATACACATCCTCATCAAGTTCACCATACAGAAAGGCATTATTGATGTCAAGCTGATATAATGGCCAGCCATTCTGTACAGCAAAACTTATGATAATTCTCACAGTAACAATTTTAACTACGGGAGAAAAAGTCTCTTCATAATCTATCCCTTCTTTTTGATTAAAGCCTTTGGCTACAAGCCTGGCTTTATATCTTTCCACACTTCCATCAGACTTATATTTAATTTTTCACACCCATTTGCAGCCAATTGCTCTTCTCCTAGCAGGGAGTTCAACAATGACCCAAGTGTTATTTCTGTTTAATGCTTCCATTTCAAGATTCATAGCATCAATCCATCTGTTAACTTTAATAGCCTCATTATATGTCTTAGGTTCAATGATTTTATTAAGGCTAGTAGAAAACACAAAATTTTCTTTACTTAGTTTACTATAATTAACAAGTTTATCAATGCCATATTTAACCTTCCCATCTAATACAAAATCACTCAGTTTGGTAGGAACATTAGTTTTTCTAACATAAGTTCTCAAATTTGCTTGTCTTTCTGGTGTCACCACTGGTGTTACAATGGTTTCATGAAACATATCATTAAAATCTTGATAATAATCATCATCACCCTCAGATATTTTATCATTATCCTCAAGTGTTGCATTCTCCAAATCTTCACTGTTGACATCAACTGTGACATTAGGATGCACCACCTCATCCTCAAAGATGTCATCAGATGAGCCTCCAAGTGAAGATTGGTCTATGCATTCACTCTTTTCAGTTATCTTAACAGTTTCTTTCTCTCTCTTATCATCATAGGGTTCATCCGATGTCCCTAGGCCAGAATAAAAAAAGTTTTGGTTATTAGCATTTTGAAATTCAAATTTAAAATTTTTATTTTCAGAACTATGTTTAAAAGGAAACACAGTCTCATAAAACTTCACATCTCTTGAATAAAAGACCTTCTTTGTTTCAAGATTAAACAACTTGTACCCTTTTTTGTTAAAAGAATATCCTATGAAAACACTTTTTTCTGACCTAGAGGAAAGTTTATCAGAATTATTTAAAACAGTTGAAAAACAAAAACACCCAAACACTTTTAAGAGAAAGAGATTAGGTTCACATTTATAGATTATTTCATATGGTGACTTTCCAGACAGCACTGAACTAGGTGTCCTGTTAATTAAGTAAACAGCTGTTATGTAACCACTGTAAAAATTTCACTCTGTAATAAACAATCTCATATTCCTAATGCCAAATACTTGTCTTTTTCTACGTATATTTTTTTTTATTTTATTATCTGATCATAACTATTATCTAATATGACGTAGCTCACATCCTCGATAAACGTATTCGCATGCAACCCAACCTTAACTTATTTAATGTTTATTCATATAAACATTTTCATATGTCAAGTCTAAAACTTTATGATATCTCATCTGCCACTTTACGTTAAATTCGCTAACGTACGTTTAAACTAAACGTTTCTTAATAAATAAAGTTACCAAGAAACCCTAAACTAATATAACAACCCTTATGAATAATGAAACCCTAAAAATACTAAAGTCCCACTCATGTACAAGTTACTAAAGCACAAAAACCCTAATCCCACTTTAACTTCCGATACAAACCCTAAATTAACAAAACCATGATTTTATGTCATAAAAATCACGAACCCTAACTAATAAATATATAATTCTTATAAAATGTAAATGTACAAGTCTTCCAAGGCAGGGTACAAGTCCTTTAAGCACAAAAACATAAATATAAATAAAAATCCTATTATAACCTTAAATATATTTATTTTAAAGTCCATTGTCCTAATATTTCATACATTAACTTTAAAAATGAATCTCTTAAACTCACTAAATATAAGTACAACTCATCAAAGCTAATATACAAGTGTTTAATGCATAAAAGTCTAAAAATTACATTTTTATACTTTTTAAACTTGTAACATTAACACATAATTATAGTAACTTAATAAAACTCTAAAAACATATTTTCTATATTACCTAAACCATAGTACAAGCCCCAAAACCCAGTGTACAACCATCCAATGCATAAAAAAAACCTAAAATCTCATTTGTATACTTTAAAACTTAATAAAATCAACATATAATTTATATAACTTAAGAAAACATTTAAAATACATTTTTCCTATTTCTTAAACCTTAGTGCCACCCTATTAAGCTTATAGTACAACCCCCTTAAAGAACAAACCATTTTCTTTTCCATTTCCATATAATTCGATCTATGTATATATATGAAAACCCTAGAACAAATTTTTAACTAATATTTACTTAAACTAAAACCTTAAAATTCAACTTGTTACTTTCACTAAACCTTAAGAACAACCACCTATAGCCTAATGTACAAACCTTGAAGCCATTCGACACATACTTAAATTTCCCTAGTCGATTTTAGTTACAACTAAATCAATATCATTCCTAACTAATACCTAAGTATCTCATGAATCACAAGCACTCTCCTATGTCCCAAATTCATACACATCACATTGTCCTTTGAAAGACAACCATGTAGGTAAAATATATGGAATAAAACACAAACACATCACCATTTTCACAAAACACCACACGATTCCCCCTTCTCCATCCACTTGTCCTCACAAGCCCTAAACCACATTATCATGTTCCCTTCATACACCACATGATGACTAGAAGCCATGAGAAACCCTAGAACTCTTCTATATATAGATCGACCATTATATTTTTTTTACTCACCATTATTCGAACAACACAAAACATCCACACTCCCATTATTCTACTGATCAAACAGCCCCTTTAGAAGTTAAAGAAAGGTCTTGAGAAGGCTTAAGAAGAAGAAGAACCCTTAGTATTCCATATTCAAAACAATTCACCCCATATACCTCCATTTTCGAACCAATATTCAAGTAAGTGACCTAAACCTTTTTCACTCCTTTTATAAATTCTAAATGCTCTTAAAAACGATACTAAATAAATGGTAGAAGATAGCTAGTTCAAAATCCATGTCTTTCTTTTCTTTTCTCTTTTGTTCGAACACAACCAAACGCACCCTAATATTTATATTTTTAGAGTAAAAAATCAAGGATCTTTAAAATATGTTGGGGATTGGTTGAATATGTTCATTATCATATTAACATGCAATGGAAACTAGCTAGAACCTCTAAAAATCAAAAACCCATTTGATTTTTCTTCTTCCTTGTTCTGTCGCAAACCAGTACCATCTCCCCACTTTGCACCCTGTTTCGACCCCCAAATGACTTCTAAAACTTCTGAATTTTTGCCACATTAAAGACCACCTAGCTAGCTAATTTTAGGAAAAAGAACGTCGTAAAAAGGTCAAGTCATCACAAAGTTATTCGAGTCTTTCCAGCCCCTTTAGCAAACTGTTTTAGCGCCTCAACTTTAATTTGATTCGAGCTTATAAGCTCGAATCACAAGCCCATAAATTGTGAATAAGCAGTTAGTAAGATGATAATAAAGGGTATAGAAGATTCGTAAAAAGTCTCGCCTTTTCCCATAACTTATAACGCGTTTTTACAAAATAAGGACGTCGGATGTAACGCCAAAAAATGCTTTGGGGGTAATTTTTGCCAAAACTCCAACTGTTTTTATAACTAGGACTTAAATAGAGATCGATCTGCAGCTCAGGGGAAAAAGTGTCATTTTTGAAACTACAAGGGTAAAAACTATCATTTCACCAAGGTTCATCAGAATTATTTAAAACAGTTGAAAAACAAAAACACCTAAACACTTTTAAGAAAAAGAGATTAGGTTCACATTTATAGATTATTTCATATGGTGACTTTCCAGACAGCACTGAACTAGGTGTCCTATTAATTAAGTAAACAGTTGTTATATAACCACTGTAAAAATTTCACTCTGTAATAAACAATCTCATATTCCTAATGCCAAATACTTATCTTTTTCTACGTATAATTTTTTTTTTTAATTATTATCTGATCATAACTATTATCTAATATGACGTAGTTCACATCCTCGATAAACGTATTCGCATGCAACCCAACCTTAACTTATTTAATGTTTATTCATATAAACATTTTCATATGTCAAGTCTAAAACTTTATGATATCTCATCTGCCACTTTACGTTAAATTCGCTAACGTACGTTTAAACTAAACGTTTCTTAATAAATAAAGTTACCAAGAAACCCTAAACTAATATAACAACCCTTAGGAATAATAAAACCCTAAAAATACTAAAGTCCCACTCATGTACAAGTTACTAAAGCACAAAAACCCTAATCCCACTTTAACTCCCGATACAAACCCTAATTTCACAAAACCATGATTTTATGTAATAAAAATCACGAACCCTAATTAATAAATATATAATTCTTATAAAATGTAAATGTACAAGTCTTCCAAGGCAGGGTACAAGTCCTTTAAGCACAAAAACATAAATATAAATAAAAATCCTATTATAACCTTAAATATATTTATTTTAAAGTCCATTGTCCTAATATTTCATACATTAACTTTAAAAATGAATCTCTTAAACTCACTAAATATAAGTACAACTCATCAAAGCTAATGTACAAGTGTTTAATGCACAAAAGTCTAAAAATTACAATTTTATACTTTTTAAACTTGTAAAATTAACACATAATTATAGTAAATTAATAAAACTCTAAAAACATATTTTCTATATTACCTAAACCATAGTACAAGCCCCAAAACCCAGTGTACAACCATCAAATGCATAAAAAAAACCTAAAATCTCATTTATATACTTTAAAACTTAATAAAATCAATATATAATTTATATAACTTAAGAAAACATTTAAAATACATTTTTCCTATTTCTTAAACCTTAGTGCCACCCTATTAAGCTTATAGTACAACCCCCTTAAAGCACAAACCATTTTTTTTTCCATTTCCATATAATTCGATCTATGTATATATATGAAAACCCTAGAATAAATTTTTAACTAATATTTACTTAAACTAAAACCTTAAAATTCAACTTGTTACTTTCACTAAACCTTAAGAACAACCACCTATAGCCTAATGTACAAACCTTGAAGCCATTCGACTCATACTTAAATTTCCCTCATTGATTTTAGTTACAACTAAATCAATATCATTCCTAACTAATACCTAAGTATCTCATGAATCACAAGCACTCTCCTATGTCCCAAATTCATACACATCACATTGTCCCTTGAAAGACAACCATGTAGGTAAAATATATGGAATAAAACACAAACACATCACCATTTTCACAAAACACCACACGATTCCCCCTTCTCCATCCACTTGTCCTCACAAGCCCTAAACCACATTATCATGTTCCCTTCATACACCACATGATGACTAGAAGCCATGAGAAACCCTAGAACTCTTCTATATACAGATCGACCATTATATTTTTTTTTACTCACCATTATTCGAACAACACAAAACATCCACACTCCCATTATTCTACTGATCAAACAGCCCCTTTAGAAGTTAAAGAAAGGTCTTGAGAAGGCTTAAGAAGAAGAAGAACCCTTAGTATTCCATATTCAAAACAATTCACCCCATATACCTCCATTTTCGAACCAATATTCAAGTAAGTGACCTAAACCTTTTTCACTCCTTTTATAAATTCTAAATGCTCTTAAAAACGATACTAAATAAATGGTAAAAGATAGCTAGTTCGAAAACCATGTCTTTCGTTTCTTTTCTCTTTTGTTCGAAAACAACCAAACGCACCCTAATATTTATATTTTTAGTGTAACAAATCAAGGATCTTTAAAATATGTTGGGGATAGGTTAAATAGGTTCATTATCATATTAACATGCAATGGAAACTAGATAGAACCTCTAAAAATCAAAAACCCATTTGATTTTTCTTCTTCCTTGTTCTGTCGCAAACCAGTACCATCTCCCCACTTTGCACCCTGTTTCGACCCCCAAATGACTTCTAAAAATTCTGAATTTTTGCCACATTAAAGACCACCTAGCTAGCTAATTTTAGGAAAAAGAACGTCGTAAAAAGGTCAAGTCATCACAAAGTTATTCGAGTCTTTCCAGCACCTTTAGCAAACTGTTTTAGCGCCTCACTTTAATTTGATTCGAGCTTATAAGCTCGAATCACAAGCCCATAAAATTGTGAATAAGCTGTTAGTAAGATGATAATAAAGGGTATAGAAGAGTCGTAAAAAGTCTCGCCTTTTCCCATAACTTATAATGCGTTTTTACAAAATAAGGACGTCGGATGTAACGCCAAAAAATGCTTTGGGGGTAATTTTTGCCAAAACTCCAACTGTTTTTATAACAAGGACTTAAATAGAGATCGATCTGCAGCTCAGGGGTAAAAAGTGTCATTTTTGAAACTACAAGGGTAAAAACTATCATTTCACCAAAGTTCAGGGGTAAAAATTGTAATTTTATAAAAGTTGAGGGGTAAAAATTGTTATTTTACGAAAGTTCAGGGGTATAAACTGTCAATATACGAAACTATAGGGGTAAAAAGCGTAACATTTTATAATTATTATTATTACTAATAATATATATATATATATATATATATATATATATATATATATATATATATATATATATATATATATATGTATATATATATATATATATATGTATATATATATATATATATATATATATATATAATATATATATATATATATATTCCGATTCGATTTATAATAGAAATTAAAAAACGAAATACGTTTGTTTCGATAACAAACAAACGAGATATATATTTAACGAATAAACGAAAACAAAAACATAAAAATAAGAAATAAGATAAATCTTATAACTTTTGAAGAGACTTCATGTTGTCTCATTTTAACATTTAATCGACAACCAAAACGTTACAAAAACGAACATTAAAACTTATATATATTCGAATACGATTACTGAAACTTGACATAACGAACCAGGTTGCGTGCCGGAGATGTTTATCAACTCTATTTAACTTTGTTTTCCATCCAGACTGTCAAGGTGAGTTTATAGTCCCACTTTTCTATATATATTTTCCAAACTTGTGGGGAGATACATGCTATTAAACCGAACAAAAGTATTTTTCCTGATTGTTATTGCCTAAGTTAACTGTTGCCTATTTATATTTAAAAAGTCCCTCATATCATGCGCCATTAGTCACCTGCTGGGTGAGCGCGAATATAGTGAATAGATCTATTGGCCTGACGACCCATTTGTACTAGTCGGATGGATATCTTTGTGGTAGCCGGTTAGACAAATGCATTATATTTGAAATCTATGAAGAGTTTTTAGCAAACTCCCACTCGGGGGCAAACTACTTTCATTTTAATTATGTTAGTAAGACAGGAAACTGTCAACGCATTGCGTGTCATGAGGCTTAGTGCAATATACCGAACTGTGATATAACTGATTTCTTATTATTTAGCTTGTGTTCAAACTGATTATAACTTTAAACGCTATGGATTCATTCAACCTTTGTGTTGACTTTTTAGCATGTTTTATCTCAGGTAACTAGAAGTATGACTTTGGCACGGAGTGGCTGTGGACTTTCTTTTTATAATAAGAGTGTCCACTTTATTATCATTCAACGAATAATGTATCTTTTATAACGTATTTCGAAACCTCCCGCTGGGACCTTTATATGTAACTCTGATTTAAATAAATGAATGATAACAATATTATTTAAAACGTCTCTTTTCGAGTCGTTTTCTATTTTCATGTCTGTGATCTTTGAAGTAATACCCCAACTTATATTCCGCTGCGTATATAAAAAACGGGGGTGTTACAGATTGGTATCAGAGCTCATGGTTATGGAGAACAAGGTTTAAACCTAGACTATAACCACTTTTCACAAACTTAACCAAAGTCCTCCGTGCCACAACGCTACTGAAACGTTATTTATACATAATTTATTGTTAATCATTTAAGTTACATAGTGAAATATTTATAATTACCAGGTGGTTACAAAATCATGATTTCCCCTACCCATTATATCACTCTCATGTCCATACTCGGACATCAAGATGGTACCGTACTTAATACAGTACCTATTAGGATTAATTTTATACTAAACCTCGCACTTTTAATAGTTATTCCCATGCACTTAATTATTTTACCTTTATTTTCTTAAGGATATTAATTACTTATAATTGCTATTTGCTGATTACTACAGAACCATGTCCCCCGAAACACCTAATGCTAACGAAACTACCCCAAAACCACTCCCATTATCACCTACCCACTCGTCTCCACGTCAGAAACTTATGGGAGTAACTGAATCTCATGAAAAGTTGAATGGTTGTCCAACAACATTTGAGGTTGGACATAATACACACCAAGAAACAATTCAGAAAGATATTGGGCCAAACTCTCCATTACCTGACATTCCAAAATCCCCAATACCAGACAACCCAGACGATGAGTCTTAATCTAATTCCCCCGACTTTAGTTTAAACCTCAGTGATTCGATATGGACCCTTCTTTATCAACAAGCCAACACTCTCGACACTCACACTAAACAGTTGGAAGGATTACAACCATTACGTTTTGAATGGTACGACCGTAATATCGACACTCTGTTTAGAAGGGACGATGCTGAGAGACGAGCAGTGTTTGATTTGGGAGTAAAGGTCGACAAGATGAAAAATACTTACAACTATAAATTTAGAAGCCTAGATTCCAGGATCCGCTGTTCGAGAAGAGAGCACGGTCAAATACATGGTAGAGTGGAAGACATTGAAAGAACCCTGTGGATGGCCAGAGAAACGGCAAGAAACCATGATCAGAAGATTTTCGCCTTAGAAGCCATATTGGACAATCAAATAAGGATGTACCAGGAACTTCAGGAACGCTTCTTAGAAATGGAAATTGCACAACTGAAACTTGAGACTGAAGTTAAGCATCTACGTCAAGGACGTAACTGATCTTAAATTCACATGTATCGTTGTTGTGTCCACTAAACTAAATAGTATTTCCTGTATTTTCTAAATAAGCCTGAAACTTTCAAAGTTGTAAATCAACCTATAAATCTATAACAATCTACTTTTGTTATATATTTTCTGTTGTGAACAAATCCATTCTATTATGTCTTACTATTATGCTGTGCATACATGTAATGACTTCTCATGACCTTATACCAAAAATCTCACCATTTATTACTCTCCTTAGTAGACAAATGATTTAACGCCAACCAAATCACACTCTAGACAAAAGTCACATTCCCTACCTCCGAACCTTAGACAACTAACCAACTTGTAGCACAGCAAGTAATAGAAATTAGGACCACTATTGACAACAAGGAACCCAAACATTCATACTAGAGACATAGAATCCTTAACCTACCACATGGAACATTAATAAAAGACCTTGTATTAATTGTTTTATAAAAACAATCAATCAAGTTATTAATATCATGTTATTATAACCAGACTTACCAGGACATTACCTAAGATTGTTACTCCTTATACCTGCCATAACTAGGCTATAACCATAGAACCCTCTAAGATAAATTTCGGAAGGAAACTTGATGAATGAAGAGAAAGTTGCTGAACTTCAGTTTTTTTAAATGGATTGTTTATTCCTTAGCAGTTTTATACCAAGAGTTAATCATTTATCTACGATATTAATCAGACACATCGTAATTTATTGATTCTCAAATTGGATATAACTTCGCATCGTGACCACTTGTTAGTATTAAATTATTCTAACATGGTCATTACGGGAATTCTGAAATTCATGTTTCTTGTGATATTGATAGAAGGAAGTCAGCATGAAAAATACAAATATTCCACTAATGACTCCTGAAGATATCCAAAAGTTAGTAATCAACCTCATTGCAGCAGTACTTAAAGTGACTACAGTAGCTCACCTGAGTAGCAACAATAGAGCCACAGGAGAAAAGAAAACGGCTGTGTCTAGTAAATATACCCCTGAAAGTTTCACGGGGTGTAGGCCAGCTCACTATAAAGGCTCAGACAGAAAAATTAAACCTAACATCAAGCGTGCCCTAGGAATTAAGCATAGTGTTACATTTAAGAAAAATAACCAAAAGCGAAAACTCAATGATAGAAAAAACATCACTCCCACCTACTGCCAGAACACCAATGACCATAACTACCACCACCAACTAGGGATCAGACAGGAAACTAGTAAAGGTTGCATCGCCACGCTTGCTAATGGAAGTGGTTATCTTGGAAAGCTACCTCCATGTCAAAAATGCAAGTTGCATCACAATGGATATTGTTTTGCTAAGTGTGGTAAATGCCAGAAAATGGGTCACCAGACAAGAGACTGCAGAGCCATGGATAAAAAGAACAACCATCTGCCGTAGTATGTCACGGATGTGGTGGAAATGGACACTACAAGAATCAGTGCCCAAACTTCAATCCCAATTGGAAAGCTAAGACTAGTGTAAAGGAATGAGAACTCGACATCAACGTTCAAACAAAAGAGAAATCCCTGTTATAAGATAGGTAAGCTATAGTTTAAGTGTAGGTCGTTAATATCTCAAACACACACACGTATTACCAAAGTAAAACACGTACTACTACTATTCTAATAAGCTACGATCAAGAGATAAAACTATTAAGCAATAAGAGAAGAAGAATAAGAGATGAGAAAGAGAGATTTGGAAGGAAATTCAATTCATACGATATAGGGACAAAGCTTACGCCACTTACATGAATAACCAACCCCTTAATGAGATGCCCCAAGCCTTCTATTTATAGGCACATGATTAGGGCATCATTACAAGATAGTTTCTAGAAGGTATTTTACTAAGGTGACCGGCCCATGGGCTACTAATGGACCGGTCACATATTACAAACAATATAACCCATATTTAGCAACATATTATCGCAAACGGTCAAGACTTGAAATATTTCAAAACGTGTTCCTAACAATCTCCCCCTAAGTCTTGATCATCAATGTTGCTTGACGTCTTCTTTGCTTCTTAGGCTTCCGACGTCTTTATAATCTTTGTTTCTTTGTTCTTGTTTTAAGATGATATGATGTTGTCTCGATCTGCCAATCTCCAACGTCTTCTCGTCTACTCCATCATGCTCATATGTCTTTGACTTGTTTTCTGCAACATGTTCTCACCTTTTAATCTTAAACTTGAGAAAGGTTGAAGTGCTTGAACTTTTGAATTTACTATATCATATGTTGAACTTTTGTTGTTACTGAGTCTTTGAGAGAACATTTCTTCACAATATGAACATGATGGAGTCTTGATGGTTAAACTCCAGATCCTCAGCAGCAGCAGCTAGGGGTGTCATTCGGGCCGACCCGACCCGAACTCGAGCCGACCCGAACCCGACCCGAGTCAATTCGGGTCAACCCGAATTGACTCGAATTTATATTCGGGTCAATCGGGTCAACCTGAATTGACCCGAGTTCTAAACAAGGTCGGGTTCGGGTATGTTTTTTTAGCCTCGACCCGACCCAAACCCGATTGACCCGAGAAAACTAACAATTTACAAGGCAAAAACTCGGGTTGACCCCAAACCCGAGCTGACCCGACCCGAATTGACCCGACCCGAGTTGACCCGAGTTCAAACAGGGTCGGGTTCGGGTATGTTTTTAGGAGCCTTGACCAGACCCGACCCGACCCGAGTTGACCCGAACCCGACCGGGTCAACCCGAATGACACCCCTAGCAGCAGCATCAGCACGAACCAATCGGTACTTACAGGCTCAGATTTGAGATCGTCAACAGCATAGTGTGAAGACTTTCTCAAATCCTAACCCAGGCCATTCTGAACCGAATTCCCCCGAAAGGGATAACACGGACACACCGAAGTGCACCCACGATTCAGTGAGTCGCTGGAGATCACCCCACGACTGTAGACCGTTTGGAGCAAACACTAAGCGTAACCCACAAGGAGTTACCGAAGTGACCTGCTGTCAGAGTTGTTTGATGTTGCTCTGGCAGGATTTCCATTTAATCATTGATAATCACAAATGTGACTTTTCTCATGAATGTTCTTGGCAGATTGCTAAGATCTGCGAAGGACACTTTCCTAATTTACAACTGATGCCCATGATGTAGAACACCAGAGTAATTCTAAGTGTACCTAAGAGATCTTTGATGAATCTCATGGCTCTAGACTCAATTAGTGCTCATTTGTTTGGTCGTCGGAGGCGTGGAACAGATTGCCTCCTTTTCAATATCAACACTCTCGTAATGAGAGGTCGATAGATTATGAAGGGTTCTCCGTGTGAATGAAACAAATGTCTTTTGAGAGACACTTGAGTGGCTTAGAAGGTTTAGTGCAGTGCGTCACTGGGTCCATGACGTCTTTAGTCTTCAATACCGGTGATGCTCATCAACCAGTAGATTATGAATTGAACCCGATGTCTGCCCTAAGGTTGAACAAATGGAGGGCTATTTCTTTTCACCCTTTTCTTTGCTTTTCTTTTTCATTCTTCAACCCCTTCTTTCTCCGTTCATTCATTTTCTCCTTTTTATATCATACCTAGGACTTTCTAGTTCTAAACTATTGGTATTGTCCTTGGGTAGATCCCTCCGGCTCTGGCGGATCATAGGACGGTTTTCCCTAACCTTAGTCACCTTATTACTCCATGACTATCCTAATGATGCCATAAAACCAAACCATTGAAAAATCTCTCAAAGTATCGATAATTGTAAAGACATTTTGTTGACACCTTGAGAGTTTGATGATTTTCAGAAGGACTCCCCCTTAACATGTGCGCATAAGTAGTAAATTTGAAATTTGCACATGCCGGAAAGAGTTGGCACTTTTGAATTGATTGATTTTCAATGAACCTGATCGTCACGAGACACGCTTACATCACCAGTTAAACTGGCTTGAAATTATTACCCGTCCATATCAGATTCAAAGATTATCGCTCGAAATCGGTACATTCTACTCAGACACGTCCTTTGCAAGACACGCTTACATCACCAGATGAACTGGCTTGAAATTATTACCCGTCCGGGACATGTCCTTTCGACTACTGACTTTTCCTATCGTCAATTCGAGGGTCAATTCTGAGTTTGAGCACAAGAGATTCCAGCAAATGAGACATCATATTTTAATCATCTTTTTGCTTCTCCCCCTCAAAAATAGCATACTCATGATGTTTTTGAAAGACTTTTATGATTAAAATATGCTGTTTTTGAGTTTTAGGGAAGAATTTCAAGAACATTTGTATTTTAGAACAAAGATTATATTTTTCAAGTACTCCCCCTTAACAAGGGAATACTTGTCCTTATGAGCAAAATGTTTGAAAAACTTTAGAAAACATTCTGATTTTCATTATGCTCATAAGTAAGAAGCTTCCGCTCCTTTTTCAGGATTAAGGCACTGAAGCGTACCTCAGGGTCCTTTCTTTGGGGTCCGGGTTGTACACTGTTATGTGTGCACAAACCGTAATGTCACTAGCCAATGGTAAGAATAATGAAAAAGAATTATGAATAATGAATTCAAATGCTCACATCATCCTCCTTTGTTAAACTTGGTGAATTCTGGATCCGTCCTTTGATATAGTCTGATAGGAAATGGAGGACGACCACCCACATAACTCTCAAGTCTCCGAATCTGATCCCTCCGGTACAACCTTCTTTCAATCTTCAAGATGAACTGCATCACTTGTTTGAGCTCATTATGTGTCCACCTTGTTGACTTCTTCAACTCATGATCTCGAACTCTTAGAACTAACCCATCTCTAACGTTTTTCAGCGTATCGTCACAGAATTTATGTATCTCGTGGAATGACATGAAATTGTTTGTGTGTGTTGCACTTCTGTAGACGAACCCGAAGACTGGGTGTTTCTTCATGGTATATTGAGCATCGCGGTTTTTTTCCAAGAACATTATGGGCTCAACGAGATTCAACTTCTGCTGATAACTTTCCACTCCTAACTGAAGATCTTCTACTCGTTCTTTGATAATCGTTCTTCGGATGAAATGGCAGATTGCTGCACTAAAAGCATACTGAAGATCGGTAGAGAGATGTTGCAGTTTTCCTTGTATCTTGATGAGGTATAAGTCTTCAATATCATTGAGACTCAAGTCAGGAAAATTTGCTTCTGAGAACGAGTAGATCTGGTTGTCATGTCGTCTGACGATGATCGCAGATAGGAAGGTGTAATCATACTTCTTCGATCCTGAAACACTAATCACTGCCGTGATTCTGAGGTCACTGTAGACTTGTTCACGAGACTTTTGGCTAAGTTTATACTTGTACCAAGTCTTCCTTTTGTCATACCAGTGATGGATTCCTAATTCAGCATCACGATCATAGACCACTTGCTGTTTGATGAAGATCTTCTGGTTGATTGCAGCTTCCTCAATAGCAGGATGTTGGTAACTTGCTGCAGGAGTGAAGGTAATTGAAGTTGCATACTTTGTTTTGCTTGATGCTCCATGTACGAGTAGTTCAAGATCTTTATTGAAAAAGAACTGGAAGGGGATTTCTGAAGTTCCATGTGGTTTTCTGATCACGGGTAGTGGCTTAGTCCAGTTTGTGATGTATGAACGGTTTTTGTTGTCACGGCCACCCACCCTGAGTATGTCTGGAGTAATTGAAGTTGCATACTTTGTTTTGCTTGATGCTCCATGTACGAGTAGTTCAAGATCTTTATTGAAAAAGAACTGGAAGGGGATTTCTGAAGTTCCATGTGGTTTTCTGATCACGGGTAGTGGCTTAGTCCAGTTTGTGATGTATGAACGGTTTTTGTTGTCACGGCCACCCACCCTGAGTATGTCTGGATTCGTCCAGTCAAACTCACTTGACATTGCACGAGCAATGTTTTCAAGGTGATATTCCAGCTCAGCCGCATTTGCAGATTTGTCTTTAAGAAGATTGAAGGCATCATTCTTGATCCTACGAAGTTCTCTCTTTGTCATTTTCTTCACATTTAGAGTATGTTTGATTTTGTGTGTAAATGCAAACGTACTGTCCTCAACTTTAGAAGCTTCGTCGTCTTGGATCTGAGCACTGGCAAGTTGATCAAACCATTCATTGCCGTTCACATCTTCATCATTATCAAGCCATGTGACGACAGCTGGTTCCTTAGAAGATTTCTTGCTGTTAGATGGCTTTGATTTAAAAGATTTAGATTTTGGTGGAGATGGTGGTTGATGAAGCGAAAAGTGTACCGCTTTTAGGGGGTCATTTAAGCCCTAAATCGTATTTATTTGATCAAATATTGCCCAAAATCGTTCCTTTTGTCATTTTAGGTACTTTGGAGAAGAAATCTGGAAAAGGAAGCATTTTGGACGTTTTTGGAGCATAAAAGTGAAGAAAACGACAAAGTCTCTAAAATCTGCTGAAAAGTACCTGTGACGGCGTCAAGCCCTAGTGTGATGCCGTCAACCCCTGATAGGCCAGAGAGGATTTTGGAAGATTAAAGGGGGACGGCGTCAAGAAGGTCGTCAACCCTTGACGGGCCAGAGAGGATTTTAGAGGATTAAAAGGGGACGGCATCAAGAAGGCCATCAAGAAACCCTAACCGCGGCGAGGTGACGGCGTCAAGCTCTATAACGTGACGTCGTCAGATCTGTTTTCCTATATATACTTTCATAATTTTTAGTCATTAGTGTGCAACTTTGTGAGGAGAAACCCTAGACGATTTTTCTGCCATTTTTAAGGGTTTTATACCCTTGGATCTCCCATGTTCAATTGAAGATAAGTAATCAATTAATTATTCAATATGTCTATGTGTTGTTTGATTATATCTTGTTCTTGTCTTTTATTTAACATGCTAGGCTAGATTTATCATGTGTTTGCTTAGATCTAATGAAACCTAACTATTGATTATTGGTTGTTGGTGTGTTATTAATTGTATTGGATGATTGTTTATCGATGTTAGGCTTAAGAAAACTGGCTAACCTCCTATACGGTAACTTGCTTGAACGTCTTAAGAAACATGAACCAATGCGTACTAAGGTTATTATGGTTGTATTTAATGCATGAGCGAATTCTAATGATCCCATGTTAGGAGCTTCTTAGCCGGCTCGACATAGGAGTGAAGTAGGAGCTTGTAGAGTTGGGGAAATACATACGCCACCCCACGATTGGTATTAAGGAATACACCCGTCATCCACTCAATTAATACACACTAATCAACCGGTAAAAGATAGTTAGGGAGTAAGGAAATCTAAGTAAACACATTTCTCCCCATATAAGTTCTACAACCTTTTTATTTTCAGTCATTTTATTTTATTTGCAATTGTATTTATTTGGGTTAGTTGACTAGCAACTAATTCCGCCCACTCCTTCAAACCCGAGATTTTACTTGCTTTTCATAAAATATAAAAAATACAAAAAGAATCTTCCCTCACCCTTAGACCTATTAGAGTAGTTTTTCAATCCTAACGACACTATTCCCCTAGAGAACGATCAATCCCCCGGTACTTGCCACTTCACTATACTACATCGGTCAGGTACACTACCTGGTGGGGATTGCAAGCCTCTTGAGATCCCTCGAGAGGTAAAA
Source organism: Artemisia tridentata subsp. tridentata (assembly GCA_021014915.2). Lineage (NCBI taxonomy): Eukaryota > Viridiplantae > Streptophyta > Magnoliopsida > Asterales > Asteraceae > Artemisia > Artemisia tridentata. Next base: position 194,438,726 of record CP139507.1, read on the forward strand.
CCTGTTGTAAGGTCGCAAAACCACGCATCAAGTTTTTGGCGCCGCTGCCGGGGAATAGTTATTGTTTAGGTTGAATTTTTATTTTATTAGGTCTACTCACTAGATTCCTTTCTAGTGAGATTTTTATTTTAATTTTCTAGGATTTCTTTAGTCTATCTATTTTTCTTTGTGTATTTGTTCGTAATTTCCATTGACTCTTCCGTTCACCATTATGGAGAAGCGAATCCACCATACTACCAACCACGTAATTCACCCACTCCATATGACATCTTGATGTTTAAACAACATAAAGATGAACCTCTCTATGATGCATGGACTCGTTTTAAATATTTACTCCAAAAAGCCCCTCATCATAACTTCGATTTATGGTCCCTAACTCAAATATTTTACGATCGTGTCGACCGACACGCCCAAAGGGACATTTACTATTTTGCCGGTAGGGATCTTAGGGAATTAAGTGTTGAAGAAGCATGGGAAGCTATTGAGAATTGTGCCCAATATTATTTTATAGTATACAACCCAACAAACATTAATACAAGTCAATTGACCACAAATTTCAAGGATCATGAAACAAGTTTGTTTGGGGATGAGGGTAGAGTTGAGCCACCTAGCTGCATGTCATGGTTAGGCACTACCATAATACAGGGTGAACACTTAGGTGATCTTGATGTGATGGAGGATCTTGCCGAGCATGATCACATTGATCAAAAAGACCTAGGTTTTATGATCGATGACGATGAATCTCAAGAAACACATGATGAATCTTTTGGGCAATTTGAATATAGCAGTCAGAATATTGAGGATGATCCTTATGATTCGGATATAGAAGTTGAGATGCCTAGAGAAGCACTTGAGATACTAGGGAAAATGTTAGGGTTAGATTCTACTAAAACACATGATGAGGATATAGGTGATCTTGACATAAGGAATGATGAGGTAAGTAACATAAGCCCACCAAGTACCCCACAAGTCCTACCATCATTTGAGGCACACACACCGCCCGTGACTTACCCGGAAGAAGTTGAGGAGACTATAGGAACCCCAATAGAGGTAGAGCCCTTGGACCAAACACAACTAGAAGAAATAGGTTTGAATGCTTTTAGTGATCACAACCTTTCTTTTAGTCCTATGGAAGTTCCTAGTTTTGATGAGCCGGAGCCTCAACTAAAACCGTTACCTAATCTTCCATCCTTGGATGAAAATTTAGGAATTGAATTAGGTCTCGATCCACCCATCAAAACATATAGTCCGGGTAGTCTTAAGTTTAAGGTAGTAGACATTAAGCCTTGTAGTGAGGAAGACAATATAGGAGTGAAAAATGACCTTACATGTCTACATCACCCATTCATGATTGATCACAAGAAACATTATGGGTTTAAACCGGGTCTATTGGGTCAAGATGGATTCCCAATTAGGAGTCTCTCGAAGTTGTTAGAAAATGATCCCTTTTTAGGAGAACACTTTAACTCACCTATTGACCAAAGTGAACTAGGTAAGGTTATGATGAAAGGAGCACACCCCTTTGAGTATATAATTCATCCACCACTCTTTCCTCAAGCGGCATACTTCCACTAAGATGGTGTGTATCGCTACTATCACCCGCACTTAATCCTAAGTGTGGGAAAAACCTCTCCTTTATCCGTTAAATAAGGGTAGAGTCAGGCTCGTGACTCGAACAAAAACAAGCGCTTCTTGGGAGGCAACCCAAGCTTTATTTGCTTTGTGTGTTTATTTATTTGTTTGTTTGATTTTATTTGCTTCCGTATGTATGTTTAATTTTTATTATTATTGATTCATGTTCGAAACTAAATTGTGAAAATGCTTTATCTTGTTTTTAACTTCGTCTTAACTACATATAAAGGTATTTTGCAAAAGATAAGTGTAAGGGAAATCCAAATCGGTTTATTAGAACAGATGAACATAAATCATAACAATATTAAATTAACATGCATATTAGTAATTGTTTGAGTCAAATGCTTGTATCGAGTCATAATGATATTTTGTAGGAATTCCAGGAAGTAAGGTAAAGGTTTTTCCAGAAATTTTCCGGAAACTTAACATGAGAATTCTGTCAGATCATTTCTGACGGCGTCAGGCCTTACAACCTGACGGCGTCAGGTTTTAATTTTCTGAAATTTTTGAAAGTTTTGTTTTCATAAAAAGTTTTTATTAAATCTCTAACTTATAAACTCCAGGAATCTGCAAAATAATCATTCCACAAGCATTATATCCTTATACAGATTTATCCCGCCGATGTTATGCAGGTTTTCTTGTTTGTTTTCTCAGGGTTAACAGGTTATTTTGGACAAGGAGATGTATGTGGAATCAAGCTTTTGGCGCTGCTTTAGTTTTGAAGCTTCAACATTACCTTGGAAGAAGATCTAACCATGTTACCCCTTTATCCACCGAACGAATCAGGGGAGTATTTGATTTCATTCTTTTACCTTATTACTTTTACATCTTGTTATTTGAACATTGGGGACAATGTTCATCTTAAGTATAAGGGGGGGGGGGGGGTAAAAGTACGATACTTTAGAGAATGCTATTACGCTTGATTTTTCGTTTGTTTAATGGTAGATGTGTAATAAAACTGAGAGAAATACCTGTTAGGGCAATTTTAGTGCCAAATTTAAATTTTTTTACAACATATAGGAGTGAAACTTTGGTCTTAATGAGCGTCTCACGGATAGGAGTTATATGACTAGCACAAAAACCGTACCACTAAAAAATTTTCCACCCCCAAATATGTGAGGTTCGCCCCTAGAATTGGTAGGAAAAGCATTTATGCTATGATGTGTGTACCGGTAGCACTTAGATTCTAGAACTTGCGTTAGGACCATTCGGAGGCCACAAGTGAGACTACATTCGTGTAGTTAGATTTACTACATGATAAGAGGCATTAGGATTAACCCATTGTTTTACACCTGTGTTTTTGTTATAATTACATTGGCTACATTGGTCAAGTAATTCTCCCACACCCTTTGCGTTGTACTCATTTTTAGTACACGATACCCCTAGTACACCCCTCAGAGCCTATCTTTTCGTTTCTAACTTTAAGCATTTTACTTAAAGGAAGAATTTGTTTACACCCCACTTAAATGTACACCCAAATCGCCTTAGCCTACCTTGTATGCACTCATTTTTAGTGCATTATTGTGACAACATTTGTTTAAACCCTTATTTAATTATCTAATTGATTACATGGTTGCTAAGTCGAGTCATATCCTTGTACATATTGTTTTGGGACGATTGGGACTCATGGGTAAAGTACTAGTGTAATGGAGTAATGGGGAAGAACAACATTATTACCCCCATATGTGCTAAATATTTTAAAAGTACTCCAAGTGTTTCGATTATCTTAATTCGAGTCGATAGAATAGTAATTGTAAAGTTATGTAAAAGTTCAAGTGTAAGGGGAGAACCGAGGCCCCTACGATGTATTATTTTGGATGGTAGGGCAAGAGTGTATGCAAAAAAAAAAAAAAAAAAAAAAAAAAAAAAAAAAAAAAAAAAAAAAAAAAAAGTAGAAAAAACATACGGACTACCATCCCGTTTCATTTTATGTTTATTTTATCTTTTTTGTTATTTCTTTCATTAGCTTAAGTCGAGTCTAGTCTTGGCTTAGCAACGCCATATTGTACATGTAATTAATCAAGATCTTTAACTCGCCACCAGTAAAATATCCTTTATCCAACAAAACCGTGTTTATCATATCCCTACACCTAACGTTATAACCCATTTAAAAGCCCTCTTTGATAGTCTATCTTAGGTGCTTACGCCTAGTGGAGGAGGTTTTTGATCCTTTCCCAAGCCTATGGTAATCTATTTGCTATGACAGGTAGTGAGAGATATTATTCATTTTCATTTATGAGATTTACTTTTATGACACCTGAGAGATGTGAGTATCTAAACACTACTTGTGAGGTGCTAGTCTGTAATCTCCGTGCTTATTATGATTAAAGTGGAACGACTATTTGTTGTAATTACTTTTATATTAGCGTTAAAATGACCCATAACTTGTATTTTGATTAGAATAAAAGCGCATTTGCTTGAGGACAAGCAAATCTCAAGTGTAAGGGTATTTGATGAAGCGAAAAGTGTACCGCTTTTAGGGGGTCATTTAAGCCCTAAATCGTATTTATTTGATCAAATATTGCCCTAAATCGTTCCTTTTGTCATTTTAGGTACTTTGGAGAAGAAATCTGGAAAAGGAAGCATTTTGGACGTTTTTGGAGCATAAAAGTGAAGAAAACGACAAAGTCTCTAAAATCTGCTAAAAAGTACCTGTGACGGCGTCAAGCCCTAGTGTGACGCCGTCAACCCCTGATAGGCCAGAGAGGATTTTGGAAGATTAAAGGGGGACGGCGTCAAGAAGGTCGTCAACCCTTGACGGGCCAGAGAGGATTTTGGAGGATTAAAAGGGGACGGCGTCAAGAAGGCCATCAAGAAACCCTAACCGCGGCGAGGTGACGGCGTCAAGCTCTATAACGTGACGCCGTCAGATCTGTTTTCCTATTTATACTTTCATAATTTTTAGTCCTTAGTGTGCAACTTTGTGAGGAGAAACCCTAGACGATTTTTCTGCCATTTTTAAGGGTTTTATACCCTTGGATCTCCCATGTTCAATTGAAGATAAGTAATCAATTAATCGTTCAATATGTCTATGTGTTGTTTGATTATATCTTGTTCTTGTCTTTTATTTAACATGCTAGGCTAGATTTATCGCGTGTTTGCTTAGATCTAATGAAACCTAACTATTGATTATTGGTTGTTGGTGTGTTATTAATTGTATTGGATGATTGTTTATCGATGTTAGGCTTAAGAAAACTGGCTAACCTCCTATACGGTAACTTGCTTGAACGTCTTAAGAAACATGAACCAATGCGTACTAAGGTTATTATGGTTGTATTTAATGCATGAGCGAATTCTAATGATCCCATGTTAAGAACTTCTTAGCCGGCTCGACATAGGAGTGAAGTAGGAGCTTGTAGAGTTGGGGAAGTACGTATGCCACCCCACGATTGGTATTAAGGAATACACCCGTCATCCACGCAATTAATACACACTAATCAACCGGTAAAAGATAGTTAGGGAGTAAGGAAATCTAAGTAAACACATTTCTCCCCATATAAGTTCCACAACCTTTTTATTTTCAGTCATTTTATTTTATTTGCAATTGTAGTTATTTGGGTTAGTTGACTAGCAACTAATTCCGCCCACTCCTTCAAACCCGAGATTTTACTTGCTTTTCATAAAATATAAAAAATACAAAAAGAATCTTCCCTCACCCTTAGACCTATTAGAGTAGTTTTTCAATCCTAACGACACTATTCCCCTAGAGAACGATCAATCCCCCGGTACTTGCCACTTCACTATACTACATCGGTCAGGTACACTGCCTGGTGGGGATTGCAAGCCTCTTGAGATCCCTCGAGAGGTAAAACCTGTTGTAAAGTCGCAAAACCACGCATCAGTGGTGGTGATTGTGGTTGATCTTCTTGTGTGTGAAATTCCACATTTTCTTCATGAATTTGCTCAAAATGATGTTCAGTTGCCGTTGGACCAGATTCAGGATTTGGTTGAGGTGGAGAAGAAGTTGTGGTTCCTGTAGGCTCAGCAATGTGAATTCCAGATCCGCTACCAGTCTTTAGTTTCTTTGTAGTAGGGTCTGGTTCTGGTTCATCATCATCATCTCGTTTCCTTTTGTCCTTTTCTGCTGAAGCCTTGCAAGATTCCATATTTTCTCGAATAGCATTCACGAGGGACAATTCAGTGTAATTGAGAAAAGATTTTGCAATCAACTTGGTGTGGAGAGCGTCTTGAAGATCTTCAACAGAATATTCCAGAAGATGTTGTTGCTGAATCTTCAAAATTTTGATCTTTTCTTCAAATGTAGTATCAACATATTCTTCAATGATTTTCTGAAGATTAGGAATGTACTTCTTGATGTAATGCTTTGTATTTTATTTCATTTTAGCATCAACATCAGATTCTAGAAACTCATCCATCTTTAGCTTGGTTTGCTGCATCTCTTCCACTTGTTGAGACAAGTTCTTGACTAAGTTTTCCATCTCAGCCATTTTTACACTTGTTTGTTTGTCCTTCTTGACTTGTGCACGCTTCACTGCTTCCTTAAGTTTTCTTGCAGCAGGAGACACAACTTCCACTTTTGTAACCTGGGTAATTCTTTTCACATGCTTACCTTTCAAGGCCGATTTGATACTATCAGAAACTGTTGCTTTTTCTTTTGGTGATGGTGATTTCTTTGGTGATGGAGTAAGTGAGGGAATTGGTTCATCAGATTTAGTTGTTGAGTCCTTAGGAGATGAAGGTGGAGGTGTAGGATTCTCGGGAGGTGACCAACGAGGGGTTTTTGGTGATGAAACAGGTGAGGGTTGAACTGGTGGAAATTCCTGTTGAGGGTTGCTGATCCGTGTGTAGTATATATATATAAATATAGTATCGTGCACACGTGATACGTGGGAAATGACAAGTAAACCTTTAGGAAAAGTCAAACTTGCAAAACCCGTGAATACGGTATGAGATACCGGGCAAGTGATCACCCGGGTCGTGTCCCTGCGAGGTGTGAATCGAGAATTTCGTTTTAGGTTCGAAATTAAAATGCTTGATGATTGGATTTTGGATTTTGGTGTTTTTTACTTCTAATTAAGATATAAGAAACAAATTCTCAAAGAAAAATTAAGGTAAAAACAATTTAAACTAAAAACGCGAGTCGGGAATTCTAAACACGAGCATAAACGTCAAATCTAAGAAAAATAAAACCTACGAGTACCAAATTAATTTTCCTACACTCTAAATTATAAAAGAAAATTTTAGAAAAAAAAGAAATTTATTTTTTTGACTTTTTAATTATTTTTTATGAATTAAAAACTATCTTAACTAATTTAAATTACTAAAAATACTAAAACTAATTTTAAAAAAAAATCTGAAAATTTTAAGGGAATTACTTTGAACCAAATAAAAGATAAGAAAAATAAAAGTGGAAAAAAAAACGACTCTGGATAAGCAGAAATAAGCTGAAACAGCTTAATATATGCTAAAAGGAAATAAAGGCTAAGTTAAATAATTAATTTAGTAATACTAACCTAAGTGGAACAATGGCATACTGGTAAGGTGTTTGTTTGTGAGTGAAGAGGCCTGGATTCGAGTCCCAGGTCTGTCACTTTTTCTAAAACTATTTTTTTTTTTTTTTTTTTTGATTTTCTGTTTGAAACTAAAACAACTAATGAAGATAAGCAATTTGAAACTGGAAATTTTTTAGAATCCTACTGATAAGCTAGGAATGAGCTTAAAAGCAGAATCAGTTGGGAACTAACAAAAGAAATAGGCTAAAATGCAATTAAGCTAACACAATCTACTAATAAGCTAAAAAAAATAGAAATGAGCTACAAGCTAACTGAAAACAAGAATTCAACTAATAATGAGCAATGAAGAACAAAAATAAGCACAAAAACAAGCATCAAATAAGCCAAAAAATAAGCCACAAACCACACTAGGTCTGCTGATCAGTTGCAGGGCAAAACAGGTGTAGATGGGCAACTTTGAGGCCACGAATAAGCTAGAAAATAAGCTCCTATATCCAAAGTAAACTGAAACAGATCAAGAAGAGCTAGGATAGAACTAGTATACCAATTATCAGACCTATTTAAGCTTATTAAGGGCTTATGCTAAAGATGGGAAAAGGCTGCAGTCTGCTGTATAAGGGTCTGTGCAGATCACATACAAAATCTGCTGATGCAGGCAACTGATTCACCACATATGACCAATTTGGGTCTTAACTGCCTCAATTCAAAATGGAACAATACCAACTCTTGCAAAATAACCAAACTCACTTATGTGAACACTTGAATTATAAAAAAGACTACCTAAAAAAAAACTCCTATCTATCAATAATTAGCAGTCGAAAAACTCCAATAATCAAGATATCAAACTAAAGCTAGCTTATCCACTTAAAACATATCAAATATACCAGAAAACAACTCATATAATTTAAATCAAGCTAACCCAAGTTGAGTACATGGTACATAAACAGTGAACACCAGTTTTGACCCGATTTCACCCATTGAGCATTAAACCAAACACCATGTATGTTGACTGTTTTTATTAGATTTTTTAAGAATTTTTTAGTGAAAACAGGAAGTAACTTATAAGACCTAACAAACTATACTAACATATCAATACAAAGAACAAGTAAGCAGAATGCAATAGAAATAAGCACTAATTAAGCAGTAGAATAGTAAGTTGGACTAAGGTTGACCAAATAAGAAAAACTTCAAATTAAACTAAGCTTCGAATTACAAGACTGGAAATGTAAAATAACAGTAATCTAAAAGAAAATACAAGTACCTTAATTAAATTTAGCTAAAACGAGCTGGTGCACCCGCGCGTTGCTGCGGGAATATTGTGTTTAATTCAAACTCGAAATAGAACGATCAATTTTTTTATTTTTATTTTTTTTATTTTTTTTTTTTTTTTTAGGGACTAAATTTGCAAAAGATCGCTAACGGGGGACTAATGGTGCAATTTATAGCTAAACTGAGGGACTAAAAGCGTAAAATCCTTAGCTACAGTACATGCACTATTACAAACTGGTTTTTACTGTAGCAGCTACTGTTATGCACTGTTCATTACTTGTTAGATGGTGTCATCAAACACATCTTAATGAAAGCATGTCTAAAGTTGCATCGCTAAAACATGAGGCTAACACTGAAGCATTGCTGCGGGGACATTTTTTTCTTTAATTTTATTTTATGCATAAAAGAAATTTGTGCTTAATTATAGTTGTTTATTATTTTATTTTTTAACATTGTGCAATAGTTAAGTTATGCGTGTTTATATTCGTTTTTATTGGAGAAATTGTTTTGAAAACAATTGGGCAAGTTTTATAATTTTTCGAGTCCGTTTGTTACGTCAAATGTGTCTCGGAGTGCTTTTACTCAAAGTTTAGCCTAGTTGGCAGTTTCACCCCTCCGACCTATGTTTTATTTTCAGCCTTGAGTTTGGTTTTGCCCACGTTTGGCCCCTCCTAAAAATATAAAACAACAATTTTTTTTATTAAATCTCATTTGTTACACACACACACACACTACTAACTTTTCTCCCTCTCCCCTCCCTCTTTCTTCCCCATCCGACCACAACAGCTACCGGCCAACGGAAAATATTCCGGCCAAAATTCCGGCCACTCTTTTTCTTGTTTCAAAATATAGATCGGGCCACCCAGACTTTATTTCTACCACCCACTCGCCGCTAATGACCACCGTATACCGCCACGCGCCACCCCAGCTCGCTGCCACCACCACCGAGAGCTACCACAGCCCTGGCCACCATTTTCCCATGGTAAAAAAATCAACCACGCGCCTGTTTTTTTTTTGTTTTTAATAAACTTTTTACCAAATCCTAATTTTTAATTTTATTCAATCCGAATTTTAAATAAATTTTATTAATAAAAATGGTTTAAAAAATCTAAACTCGTGTGGATCTTTTGCTTGGTCGCGGCTCACAGTTGACTCAGTCAACCACCGAGTCAATTCAGTTGACTCGGTGTGATATTCTTGATGTTTTATTGTTTCTTTTAATGTTATTGATGTTGTTGTTGAGTTTGACTTGGTCTCGGGTTTGTAAACAGATATAGCTGCCACTGCTGCGTCGCCGCAATCTCAGTTGGCGTCATCGGAATCTGCTAGTCTTGGAGATAAACTTGTTGTATCAGTTTTGTTGTAATAATGATTAGATATTTTGTTGTTATTATTATTATTTTTTTTCTTTTCTGATCTGTATTTTTTTTTTTTTTTGTTGTTGTGTAATTTTTTTCTAGTCAATTTTTTTTTTTGGGTGAGACAATGCAAATGTTGTCAGGTAATGTACACTTGTTAATATTTGGTTAATATTACAATTAATGAATACTGCCACATACTATGTGTTAACAGTGCATGCACTGTTACTAAGGTGCATGTACTGTTACTAAGGGAACTTGTAATTAGTGCCATTAGCCAATGGGAAGTTGACAACACACATATTTAAAGGTTACAAACCAATAGGACGCAAGATTAAGGGTATAATCACCCCGTGAAGCCACCTCTTTGGAACCCACACAAAGTTGAGTTTTAGAATATATATATAATTAAACCTCCTTACAACAAATGTAATCCTAATCTATTTATACTACTTTCCTAAGCTAAGGGTCTTCCACTGTTTTGTGTTTCTTCTGTGAGACAAAACACCTTTGAGACACACTTGTGCTTCCTTGGGACATAATCCCACCATTGGATTAAAACAGATTCTATCTTAGCCCTTAAATCACTTGGCGCCCATTTATTCACGTGGATTGGTGACTTGGCATGGGTTTGACTTTGGGATTATGGGGAGTGGAGAAGGGAACAATAGTGTTGGGTGAGGGTACGAAAGGTGATGGGAGATGGTGTACTTGTTTTGGTGTTGGCGGGAAGAATGGGGAAGGAGGTGAGTGGTATGGGAGGTCAGAGTATTTTTTTGACCTAAATTTTGTGCTAAACACAAAGACCGGATTGGGTATTTTGGGGTGTTGGGCTTGGGTTTGTTAAACTGGGTTGGGTTATGGGTTAAATTGTTTAAGGGTGTTTTGGTTAGTTTGGTTATTGGTTTTAAAGGTTAAGGATTAGGATAGGATTAATTATGAAGTTTAAGGACCAAAGTTGCCAAAACTGAAAATCCAGGGACCATGGCTGCCAAAGACTGAAAATGTATTCCAAGGACTATTTGTGTAGTTTAGGTATTCTCGGGGTTGACTTTGACTTTGTCTGATCAAATGCACACTTGTTGTCGAGTCTATCCAAAAATGCCGGTTTTTGCTCTGTTTTCAATCCTTTGGTACCTGAAACACATAAAACACAAAACCAAGGATATCTGCAATATATTTGGGTGTTTTTGGTCATTTTTGTGTCTTAAATGGGTATAAAATGATGAGTATTTACACACTCATCAAATCCCCCACACTAAACTATTGCTAGTCCCTAGCAATCCAATCATGTGAAGTAATGAAAGGAACCAAGTATACCCCGTTTCGACTTTTTATTCAATGCGAAAAATTTAAACTAGAACAAAAATAAATAACATGCTTGATTTTCAAAAATGGTATCATGGAACGGGATTCACACAAAATGGGTGTCTCCAGGGAATTGATATCGTCATCCTCTTTTTATACTCCTAACTAAGCTTAAACTCATTGTGCAAACGTTTTTGTAAAATGCTAACGCTACTTATACTAATAATCTATGTAAGCCGAAACTTAACTTTTCACTCCCACAATTTATTCAATTTTAGGTGACTATGCTATTTTCAAAATTTTGACCACAAAAATCGACATTTATTATGGTTGTTATTTGTTTAAGTCAAATACTAATTTACCGGGAACCTCGGAAATCTAAGGATCAAAAGGGCCTTTTCCATGTAGCGGCTTTCTTCTCGGCACATCCCAAACCAGTTGGTTTTAGGTGACCAGGCTTTTGACACCCCACAGAGAATAGTACCGGAATCAGCGGAATTTCGATTTCAAAGATTTTTGATATTCACACTATGCTAGTATTAAATACTTAAATAGATAACAACAAACGATCATTTAGAGATTAGAGACTCAAAGGCGAGATTACTCCATGTAACGGCTTTCTTCTCGGCACATCCCAAACTAGTTGGTTTTAGGTGACCAGGCTTTTGACACCCCACAGAGAATAATTCCGGAGATTTCGAACCCCTTTGAAATCAACAATCTACTAAATTACCGTTTAACCTTTATTTAAAAACGACGAATCCAAGTTCAACTTCCGATTTAAATTTAAAAGAAAGCAATTTCTACATTTATTAACATATATATCTTTATTTTTGCAACATCAAAATTTATTGCATTTTGCAATATCATTCCATTTTATTTTATTATATTTTTTTTCATTTTTTCATTTTTTCATCATTTTTTTTTTAACTTAACTTTGTGCAATATACACTAACAGAGCTTTACGGGAACCAAGACCTAAACGCCTTTCGGAATAAAGGATCCAAGGGCCGATTTAGAACCGTAGCTTAGGACTTATATGCTTTCTCAAAAATTAAAATAAAAAGTTGAACTCGGGCTCTTTATCAAAATTGTATAAAAATTTGTTTTGCATAACAACATGATTTTCACGTTCAAACGTTTGAAAACAGCACGTATTTAAGCAGATTAGGAGCTTCTGGGAGGAAAAGCCATAGATTACTTGTATAAGCTCTAAAGAGAACCAACTACTCTACGCTTAGCATTTTCATTTGCACAAATCGTAAAACCTTAGTCTAACCGTTAAGGGAGCAGCCAGATCAACACTCTAGCAGAGTCGGGATTCCCTTTGTTCTAACCTAATCAAGACTAAACACTACTTTTTTATTGCAATTTCTTATCTAAAAACGACAAAAATTTTAAAATTTTGGTCAAAAACGGGGGTACTAGGGACTAGAAGGTACACATGTGACAAAATTCGAGAGAATTCCCCCCCACACTTAGAATTGAATATTGCCCTCAATATTCAAAGTACCGGTTACTATGCCGACACTTAGAACGTAAAAATGTAATACCACTAGCCAAGTGTGGAACAGAAATCTCCATTTTTCACAAAAAAGGTTGAAAAGATATCCCTAGATAAACGTTAGCAACAAGATAGGATATTGGGCGGCTGGATTGAAAACAGACACGTCAATCAACACTATCCAAGGGAAACCTAAAAATCAGAGCAAACAACACAAAAGCCAAGCACAGTGGGACTCCCCCACACTTAGTTGTTAGAAAGAAGAAAGAAGTCAGAAACATGGGTTGTCACCCATGTGGTGCTAATGTTTTTGTTAACCGAGTCACTAGCTTGACTCGACCCCGAATTCATTGGTCCATGGGGAAGCAAGTGGAAAACCAATCTCAATCGGACTTTCATTCAACTTGTTTGGATAAACACTTGAACATGAGAAAGTTCCACTCCGATGAGATACAACCCGCGGTAGTTCAATAGAAGAAACTATTAGGGGCGATACCGGGGTCAAATATGGTGTCCTCATTCCCGTAGGAGAAAAGGGAAAGAGCAATCACACCATATGTGATGAAGAGAAGCAAGATTTTTATTATTATCATGTAAAACTCTTCATCATCAGAAGCATCATCGGCTTCAACGGGAGGGAGGGTTGGGATACAATCTTCAAGAAGTAAATCTTTCAACACACCTCCCCCCACACCTAACTCGTCCTCGAGATCAAAACAAAAATGATCATATTCAGGAGGAGATATCACATGAGGGAGTTCAATCGAGAACTCCTCATGATATCGATCATTTTCATCAAAATGAAATACATCATACTCGGGAAGAGACATATAAGAATGGGAAGTGGTATTTACACTTCCCGTCTCTTCCAAATGATCGATATCAAAACGAAAGGCTTCATAAGCCGAGAGTGAATGATCCGGATGAGGAGTGGGATTGCCACTTCTCTCCTCTTGATCATTAAACACAAAACTCTCAAATTCGGGAAAAGCATCCTCGAGCTCGAGCTCGGAAGGATAAGACGGCTTTTCCACAACAACATCATCCTTTGGAGGGAGAGCAAACAATGGTTCATCAAAAATCATCTTTTCTAAAATCGGGCCATCTCCCCCCGGATCAATATCGGGCTCAACAATTTGAGCATCAAACAAGAAGACCTCGAACTCTTCCTTAGAAATATCACTTTCCTCAAACGGAGGAGAAGTATAGGAAGAGTCGGAAATGAGTGATGCAGAAGTAAGAGTGGGATTTTTGGCAATATCAATACGACAAACCGATTCTGAAGGTGGGGCTAGTGGTGTACTCTTAGAGCTAGCAGTTTTTACCACTTCCGTTGTATCCTCCGATTCGTGTTCATCGTAATCAAAAACACTCTTAACTTCCGCATTACAACTTTTGAACCATTCACTTGAACCAGGGGCTATGTTCGTTGCTTTGAGCTCAGCACGTTGTTGTGAAACACTTTTGACCGTAAATCTTGAAAGTTTCGAATCAATTTTTTCAGATTTTTGATCAATAGTAGCAACGTTGCATTTAGAACCCTGATTAATGTTAAACGTGATCTCTTCATTCTCAACACGAATGGTCAATTCTTCGGCGTACACGTCAATGAGAGCACGACTCGTTCTTAGAAAAGCTCTACCCAAAATGAGTGGAACTCGAGGATCGGCATCAAAATCTACTACAACAAAATCAGTAGGAAAGTGGAACTTTCCTACTTTCACCACAACATCCTCGGCTATTCCAAGCGGATGAGTTATAGTACGATCTGCGAGCTCGAGTGTCATGCTAGTAGATGCAAGCTCCGGAAGAGATAATTTCTTCCATATCGAGAGTGGCATAAGGTTAATGCTCGCGCCAAGATCGGCCAAGGCAGGGCATTGAACCATCCCCGAGAAATCACATGGGATTAAAAACTTGCCGGGGTCTCTGAGCTTTTCGGGAAGCTTTTTGAGAACCGCCGAACATTGCTCATTAAGTGGGGTTTTTGCCATCTCAGTCATCTTATCTTTGTTGCTTAGCAGACTTTTGAGTGTAGATGCAAATTTGGGCATAAGAACGAGAGCATCTGCGAAGCTTATGTCAAAATGCAACTCATTGAAGATTTGGAAGAATTTTTCCATTTGTTGATTGTTTTTCTCTTTAAGCTTTTGATCATTATTGTTTTTCTCTTTAAGCTTTTGATCATTAAGCCTTGAAGGATATGGAATTGAAGGCTTAGAATTTGTCTTCGGAACATCGGGTTCCGGAATTGGAGTTTGGACCACCGAAGGTTGGACGTGTGCGGTACTTTGTGGGCTTGAAAAATGCACCTTGTCCGTTGTCACCTTGGTATCCCGATTCACCTCCCCCGGTGGAGGGGGAATAGGAGTCGAGGGTCCATTATGTGTTTTACCACTTCGAGTGGCGACAACTTTTAATTCACCCTTCGGGTTAGGAATGGTATTTCCCGGAAGAGCTCCCAAAGTTGAACCTTGATTCATCGAACTCATGAGACTGGCAAACATGTTCTCAATTTTGCTTTGAGATTGATCAATTTTGTAGTTTGTATTTCTAAGCTCACTTTTAAGCTCTTGACCCTGTTTTGACATTGAGGTTTGAAAATCATTTTTCAAAGTGGTGATTTGATTTTGCATTGACCTCATGTTGTCCTCATTTAACTTGATGTAGTTAGCAAGTTCATTTGAGGAACCAACGGGGGCTTGGTAATGAGAAGCTTGAAAGCCTTGATTGAAATTACCCCCTTGGGTTGGGTATTGATTGATCGGGGCTTGAAATTGATTTTGAACATTTTGCCCTCTCGGTTGGTTTTGATTGAATCTATTTGGATTGTTGGGTTGAGAAAATCCGAGTGGTCCATTTTGATTGTTAGCACGATAGTTTGGGTCAATTTGAGGACGGTATTGATTACCTCCTTGATTGAGAGACCCGACTACCGGATTAACTTCACATCGACTACAATCGGTGGTAGTACAATTGTAGTATGCATGAGGACTACCACAAGTGACACAAGTTTCTTCCACCGCTTTGATTTGAGTGGGTGAAGAAGTTTGTGGGGAAGATTGTTTCTTTTGCTTCGAAAGAACCAAAGCTTGAATAGCCTCCGTGAGTTTGTCAATTTTAGCATCGGTGCCAGAAGAACTCACGGTAGAATGAGTAGAAGGTAAAGCATTCACTTGTGAAACAACTTGCTTGCTTCGTGTTGTGCGAACCTTAGACTTATTCTCAATGATGGCTAAAGCATCTTTAGTTGTCCGATACAAGAGATTACCACCGGCGGCGGCATTTAGAGAGTCTTGATCGGAGTGGTTCAAACCATTATAGAAAGTGTCGAGTTGATGTAACTCGGAGAAACCATGGTGAGGACATTTGCGAAGTAATTCTTTAAAACGGTCCCACGCTTCACTAAAGGATTCATCAAATTTTTGAGTGAATTTGGTGATTTCATTTTTAAGGGCTGTGGTTTTTGATGGAGGAAAGAATTCATTCACAAATTTCGACACCAAATCTTCCCATGTTTCAATAGAATGAGGGGGTTGTTTTTCTAGCCAAATCCGGGCCGACCCCTCGAGAGTGAAAGGAAAAAGAAGCAATTTGATTGCCTCTTGAGGAACATTTCGGTATTTGATGGTAGAGGTGATCTTGTTAAACCATCGAATGTGTGAATGAGGATCGTCCCTCTCAAATCTGAAATATTGACTCGAAGTTACTAAGGTTAGCAACCCGGTCTTTAGCTCAAAGCTATCGGCAACGATTGCCGGAACAACGATAGCATCTCCGTAACCCTCGGTGGGTGCTTGGAGAAGCTCACACATGATACGTTCCTCCGCCATTGTGACAATGGGAGGAATGGGGTTAGGAATAGCACGAACTTCGGGTTCGGCTATTGAGGCGGAATGCCTACGATTACGTCTTCGATTACGTCTTCCCGTAGTATGTACGAGTTCACGTAAAGGGCTTGTCGATGGAGAAGAACGAGTGCGCATGCACTAACAAAAACAATTTCAATTAAAACAAGACCGAGGCAAAACACAAGTGAACTTAAACCTTAAATCAAACAAGCGTACGGTAGCTCTTCAAAAGATAAACGCGCAGAGTGGCGGGAGAGAAGAATGGATCTCTTTTCGGTCTGCAATTTAATGTCAAGACCTACCTTAAACCACTTGTATAGGTTGTTTATCAATCAAAGGTGAGCCGAATTCGCAAGCGACACAAAGGCAAGTTTTAATCTTTTGTTTGGGAACTTATTAATGGTCATACCCCCAGTTAGGTAGTATTCTATCGAATGTTTCTCGATGATGCTTTTTAGTGTTTATTAATTTAACAAGAAAAACGGAAAATCTTTTTGTATTTTTTTTTTGTTTTTATATGATAATATATATACAAAAGAAAAGAAAAATATTTTTGTGTTTTATAATTTTTTTGGAAGTGATAACTTCGTGAAGAAGGATCTCAAGTCACTAATCGTTTAAACCTTAAACGATATTGTCGCAACACAACCTCCCCGGCAGCGGCGCCAAAATTTGATCCGTGTGTAGTATATATATATAAATATAGTATCGTGCACACGTGATACGTGGGAAATGACAAGTCAAACCTTTAGGAAAAGTCAAACTTACAAAACCCGTGAATACGGTATGAGATACCGGGCAAGTGATCACCCGGGTCGTATCCCTGCGAGGTGTGAATCGAGGATTTCGTTTTAGGTTCGGAATTAAAATGCTTGATGATTGAATTTTGGATTTTGGTGTTTTTTACTTCTAATTAAGATATGAGAAACAAATACTCAAAGTAAAATTAAGGTAAAAACAATTTAAACTAAAAACGCGAGTCGGGAATTCTAAAGACGAGCATAAACGTCAAATCTAAGAAAAATAAAACCTACGAGTACCAAATTAATTTTCCTACACTCTAAATTATAAAATAAAATTTTAGAAAAAAAGAAATTTATTTTTTTGACTTTTAAATTATTTTTTATGAATTAAAAACTATCTTAACTAATTTAAATTACTAAAAATACTAAAACTAATTTTAAAAAAAATCTGAAAATTTTAAGGGAATTACTTTGAACCAAATAAAAGATAAGAAAAATAAAAGTGGAAAAAAAACGACTCTGGATAAGCAGAAATAAGCTGAAACAGCTTAATATATGCTAAAAGGAAATAAAGGCTAAGTTAAATAATTAATTTAGTAATACTAACCTAAGTGGAACAATGGCATACTGGTAAGGTGTTTGTTTGTGAGTGAAGAGGCCTGGGTTCGAGTCCCAGGTCTGTCACTTTTTCTAAAACTATATATATATATATATATATATATATATATATATATATATATATATATATATATATATATATATATATATATATATATATTTTTGATTTTCTGTTTGAAACTAAAACAACTAATGAAGATAAGCAATTTGAAACTGGAAATTTTTTAGAATCCTACTGATAAGCTAGGAATGAGCTTAAAAGCAGAATCAGTTGGGAACTAACATAAGAAATAGGCTAAAATGAAATTAAGCTAACACAATCTACTAATAAGCTAAAAAAAATAGAAATGAGCTACAAGCTAACTGAAAACAAGAATTCAACTAATAATGAGCAATGAAGAACAAAAATAAGCACAAAAACAAGCATCAAATAAGCCAAAAAATAAGCCACAAACCACACTAGGTCTGCTGATCAGTTGCAGGGCAAAACAGGTGTAGATGGGCAACTTTGAGGCCACGAATAAGCTAGAAAATAAGCTCCTATATCCAAAGTAAACTAAAAAAGATCAAGAAGAGCTGGGATAGAACTAGTATACCAATTATCAGACCTATTTAAGCTTATTAAGGGCTTATGCTAAAGATGGGAAAAGGCTGCAGTCTGCTGTATAAGGGTCTGTGCAGATCACATACAAAATCTGCTGATGCAGGCAACTGATTCACCACATATGACCAATTTGGGTCTTAACTGCCTCAATTCAAAATGGAACAATACCAACTCTTGCAAAATAACCAAACTCACTTATGTGAACACTTGAATTATAAAAAAGACTACCTAAAAAAAACACTCCTATCTATCAATAATTAGCAGTCGAAAAACTCCAATAATCAAGATATCAAACTAAAGCTAGCTTATCAACTTAAAACATATCAAATATACCAGAAAACAACTCATATAATTTAAATCAAGCTAACCCAAGTTGAGTACATGGTACATAAACAGTGAACACCAGTTTTGACCCGATTTCACCCATTGAGCATTAAACCAAACACCATGTATGTTGACTGTTTTTATTAGATTTTTTAAGAATTTTTTAGTGAAAACAGGAAGTAACTTATAAGACCTAACAAACTATACTAACATATCAATACAAAGAACAAGTAAGCAGAATGCAATAGAAATAAGCACTAATTAAGCAATAGAATAGTAAGTTGGACTAAGGTTGACCAAATAAGAAAAACTTCAAATTAAACTAAGCTTCGAATTACAAGACTGGAAATGTAAAATAACAGTAATCTAAAAGAAAATACAAGTACCTTAATTAAATTTAGCTAAAATTAAACCTCCTTACAACAAATGTAATCCTAATCTATTTATACTACTTTCCTAAGCTAAGGGTCTTCCACTGTTTTGTGTTTCTTCTGTGAGACAAAACACCTTTGAGACACACTTGTGCTTCCTTGGGGCATAATCCCACCATTGGATTAAAACAGATTCGATCTTAGCCCTTAAATCACTTGGCGCCCATTTATTCACGTGGATTGGTGACTTGGCATGGGTTTGACTTTGGGATTATGGGGAGTGGAGAAGGGAACAATAGTGTTGGGTGAGGGTACGAAAGGTGATGGGAGATGGTGTACTTGTTTTGGTGTTGGCGGGAAGAATGGGGAAGGAGGTGAGTGGTATGGGAGGTCAGAGTATTTTTTTGACCTAAATTTTGTGCTAAACACAAAGACCGGATTGGGTATTTTGGGGTGTTGGGCTTAGGTTTGTTAAACTGGGTTGGGTTATGGGTTAAATTGTTTAAGGGTGTTTTGGTTAGTTTGGTTATTGGTTTTAAAGGTTAAGGATTAGGATAGGATTAATAATGAAGTTTAAGGACCAAAGTTGCCAAAACTGAAAATCCAGGGACCATGGCTGCCAAAGACTGAAAATGTATTCCAAGGACTATTTGTGTAGTTTAGGTATTCTCGGGGTTGACTTTGACTTTGTCTGATCAAATGCACACTTGTTGTCGAGTCTATCCAAAAATGCCGGTTTTCGCTCTGTTTTCAATCCTTTGGTACCTGAAACACATAAAACACAAAACCAAGGATATCTGCAATATATTTGGGTTTTTTTGGTCATTTTTGTGTCTTAAATGGGTATAAAATGATGAGTATTTACACACTCATCAGTTGCTGACAATCATAGCAAGTTCAGTTGGAGGAACTGATGGAGAACGGATGTAGCTATCGGCTTTCAAGTCAGCTTAAGCATCCTCTTTTCGTTTCCTCTCTAATTCCTCTTGTCTTGCCATTGCTTCCTCAAGTTTCTTAGCAGCTTCAGTTGTCTTATTGCCAAGAATTTCCTTTTCATCTTCAGGATTCCAGTTCATATTGTCCTGATAGAGTTGTTCCCCCCCTTGATTATCATCAAACATGGAATCTGAGATTTCCTTGCCAGTTAACACTATGTTGCTCTCCTGATCATACTCCTTCTCACCCTGAGCTTGTGCTTCCAAGTCGGGTTGATTAACCGAACTTGGTTGAAGAGGAATGACAGATTCAGCCTTATCGGGTTGAATAACCGTATCAGGCTGAATCGTGGATGTAACAACTCCAGATCCTCCGGGTTTATTAACCTGATTAGTGTGGATTGAAGCTGCTTCTTGACCGGTGCCTGATCCTCCTGCTCCTTGTTTCATTTCATACTCTCTTTGTTGCTCAACAGCCAATCTAGCCCTTCTTTCTTCATCCTCCTTAGTTGACCTTAAACTCATCTTTTGTGCATTTTCAAAGTTGATATGATTTTGAAGTTCAGCTTCTTAAACAGTCATAACAACAGGAGTCTCCTCTTCTGATTCAGATAATTCAGATTCAGTATCTTCATCAACAATCCCAGATGGTTCAAATTTTGGTTGGGGTTTACTAGGTACAGTTCTCTTGAGAGATCTTGGGTGTTGTTTCTTTGGAAGTGAGGTACTTGATGCACTGCCAGTCTTAGACCTGCTTCGAGACCGAGTCTTTGTGGATTCTGACCCTTCAACCAAGTTAGAAAGTCCCACTCAACGTTCATGGAATACCTTATCATATGCAAGATATGCTGGAGTTTCTTTTATTTTATCGGTCACTAGAAACTCTAGCAGTTTTGTCCCTTGTTTGTGCGTGCTTCCTTTGGGAAAATAGACTTTGCGGAAAGTTCTATCCATCATGTATGGATGAACCTCTCGATCGGTGGGTCGTCAATCAATGTCCTTATGTAAGTCAAGCAGATAGCTTATAAGAACTTTGGTGTAACGGACAAAAGGAATTTGTTTGAAGGCTTTCCGCATCTGAAATAGTATATCTTCCCAGATAAGAGCTGCAAAGTCAATCTTTTCCTGGTTCACGAACCCCCAGAAGACTTGGAGATGACTTAGTCTTGGGTGCTCATAGCCACTATCTCTACCGGATATTGAACGGGTTATAATGTAGAAGATAGTTCTCCAGGGCTGAGGTATGTATTTAGCGTTGACTTTGGAGATCTTGGTTAATGGTGTGTCTGGTTGAACATCATAACCAATGTCTACAAGGAATTGCATGATTTCAGATTCTGAAGGTGTCGGGTAGAATTGGTTGGAAGTTTCAGGTGCATCTAGAAGGTCTAAAGCTTTGCGGAGATGATAAGGTGTGACTCTGATCCTTTTACGATCCAGTTGGATGGTGAAGTACTTATCATCACTGCTCAGTGTGAAAGTATCCCAGAATTGATGTATATACAGTTCTGGAATGGTGTCAGAGCTGTCAAGTAGGTTTCTGCACTTATGGGCTTTGAGTATCTCCACAGCAATCTGACAGCTTGGGTCAGAACACTTTATCTTATCAAGCTCAACTCGTGCATTGTTCTTCCCTATTTCCAAAGAATACCCATGTGGAAACACATCTTCTTTTGTGAGTGGTGGAAGAGGTTGTTGTTGTGGTGCAGCCATTGATGGTATCTGAAGCAACAATCAAGTACAAATATGCAATATACATGATTGTTAGCATTTGTTAAAACTAGATACAACACATGGCATCCATTTGCATTTATGATTGATTGTTACATGCTTGATCAAAGAATTTATCAAGAAATTACCAATTTCTATAAAATTTGATTCATTTCGATAAGTATAAAAGATATATCTAAGGAAATAAAACAAATTCTATAAAATATCACAATTGCGATAATTATGGTAATTGCGATAATTATGCAATTGCGATAATTATCCAATAGCGATAATTATGCAATAGCGATAATTATGCAATAGCGATAATTAGGCAATAGCGATAATTATGCAATAGCGATAATTATGCAATAGCGATAATTATGAAATGGCGATAATTATCCAATTGCGATAATTTTGGCAATTTCGATAAACTCTCATACAAGAATATTCGATAACTTTGAAGATCAACAGCCACGTAGATTTTTGTCGAAATTCATTATAACTTAGATTTTATAACCACAAATTATCTAAATCAGTTTTAATGACTAATCTAAACAATCTGACCAAGTTATAACAACTTTCATCCATAAAATCTCAATAATCAAGCTGCTAGTGTACGATGTTCTTCATAAACCCTTAAACTCAATTAATTCACTTAATGTGTTTCTGGGTACAATTTAAGCATGCAATCATTCAATTAAACACATAACAATAACATCCCAACATTCAAATTATACTATAATACTCATATACAGATTTCCCCAATTTTGTCGCTTAAACCCTAAAACATAATTCTAATGATTTGTAGTTTCTGGGAGTAATTAAGCACACAATCTAGGTTTATAATCTATATCTAAGTATTATCGTACAACATTTCTCAACTAAAACACATTCATTCAATGATCCCCAATTTTTACGCAAACCCTAAAACAAAAATCCTCAATTGTTATAATTTTAGCCGTTGGATAATGATAAGATTTAAAACCATTTGTTATAATGACCTGTTAAACACAAAATTACTCACAAAATTTGATGATCGTGAGTGGATTTTCAGATCGAAGGTCAGCCGTAGATGATGGTTGGTGATGGTATTTAATACGTTAGGTGAAATGAGTCAGAGTAATAACTGCGGTTATTTTCTTGATTTTATATCTAATTTTTTAACTTTGCAATCTTGACACATATAGTCCCCTAACTTTAATAACTTTGAATTCTAAGTCCTAAACCCACCATGTGACTAACTCTAAGTCTCAACTTTTACATTTAAGGCACACAACTTTTTCCATCTTGAGATCTTATCACCAAAACTTTGTGAAGCAACAATTTGCTGAAAGTATGCAAGTACAAGTTTAAAAATTGTGGTATAAGTTATGTCTTCCCCTCAACACGTGTTCAAAAATAATTTGTGACATTTTAAAATAAACAACGTGTTGGATAAGGGTTTGTACTTGCATTTTTTTTTATATATATTTACAAAGATAGTTTGGATGTTTGACTTGGTTAATTGTGTTTAAGAAAATTTTCCAAATCATTTGGCGTCAAACATCTCATACCAATCCGGTGAACCAGATCCACAAATCTTGCATGGGGCAAGGCTTTTGTGAACAGATCCGCCAGTTGGTGTTCAGTTCCCACAAAATACAATTCAACAGTACCCTTTTCCACGTGTTCCTTGATGAAATGGTACCGGAGATCAATATGCTTTGACTTAGAGTGCTGAACGGTGTTGCATGAAATAGCGATGGCACTCTTGGAATCACAGTACATAGGAATCTTGTTGAATACGTATCCGTAGTCCATCAGTTGTGATCGCATCCAGATGACTTGAGCACAGCAGGCAGACATGGCTACATATTCAGATCCTGTTGATGACAGTGAGGTGCAGTCTTGTTTCTTTGATTGCCAAGAGACGAGCTTGTCACCCAAGAATTGTATTCCCCCTGATGTACTTTTGCGTGTGTCTAAGCACCCTGCATGGTCAGCGTCTGAAAAAGCAACAAGTTCAAACCCAGAATCCTTTGGATACCAAATCCCCAAATTAATGGTTCCCTTTATGTATCGAAGGATTCTTTTAACGGCTGACAAATGCCGTTCAGTCGGTCTAGACTGATATCGGGAGCAAAGATATGTGGCAAATACAACATCCGGTCTGCTAGCCATGAGATACATGATCGAACCAATCATACTAAGATACTTCGTAGGATCAATGGGTGTCCCATGTATGTCAGCATCTAGCTTCGGGGATGAGGAGGACATTGGGGTATTATAGGTGTCACAGCTGGTCATACCATGCTTTTTTAGGATTTCCTGAGCATACTTTGACTGACTTAGAAATATACCACGGGGCGACTGATGAACTTGCAATCCTAGAAAGAATTTAAGTTCACCCATCATAGACATCTCAAAGTTTTGTTTCATCAGTTTAGAAAACGCGTTTGAATATTTTTTATTGGTTGAACCAAAAATAATATCATCCACATAAATTTGAACAATGAGAATGTCTTCCCCGTGTGTTTGTATAAATAAAGTCGGGTCAACAGTTCCTATGGTAAAATGATTAGCAAGGAGAAATGCAGACAGTTTATCGTACCATGCCCGTGGGGCTTGTTTAAGGCCATATAGAGCTTTCTTAAGCCGATATACATGGTTAGGATGATCTGGGTCCACGAAGCCTTCTGGTTGTGACACGTACACCTCTTCTCGGAGTTGTCCATTGAGAAATGCCATCTTCACATTCATTTGATAGACTGTGATGTTCTTGTGTGCTGCGTATGCCAGAAACATTCGAACTGCCTCAATCCGAGCCACTAGAGCAAACGATTCCTCGAAGTCAATACCCTCTTCTTGGCTATACCCTTTTGCTACCAGTCGGGACTTGTTATGAATCACTGTACCATCTGCATCCAGCTTTTTCTTCCAAATCCATTTCAATCCAACAACATAAACTCCATCTGGTCTTTCCACTAATTCCCAAACTTCCAAACGTTTGAATTGTTCCAGCTCTTCTTGCATGGATTCAATCCAGTTGTCATATGTAAGGGCATCTTTGATGTTTTTAGGTTCAGACTGACAGACAGTGAGTTCATACATGCAATGTTCACTATCTGAGTGAAGTTTTTGTCTTGTCATGAGTG
Source organism: Artemisia tridentata subsp. tridentata (assembly GCA_021014915.2). Lineage (NCBI taxonomy): Eukaryota > Viridiplantae > Streptophyta > Magnoliopsida > Asterales > Asteraceae > Artemisia > Artemisia tridentata. The sequence continues at coordinate 194,463,561 of CP139507.1, forward strand.
GATTATCAGGATTTCCAATTATATTTACCAAGGGATGATCTCTTGTCCATTTGTGGGTGGATGGAAAACGTTGAATGTTGTTCTGGTGATATGACGGGTCCATATTGCTAGAGGAGGATTCCCCAGTTTCTGGAATGGTTGGTGGTGGAGCAAATGGATTGAAGAAAGCATTCCCGTCATAATTTGAAGGTGTGGGAACTTGGTTAGAAGTGGGGGAAGAATCTTCAACTGCAGGTGGAGGTGTTTGAGCCATGGGTGATGAAGGTTCAGATTGAGGTGCATTGTTATCAACTGCTGTAGAAGTAGTTGCAGATAGATCAGGTGCTTGATTTGGGACATGTTGAGCAGCGGAATTGGTGGAAGCATCTGATGCACTACTAATACAAACTTCATCAAACATTGGTGCAAACAAATCTTCCAGATCTTTCCTGTTAAAGGGTAAGGGTGCAGCTGAAGATTCAGGGAAGTTTAGACAGTTATGTTTGGGTTCTAAGCGGTCTTGCTCAGAAGCCATCTCCGTGAGTTCATCAAAATTGGCATGTATAGTCTCTTGAATTTCCCCGGTCCGACGATTCCAAATTCTATATCCCTTAGAATTCTCACAGTAGCCAACGAATATCCCAATATCTGCTTTAGCCTTAAGTTTACCAAGATCATCTCTATCATTCTTCGGGTAACAAAGTGCTCCAAAGACATGAAAGTAGTTGATGTTTGGTTTTCAGCCTTGAATAAGCTCATATGGAGTTTTGTTGTGTCGTCTGTTGATCATGCCGCAGTTCTGAGTATAACAAGCAGTATTAACAGCTTCAGCCCAAAGGTAGTCTGGTAATTGAGCATTGATCAACATTGTTCTAGCTGCTTCCACAAGCGTACGGTTTTGTCTTTCAACTACACCATTCTGTTCGGGAGTGCGAGCAATTGAATATTGATGAACAATCCCATGCTTCTCAGTGTATTCCCGAAGGGTTTGATTCTTAAATTCAGTGCCGTTGTCTGTACGAATAATCCTGACGGTGTTACGGACTTGCACTTGAATCTTTGTGAGAAACGTGATGACCATTGAAGGAACTTGATCTTTAGTCCGAAGAAAGTAGAACCATGTCCATCGTGAGTAGTCATCAACTATTACCAAAATGTACCTTTTCCCGTTTATGGTTTGAACTTGCATTGGACCACACAAATCCATATGTAGCAGCTGGAGGACATGATCTGTGCTGTGTTCTGTTTTGGGAGGAAAATGAGTACGGTGAATTTTCCCTTGTTCACATGCAGAACACAAATGATCTTTGGCATATCTGAATTTGGGTAATCCGTCAACCAATTTATTCCTTGCAAGGTCAGTCATGGTTTTGAAATTGAGATGAGACAATCTTTTATGCCATAACCAAGCCTTTGTGGGATTAGCCTTGGAGAGTAAATAGATAGGAGATGAAGCTGTCATGCCTTCAAAGGATATGGTGTATAGACTGGTTCCCCGTTTTCCTTTCATCAAATCATTTCCTTGAAGATCACGAATGAAGCAAGTCTTCTCCCTAAATGCTACTTCTAAGTCTCCGTCACAGAATTGTCCCACTGAGAATAAATTGTGACCAAGGCCTTCAACATAATATACACGACTGATCTCGATGTTCCCATTAACATAATCTCCATAGCCCATTATTGCTGCGAAGTGATCATTCCCGAACCTGACCGTTCCGATGAACTTTGCGATAAAGTTTGTGAGAAGCTTGAGGTTGCCGGTCATGTGTCGGGAGCACCCGCTATCAACAATCCAGAGGACAATTTGGATCACCTGCATCACAAATATTGGAAACAGGTGGAGAATTGGTAACGGTTGGACCCTTTGGGTTAGTAACACAAGATTTAATTATCTTAGGAACCCATTTAAAACTTGCTGTGTTTTGTAACCAACGATTCCATGTCCAACTAGTCTCAGCCTTTTTCCTAATGAATGCACTAGGTGATTTGGTTGTCTTAGGTTTGGCTATGGGTGTTTCAATGGTTTGCTCAGAAACTACTAGTGGTGGTTTCCCTAAAATGGACTTGGCAACAATTTTGAGCCTAGAGGAAGAGCCACTAGTTCGTTTCTTTTTTCGTTTCAACAGAGTTTTAGCAATGCAGTTTTGATGATCACCAGATAATATACTAGCACAACAAACAATACAACTAGCATCAATCATAACATCAACATTAGCATTCATTGATTCAACATCTGTTACATCATTCCTAGAATTGGACTGAGACAAGGTCGATTCTATTCCTGACATTACATGTGTGTTATTCAAACTACTTGCTTTAACTTCTGAAGACTTAGATGATCCATTCCTAGATTTCCTGACTCTATGCTTCTGTTGTTTCTTGGGAGTCTTGGAACTGCTAGCCATAGATATAGTGTCTAGTCCTGTGGAAGTAGAAGTGTTTGCATTAGTGGTTGAGTCTGATGCTTGGGTAATTGCTTTGTCTACTACATACATCCCTGGGGCAATCTTATGAACGTTTGCTTTGCCTTTGTCTAAAACTCGGAGTTTCTTCTTCAGATCAACAATGATGTATTGGAATTCTTGATTTTGTGAATTTAATTTTCTGTTGAGGCGGACTGTGTCATTTCTATTTTGAAGAATTTCATCCAGTTCCTTTTCATTTTCAAACAGTTTAAGTCTTAAAAAAACCTTTGTTTCCTTATTATTTTCAGGAACATGACTGTTTTGAAATGATAAAGATCCTATGAGATTTTGAAATTTTAGTTCAAATGCAGCACTTTGATTTTGACACCAATCAAGCCTTTTTTGAAGATTAAAAACTTTGTTTTCCACATCATTGTTGATTTGTCGAAGATCCTCATTCTCTTTAACCAAATTTTCTATCTCCATTTGCAACATCTCAACATTTACAGCATGATCTTTCACAAGTAACTCATTGCATGACTCATAAAGCGAATTCATTATCATAGAGACAACGTCATAACACATAACTTTTTCTAAGAGTCGATCATTCTCGTTTTTCAAAGTTTTCTTTTGATGTTTTTGTCTTTGAAGTTTGTCGTCCAGTTCTTTGAAAATGCCTTTCATAGATACAACTTTCGTGAATAATTCTTGTTCCCATTGTGTTGCACATTTCTTTAGATGTTTGACATGAGGCAGAATTTTCTTTTGAAGAATATCTCGCTTTTCTTTCGCAACTGGGGAAAGAAAAGTAGAGACTTCGATTTGAGAATTAAACTCAATTTCATTTTCTAAAAGAAATATGTCTTCCATAATTGTATCAAAATATAGAAATAATTTACTTTCTGGTAATTGTGGATCAACATCATCCTTAGTCAAAGAATCCTTGATTTGTGCAACATTTTTGGAAACAGGAAGTATTGTAGGAGAAGCATGTATGTTTGTGTTAACAAACGTTTGTTCTGGTTCGTCCTTTGAGGGGACAAATTTGATTTGACGTCTTGCATTATAATCATGATGAATTCTGGAAAAATCTTTGTCAGTTTTTGGTCGACTCTCAAGTTCTTTTTGACGTTCAAGAATTTCAAGTTCTTCATCATTACCAAGCACAACAACTCTTTGAAAGGTATCATCAAGTAATAGTTCTGCATTGTATAACTTGGGATTTTTGTTGAGTGCTTTTGAAAGAAAACGTGGTTGGTCACTGCTAATAGCAAATCCACATCCTTTCGGGACTGGTTTTACCGATAGCCTTTGAATTTGAGTTATGGATTCACCATTTTTGTATACAATAGTTTGAAACTCTTTAAGTTTGGATTCCAAAGTGACAATTTCTTCAAGATATGAGTCGACGCGTTTACTTGAGGCTTGCTTTTCTTCAAGAAGATTATTTTGAGATGTTGAAAGCTCAGATTGGGTTTTTAACAGCTCAGAATTTAAAGAATTAATTTGTTTTTTAAATTCAAATTGATCCTTTTCTTTTTGAGAGAGGAGCTCAGCCTTAGAAACGGTTAGCTCACGAACTTGATTTTCTAAATTTTGAACTTTTACGTACTCTTTTCGGAAAGCAATCTCAAAACCTTTTTCACGTTTTTCTTGTTTTTGATATCCTGAAAGTTGTAGTTTATAGCACTCATTGTCCTTCGTTAACAATGCAATTTTCTCTTTCAGATTTTTATTGATTTCATTGCATTTTTTGATTTGTGATTGGGTGGTCATTAACAAGGCCTGAAGCTCTGAATCTTGATCAGGCAAAGGATCATTTTGTTCAAGATGATCATAACTTTCATCGTCAATCGAATCATCAAATGAAACTACGGTTTTATCATCATCAAATGATACAACAGTGTTTATTTGATCATCTGATGGAGATGAGAATGATGAATCATGTTGAACAGAATTGTCATTTGTAGATGAAGATGCAGAAGGTGAAGCAATTTCATGTATAAGACATTGTGGATCAGGTACCTGAGATAGACCATCGGTGTCATAAACCGGGCCTGTCTCGGACATGTTCATCTCTTGCATGTTTGCCATGAGCATTACTGCAGCATTTGCTACAAGATCTTCCATCTCATCATCAGATGCAGCATTTGCCATAAAGCTTTGCTCATTCTGTGTCAACATCCCTGCTGCTTTTTCATCCTTGAGAGCCATCAGAAGAGCTTCCTTGTGATATGCACTGCCCATAGTACGAGGCTTTGGACACGCATTTGCCATGTGACCATTCCCACCACAGTTGTAGCACGTGATTGAAGTATTTGCAATGCCTTTCTGTGCATTCCCAGCCATCTGATTTCTACTCTGAGTAGTTCCCATACTGTTCCTGTTACCCCCTGTAGAATTGAACCTGTTCCCTCCTGACTGAAACCTCTGAGACCCATAGTTTCCACTGTTTCCTGAACCATATCTGCCTGAAGACCGATTCTGAATTTCCACTCTGCCATCGTTAATAACAGCTTGATTCCTGGTATTGGAAGATGAACGAAGACGATTGTTGGATTTGGTGAACTTGCCAAATGCCTTAGCAATTATTCCAAATGCTTCATTAAGAGAGTTGAATGCACCCTCCTCTTCATCATAATCAACGTTTGAGTACAACATGGAATCAGAGTTGTTATATGAAACCATTTGGTTGTCAGAGTATTGTGATGGTGCTTCATATGGGATGATTTTGTTGGAAGGTTGTGGATGAAAACTTGGTTGGAAAGATGTTTGACCAAATTCCTGGTTTGGTAGTGGAAAGTTGGATTGAGCAACAAGAGCAAGTGAGTTAGGTGTTGGTGCTGGTATGAAACCGCCTCGTGCTGTAACTTCCTTATCTACCTCAGATTGATGTTGTTTCAGAAAGTCATACATTAGTCCATACTTGACTTCACCAATCTTCTTAGTTTGCCTGACAAATGTTGCATATTTCTGCCATTCTGGTCCAAGGCAACCCAGAAATTTTGAATTGATAGCAATCTTAGGTAACTTGATGTCATGACGATCGAGGTCATTTACAAAATTTGTGAAACGGTGGTAGTATGATTCAATTGTCTCCCCTGGTTCCATGATGAAATTATTGTATTCCATGTAAAGCTTTGACTCAAGGTCTTCTTGATTTAACTCTGTTCCTTCCATAAGAAGATGCACATGTTCCCACATGTCTTTGGCAGTCTTTTGAGCATCAATACTTCGGTAAATAGGATTGGGAATCCCTTGAAGTATGTAAGACATTGCCAACTGATTTGCCTCTTGTTGTAGTGTTTGTTCAGTTGTGTAGTTAGCGACAGCAATGGGAGTTGATGTTTCTTCTCTTTCTGTAGTTCCTGGAACAACAGTTACTGGAATTGGAAAGGGTCCTTCTTCAATGGCTTGCTAAAGATATTTCTCATGGGGTTTTCGGAGTTCAATGAATCTGAGGAATCTACTAGCCCATTGCACATAGTTACCAGGTGTCAGCATAGGTGGAGTGTCCTGATTCCCAGCTTCATGTTGGGATTGCTGACTGCTGATTGCCTCACACATCTTGTTAAACCAATGTGGTTCTCTGGAGTAGGATGGATTGTTTAGTATTTGATTCTGTTGCATGATTTGTTGTGGGGATACTTGTGGTGGAGAGAGAAATTGATGCTGTTGCACGAATGCTTGTTGTTGTTGATACTGAGGATGAAATTACTGTTGTTGAGGATATTGTTGTAGCTGATAGTAGTAATTGAAGTGAGGTGGTTGAGACATGTCTGGATCTTGAAGATAATTAAGATTTGTGTGATGAGTTATGTTTAAGTTGGTTTTGGTTAACTGAAGATTTTTGTCCAATTGCGATAATCACTGTTCACCCAATTGCGATAAGTATTGTTCACCCAATTGCGATAAACTCCAAATAGCGATAAAGAAAATAGAAATTGCGATAAAACTTAGAATTGCGATAAAAATGACAATTTGAATAAGTTATCTTAAATTGCGATAGAAAAGGCAATTTGCGATAATTTATCAGAATTGCGATATTTTATGGCAATTTCGATAATTTTATCTAAATTCCAATTTCGATAATTCTCAACTCTCCTACAAGAGATGAGAAGCAACCAAGTCGAAGTATTTTCACTTTCTCCTACAAGGAAGTAAAATACTGAGTCCCAATGCCGATAACTGAAGAACTGCCAATTGCGATGAAACCCTAACTTGTCGCTATTCGAATTGCGATAAACCCTAACTTGTCGCTATTCACCCAAAAGCCAAAATGCACTTTTCACCAACTTTTCCAATACGCGATTTTTCCGGATTTCACTAAAACGTCTAGAAAACCAATAACAAACCAATTGTTTTTGATTGTTTAACGATTAGAAACCACAAAGTATGATGAAATTTACGATCAAGAGCGTTGTAAATGGAAATTTGATGAGATTTGTAAAACTTTTTGACGAGATGATGAATACGTTCCAACAAAAAGAGTTTAATCGATGAAACAAAACACAAAAACCTTACTTAATCCTTAAAACAAACCTAAATACGATTAGATCTACTCAAACACAATCCTAACTATCCCTTTGGCGAATGATACCACTTGTAGGTCGTTAATATCTCAAACACACACACGTATTACCAAAGTAAAACACGTACTACTACTATTCTAATAAGCTACGATCAAGAGATAAAACTATTAAGCAATAAGAGAAGAAGAATAAGAGATGAGAAAGAGAGATTTGGAAGGAAATTCAATTCATACGATATAGGGACAAAGCTTACGCCACTTACATGAATAACCAACCCCTTAATGAGATGCCCCAAGCCTTCTATTTATAGGCACATGATTAGGGCATCATTACAAGATAGTTTCTAGAAGGTATTTTACTAAGGTGACCGGCCCATGGGCTACTAATGGACCGGTCACATATTACAAACAATATAACCTATATTTAGCAACATATTATCGCAAATGGTCAAGACTTGAAATATTTCAAAACGTGTTCCTAACATTAAGACTTCCTGAGATGTATTTCCTTCTGTACTCTACCTTAGTTACGATGGATGTAACCTAAGTATAACTACTACCTTTCTACTGTATGAAACCACTACTTAGTAATAAATAATCGCAATCTCAGTTCTATTCTATTTACCCTGTTCATAGTCATTAAGTAACAATACACTGTTATACATTTAGAAATTAGGTTAATATTATTTCGGACTGAACAATAGAGAATTACCATCCTGTAAGATTCCCACACGAACCTTAGGATTTATTTCGAGGATACCCTATTACCACACTAGAAATTCCTGACTCATCACCATAGTATGAACAAAAATTTTCTTATTCTTTTGAAAAATATTTATGTTGTCATTTTACAAAAATAAAACGTTGAACACCATTTAAAACTTTTTGAAGAAACATAAGTATCAATGTAACTGAGCCAAACATCACATTATTTGATCCTCAATTATACATAGCCTGATCAACTATGTCTAATTCAGGAAGAATCATGTCATAAATGGTACAGTTATCTTTTCAGATTTTCTAATAACAATCTTCATTCAAAAGCAATATTTTGAAACAAAACAAACTGTTTATAATTATTCCTTTGACCAACCACAGTAGATGTTTACACCTAAGACCCATATCCTCTAAGATAAGAAACCAACAAAAGTACAAATATTAGAGCCCTAAGAATTCACAAAGATTTAAGCAAAACCCAACTAGCGCAAATTTTATTAGAAACCACGAAAATTCATACATAGCGAAATAATTAGAAACGGAAGTACTAAGGCTACAATGATTACAAGATAAGGAATAGAATCACTAATAGGTTGACCCGCCATAACAGCTAGGACCCCCACCAACACCACGATAGCGAAAGCCACCACGGGATGAATCACCTTGATTATCCTATACGATAAAAACAAACAAAACATTAAATACGTAACCAAGACTAAACCTTAGACATAGAAACAATCGAGTTTTATTTCATTAAGGATTACATAGAAATACAATAAGGACTTATTTTAACGACCCTAGCGCAAGGTTATTACCCCCATAACTTATCGACGCCAATAGCGAGAATCACAATCGGCATAAGGACCGCTAGAACGCAAGCTAAGAATGCGTAATCTTCATTAGGGACATATGCCATATAGATGACCGCGAGAACGACATAAACAATTGCTAAGATCGTGATTAGGTGCGGCATTTTGGTAGTAGATGAGAAGAATATGTTTGATGGAAGAATGAGGATTGAAAATGAGGTATTTATAGGACAAAAACTAGCCGTTAAAACACTATTCCTGACCGTTAGAAAACACTGTTCACGATAACTGTTCATAGCCGTTAGGATCTACTGTTCATTACCATTATTTTACTATTCACAGCCCTTGGATTTATAATGTGGTAAAACATTCAAATTTATTACATCTAGTAGGAATAAAACTAACGAAATTACAATCCCTTGAGTACCAAATGGAAATCCCTAGGCAATCCTTTTAGACTAAGAAATGAAACCAAGGACTGATAGCGAAACGATATTATTAGATTTGAGTGACATAAGAACAAGATAATATTATATATAATATAATTTTTGAACTTGAGGCATTTTAAGCATATCAAACTCACATCACCAATCAAATCGTTGTACGATTTCTCATTCTCATACTCACTATCTGAATAAAATAGAATCTTATATTTCCTTATTCCAATCGTATGTTGAATCCATCGTTAAGGTTAGATAGAACCCTAAGAAGGAACCAGAATTTGCTTAGAAACCAGAAAATCAAATTCGGGCAGAATGCCCACCTATTTTTCCCAACTCATCTACCAACTCAGACGAACGGGGGGATAATGTAACCACTGTAAAAATTTCACTATGTAATAAACAATCTCATATTCCTAATACCAAATACTTATCTTTTTCTACGAATAAATTTTTTTTATTTATTTATAATTATCTTATCATAACTATTATCTAATGTGACGTAGCTCACATCCTCGATAAACGTATTCGCACGCAACCCAACCTTAACTTATTTAATGTTTATTCATATAAACATTTTCATATGTCAAGTCTAAAACTTTATGATATCTCATCTGCCACTTTATGTTAAATTCGCTAACGTACGTTTAAACTAAACGTTTCTTAATAAATAAAGTTACCAAGAAACCCTAAACTAATATAACAACCCTTATGAATAATAAAACCCTAAAAATACTAAAGTCCCACTTATGTACAAGTTACTAAAGCACAAAAACCCTAATCCAACTTTAACTCCCGATACAAACCCTAATTTCACAAAACCATGATTTTATGTAATAAAAATCACGAACCCTAATTAATAAATATATAATTCTTATAAAATTTAAATGTACAAGTCTTCCAAGGCAGGGTACAAGTCCTTTAAGCACAAAAACATAAATATAAATAAAAATCCTATTATAACCTTAAATATATTTATTTTAAAGTCCATTGTCCTAATATTTCATACATTAACTTTAAAAATGAATCTCTTAAACTCACTAAATATAAGTACAACTCATCAAAGCTAATGTACAAGTGTTTAATGCACAAAAGTCTAAAAATTACATTTTTATACTTTTTAAACTTGTAAAATTAACACATAATTATAGTAACTTAAGAAAACTCTAAAAACATATTTTCTACATTACCTAAATCATAGTACAAGCCCCAAAACCCAGTGTACAACCATCCAATGCATAAAAAAACCAAAAATCTCATTTATATACTTTAAAACTTAATAAAATCAACATATAATTTATATAACTTAAGAAAACATTTAAAATACATTTTTCCTATTTCTTAAACCTTAGTGCCACCCTATTAAGCTTATAGTACAACCCCCTTAAAGCACAAACCTTTTTCTTTTCCATTTCCATATAATTCGATCTATGTATATATATGAAAACCTTAGAATAAATTTTTAACTAATATTTACTTAAACTAAAACCTTAAAATTCAACTTGTTACTTTCACTAAACCTTAAGAACAACCACCTATAGCCTAATGTACAAACCTTGAAGCCATTCGACTCATACTTAAATTTCCCTAGTCGATTTTAGTTACGACTAAATCAATATCATTCCTAACTAATACCTAAGTATCTAATGAATCACAAGCATTCTCCTATGTCCCAAATTCGTACACATCACATTGTCCCTTGAAAGATAATCAAGTAGGTAAAATATATGGAATAAAACACAAACACATCACCATTTTCACAAAACACCACACGATTCCCCCTCCTCCATCCACTTGTCCTCACAAGCCCTAAACTACATCATCATGTTCCCTTCATACACCACATGATGACTAGAAGCCATGAGAAACCCTAGAACTCTTCTATATATAGATCGACCTTTATATATTTTTTTATACTCACCATTATTCGAACAACACAAAACAACCACACTCCCATTATTCTACTGATCAAACAGCCCCTTTATAAGTTAAAGAAAGGTCTTGAGAAGGCTTAAGAAGAAGAAGAACCCTTAGTATTCCATATTCAAAATAATTCGCCCCATATACCTCCATTTTCGAACCAATATTCAAGTAAGTGACCTAAACCTTTTTCATTCCTTTTATAAATTCTAAATGCTCTTAAAAACGATACTAAATAAATGGTAAAAGATAGCTAGTTTGAAAACCATGTCTTTCTTTTCTTGTCTCTTTTGTTCGAACATAACCAAACGCACCCTAATATTTACATTTTTAGTGTAACAAATCAAGTATCTTTAAAATACGTTGGGGATAGGTTAAATAGGTTCATTATCATATTAACATGCAATGTAAACTAGCTAGAACCTCTAAAAATTAAAAACCCATTTGATTTTTCTTCTTCCTTGTTCTGTCGCAAACCAGTCCCATCGCCCCACTTTGCACCCTTGTTTCGACCCCCAAATGACTTCTAAATATTCTGAATTTTTGCCATATTAAAGACCACCCAGCTAGCTAATTTTAGGAAAAAGAACGTCGTAAAAACGTCAAGTCATCACAAAGTTATTCGAGTCTTTCCAGCCCCTTTAGCAAACTGTTTTAGCGCCTCAACTTTAATTTGATTCGAGCTTATAAGCTCGAATCACAAGCCCATAAATTGTGAATAAGCTGTTAGTAAGATGATAATAAAGGGTATAGAAGAGTCGTAAAAAGTCTCGCCTTTTCCCATAACTTATAACGCGTTTTTACGAAATAAGGACGTCGGATGTAACGCCAAAAAATGCTTTGGGGGTAATTTTTGTCAAAACTCCAACTGTTTTTATAACAAGGACTTAAATAGAGATCGATCTGCAGCTCAGGGGTAAAAAATGTCATTTTTGAAACTACAAGGGTAAAAACTGTCGTTTCACCAAAGTTCAGGGGTAAAAATTGTAATTTTATAAAAGTTGAGGGGTAAAAATTATCATTTTACGAAAGTTCAGGGGTATAAACTGTCAATATACGAAACTATAGGGGTAAAAAGCGTAACATTTTATAATTATTATTATTATTACTAATATATATATATATATATATATATATATATATATATATATATATATATATATATATATATATATATATATATATATATAGGGTAAAGTTAAAATAAAAAGACAAATATCCGTACACTACGTAAAAAGAATTTTTTTTCGAAAAAAGTTTGCTAAAAATTCAAAAAAATTCCACAAGATCGAGTATGTTGGTGCATAAAACTTTTGTGAAAAAAGTTTTTCTGATTTTGAGTTTTTATACGTTTTTTTTAATGCACAAAAAACGAATTTTGATGCGCAAAAAAATTTTGATGCACAAAATTTTCAACTTGTTTTAGTTAGATACGCAATGTTATTTTGATTAAAAAATTCAAAAGAACTTGGGTGCAAAAACGAATTTTTGATGTGCAAAAAAGCGATTTAATACACAAACGTGTTTTTTCTTAAATTTTTTTGGGAAAAAATATCCACTTTTAGAAAAACTTCCTTCACAACTTTTTTATGCACCAACATACCTGATCTTGTGGAATTTTTTTTGAATTTTTAGAGAAAATTTTTGAAAAAAGAAATTCTTTTTACGTAATGTACGGATATTTGTCTTTTTATTTGATCTTTATCCTATATATATATATATATATTCCGATTCGATTTATAATAGAAATTGATAAACGAAATACGTTTGTTTCGATAACAAACAAACGAGATATATATTTAACGAACAAACGAAAACAAAAACATAAAAATAAGAAATATGATAAATCTTATAACTTTTGAAGAGACTTCATATTGTCTCATTTTAACATTTAATTGACAACCAAAACGTTACTAAAACAAACATTAAAACTTATATATATTCGAATACGATTACTGAAACTTGACATAACGAACTAGGTTGTGTGCCTGAGACGTTTATCAACTCTATTTAACTCTGTTTTCCATCCAGACTGTCAAGGTGAGTTCATAGTCCCACTTTTCTTTATATATTTTCCAAACTTGTGGGGAGATACATGCTATTAAACCGAACAAAAGTATTTTTCCTGATTGTTATTGCCTAAGTTAACTGTTGCCTATTTATATTTAAAAAGTCCCTCATATCATGCGCCATTAGTCACCTGCTGGGTGAGCGCGAATATAGTGAATAGATCTATTGGCCTGACGACCCATTTGTACTAGTCGGATGGATATCTTTGTGGTAGCCGGTTTGACAAATGCATTATATTTGAAATCTATGAAGAGTTTTTGGCAAACTCCCACTCGGGGGCAAACTACTTTCATTTTAATTATGTTAGTAAGACTGGAAACTGTCAACGCATTGCGTGTCATGAGGCTTAGTGCAATATACCGAACTGTGATATAACTGATTTCTTTTTATTTAGCTTGTGTTCAAACTGATTATAACTTTAAACGCTATGGATTCACTCAACCTTTGTGTTGACTTTTTAGCATGTTTTATCTCAGGTAAGTAGAAGTATGACTTTGGCACGGAGTGGCTGTGGACTTTCTTTTTATAATAAGAGTGTCAACTTTGTTATCATTCAACGAATAATGTATCTTTTATAACGTATTTCGAAACCTCCCGCTGGGACCTCTATATGTAACTCTGATTTAAATAAATGAATGATAACAATATTATTTAAAACGTATCTTTTCGAGTCGTTTTCTATTTTCATGACTGTGATCCTTGAAGTAATACCCCAATTTATATTCAGCTGCGTATATCGAAAACGGGGGTGTTACATGTTAGAATACATTTAGACCACATGTTCAAAGGTATCCCCCCCCCTGAAACATGAGGGCTCTAGCTATATTTAACAAGTGTCTATGTTTTCTTTCAGCTAAACCATTTTGCTGTGGGGTATAAGGACATGAAGTCTGTTGGTGAATGCCATTATCTTTACAAAATTTATCCATATTTTGATTCACAAACTCAGTTCCATTATCACTTCTAAAAACCTTTACTGTTTTATCAAATTGAGTCTTAATCAGATTAAAAACAGTTACAATTTGTGAAAACACCTTTGTTTTCCCCCTTAATAAGAACACCCAAACAGCTCTTGAAAAATCATCAACAACCATCAGAAAGTACTTATACCCTTCTTTACTTTGGACCTTGTAAGGACCCCAAACATCTAAGTGAACAATCTGTCCAACTTCAGTGGTTTGATGTTCACTAAGAGGAAAAGGATCCCTTGTTTGTTTAGCCTTGTGACACACATCACAAGGATCACTTTTAGACTCATTCTCAATTTTAAGTTTGTGTTTTAGAATGTTTAGAACTTGATCAGATGGTTGACCAAGTCTATTATGCCATATGCACTTAGATAAACAACAAACTTGTATATTATGATTGGTTAACTTTTTACCTGTATTAAGAAAATACAGACCATTACTTTGATTACCAGTCCCCATCTGGGTTCTTAAAACAGAATCCTGAAGAATACAAACATCTTCATCAAATATTACTCTACATTTGTTATCTTTATTAAGCTTGTGAACTGAAAACAAGCTGACCTGATATCCAGGTACAACCAGGACATCATGAATGACCAACTTGTCAGTCAATTTTAGACTTCCAATATGAGTAACTTTAGATTTAGTACCATTAGGATGACCCACAGTCATATTAAGTTTTGAAACATCAACAATATTAAACATATTCAAGATTGTGTAAGTCATATGTTGACTAACACCAGAATCTATAATCCAACCAATATATATATGATATGTGCTTATGTTGGTATTATGATTAAAGAATTTTGAATGACTGAAACTAATAACACAGTTTATACCTGCAACATTTGCAGGGATACTGCTGCTTCCAGACTTTTCACTGATCAAGGCCATAAGCCTTTGATACTGCTCATCTGTAAAAGAATTAGATGAACTAGCAGGCTTATCCTTATGCCCTGAAACATTATTGCTACTAGCATTGTTTTGATTATAACTATTTTTCTTTTGGAAACCAGCAGGATAACCAACTAATTCAAAACACCTATCAACTGTATGACCATTCATTTTACAATGAATGCAGACCAAATTAGGCCTATTCAACCTTCTAGCCTGATTATTGGTATTATTAGTGAATGTGTTTTTATTAGCAGACCAACTAGAGTTTCTAGGATTAGCCTTAGAAACAAATGCAGTGTTATCAGTTTTGGAAGTACTATGAGTAGAAGTACTTCTGTGAGACTCATCCCTGGATAAGGTGGCAAAAGCCCCTTTCACATCAGGAATGGGATCAGTGGTAAGGATTATACTCCTGATAGGAGCATGAATCTCATCCATACCCATGAGAAATTGCATCAGTTTAATAAGTTTGTTATGCTCTTTAAGTTTTGTTGAACCATCACAAGTACACTCTGGAAAACTGACAAGAGAGTCATATTGCCTCCACAGAGCATTAAACTTGTGATAGTATTCAGATAGAGTAATTCCAGATTGAGTGAATGAGTGAATTTTATAATGCATATTAAAGATTATTGATGCATCTTGTTTATCATATGTTTCTTTTAACTCATCCCACACATCCTTAGCATTTTTAGAAAAAAATTGTCCCATAAACACTTCTTGTGAAACACATCCAAGAATCCAATAAAGAATCACAGAGTTGCACCTATCCCATTGTGTTTGCATAAAACCAGTTTCTCCAGGTCTTTTAATTTTACCATTTATAAAACCAAGTTTGTTTTTAGTATGGATTGCTATAGTAATAGCAGCAGACCATACTTTATAATTTTCTGGACCTTCCAGTTTAAAACTTATAAGTGGTATACCATTAGTGTCATTACTATGCAAAAACAATGGGTCAAACTGGTCAACTTGGTCAGAACTACCACCTGAACCTGATGCCTTGTCCTTATTTTTGTCATCATCAGACATGATGAAGACTCAAAGGAAAAACAGATAAACAAACAAAAAAACAAATACACCTTATAACTCCTCAGTCACAAGTAATCCACCAATTAGCCAACAACATAAACACAAACAAATCCCTTAACCTACACTTCTCCACAATTCTAGAACACTAAAAAAAAATTCCTAAGAGAGAGTGTGAGTGGTGTTACAAAGCACGCAAATCCAGCAATATTGATCAAGAAGATCAACCAAGAACCAAACGCAGCGGAATCAGAACCTTTAATACCTGAAAAATAACAAAAAACACAATTAGTAACAAATTATGTATACAAAACACAACAAGAACGACAACAATCAATAATAACAAACAAATAGAAAAGAACAACTCTAATCCTGAATTAGGGTTTGATACAGTAAACCCTAATTTTGACGACACACCAATAAAATCAAGATCTATAGGATCTTGACCACAAAACCAACAGATTAACACACGTTAATCACTCTAACAGAAACTGGATTAAAAACCCCCAATTTTTAGAAAACCAAAATTGAAACAACCAATTGACCTACAATTGGTACTCAAAACAAACGATTCAACCACTAATTGATTGAATAACACTAAGATCTAGTAAGATTTGACCTAAAAACACGAAACCCCTAAAATTATTGAAACCCTATTTTTTTTTAAACCGATTTTGATCAAAATCTTTGTATCAAAGCCAACCTGGCTCTGATACCATGTTAAAATCTATACAAAGAATGATCGATTACCAGAAAACAACAAGATTTTATTACGAATCAACCCAACCAACCACCCCTTATGGTTGATTCATTAACTGTTTTTACAATACAAAAATTAAAGAGAGTTTCTACATAAAAAAGACTAACAACTGAGAACTATGACTGCGTGTATATCACACACAGTAAAACCCTAGCAAGACTAAATAATGAAGTAGGATTATGAGCTTATATAGCCTGGATCAATGAAGAATATCTTTATGTCACTTTAACTCCTCCTATTATAAGTTATCTTCATCTTCAGTCCTTGTGCTATAGAAACTTCAATATCAGCTACAACTTTAGCCCCTCAACTTAAGACTCATCTTCATTAGTCACCTGCACACCAAAACTTAAGAGAAAACAAGAATTGCCACTTTACAACATAAGCCCTTAGCTTATATTCTTCCAACATGTAGTTTTACTTAATAATCGCAAGAAGTTTGAGAATGTTTATGAACTTCAATTCGTCCGTACGACCTCTTTCAAAATTTCATCCTTCCATTTTCGAATAATCAAATTGCTGAAATGTATAGCGAGATTGTGATCAGGGAAACAAGATATACATGCAGAGTCATCAAAGCAAATGTTATTGCAAGTTAGTGAGAAACAGTGGTGTCTTTCATTTAGACAATACTTGCTCTTTTATGGACTTGGATGCTAATAAAATAAATTGTTGACATTGAGTTATATCACTGCACCAATCGGCCCTTTTAGGGACGACTTTTTTGTGTCTTCGTCGCCCTTCATGCTTATTATTAAGAATTATATTGGGTTTAGTTTTAAATAAAACAAATATTTTTTGAAAATGGCGGATTAGTTTGGTTCGGATATTTCGTTTTGGTCTTTCAGTAGAAACTGAAACCGCACCGCAAAAGTCGTTTTCTAATATTCTAAAACAAGATCCTCGTTTTTGCAAATAATATGAGGCGTGTGGCGGTGTGCAAGCATATGTATGCTATTGTACCGATTTTTTTTTTTAATTTTTTTATTATTATTATTATTTTTAATTCCTTTGATATGACCTTGGCTTTTATTTGCAGATCTGGTTTTTTTTGTTAGCATGTACATTAGCCCGTATGATTTATGTATGTTCGTATTGGGCTCAAGCCTGGTTCTAGACTATTCTATGTATTGTATATTATGTACCGGTTTGATGATGGAATGTCATACGACTTATTCAACCTACATGTGTTTTTTGCTGTGAAGGAGATTTCTTTGCTTACTAAATATAGCCAGGGAAAGCGAAGCATATTTCAACTTGAACAGGTGACTTTTAAATTATCATCATTCTTTTAGTTATGTGTAGGTTCATATCTTAAATAATGTTTGTATTTGTTTGAGGAAATATTATTAAATCAATTCCATCATGAGAACATATTGTGATACCTTCTGTCTCTTGAAAATACTTCTTTTCAATTGGAGGTTTTCAGCTTATATATTTCTAGCAAGAGTTTTACTCATTATAAAATCTCATATATACTGGAGGGCACTCGCAGCAGCTAGGGATAGGATTCGGATTCGGTCACGGGTAAACCCCCGCGTTCATTTGAGTCAAATATTTACCGTCCCTATTAACCTCAACAGTAAAATCACATCCGTTTACCCTTTTAAATAGTAAGCAACATCGTAATTTATCGTTTGAGGAGATGGTTTAGCGTTATGAGTTGTAAACCTTTGTATAATTCAAATATTTTATGAGAAACGAGTAGGTTGTAAAGAAGTTGTTTAAATAAGTTATACCACCAAATATAACATTAGTAAGGACTCGGTTTGTGCATTATTTATCACCTATTAGGACTTCCTAATTTGCAAATACGTAATCATATATCGTTTATGGCGCTTGGTTAGAAAGAAAATTCTATGAAAATGGCCTTCATGTGTTTTTGCCTATAATAAGGACAACCATGAACCTGCTTTCCAACCCAAGAAATATTAGTTGTCTATAAGCATGACAACTTTAACTAAACGCAAACAGGTTGCATTCAAATCCAGGTTCAATAATTTATTAGCACTTTTCCTACGGTATAGATATTGAGCTTATAGTTGTGCATACATTTCTTTTTTCTAACGATTTTAACTAATTGTTCATTCTTGCTACGCTCATTTAGGTAACGTCAAGTTCATAATTTTGGGACAGACAAATGCGTTATATTTCACTTTTGAACCTTGGTTTTGTACCCACAATACATTAATTAGAAGTGAAAACAATGTACAATATCATAAAGAGAGAAGAGTTGCACCGGAATTGGAGTCCGAGTTGCATACAGGTAACTGGAGTAGAGGTGCCGGAATTGGAATCAAATATGGATTACTTACAGTTGTGAACTTCAGACTTTTATTTCTATAAATTTGTTTTCTAAGTACCTGAATTATATATGCCAACATATGCGGCTCCTAATTTCGTATGTGTAAGGTCTTGAAGTGCTTGTATAAATACTGCAAGTAACAAATATTCATAACACATATAAGCTTTGATTTGAGTAAGGTCTTGGAGTCCGAGTTACGTACAAGGTCTGTTTACATCTTATGGATAAATCTTTGATTTGAGTAAAGTAGAGTATTTGATTTTAGTAGAATAGAGTATCCTATCATTTTCATCATCTTTTATTTTATTTTTATTTAAAAAAAAAAAAAAAAAACAAAAAAAAAAACAAAAAAAAGAAACAAAAAAGTATCTTAGAACTAGCCGCCCATCGAGCGGGCCTTGAGGCTAGTTTTGTATATGTATGTGAATGTGTTGTGATGTATGTTTATGTCTGGATAGAATATGTTTTGATGTTATGTATTACGGAAAGTTAGTGATGGGTTTGATGATGAGAGTGTAAACTAATGTAACGATGATATAACACCGAATTTGATGATGAGTTTAGTGAACCACCTTTACCTTCATGTGGTGTATTATATGTAATATTTTATCATTGTTTAAAGTTACCTTAAACTAAAACTTTTATAACATATAAATTTATAAACAAATTACCTAAATAATCCTTCTACATAATGGTTTTAAGAAACTAAACTTTTTTTTCCTATCTTTTACAGAAATGAACCAAATATGTCACATCACACTTTTCAATAGCCCACCCCTTTACTCGCCCAAAAATAAATCGCACACCCCTTTATTCACCATTATTCGCCTGGATGTCCTTTGATATATTTAAGACATTTGACCTCGAGAGGAGCATCGTAAGCATGTGTGTTATCTTTGGTTTTAGCATTTGAAAAAAGTCTAGTGTTGTTGTAATGAGTTATATATCACGTTAGGTTTCATCTTAGGCTCTTGGGAACGACAAAACAACTAACAATCAAAAGATAAGAAATAAAATACACAAAAGACAAGAGCAAAAAAGGCAATATTAAAACATATCGCCGAGCACTCGCCTAGTCACATTAAAACACTCGCCTAGCACTCGCCTAGAATTAAAACACTTCTCGCCTAGAACTTGCCTCACTCGCCTAGCACTCGCGTGTTAAATGACATCACATAGAACTCGCCTAGCCCTCGCCTATCATTCGCCTAGCATATCGCCTAGTATTCGCGTGTCAAATTTCAATAAATTCACTCGCCTAAAAGTTCGTCTGGAAACACCCAGGGACACGTGTATTGTTAAAAAGTCATCTAGTAATCAATCTAATGGATAATATTTAAAAGTTCAGTTTGGAAAAAAGTATATGCGAGGTATAACTTCGTAAAGTACTAGTAAAACAGGTCATTTAAAAAAAATTCTCTAAATTTATTCTCATGAAACAGGTGACAGGATCGCTAAAATCTTAATTACAACGTGGATAACATGATCCCAACCACAGTATCATAAACTAATTACTACCTCCGTGCTAAAATAAGTGTTAGGTTTGACTTTTTGAAGTTTTTTTGTTCAACTTTGACCGTAAATATTTTTATTTGTGTTATATAATACTTGATACAAAATATATGAATGGATTGAGTTTCAAATGTATTTTAATTGGTATAATTTTTATCAAGTAAAAATATTTAGGGAACTTTAAAAAGTCTGATAGGGAGGGAGTATATTTTAAGGGAAAAAAAGAAAAATAAAAAGAAAAAAAGTAACCGTAAGACAAACTTATTCAATGGATAACATGAACTTATCGATACATACAACCTCAGTCTCACCTTCTCAAGTTGCCCTGTTTTCAAGCATTTCTCTTTTGTAAGTTGTTCTTGTCCTTGATCCTAACTGTTTGATAAAATGACTCAAAGAAATAGTTCTTGTTTGTTCTGTTATTTGTAGTCCTTAGATGTTGAATTTTGATGTTATGACAACATGGGTTAGAATCATATTGGATGTAGTCTAATGGATCAAAATTGCATCATCTCAATTCCGAAAATAAATTGAATTGACCTAGTGGCAAAAGCCTTGTGATGTGATCACTAAAATGTGAGAGTTCTCAAGTTCAATTCCTGCTAGGTGCAAACAACTCTGAGTCATGCTAACCTCTTGAAAAGGGAGGGCTTTGCCCGGTTTGATTTTGTGTGACGATGGGTTCAAACTAGTGATTATTTTGCCAAAAGGTAGGAAACCATGGTTACCCAAAAACAAAAAAGAAAAAACAATGCGAATTTGAATTCAGAACTGATTTGGGTTTTGTTGGATATTTAATATCTCTTAAATGGCTCTACTCTAGTTTGTCAAGTTTAGGGGTAACGCCTTTTTGATGAGCTCATTTGATCACTTGTTTTTATAATGAGTTTGCTTATGAACTAGCCTACTTTCATTGTGATAATACACTTCTTATACAAATTTTGAAGTTAGAACGCTAAATGGTTTAAAGAAAGTTTAGCTCGTTCAACAGGTGAAGTCTGGATGGATGGGATGTTGATTTTAATTTGTTACATGTTAGATCAGACAGAGTTATAATTGCATTTGCTTATTTGTTTTTCTTTGTGATTGCTTCAGATGCAACTATGACGGTCACCAAGATCTATATAATGTAAGTACTTTTTTGTATTCTCATTTGTTGGTTTTGTCAAATATGCTTGCGCACGAAGTGATTATTCACTTTATTTTCATTGTTTACAAACTGTATGTGTTGAACTTGAATTTGATTAATCTTGTTACAGTTATTACTCATTGCATAAACATGTGGAGTATATGGCTAGAGAAATACAACGTGGAGCCAATTCTGTTGAAGGAATTGAAGCAACACTTTGGCAGGTTCTGGTCTCATGTTATCATTTTACAATTTATATGTGAAAACTTGTAAAAGAGGAAAAGGGCGATGATATATATTCTCTTACAAGTGATTCACTTTATAAACAATCGAAGTTGACTTTTTTCTCTGTCCCCGAACTGACTCTAGGCCATGTGAAAATCCCAATAAACACTAGTAATTGAAACAATGAGCGATTTTTGACAGTTGATAAAAATATAGATGACGCTGTTAAAACTCACTCATTCATGGAAAGTATAGTGTTGTTATACGCAATTTTGCAAGAAGGGTCAATTTATTTGAAATAACAAAAGATTGGAATAACTTTTTAATATATTTTATACGAAGGAAATTCCCTTATTTTTAAAGTTTAGAACATAATCTCATTGGGGTTTGATACAAGGATAAAGACAATAAGAAAAGTTAGAAAGATATGAATTATAAATTAATATGCAATGGAAATGAATTAAGATGGGTTGAAAAGCGAGTAATGCATTCTTGATTGTTTTATTAGTATTATAACATGTTCTTGTATGAAATGTTGTCTAGGTACCTGAAACACTGCCTAGCTTGGTACTACAAAAGATGAAGGCTCCTCCTAAAGCAGATGATGTGCCAGTGATCACGCCCGAACAGCTTACAGAAGCTGATGGATTCCTATTTGGTTTTCCTTCTCGTTTTGGTGTGATGGCAGCCCAATGTAAAGCTTTCTTTGATGCAACTGACAAATTGTGGGAAACTCAAGCACTTGCTGGTAAACCAGCTGGGATCTTCTGGAGCACCGGGTTTCATGGTGGCGGCCAGGAACTTACAGCGTAAGATCATATCTATTTTGCGATTTATGATCTGTGAATATTTAATGCTTCATTGGGCGTGTTTGGATCTATGTGTTTTGGAGCTAGTTATTTGAAGTCAATAATCTGTTTTTTGTGTTTGGACAAAGAGATTCTACTTCTCTTTGTCTATTATCTAGATTCAAGAGGACTGAGCCGTTCAAAAAAAAAAAAAAAATGATCTAGAGGACTGAATGTTCAGCATTGGATAGTCAACTTTATACCAGCGGCAAAACTGATTACCTAAGAGTACACTACAATTACATATTTAACCTATTTCAACCTTAAGTTTTTAGACTTCGACTCCCAATGACCGTCTTTCTTGCTTCATAATTATGTCCTTTCTGGTCTTCAACTTCTTTTTCTTAATTTTTTTTTTAATTTCTCAGACATGCTCATCTGATTTGCTTATTAATGCAACTTCAAATAACAGAAGCCCATCTTTAACACAATCTTATACAACCTGCTATATTGATGCTTAATTTCAATGTTCAATATCATATAATCACTGCCCAAATGTATATTCATAGATCTTATTTTTCAAGGGTCTGATTTCATCTATTTGGGTCAAATCAGGGAAGCTATTTGCAGACAAACCATTCTATAACAGTATTTGATTCTGATTATTGAAAATCGTATAATCAGTTCTTAAAACATTTCTCAGACACCCCCATTGTCTGAGTATCCTTCTGTCCCTATTTTCATCAAGTCTTGGAAGTTGTTTGTTGCATACCATATATCATCACTTAGTTTCCTGGACTGATAGTGTTTTACTTTACTTGCAGCTTCACAGCCATAACGCAATTAGCACATCATGGGATGCTATTTGTACCTCTTGGATACACATTTGGGAGTGGAATGTTTGAAATTGATGAAGTCAAGGGTGGATCCGCTTATGGTGCTGGAACATATGCAGGCGATGGAACTCGAAAACCAACTGAACTAGAGCTTCAACAAGCCTTTTATCATGGTAAATATGTTTCCGAAATCACAAAAAAGCTTTCCAGAAAATAGAAGTAACCAAATGTGGATTGTAAAGATTGTATATTCTCAAATAAGAGAAGCTTTTATATTCTGGTGTATAAATGCATGTTACAAGATTTATTTGCAACCCGTGTCTGCTTCTAAATCTGCATTTCGATAAATATGTTGGAATTACAACAAGTCGATGAACACGGTTTGATTGTGGTAGGGCTCCCAATGGGTCATCGGTTCTTGATCCAACTTGGTTAAACTTTGCCATACAAAATGCAACCTGTCCTATTCGTCCATCATACTTTTGCGTATACAGTATACTCGTATAGCATTTGTGTTTATGTTACTCCATATATTTACTTGAATAGTCATCAAGTACATTTTGTTGCTATGAAATACTCGAGGCAACTGATATTGGAAAGACAAAATTTTATTAAAATCATATAAAATGAGCATTTTACAGACTAAGTAGAGAAGTGTGTCAGATGCCCTACTTTATTAAAATGAAAAACACTACCATTTACAATTGCTTACATTGTAACCCATGGAGCAAAGATAACTACATCAAACACCAAAATTGTGATTATAAAGTTGGGCCATCTACCTCATCATGTCAATTCTCTAAGTCACCACTCCACCTACTAGTTACTTTAGATTCCACGTGTTCCTTGATACCTAAGGTTTACGGTTACAAGTAACTATAACCCGGTTCAGATGTTATGGATGACCATCATAGAGTTAAACTTATAAGACGCCTATCAAACAACTGCATTTCCAACCGGCCCCAAATTGTTGATATCTGAATCATCTGACACACCAAGTAACAATGAAACCAAAAAATAATGTACGTCAGCCACAAAACTACTTTGAAAAATGAAGCAGTAAACAATCTCGGGCCCGTTTATAAGAAAAAACTGTGAGGCTCCTTGACTTACCAAAGGGAAGACGCTGCACAAAGAAGCAAGCCCCAATCACAACATAGGCAAGTGTAAGTATTACTCCTTTCAAGTAGTGTGAAGTTCCATCCTGCATATGATCAACCACATTAAGTTAATTTAATTCATCCAAACATCCAAAATCAAGTAACCTTTTTTATGCGTAAAGAAAAGGGGATAAATGTGCAAAACCTGTAAAGTGAATGCCGTAAGGAAAATTGATAAGGCAAGACAGCCAGTTTCAAGAAGTCCAAAATCAAGAGTCATTTGAATGCCCATTGTCCAAGCAACAAGTACACATAGAGGAACCTGATCCAGTTTCATATATAATGTCTTAGAATGAACTCATCAATGATTTGTAACATGTTTGTATCCTTGAACATGCATAAATGAGGTTTACTATTCAACATAATTGAATCACTGGATTTATTTGTCATATTTTCTTACCACAAACATCAAGATTTGAGATGCTGAACCCATAGCGACACCCAATGATATGTCCTGCATGATTGTGACAAAGTTATAGACCCCAAAATTCTACAGTACAATCAGAAAATGTATTTAAAGACAGTTAAGATGCTTATGTAATTTACCAGTTTGTTCTTGAAGGCGAATATAACAGATCCAGCATGTTCTGCTGCGTTGCCGACAATTGGTAACAAAATTATGCTAATAAAGTTGACCGATATTCCCCAAGTTTCTGAAGCATCCTGATTCACAAGGTATCAGTATATGGGTAATATCCTGTTAATACTTCTTGTTTTATAGTTACATGCAAATAGCTAAGATTATGTAAGTGCAAAATACCTCAATCGTGCCAACAACATACTCTGACAAGATGGAGATGATTATTGTCATCCCGCATAACCATATAAAAGCACTCCAACAACCTATTGATGCCGTCTCCTTTTCAAGCTCTTCGTTATCATCTCCTTCATCCTAATTAATACCAAGACATCCATTTTCAGTTATAAAGAGATATTTTGTTTGACTTCAGAAGTCAACAAGAAAGTCAAAGTAATAAACCTCTTGTGGTTCAAAAAGTTGAGTATGGGTTTTCAGCTGAAAGAAGAGATATGCAATGTATGCAATCAACATCACTATGCTGATTGCCCTTGACAACTGAAGAACCGCATTGTCATCCGATTTTGGTGCATCCATGCTGCGGAGATTAAATAGCAATGGCATGATCTGGCAAAGCAGTCCAAGCAACAGTAGCAACGAGTTTGCATCCGCTTGCTTCTGTTGGTTAAAAAACATACAAAAAATATGACTTTTTTAATCGTATTGAAACTTAGGTATTTTAATTTGGGAAGTTAAAGGTGTAGTTACACGGTCAAATTTTTGTTCTTTGTAGAGGTTGGATATGCCACCACAAAAGAGCGACGAGCCAAGAACAAGGAGGACGTTCGAGATGATGGAACCCAAAAGAGAGTATTTCACAACATGTATTTTCCTTTGACGCAGAGCAAACATTGCTATTATCAACTCTGTTGCATTTCCACATGTTGCATTCACTAGCCCTCCCACTACAAAATTAACAGATTTCAAAGTTAAAGCATTGATTTTAATTGAGTTTTGGACCAAAACCTTATATTTCAGACAGTACAGTACATAGTATAATGATAATGACAGTAAAGCAATTCGATACCAGATTATTTATTTATTTATTTATTTTTATTTTTTTTGGGTATAATTTTAATATGATTACTTATTGGTCAACTTCAAGAAGAAATGATAGACTAGTTGTGAAAAATTCAAAAGAGTAAGGACAAAAAATGTAACTTTTTTATTTTTTAGCAACCATTTGCTACAACCATGATAGCCTGATAGGTTTAATGTCTCATGATAAGTGATACCAAATTGACAATAGCAACTATCATATTCCTAATCTCAATGCAACCAAAATCTTACAATGCTTGGTCAGGGGAAAAAAACTAAATCTAGACTGAGATTGTAACATGTTATATTTATAGTGTAACAACCCAAATGGAGAACAAAAAAGTAGTATTATTTTGTTGGAATATATGGCACTATTTGCAATATATAATGAGTAGGTGTCAAAATTATTTGCAAGATTTACATCCAAAATGATTCCAACTTATATAGGGACCACGGGATAATAAAAATCTTTTTGGCCCGTTTCAACCTTACAATTGGATATTTGGATGGATGAAAATTTATGTACTTGATAGATTTTCTTGAGAAAGGATGAAAATTTATGTACTTGATAAATTCAGTAAAAAGAATTTCAGAGAAAAAAAAAAGATGTAGCTCAAAATATATACCCATTCATGCTTGAAATTAGCCATATAAATGTGTAAACATATACATCACATGTGTGCAAAAAATTGTTTTTCTAATGAAAATGATTGATATAACATATAGTATATCTTAGTTCAGAAAAAAATAAAAATAATAATAATATAATAAAAATAATACAGTATAATAAAAATTAAAAATAAAATTTATTTAGGGACGGAGGGAGTATATCAGTACTGCAGATCAATTTATGTGAAGGAAATACACTTGTTGCAAATATGACAAGAAGATATTAATGGGTTATGTTATTAAGTCCCTATGATGTGACAATAGGGGGTTTTAGTCAAAATGTATAAACCCATAACGCATAGAGCCCCAAGAAACCTCCTTATATAGAAAGTCTTATAGGATACTCAGAAAAAGGTTTCTTCTAAATTGTACTACCTTGTACCAAAATAATTAATTTCTAACTTCTTTAACGTTTGTCTCTTCTAATAATAATCTTACGTGATGTTAATATGATAAACTCGATTTAAATTCATTATCTATTTTTGAAAGTGGACATTAATTTAACATAACCCGAAAAGAAAATGTCTACAATAAATATGGAACTGAGTCAGAAACTCTTATGAAAGCAGGATTAATTAAATAATTAATTATATACATTAAGAATTACTCCAACAAAATGAAATCAAAACTAAACAATTCACGTCACATTGTTATAACCCCTTATCAAAACAAAAGTAGATTGGAGTAAATAACTAGAATTTCATAAGTTCACCTGTTGGCCCTGTGAAGAATGCAATTTGTCTTTTGATTTCCAATTCACCAACACATAATTTACAAACAAGAAAAAAGTTAGTGACATTATAAACAAATACATCAACAATCTAGAAATAAAGTATGAATGAGAATGCAAGTATGAAACTTACTCTGTTAGAAAACTTAATCTTTCTGCAAGTGGAGTCAATGCAAGCAAACTCAAAGCAAAAACCCATGGCTACATAAACCAAACACTAATCAAATTCAAGCTTCATAAAAAAAACACAATTACTTACATGCACTTGTCTTAAATCCTGAACCCGCAATATGTTTCATGTTTGCAGGTTCAGGATTGAGACACTTAAACAACAAATTAAAAAAACAATGTACATTAAATAACCAACACTTACATTACCAAAATTATAACAATGAGCTACAAAAGCCATAGGAATCGCAGGAAACAAGACAAAAAGTTTAGTCTCAAACACAACTTTCCTAACATTTTCCAAAAACTCCTTCAAAACCCGAAACCGAACATCATTATTCGACCTCGCATGTAACAAACATTCTTTGCTCTTGGTTACGGGTATTGGTTTCGCAATCTCCAAGTCATAATTCTGATCAGTCGAATCCATGACACTAAAAACACAACAACAATAACAATATGTGACACACACACACTTAGAGGACACAAGTACTTATGTTATAGTACAGAAATGAACATATGAAGAATGAATATAACGTGAATTAAATGAACTGCTTCCGTAAGTGAGTAAATATGGTAAATAGGAAGGTTCGAGGAAGTTTCGTTTTTATATTTGTTTTGTTGGGAAGTGATAGATGAACCACACGTTTTACTGCATGCAAATGCAACCGCTACTGCGTGGCCTTAAATGCAGAAAAGGAAAACAATTGCATCGATCAAGTGTTATGTGACTTTACATAACTAGATTACAAAACTGTTAAATTATGAGTTGTAACTGTTCTATCTTTTTTATTTAGGTAAATTACATTGTTAGTCCCCGTCATTCGGTTTTGCATGTATTTAATTACTCTGTGAAATTATATCATTAGTCTCGTGTATTATTAAAACACTTCGGCGAAGGTCCGGTTTCCATCCCTCGTTTGAAATCTCGTTAAGTGCAAGCAAGGATAGACATAGGATTTTCGAGAAGGTATTGCACAAATTAATTTCTATCATAAGTACAAAAATTCTCACCATATATATATATATATATATATATAGAGATGGGATATTATGAGAAGGGGTCTTAAAATGAGAAGGGTGGGAAGGATTGTGGGAGTGACATGTGTCACTTTGCCACATCATCATTCCGCCAAAATTTTTACTGCATCGTGATGCAGTAAAAAATTTGGCGGGAAAATTTTTTTTTTCCTGCCAAAAAAAAAAATTTTTTTTTGGGCAAAATTTTTTTTTTTCCCGCCAAAATTTTTACTGCATCGTGATGCAGTAACCGTAATGAAGTAAAAAAATATACTGCATCGTGATGCAGTAACCGTAATGCAGTAAAAATTTATACTGCATCGTGATGCAGTAAAAATTTTGGCGGGAAAAAAAAAAATTTTGCCCAAAAAAATTTTTTTTTTTGGGCTGGAAAAAAAAATTTTCCCGCCAAAATTTTTACTGCATCACGATGCAGTAACCGTGATGCGGCATAATGAATGATGTGGCATGGGGATGACACATGTCACTCCCACAATCCTTCCTACCCTTCTCATTTTAAGCCCCTTCTCATTGTATCCCTACCCTATATATATATATATATATATATATATATATATATATATATATATATATATATATATATATATATATATATATATATTTTAGTTAAGCTAAAGTTGCATTACAAAGAAAATAACACAAATATCGGATGTTGCACATAACAAAAAGCGACACTTTATGAAGAAAAAAATTATACTTACATCAGGTGTGGCACGGACACCTATGTAGGTTCGTCCCTAAGTGCAAAGGTACCTTTCTTTTCAGCATTCAATATCCCAACACTCATTTAAGTACTTAATACCAGATCACATTTACATATCCAAACACTCCTCAATCCAACATCTACTACTTTAAAATCCAAACCACCACCCGATCGGTGTTATAGGATGCGTGGACATCAAAGAATAAAGGACTAAAATACCCATTAACTTAATGAAATTTTTAAAAAACTTTAGAAAATTGGACTCCCGCCAAAGAGTTTTCACGATGAAGAGAACTAATGATGCAGTATCAGGGTTAGGGACTAAACCATGCAATACGTTGATACCAGGGACTTAAAGTGTAATTTACCCTTTTTCTTTTTTGTATTCAACAGTTTTGTGAATTGTAAGAGCTCACAGCATTTTCAGCTAGTGTCGTCCCCAAAACGTGACCTCAAAATGTGAGACCCACACCGTGGGTGGCGTTTTCATGCTTGGCGTCGTTCCCACCAGCAGGGCGGTTCGGTATTTTCCCTTTTTTGCTGTATTTGTGTTTTAGTAGGTGATTTATGGGCTAGAGGGGTTCCCATGGCACTAGAAATAGGAGAGAGGGTGTTTTGTGTGGTGTGATAGATTATGGTGTTATTAAAAAAAGTGTTGAGGTAGCAACACTTTTCCCACAATACCACCCCACGAAACGAGAGGGTACCTTGTGCTCTAACAAAATTAGAACGACAATACTAGCGAGATCAAGGACGAAAGTTGGTTTGGTTTTAGTTCAATACTGCTTAGACGTTTAAACTTGACCGTTAGCTAAATATGTCATTCGGTTTTAGATTTAAAAACTAGAAATATACTACACTCACGAGTTTGAGATGACAATATCATAACTAGATTTGATTTGTGAAAAGATGTATCGAATTGGATATGGATTCTTAAAAGGTGTTAGGAATTATGACAATACTTGGAGCATAAGCGTAACCATCATCAAATGGCCCAGTTGTAAGGCACTCTATCTCCTCGCGAAAGGTCTCATGTTCAATCTTCATTAGGTACACATTTAGTGATACTCAAAGAATGGTCAAAAATGGGCACGACATATACCGGTTAAGCTGCGTGTATATGAGTAAAAATCGCGTCCCTTCCCAAATAACCTAGTGAAAACCTCATATATTTCTTGGAGCGTGTACACCCGTATCCCGGATACAAATAGGCCCCACCCTAAATGGAATTGAGTAAGGTTTAACGTGATTGGCTAGTCAACGAATGTAAGTTATAGTCAAACCCGATAGTCAAAGAATGAGTATTATGGCTATAGAAAATATTATGTGACTCAACTAGAAAGGTAATGGACTTCAAGGACCTAAGTGCTAATATGCTAAATGTGTTATAAGTTGATTATGCCCAAAGTAGGAAGAAAAGGACTAGAGGGACCAATTATGACAAAGGGCCAAAGTTGTATAAGATAAATATCTTATCTACCATTATCTAGAGAATTCCATCATTCTCTAGGGTGTGTTTGTTGGTCCGGTTATTAGAGGGAAAAAGGGAGGGAAGGATGAAGCTTTGATGATGAAGAGGAAGATGAGATGTGTTCCTTGCCAAGGGTTAAGCCTACTATGATCCTCTCCACAAGTAAGTAATCTTGTTTAAGTTAGTTAATGATGTGATTGATTATCATATAATCAAGATATGATTATATGATGATTAGAGATGTTTAGGGGTAAGATAATGGTTGTAGGAACCATTGTTAAGGTTATTTGGTCATGGGGTTAAATGATTATGTTATGTGATTATGACCTAGGATGATGATGATGATGATGATGATGATGATAAAGGATGAAGATGATGATGATGATGATGTTATTGTTAGACTTAGCTTGGACTCAAGGTAAGTAAACCGGTATAATGTAAAGTTATAATGATTTCTATGCATTATGTGTTATGTGTCTTAATGTGTTAAGGTTTATGGTTGTTTAGTATAATGATATTTATGTGTAAGAGGATATAAGGTTAGTTAGGGTTAGTCAAGAGTGGAATAAGGAATAAGGAAGGTTAAGGCTTTAAGAGGTCAAGGTATGTGATTATGTTAATGTTGTTTTGGATTAATGGTTGTATAATGTGTAATGCGTTGAATGAAGTATAATGTTAAGTTATACCCGTGTTACTTACTAAGCATTCGTGCTTACGTTTTAAGTGTTTAATGTTTTGTAGGCTCATGTGTGATGCTATGGCTTGGATTAAGGATCAAGGTTTGGATATATGCAATGTTAGAAGGTTTGGGTAAGAAAGTAGAGCTACGTAGAATACCGAGTTCAGGTCGAAGTTGTGCCCCCGAAAGTCTTTTAAATGGTTGGAATGTGAAGTCAAGTGTTAATTTGTATGTTAATGTTGTTATAACGATTTGGTGGTTAAACGGCGTGTCAAAGTGTGTTTAAGGGTTTATGGTCAATGTTTAAGGGGGTGTTTGGTAAAAGTATGAATGTACCCATTTTGGGTTGTAAATGGGTCAAACGATTTTGGAAACGTTTTAACATGTTAATTTAATGATGTTGGCTAAGTTTGGTGTAATATGGAAGAGGTATAAGCGGCATATTGTAAAAATAGGTCAAACGGCATGTTTTTGGGAACTGCAGGTCCCTAGCCGGCGGTTGGGAGGAAGTGTTTGGATCAGAATTCGTTGAGCCGGGGTGGCTGAGAACCCAACCGGGCGGTTGGGAATCTCAACCCGCAGTTGGGAGGCGATTTTCAGATTTTGTCGACTTTTGAAAAATCATATCTTTTAAACCGTAAGTCGTCACGGGTCGTGCCACCCGGCGTTTCGAAGGTAATTGAGTCTAGTTTCATTTAAAAACAGTCTCAAGGTCTGAATGTTTATAGATTTTTGTAAATGGTCAAAAGAGTAACAGAATGTTCGTCAAAGTCAAGCGTTTCTGTGCAAAAAATTTTTATTTTTGGTCAAAGCGGGCACAGGGTGTAACAACTTGGTATCAGAGCTTTGGTTTAAGTGAATTAGGTCTCCAATTTAGGTTGCCTAGTTTTAAACCACTTGTAGAAGCGTTGAATGTAGGTGTAAGGAATGCGGAAAGTAAATGTTAAGCTAGAAAAAGGAATGTGTGATGTGCCATGTGAACTTAAGTTAGTAAGTATGATGAAGGTGTTTTATGTGTTAAAGTGTATGTGATATAAGTCCGTGGAGGACTTGAAGTGTTTAAGTGAATTGTTTACCGTGCACTTTGGTTAGTGCCGGTGATTATATTGTGATTATATGAATGTATGTTAAAGTAACGGTAATGGAATATGAGTAGGAATGATAAGTGGTATTAGAGATGGGCTAGCAAGTGAATTAAGTAATGACGCTTTAAGTGTGGATCGTAATGATATTAAGCGTACTAAGGTATAGCGTAAAAAGACAAGATGAAACTAACGAATTAGTGATTAAGTGTTTAATGACTTGAAGGCTAAAGAATGAGGTTAGGGAATGATGGCATGAAATGTGACCAACATATGGTCTCATTATATTTAGTGACTAAAGACTAATGTTAAAGTGGTATAGAGACGGGGTAATGGTAAGGTAAAGTACTTGAGGTTTAAGTGTGAACGTGAAGTTGTGATAAAGTGTGTTGGTATATAAAGGATGGAAATTAAACGAAAAAGTTTGAATGCTAAAAGTTAAATGCGATAAGTTAAGAATGTAAATGAGAATGAGATGAGTATGTATGAGGATTGAGTATGTACATGAATGTGTAATAATGATAACGATGTTATGGTGTGTGGTAATGAAAGTGAGAATGACTTGACATATTTTTTGCTAAATATCTAATAATATAAAAGTTATAGAATGGGATTAAAGTAAGATGATATGTAAAAGATGAGATAGAACGATGTTGCTTGAGATGCAAAGATAATTAAAGAGATGAGTTAAGGTGTAAGAATGAAAACGTGATGAGTTAAGCGTAATAATGTGTTGTGAAAATTAAACGAGATAAGAATGTGTAAACGACTTAAAATGTGTAAGAAGAATGAATGATGGTAATGAAGGAATGAAATTAACCTATGTAAGGTTTAAATGCGGAGAAAGTCGGATAGGCTAAAGGGTAAAGTAAGGATGTGAAAATGATTAATGCAGATTAAGAATGTAGGATGGTAAACACATAGAAAATGTGTAATTATAATAAGCAGGTTCATATGCTCTATGGCACTTGCTTCACTAAAAATAAATGAATGGGATAATGTGTGCATTACAATGCTATGACTTGGATCCATGATGGAAATGTGAAAGGTTAAAGATGGCATCCTTCGGAATGACTGAGCTAATGATGATGAATGATGGTATCCTTCGGGATGACCGAGCTAATGATGATGAATGATGGTATCCTTCGGGATGATCGAGCTAATGAATGTTAAAGGATCCTTCGGGATATGTTAAAGATCCTTCGGGATAAAACGTATTGCCTTCATCGGCAATGGGGTTGCCTACATCTTTGGCATATAAAAAATGTCCCCAAAACGAATGTGGTAATGGTATGGATCCAAGTCTGAAACGTTAAAATGTAATGTAAAGAATAAAAAGAATGAAAAGATTTAAAAGCTAAACGTGAAATGGATAGGTACGAGTGTTATGTCGGAAGTGTATAACTAGGTTGGTTTATGATTTCCTTATTTAAATGGATTGGGACGCCTTTTCATTTAAATAAAGAAGTCGTAAATCACCGAACCATGAGTTTGTATTTCTTGATTTACATCGTTTGGGACGCCTCTCCATGTAAATGAGGAAGTATGAATGAGTGGGCTTATGTGTTCTCGACATGGCATGAGTAGGGTGAAGGGGTAGAAACGGGAGTCTAGGACTAGCTATGGTTATAAGAACTAAGATAGGTGGATAGAAACTAAGTTGGATATCGACCTTAGGTGGGAGATGTCATGAGAACTTATAACTTAGGAGCCTAAGGGGTAAAATTGAAACGATTAAGGGAATGTAAGCCAATGTTACGAATGTCTTGTGACTTGTTGTTATTTAAGAAAAGACTGTAGTGGTCATAATGCGAATGGAAATTATTGAAAGAAGTAAAGGCAAAC
The DNA here is from genome assembly GCA_021014915.2 of Artemisia tridentata subsp. tridentata. NCBI lineage: Eukaryota > Viridiplantae > Streptophyta > Magnoliopsida > Asterales > Asteraceae > Artemisia > Artemisia tridentata. The sequence continues at coordinate 194,498,044 of CP139507.1, forward strand.
GTAACGTGTAGTAAAATGCTAATGGAATAGTAAAAAGGTTACGGTAAAAGTAGAAAGTTAATAAATAATTGACTTATCAAAGTTAAGATGGTGTGTAATGTTCAAGTGACACATAGTCTTTGACGGAAAAGTTAGAATGGAACGAGTTAGTAGGTTATGTAATAGACGTAGAAATGGTTTAATGGTATACATTAGTGGCAAGGATTATGTCTTGAATGACATAATGATTGACAAGAAATGAAATATTAGAAAAGTTAAGCTAGAAATAGAATGAGTTAAGGGTATGATGTGCGTATAGTGGACCTTGAATTGCAAGATCACTTAGATCGTTGCAACTAAAAGGGATGAAGAAATGAAAGTGCTAAGAACGGGAGTAAGATGGGACTAAGTTTTGGATAGTTTAGACAACAGATTTTGGGGACGAAATCTAAATAAGGGGGGATAGAATTGTAACACCCGTATCCCGGATACAAATAGGCCCTACCCTAAATGGAATTGAGTAAGGTTTAACGTGATTGGCTAGTCAACGAATGTAAGTTATAGTCAAACCCGATAGTCAAAGAATGAGTATTATGGCTATAGAAAATATTATGTGACTCAACTAGAAAGGTAATGGACTTCAAGGACCTAAGTGCTAATATGCTAAATGTGTTATAAGTTGATTATGCCCAAAGTAGGAAGAAAAGGACTAGAGGGACCAATTATGACAAAGGGCCAAAGTTGAATAAGATAAATATCTTATCTACCATTATCTAGAGAATTCCATCATTATCTAGGGTGTGTTTGTTGGTCCGGTTATTAGAGGGAAAAAGGGAGGGAATGATGAAGCTTTGATGATGAAGAGGAAGATGAGATGTGTTCCTTGCCAAGGGTTAAGCCTACTATGATCCTCTCCACAAGTAAGTAATCTTGTTTAAGTTAGTTAATGATGGGATTGATCATCATTTAATCAAGATATGATTATATGATGATTAGAGATATTTAGGGGTAAGATAATGGTTGTAGGAACCATTGTTAAGGTTATTTGGTCATGGGGTTAAATGATTATGTTATGTGATTGTGACCTAGGATGATGATGATGATGGTGATAAATGATGAAGATGATGTAATTGTTAGACTTAGCTTGGACTTAAGGTAAGTAAACCGGTATAATGTAATGTTATAATGATTTCTATGCATTATGTGTTATGTGGCTTAATGTGTTAAGGTTTATGGTTGTTTAGTATAATGGTATTTATGTGTAAGAGGATATAAGGTTAGTTAGGGTTAGTCAAGAGTGGAATAAGGAATAAGGAAGGTTAAGGATTTAAGAGGTCAAGGTATGTGATTATGTTAATGTTGTTTTGGATTAATGGTTGTATAATGTGTAATGCGTTGAATGAAGTATAATGTTAAGTTATACCCGTGTTACTTACTAAGCATTCGTGCTTATGGTTTAAGTGTTTAATGTTTTGTAGGCTCATGTGTGATGCTATGGCTTGGATTAAGGATCAAGGTTTGGATATATGCAATGTTAGAAGGTTTGGGTAAGAAAGTAGAGCGAGGTAGAATACCGAGCTCAGGTCGAAGTTTGTAACACCCCCAAAACGGGTCCAGCGGAAGCATACATGTCGCTGGGGTGCTACTAAATTAGATCACAACACCAAGTAAAGAGAACGGTTTTACCTTATACTTTTAGAAAAATTGGTTACATTATCATAGTATACCAGTTTACAACATCTAATTTTATGCGGAAATAAGACCCATAAAAATAAACAACTGGTCCCAAATATATCAGAGTAGCCTATGATTGTGCCCTTGCCAAGCGCCTCCAATAAAAGATTGTGCTGTAGTGAAGATCTACACCTGAGAATACACGCTAAAAGGGTCAACATAAAGCTGGTGAGTTCATAGGTTTAAGTAAACAAGTTATGCATGGACCACAAGATTTCAAAGACAATATATCAAAACATGTTCATGAAAAAGATTACTGTTGCACTAAGCTCATGACACCGAAGCCTTAACAGTTAGTTCATGTTAACACCCCAAACAGGTGCTTTGGCAAACACCTGTAAAACATCAAATGAAATGCGTCTGTTTGACTAGTTGGAGCGACCAACCCGGACGAGGGAGTTTACCCCCAATAGATCTATTCACAACATTCGCGCTTACAACATAATTAACGGTTCATGATAGTGGGAAATTTATGGCAAACGACAACAACTTAGGCAATCAATAAATGTTTAATACACTTGTGTCCATATATAAAAACAAGCGATGTATTCCCACCCCAAGTATTTCAAATCGAATAGTAAAACAGTAAAAAGTGGGGCTATGAAACTCACCTTAACAAAAGCAAATCCCAATTGGTAAATTGGCAAACAGTAAATTAAGTCTGATAACTCTAATCGCGACCTAAATAATACACATGTCTTAGGTTCGAAAACAAGGTCATGCACGCAAGTTCATACTCTACTTTATCACTTGTACATGATGTTGTAATATTTGTTGTCAAAAGATAGTCACGTCAATTTGATCGTTTATTTAGAAAATTACCACTTTAGAAAACGTAACTTGTAAATCTGGCGACCAAATTTTAGTCGTCATGTTAATGGCTATTTCAAAAATCTCTAACGCGCCTAATAAATATATATAATGTTCTATCATTTTTGTTTACGTCATTTTAGACAAAATGTACTCCAAAAGGTCCAAAATCCAATCCAAATAATCCTAACAGCTTTCTAATAGCAAAAATAGAAGCTGTCAACGTATATGTCGACGTAAATCTTTATTAGGCCATAACTTTCGCGTCGTAGCTCCGTTTCTTAAGTTTTACCTATCCCCGCGAAGGTATTTAGGTATACTATCGGCTTTTTAAGGTATCGACTAGTCTAGATACCGTTTATCATCAGTTTTTACCTCTCCAAATTCCTAACAAATTTGGCAATTTTCTAAAAATGTAGTTTTCGTCGTCTTAATTGAAAATAGCGTATCTTTTTCGTTATAAGCCCGTTTTAACTCATTCAAGCGGCTACGTTTTTTTTATTAATTCTATTTTTTATATTTCTAACCTAAAATTGTTACTAAGTTGCTGAGTTTTCTGTATAAACCAAAATGGGACAGAATCACTTTTAATAATGCCAAACTATTTTTCCAAACTTTCTAGCTATTATATCCTCTTAACAACCACTTCAAATCTAGTTCTAGTTCACCCATCAACTTCTCAACATAACAATAGTGATCTAACTATAATCTTAACAATGTTCAAAGGTCCATGTAAATAATCATCGAGAATGTTTAAATATACAAGTTTACTAACATACATGTATTTATAATGTTTATTATCACTTTTCTTGTGAAGATTTTTATTAACTAGTTTTCTTGAAATCAAACTTGTTCAAAACATAATCTTTTGTTAAAGGGTCATGATGAATGTAAAGCTTTTTCAACATGTACCAAGTGATAACTAAGTATATACTTGACTAGCATTATGTCATAAAGAAAAACATGAAGTTTTTATAGTGTAAGTTTACTTACAAAAGTGATTAGTGAGATATGAGTGCAAGACACTTGATTAACCCCAAGATTAATGTTCCAAACCCTTGTTAGAATACCCTAAGAATGCTTGAACTTAACCACAACAAGAATTTCCTCCTCCTTGCTCCTCTTATGTGTCGACTTTTTATGTCTAGATGGAAGGTGATATATTTTTTTCTCTCTTGAACTAATAGGTGCAAAAATAAAAATGGTTGGATCTATTTATAGTAGAGAAGTTTCAATGGTTCAATAATGAAGTCAAATGTTATAATTTGGATAGGTGAGGGAGGTATGGCCGAGTGGTGGGCGGGGAGACTAAATCACTCAAAATCTTGAACTTGTCATTTCTTTGAAATTTTTGACCTCTTTGATTTAAGGAGGTATGGAAGTTATTAATTGTAATGTACTTTTGTCTAAAGATATTTTCAAATCAAGGGGAGGGGGGGAGGGGGCGGCAAACTAAGAAGAATGGGATTAAATGTGTTGTTTTGATACAAGAGTATATATATTGTATGTATTGGGTGTTAAAAATAGGTATTGGTTGTTGCTTTGGTGATTAACGAAAGTTATACGTAAATAAACGTAGGATATAAAGAAATTATTTTAGGTGTAAGGAAATATTTTTGGAACTTTTGTAATAATTTAGAAAGTATAAAAATACGTTAGAAATAATCGTTGGGGGAATTGGGTATATCGGGTGTTAAATTTTGAACTACGAATTGCGTTTGTTGAATTGACAACCGTAAGTAATTTAAGAAAAGGATATTGTTTTAGAGTTTAAAATTGTGAACTGGAGTAGGAGCAATATACTGGAGCGTTGTGGACTAAATATAACCTAAGTCCTAGTGTACTTGTAATTTATTCTAGGTTTTCACGTCGGTTCAAGTAAAGGATTATATGTAAATTGTTTTCAAATAAATGTCAAGAAAATAAGTTCGAGTTTGGAAATAAATGTTGACAAGGAAAATTACGGGCTGTTATAGTCTGCCACCCTTAAAGGAATCTCGTCTGCGAGATTCAGTTAGTGTTGGTCCTTGGAGTGGTGTGAGTGAAGAGGTACAGATACTTTTGACGGATCTGGTCTTCTCGTTCCCAAGTGAACTCGGGACCTTGTTGAGAATTCCAGCGAATCTTGACGATAGGAATTCGACTTTGTTGGATTGGAACATGGTATGAAATGGGGCTAGCTTTTCAAGACAGGGTTGAGTTAAAAGTTTCCTCGGTTACGGTGCTTTTTGAGGCGAGTGCCAATGAATGGCTTATAAGTTTTGCCCATCAAAAGTTTATTTTTAGGTAAGGTTTAAGGGTGACTATTCCAATCATAACATGATTCTTCCAGAATTAGACATAGGTGGCCAGTCTATGTATAATTGAGGACTAATGATGTAATGCTTGGTTTAGTCAAAACAACATTATGCTTCTTAAGGTTTAATAGTATTAATCGTTTTGTTTATAAAATGACGGTCAAGATAGTTTTCAAAGGAGTAATACTGTTTGTGGGACGATAGCAAAAGTAGTTTACAGGATAGTCGTAAAGTAGATTGTGAAATGGTAACAAAATAGATTTATACGGTAATTAGCAAAACATTTCATAAGGTGGCAAGAGTCTATAGGATAAAATTTAGACATTTTACAGGATATAAATAAATTAGTTTATAGTAGAGTAGTATCGTATTATCGTAAAATAATTGAGAAAAGATAGTGAAATTAAGAGTGTAATGGACGAGAGTTGTCATATCGCGGCGATAATAAAAGGTAGAACATTCATTAGACAGAAATTCGTAATAATACATGAAACTTATACGAAAGTACTTAACGTAAAACGCAAAAGAAATACAACCCTGGAGGGTTTAGACTTTGGTTTTTATTATACAAGCATAAAATTTTCCTTAGGCATCATCTTCGCTCGTAACATCGACAGGATCCTGGCAAGCTTCTCCTCCTATCGCTGTGTATGCTCCCCCACGAGTTCTTCCTCCATTTTGATTCCCCAGCTTTGGGCAATCACTCTTGAGGCGTCCTTTTTCACCACATTCAAAGCAAGTTACCGGGGTAGGGACCTTACAATTTTTAGCTTGATGACCGGCCCTTTTTCAATTCCAACATGTAGCGGGGCAAGGTCTAGTGTGGTGATACTTACATTTGTCGCACTCAGGTAGGGTTCCAGCATACCTTTTCTTATCACCTGGCCCAGTAGCATAGGCTTTCACCACTTCTTGTCTCTTATCTTGTTGCAGAGTATGCTTGTCTCCATGGTCATCATGCCTCTTCCTTTTGTTGCTATTGTTGTCGTTGACATCTCGAGCAGCCCTTGCTCGAACAACTTGATCCATCAGATTGTGAGACATTCGGATTGTCTCATCCAGAGTACTTGGCTTAGAAGATGTGACATTTCCTTGAATATTAGATGGAAGTCCCCAGATGTACCTTTCAATCTTTTTCTGTGTAGTAGAAACCATCTCAGGACAGAGTGTAGCCAATTCATGGTATTGTTTAGTATAAGCTGCAATATCATACCCTTTCACTGTTAAGATCCAAAATTCAACTTCCAACTTTTGAACCTCATTCCTCGGACAATACTCAGCTGTCACCATCTCCTTGAATTCAGCCCATGGTAATTCAAAAGCAACATAGATTCCCACTGATTGGGCATAAGCATTCCACCATGATAAGGCACCATCCAACAAGGTACCTGTAGCATATTTCACCTTACAGTTCTCCGCGCAGTTGCCCATACGGAAAGTCGATTCCAACTTTTCAAACCATCGTACCAAACCGACATCTCCTTCCGCGCCAATGAAAATCTGCGGCTTGTAACCCGAAAATTCCTTATAAGTATATCCACGAGCAGCGGGTTCAACCTTGGTTGTCGTTCCACTAGCTTCTCCGCCGTTACCACTGTTGCGTTGGGTCTCGTATTCAGCCATAGCAGCAGCAACTTGTGCAGTGACTTGTTGAGCGATAAGTCGATCGATAGCAGCTGCACTCATGCTTTGTTTCTTTGGTGGCATTTTTCTTCAAAATAAGAAAAGAAGAGTGAGACGTAATAAAGACGTTTCCAACAAGTAGGTGCTCTAAGATGGTATGCCATAAGATGAAAGCTTAAGGTCGTGTTATGATTAACTGGCGTACTTCTGGGCGGTGGTTTACGAGATGATGTAGATGTTCTAAAGTATGGGACGAGCGTTCAAACTAGTCTTCAGAAACGGTTAATAAGGTGATCAGGGAAATTGGTAGACTAAAACGGAAGATTTAGGGAAATTGGCAGACTATAACGGGTTTTAGTGTTTCGTAAAACGATGTCACATATGATTGTAAAAATTTTTTTAGAGACCATTTGTATTAATTATGATATCTCGGAAGGTTTAGAGGATATTCAAAAAGTACAAGTGTGTATGTTAGTTTAGTTATACCAGTAATACTTCTCTAGCTTTTAAAAGTTGTTTTGAAAGACCTAGATGGGTGGTCCTAACTCGAAGTCAAATCAATATAAGTGATCAAATAGTAACGTATAATGCATAGTTATGACAAGCAAACAGTAGTGAGGCAGAAGGCTTGACAGGCGAGCACGTGACGGTCATAAGGTTTTGTTTTTGTAAAAAGTGGTTATAGTCTAGGTTTTAAAAATATACCCAGTTCTCTATAACCAAGGCTCTGGTACCAATCTGTAACACCCCCAAAATGGGTCCAGCGGAAGCATACATGTCGCTGGGGTTCTACTAAATTGGATTACAACACCAAGTAAAGAGAACGGTTTTACCTTATACATTTAGAAAAATTGGTTACATTATCATAGTATACCAGTTTACAACAATTAATTTGATGCGGAAATAAGGCCCATAAAAATAAACAACTGGTCCCAAATATATCAGAGTAGCCTATGACTGTGCCCTTGCCAAGCGCCTCCAACAATAAATTGTGCTGTAGTGAAGATCTACACCTGAGAATACACGCTAAAAGGGTCAGCATAAAGCTGGTGAGTTCATAGGTTTAAGTAAACAAGTTATGCATGGACCACAAGATTTCAACGATAATAAATCAAAACATGTTCATGAAAAAGATTACTGTTGCACTAAGCTCATGACACCAAAGCCTTAACAGTTAGTTCATGTTAACACCCCAAACAGGTGCTTTGCCAAAACACCTGTACGACATCAAATGAAATGCCCGTTTGACTAGTTGGAGCGACCAACCCAGACGGGGGAGTTTACCCCCAATAGATCTATTCACAACATTCGCGCTTACAACGTAATTAACGGTTCATGATAGTGGGGAATTTATGGCAAACGACAACAACTTAGGCAATCAATAAATGTTTAATACACTTGTGTCCATATATAAAAACAAGCGATGTATTCCCACCCCAAGTATTTCAAATCGAATAGTAAATTGTCAAACGGTAAATTTAGTCCGATAACTCTAATCGCGACCTAAATAATACATATGTCTTAGGTTCGAAAACAAGGTCATGCACGCAAGTTCATACTCTACTTTATCACTTGTACATGTTGTTGTAATATTTGTTGTCAAAAGATAGTCGCGTCAATTTGATCGTTTATTTAGAAAATTACCACTTTAGAAAACGTAACTTGTAAATCTTGCGACCAAATTTTAGTCGTCATGTTAATGGCTATTTCAAAAATCTCTAACGCGCCTAATAAATATATATAATGTTCTATCATTTCTGTTTACGTCATTTTAGCCAAAATGTACTCCAAAAGGTCCAAAATCCAATCCAAATAATCCTAACAGCTTTCTAATAGCAAAAATAGAAGCTGTCAACGTATATGTCGACGTAAATCTTTATTAGGCCATAACTTTCGCGTCGTAGCTCCGTTTCTTAAGTTTTACCTATCCCCGCGAAGGTATTTAGGTATACTATCGGATTTTTAAGGTATCGACTAGTATAGATACCGTTTATCATCAGTTTTTACCTCTCCAAATTCCTAACAAATTTGGCAATTTTCTGAAAATGTAGTTTTCGTCGTCTTAATTGAAAATAGCGTATCTTTTTTGTTATGAGCCCGTTTTAACTCATTCAAGCGGCTACGTTTTCGTTATTAAGTCTATTTTCTATATTTCTAGCCTAAAATTGTTACTAAGTTGCTGAGTTTTCTGTATAAACCAAAATGGGACAGAATCACTTTTAATAATGCCAAACTATTTTTCCAAACTTTCTAGCTATTATATCCTCTTAACAACCACTTCAAATCTAGTCCTAGTTCACCCATCAACTTCTCAACATAACAATAGTGATCTAACTATAATCTTAACAATGTTCAAAGGTCCATGTAAATAATCATCAAGAATGTTTAAATATACAAGTTTACTAACATACATGTATTTATAATGTTTATTATCACTTTTCTTGTGAAGATTTTTATTAACTAGTTTTCTTGAAATCAAACTTGTTCAAAACATAATATTTTGTTAAAGGATCATGGTGAATGTAAAGCTTTTTCAACATGTACCAAGTGATAACTAAGTATATACTTGACTAGCATTATGTCATAAAGAAAAACTTGAAGTTTTTGTGGTGTAAGATTACTTACAAAAGTGATTAGTGAGATATGAGTGCAAGACACTTGATTAACCTCAAGATTAATGTTCCAAGCCCGTGTTAGAATACCCTAAGAATGCTTGAACTTAACCACAACAAGAATTTCCTCCTCCTTGCTCCTCTTATGTGTCGACTTTTTATGTCTAGATGGAAGGTGACATATTTTTTTCTCTTTTGAACTAATAGTTGCAAAAATAAAGATGATTGGATCTATTTATAGTAGAGAAGTTTCAATGGTTCAATAATGAAGTCAAAAGATATAATTTGGATAGGTGAGGGAGGTATGGCCGAGTTGGGGGGGGGGGAGGGGGGAAGACCAAATCACTCAAAATCTTGAACTTGTCATTTCTTTGAAATTTTTGACCTCTTTGATTTAAGGAGGTATGGAAGTTATTAATTGTAATATACTTTTGTCTAAAGATATTTTCAAATCAAGGGGAAGGGGGCGGCAAACTAAGAAGGATGGGATTAAATGTGTTGTTTTGATACAAGAGTATATATATTGTATGTATTTGGTGTTAAAAATAGGTGTTGATTGTTGCTTTGGTGATTAACGAAAGTTATACGTAAATAAACGTAGGATATAAAGAAATTATTTTAGGTGTAAGGAAATATTTTTGAAACTTTTGTAATAATTTAAAAAGTATAAAAATACGTTAGAAATAATCGTTGGGGGAATTGGGTATATCGGGTGTTAAATTTTGAACTACGAATTGCGTTTGTTGAATTGACAACCGTAAGTAATTTAAGAAAAGGATATTGTTTTAGAGTTTAAAATTGTGAACTGGAGTAGGAGCAAGATACTGGAGCGTTGTGGACTAAATATAACCTAAGTCCTAGTGTACTTGGAATTTATTCTAGGTTTTCACGTCAGTTCAAGTAAAGGATTATATGTAAATTGTTTTCAAATAAATGTCAAGAAAATAAGTTCGAGTTTGGAAATAAATGTTGATATGGAAAATTACGGGTTGTTACAAAGTTGTGCCCCCGAAAGTCTTTTAAATGGTTGGAATGTGAAGTTAAGTGTTAATTTGTATGTTTTAACATGTTAAGTTAATGATGTTGGCTAAGTTTGATGTAATATGGAAGTGGTATAAGCGGCATATTGTAAAAATAGGTCAAACGGCATGTTTTTGGGAACTGCAGGTCCCTAGCCGGCGGTTGGATAGTCCAACCGGCGGTTGGGAGGAAATGTTTGGATCTGAAGTTGTTGAGTCGGGGCGGCTGAGAACCTAACCGGCGGTTGGGAATCTCAACCCGCGGTTGGGAGGTGATTTTCAGATTTTGTCGATTTTTGAAAAATCATATCTTTTAAACCGTAAGTCGTCACGGGTCGTGCTACCCGACGTTTCGAAGGTAATTGAGTCTAGTTTCATTTAAAAATAGTCTTAAGGTCTGAATGTTTATAGATTTTTGTAAATGGTCAAAAGAGTAACAGAATGTTCGTCAATGTCAAGCGTTTCTGCGCAAAAAGTTTTTATTTTTGGTCAAAGCGGGCACAGGGTGTGTGATAGCGTGGGCGTGTATATAGCTGTCAGGCATTTGTTATCACTCATGACATCAATCCGCCGTTCATCGTCAAAGTAAATGGTCAAAAGAGTAACAGAATGTTCGTCAAAGTCAAGCGTTTCTGCGCAAAAAGTTTTTATTTTTGGTCAAAGCGGGCACGGGGTGTGATAGCGTGGGCGTGTATATAGCTGTCAGGCATTTGCTATCACTCATGACATTAATCCGCCGTTCATCGTCAATGGCCAACCAGTTCCTACGTTCACATACAATTTTTCTGCTTTTTTTTGCCTTCAAAATGTACGTGCATGAATGATAGTATATGTTTTACTAAAAAATTTTTGATAGTCACGATGAACCATAAATGAAGAAAGGTAGCGGGCCAATTTTGAAAAAAATAAAAGTGATAGTAACACTATTGTAACGTTATTAATTGCACAAAATGCATACGCTCTTTAAAAAATAAAAGGCTAATGATTTGGAAATGCATCTAATTTGTTAATTTTTTTTCTTTTTTTGTTCCGTATAGTTATATTTTTTTATTTATTAAAACACAAAGATTTAAAATTTTGACCTTTGTCTGTATTTTGTGACTATTTTACCCTTACTTTTTTCAAATTTCTACGGGTAAATGGTCATTTTACATGCACAAAATACATACAAAGATCAAAATTTGAGAGCTTTGTGTTTTAATATAAAAAAAAAAGAAGAAAAAGGATGGCTATACGAGAGAACAAAAATTGACAAGTTAGATGCATTTTCAAGTCATTAGCCCTAAATTAAAAGACTTAGAGTTGCACAATGCACCATTTCGTAGGCGTGCCATTGGCATATTTATGACCCATGGCTAGCCAAACTACACCACCATCTCGTGCCATTCATCACTTAACCAACCCATTGGATGATGCCTTTTTATTATTTTTTTTTTGAGTGAGTGGGTATTTTTTATGGGGTATTTTGTGAGACCTACATTCACCAATAACATATTATTGGTTTTTTGTTGAGGAGAGTATTTTGGTTATTTGTGTGTTATTGGGAGGGTGATGAGGTAACGCTAAAATGACAGGCGAATTATTTGTTACCACTGCACCTAGCTCGATCTCTTAACCAAAAGCTAGTCAAATAACTTGTAGCGTGTCGTTATTCATGTGGTGTGAAATCCTTCACAAAATTCTCTATATATAATGGTAGTTAGTAAGTTATTGTAACCCGACATTGTCAATCAAGATCTTATTCTTCGGTTGTTTAATTTGTCTAATCAAGTTTTGCTTACTCCTGATTTTATCATTTGTAAAACTACAGAAAACTTTGATAATATTTATCACATACTCGTTATATACATAGCTTTCGTATCATGTTATGGGTAGAGGTGGCCAAAACCCGGTTCGGCGAAAATCCGGTTCCGGTTCGGTTCCAACACCGGTTCCAAAACAGAATCCGGTCGAACTGGTTCCTAAGAACCGGTCGACAATTCCTTAACAGTGGGCATGCTAAATTTTGTGTTTCCGGGGTTTTTTTTTTTCGTTCGCGTTTTCTACACAATAAACTTAATAAACTTTGACTTTTATTAAATAAACTCATAAACGTCACACATAAAGTACTTGAATCACAAATTTAATACATTTTGACTACTTATTCTTAATCGGTTTCATCTTCATCTTTAACTTCAACGGCGGACCTTGCGGCGCTTGTAGCTTCATCGTAAGCGACTTCTTCTTCGGAAAGATTGATTACATAACCCTCTTCCACCTCGACCTCTTGTAATTGTTTTTCGTATTCCATCGGTTCTTCAAGTATTGAAACGTGTTGTATACGTTTATTCTCATCTAAATAATCCTTCAAGCAAATACACATCTCCAAAGATAAAGGTGCGAGTCTTATTCTTCTTACCGACAATACCCTTCCACTAGTATAAAAAGCGGATTCTGATGCAACGGTAGAAGCTTGTACGCTTATTAAATCCCGGGCCATTGCGGCTAGAACGGGAAATTGAGGTTCCCTTTGTTTCCACCAATTCAAAACATCAAAATCCTTGAACTCTTCGGGTGTGATAGTGCTTAACCAATCGGTTCCCGTATATCTCCCATATTCGTTGCTCGATAAATTCTCACTTCTAGCCCGTCTACAGTTTTCTTGTCTTAAATTTGAAAATAAGTCCAAATACGAATCCACGGTAGAAGCCGAAGCCCACATGTTTGCAACCGAACTCGTTCCCACATTTGTTGCATCATATTTCTCAAAATAAACATCAAATAAACGTTTGAAATTATATTTAAACGTGTCTTGTGCTTTTGTTACATAGAAAGGGTCTATTTGGTTCAAATCCAAGTCGTTAGCAATTTTATTGATAAGATATTCCACCCCGCTAATGTTCAAACATGGGTTAATTGCGGCGGCACAACTAATTACCGGTGGAATTTCTTCAAAATATTTTCTGAGTTTTTCTTTCATCGGTAAAACCATATTTGCAAAAAGTAGACCATCATATTCGTATGCTCCTAAATTTCTACACATCATAAAAAGTTGGTTGAGGACCCGATGACTCGTGGGGTAATAAACACCCGATAACAAAGTGATTGCAGTTTTAAAAACTTTGAGTAAATCGGTTATTTTTTAAATAAGACCCCAATTTTCAACCGAAAATGGTACCATATCCCCATGCCTAGATCTAGAGCAAAGATTATCATGAAAATGTTGTAAAGTTAATTTTTGGCGTAAACCACTAACAAACATGTTATAAGTCGAATTCCATCTTGTAGGGACGTCCCAATTTGGAGATAAAAAAATAGAATTTGATTCATGACACAATTTTTTATAATCCACATATCTTGTGCTTCCACATTGAAAAATATCTTGTAACATTTTTCTAAAAGCTTCTCTTAAATTATACATTTGCTCGGTCGCTAGTCCGCTTTGCACAACCAAGTTAATGATGTGTGCAACACATCGACTTTGATAAAAAAAAATGCCATCAAGAGGTGGTCGGTATTTTAGTATTAGTCTTCCCGCCGCATTTGTATTATTAGAAGCGTTATCAAATGATATTGAAAAAACTTTTTTTTTTCTATTTTAAACGTTTTTATAACATATCTCAACATCATACTTAAATTTTCACCCGTGTGCAGATATTCAAAGTTTTCAAAAGCAATAGTATGTTTCATCATTTGCCAAGTAAGGGGATCAATCCAATGTGCGGTAACACAAATGTACGAACCGGGCAAACCATGACCCGCCGACCAAACATCGGTTGTTAAGTTTACACTAGCTTTTAAAGCATCAAAACCAAGTATTAATTCCTCTTTAACCTTTACCCAAGATATAATACAATCACGTTTAAGAGTTTGACGACTTACATGAGTGTATCGGGGTTGAAGCCTTTGTTGAATCAACCTCGTTAACCGAGAGTTGTCAAAGTGGTTGAACGACAAACCCTCTTGAATCACAATGTAGTAACTTGTAGAATTCCCTAGTCACTAGTGAACGTTAGTATAGTATTAACCCATTGTTACTGTTCACTTAACCATTTTTATGAGCAAAATTTAAAGCTTTTGTTTATTACAATTCTATTCAAACACGTTGTTACGTGATTCATGATACTTTGGAACGAGCTCACACACGCACCACGACTATCCAAATCACAATTAAAACACCAAACGGATCCTTAATCTTATTTCCAAACCCAACACTATTCAAGCCCAACACAAATCAAGCCCAACTTTTATTTTCTTTTATTCCTAACTCGACCCAACTCACATTTACTTGGCATCTTCTATTCTATAATTCGACACACAACCCATATCAAATTTTACATGGATCGAATCTCTACATTCTCAAGATTCAGGAATGACAAACCTTTACACTTAGTTCGAACGTTTGAATCATAAACAAGGCCTAAAGCTATCTCAACTCGACTCAAGTACAAACTCATTCATGTTCATCCAAATATATACCAACTCGACCAAAACCTATTTTTACCTATGTAATTTATATTTTTAATTGGCCTAATAACTTCCATAAATGTTTTTCACGCCTTTCTAATTCTTTGGTCACGTTAAAATGTTACATGGACCCAATACATGTCGAGTAGAACACAAACCATGCAACTTGATTCATAACCGAAACATACACATACCACTTGACAAGTTCAATCATTTTCCTAGCTAAATTATTCCTTGTGTCTCCTCATCTAATCCATTCGATATCTAAACTTGTGATATAATACATTAAACTCTTACACATAAGCATACATACTCGTATACTAGTTCACACACACTCATTCCATTCTCAATCACATTCCACACACGTATTCCTCCTAAGTTTCTACTGCCAAGTTCAACCAAGGAACAAGAGCCATTCTAGTCATTTGTACCACATTCCAAGTCGAAAAACATTGATCACGATCCTTTTGTGATAGTTCAAACAGGTTATGTACATGACCTTCAAATTCTAGTTCGTTTAAACGTAGTTCTCACATCCTTTTGGAGTGGTAAGACTCTCGAAACCCTTTCTAATGCATACTTATATTTTTTCTACATATTCATACATGTTACATTTCGTTCGGTTCCATTCCAAGCTTTCCCTTATGTTTTTCGATTTCTAGTTATTAATTTTAATTCATATTTCGACCTCCTATATTATGGATGGCTAGGAAATTAAATTCTACAATCAGTCATGTCTCATTTCATCGTTTTAATGCTTAACGAGATCTAAATTGAACATGTATTACATATCGAATATATATATATATAAGTTATTAATTCATAATTGGACCTTGTGTTAATCTACTAGAACAAGCTTTATTAATGAATTTTATACATGTAACATGTCGAGGAAAATACATCACTCGATTGTCTATAAACCCAACAAATAAGCTGTAACAAAAAGCTCCCCTAATAAGCTCATAAAACGCCTTTTTAATCAACCAAGTAAATGACTGTCGAAACAGTCTTAAAGTCTATACGTGTGTCGAGTGGGCTTTTTAGCCCATTAAGCACATACGAATAAGCAGTCTAATAAGCAGTTGGACTACGTTTTCAGGACCCTAAAATAAGCCCAAAGTCAGGCCCAAACTCTCTTGAAACCCCTCAGATCAAAATCTCTTATTGGGCCTTGTATAACACTCGTTAAAGCCCAATAAGCCAAAAATAAGCACTTTCGAGTAATAAGTAGTTTTTATAAACTTGAATAAGCTGTATGAAGCTTATAAAACTCTCGGAAATTTATTTATATAAGTTTTGTAAATTTTGGACTTGAAATGCAAAATATTTTACTATTCGGGTTAAAAGTGTAACTTTCGTATAATTATGTACTAAACTGCCATTTTATTAACTTATGGGTAGGAAATTATTTTCTAACGAAGGACTAACGGTGCAAATGTTTCATCGTTAGGGTTAAAAGTGTAAATTTTGTATAATTTCAAGGATCAACCAGTAAACTAATTCTATATACATTTACATGAATTTTTTTATGCATATTCATTCGTAAACGGTTCTTTTTTTATAATTCGTACGATTTATATAACAAACGTTACGTTTATATTTACGTAACGTGATTTTAACGAATGAACATAACTTATCACCCACCAACTTTTGAAAAGACGATAATTACTGATTCAAATAAACATAAAAACATGATAATATTATATATAATATTATTTTTGAACTTTAAGCATTTTAAGCATACCATTCATTCACATCACAATCCAATTCGTTATCCGACACTTTTCCACAATCATTATTCACATCCTGTCAATCTTAAACCATCGAAATCTCAGACTTCCCTATTATTCAGTCGTGTGTTGGAGCCGTTCCCGTGTTACATTTGACATAACTATACCTTGACTTTTACAGCTAAGGTGAGATTTCATAGCCCCTACTTTTGTACGCTTTGAATTATTCTTTTGGGGGAGATACATGCTTAACTATTTTTCATTTACTTTCGCAAGAATTCTAATACATTTCATATTGGTATGCAAGATACATTTTGCATTGGTATGCAAGATACATTTTGCATTGGTATACAAGTACTCTAATACATTTCGCATTGGTATGCAAGATACATTTTGAATTGGTATGCAAGATACATTTTGTATTGGAATGCAAGTACTCAAAACATTTATGATACGATACGCATTTATACACATGCCCTACTCATACTGTACCAGTGGGTTGTTAACACACAGGTTGCAAGTCTTGTATGGGCGGGGCTTGGGACTGAGTGAATTTACAAGGCCTTTGCTGTGAAATCTTTATTCAATGCTTTACAACTAAATTAAACTCTATGAACTCACCAACCGTTGGTTGACACTTTTTAGCATGTTTATCTCAGGTTATTAAGGCGATAGTGGATGCATGGATCTTAGAGTCATTTTCATACTTGGGGACTTATATCTTTATCTTTACCATTCGATACATCTTGAAAACATCTATGTAACCTTATACTTTGGATCTCTTGTTTTAACTCTGATTTAAATAATTCGAATGGTAACATTTCAAAACGTCTCATTTAGAGGTCATTTTCTATACCTTGATCTATGTTATGAAGTAATACCCCCTTGACAGTATCGTTCCGTTGCGGTAATTTGGGGGTGTTACAGATTGGTATCAGAGACTTGGTTATAGAGAACTAGGTTACATTTAGGTGCCTAGACTATTAATGCGATATACATTGAAACTCTCATCCCTAACGCCTTGCATACGTAGAACTTTTCCCATTTATATCCACGCTGTTGGATGTTATAGTATTTGTACTGATAGGGGAATCTCAGAATTTAGTTGAGTCATCAAAAGTGTGGAGCTCAGTGATAACTGGCTATTTAACTTGATCTTGTGACAGTTCTTGTTTGATGGGACATGGGATTAAGTTAAATAAAGGTTATCACTTAGCCGCAAAAATCTGATGATTTTGCTCGAGGATGGGATCTCTCTTGAGGATACTTTTGAGGGATAATCACCCTACTCTTTCACCATTTAAGTAACGTCGATCGCCGAGATATGTGTGTTTGGTGATATGTACACGTGCGAAGGGAGGAAATTATAATTATGGTGGCCAACATAATTATAAATGCATCACGACTCATGTGGACATGTATAACCATGCTTACGTTAATCAGCATTGGTACCCCTTAGGAAAACAGCTAGTGACACAATTTTGTGAGAACGTTAAGTATTGATTGGATAGTCAACAGTTTTCCCTCATCTTTGACATTCGCAAAATGTCCTTCCATGTAGAGACAATGGCATTAAGGAGATCAGCCCGCAACACTAACCGAGGAAGTACAACACTAAGAGGTGGAAGGACTAGTGAACGTGGAGGTAGAGGAAGTGGTCGAGGAATTAGTAACAACGATAACAATGACGGTGGAAATCCTGATTTTGCCGCCATCATCGCCCAATAGCTTCAAAACTTGCTTCCTACTATTATCACCCAGGTTGGCAATCATATCAACAACTCGGGAAACCACGGGAGCAGAAATAACGACACCAATGGTATAGGTGGGAATGATACTAACAACCACACAACTGGATGCACGTATAAGGAATTTACGGCATGCAAGCCAATGGAGTTTGACGGCAAAGGAGGTGCGTTGGAGTATACCCGATGGATTGAAAAGATGGAGTCAGTAATCGACATTAGTAGCTGTGGAACACATCAGAAGGTGAAGTATTCTGCATGCTCGCTATCAGGAAAAGAATTAACATGGTGGAACACATAGATTCAAGCTAGAGGAAGAGAAGCAGCTGTAGGTATGAGATGGGACGACTTCAAGGCACTACTAAATGAGGAATACTGTCCGGACAATGAAATGCAGAAGCTGGAAGGTGAACTCTGGCATCACACTATGATAGGGGCTGGTCATGCAGCCTACACAGGTTGATTTCATGAGTTAGCAAAACTAGTTCCTCATCTGGTTACCCTTGAATCTAAGAGGATCGAGAGATACATCTTTGGTCTTGTCCCCGAAATTCGTGGAACTGTGAAAGCAACTGAGCCAGCTACAATTCAGAGTGCAATATTGAGAGCAGGGACTCTAACAGATGAGATGATTAGGACTGGATTGTTGAGGAACTGTGATAAATGAAATGGGGCAAATGAGTCAGACAAGTAGATGCTCCCCAAGATTGACAACAAGAAGACAAGAACCTTTATGGCCACTGGTACTAGTCAGAGAGGATATACAGGTCCACATCCTAAGTGTGCTAAATGTGCTTATCATCACCCGGGGTCTGTGCCCTGCCGTAAGTGTACAAATTGTAATGAGTCGAGTCATTTTACGAATTAGTGTAAAGTACCAGGGAATGCAGGCAACATAAGAAATAATCAAAGGACATGCTATGAATGTAACAGACCAGATCACCTCAAGAATGCGTGTCCTAGGTTGAATAAAGCACCTGGACAAAGACAAGGAAATCTAGCTTTAGCAATTGAAGGAAATAACCCAAACCCTGGAGTCCATCTCAGTCCACCTCGTGATAGAGCATTCTATTTGGGTCATTTGGATGCAGCTAACAAATAATGGGTACGTTTTCCCTAGACAAGTAATATTCTACCCTAAATACGTTAACTTTACACATCGACTATTCGTTAGCATCATTTCAACAGCTAACACAGACTGAATCTCGGGACGAGATTCAAAATAAGGGGTAGGTACTGTAGCAACCTGTAGAATTCCCTAGTCACTAGTGAACGTTAATCTAGTATTAACCTATTGTTACTGTTCACTTAACCATTTTTACGAGCAAAATTTAAAGCTTTTGTTTATTACAATTCTATTCAAACACGTTGTTACGTGATTCATGATACTTTGGAACGAGCTCACACACGCACCACGACTATCCAAATCACAATTAAAACACCAAACGGATCCTTAATCTTATTTCCAAACCCAACACTATTCAAGCCCAACACAAATCAAGCCCAACTTTTATTTTCTTTTATTCCTAACTCGACCCAACTCACATTGATGAGGCGAAAAGTGTACCGCTTTTAAGGGGTCATTTAAGCCCGAAATCGTATTTATTTGATCAAATATTGCCCTAAATCGTTCCTTTTGTCATTTTAGGTACTTTTGAGGAGAAATCTGGAAAAGGAGGCATTTTGGACGTTTTTGGAGCATTAAAGTGAAGAAAACGGCAAAGTCTCAAGAATCGGCTAAAAATTACTCTTGACGGCGTCACAATTAACATGGGACGGCGTCATGCCTTGGCAAAGAAAAGTTGGATGTGAAATTTACTCATGACGGGCCAGTGAGTTTGCATGAGAATTCTGACGGCGTCACGCTTTAACTAAATCAAGGGCGTCACGGCTTAAATCATAAGGGGACGGCGTCACGTTCAGGATCCGACGGCGTCAAGCCTTGATAAGCCAGAATGGATTTTTGAAGAGCTAAAGAGGGACGGCGTCAAGATGGTCATCCGGGAACCCTAAAAGCGGCGAGGTGACGGCGTCACAATGCATAAGGTGACGCCGTCAGATGTCAAAGTCTATATATAGTTTTCTAATTTTTTGTCATTAGGGGAGAGCTTAGTGTGTGGAATTTTGGGATAAAACCCTAAGACGATTTTAGCTACTTTTTCAGGGCTTTTTGCCTTGAGATCTTCCATGTTTCATTGAAAGATAAGTTATCAATTAATCATTCAATATGTCTATGTGTTGTTTGATTCTATCTTATGCTTGTCTTTTGTTTAACATGTTAGGCTAATTTTATCTTGTGTTTGCTTAGATCTAATGAAACCTAGCTATTGATTATTGGTTATTAGTGTGTTATTAGTTGTATTGGATGATTGTTTATCTATGTTAGGCTTAAGAAAACTGGCTAACTTCCTATTCGGTAACTTGCTTGAACGTCTTAAGAAACATGAACCAAACGCGTACTAAAGGTTTTTATGGTTGTATTTAATGCACAAGCGAATTCTAGTGATCCCATGTTAGGAGCTTCCTAGCCGGCTCGACATAGGAGTGAAGTAGGAGCTTGTAGAGTTTGGGGAAGTAAGTACGCCACCCCACGAATGGTATTAAGGAATACACCCGTCATCCACGCGACTAATACACACTAATTAACCGGTAAAAGATAGTTAGGGAGTAAGGAAATCTAAGTAAACACATTTCTCTACACATAAGTTTCTCACCACTTTTCATTTTTGTTATTTTATTTTATTTGCATTTGTAGTAATTTGGGTTAGTTGACTAGCAACTAATTCCGCCCACTCCTTCAAAACCCGAGATTTTACTTGCTTTCATAAAATTATAAAAACATAAAAAGAATCTTCCTCAACCCTTAGACCTAATTAGAGTAGCCTTTCACACCTAACGAACACTATTCCCTGTGGAGAACGATCAATCCCCCGTACTTACCACTACACTATACTACATCGGTCAGGTACACTGCCTGGTGGGGTTGTAAGCCTCTTGAGATCCCTCGAGAGGTAAAACCTGTTGTAAGGTTGCAAAACCCACGCATCAAGTTTTTGGCGCCGTTGCCGGGGAATAGTTATTGTTTAGGTTGAATTTTTATTTTATTAGGTCTACTCACTAGATTCCTTTCTAGTGAGATTTTTATTTTATTTTTATAGGTCTTCTTTAGTCTATCTTATTTCTTTGTTTGTTTGTTCGTAATTTCCATTGACTCTTCCGTTCACCATTATGGAGAACGCGAATCCACCATACTACCAACCACGTAATTCACTCACTCCATATGACATCTTGATGTTTAAACAACATAAAGATGAACCTCTCTATGATGCATGGACTCGTTTTAAATATTTACTCCAAAAAGTCCCTCATCATAACTTCGATTTTTGGTCCCTAACTCAATTCTTTTACAATCATGTCGACCGACAAGCCCAAAGGTACATTTACCATATTGCCGGCAGGGATATTAGGGAATTAAGTGCTGAGAAAGCATGGGAAGCTATTGAAGAGTGTGCCCAATATTATTATATAGTAGACAACCCAACAAACGTTAGTACAAGTCAATTGACCACAAAATTCGAGGATCATGAAACAAGTTTGTTTGGGGATGAATATGTTAGTGTTGAGATACCTAAGTGGTTGTCATGTAATGCCATAGTACAAAACAAACACATAGGTGACCTTGATGTGATGGAGGATTTAGCCAAACATGATCACATTGATCAAAAAGACCTAGGTTTTATGATCGATGATGATGAATCTCAAGAAACACATGATGAATCTTTTGGGCAATTTGAATATAGCAGTCATAATATTGAGGATGATCCTTATGATTCGGATATAGAAGTTAAGATGCCTAGAGAAGCACTTGAGATACTTGGGAAAATGTTAGGGTTGGATTATAATGAAACACATGTTGAGGATATAGGTGATCTTGATAAGATGGATGATAAAGTAGAAAATCCAAGCCCGCCAAATACCCCACAAGTCCTACCATCATTTGAGGCATACACACCGCCCGTGACTTATTCTGAAGAAGTAGAAGAGACTTTAGGAACCCCAATTGAGGTAGAACCCTTGGACCAAGCACCACTAGAGCATATAGGTTTGAATACTCATAATGATAACCTTACTCTTAGTTCTAGGGAAGTTCCTAGTTTTGATGAACCGGAGCCTAAACCAAAACCGTTACCTAATCTTCCATCCTTAGATGTGAATTTAGGAATTGAAAAAGGTCCCGATCCACCCATCAAACCATGTAGTCTGGGTAATGTTAAGATTAAGGTAGTAGACTCTAAGCCTTGTAGAGAGAAAGCTGACATAGGAGTGAACCATAACCTTTCATACTTACATCACCCATTCATGATTAATCACAAGAAACACTATGGGTTTAAACCGGGTTTATTAGGTCAAGATGGATTCCCAACTAGGAATCTCTCGAAGTTGTTAGAAGATGGTCCCTTTTTAGGAGGAAACTCAAAATCACCCATTGACCAAAGTGAACTAGGCAAGGTTATGATGAAAGGAGCACACCCCTTTGAGTATATAATTCATCCACCACTCTTTCCTCACGTGGCATACTCCTACCGAGCTGGTGTGTATCGCTACTATCACCCGCACTTAATCCTAAGTGTAGAAAAAACCTCTCCTTTATCCGTTAAATAAGGGTAGAGTCAGGCTCGTGACTCGAACAAAAACAAGCGCTCTTGGGAGGCAGCCCATGCTTTATTTGCTTTGTGTGTTTATTTATTTGTTTGTTTGATTTTATTTGCTTCGGTATGTATGTTTAATTTTTATTATTATTGATTCATGTTCAAAAGTAATTTGTGAAAATGCTTTATTTTGTTTTTAACTTCGTCTTAACTACATATAAAGGTATTTTGCAAAAGATAAGTGTAAGGGAAATCTAAATCGGTTTATTAGAACACAAATTAACATGAATCGTAATAATAATAAATTAACATACATATTAGTATTTGTTTGAGTCAAATGCTTGTATCGAGTCATAATGATGTTTTGCAGGATTTCCAGGAAGTAAGGTAAAGGTTTTTCCAGAAATTTTCCGGAAACTTAAAATGAAAATTTTTGTCAGGTCATTTCTGACGGCGTCAGGGTTTATAACCTGACGGCGTCAGATTTAATTTCCAGAAATTTTTGAAAGTTTTGTTTTTATAAAAAGTCTTTATTAAAATCTCCAACTTATAATCTCCAGGAATCTGCAAAATTATCATTCCACAAGCATTATATCCTTATATATAGATTTATCCCGCCGATGTTATGCAGGTTTTCGTGTTTGTTTTCTCAGGTTTAACAGGTTATTTTGGACAAAGAGATGTTTATGGAATCAAGCTTATGGCGATGCATTAGTCATGGAGCTTCAACATTCTCTTTGGAGGAAGATTTAACCGTGTAATTTCATTATCCACCGAGCGAATCAGGGGAGTATTTGATTTCATTCTTTTACCTTTTTACTTTTACATCTTGTTATTTGAACATTGGGGACAATGTTCATCTTAAGTGTAAGGGAGGGTAAAAGTACGATTTTAGAGAATACAATTGCGCTTGATTTTTGTTTGTTTAATAGTAGATGTGTAATAAAACTGAGAGAAATACTTGTTAAGGTAATTTTAGTGCCAAATTTAAAATTTTTTACAACATATAGGAGTGAAACTTTGATCCTAATAAGCGTCTCATGGATAGGAGTTATATGACTAGCACAAAAACCGTACCACTAAAAAATTTTTCCACCCCCAAATATGTGAGGTTCACCCCTAGAATTGGTAGGAAAAGCATTTATGCTATGATGTGTGTACCGGTAGCACTTAGATTCTAGAACTTGCGTTAGGACCATTCCAAGGCCACAAGTGAGACTACATTCGTGTAGTTAGATTTACTACATGATAAGAGGCATTAGGATTAACCCATTGTTTTACACCTGTGTTTTTGTTATAATTACATTGGCTACATTGGTCAAGTAATTCTCCCACACCCTTTGCGTTGTACTCATTTTTAGTACACGATACCCCTAGTACACCCCTCAGAGCCTATCTTTTCGTTTCGACCTTTAAGCATTTTACTTAAAGGAAGAATTTGTTACACCCCACTAAAATGTACACCCAAATCGCCTTAGCCTACCTTGTATGCACTCATTTTTAGTGCATTATTGTTACAACATTTGTTTAAACCCAAGTTAATTATCTAGTTGATTACATGGTTGCTAAGTCGAGTCATATCCTTGTACATATTGTTTTGGGATGATTGGGACTCGTGGGTAAAGTACTAGTGTAATGGAGTAATGGGGAAGAACATCATTTATTACCCCCATATGTGCTAAATGTTTTAAAAGTACTCCAAGTTTTTCAATTATCTTAATTCGAGTCATTAGAATAGTTATTTGTAAAGTTATGTAAAAGTTCAAGTGTAAGGGGATGCAACGCCCCTATGATGTATTATTTTGGATGGTAGGGTAAAAGTGTATGCAAAAAAAAAAAAAAAAAAAGAAAAAAAAAAAAAATCGAAAAAATCAAGAAAAATACAAAAAAAATGAGAAAAAGAAAAATAGAAAAAACATACGGACTACCATCCCGTTTTATTTTATGTTTAT
The DNA here is from genome assembly GCA_021014915.2 of Artemisia tridentata subsp. tridentata. Lineage (NCBI taxonomy): Eukaryota > Viridiplantae > Streptophyta > Magnoliopsida > Asterales > Asteraceae > Artemisia > Artemisia tridentata. The sequence goes on from CP139507.1 coordinate 194,522,640, forward strand.
TTTATGTTTATGTTATTTTGTTTCTAGCTTAAGATCGAGTCTAGTCTTGGCTTAGCAACATTGTATAGTACATGTAATTGATCAAGATCTTTAACTCGCCACCAGTAAAATATCCCGTATCCAAAAAAACCGTGTTTTCCTTTTCCCTACACCTAACGTTATAACCCATTTAAAAGCCCTCTTTGATAGTTTATCTTAGGTGCTTACGCCTAGTGGAGGAGGTTTTCGATCCTTTCCCAAGCCTATGGTAATCTATTTGCTATGACAGGTAGTGAGAGATATTTTCCGTTTTCATTTATGAGATTTATTTTGATGACACTTGAGAGATGTGAGTATCTAAACACTACTTGTGAGGTGCTAGTATGTAATCTCCGTGCTTATTATGATTGAAGTGGAACGATTATTTGTTGTAATTACTTTTATGTTTGCATTAAATGACCCCTAACTTGTATTTTGATTAGAATAAAAGCGCATTTGCTTGAGGACAAGCAAATCTCAAGTGTAAGGGTATTTGATGAGGCGAAAAGTGTACCGCTTTTAAGGGGTCATTTAAGCCCGAAATCGTATTTATTTGATCAAATATTGCCCTAAATCGTTCCTTTTGTCATTTTAGGTACTTTTGAGGAGAAATCTGGAAAAGGAGGCATTTTGGACGTTTTTGGAGCATTAAAGTGAAGAAAACGGCAAAGTCTCAAGAATCGGCTAAAAATTACTCTTGACGGCGTCACAATTAACATGGGACGGCGTCATGCCTTGGCAAAGAAAAGTTGGATGTGAAATTTACTCATGACGGGCCAGTGAGTTTGCATGAGAATTCTGACGGCGTCACGCTTTAACTAAATCAAGGGCGTCACGGCTTAAATCATAAGGGGACGGCGTCACGTTCAGGATCCGACGGCGTCAAGCCTTGATAAGCCAGAATGGATTTTTGAAGAGCTAAAGAGGGACGGCGTCAAGATGGTCATCCGGGAACCCTAAAAGCGGCGAGGTGACGGCGTCACAATGCATAAGGTGACGCCGTCAGATGTCAAAGTCTATATATAGTTTTCTAATTTTTTGTCATTAGGGGAGAGCTTAGTGTGTGGAATTTTGGGATAAAACCCTAAGACGATTTTAGCTACTTTTTCAGGGCTTTTTGCCTTGAGATCTTCCATGTTTCATTGAAAGATAAGTTATCAATTAATCATTCAATATGTCTATGTGTTGTTTGATTCTATCTTATGCTTGTCTTTTGTTTAACATGTTAGGCTAATTTTATCTTGTGTTTGCTTAGATCTAATGAAACCTAGCTATTGATTATTGGTTATTAGTGTGTTATTAGTTGTATTGGATGATTGTTTATCTATGTTAGGCTTAAGAAAACTGGCTAACTTCCTATTCGGTAACTTGCTTGAACGTCTTAAGAAACATGAACCAAACGCGTACTAAAGGTTTTTATGGTTGTATTTAATGCACAAGCGAATTCTAGTGATCCCATGTTAGGAGCTTCCTAGCCGGCTCGACATAGGAGTGAAGTAGGAGCTTGTAGAGTTTGGGGAAGTAAGTACGCCACCCCACGAATGGTATTAAGGAATACACCCGTCATCCACGCGACTAATACACACTAATTAACCGGTAAAAGATAGTTAGGGAGTAAGGAAATCTAAGTAAACACATTTCTCTACACATAAGTTTCTCACCACTTTTCATTTTTGTTATTTTATTTTATTTGCATTTGTAGTAATTTGGGTTAGTTGACTAGCAACTAATTCCGCCCACTCCTTCAAAACCCGAGATTTTACTTGCTTTCATAAAATTATAAAAACATAAAAAGAATCTTCCTCAACCCTTAGACCTAATTAGAGTAGCCTTTCACACCTAACGAACACTATTCCCTGTGGAGAACGATCAATCCCCCGTACTTACCACTACACTATACTACATCGGTCAGGTACACTGCCTGGTGGGGTTGTAAGCCTCTTGAGATCCCTCGAGAGGTAAAACCTGTTGTAAGGTTGCAAAACCCACGCATCACCCAACTCACATTTACTTGGCATCTTCTATTCTATAATTCGACACACAACCCATATCAAATTTTACATGGATCGAATCTCTACATTCTCAAGATTCAGGAATGACAAACCTTTACACTTAGTTCGAACGTTTGAATCATAAACAAGGCCTAAAGCTATCTCAACTCGACTCAAGTACAAACTCATTCATGTTCATCCAAATATATACCAACTCGACCAAAACCTATTTTTACCTATGTAATTTATATTTTTAATTGGCCTAATAACTTCCATAAATGTTTTTCACGCCTTTCTAATTCTTTGGTCACGTTAAAATGTTACATGGACCCAATATATGTCGAGTAGAACACAAACCATGCAACTTGATTCATAACCGAAACATACATATACCACTTGACAAGTGATGGGAATTAAATATTCTGAAGATTAAGTATCAAGAACTACAAGTATTAACAGTTCCAACTGCTGAGAAGAATTCTCTAACAGTTCCAACTGCTAGTGTATATCTTAGGACTGCTCAAGTTATAACTAACCGTTCTAACTGGTAGTACAAAGAAGGGACTGCTAGTTGATACTGTTGAGTTGAGACTGCTAGATGGATAAGTATTGAAAAGATATTTGTGTACTAAAGTTAAGAATATACGGTAGATAATATCTTACCCCATGTGCTTAGTTAACAAGTTGTGTACACAGATACATGTTGTATCTTATGTACTGACACTCTTAAGATAAGTTAACAAGTAGGTCGGCTAGACTTTAAGCAATATTGTAAAGATCTTCTTGGACTATAAAAGAAGATCTTTGTCTCGATATTATGTGCGAATAAGTTGATGTGCATAAGTGTGTTCATGTGTATTTTATTATTAGAATTCATAACTGTTAAGATATAGAACAAACACAAGAATATCACAAGTTGTAAGAACATAAGATTGAAGGTTGTAAACCTAGTGATATTTCAAGATCACTCGTATTATTATCATTAATAATATTAAATCGTTTGGTGTTAATCTTTCATTGTTCATTGTAATAGAACAAACATAACCTTTCCATTTCCATAACACAAATAACCTTCTAAGTGTGGTTAAGTAAATTCCGCGTACTTAATCATATTCACTCAATATATCATACACACAAAGAACAAAAGGTTTAACCACCTTAACCGTGTGTCCAATCCTAACAAGTGGTATCAGAACTCAGGCTGATATTATTGATTTAGAAGAAGAAGGTGAAGAAATGGATGTTGAATCTATTCAGACAAATGTTGCTGCAAAGATTCCCATGCTCAAACAAAATAAGTTTGAGATGTGGAGGCTGAGGATAGAGCAATATTTCCATGTGCAAGATTATGCACTTTGAGAAATCATTGAAGATGGAAACTCTTACCAGCCTACCACCACTACATCAACAGTGGACGGAAAAGTTGTGTCAACTCTGCAGACAAAGCCATCATCTGCAGAAGATAGAATAAAGAAGAAAAATGACTTGAAGGCAAGAAGCATGCTGATGATGACCATTCCCAATGATCAACTTCTAAACTTCAGCAAGTTCAAAGATGCCAAGTCATTATTTGAAGCTATTATTGCCAGGTTTGGTGGAAATGAAGCCACTAAGAAAACCCACAAGACACTGCTTAAGCAGCAGTTTGAAAACTTCTCCTCTACGTACAATGAACCTCTTGACCACATGTTTAATAGGCTTCAGAATATTGTGAGCCAACTTACTATTCTTGGGATTGTAATACCTCAAGAAGATTTGAACTCAAAATTTCTGAGAAGCTTACCAGAAGAGTGGGCTATGCATGTTGTTGTCTGGAAGAACAAGCCAGACTTAGACACCATGGAACTGATGGACTTGTATAGCAACTTCAAGATTGTGGAGCAAGATTTGAAGAAGAATGGAGGTGCTAGTTCTAACACTGGGAATAAGGCATTTATGTCAACTCCTAGTACCTCAAAATCAAGTGAAGAGGTGAAAGTTGTTGATGATGTTGGTGCTGCTAGTTCATCAAGTAGTACCATTAGTATTTTGGATGAAAATACTTGTTGTGCCTTTCTTACAAGTCAGAATAATGGGTCCATGCTCTCCTATGAAGACCTCCAAGAGATCCATGAAGATGATCTGGAGGAAATGGATCTAAAATGGCAAATTTCTCTTCTTAGCATGAGAGCCAAGAAGTTCTATCACAAGACGGGGAAGAAGCTCATAATCAGCAACACTGATGCTGCTGGTTTTGATAAGTCAAAGATAGAGTGCTATAACTGCCACATGATGGGTCATTTCTCAAGAGAGTGCAGAAGACCAAGGCAACAAGATAGCAAGAATAGAGGTTTTGGAAGCAAATCCAAAACAGAGGAGGTTATTGAGCCAAAAGCTATGGTAGCTATTGATGGCTTAGGTTTTGATTGGAGCTTCATGGCAGATGAAGAAGAAACTCCTGCTCAAATGGCACTTATGGCTTTTTCTGCTACTAAGGTACAAAATCATAAAGCTTGTTCAAATACTTGCACTGCTCTTAATGCTCTACAGGTTTTAATGAAACAATTTGATGATCAAAAGAAAGAGCTAAGCAATACTTTTCAAAACTTTATAAACTATAAGTGTGGATTAGAAAAGGTAGAGAAACAAATCACACACTATAAGGAAAATGAATTAGCTTTTTCTGATGACAAAGCTCTCCTAAGACAAGACATATTCTTTAGAGATGCTGAAATTAAGCTTTTGAGAGAAGCATATGATAGGGTCAAAAAGGAAAATGAAAACTTTCACTTCACTACTGAGGCACTAGAACATGCTTCTAGAAGTGTGCACAACATAGTAGAATGTCAGGTGATTAATAGAGCCAAATCAGGAGTAGGATATAAGAGTGTCCCACCTCCTTATAGAGGCATCCCAAAATCCCCAGGGATTGACCTAGGAAATTCAGGTTTACCTGAGTTCCAAGAACCAATAATGGAATATGGTTCTAAGGCTAGCAAGAGCCTTAAGGTAGAAAAAGTAAGTAAAAGTTTAGATAAAACTTTACTTTATCAGGACAAGGTGTCCTTTGTTAAGAACTTAGATGCTATAGTTGTTGAGGATTGCACAACTGATAGTGATGAAGAAGAACAGGTTATGTTTAAACCTGAAGTGGTTAAGAAAGTAGGAGCAAGTGTTCCTAAGATAGTCAAACACAATACTGATAGGCCTAAATCAAACATTAAAAAGAGATAGAGACATGGATGTTGGCTTATTTGAACAATATTGTTATTAGACAATTTTTTTTTGACAATTATTTGTTTCTTGTACCTTATAGTATGTTAGTATTTTAACCATTCTCTTGATTAGAACTTTGATACTATGCTTACATTGACATACTTGCTATTTAATGATTATTGACATGCTTGCTCTATAATATGCTTATATTAGTTTAAATGTATACATGATTATTTAATATGTTTATGCCACTATTTAATCATTCCTGATGTACATGGTTCAAATAAGAGCTTGCTACAAACACACCCCAAAAATTGACCCTTTTCTGGAAATTTTTCAATTTTGGTCACCTGGGAAAACACCAGATGGGCGGCCCCCTTAATTTTTCTAGGCGGTCCCCTTAATTTTAAGGGGGCCGCCCTACAATTAAGAGGACCGGCCATCTGGACAGTGAATTTCACTGTTTTCTTTTGCATCTTGTGACCCCTTTTCTCTAGTCTCAGCTATCCTTTCTCTTAATAACCCAACTGAGTTTGGAATATTACTACTAAACCTCAAAACCTTACCCAAACCAACCATACTTTCATATTATAAATTCCCTCCAAATGATAAACCCTCATTTCATCAATCCTCATCTCCTTCAAACATCAACCTACAACACCATGCTATCACCAAAATCCTCCATCTTCAAGACCTCTAAGAAACAAAAATTGGTCATCATACCACCCAAACAACTTTTCATTGATATTACTAAAGAAGACAACACCACTCCATCACCACCACCTAAATGCTCATCTCCAAGCGCACCTAATGCACCATCTAAAACACCTTCCACCCAAGGTACCTCCTCATCTTCCATACCTTCAACCTCATCCATCAATGACTACATCAACAAACACCTCTCCTCACCACAAATAACATCACCACCACATCTCACTCAAGAACCTCCATCCACCGAGCTTGCCATCTCCCTCTCACCAATCACACCTCTTGATGTTCACTTTTCATCCTTACCAATTCCACCACCTCTCTTTGTTAATCCCATACCTTGGAGTCTCCTTGAAGCTCATGGAGACACTTGCCTTTGTTGCATTCATAACCGAACCATCATCTTTGGTCTTCAGGATGAGATGCAATACATGTTCTCATGCATTGAGCACATGTTAACCAACCCACCTCCACCACCACCTCCACCATCTTCACCTATTTCACCACCATCTCCTCCATTCTCTCCAAACTAGATGAAATGTTTCACCAACAATAATTTTATCCATCCTTTTTGGTGGCAAGCTCTATGCCGGATCATGTACTCTTGGGATGATTATGTAGTATCATTAGTTGCACTCTTTGTTAAAATGTTGTATGTTTCTTTTATGATGTACTCTATTTGGTTGTGTATTTATACACAACACTTTTGATTAATGAATGTCTTTCTTTTATACGCTTGCTTATTTTTGCTATATATATGCTTGTGCTTCTAATATTTTGCAAGTATTCCATATCTCGTTTCCATTATGCTCTCAAACAAGGGGGAGCACACATCAAGGGGGAGTTCTCGTCCCGACAAATTTCATATCTAAAACTTGTCGGCATAACCTTTTTGATTCTACAAAAAAGGGGAGAAATAGATGTAAACTCACTAAATACTTGTCTAAAAACTAATTTTTCAATTTAATGAGTTTAGATTTTGTAATCATCAAAAAGGGGGAGATTGTTGATATAAATAATGCCTAAACACGTTATTAATATTTTTCGATATCTCTACGTTTTGATAATCACAAAATGTAAAATCATTAAACGGAAAATTATGACGTAAACAAGTATTTAGTTGTTAATATCTATTTTAACAACTCAAATCACTTAAGGTATGAATAAACAAATGCTTAATACATTATATGATCAAAGGAACATTTTCTTAATCTCTAGATTTTTTTATAAAATGTCACAAACATCTTATATCTTTTAGAAAAATATTTTTGGTATTAAATAAAAAGGTTTAATCCATTATAAATTTATGAATTCAAATTTTCAACCAAAAATGGCAAAAATATTCCAGAAAAACCTTCCCCACAAAAAGACAAATTTGAGCAACGTTCAGGAAGGGCGGCCCCCTTAATTATACTAGGCGGTCCCCTTAATTTTAAGGGGGCAGACCACCTATTTAAGGGGACCGCCCCGCTCTTCTAGCCCCTCAGATTTGCCTATAAATACTGGTTCATCTCTGGACTTTTTTCTCACCTTTTACACCTCAAACCTTCTGTTCTAAATCTTCTCTAATCCTTGTAAATCCTTTCTAAAATCCGTTGATCATATTCTCTTAAGCATTGGTTTCCAAGCTTTCATCATTCAAGTGCAAAAGAAGAATACTCCTTCAACTAGAGAAGAAGTATTGTAGTTCAATTCATATCATTTTGTAGTTGTGTAAAGTAAAGTGTTGTATAGTTGTGATAAGTAGATCTAAGTGTAAGTAAGTAGTTGTTTTGTAAAGAAGTAGTGTAGAAGTTGTGAAGTCGTAGTCTAGAAGTTGTGAACCCGTCGTGTAAAAGTTGTGAAGCCGTCGTGAAGAAGTCGTGAAGCCGTCGTGAAGAAGTTGTGAATAAGTCGTGAAGAAGTCGTGTAGAAGTTGTGAGATTGGTTCTAGCTACGATTAGAACCCGACATCTAGCTTTGTGTCGTTAAGCCGGTGTAAGCTAAAGTTGTGTAAGGTTTTCTCCGCCATAAGGGAGTTTGTTGACATAGTGAAGAGAACTCTTGAGTAGGTGACTCGGGGAGTGGAGTAGGGCAAGGAAGGTGTCCTTGTAGCCGAACCACTATAAATCCTTTTGTTGTGGTTTGATCTTTCCATCCCTATCTTTCATTCATTTCATTTACTTTACTTCCATTACTTATTTACATTTGTCTATATTTGTTCATATTGTTTAAGAGTTGAAGTCACATAAGATCGAATCGAAGTTTTTAAAAGTAAACAAAAGTTTTCACAATAAAATTTAGGGATAATGACAAAAATAGCCCAAACACAAATGGGCGCTTCCCTATCTAACCCGAAATCCGAAAATAATTGTGTTGCCCAGGGCAACCGGCATTTTTTGGGGCAACTGAAGGATTTCCAGTGTTTTTTTTGGGCAACAATCGCCCTTTTTTGGGCAACTGGGGGCATTGCCCAGGGCAACCGGGGTAGAAATATCCCATTTGGGTTTTGGGCTATTTTAGTAATTATCCCTAAAATTTAAAAGAAGTAAAACTATTCAACCCCCCCTTCTAGTTTTCCACAAATTGTACTCAATGACATTCCCATTCTTTGTGACAAAAAAGGAGCTATCGATCTTAGCAAAAACCCAGTCCAACATGCTAGAACCAAACACATTGAAATACGTCACCACTTCCTTCGTGACAATGTTCAGAAGGGAAACATCTCAATTGAGAAAGTTTCCTCAGAGGAAAACATTACCGATATCCTCACAAAACCTCTCAAGAGAGAACCTTTCAACTATCTTAGACTTGATTTAGGATTAATGGAACCTAGTGAATAGATTAAACGTTAGCTCAAACCTTAGATTAACCAAACACGGCAAAAACCCAACCTGAGTTCTGATCCTGCGGATCCAAACGACAACAAGGGCGGAACCCTTGTTTGGGATCTGCCGGATCCGTCATCTGCTGAGGCAGTTTTTATATATATTAAACAAATTCCCTGTACTATTCATCACTCTTCCCTAAAACTTATCACCTACTGTATTCGACCCATAATTCACCAAAATCATAATTTAGGCTATCTTCTTCAACCAATTTGTGCTCAAATTATCACTGTAAGTATCCTTAACATGTTTACACTCTTGATCTGCGTCTAGGATTTCTATTTAATGCACAAAATCAAAATTGGGGTTTAAGCATAATTTTAGTAACATACTTATTGAAATGCATATCAAAATCATGTTTTTCATAGTTAGAAATTGCATCTTGTAGTACATTGTAATTATTCATCAAAAACCTCATGAGAAATTTTTGCTAAAATCTTTCACGACTAGGAAAAACGGTTTTTGAACATTGTTCATACAAATACAAAAACGTTATGTTTTAAGCATCACTTGCATAATGTCTCTTGAATGCTAAAGGGAATACATAATTAATATGTATTTTCGGGTACATTCAATCGTAGCTACATTGAAGTAGGAGCGTTTGGGTTATCTCTCATTTTATCATAAAACTTGCATAAACATAATTTTCGTACATCAAAAGGAGTCGAGATAACCGCACCTCCACATTGTCCCCATGTAGGCACACACTAGACATATATACGTATTTTTGATAATTTCAACTAAACTATATATTTTTCGTGTCTAGGATAACTATGCCTCCCGCAACCAATTATGATCACAAAAAGACCATCGATTACCTTCCTAAACACCACAAAACTAAGGGTCTCACCGAAGCTCAAGTCAATATATTCAAAGCCTTAGAAAAATGATACGTCCATGAGGGTAGGGTTGTAGACCCCTCATTCTATGAAGATACCAATCTCCGCGAGCAATTAGCCGTGATTCATTTCGATTGTCTTTTAGACATTGATGAGCCTATCATTCCTAGGTTCATTCTTGAGTTCTATGCAACCGTAGGTCTTAGTTCAAGTGACAATGGTCTTATGAGCATTCACTTTAGAGTCAATGGAACCCTTTTCAACATTCCCTTAGATCAATTTGGCGATGTTTTAGGAGTTCCTAATCAAGGAACATGTGTCTACTCAGATAAATGGTCATTGACAATCTTAGAATCCAACCTTGAAAGAACGGCACCATATGCCACTCCTTTGACCGCCAAAGAAACCATTAGGGAACATCTTTTCTTGCCTAGGAATAACCAAACTAGGTTGCATCGAGTTCGTCATGTACCTAGAGATCCTTTTGCCATAGAACTAAATGAACTTAGGCCCGAATTTAGAAAGCTAGAGGATGTGTTAAGGGCAAATGTCATTAACACCGTTGGGAACCGAGACCATAACAATGCATGTCTTTGTTACATGATGTATTGTGTGTCCACTCATCAAACTTTCAACCTTGCATACTATATCGCCAAGCGAATGGCCGATATTCTGGTACAAGGTACCACGGAAATGCCCTACGGAATGCTCTTGACTCGTCTCTATAGAGCTTTTGCACCCATTCCTAGAAATTCCTTAGGTTTTGTTCCCAATTATGATGAGATTCCACACACTTTTGTTCCCTTAAGTGATCATAGGGTAGCGGTTGCAAAAGCCAAACTTCCTCGTCCTCTTACATCATCATCATCATCATCAATGAGTGAAGATGATGGTTTGCCTAACTCTAGGATCTCACCACCCGAGTACTTGAGTCAACTTCCTCCAATCCTGAATGAATCCGAGGAGCATCATCAAACAAATGGAATGATGAAGAATTTGGGGCGTTGGATCATGAAACTTCACAAGGGCTACAAGAAATAGTGCAAGAAGTTTAAGTGAGAGGAGTGTTTGGGTTTAGACGTTTTCAAACAATGATGTGTTGAACATGTATGTTTCTTGAGACATTATGGTAGTACTTGGTATATGTGTAAACTAACTTCAAATTCCAGGACGATAACACATGGTGTTATCAATTTTCCGAGATTAAGCCCCCGTTTGGCTTAATTCCCTGTATGGTAAGAAATTAATATCGGATTAATCCATGTGTATACGTGTGTTAGAATCTATATATTTAGCATATTTGTACTACATATTAGCTATTACATATGTTTTAGGAGAGTTTTCGGGTTTTGACCATCTCACGCAAAATATGACATTCATTATGTTAAGAAACTGTCTGTCCATATGGCGGATTTGGCGGATCCCAGTTTTTGGATCCGCCTAGTGTATCTCTTGGCTCCGCCAGTCCAGAACCCACGGATTCCCTGGCTCCCAAACTTTGGCTCCGCCTTTGTTGTCGATTGGATCTGCGGGTACCAACAGTAACTTTTTCAAAAAATTCCCGACTCATCCCGACACTTAGATTTTGGTTTGTAGCTTTTTTAGATTATATTCACTGATCATTAAACTCTCTAGAATGATTTATGAACTCTTAGAGCCCTAAGAACTCAATTTCCCACCAAAATTTGAATTTTCAAAATTTTCATGTGAGTTACCTTTCTAGTACAAGCAAGGAACCCTTTTGAGGGATCCGTCAAATCCGTGGAAATGTCAAATCAACAGATTTTCCACTATCTCCTTGCATTTACTGCAAATCCCCCTCATATCACTTAACTCCATTTCAATGGATTGACCTTAGGATGTGACAAGCTTAATTTTTGGTTCCAAATCATTAGGAACCAACATTCTCCATTGGATTTACATCCAATCCAAACACACAGACCAACAAACCTTCTGTCTATAAATTAGTACCTTAGGATCATCACAAAACTCACTCACTCATCATTTTCTCTACTTTCTCTCCTGAACATCTTAGCTACATTACCAACCATGACAAAATCAAGTAACTCATCCACTAGCAAACCCCCAAAATGAACTGCTCGTATTAGTGTTAAGCCTTGTTGCTTTATAAACTTAGCTAACTCATCAGAGGAGGAATCATCACCTCTTACTATCTCATCTCCCATAGCAAGTGAAAATTTTCTCACACTTTCTACTCCCACACCATCAAATGTAGCTATCCATACTCCACCACCAACCATTACTCCAATTGCCACCACACCACCACCCGCTCCATCACAACCCGCTAGATCACCATCACTCCTAAACTCACCCAAACTCCAACCAATGGGGTTATTTAGGACTCCACCTACATCACCACATCCATACCTTGATGACTTGGAGGACCTTCCACCAAGGTCAACCAATCCTCCACCCATGACCTTTGAAGGTCAAGAACCCATGCTTTTTCATCCGCTTTATCATGATATCCACGGTCCTTTATACCGTGATGCACCACCACCTCAACCTCAAACACAACCTCTCTCACCCACATCCACACTAATTGCCATTGATGAGGCAATGTGGATAAATGAGCCACAAACCCAAGAAGAGATCAACGAGGAACTTACCCGTCTCTATGCTCTCTCTAATATGGTTGGATCTAGCCTTGATGAAGCAATGGATCTCCAAACCATCTTGATGAACTCCATCCCCACTCCACCATCATCCAACCAACAACAACAACAACCATCCAATAACAACAACCAACCACCACTACCACCACCACAAAACCATGAGACTACTCTTCCTCCCGGTTTTTCAAGCCATGATTGCTCGCATTGCAAGAGAACCGCTCATTTGGCCCAAAGGACCAACATTTTGGTCCATGAGCTCCAAAATGAAATAAGGTTCATATTGAACCACATTCTTGAGCGTCTCAATGCAATCTCTCATCCTCCTTAATAGGAGCTTTGTTAGTTTCCTCTTAAAGGAACTTTTAGGGTGATGTTTTAGAATTTTTCTCATTAGCATTTATTTTCCTTGTTTGAATGTAACATCATTTTTTCCAAGTAATGAATGTTATGTTTTTATGCTTGTGGCTGATCAACATTAAGCATATTATCTCATTTTAGAATACTAAGATCATAGTATGGTTATCTTAACTTCACATATTGCTTTGATCGAATGTACATTAGGTACTAAATTCTGATCAGACACTTCATTTTGACTTTTTAAAGTCAAATGGGCTGAAACTTATTGTTTGGTTGACAATTGCATATGCATTTTACTTCCATGAAGTAACTAACTTTTCTTTTGTAGCATCTCCTATCCTTGAAATGTATACGTTGGTACTCTAGCAATGGGGAGTATACATCGAGGGGGAGCACATCATATTCTAACCATTTGTTTTGTAGGTTCATACATTATAATCTTGTTACTCCTTTTAGGAGGAGTATAAATCAAGGAAGAGCTTTAAAGTTCTTAAAATCGCATTCCGCTACGCATATCTTCTTTTTGTTTTGACAAAAAGGGGAAGAAAGGATTAATTTTGCATCATTGTGAAACATCACAGTATATACATTTTTGCTTAAAATAGATTTTAAAACTTGCGTAAACTAACTTAATCTATATTTTTAAAAGACTCATCCTTTATTTAAGCTATTTACTTAAAAATACACTTTATGTTTTGTCATCAACAAAAAGGGGGAGATTGTTAATACAAATATCGTCCTAAAAACGTTATTTATATTTTACGATCTTTGCTTAGTTTTGTTAATGACAATTACAAAGTTTATCTTTTAGCAAAGCATAAATAAGATTAATTCTTTTACATTTATAGTGATAAGTCTTTTAAAAAACACATTTTCACATTACAAAGTTTACTAGGAATAACATATACACATTTACATGTTTATTCCTTAAAATAGAAACTTTATTTGTAAAATATTAGGATGACATCATGGCATGCATCATGAACACAATCTTGGATAGATTTTGTAATATTTTGTTTAGATCTTCAAGCCAAAGAGTTGAAATTTGAAGATATGGAAATATATGGCAAGATTTGGAACTATTTGAAGATCTCTTAGCTGGCCTGACACGGCGGATCCAAATCCATACAAAGACGGATCCAAGTTTTGGGATCCGCCGGATCCGCCGCCTGTTGCTCAGCTTTGCCTATAAATAGCAAGCTGATCATTTGGCCATTCTCATCACTCATATAGCTTAAATACATACTCATTCATTTACATATCACTAACCCATATCATTCATTCATTTCATTGATCTTTCCTTTTGTAGCAAAGAAGATCACAGCATATAAGGATTAACAGTCTGTTATTATCCTTTTAGTATAAAGTCTGTGTGATCTTGTACTAGTTTACATATCATTGTTTGTATCATTTATATCAGTAGAGTAAGGTTAGTGTTTTAGTCCTTAAAACACAAAGAGTGTTGGGAGTGGTTGTACCATTGTAAAAGAACCAAACGGGAGTGGTTGTACCCTTGTGAAAGAACCAAACGGGAGTGGTTGTACCCTTGTAAAGAACTCGGTGTTTAGCTTAGTACCAGAAAAAGAAGTAAGCGATGTGTAAAGGTTTTCTCCACCTAGAAGGGAGTTTGTTTCTTAGTGAAAGATAACTCTCGAGTTAGAGGCTCGAGGAGTGGAGTAGGGCAAGGAAGAGAGTCCTTGTAGCCGAACCACTATAAACATCCGTGTTGTGTGGTTTGATCATTCATCTCTTTACTTTTCATATATATTGTGTGATTACTTGTTTGTGTATGTTTTCTTTGAAATCACATTAAGTAACAAAGCGAATCAAATTTTAAAAATGGTAAAACTATTCAACCCCCCCCCCCCTTCTAGTTTTCCACACGTATCTTACCACCAGATTTTTTTTTCTCTAAAAGTTGTAACACCGAAAAAATATAAGAAAAGTTTATCGAATATATCTATTATTTTAGAGGAGTAAATAATAAAGCCTCTTTTTAGCGGAGTTAACTATGAAGGTTAATTGAGACTTCGAATGTAATGAGATAACGGATTAGGAATTGGGATATTATGTGAATTTAACCAAAAAGACTAATTGTGTCAAAGAAGACAAAATATGAGAAATTATCAAAATACCCTTGTCATCTAATAAAAATTATCACAGTGACTTATCCCCTCTATTATACACGTGTGATCAGGCCCGGCCCTGGTACTGGGCAAGGTGGGCGATGGCCTAGAGCATATTTAATTTTGGGGGCATCAAATTTTAGATATATATTACATAGATATAGAAAAAAGACATGAAGAAGTAGATGAATCTGAAAATGGAAGATGATGTTGGGAAGAAGATGGATGGTTATTGTTTAGTGGAGAGAGAAATATAAATTAGGCCCACGTGGGTGGAACGGAGTAAAAGTAAATATGAAAATTTGCTTTTGATTATTATTGCCTGTTAGCTTTTCAAACAAAATTAAATCACTTGGTTGATATTTAATAGTCATTGTAAAATCTGCATTGTAATATGGTAGTAGTATTTAACTTTTAACATGTCTTGTCTTTCGATTTCAGTATTAGTATTACTATTATCAAGTAATATCAAATTAAATATTGAATAGTAATATATAAAATGCGAGTAACGATTCTTTGTTATCGATGAGTCATTTTTTAATTTGTCTTTTGACATTGTTCTGACAAAATTTAAGTTTATGTAAACAAAATTTTGTTAAATTAATGTTAAATGATATTTCTTTTACTTTTGAATTCTTGTCGCAATCAAACATCTATTATATACTTTTAATATTCTTAAAATACGTTAACCAAATGCTTTTATATATCCGCAAATATTTTTTACTTTTTGTAAACGACAATATTTTTTACTTTTTCTAAACGACAATATATTTGCGAACATGTAGTGCGGGATTTATCTTCTAGTCGGTAATGTGTTTATCAAACAGAAATAGACGTGGCAATGAGCCGCATAACATGACTAGGTTTCAAACTTCTTTAAAATAGTGTATCGTTTCTTTACAAGGGGCATTTTTATATCAACTCGCCCAGGGCATCCGAAATCTCAGGACCGGCCCTGCGTGTGATTGTATGTAACTATTAAACCTTATCAAGAGTATAATCAATAATCAAATGGGTGAAATGATAAGAACTAGAAGATTAATTCAAGTTGGCATCAGGGCAATGGTTTGAAGGATTTAAGTATCCATCGTTAGTACGGGTAAACTATAACATGATGCTAGCACTAGAAAGTTATATAAATTACCTGATTAAGTGATAAATTGTTGTAGAGATGATGCGTTTTAGTTGAGTGAGTGGTAGATGTGTATAATTGGTATACATTGTTATATGATTACGTGGTTCGGATGTCTATATATAAAAGTCTATATGTGTGATGTGTTCAAAAAGCTTTAAATTTGTAAGACTAGAAATACCATGACAAGGAACACATTCGGGAATGTATACCTTTGTTGGTTATAGTAGAGAAAGAGAATTGGTTGCACTCAAGTGTTGTTTGATTGTTTATACAAGTAACAAGGATGATGGTTTGATTGTCACTTATCAAACCACCAAGAAAATAAATCAATTCATTGATGCAAACATTAGAAACAAAAGCATACTTGTTTTGACAAATGATCATATAGATATTAGGATGCTTGCATGTTTCAGATAATAGTAGGGATGGTACAAATCTAATTTACACAAATTCCAATTCGAATGGTCATCTAATAAATTTGCATATGTATTGATTAGAACAGCAACCCCTTTCGACCTATGATTATTGTTTAAACCAAGTTATTAAGTTCCATTTATGTGAAATATGCTTAAACCAATATATTTAAAAAGAGTTCTTTCGACCTACACTTTTTAATCAAATTGTTACTTGTTGATTTACCATGTTCATCACATAATCGTTACTTGTGTGAAATCACATATATTCATGCACTAATACTTTGGTACAAATCATTAGTGGAACCTTTTCGGCCTATAGATCAATCTCATGATTTATCAACAAGACAAACTTGACAAGCATCAAATAACACCAAACATATAAGCATAATTATAAATCACAAAACACTAAAAGTAGCCAAACATCCTTTTATAACAAGTTTTCATTATATCCCAACAACCATAAGAACTTATTGCATGATCACACTCGTAAAAAGACACATATCATCAACAAAATCAATAATATAAACATGATTATCATTAAAAGGAAGTTTAACAAGTGCTATAATTCAAACAAGGATTCCACAATATTCCAAACCCAGAAACTAATTACATGTAGATTATCAACCCGCAAACTTTATAGAAATCAACAACAAGTAGTAAGTAGTGATGGTGGTTTTTGGTAACAAGAAGTATGAGTGGGATTGGATTGGTTATGGATGATGGCTTCCTTTTCTACTTTGATCAAAGCTTGTAAACTGAAGATGGTGATGAAACCAACCCCCCACACCTTTGGACATGGGTGGGGGCGGTAGGAAAGAATTCTCCAAAGGGTTATGGTTGTGTAACTCTTCTTTCTTGATCAAATGGTGCCTTATATCCTTGAGAAACTTTGGCCCTAAGATCAATACATGGAAAACATCCAAAATGCCCATACAAGAGTTAATATGCAGGAAATGATCGGACTTAGGCTTTGTGGGGACTTTATTATCTTCATTTAATGCAAAATTTTCTACAAACTTGCCAAAACCGTTGGTTAGAGACCCCTAGTCGTCGGTTTTGGCCATTTGGTCACGACCTAGCCGAACCTAGCAACACCTACAGTCACAGACCCTTGTCTGTCGGTTTTTTGGCCTTTCGTCCAAAATGGTGAAAACCAAAGTTGTAGAGCTCACGTTTCTCTTTCTCTGTCCTTTTGAGTCACCTAAATCGGAGTTCGTATGAGCAAGTGTTGGGTCTGAAATCGACCCAAATTGTATATGGCAAGTATTTAAACATAGAATAGCCTAATACACCCTTTGAAGGTCAGTGAGCATAAAAGTCTGTGATAAAGATCATAGAAAATGTCACTTCATAACTATCATATGAACCAGATAGTTATCATAATTGAAGTACTATCTGATATTTATAAGAGAACATGTCTCCCTGATTATTATTTAGAAGATGTTACTCACTGATAAAAGAAATCGGTAAGTGTTGTATAAAGCTCAACCAACTGTCTAGCTTTAGGGACGTCAAAGACCATCTAAAGAAAACACTTCACAAACTCATGTGGTGTCAGGGAGTGATTTACAAGGAGCTATAAACAACACCTGGGTCACTGAGATCTAACAAATGTTTCTATGACTCTGAAGACTTAATTTAGTTTAAACAACCTCAACCTCTGAAAGCATGGGCAGGAAACTTATTGGGAAAGATAAGTTATCAAGTACTTATCGAGATACGAGAAAAAAGCATTAGGACTATAAGTTGTCAAATCGGGTAATCCTAAAGTACGCTTAAGCTAGCATACTAGGCACGTGCCTATCTATAGCAAGTGGAAAAGTTACTATGCACCCATGTGCATCCACTCTTTCCCCCCTCTATTTAAACCAAATGTTGTAACCGAGCTAAGTTATAATAACCTACAATACGAGTTGGCCTTTAACTTTTGGATTCGAGATTAACCTAAAGTAAGCTATACATTATGTGACAAACGGTAACTTTCCCACTAATATTTTAATAATAACTGTCAATTTATTGTGACTAAACTATTAAACTAGGCATTTACGTGCTTACATAACTATTACGGGAAAACAAACCCGCACACTGTATCACACAGTAACTCACCTAAAACTATTTAATCTCACCAGGAACAGTGAATTTCCCCCATTCTCACATTTACAGACTATAATGTAGTAAATGCGAGAGGTTATCTCACTTTTACTGAAAAACGAAACCACACGCATACCGACACCACATCAGTAACAAATTAATCTCAAATTTTATTTCTGAGTTAACAAACTCTATTTTCATGTAAGTTTTACAAAAACGTCTACGAAATTTATTTTCCACATTCATATCAAGTCCGGGAAAAACCCGATTTCACCTCAGCTCAGCGGGACACGAGGTATACACAACCCACCCTTTCAATAAAACAAACCAGCTATAATTCTTTTCTCTTATTTCTCTCATCCACTCACACGACTTCCCATATCCCTTTATTTTCTTCCACCTTTTTTCTGCGACTCCACAAACCCAGAAAAGCAAATCGATCTATCATTATCCTTCTATGGCTTTACATGCTTTCCCTCCAACCCATAAACTAGCCGTCCCTCTCATGAAGCATTCCCCTTAAGTCAACGGCATGGGAAACCGAGAATGATGAGGATAGATGGGGAGGTTATACTCAAATGGGAACTTCCCATACCCCAAATCTGAAAGAAGAGTTAGAGCTATTCCCAGGTTTCTTCTTTTTAATGGCTATTCCAAAACCCAATCGATCACACCATCATCCTCAATCACCCAAAGGTTTCTGAGAGTCAAAGAGATTTGAAGGCAACAATTCCATTGGAGTGGATTTGGCTGGGGTTTGATTTGGAATAGCTAGGGTTTGGATTGGGATAAAATCTCCTACAATTAAACTCTTTAATTCTCTCCATTCCTTGTTATTCGATTACCATTTAACTGGTTTATGTAAATCTTTAACTCGAGTATGACTATAATTTTTATTGTGTCAAATTGATGCAAATGTTATGGTTGTTGTTGCTGTTTTTGTTGCCTAAAAACTTAGGAAATCCAAAATTTGGCTCGTTTGCTTTAAACCCATCTTTGTTCGTTGTTGTTGTCAACCCTTGTTCGGGTTAAACCGACTTCAATTTGGCCGTTAGCAAATCCTAGGAAAAAGGTCTTGAAATGGACCTAAAATGGTTGTTATTGATTCATATTCAGTGTCAAGAACTCCTCTCGAGTTGACATACTTGAAACCTTAGAACTCGGTCTAGGATTTAGGAAATTGTGATAGCCTTTGGTTCGAGTAAAAACCGCACCTACAAGGGTGTGTTGGAACTGTTTTAATCATGTAAACCCACCCCTCACAAGGGTGTGTGAGGTGGTGTATTTGGTCCGAA
This sequence comes from Artemisia tridentata subsp. tridentata, assembly GCA_021014915.2. Classification (NCBI taxonomy): domain Eukaryota; kingdom Viridiplantae; phylum Streptophyta; class Magnoliopsida; order Asterales; family Asteraceae; genus Artemisia; species Artemisia tridentata. The sequence goes on from CP139507.1 coordinate 194,542,314, forward strand.
TGAACCACACCCAATAGCCAACCAAATAGGGTGTGCTGTGGTGGTTAGTGGTCAAGGAAAAACCACCCAAAAGGGGTGTGATATGGCTCGATAAAACCCTCACCAGGCAGCCACCATGACGAGTGTGCTTGCCTTGGTTTATACCCCATCCAGCCTATTGAAATCACCTCACAACTCACCCATTTACAACCTAAGTCATGGTCAAGAGTGTTTGAGAAATATGGGTCGAATTGTCCTTGGTTTAAGTCTAGAATAGCCCTAGTTATTTCCGGTAGAACCCCAACGGGGTGTAAATCTTGCTCGGTTCGAACTTAAACCTACAAATGGGTGTCGAGTTCAATCTTCTACAAAACCCAAAAAGGGTATTTTGGGTGTCCAGTTTGAGATCAAACTCAAAAGGGAATGTTGAGTTGTCTTCTACTTGTTCAAATGTCAAATCTTACATCAAGATTTGGTCAATTATGTCGAGGATGAGGAAGCTTTGGTGTCGAACCAACAACCCTCACATAACACTCGAGACCATCAAGTTGGGAAGTCGAGTAGTACTCGACCTCGACGTGAAATATATCTTTGAGTTACAAGTCATTTGATGTCAAATGTATGCGTTCGAAATTCCAGTAAGCACACAGGCTCCACTGGGCTCATGTGTGTGTGTTTGTGTATGGCACAAATAACTCCAGCCCATTCGATTGGTCAGCCCATGTAGTTGTATAATTCCAGCCCAATTAGTGTGCTAACTTTACTGCCGATCATAGCCCACCAGGCCCAACTTGGCGCCTTGGTGGTTAATATCCAGTCCTGCCCAATGTCGTAATTCCCCCCTCCTATGACTTCAGTTGGGCCACAGCCCAACAAGTGTGAGGCAATAAAAATTTGTAGCCATGTGTATTTATATATAGAGTCGACATATTTAAAATCGAGCACACAAAACTTAAAAGTCGTGACCATTGTTTAAAACATATATCATCATGATCTCAAAACCAATCTATTTTACAATTCAATCCCGACTTATAATTTGTCACGTAACATCGTCCTAAACTCATATACATTTGTAAAAATAATAAACCTTTGACACCACAATGTGAACATTTATATATATACATGTCGCCTAATATAAACTTTGTTATACAAATGACCATTTATGTATATCAATGTTTGAAGAAAACACATATAAGTATTAACAAGTTTACCACCTATTATAAACATTGTTTTGGATTTAAACAAATAAACATCTATCTTATTTGTATCGTTAGCAAAATTTAGAAAATGTAAAACGGGATTATAGTAAAACTTTACTTGAGTTTTTATAACAAATTTTAGAAACAAATGTTTTCTAAACATATATAATCGTGATCAACCAAGAAACCAACTTATGAACACGAGTCATAACCAATTTCTATTAAATAGATGAACTTATTCTATTTTATTTAAAACGGGATAAACAAGACATTATACGTTTATTTCTCGAGTCATTAAACATTTAAATACTAATCATCATTTACACGAAATTTTCCTACCTTTCAAAACATATGTAACTAATTATATATTTATAACGACTAATTTACATCTCCTTAACATTTTATATCTCGACAACATCTATTATTGATCATAATCCCTTCATTTCATCGTCCTTCGACTTCCGTCAATCAAAATCCTATAAGTCTCCGATATCTTCATTGTCGTACATTTAAGCACTTCCAAGAGCCAATACCTACAAATACTTAGAAACCTATTTTTAAATTCATTTGCTACCACACAAGCAACAACAACATAAACACTTTAAAACTTTTGAATTAAATTCTGTAGAAACCTAATTTAGTTCATGAACTAAAACATGACTTATTAATCTAGGTTGCGTGTTGGTGCTGTGCACTCTCTAAATTTACAGCATTCACTGTTCAGTCTATTAAGGTGAGTTTATAGCCTCACTTTACTTATACTTATTTTAAAACTATGGGGTGAGAAACATGCAAATTGTTTTATGGACCACATTACTATTTATTTTCTCAAAACTATTGCGTAGTTAGTTTAAGCCCTAGAACCCACTGTTATTCCCATTTTCATGAGTTGTTAGTTCCCTTTGGGAAGCGCGATTGCTAAAGATAGATCTATTGGGGTGACTCCCCCATTCGGTTGGACAGACGAGCCAATACGAGCGTATAGCAAGTCGGACTACGAGTGTATTGGGTTAAACACTTGCTAAGGGCCCCTTGACTATTATTTATGTGCTATAGATTAGCACACAAAACTGTCGAGCCTCGGTTGCATGAACTTAGAGCTAGCACGATAGACTATTTTGTATGACATTATATGCGTTGTAATTATCGTACACAAAACTATTGGTCCAAACTTATTGTTTACTGCTTTAATTTAATCCTATGAACTCACCAGCTTTTTGCTGACTTTTAGCATGTTTTTCTCAGGTGTTTAATTTGATTGATTATGGCAAGGTTTCGGCAAGGCAAGGGTCATAGCCCTTTTTCAGAAGTATTGGCAGACATAACCAAGACTTGTTTTTATATGGGACCACTGAAACTAATGGGTCTATTTTTCTGAACAATGAATCATCTTTTGTAAACTCTAAATATTTGATTTAATATATTTAAAACGGTGTATGTATTCCATTGTTTGTTTACCTTATGTTGTGATTTCCAATTTACAAGTAGCACCCCCATGTTCCGTATGCTTCCGCGACTGTTAAATTTTGGGGGTGTTACTCGTTACGAATTGGAACTATGTGATACGAAATCTGTTAGGAATATAAATATTCAGTTGAAGACTCGGTCACCCCAAGTACTTATTAGCACATCATAGCTCGTAGGATTATTAGTAATATTAGCAGTAGATTAGTTAGTATTAATATTGTGGAGTGGGTCGGGTCTTTTACCCACTGTCAGCTTGCTCCACAGCCCACTTGGGGCACTCTATGTAGTTCTATATAAAGCCCTCTCCACCAAAGGAGAGGGTTGAACCTTATTCTCATATTCAATACATCATACTTACTTTCTCTCTCAAGGTTCCAAGTCTTCATCTCTTTCTCTCTCTAAACTATCCATTCGATCCAGATTTTAGTCCCAAACGTGTGTTTATTTGCTTGTGAATATATTACAATTGGTATCAAGAGCCATGGTTAGGTTCATGTATGGTTATATTCACGGATTTGTGTAGATTTGGGGCACTTTTGGTTCGAATATTTAGTTTCTTGAAAATCTATCTTGCGCTTTGTTTAGTTGATAGAAGGTGTTAGATCTTGTACTTTCTAGCTTAGGGATAGTATAGAAGTAGTGTTTGGTGTTTGGAATCATAGTTTCAGGCTTTGTGTGGTAGTTTTTGGCTGATTCGAGGGTTAGTATAAAGGTGTTCGTCCTAGCGTTTTGTCCCTCTGTGAAGGTTTGATAGTAGCGATTTGTGTATTGTTGGGTAAGTGAAAGTAGCGATTTGTGGTGTCTCGAAGTTGCGATTTGGCCCATTACCGGATTTGGCAAAAGACGACAAACCGCTAAGAAAGCGACGTGTCTGGCATTTAGTGTGTTTCGTTTTGACCAAGATAGTGACAGTTCTGTCTTCTTGTCACTTGCGATTTGTGGGTTGCGACTAGTGTCTGTCAGGGTAGCGACTTGTTAGACTTGCGACTTGTTTGTCAGGGTAGCGATTTGTTAGGCTTGCGACTTGTCTGTTGTGGTTGCGACTAGTGTCTGTCAGGGTAGCGACTTGTTAGACTTGCGACTTGTCTGTTATGGTTTGTATCCACAGGGTTGTGATTTGTCAGTTGCGGTTTGTATCCTCAGGGTTGTGATTTGTCTGTTGCGGTTTGTATCCTCAGGGTTGTGATTTGTCTGTTGCGACTTCTAATAGTGAGTTGCGACTTGAGCACTTGCGAGTTGAACTTTGCGTTTTGACTCATAGTTAACAAATTGCGATTTGATTGTCTGTGATTTGACAAGTTGCTACTTGACTCATTGCGATTTGGTTGTTGCGAGTTGATCTATTGCGATTTGACGTTGCAAGCTAACACTTGTGACTTGACTTATTGTGATTTGATAAGCTTGCGATTTGTCTTGTTGCGATTTGTCAAGCTGTGTCTTGAATCTTTGCGATTTGATCAATTGTGATTTGTGTTTCCTTGAGTTAGGACTTAAAATTCTATTTTGCAAGATACTCATTAGTTTACGGTTTGTGTCTTGGTGATTTTAGAAAGTCACGCGAAAGAGTCAATTTCTCGGTTAAATTACAAGAACTGTAAAATCCTGTATACATTATGGCCAGCATTACAAGCACAGCATCCGATGACATTCAAGCAGCAGGGTCCGATACCCGTCCGCCTATGCTAGATAGGACGAACTATGAGTCGTGGGCACAACGAATACGGCTTTACTGCTTGGGAAAAGAGAATGGAGCAAACATCCTTAAGTCCATTGATAAAGGACCATTTCAGATGGGTACCACCAGAGATGCTGTTACTACTGGTGAAGATGGCACAGTCACCTTTGGAATTGACCGACCACGCACTTACAATGACCTTAATGAGGAGGAAAAGAAGAGGTATGATGCTGACATTAGGGCCTCAAACATTGTTATTCAAGGTTTGCCAAAGGATGTCTACAAACTCATCAATTTCAACACTGAAGCTAAAGCAGTGTGGGACAATGTAAAGATGTTGCTAGCTGGGTCAGAACTCACAAAAGAAGACCGTGAATCACAATTGTATGATGAGTTTGAACACTTCAAAATGAACCCAGGAGAGAATGTCACAGATTACTATGTGAGATTCCATAAGTTGGTGAATGACATGAGGATGATAAGAATGACTATGCCCAACATCCAACTTAACTCAAAGTTTGTGAACAACATGACTCCAGAATGGGACAGATTTGTTACTGCTGTCAAACTCAACAAAGGTCTAAGAGACACTAACTATGAACAGTTGTATGCCTACCTACAACAACATGAGAAGCATGCTGCCTACGATCGGGTGCTGAGAGAAAAGCTCAATCCTTCAACTCCTAATGACCCACTGGCATTTATGGCAAGTGCTCTACCAAACACCCAACCATCACCTAACCAAGGTTATCATCAACTTCACTCACCATATTCTGCTATGAGCTCACAACTCGACTCAGGCTATTCTCAGACCGACAAAATGATTGATAACCTCACCAACCAAGTATCATTACTGGTTCAACAATTTAAAGCATCTCTCCCTCAGACCAACAATCAGTTAAGAAACTCATCCAACCCACGCAATCTAGCAATGGTGGAGGATGGGAAAATTGTGGTTCAGAATGTGCAAGGGAGAGCAGGAAGAAACATGGGTCGAGGTAATGTGCAGAACAGAGCGGGGAATGCCAATCAGGGGCAGGGGAAACAGTACAAGTGTTATAATTGTGGAGGACTGAGACACATTGCCAAGAATTGCAATCAACCGAAACGTCCTCAGAACTCAGATTACTTCAAGGATAAGATGCTGTTGATGCAGGCTCAAGAGAATGGAGCTGTATTGGATGAGGAAGAACTGTTGTTTTTGGCTGGTGATGGGGAAAATACTTTTGATGAAGATGTGGATGAGCAACCAGTTCAGGATCTAGCACTCAACGATCCCAACATCTTCAAAGCTGATGATTGTGATGCATTTGACTCTGATGTGGATGATGAACCAACGGCTCAAACAGTCTTCATGGCTAACTTGCCATCCTTGGCTTCATCACCTCGACAAGCTGGTTCTTCAAATGCATCTGTGATTTCTGAGGTACTAAAACTTTATGACACATATGAAGTAGTTGATGAACAAAAGATTCCCAACGAAGTACAACAGGGAGATGTTTCTAACTCAAATAATGTTGACATGGAAAATAGCGATATGATTCCATATGAACAATATTTGACTCACAACAACGTGCCTGATGTACAAGATGGAGAATCTTCTGTTGATAATAATGCTTGTGTTGTTAATAACGTGTGTGCCTTAGAAAATACATGTGACGTTGATGATGCATGTGAGTGGCATGAAAACACTGTACTTGCTCCTAATGATAACTTGATCACTAGACTAAACATCTATAAGGAAGAAGTAGCTATGTATGAACAGCTTGCTAAGTTTGAACTAACTGAATGTGAGCAGAAAATGGAAGGTCAGTTGCGTACACTTATAAAAGACTCTAGAGTGAGAGAAGAAACATTAAAACAAGAGTTGAATTCTTTGAAAAGCCAGCTAGATATGTCTGTTAAACAAAAACAGGAAGTACAAAATTGTGTGAATAGGCTTAAGCTAGAATTCAAAGAAAAAGAATCTAAAATCTTAGATGATTTCTCTAGACTCAAAACATTAAAGAATAAACTTGAAGATAAGTTGTACACACAAGACCAAACCAGACAGACTGCCCAAATGATTCATAAGCACAAAAAGTTAAGTGACAAGCATAGTGAAAGCAATGTAGGTGAATCTCAATTAGCTCTTCTTAAGATTGCTAAGGTAGCCCAACCTGCATTATATGATGCCAATGTGATGATTATGCCCAATCATGAACCACCTGAGGTTGTATCCTTGAATGAGGCTGATGAGATAGAAGTGCGAAAAAGAGAAAAAATGAATGAGAAAATGAGGGATCCCATGTGCATAGCCAAACGAGTAATAGTCAAGCCCCATGATTATTATGAGGAGAATCGTTTGACTGTGTTTGCTCCTCAAAAGAAGTTAACACCTGAACAAATATTTTGGTCACAAGATATAAAAAAGCTAAAGGAAGATAAACTTAAAGCCAACACCCCATCCCTTAGAAAAGTAGCGTCCATAACGGTGTATCCTCCCAATACACCTAGAAATTTGGTTCCTTTGTCTCTTCCCACTGAATGCAAAACCTTAATTAGCTTATACGTGCTTTGGCAACTATTTGCTGATTTTGATAAAACATGTAAGAAGAGAATCACACCAACCGAAATTACTGAGGGGGAAAGGTGTTTTGAGCACGCAAAAAGGTGTTACTTGACTGAGGTCATGCTATTCTTTAAACTACTTAAAGAACATTTTGAAGGGATGCAAACTGCCTTTAAAACCGAAATAAATGAAATGAAAGTAGTGTTTAAAGACATGGAAAATGAGGTAACTCAATGTGCAATAGAACTTAAGAGTTGTGAAATTGAAAGGAAAAACATACTCATCGCCAATGACAACTTGATTGCTAGATGTATTGCGCAAGATGTATTTTATACTGCTACTGATTTTGCTTTATCTGCTTGTCAATTTCATGAGTATGCTATTGCTTTAAATGTTACCCAGAATCGTGTTGTTGAGCTTGAGGGGGAGAATGTGAAATTGCTTGACAAAATTCAAAATGATGACCATGATAACATGGTTAAACGTTTTTCAAAACTAGAGGTTGATTATCTAAATCTGCAACTAAAATATCAACATTTAGAAGAAAAATACAAAATATCAAATGACAAGACATCCTTGGATGCTCCTGAGTTTGATACATATTTTGAATTAAGAAAACGAGATGAAAAGATTCAAGCTCACACAAACACGATTCGACTGTTGAGGGCCCAAATTGCCCAATTGAAATCCAACAAGTGTGATGTGTATGGCACCAATAAACCTTTGTCTTCAGATTCTCAGAATTTTCAATATCAAGACACCATCAATAAGTTACATCATGAAAATGAGTGTTTTCGAGAAGAAAATTCTAAGATTAAATAGCATTACAAAGAGTTATATGACTCAATTAAAGTTACAAGAAATAGTCATAATGAAAAGATAACTTCTTTGTTAAATGAAATTGAGAATCTTAAGACTCAGGTGAAAGGAAAAATGCCATGCACCTCTTGTAATTGTGTTGCATCAAAGGTCTCTGCTTGTAAAATGTACGATGTTGATGTGGGGCCTATTCCATTTCCCATGAGAAACAATAGACTTGTCCATAAAATGTATCTCTGTCACCTTAGGGATGGACTTGACACTCTTTGTGAGGTTGTGGAAGAGGACAGAATAGAAAAACCACTTGATAAGGCAGTAGGTTATGCCTGCGTCCTCACAAAAAGGATCCAGGAACAGTTAGAATATGCCATTGGCACGGGTCCCAAGTCTAGCAACCAAAGAGATAGATTAGGTGCATCATCATCCACTATTAAAAACAAGCATGTAACCTTTGATTTGCCATCAAGAACATCAGAACCCAACACATCAAAATCAGGAAAGCATGTGACAGTGAAACAAACTAATGTTCCTATCATTACTTCTACAGGAGTGAAATGTGACACCCAAGCTAGTGAGTCAAAGCCTAGAGGCAATGCAAGGAAAGATAGGACTGCGCCAGCTAATAGTGATCACAAGAAGAGTGTAGAAGCCCAACCTAGGAACAATAAGTTTGTAATGACTAGATTGAATCGTGTTGATTCTAGTATCAAAAGTACTGTAATTAATTTGAATTCTAATGCGGTCTGTAAAACATGTGACAAATGCATAATTTCTGCTAATCATGATGATTGTGTTGTGTCATTTCTGATATCTCATGCACCACCCCAAGTTAAGTATGTTAGGAAAACTGAAAGAAGTAAGAAAGTTTGGAAGGAATCAGGAAAAACTTTTGCTACTGTTGGGTATCAATGGAGACCCACTGGAAGAAAATTCAGTTTAGGAAATAAAAGTCCATTGCCTAAGTTGAATGATCATAGGTTTGTGAAAGTTAAAGAATGGAGGCCAACAGGTCGAATTTTGTCTCTAGGAACACAATGCCTTCCAAATAGGCCATCTGCTGACTCTAGGATTGTTCCCACTGTAGAGACTTCAGTATTAGCAAACTCTGTTGCTCCTGAATTTGTGAATGCTAACTAAACGGACCCCAGCTACACGTGGGGATCCACATATTTCCGTTATCCATCTTTGTCTGTCTTCAAATGCAGGTCGTGCAAATCGTCCTTTGGTATTTGGATTCATGCTGCTCAAAACATATGATTGGGGATCGCTCACGGCTCAAGAACTTCGTGAAAAAGTTTATCGGGACAGTTAGATTCGGGAACGACCATTTTGGTGCGATTATGGGTTATGGAGATTATGTGTTCGGTGACAGTGTAATCTCACGGGTATATTATGTGGAAGGATTAGGGCACAATCTATTTTCTGTGGGTCAATTTTGTGATTCAGATCTAGAAGTGGCTTTCAGAAAACACACATGTTTTGTCAGGGAATTGGATGGTGTAGACCTTCTAAAAGGCAGTCGGGGCACAAATCTATACACCATATCAATTGAAGAAATGTTGAGGTCCTCTCCCATTTGCTTACTTTCTAAAGCCTCCAAGACAAAATCATGGCTGTGGCATCGTCGTCTGAATCATCTAAACTTCGGTACCATAAATAATCTTTCCCGCAAAGATCTTGTACGAGGCATGCCCAGACTAAAATTTGAGAAAGATCATCTCTGCTCCGCATGTCAACTGGGCAAAAGCAAGAAACAAACCCACAAACCCAAAACCATCAACACCAACTTGGAAGTTCTTCACACCCTTCACATGGATCTGTTTGGCCCAATGAGAGTACAAACCATAAATGGAAAGAAATATGTTCTTGTGATAGTAGATGATTACTCTCGGTTTACATGGGTTAAGTTTTTTCGAACAAAGGATGAAACTCCAGAGGTTATCATCAAACTGATAAAACAGCTGCAAGTAAGGCTCGACAAAACTGTCAGAATCATCCGCACTGACAAGGGAACTGAGTTTGTTAATCATCAACTCAGAAATTTCTATGAAAATATTGGCATCACGCATCAGAAAAGTATCCCTCGCACTCCTCAGCAGAACGGAGTTGTTGAACGAAGGAACCGTACTCCGGTGGAAGCTGCGAGAACCATGCTTATATTTTCAAAGGCACCGATGTTTCTCTGGGCAGAGGCTATTGCAACAGCATGCTACACCCAAAACCGATCTCTGATTCATCCTATTCTTGACAAGACTCCCTATGTGTTAATTCATAACAAGAAACCAGATCTTTCCTTTCTTCATGTGTTTGGCGCACTTTGCTATCTGACTAATGATAGTCAAGACTTGGGAAAGTTAAGAGCCAAAGCAAACGTAGGTATTTTTGTTGGTTACGCACTAGATCGCAAGGGGTACAGAATCTACAACAAGAGAACCCGAAAAATCATGGAATCCATCCATGTCACGTTCGACGAGCTGAGTGAGCAACCTGGTTCAGGACAAACCAGTTCTGGACCCGATCTTAAACTTTTGACACCTGGACCAATTAGTTCAGGGCTTGTACAGAATCCCACGCCTGCAGAGTCTTATTTACCACCAACTAGTGAGGAGTTGAAGAAGTTATTTGATCCTATGTTTGACGAATATTTTGAGCTAACTAATGAAACGACCTCAAATGCTGTAGCTGTTCTTCCTAATGCAGATGCTCAAGTTCCGCAAGGCTCTGAAGGCCCATCAGCATCTGTCTCAATCAGGTTCAATGCACCAGCTGCCAGTCAATCACCCTCATCATCAAATACTCAATCCTCTCCGGTGCAACAAGAATCTGCAGATGACCATTCTTTGGAAATTAATCCGTTTGCTCCTATAGATGATGTTCCTTTTGAGAATATATTTGCTACTGAATCTTCAACCCACACATCCTCTTTCGAAGAAAACAGCATGGCAACATCAGTTCAAAACCCTCAACCTCATGATCATCTCAGAAAATGGACCAACGATCATCCAATTGACAACATCATTGGCAATCCCGCTCGTCCTGTATCCACACGTAAACAACTGGCCACTGATGCACTGTGGTGCTTCTTCAATTCCGTACTATCCAAAGTCGAACCAAAAGATGCCAAAGAAGCAATGACTAAAGATTGCTGGTTTGAGGCTATGCAAGACGAAATCCATGAATTTGATCGACTTGAAGTATGGGAATTGGTGCCTCCTCCAGAGTGTGCTATGATTATTGCTCTCAAGTGGATTTTCAAGGTGAAACTAGATGAGCATGGTGATGTTCTAAAGAATAAGGTATGGTTAGTTGCAAAAGGATACAGACAAGAAGAGGGCATAGATTTTGAAGAATCGTTTGCTCCAGTTGCTAGAATTGAAACCATTAGAATCTTCCTTGCCAATGCTGCTAGTCAGAATATGATAGTCTACCAGATGGATGTCAAAACAGTATTCCTGAATGGATATTTAAAGGAAGAAGTCTATGTGAGCCAACCAGAAGGATTTGTGGATGCTGAACATCCTACTCATGTCTATCGCTTGAAGAAGGCTCTTTACGGTTTAAAGCAGGCACCAAGGGCATGGTATGATACATTGTCCAAGTTCCTTCTAGCAAACGGGTTCTCGAAGGGTGTTGTTGATCCCACATTATTCACTAGGAAGTCGGGCAAACATCTGCTTCATGTTCAGATATACGTAGATGATATTATTTTTGCTTCATCTGATCCTAGTGAATGTGAAAGATTTTCAAAGGAGATGAGTTCCAAGTTTCAAATGTCAATGATGGGACAAATGTCATTCTTCCTAGGATTACAAATCTCACAAAGTCCCGGAGGCATTTTCATAAATCAATCCAAATATGCCCATGAGATCTTGAAAAAGTTTGGATTTGATTCGAGTGAGCCTGTTGACACTCCCATGGTTGATAGATCAAGACTAGATGAAGATCCTTCGGGGATTCCAGTCGACCAAACAAAGTATAGAAGCATGATTGGATCCTTGATGTATATCACTGCTAGTAGACCAGATCTTCTGTTCGCCGTATGCATGTGTGCTCGGTATCAATCCAAGCCTACTAAGAAACATCTAGAAGCAGTAAAAAGGGTATTCAGATATCTTCAAGGCACAGTTCATATGGGTCTCTGGTATCCGAAGGACACAACAATGGAGTTAACTGCGTACGCTGATGCTGATCACGCGGGATGTCAAGACACTCGTCGAAGTACTTCGGGGGGAGCTCAGTTTTTAGGGGAAAAGTTGGTGAGTTGGTCTTCTAAGAAGCAAATGAGTACGTCGATATCTTCTATAGAGGCCAAATACATCGCTATGTCTGGTTGCTGTGCAAAAATTCTATGGATGAGATCACAACTTTCAGACTATGGCTTTTCATACAACAAGATTCCTCTATATTGTGACAACAAGAGCGCTATAGCTCTTTGTTGTAACAATGTCCAACACTCCCGGTCAAAACACATCGACATCAGGCATCACTTCATAAGGGAACAAGTTGAGAAGGGGATAGTGGAACTATACTTCGTGAGGACGGAATTTCAGCTGGCTGACATCTTCACCAAGGCGCTTCCAAGAGAACGGTTTCAGTTTATTCTCCCACGTCTTGGCATGAAGAGCTTGACTCCTGAAACTCTCAAATGTCTTCAGGAAGAAAAGGAGGAGTAAAGGTTTGACTTCCCATATCCTTGTATATAGTTGTATATATCTTAAATCAAAAAGAAAATAGAAAAATATAAAACCTATAAAAACCATAAAAATCAAAAAAATAAGAAAATACCAAAAATAGTTTCACCTAGGCATGTCTTCTGTTTATCGATAACATTTACGGACCTAGAAATGTCATTCAATAATGACACGGGTCTTTAAATGAAGCTCGAGCTAAAGTTACACTAATTGGTCAAAACATGTCTCAATGGCTTGCAGTTACTTCATACTGCAACCCACACTATACAATGGGGAAAGCATGTCGCCAAAAAGACGGTTGTTCCTCCAACCGGGTGATGTTCACCTGGGCATGGATTACTTTATATCCATGTTTTTCGTCCGATATGATGTACGTTTCAGTGCGTCATTTCGTGTATAAGAAGAGAAGTCTTCTTTACATCAGACTCTTTATCTTCTTTGATTCTTCAAGAGAGTCTTGATGTTACACAAGGTGGTAAATTGAATTAAATTTTCACAAATACTCGTCGCTCAATTGAATGACTACAGCTCTTTAAATAGAAAACGGGTCATTAATTGAGGGGGAGAATATTTGGTCAAATTTCTGACACCTTGCCAAATTTGTGCAACATCCGCAGTGACACTCTCTCGTGGTTTAAGGGGGAGCATAGTATGCTCCATAATCAGAACACAGTATAACCTGACCACATTTTCTCCCAAAATTTCTCACTTATTTAAATCAATTGGGATCACAAATCTCAAGTGGTTTGAAATTTTTGATCGGGGGAGAGAATGCGATTTAAATATGGAATTCTGATAAAAAATGTGATCTTTTGAAACTCAAGTGTAGGCTCTCCCATATGTGCCAAACCTTTTCGTATATCGATGCACATATTAAGGGGGAGAAAATGATTTGTGATGGCAAGTGTGAAAGAATACCAAAGACCGACCATTTTACCTTATGTATTGGAGTTATAAGGATGGTAAGGTTAGGTATTAGTTCCCATGATCCAGCCAGAACCTGAGGGATCTACCCAGGGACAATCCACTAGTTAGTGTAGAAGTCCTTAGGTAAGATTACAAAAAAAGGAGAAAAAGTGAACAGGGGAAGAGTGCCGACTGAGATGGAGCTAGTGCTGGAACAAACCCAACAAGGTGCTAGTAATGAAGTCTCAGTAAGCGTTGAAGGGGTTGAAGAATGAAAAAGAAATGTAAAGATAAAGGGTGAAAAGAAAGAAGCCCTCCTTACATCTTAGGCAGAAACCGGGTCAATACATATGCTGTCAAAATCACGTAGTTGATTACTGACATTGAAGACAAAGTATCATGGACCCAGTGATACCCTGCACAACTCTCCCTAGCCACTCAAGGTCCCTCAAAGGGTTCTTGTTTCACTTGTCACGGAGATCAATACATTGCTATCATCTTTCTCACTCCGAGTTAGATGATATTGAAAAGGTGGCAGTCCTCTCCAGCCTCCGATCACTAAATCAAAATGCACTATTGAGTCTAGAGCCCAGAGATCATCAATAAATCTCAATAGGACACATTCCCAATATGCTTGCTGTTTCATACACCGTGAAAAGCAAGAAAATATATATGAAGAGTCCTACGCATTATCCTTGTGGTATTGCCAGAACATCCGAGTGATATGTAAAGTATTCACAATGAAGATGGAAATCCTTCTAGAGCCAACATCAAACAAGCTCTTGGTGGGTGACATGTGAGATCCTTCATGAATCAAGCTTGTGACAACTGGAAAGAAACGATGGGGCAATTCAAATTTGAATCAAACCTGTTCCAGGAAATGGATTGACGGATACTTTTGGAAAACCTTTCAATGTGCTCACCAACAAAGTTTCGAGCACATTGATTGTGAAAATTTTCAAACAAAAGTATTTTTGACAGAAATGTGATTCAATTTATAAAACCCTTGTTGTGTTGCACAAAATGTTTATCCAGTGACACGCAAGTGATTTTTCTAATCAATTTCTCGTCAATCAGTGGGTATTTAATTTACTGATTCACTCTATCGTGCTGTCTGCTTTGAGACATTCCGGTATGAGAACATGCTTAGTATGATGATTCTGACATTAATTTGTTGGAAGACTCGTTACTACAAGCTGGAAATTCCTGTCAAGGAGAATCTTCTTTAAAGGGGATTCTACCTGATCACAGGTCGGTCTTCACAGAACCGAAGGTTAAATCCAACCACCACATCGAACGAATGACAAAGCCATATTCGTTCTCCAACTTTATTGCTAACTGTTTTATTTCAGATTCATATAAAGATGGCGATGGTGGTTCCTGATTCCAGCAGAAATGTGTCAATCCACACTCCATGTTCACACTTCCAATTCATTATCAAAGACATCATGATAGTTGAAAGACCTACAACACCGCTTCTGCAACTCTGATGAAATCTATCATGATCCAAAAAAGTGTGTGCATGCGAGTCCAACAGTCACAACAATTCACATGGAGGCATTACTACAATGGATGAGCTCAGAGATTTATGGTGGCTGATGATCTCAAAGAAGGCTCCAAGATTACAACTTCTCATGATGACGAAGCCACAAGATGACTTAAAGACATATGTTGGATGATATCTTTAAAGAATACTCAAAGATCATCCAAAACAAAAACAGTCATCGCAAGTTCACTGCTGAAGGCACAAAGATTTTTGAAGTTGAAGAATAAAGGTCTACGAGCTATGAAGTAAAGATTCAAGGATAGAGTGCTATAATTCATAACATTAATTCCGGGGTGACCTCCCTTATGGGGAGATTGTTAGGAATATAAATATTCAGTTGAAGACTCGGTCACCCCAAGTACTTATTAGCACATCATAGCTCGTAGGATTATTAGTAATATTAGCAGTAGATTAGTTAGTATTAATATTGTGGAGTGGGTCGGGTCTTTTACCCACTGTCAGCTCGCTCCACAGCCCACTAGGGGCACTCTATGTAGTTCTATATAAAGCCCTCTCCACCAAAGGAGAGGGTTGAACCTTATTCTCATATTCAATACATCCTACTTACTTTCTCTCTCAAGGTTCCAAGTCTTTATCTCTTTCTCTCTCTAAACTATCCATTCGATCCATATTTTAGTCCCAAACGTGTGTTTATTTGCTTGTGAATATATTACAAAATCTAAAAATGGAAAACGACATAACTATGTCCTAAACTAAGCATCACACGATTATAAGTCGTTTGAACCTAATTCTATAACCTAAGCTACAATAATGGGACACCAACTTAAATATGTATATTATCTCACGTACAACAATAATATTTGTAACAACCGTGATTTTAGCAGGTTAGTCTAACTGATAGTTTTGACTCATTTAAGTTTTGCTTGGTGTGACTTAGGTGTTTTGTGTGGCATATTTGTGATAAACATGTGATTTCGCACTAAATCCCGTTGTGTGACTCTATTGGTGTGTCTTGAGTAGTGTTGTTTTGGAACAAGTTCATTTTGTTCACTTTGGTGACGTGGAAAATGACTTGTATGGTTTTATGTTCGGGGTTTTTTTTTTTACGTAATGAGTTGTGTTCAAGTTTGTGAGCGTTGGTAAATTAAGTGGTGTTTGGTTTTATGGATTATACTAATAATGAGTGTGAAATTCTATTTTTGGAAACTTTGTTTTGAAAATGATAATTTTTCCGAGTTGTCGTAAAAACGAAAGTTTATCGCGTAAGATGTTAAGTTTCGGTATAGGCTTTTATAAAATAATGAAAACACAAGGTTTTAAGTGTAATAATTAATATTAATAAAAAATAAAATAAAAAATATATATATAAATAAAGGGGCGGCCGATTATAGGGTTTTAGGGGAAAAAGGAAACCAAATTTTAGTCTAAATACACTTACCAATTATAAGGGTGATCTAGAATGTTCATTAGGGTATTACAAATACAAAACCAAAACACCCCTATCCTCCCTTTTGAGAATTTCGGCCAAACCAAGGGGAAACAAGAAGGAAAAGTGTAGGGTTTTCATTATTGTGAAGAAAACGAGCTTAAGGTATGCCTAGTAATCTCTAATTCCTTTAATTATTGATTTGATTCATGTAATACAAGTTATGATGGATCTAGGGTTTATGTTTAATTCTGTAAATTAATGATATACAACATGTTAGGATCAATAATTAGTAATATTATGATGATTGGTGAAGAGATTAGGGTATAAAACATGTTAATTATTGAGTTATGGTTTGGACAGATTCATAGTGCTGTAAAGATACGAAGATATTTAATAGATGGAGATGAGTTAATTGATGATTCTTGAGTCTAAATTGTAGTTCAGAGAAATAGCTTTCCAAAAAGTCCAGCCACGATTTATTTCGAGGTCCTCAGTCTAATGATTTTTGCAAGTAAAGGTGTCAAAACAGTTAAACCGGGACAGATTTAGGTTAAAAGTATTGAGGTCAAAAGTGGTTTAAAAAGTGTAATTTTGGTTAGCCCTTCTGGAGAAATTGAGTACTATATTCTATTTGACTTCCACGCGAAAATTATCCTATAATAATTTGTGCAAGTATGGTTGTTGGGTCAAAACATTTTGGTGTGCGTTCAGATCCGAATATGGATAGTTTTTATGTTTGATTTTTCAAAGAGTACTTGTGTGTGTTTTTAGTGCATGGCCTTCTGGGAGAAGCTTGTATGCTCATGAAGGACCATGGTTAATTTTTGGTGTAAGTTGTGGAGTTTATTTTATCATGATTTTATGTGGGTAAAAGTACCCCAAAAATCTGCGTATTCTGGAAAAGTATATGCAAGGGATTTAGTGAGTGTAAGTGTTTGGTAGTGGTTAGTATGGAGTCTAGGTGATCCATGGTGGTTTACATGAACCTTAGACATCCATCATGTGTGGCATCGCAAAAAGCTCCGAATTGGATTTCGTTGTCGAATTCACGACCATGGTCAGTTCTAATTGATAATATGTTACTTCCTATTTGATTTTGAATTTTCTTACTTAGGTTTTCAAATTTATCAAATGCTTCATTTTTAGTTTTCAAAAACTTAGTCCATGTATACCTAGAGTAATCATCTACTATTACCAAAGTATAGAAGTTTCCCCCGTAACTTTGTATAGCGGATGGACCAAAAAAATCCATATGTAATAATTCTAGACACCTAGATGTAGACACCATGTTTTTAGCCTTATGGCTATTATGAACTTGTTTTCCTATTTTGCAAGCATCACAAAAGTATTGGTCATATTTCAACTTGGGTAGGTTCCTAACGAGTTCCTTAGATGATAAGGATTGAATTAACCTCATATTGGCGTGACCTAAGCGTTGATGCCATAGAGTTGAGTTATCGTCCAAAGAAGTGAGACAAAGTTTGTCTCTAGGTGTTTTATCTAATTTCATAATGTATACGTTATTCTTTAAAACACCTTTTCCTACTGTTATGTCGAATTTAAGTATTTTACTTCCATTTTCACTGAAAAGGACGTTATACTTTTTGTGGCACAATTGACTTATACTAAGCAAGTTAAAACCTAAATTATATACATGAGCAACATCATCAATAGAGAGAGAGTCATGAGAGATCATACATTTTCCGATGATTTTACTTTTAAGTTTGCTACAGAATGTGACATTACCTCCGTCGTACACTTGGTAGGTTGAGAAAAGGTTTTTGTTTCCCGTCATGTGCCTTGAGCACCCACTATCTTTGATCCACTCATCAGGTTCTAATTCAACTTTTAAGTACACCTAAGTTCAAGAAAAACTCAATCGTTTGGTCCTTAATATCTCATGGGTCCGTTTGGGTTAAACATGACATTATCATGGTTCATGTAAGGAAATGGTGGACAATTGTTCCACGGCATGTAATTAGGACCATGAAAGTTTCTAGACATGTTTTGGTTCCAATTACTTTGGTAAATATGTTGTAGGTTAACATTACTTTTTGGAAAGGGGTGTTTGGAAAAACTAGTCAGAGGTCTCTGTTGAACCGTTTTAACTCTATACTCATTTCTAGCTTGACCTTTTCCTATAGAAACTGCTGGTTTTTGTTTGTTATTAGTTATACTAGTACTAGGTTTTCTAGTGACTCTAACGAATTCAGTACGGTCAGTTTTTAGAACCTTCTGTTTACAACTTGTACCGGCGGATCCTTTTGGTACAACTAGCGGATCCAAAACTTTGGATCCGTCGGATCCGTGGGCTTCTGACTTAGTTGGAACAGTTTCTTTTTCTTTCACAGTTTGTTTCTTAAAGTCACTTAAAGTTCCTAGTTTCATAAACCTTAGTCCGGTTTTATCATGAGGTAGTTTTTGTATCTTCATTATCTCCTCTGCATAACTTATGTTTTTATCAAACTTTTTAAACTTGGAATTTTGTTTGATGAGATCTTCTTGTGTGGTTTTTAATGTTTCTAGTTCTAATTTAAGTTCCTGACATGACACACACGTTTCTTTAGCATTTTTACCATTTTCCATTCGTATCTCCTTTTCTTTAAGCCAATAAACTTCGTTTTCTAAAAGTGTAGTTTTGGTTTTTAAGAACTTGTTTTTGTTTATGATTTTTAAAGTTATATCACACAGTTTGTTATATTCTACTTCTAAGGTTTCATCATCTATAGAAGAGTATGATGAGTCAAAATGTACCTCTTCTGTGTCGTGAGCCATGAGAGCAACTTCGTCGTTCTTAGGCTCGTCATCATCTCCTTCACTATCACTCCACGCTCCACTGAAAAAGGCTCTTTGAGACTTGTTCTTTGGAGGCTTAGGACATTCTCCTATTAAGTGACTAGAATCACCACACCTATAACACTTTTTGTCTACTTTTCCTTTCCTATCATCACGGTCTTTTCGGAAGGATTTCTTTTCTTCACGAGGTGGTCTAACAAACTTTCCTCGTCTTCTGAATAATTTCTTGAAATCTCTTACGGCCATGGCATATTCTTCGTCTTCGCTACTAGAACAAGACTCTTCATCACTTGACTCAACTTTAGCTTTCAAGGCAATGGACTTCATTTTCTCCTTCTTGCCTTTAACTATTTCTGAGTCCTTTTCCATCACCATTTCGTGAACTTTGAGGTTTCCTATGAGCTCGTCCAGTGTCATACTTGAGAGGTCCTTAGATTCTTCAATAGCTGTCACCTTTGCTATCCACTTTGGGTGGAGTGCTCTTAGAAATTTCCTGACAAAATTCTTACTAGAAAAAGATTCATCAAGTGCTTTAAGAGATGTAATAATAGTATTAAATCTAGCAAACGCACTATCAATGGTCTCATCTTCAGAGATAACAAATTGTTCATATTGTTGAACAAGAAGATCAATTTTGTTATCTTTGACTTGTGGGTTCCCTTGATGAGTGATAATTAGTGATTGCCAAATATCTTTAACCGTTTTACACATAAAAACTCTTTCATATTCTTTCTTAGGTAAGGCATTGTAAAGCATCATTTTGGCTTCATTATTTTTGGCAATCAACCTCTTTTGTTCATCACTGTGATGAATAAAAGAAGTACCTACATCCCGACCACCTGAAATATCATTACTTATAGGCTTGTAATCACCATCTACAATAATATATCACAGATCTATGTCCTTTGACTTCACATATGTCTAAAAGCAATTTTTCTAATATATGAAACAATTAGGTTCAAATAGTGGTGGTCTTTGCATAGATTGCCCTTCTTTAAAGTTTTCAAAATCCATTGATCGTTTCAAGTTTTTAAAATACAATATATTTTGAAAATCTTGAGTAACACCACTCTGATACCAATTGTGAAAAACTAGAAGGGGGGGGGGGTTGAATAGTTTTACCGTTTTTAAAATTTGATTTGCTTTGTTACTTAATGTGATTTCAAAGAAAACATACACAAACAAGTAATCACACAATATATATGAAAAGTAAAGAGAGGAATGATCAAACCACACAACACGGATGTTTATAGTGGTTCGGCTACAAGGACTCTCTTCCTTGCCCTACTCCACTCCTCGAGCCTCTAACTCGAGAGTTATCTTTCACTAAGAAACAAACTCCCTTCTAGGTGGAGAAAACCTTTACACGTCGCTTACTTCTTTTTCTGGTACTAAGCTAAACACCGAGTTCTTTACAAGGGTACAACCACTCCCGTTTGGTTCTTTCACAAGGGTACAACCACTCCCGTTTGGTTCTTTTACAAGGGTACAACCACTCCCAACACTCCTTGTGTTTTAAGGATTAAAATACTAACCTTACTCTACTGATATAAATGATACAAACAATGATATGTAAACTAGTACAAGATCACACAGACTCTATACTAAAAGGATAATAACAGACTGTTAATCCTTATATGCTGTGATCTTCTTTTCTACAAAAGGAAAGATCAATGAAATGAATGAATGATATGGGTTAGTGATATGTAAATGAATGAGTATGTATTTAAGCTATATGAGTGATGAGAATGGCCAAATGATCAGCTTGCTATTTATAGGCAAAGCTGAGCAACAAGCGGCGGATCCGGCGGATCCCAAAACATGGATCCGTCTTTGTATGGATTTGGATCCGCCATGTTAGGCCAGCTAAGAGATCTTCAAATATTTCCAAATCTTGCCATATTTTCAAATGTCAACTCTTTGGCTTGAAGATCTAAACAAAATATTACAAAATCTATCCAAGATTGTGTTCATGATGCATGCCATGATGTCATCCTAATATTTTACAAATAAAGTTTATATTTTAAGGAATAAACATGTAAATGTGTATATGTTATTCCTAGTAAATTTTGTAATGTGAAAATGTGTTTTTTAAAAGACTTATCACTATAAATATAAAAGACTTAATCTTATTTATGCTTTGCTTAAAGATAAACTTTGTAATTGTCATTAACAAAACTAAGCAAAGATCGTAAAATATAAATAACGTTTTTAGGACGATATTTGTATTAGCAATACGTAACATCCTCAAAAGAGATCTCACTATGTACACATTTAAGGTTGCTACAGGAAACGGTCACGGGATTCTTCAATTAGGTCGTGTACATCTAAGTTCAATACTCATTGTCCTCGAGATTACTGAAAAGGAAAATCTGCTCCCATTTACTAGTTAGGGTCTGTTTGTTTAACATTTTTATTGATTTCTTTGTAAATTAAGTGTTTGTCCAAATATATGATGTTTTAATATCAAATGAAAAATTGTTGTTTGTTTTGTATGTCGAAAGACGTGTCTGAAATATATTTTAACCTTTTATTTGAATTAAGAAAGATTGTTTGAAGTGTTCTAAATAAATAATATAGAAAAGGAAAAGTTACAAACTAAGGAATAAATTTTAGTTAGAAGTTTACGTTAATATGAACTCGATCCAATCAACATGTTGACATACTATTTTAGTAAATATTACAATAATAATTTTTTTAATAATAAAATATTATTATTATTATTATTATTATTATTATTATTATTATTATTATTATTATTATTATTATTATTATTATTATTATTATTTTAAAGATTTGTTTCAACTTTTATAGAATGGTAAATATCATTTACAATAAGATGGCCGGCAAACGAGCAACAAGTTGCGCCGCAACCCCCTTTTGGATAGCAAATCCAATCCTACTAAAAATGAAATTTTGTGTCTTAGGGGTCGAAAAATTACTTTGCACAACCCGTTGAACCCTAGTCAAAAGCTCCCTTGCCTCCGGAGCTAGGAAACCAAATGTATCAAAAGCAAAAGGGATAAACACGTGTTGATTTTCTAAATAAGCCTTCTCGTGTTTAGTAACTTTTCTCGATTCCGCTTTCAACGCCGCTTGTACCGCAACAAACCCATTGTCCCTAAGCCCAACAAGAGGGGACACCCCAGTAAGATCCACACAAGCATGTTTTCCCCCGGCCCACCCAAACACAAGTATATCAGCCGGCCGTAAAGTAGACCTCCCTTCAAGGGGATCCGTTAGAAAGTTCACGGGGGCCTCCTTTTTAGAAGAAATTCCTGCTCGTTTAAGAACATCATATAGAACATCCCTAACTAAATCATGCCTATATTTGAAACCAGGTAACTCCTTACAATGAACCGCATGATCGCTAAAGGAATCCAAACAAACCTTGCGGCAGACTGGGCAAGGCTCATCAACCAGAAACAGAGGGATCATTAGCCGGTTCTTAAGGATAGTCCAGTACTCCAGAGCCGACATATGTTGGCCTAGTCCTTCAATGGGGATAACCGTCAAGAAATTCTGAGCATGAGGAGCTCAGAGACATTCAAACACTGCTTTTTGTCAAGGGGATAAATTAAACTTCACTCCCAAACTTTGAACGATTCCACTAAATAAGCCACTGCTTTTTATCTATTTGATATTATCATGAACACACATTTCTACATTACACAAACTACTCCCTAATATTTTTGTAACTTCATTAAACTAAAGTGGAAACCAGATGGTCGTGACTTGGTCTCACCCTTGCTTTCATTGACCATGGTTACGTATTTCTTTCTTGGCGATTTCACTATTGCTAATTATTAGGGAGTATGAGAACTCGATATTGTGTAGCACATATGATTAATAATTTACATGTTCTGTTTTGGCGGTAATCCTAACTATTCACATTCATAAAGCATTCATTTAATAGTTTTCCAAAAATATAGCATGATATATGTTAGCTCGCACTTCTTTTGTATAGTTCTTTTCTGTACTTTTGGTTCTTACACATCATACTTAACAAGTGTGTATGATCTTTTTATTTTGTTTCTAAAATTTCTAGAGTTATTTTGTAAAAATGGTAAATCAATCACAAGAACAAGTTATTACACCTAGCCAACCACCCTTTGGTGTATATTATTATCAAAAGTTTAAAGAAGATAAGTCCCCAAACGGGTGCTTACCAAACAGTTACAAAGACAAAGATTGATCTCCTTAAGAAGGACACCAATTAACCTCACTACAATATCACTCAAACACTCCGATCAACAACCAACTATAGAGATTGATTGTGATATAGACACAATACTACACTAGAAGATATCAAGATTGATATCAAACCAACAGAACAAAAGATACAATAAAATTGAGAGAAAAATAATGAGGCTGAATGAAGGGTTATAAAACCCTAGATCGGCTTATTGCTTATATAGCCAACAGTTACCATTTAGTCCTCAGTCTTTCAACACTTGCCTAATAAGCTCCAAACCTTGACTCCAGCTCTAAACAACTTTAGACTTTGTCATAATTAGTCCCTGAAGTTTAGAAACTTGAACATACTATTTAACACCCCTCCTCAAGCTGATAAACCTTCTTCCTTGTTTACATCTTTACTTTGGTCCAGCTTGCCATTCTTTGCACCTGTAAACATATCAAACATGCCAATCTTTTTGCAAGACAAACAATGTTGCATTTGTCCAAGACACTTGGTAAAAATATCAGCAACCTGCAGGTCTGTGTGAATCTTAACAGTTTTAATAACACATGCAGACACATTTTCTCTTACCAAATGCACATCCAACTGAAAGTGCTTAGTTCTTTCATGAAAAACTGGGTTGGCTGCTATCTGAATAACAGCACTATTATCACAAAACATATCCACAGCACTATTATCAATAAGATTGTGTAACAAATTTCCTAACCAAATAACTTCACAAGTAGTAGAAGCAAGACTTCTTTATTCTGCTTCAGCAGAACTTTTAGACAGAGTTGATTGTTTCTTACTTTTTCAAGAAATAAGAGAATTACCCAAAAATACACAAAATCCAGTAACAGACTTTCTGGTTTTAGGACACTTAGCCCAGTCTGAATCGGCATAAGCTCTAAGCTTAAGATCAGACTCTTTATTAAACTGCAAACCAGACTCAGGTGAACATTTCAAGTATTTCAAAACTATTAATGCAACCTTAAGATGAGATTGTAAAGGACTATGCATGTGTTGACTCAAACAGTGAACAACATAACTAATATCAGGCCTGGTATTAGTTAAGTATATCAGTTTACCAACCAGTTTTTGATAGTTAGTTATATTTTTCAAAATCTTATCATTATCAGATTCAACACAGCTCAAAATAGTATTTTCAGGCAAAGGAGTATCAACTGGTTTAGCAGCTAATATACCATACTCATATAACAACTCCAAAGAATGCTTCCTTTGAGTCATGCACAAACCTTTATCATTTTTCAACACTTCAATACCAAGAAAATACTTTAACTCACCCAAATCTTTTATCATGAACTTAGAACTTAAATTTTTTTTAAAGTTATTGATTTCAGTTTCATCATTTCCAGTGATAACAATATCATCCACATAAACAAGTAAAACCACAAACACAGAACCTTTTTGTTTAACATATAGGGAATAATCAAATTTACTTTGTTCAAAACCATTCTCAACCAAGGCAGTGGTAAGTTTTGCATTCCACTATCTTAGAGCCTACTTAAGTCCATAAAGGGACTTATTAAGCTTGCATACTTTTGAATCATCACCTCTATTAAATCCCTTAGGTAAAACCATATAAACATCCTCTTCAAGATCACCATACAAAAAAGCATTATTAGCATCTAACTGATATAAAGGCGAATTCATATTAACTAAAATACTAATTAAGCATCTAACATTAACCATTTTAACCACTGGACTAAAAGTTTCATCATAATCAAAACCTTCTCTTTGATTAAAACCTTTAGCAACCAGCCTAGCCTTATATCTATCAATATCACCAGTAGACTTGTATTTAATCTTCTATATCCACTTATAACCAATCGCATGCCTACCAACAGGCAATTCACATTCAGTCCAAGTATTGTTTCTATTTAAAGCCTCAATTTCATTATTCATAGCCTCAGACCAATTAGGGTCTTCAACATCTTCTTCATAACTTTTAGTTTCAAGAGACATATTCAAAGTAGAAGCATAATTCACATACTTCTCTATACCATACCTAACCTTAGAATGCATCACATAATCATTAAACCTAATAGGTGTTCTAGACTCCCTATTAGACCTTCTTAATACAAGTGTCTGCACATCTTCATTAACATTTCTAGACTGAGTTGAAACTGAACCAGAATTATCAATATTGGGACTGCCCTCAGACCATTTTTGGTCACCAAAGTGGTTTGCAGATTGCCCATCTTCATGATGCAAATAAGTAGTATCTGTCATAGTATTTGTTGCATCATTTGAAGATGGCATACTACCATCCTCAACTGGTGAATATTTTCCTTCATCATTGGGACTTAGAGACAATAGACTATCAAAAAACTTCAAGTGATCTACTTCACTTGCATTGTCTGCATCAGTAGAATCACAGGTTTTCATTTTAAGTGGAAAAATATTTTCATAAAACTTCACATCTCTTGCAAAAAACACATTTCTAGTATCCAAACTTAAAGCTTATATGGTTTCTTATTAGTAGAAAAACCAATCAAAACACACTTTTCAGATCAATAAGACATTTTATCATGATTGTTTAAAACAGTTTCAAAACACAGACAACCAAATGACCTCAAATGGGAAAGATTAGGTTTAGTTTTATACAACAACTCATAGGGACATTTGCCTTTTAAAACTGAAGATGTCAGCCTGTTTATAAGATACACAGCAGTTAGAATACAATCAGACCAGAATCTTAAAGGAATCCCCCCTTGAAACATTAGACTCCTAGCAACATTAAGGATGTGTCTATGTTTCCTTTCAGCAATCCCATTTTGATGAGGAGTATGGGCAAATGAAGTTTGATGTATTATTCCAAGATCAGAAAACATTTCATTTATTTTTCTATTAACAAATTCAGTTCCATTATCTGACCTAACAACTTTAACTTTCACCCCAAATTGGTTTGATATTAAGTGTATAAAAGAACAGAACACATAAACACTTCATCCTTAGTTTTGACTAAGCATGCCCATACAGCCTTAGAATAATCATCAACAACAGTTAAGAAGTATTTGTACCCCTCTCTGCTAGCTACTCTGTAAGGACGCCATAAGTCAAGGTGAATAATTTCACCAAGTCTCTCAGACTTAAGACCAGACAAGGGAAAAGGTTCCCTAGTCTGTTTGGCCCTGTGACAGTTTCACAAGCAGGCACAGAGGAGTTCTTGGAAATACCAAGATCATTTTGAAGAACAGACAAGACTGGGTCAGCAGGGTGACCCAATCTATTATTCCAAACAAGTTTAGACACATTATAAGTCATAAGCAAATTACACTTACCCAAAGTATTACTAGACTGTATGTCAAACAGATAAAGACCATCAGACTGACTACCAGTCCCCATAACATTCTCCCTTTTCAAATCCTGAATATAACATTTATCCTCATCAAAACCAACAAACATTTTGCTATCTCTAATAAGCTTATTAACAGATAACAAACTCACACAATAACCAGGAACAACTAATACATCATAAAGAGTAACATTATTAGTTAATTTTAAGTTTCCAACATGACTAATAGTAACAAGAGTACCATTAGGATGTCCAACAGTAATCCTAAGACTAGTAATGTCCACAACATTAAACATACCAACAGTGGAAACAGTCAAGTACTGATTAGCACCTGAATCTATAATCTACCCCAAAGAAATAGTTTTAACAGCAATACTAGAATTAGCATAGAAATACTTAGAGAAATTAACATTGCACCAGACATTTCCATTAAAGAATGAATCCCTACCTGCCATATTAGCATGTATGCTTCTAGAGGGAATATCATTGATCAAAGATAACAATTTCTTCATCTGCTCAGAAGTAAAACCAGAAGAAGTGCTAGCAGATGAAGTAGAAGACTTATTTTCAGACAGTTTAACCTCAACATTGGCATTATAATTTTGTTTAAAACCATTCTGTTTAGCATTATTATTAGTTTTAACAAAACCATGAGGAAAACCAATGATTTCATAACATCTTTCAATAGTGTGTCCAATCTTTCCACAATTTTTACAGTTAAGATTAGGATTAGGACCTCTATTAGTAGTATTAGAATTAGTACTCCTAGTGTTATTATTATTGTTGTTAAACATTTTTCTGTTGTTATTAAAAGATTTAGCAGCAAAAGAAGAAGCATTCATTTTAGACTCAATAACAATAGAAGACTCAGGAACCCCTGTGTGGGATTCTTCTCTAGAAACAGTAGCATAAGCATCTTTCACCTCAGGAAGAGGATCCCTAGTTAAAAGAGCAATCCTCACAGGTTGATAACAATCATCAAGGCCCATGAGGAACTGCATCGGCTTCATAAGTTGCTGATGTAAAACCAGTTCTTTACTAGCTTCACAACTACACTTAACCTCACAAACACACTTAGGCAATTTAGTTAAGGCATCAAATTCTCTCCACAAAGAATTTAGTCTGTGATAATAATCAGCAACTGAACTACCACCTTGTTTCACAGAGTTAATCTTTTGTAACAAATTATAAACCACAGAACCATCAACTTTATCATAAGTTACTTGCAACTCTTTCCACGCAGAAGCAGCATTATCAGAATACACAAGACCCATATAAACATCTTGAGACACAGAATTCATTAACCAGGTTAAAACAATGATGTTCCACCTATCCCATTGAGCAGATAGAACATCACTAGTAGAATAAGAGTCTTTTCAGCAAGAACCATCAGCAAAACTAAACTTATTCCTAGCTTGTAATGCCAGTTTCATAGCACCAGACCATATTCTATAATTTTCAGTCCCAACAAGTTTAAATGGAATTAATGCAGTACCACTATTATCATTAGTTTGAATATGAAGAGGATTACTAGCATCAAGATTATTGATTAAAACAGGAGTAGTACTACCACTAGCCATAATAACAGATAAAACAACAAACAAGAAAGAATAACCGAAACCAGATAAAACAATAATAAATCAACTAAAAAATATAACAAATACTGAACCAAACAAAATATACTAGCAACCAATAAAGTAACTATGCAATAACAACTATTAACCACAAGCACAAAACAAACAATCACCAACAACCTCAAATCAACTTCCAAGACTATCCTAATCCTATCCTCCTTCGACCTAGACAGAACAAGACTACAACTAAAAACAAAAGTATTGAAATAACTAAACTCACACCTAAGATTAACAAGATACCAGCCAAGAAGACTGGGGGTAGCCAGAGCAGGTATCCGTACCACTCTTGATGGTAGGTCAAGATGTTAACTACCCCGTTTGCACCCTCTTAACTAAATAACTGTTATCTTTAGAGAAGAAGAACAAATTACATTGTAATACCAGTGGAAGAATCACCACAACAACACTAGATTCACTTATTCTAGTGCTATTGTGACCAAGAATGGGCCCAACAACCTCAATCAATCACCAGGGAAAAAAACCCCCCCAAATTCCCAAATTAGGGTTTCAAAACCCTAATCAAGAAAAAACAACAAGAATCACCAGATCTAGCTTTAACAGACTAAATCAACCACAGCCGTAAAGAATACGACCTTAATCGATCAATTAAACCCCCAATAGAAAGAATCCCCAAAAAAAATTAGGAAACCCCGAAAAACCCCAAACGATCAAGAACCACCAGATCATGAACCACACTCTGATACCATGTAAAAATGGTAAATCAATCACAAGAACAAGATATTACACCCAGCCAACCACCCCTTGGTGTATATTATTATCAAAATTTTAAAGAAGATAAGTCCCTAAACAGGTGCTTACCAAACAGTTACAAAGACAAAGATTGATCTCCTACATAAGGACACCAATCAACCTTACTACAATATCACTCAAACACTCAGATCAAAAACCAACTATAGAGATTGATTATGATATAGACACAATACTACACTAGAAGATATCAAGATTGATATCAAACTAACTGAACAAAAGATACAATAAACTTGAGAGAAAAATAATGAGACTGAATGAAGGGTTATAAAACCCTAGATCGGCTTATAGCTTATATAGCCAACAGTTACCATTTAGTCCTCAATCTTTCAACACTTGACTAATAAGCTCCAAACCTTGACTCCAACTCTAAACAACTTTAGACTTTGTCAGAATTAGACCCTGAAGTTTAGAAGCTTGAACATACTATTTAGCATATTTATATGACAAAATGATTTTAGCTAACATTAACAACTATGATAAACACTAAAAATGTTTATATGGTTGATAAATGTTCGTGTATGTGTCCGGATGACTCACTCCGGACGAGACTCACTCACGCCATCCGGCACGGACCACACATAAAATAATAATTAAGTACCTCGGGAAAGACCAAGATATCCCATCACCTAGATAATGACTATGGACCAGTGGTTAATAGCGTAAACCAGGCATGCGCCGTCGTCCCGATTTCTCAGGGACATGTTTCCCCATATGTGAATAGTAGCCTACAGGTCTAGTCTAAGCATAGACCGGCTCACCACTTCCCCATGATGGTCAGGTACAGTGATTGTGGTATTATAAATACCCAACCTCATTCAATGCTCAACACATTAGTAATTCTCCCTCATTTATTACTTTCATTTATTTCACATTCACTTACCATCAATATAGAAACCAAACTTATTCTTGCACTGGAGCTTGGTCGTGGGATAAAACCCAAAGCAAGGCTAACGTGTGTTACCTTTGTTTCAGGCTCGCTAGGCTCAAGATATAGGCCAAAGAGACCTGGTGCAGGATTTTACCTCAACAAACTGGCGCCATCCGTAGGACCAAAATTCAATCTGCCAAAAGCTTATAATGACTGGTCCCAGCCCTAGCACACCCATTAGCCGTCCAGGAACGGTCGAGGGTTCTGGTGGAGATGCTACCAATCCCCCAGACACTAGAGCCATCGTCACATATCAGCTCTTAAAGAACTATTGAAACAACAAGGCAATCGCGACTTGATAAAGCAAATGTTGTTGAACTTTGAAGAAGAAGTAACCGAAACCGAAAAAGAGGAGGTTGAAGAAAGATAGAAAGATAAAGGGAAAGCAATAGCAGATGAAGACTTATGCAAGCCTTTCAAGGAAGTGCTGAAATGTCCATTCACTAGAAGAATCATAGAATTTTCAGTGCCAAAGCATAAGATGCTCGCGAACATCAGGCTATATGGCAGGACGGGCGACCCCGATGATCACCTCAACCATTTCACTGGGGCAGGGAATCAAGAAGAGTGGCCTATGCCAATATGGTGCCACATGTTTCAGCAGACCCTAGATGGAAAAGCCAGAGGCTGGTTCGACAAGCTACCGCCCAGAAGCATTGTGTAACACC
Source organism: Artemisia tridentata subsp. tridentata (assembly GCA_021014915.2). Classification (NCBI taxonomy): domain Eukaryota; kingdom Viridiplantae; phylum Streptophyta; class Magnoliopsida; order Asterales; family Asteraceae; genus Artemisia; species Artemisia tridentata. Next base: position 194,572,833 of record CP139507.1, read on the forward strand.
CCAACCCGACAAGGGTTAAAATGTCACATTATGGTGTCAATCAGAACATAATAAACGAAAGCGGAAGGCTTAAATAAGTAAATACAAGTCATGAAACAAAAATGACTTCCAAAGAAATACAAATCAAATCCAACTCTAAAATGAAATGAAATGAAATAACTAAGACATAAATCATAAACTAATTCCAAAATATAGGGAAACTAAGGTTGGGTTGGTCCTCTAAAAGCTCCTACTCTCATCACTCAAATCCCAGCATCCCGCTTGAATACCTGCTACAGGGAAAAAGAAAATGCGGCTGAGCTTAAAAAGCCCAGTGAACGGATATAAACGAATAATGAACTGAATATAAATAGTATATGAAATGAAATAAAAAGAATCTGCCGAACAGGATATCATAGGTCATGAGAATCAAATGAATAATAAATTAAGTGAAAGGTAATGAAGTCAACAAATCATAAGAAAATATACACGAGCTCACAAAGCAAGCCACCTGCTTAACTACATAATCATATCATAACAAATGGAGTAGCTAGCTCCCAAAAGTGACATGGGGTGTATGGAACACACAAACCATTCACTACTAAGCCATATCATAATCATATCACAAAACATACCTAGGATGCATCCATACGCTCCCTGCAAAACAAAGTTATGTACACCACCATACACCTGTACTCAGACAAATATATTGGCGTACCAAAATGGCAACTAAGTGCACGTGCTCAATAATAATATACACATCACAAAGGAACGTCGTGGGCCAATCACACCGCCACAGATAGTGTCATGCCATTGGTGCCTCATTGTTATGGCCATGGTACCTCCATGACTAGTTAGCTCGGGTAATAGAATAAACAAGATATCACATCATAACGAGTTAATAATAGTATATTTAAACAAAAGAATATTAACTAAAATGAATGCCATATTAAATGACATAGAACTAAATATCATATCATAAGAAATCATATCAAGCGGAAATCACCAACGAATATCATAACGAATGAAATAAAGTCAAGAATCGAAGAGTCAATGCGAAACCCTTACTGAGAAATGATAGAATATCCGTACCTCAGCAAATGGAATGAAAGCAATGGGAAAATGAACACAAGGAAACAACGTCATGCCTTCTTCAACGAATCTACATGAATTATGAATCAATTTTTATTTATTAGTTCATTTATTATCTTTATTTAGGGTTTCCTTTCGTTTTTAGTATCATTCCATTTTTAGTAACTTACCACTTATAGTAATTTCCCGTTAATTGGTCAAACTAGGGTTTTGAAATGATCATCAGTTAAGTCTAGGGTTTAAATGCACTTAAAACCAACAAAGTTAGGGTTTAAGTATAGTAATTAGCTAATTAGGGTTTACATCGTATTTAGTCTACATTAATGACCAATTTAAGCAAGATCAATTAAATATAGTGTTAGGTCGAAAGTAGGTTAACACATTTTTAAGAGTATCCGAATTAATGTTACAATGTTATTAAGGTCAAAACACATTCAATGGTTTTAGGTTATACTAAATTCTTATCTTGAAAGATAGTTAAGATTTTATCTCATTCTGGTCCTGATTTTTATGAATTTTAAACCATATTTAAGTGGCTACTGGGAAGCTAATATTTTTATCACAGATACCTATACATGTTTAGCACTTATTTTAATTTTCTTAGATTTTATTTCAAAGTGATAGTACCCTTTCAAAAATAGTTTTCCCAAACCTAGCCAGAAAGATAACTGCACAGAAACCCAGAAAGTTTGCATTTGGCTACCCCACGAGAACCCTTCAGAAAATTCTATCAAAATTCCAGTAAGTCCTTTTCTTCCTAGGTATTCTACCTGTAAAAGGAGACCTCCTAAGTCCTCACCGTTTGGAAACTAAAATTCAAAAACACAAGCTGAATTTCCAGACTCCTAAACTCAGGATTGACATCTAATGTTATAAAAATCAAAAAGTCATCTTCCCTAGCTCCAAAAATTATGAAATTTTATATGCAGATAGTACACAACCTAAAATTAGTTTGGGATAATTACTAAAATAGCCCAAAACCCAAATGGGATATTTCTACCCCGGTTGCCCTGGGCAATGCCCCCAGTTGCCCAAAAAAAGGGCGATTGTTGCCCAAAAAATACACTGGAAATCCTTCGTTGCCCCAAAAAATGCCGGTTGCCCTTGGCAACACAATTATTTTTGTATTTCGGGTTAGATAGGGAATCGCCCATTTGTGTTTGGGCTATTTTGGTAATTATCCCAATTAGTTTTAGCCTCAAAAATCATACAAAAACACGTTTTCATCATCAATTTATGACCCTCTAAACCCGACATAAATTTCTGAACAGCATGCAGTTGAGACAGAAAACAAATCCTTAACCCCCTATAAACCCTAATCGAGCATTAATTAATTATAGGATTTCTTTTCCCGGTTTTAACACATATTAAATGTATCCTTAATGATCTTATTAGGGCTTCATAAGTTGTATCTTAGGGCTGCAAAAGAAAGACACAAAACAGTCCACGTATAGGCACATATAATTATGATTTCATGTGTGATACTTACCAACGATTCAACAAGGCAACCAATATTGTATTAGCATGATTTTAATGACATGTTTAGCACTAATTTTAATGTGGTGTCAAGTTCTCTTTATACATATACTTACATATTAACGACACAACAAACGAATCAAAAGATTATGAGTACCTTATGGCAGTTTTTAAACGAGGCAATGAAGGCAAAACAAGGACTCACGAATTAGAAAACCAACACACCCAAGACTATCCCGATTCAACAAGCTTCAAAGGTTCCTTTTCCCACGATCTTCAAGGGCTGGACGAAAGAAAAATAAGGAGGCTGCTAGGGTTTGCTTATGTTTGGTATTGAGAGGGAGAAATTAAGAACCGAATATTGGAATAGGGGAAAGGGGGGGGGGTATATATTTAGGTTGGGGAACCGTGATTTATGCTAAAAAAATGGAAAGCCAAATCTTCTATTAAATGTTGAAAATCAATTTGTTCTTATCCCTTGTGGTCTTTTTAGGCATTTGATGGGGGGGGGGATATCACAATCTCGGCTCAAGTTACACTAACCAAAGTTCACAAATTTTAATCTGTAACTTATGTTTAGGATATATACATATTTAGTTTTGGTATTTTAGTTTATAAAGTATAGTTTAGCTTTTAATTTATTTAAAGTGTATAACATATGGTTTAAGTGTCCAAATTTTATTATTGACTTAGGTTATGAATTCAAATTATCAAATAAACGTGTTTATTGATTTTTGGGGGTTTTACACATTGACAATTGGGGAGAGCTCCAAAGGAAATTCCTCAATAGGTTTGACATATTGAGAGCATGTGCCAAAGACCTGACAGAAATTCTCAAGATTTGCCGAAGGGCAAACGAGAGTCTGCGAGGTTTCAAAGAAAGATGGATAAGTGAAACAGGTGTCTAGAGTTGGCCAAGAAATTTTCACATCCCAAAAATAGTTGATGAGATGTTAAGAAGGTTTGACGACTTTATATGCTCAGAAGAGGCATTCCGAAGTACAGAGTTGCCAAGAAGAGAATATACTTGCAAACATGAGGGAGGCTCGCTACCCCTAAAGCATGACAGGTATCACAAAAACTTTGACGACATGAGGAGAATGGGGCAAAGGCCTCCCTACCGACCCAAAGAGTATCACGCCCCGTATTTGGCTCCTAGGTACGAGCCACGCAGGAATGGTGGAAACGAGTTTTGGGACGATCGAAATAGGCCGACGCTGGAGTCACTGATAAACACTCGCAAAGAAATACTTGCAACCGAGCATCACCTGCGTTGCTCGGCGTTCCCCGAAAGGAAAATTTAGATCGGTACTTTGGCTACCACGGCGAAAAGGGTCATTACACCAATGACTATTATCAGTTGAAAAAACAACTGGAATTGGCTCTGGAGTCTGGAAAACTGAACCATTTGATCATGGACGTAAGGCAAAGGGGAAAGGCTCAACATAAAAATGGCGAACCTCAGAAGGCAAAAATAATCAACATGGTTAGCTACCAAGGAGAGGATCGAAAAAGGAAGAAGATGGTTACGAGTGAAAACTGGATGAACATACCCATAACCTTTCCTCTGGTAGCAATAGAATACTTGTTTAAAGAATCCATAGTCGTAGAGGTAGAGATCGGTGGGTACCTTGTAAGACGGATCCATGTAGATGAAGGCGCTTCGCTAGAGATCATGTACAAGCACTGCTTCGATAATCTACACCCATCCATCAAAGCCAGAGTGGTAGAAACACATACAACTTTGTCAGGGTTCTCGGGAGAACAAGTAAAGCCGCTAGGAAAAATAGAACTCGACGTATGTTTTGGGAGTGATGGTTTGTGTAGTCGGACGACCATGAAATTCATTGTGGTTCCAGTATCTTCCCCATATAACATTATAATGGGAAGGACCGAGCTAAAGAAGTTGCGAGCAATCCCATCGATAATTCATTCGATGATGAAATTCCCCACCCCCAGGGGAATAGCCACCTTGGTTACACAAACAACTTCGGTATATGAGTGCAGAAGACTGGAAAAAAGAAGGATGATAGAAGACGAAGAAAAGAAGGAAGAGCAGAAGGAAGTTAGCTTAATCGAGGAAGTTCTTGTGAATCTGGCTCACCCAGATCAGCTCATCACCATAGGGCGCAATTTGTCACTAACCGGCTCAACAGGTTTAATGGCCCTTCTCAAAAGGAGTTTGGATGTCTTTGCATGGGAACCGTCAGATATGACAGGGGTTCCCCGACGTATCATAGAACACACACTAAACACTAACCCGTCGGTGACTCTAGTCAGTCAGAAAAGAAGAACCCTATTTGTGGAGAAGAGCCAAGTGGTAACTAAGGAAGTGGCCGAATGGTTGAAGGCAGGTATAGTACGACCGGTCCGGTATCCAACATGGATATCAAACCCAGTGCTAGTGAAAAAAGGGGACGGGAGTTGGAGGATGTGCATTGACTTTAAGAATATTAATTTCGCATGTCCAAAGGATTACAATCCTCTCCCCAAGATTGATTTGAAGATCGAGTTGGTGATTGGATCCAAGTAAAAATGTTTTTTGGTTGCCTACAAAGGGTACCACCAAGTACAAATGTCCAAAGAAGATGAAGAGAAGACGGCTTTCTATACCGATCAAGGAACTTTCTGTTACACCAAGATGCCATTCGGATTAAAGAATGCAGGGGCAACGTACCAACGGTTGGTAGACTCAGCTTTCCAGTCACAGATCGGACAGAACCTAGAAGCTTACGTTGACGACATGGTTATAAAGAGTTCAGCAGAGAAAGCGTTGCTGGTCGATGTAGCGAAAACCTTTGACAACCTCCGAAGAATAAACATGAAGTTAAACACCAAGAAGTGCTCATTTGTTGTTGAGAAGGGAAGTTCCTAGGATACATGATAACGTCTGAAGGTATCCGGGAAAATCCAGCAAAGACAAAGGCTGTCAATGACATGCAGGCACCTCGGACTTGGAGAGAAATGCAAAATTTGTCAAGAAAGCTTACGGCTTTAAATAGATTCCTAGCCAGGTCGGTTGGAAAATCCTTGCCTTTCTTTGAAACCTTAAAAAATACACAAAGGATAACAAAGATGAATATCGTTGGACGGAAGAAGCAGAAACAGCTTTTCAAGAACTCAAGAGAGTCATTATCAGCCTTCCTTCTTTGGCAACACCACTGCCGAAAGAGACGCTCTGCGTCTACCTGGCCGCGGCAAAAGAAGCAGTGAGCGCAATTTTCCTAGTCGAACAAAATGGAAAACAACATCTGGTGCATTATGTTAGCAGAACCCTGAATGAAGCTGAACGTAATTATGCTCCACTAGAGAAATTGGCTTTGTCCCTGCTACACATGTCAAGAAGACTAAGAAGATACTTTGAGGCTCACCCCTTCAAGGTCATCACCGATCAAATGATCAAACAAATTCTGGGTAAGGCTGAATCCTCGGGGAAGTTGGGAAAGTATGCAATTGAGCTATGAACGTACGACATAACGTATGAACCTCGCAATGCCGTTAAGGGCCAAGTTTTGGCAGATTTCATCAACGAGATTCGGACCGACAGCTGTGGAAGGACGATGGAACAAATTGCAACAGCAGCACAAAAGAACCCAGATGCAGAGGAAGAATGGACACTTTACATAGATGGGGCATCCAGAAAAAGCAGAGCTGGAGCAGGTTTAGTATTGATCAACCCAACGAAGACAGAGTACACCTATGCCTTACGGCTAAGTTCTAAAAGTACAAACAATCAAGCAGAGTACGAGGCACTCTTGGTCGGCTTAAGGATAGCCAAGGAAATGAAAGTGTCCTCTCTATCTGTAAAGGTAGACTCTAGGCTGGTGGCCGGTCAGATCAATGGTGATTTCACGAAAACATGGCCAAGTACCTGGCCGAGGCAAAAAGGTGTATAGGCCACTTCCAAAAATTCTAGATTGCAAACATTCCCCGCAACCAGAACCAAGGCTGATGTTCATAGTAAGCTTGCTTCAGTAGCATTCAATTATCTCACAAAGGAGATTTTGGTAGAAGTGTTAAGTAAACCATCAGTAGATGTAGCACAGGTCAATGCAGTAGTGGAGGAGGAAAAAGATAATCGGATGACTCCAATTATAAAGTGTCTAGAGGAAGGAATCTGGCCGGAGGATAAAAATGAAGCTCGGACCCTGATGATATCAAATAACAACGTTTTATTGGCATCATTTATCCTATGTTATTTGCTTGTTTTATATTTTTTTATATGAGAATTGATACTTAATCGCTTACTTTTGTAAATCTCAGTTATAAACAAGCATTTGGTGGAAGTTAGCTATTTTGGACGTAAATTGGAGCAAAATGGATCAAGATGTGAGAGGATCAAACACTGAGGATTTGTTTAGGATACTTTGAGTTAATATTACCAAGTATGCGGAATCTACTTGATAACACTTAGAAGGTTGGTTTTGATGTAACAGTAACTAGACAATGTATGAATAATGAAAACAAAATATAACTCCAAACGATTCAATATTCTTAAGCAATAAAACGAGTGATATCCAATATCATTAGGGTTACAAGACCTTGAATCTTAACAAAAACTATATTGATGTGTATCTAAACATCTAACCTAGGACCTCCTTTTATAGACATAAGGAGTCCTTTACAAGATAAGTATCTACCCATATAATTCTAACTAATTGTGATATACATACAATCTATTCCATACTTATCTTCTACATATCTTCTAAAGCAGTATCATCCAGTAGTACCTTCATTCATACTAGCAGTACTAACTTATGTAAAACCCGCAAATTAACACAATATGAAAAGACTAAAATGCCCTCGAATTAAAATCTTGGGAACTTATGAATACGAATTAAATGAAAGTTAACCTAAGTTATTAACTAAATTAAAACTATACAATATACATTTCGTTACAAAAAAAAAAAGAAAAAGAAAGAACCTAACTATATATGCCGCCCCCCCCCCTTGACCATAATATGGGCCAAGTTCTTGATTGGCTAAAATTTGGTAAGTCTTAATGGTAAATTAATCCTACCTTAAATGCCCTAATCACAATACTCGGTATTCCTTTGTTTTTCTAAATACCGACCTTCAAAAAAATTAACAAAACCCTAAAAAGAAAAAAAAAAAAAACTCTCACAAAAATTTCGGTTCTTCCCTCTTGTTGTGTTCCTGCTGTGTCGATCAAAAAGAAACCAAGAGAAGCCTTGAATCTTGTCCTTAATTCGCTTATCATCCATCACGAGGTAACCGTGTAACGCATATGTTCACCCATACGAATTTGTGAATCAAAAAAAAAAACTAAGCAAAACGTTTTTTTTTTGTTATTGTTTTCTGCTGCTGTTGTGCGAACCAGAAAAGAAAGGAGGAGGAAAAGAAGCCTTCGTGTGGTGTCTTTGATCCGTGTTGTGTTCGTGGTTTTCGTGGTCATCGAGGGTATCGTGTTCTTATTTAATTCGTATTCTTATTCCGTTGTTATAATCGAAATATATGTGTTATAAAATCAAAAACATTCACATAAAATCATGAGTGATAAAACTCTAAAACTATGTTTGTGAATTGGATACCACTTTTGGGTGTGAAATAACTGATGAGAATGATGTTAAATATGTTAATGAAGGATCAAAATATGTTATGGACTCAATTAAAAACGTTTGGGATGAAAAACATGTGATTTGGATATGAAAAACCCTAACTTGGTTAACTTGCTGTGTGGAATGTTTCTGAGTCCGAAATTTGTTCAACTTTGAAGGGCTATAACTTTATGATGGAATCGTGTTTTTGAGTGACTCAAAATCCCTAAACTAAGTTCATTGAAATAGCTATCTGGAGAAATTTAGTTTGTAATTTTTAGAGGATTAGAAGGTTACTTTTTGATTTTTAGAAAATTATGTGTCTGGTCGGATTTGTGAGTCTGGAAAATCAGTCCGGGTTTTCCATTTTTAATTTTCAAACCGTGTTGAGTTAGAAGGTTTCCTTTGAACTGGGTAATATTCAAGATGTATATGACTTCCTGGAATTCTTATAGATTTTTGTGAATTTTTCTTAAAAGGTTTCTAGCTAATAACTTTTCGTATAGTAAAATTTCTCAGAAATCTGGACGTGTTGTGAAAGTGGATTTTTAATACATATCTATACCCCATAATAAAATCTGGAAAAATTTGATAAAATAGTTTAGACATGTGAGCACCTCTGGGAAATTTTGGGGATTTTAATACTGAGTTCTTAAACGATTTAGAATTTATGGAAAACCTGACAAATTTGTACTTAAAACTGTGTGATGTTATAAAAGTGTAAAATTGTGAACTAAAGGGTGTGATGTGTTTATTGTGTAACCTTAAGGGTTTAATTGGATATTTTGCTAAAATCAAAGGTCATAACTTATAAAATCTGTAACTTGATGATATTTTCATATTATACCCTAAACTTATGATAATTACATAGTGAACCCCTAAAGTTATGATAACTACTATATGACACTAAAACTTGTGAATGACATTATGAATCATAAGCTAAGAATATGATCATCTCTAATCTTTTAAATTGAAATACGAGAACGTTAATGATCAAAGCTCCTTAATATGAAATGGGAACAAACATGAAACCATATGATTATACGAACTTAAGAGAACTTATGTTTATTTGTAGATCGGGTGAAGAGGGAGTGATCTCCTACTTGATTTGATTTTCATTTCTTGCTTGCGTATTTCGTTAAGGTACAGATATTCTGCCCTTCTTTAGTAAGGTGCCTTCGTCTCATTTCTGATTTCTGATTCACTGCCATGTTTCTTTGATTCTGTGAACCTTTCTGGTTTCTTTCATGATATTATGAACCTTTAACATGACCTTTCTGTTTTGAACCTTTCTGATATTAAACATCTCTGATAGATGACCTTTTCTGATATTGAACCTTTTATGATTATGAACCTTTCATTCATGAACCTTTGCTTATGAACCCTTGCTTATGAACCATGCTTATGAACCATGCTTATGAACCATGCTTATGAACCAGGGATATATGAACCATGATTTTGAACTTATGAAACAAGATAATGACCTATGCAAGTAAACTTAAAACATGATTCATGATACTTGACCTTGACCCACAGTTTGATACTACGAGCCACTCACTAGGCATGAGGGTTTCATGTCCATGTCAGTCGATGCACCGATGGCATGACTCTAGGGCAGGAGAGTGATGACCTGTCCCGTCCCTGCATGTTATGTTTACGTAGAGGCAGATTATGGCCACCTGGGGCGTATGGATGCATCCTAGATTTGTTCATGTTCATGTTCATGTTATGTTATGTTATTCATGGTGACTGATGGTGTGTGCGATACACGTCTTTCACACTCTGGGAGCTAGCTACTCCAACCCATGATTGAGGACACCCCTCATATTTACAAGATTTCCATGATGAGGACACCCCTCATATTTACAAGATACCCATGATGAGGACACCCCTCATATTTACAGGATACTAAGAGGTCTCCCCTCTACATGTTTATGATTATGATTATGCTTATGATTTCATGTTATGGGCTCGTAGTGGATTACTGACTTTCCCTTACCTTGCACCTTTACACTTTCCCTTATGACACCATGTATTCTTACCATGCATTCTTACCATGTATTCTTACCTTGTATTCTCACCATGTATTCATGCTTCCATTCTCAGTTACTCATGTATTATTCATTATGCTACTGCTTTGTTTCCGTTATATCTGTTCACTGGGCTTTTTAAGCTCAGCCGCACGTTTTCTTTTTCGTGTGCGGCAGATTTTAAGCAGGACGACGGGTTTGGATATAAGTGAAGAGACTTTTGGACTTAGAAGACTTTGAGTAGAAGCTATTAGAAGAGATGTACTTATGGATTTTATAGACGGCTTTTATTTTTCCTTTGTAACCCTTTGTATTGCAAGATTTCATTTGTAACCTTTGAGAACCATTGTATTACTATTTGATTGTATGCTATGTTTATCTGATATGAAACCATTTGCGTGACATCTTTACCCTTGTTGGGTTGGGGTGTTACAATTATGGTATCAGAGCGACAGGCTGCGATTCGTAATACACTTACCCTTGGCCTGTGTAAGTAGGACCACTAAGTTTCCCTGTAAGCGCTCATAAGATAACCTGTAAGATTTGCTTTAGGATCTCCCTGTAGGAACCTAAATTTGACCAGTGAGGAATGGGTAGACTAAGACATATATGTGAGTATCATTTGCTTCCGCATCACTCTGATTCGTGCCCTTGCCTTTAATTAAGCCTCATCAGAACTTTTCAGGAGTTAGAAGCTTTGCAACTTAAGCTTAGTAACCAAGTAAGTTTGGAATACCTCGGAAAACCCGCCTGGATACCTTACACCATGTAAGTTTCATTTTCAGATTTTGACATCCACCTCCGATTTGTTTGATAAGCTGTTTAACACCTTTCCGACCATGTCGTAAGCCATTCAACCATAATGTGTTCGACACATTTTGTGAATTCATTGCTTATGCTGAATGTGAATGTATCGTCCGATACTACTTAACTTTGCATAAATCCGTTACTACTCCTATGAGAATTCTGGTAATTATTAACCATGGATATAGGAAGTTATGTTCCTTTCCTTTGAATGACGAATCTTGTTCTGCCAACCATTTCCTTTGGAAGGATATGATGCTATGTTACCTCTGTATGGATTTGTTAACTGAGCATGATGATGCTAATAACGGATTTTCTGTACATCTCACTTTTGACAAATATACGATGTTCGTATTGCTGATAATACACATCCTACTTACTGCTTATGCTAAGAAGCTGAACAAATCCCCACACTTGAATCATTCGTTTATCCATCTCAACACTTTTATTGAAACATGTGCTGGATTTCGATATATGAACTATCCGTCTGATTCGATGACTGTATTCGTTCTATGAATCTTTTGATCTTGACATGTCTTATTGTGTGGTCTCTTATGTATGGACCGGATGACTATTTGTAAAGCTACCATAGACTACCGTATCTGAAATGTGATCTTAACAATTTATCTTACCCTATTTCGTTATGATGAATCTCTACACCTGATTCTGCTAAAGTTTTGCCACTATGGAAGCACCAACCCTGAACTCATATGATTATCAATCTTCCTGACAACCATTACTATTCACCCTTGGAAAGTTTCGCCATTAGAAATATTCCGTTGTACGAAGATTTTCCGGTATTTCAGGTGTAATATGAATTTTGCTCACCTCAGTGATTCTCTTGAAGTACTCTTGTTGGTCTATGAAGATGAAGTATATGACGACGTATCGACTATTGTGCACCTAACCATACCACTATCAGTAATCGTTATCCGTTTTCGCACATCAACGATTGATTTGGTCTTTCTTTTGAAACTTCGTATCTCGTTGCATCGTGCTAAATTTGAAGGGCTGAAGCAGCAACCACAAGAACTTCTAAAAAGGGGGTTATCTAACCGAGAGTAACCTTTGTGAAGTAGTTCAGTCTTACTTTGAAGAAGAAGGAAGGCGACATGAGGTGTATGTGAAAGTTTTTCCCCTAAACGATTTCAGAGACGGTCCTCGCGCTAGTTATAACCTTATGAGTTTGAGTGATGCCAATAGTATTGGCAAAAATGATCATGTCTTCGTGTGTTTTGGACAAATTGTCATAGTATGACATTGTGTTATGTTCAGAGAACGAAAGAAGAACATAGAGATTATTGGCAGGATGAGCCTTTGTTCTAGAAGAGAAATTCGGTTGACGTTCAGAGCTCTTAGTAGGCAACACTACCCTATATAATGTGAAGACAGAGTTTCACACAGAAAGGATCAAGATCGAAGACAATTATCAGCGTTAGAAACCTAGTGGGAGAATAGTAGAAGATGGTTGCGACAAGTGTACCTTAGAAGGAGCACCTAAGAAGAAGAGGGGAACTGGATAGTACTCGACTACACATCATGCAACACGTAAAGAATTCAACTCGGGCATCAAGACAACCAGATCGTTTGAGGCGAATCGTTCAACACATACCCGGAGCTATGCTGGAAGACCTGTCGAAGATGCGCAGTCTTGCTTCTCTATTCATTTTAGTTGTACTAAGATGAATTGAGAGCAGAAGCAGACTTGCGGATGGAGGGTTGCACGATGATCGTGTCAGAGGCTGCCGCTACGAAACCACCATATCAAGAAGAGTTGCTGAAGGCTTGAGGAATCAGACTCAAATTTGTAATTCCTTTTCACCATGGGATAAGATGGACAAACATAGATGAACCACTCCAACTTGAAAGAAATTTTGAAATTTAGTATTTGAATTGACGAATTTTGAAGTGGACATTTGCGTTTAGACGAGGTGATTCTGTGAATGATGAAGCTATCGATGACGTAATTTGTTTTTCCCTCAACCTACTTAAATACCGTTACCTGATAATGAAGTCCTTTGAATAATTTGGGTTTCTCTGTTAGAAATTTCATCCTATGTCACTCTGCATTTGTTGAGTAACGAGTTATGTGGAATTTTGACGAATTATGGAAGGGAATTTGTGATTTATGTTTCAGAAAGGACGGATGTTGAAGTAACCACTGATATTGGCTGAGTTGATTTTGATAAGTTATGAAGTATTGACGCTATTAACGACGTACCTGAATTCTGATGGACATTTTCGGATTTCCGTTACTCTTCGAGTAATTTCGTTCTCTTAGTTATGATGTTTGATTTTAGTGACCTCTGAGACGGTAGGTGGACTAGGTGGATTTAGATAAGTTATGTTAATCACGACTTGAGATAAAGTATGACCATCGTGAGGGCATATTTATATGATGCAAGTATTATGACGTCTGGCCAGCGTGATAATACTTACATCATATAACGTGCACTCTTTGTGGGCATAGGATATTTCGAGAAGTGCCTTAGAAGCCTTAGAATTTCTGATATCTGTTTGAGATCATCCGCGTTTAGTGAGACTTGAGATTTATTCTAACTATATGATTGATCCGCTGTCTTTGATATACGACTTGATACATTTGATGATTCGTCACGCGCTTCGTTGACCGATGGAACGTTCCTTAGTTCGATCGGTATCTGCTTGGAATTGATGAGTTCTTCTATAGTGGTGCACTAGTTCCCTTTTCGTTAAGAATCTGGACTGAGCTGATGAGATTTTTACTCTTTAGTACTACCTTCGTATTACTTACAACAGGAATGTTTCACGTATCTCTGTGTGAGATTCAAATCGTTATCCGCTACATTGTTGTTTCGTATTTCTTGGAACGGATTCGTTGTGAACTATGAAAGCCTAGGGCTTTTCGATGATTTTGATCAGGTTGGCAAGGTATCTCATCGCTTGGCGTTACCTTCCCAGTAATATCATGTATACGATGTATTCCATGTACCACTTCTTCGTTAGTATGATTATCATCCGCTTCATGTTGTGTTTTGCCCATTCGATCAGATTCGAGAAAATCTTTCGTATTGTGAAGAACCTGAGGCTGTTTTGAGCGTCAGAAAAGAGTCATGAGAACTAAAACAATTCCGTTCGTAAAGATTCCTTGGAAGAACCATCCTGAGAGCGAGGCTACTTGGGAAACCGAAGAGTCAATACGATCCGATTATCCGAATTTCTCTTTTTGATTTGGTACGTATTCATTTCGTTATTGCTTTCGATTTCGCATTTCATTTCGACTTCGCACTTCAATTTTCGAGGACGAAAATTTTTTTTTTAAGATGGGAAGAGTTGTAAAACCCGCAAATTAACACAATATGAAAAGACTAAAATGCCCTCGAATTAAAATCTTGGGAACTTATGAATACGAATTAAATGAAAGTTAACCTAAGTTATTAACTAAATTAAAACTATACAATATACATTTCGTTACAAAAAAAAAAAGAAAAAGAAAGAACCTAACTATATATGCCGCCCCCCCCCCCCTTGACCATAATATGGGCCAAGTTCTTGATTGGCTAAAATTTGGTAAGTCTTAATGGTAAATTAATCCTACCTTAAATGCCCTAATCACAATACTCGGTATTCCTTTGTTTTTCTAAATACCGACCTTCAAAAAAATTAACAAAACCCTAAAAAGAAAAAAAAAAAAACTCTCACAAAAATTTCGGTTCTTCCCTCTTGTTGTGTTCCTGCTGTGTCGATCAAAAAGAAACCAAGAGAAGCCTTGAATCTTGTCCTTAATTCGCTTATCATCCATCACGAGGTAACCGTGTAACGCATATGTTCACCCATACGAATTTGTGAATCAAAAAAAAAAACTAAGCAAAACGTTTTTTTTTGTTATTGTTTTCTGCTGCTGTTGTGCGAACCAGAAAAGAAAGGAGGAGGAAAAGAAGCCTTCGTGTGGTGTCTTTGATCCGTGTTGTGTTCGTGGTTTTCGTGGTCATCGAGGGTATCGTGTTCTTATTTAATTCGTATTCTTATTCCGTTGTTATAATCGAAATATATGTGTTATAAAATCAAAAAACATTCACATAAAATCATGAGTGATAAAACTCTAAAACTATGTTTGTGAATTGGATACCACTTTTGGGTGTGAAATAACTGATGAGAATGATGTTAAATATGTTAATGAAGGATCAAAATATGTTATGGACTCAATTAAAAACGTTTGGGATGAAAAACATGTGATTTGGATATGAAAAACCCTAACTTGGTTAACTTGCTGTGTGGAATGTTTCTGAGTCCGAAATTTGTTCAACTTTGAAGGGCTATAACTTTATGATGGAATCGTGTTTTTGAGTGACTCAAAATCCCTAAACTAAGTTCATTGAAATAGCTATCTGGAGAAATTTAGTTTGTAATTTTTAGAGGATTAGAAGGTTACTTTTTGATTTTTAGAAAATTATGTGTCTGGTCGGATTTGTGAGTCTGGAAAATCAGTCCGGGTTTTCCATTTTTAATTTTCAAACCGTGTTGAGTTAGAAGGTGTCCTTTGAACTGGGTAATATTCAAGATGTATATGACTTCCTGGAATTCTTATAGATTTTTGTGAATTTTTCTTAAAAGGTTTCTAGCTAATAACTTTTCGTATAGTAAAATTTCTCAGAAATCTGGACGTGTTGTGAAAGTGGATTTTTAATACATATCTATACCCCATAATAAAATCTGGAAAAATTTGATAAAATAGTTTAGACATGTGAGCACCTCTGGGAAATTTTGGGGATTTTAATACTGAGTTCTTAAACGATTTAGAATTTATGGAAAACCTGACAAATTTGTACTTAAAACTGTGTGATGTTATAAAAGTGTAAAATTGTGAACTAAAGGGTGTGATGTGTTTATTGTGTAACCTTAAGGGTTTAATTGGATATTTTGCTAAAATCAAAGGTCATAACTTATAAAATCTGTAACTTGATGATATTTTCATATTATACCCTAAACTTATGATAATTACATAGTGAACCCCTAAAGTTATGATAACTACTATATGACACTAAAACTTGTGAATGACATTATGAATCATAAGCTAAGAATATGATCATCTCTAATCTTTTAAATTGAAATACGAGAACGTTAATGATCAAAGCTCCTTAATATGAAATGGGAACAAACATGAAACCATATGATTATACGAACTTAAGAGAACTTATGTTTATTTGTAGATCGGGTGAAGAGGGAGTGATCTCCTACTTGATTTGATTTTCATTTCTTGCTTGCGTATTTCGTTAAGGTACAGATATTCTGCCCTTCTTTAGTAAGGTGCCTTCGTCTCATTTCTGATTTCTGATTCACTGCCATGTTTCTTTGATTCTGTGAACCTTTCTGGTTTCTTTCATGATATTATGAACCTTTAACATGACCTTTCTGTTTTGAACCTTTCTGATATTAAACATCTCTGATAGATGACCTTTTCTGATATTGAACCTCTTATGATTATGAACCTTTCATACATGAACCTTTGCTTATGAACCCTTGCTTATGAACCATGCTTATGAACCATGTTTTTTATGAACCATGATTATGAACCATGATTTTGAACTTATGAAACAAGATAATGACCTATGCAAGTAAACTTAAAACATGATTCATGATACTTGACCTTGACCCACAGTTTGATACTACGAGCCACTCACTAGGCATGAGGGTTTCATGTCCATGTCAGTCGATGCACCGATGGCATGACTCTAGGGCAGGAGAGTGATGACCTGTCCCGTCCCTGCATGTTATGTTTACGTAGAGGCAGATTATGGCCACCTGGGGCGTATGGATGCATCCTAGATTTGTTCATGTTCATGTTCATGTTATGTTATGTTATTCATGGTGACTGATGGTGTGTGCGATACACGTCTTTCACACTCTGGGAGCTAGCTACTCAACCCATGATTGAGGACACCCCTCATATTTACAAGATTTCCATGATGAGGACACCCCTCATATTTACAAGATACCCATGATGAGGACACCCCTCATATTTACAGGATACTAAGAGGTCTCCCCTCTACATGTTTATGATTATGATTATGCTTATGATTTCATGTTATGGGCTCGTAGTGGATTACTGACTTTCCCTTACCTTGCACCTTTACACTTTCCCTTATGACACCATGTATTCTTACCATGCATTCTTACCATGTATTCTTACCTTGTATTCTCACCATGTATTCATGCTTCCATTCTCAGTTACTCATGTATTATTCATTATGCTACTGCTTTGTTTCCGTTATATCTGTTCACTGGGCTTTTTAAGCTCAGCCGCACGTTTTCTTTTCGTGTGCGGCAGATTTTAAGCAGGACACGGGTTTGGATATAAGTGAAGAGACTTTTGGACTTAGAAGACTTTGAGTAGAAGCTATTAGAAGAGATGTACTTATGGATTTTATAGACGGCTTTTATTTTTCCTTTGTAACCCTTTGTATTGCAAGATTTCATTTGTAACCTTTGAGAACCATTGTATTACTATTTGATTGTATGCTATGTTTATCTGATATGAAACCATTTGCGTGACATCTTTACCCTTGTTGGGTTGGGGTGTTACTAGCAGTACTAACTTAGCAGTTTGTACTGTTAGTTGTCTTCAGCAGTCTTGAGCATTGGTGTGAGGTTCACTAGTCAACCCTTTGGGGAAAAGGGTCAACGTGCAAAACACAACACAATTCGATATAAGAATCCGGGCAAGTGATACCTCGGTCGTTTCCCAACAAGGTGTGAATCGAGGATGTCGTTTGTGGTTTGGTATTAAAATGCTTGAAATCTGATTTTCACTTTTTGTTTTTGTTTTCTAATTCTAATTAAGGCACGGAAAGTAAATAAGCAACGAGAATAAAGCAAAAATCAAATCACTCTAAAAAAAACATAAACGGGAATCTAAAAATGAGCCTAAAAACCAAAATCTTTAAAAATTAACCCTACGGATGCAAATTTAATTTTCCTAATTCCTAAATGTTAAAAGAAAATTTTGAAAAAAAGAATTATATTTTTTTGACTTTTATATTTTTTATTATGAATTAAAAACTAATTTTAAAAGAAAAATTATTTAAAAATACTAAATGAAAATGGAAAAATCTAAAAATTTCCAGAAAAGTCCTAAATGGTATACTGAATCTGGGAAAAATAAGTTAGGGGGTGCCAGCTTATCAAGATAAGCCGGAATTAAGCTAAAAAGAAAAATAAGCAATAGAATAAATGAACTGGTTAAAAGAATTATTATAGGAAAAGATAACAGGACAAGTCCCAAGGGCTTAATAAGTAAATGTAAATAAGCTAATGTTAAAAATAAAACTATTTTTAAAGTCCACAAATAAGCTTAGAATAAGCAAATGGAATGATGACAGTAGGCTAATAAGAGAAAATTAAGCAAAGGGAACAAAAGCAAGGTCTGATAAGCTATATTAAGCTAAGTGGAATTTAGAAGAAGCCAATTTGAAAAAAGTAAGATCTATTTGAACCAAAAACCTCAGAATAAGCAAAATTCTAGAACAAATAAGCACTTAAGAATGGGAATAAGCAAAAGAACTACTGAGTGCAGGCCCTAAGGTGGTGCTACTGAGGTGTTTTGCAAGCTAGAAAAAGCTACTGAAAAGCTGACTTAAAAATTCTAAAAAATACGTAACAACTAGATAGACTACCAAAGATTAACTGTACCAAATTTTAGTTAAATTAGACCTATATTGAACAAATTAAAAATAAAAAACATAAGCTAATTGGGCAAAATGGCTACTGATGCAACAAAGGATTTCTGATCTAGTATGCACTATTTGATACCTAAGAAAAGCAATCAAAAAGCCATGGTTTGAACTAAGAACTGAGAAATGACAATAAGCTACTACCAATTGACTAGAAATATGATTTTTAAAAGCTTATAACCTACAAATAAGAACTAGCACAGTGAACAAAGACTGATGCAGAGCAAAGACTTATATTTGAGCAATTTACCTCAAAATAATTCTTCTAATGATGCCAACTCTTGAGTGTCAACTTACTGTACCAAAATGAACTCACAAATAGCATCATTCAAGAACTTAGAAGCTTTTCTTAT
This sequence comes from Artemisia tridentata subsp. tridentata, assembly GCA_021014915.2. Taxonomy (NCBI): domain Eukaryota; kingdom Viridiplantae; phylum Streptophyta; class Magnoliopsida; order Asterales; family Asteraceae; genus Artemisia; species Artemisia tridentata. The sequence continues at coordinate 194,591,834 of CP139507.1, forward strand.
GATAAGCTAGAATGAACAGTCTATAAACCTCAAATCAAGAATACCTAACTTAATTCTACAAAATCCTTCAAATAAGCTTAAAACTTCCAAAAAACAACTGATCCAACCTAATTTAAGCTAGATTGAACTTCACTAAAGTGCACATGAATAGTGGCATAGATTTTTGATCCATAATAAACTTAATCCAAACACCCCTTATGTGGGCTGTTTTGGTATTTAACACTAGGACAGACCGTATTAAGCTATATCTTGGAAAGACAAATACTATTTAAGCTGTATTAAGTCCTAAAAAGCTAAATTCAACAGAAAATAAGCACTAACATAAGCTATATCTAGATATGCTATTTTTTTTGTTGCTTTTTTAAGGTTTTAAGGTAAAAATAAGGCACAACTAAGAGCAGTCTTCTAAATAAGCAACAAATTACTAACAAAAGCAATAATAAGTAGATTAAAACAGTAAATAAGCAAATAAGCAGTAAATAAGCACATGAACAGTAACTTAGCAAGAAAAATTGGAATTTTGAACTTACAACCCTTTTGCTCAAAACCAAGATTAAATTTAGTTCCAAACTAACTTAATGCTTCCCAAGAAGCTCTAACCCATGGCCATCCAATATTTGCCATGCTCCTTGCTTCTTTGACAGTGTTTTTTATTTATTTATTTTTATTTATTTTTTTTATTTATTATTATTATTTTTTTATAATGAAACTGAAATTTAAAGAACAGAATTTAAACTTGAAATTAACTTGAATTAACTTAAAAAAGGTACATTACATTAAAACTTAAAAGCTCAGAATTAAAAAAATTAGAAAACTAAAAACTGACTTAAAAACTAACTCCCCCTTTAGGGTTTTTACAAGGTCCTATTTATAGTGATGAAATTAGGGTTTCCTCCTCTTGTTGTTGTGTTTGTTGTGTGAGAGAGTTCAGCTCTTGTGCTTTCTCAGCTTGTTCTTAGCCCTTGGATATGCTTGGTGACCACTTCAATAGATCTTGGGTTTTCTGCCTTGGATTGCCAAGGTGGCAATAGAGGGGGGGGGAGACATGGGCATGTGATACCCTTGGACTGTAGCAAGGTAAGCTGGAAAGAAGAAAGGTACAGGGATGAAGCAACTGGTTTTGGCGGGTAAAAAGATTAAGCAGGGTTGGGGGTTTGACTTTTGTGTTGACTGTGTTGTTATTAAAAGTGGGAGTGGGCTTTTGGATTGGGCTTGAGATGGGATTTGGTATAATTTTGGATCCGGTTGTAGGTTTAGTTAAGTTTAAGGATTTTTTCAAAGGACCAATTGTGTAAACTTGGTAATTTTAGGGACCAATCCTGCCAAATTTGCAAAGTTCTTCCAAGGACTGATTTTGTCAAGTAAAAATTATCCAAGGGCTGTTTTGGCATTTTTTTGAGCTTGAATATGATGTCCTTTGATGATTTATCCCCCGGTCTCGGCTTTAAATGTTCTTTTCTATTCCAAGCTCAGTTTTGTCCGTTTTTGCCCCGTTTTCAATCCTTTTGTACCTAAAACACATAAAAACACAATCCAAGGATATTTGCAATAATATTTGGCATATTTGGGTGTTTTTGGTCATTTTTGTGGGTTTTACGGGTATAAAATGATGAGTAAAAGGCCACTCATCAAGCATACACTAGCAGTTTATACTGTTAGTGTTATTTCCAGCAGTACTAATTCTTCAATCATTTAATTCCTAACAATCCTCCCCTAAACTTGTGATTCATCCTAAATCAACAAGTTTTTGAATTAAATGAGTACCTTATGAGGATTGTGAGGACTCTTCCAAACACTACACTGTCAATCTTAGTCTTCTGTCCTTCATCTCTTCATGTAACTGAAATATTTTTCTTATCAATTCTCTTGCCATTTCTGACTCTTCATCAACTTTGAGTCTAGATGCAAGCATGATTATTAGTACTTTTGCTCTTAGTAGATAATCCTTCTCAACAAGCATATAGATTTCCACTCCTGCTTTAGTAGATACCTTGTGCACTCCACAGTTGTCATACAGTCTCCATGTGGTAGCTAAGTGATGAGCTTTAAATCTCCATATTGCCTCACCTGAGTCTGGTTCATATAGTCTCTTTAGCTCTACCCATAACTCTTTATCTTTATCATCAATAGGATTAGTGGTCTTGAATCTCTCTTGAACTAAGCTCCAAAGCTTATCCAAGTCTTCTCTATCAAATGCTTTGATTAAGTCTTCAAAGAATTTGTATACTTCTGATTGACCTCCTACCCTGATAATTTTTCATCCTTTAATCACTCCATCTGAATAAACCTCCCAATCAATAATGGGATGTTTGGCTTGAATGGGATCTACATTGAGTGATTCTGGGACTACCACCATCATACCATTGATCTGCTCATTAGTCAATACTTCCTCTTCTTCTTCAACAAGTGTTTCATCCTGCTTTTGTTCCTCTATCTTCTGCTTCTTGGACTCCTCAGATTCCAATTGCTCAGCTACTTTTTTCTCACCCCTGCTTGTCTCAGTCTCAACTGTTTCTGTTTCACCTCTTAGGAACATCTGCATTCTTCTATGAGCACTAATGTACAATTTCTCTATCTCTTCATAAGATCTTCCTTTGAAGTGTTTTTCCTTCCAGTTGTCCTGATGTTTCAAATATGTCTTCATGTAGCTTAGTTGTTCCTTTCTTGTTGGGGGTTTCTTCTGAGTAACTTGCTTCTTTCTTTGACTTTTCCTGATCTGCTCCAATAGGTCATTAATTGCCTGTTCTTGTTCTTCTTGTGTGAACTGTGACCTTTCCTCCTCCTATAGCTTAGTAGCTAACTCCCTATCAGCAGCTTCTTGAGCAGCTAATTCTTGAACTTCAGTCAACAACTTTTGTTCAGTCAATAATTGAGCAATTTTCTCTTCTTCAACAGCCCTTGTTAATTCTTCTGCATGAAGTCTTTGAACTAGTTCTTCATCCAAGGCAATTTGAGCTTGACTTTTCTTCTTTGTCTTCTCTGATGGTTCACCTTCAATAAGTATGCCTTTTTCCTTGTTTGCTTTTGATCTCTTTGGTCTTCTTGTATAAACTGCACTAGCAGTACCTTGAGTTGCACTAGCAGTACCTTCTTCCATTTGCTCATCTAGCCTCCCCTGAGTACCAGGTTCCTTTTGAACCAAAGAAATATTAGGATCTTCATCTAGCTCAGCTATCTTCCTCCTCTGTTTGGAAGATTCCTCACCTTTGTCTTTACTTTGACCATCATCTGAACTGGATGAAGAAGATGATTCCACCATGTGAGCTGACCTTTTGCTTTGAAGTGTCTTGACTTTCTGCTCTAATTTCTTGACCTTCAATACCAGTTTGGTATAAACCTTTCCAAACACCTGCTTGTGGGTAGTGAGCTCAGCCTCCAAGGTAGACACCTTATCAGATAATGTTGTACATAATTCCATCAATTCCTTAAGTTTCTGACTGCCCTCAGCACTTCCTGATGTGTTACCTTCAGGGAGAGGTGCATCATGGGGCAAAGACTTAGACTCCACCACATGGTGAGCCTCTGAGCCACCCAATAAATCCGGTCGGCTTGGGATTCAACCACTAGTACTAGGTTCAAAAGAACTTGGTACTATAGGTGTTGCCATAGGTTGGATCTTACTGATGTTACCCTTGTCCTGCCCATCTTCTAAGCCTATGACAGTAGGAGCAGCACTTCCTATACATACATAGTCAGCCTCATCTGCATCATGGGTAGGGGTAGGAATTCTGTGCTGAGGTACAACAGAGCCCTCTCTGGATGAACTCCTATTTGGTGATGATGTGGGTTGTGAGGCTGATTGTTCTGAGCTTGTGGGTATGTGTTGGGAGTCAACTGGGGTTGTTGATCCTTCACCATGTACCTGTAACATGGTATCAAACAAAGGTACTTCTACCCCACTATACCCTTTTGAGGCCATCCTCATGTTGCTAAAAAGTTTTTGGGTAAGTTTGGGTGTTGGATAAACTGTTTTATGAAGTAGAAGTTGATTTTTCCTCATGTTCAAAATTGTTTGAATGAACCTTGGATACATAAAAAAATTTGACTTACTGTTAACATTCTTTACCATTCCTTCAAAAATAAGTTTTGAAAAATTGAAAGTCCTATCAGTTGATAAGCATATGAGAGCAGTTGCAATATTGCTACTGAACTGTTCCCATGAAGTTTTCTTAGGACTTAAACAATGAAGGATGGTATGAATCAAAAACCTCCATTGTGGGGCAACACAACCTTTTTGAAAAGTTAAAGATTGAGATTGTATGTTGTACCCCATTCTGGTTAATGTTTCAAATATTTCAGTATTGGGCATTGCACTAATACCATTGTCATCATCTAGGTGGAGATGCTTCCTAAGTGATGATTCAGTAATAGTCATGGTTTTGTCATCTACTATTGCATTTAATTCTTTGTCTCCATTGTCAATTGTTCTGACAGTAACAGTCTGCCAAAACTCTTTGATTTGGGAGACATAGATAGTGAGATTTAGAGTCAAAGAATACCTTATATGAGAAGCATTTAAGAAGTCCACTATCTGGTAAAATTGGGTATCCTCTTCTGGTTTTTCCAAATAAGCTACCATATTGTGTTTGTCGACAAAAGTTAAAGTAGCCATTATTTTCAGTAAAATTTTGATTTGACTATTGGGATTTGAGTAATTAGGTTAGAAAGTAGGTTGAGGAAAGTGAATTGAGATATTTTATAAGATTTATGAGGGTTTTTAGTGGACCGACTTCAATTAAAAAATAACTTTTGATTGAAGAAAAGTGAATATAATAGATTAAAAGTTAAAATATCCAAAAAGGAAACCCTTAAGATAAGATTTTGATCAGTAAAAATCTCAACAACTTCTCAACAGCTATTTTCAAAAAGCTGTTATTTCGCACCAGTACTAACGACTAGCCAGCAGTACAAACTTAAGCCTACCAGTACTAACTTTTTGCTTGGCAGTACTAACTTTTTGAAAAAATTTTGACTTAGCAGTATGAACTCAATTTTGATTTAAAACAATACTGCTTACTATCTTTTTGAAGGTTTTAAGTGTAAAGACAGACACTCAATCAGAATTTCGGTTTAATGCAATCTCTGGTTGTGTGAGTACCAATAGTTTTAGTTATAGATAACTGCCTGTGATCAGATAAGCTCATTCAAGAAGCTTTCTTGACAGGGTTTCCAGCTCGTGGCAAGTGTTGCCTCTAACACGAATGTGTTAGATTCACTTTTGCTTGCTATTCTCTCTACCAGATGTTCTTGGACTAACAAAAGTATAAAATGGTAGAGAGTGAGTTAGATCAGTTACTATCTGACTAACTATGCCATCAATTCATATGCAAAAACATCATAATGAGATTTCAAGAAAGATATTTTAAAGAATCTTTTAACTTAGGTATAAAACCTTTGTTAAGGGACTCTCAAATTCAGTCCATCATCAATCTATTATGTTAGTAATCAATCCACCATTTTCTGCTCACACATTGCACTAGTAATTCCTTTGTGCTTTTATCAGTAATCCTTCCACCTATTCCTCCCCCAAAGGTAACATATCCTCCATCCATTGGTTGAAAGTCTGAAAGATAGGACATGTTACCTGTCATGTGCCTGGAGCATCCACTATCTGCATAACCTTGATCTTCTTCATCATCTTACGGATGTCCTTCCAAATAAAAGATGGAAATTAGTTTCCTTGGGGTACCCAAGCCATCACTGACTTGGGTTTGCCTCGTGCATCAATATAGTCAAATCTCTTTAATACAATTGATGCACCATTGGGTTTGATTGGTCTCCATACCCAACATGCTGAGGCCTTAACAACATTTGCCCTCTTATCCCTAGCAGTGTTTTTAGGCTTAAAAGTACTAACTGTTGGTCTAGCAATATGAACTGCTGGCCTGGCAGTTTTAACTTTTGAGTTCCAAAATTTATTTTGAAACACTGCTTTCTTGTGAAAAGGCCTTTTAACAGTTTGTTGTGCATATTTAAAAGTTGGTTTTGCACTTGAAACTACTGGTTTAGGGTAAACAGTCTTAAATGGTCTGGCAATACTAATTGCTAGTCGAGCAGTACTAATTGGTTTGAGCCCAGACTTCATTAAAACTGCCCTGGGAGTCATTCTATTAGCATTAGGGTGAGTTTGAGACCTGTTTAAGTTCACCCTATCACTTGTGTTCCCAATTACCCTATTATTCCCTGTAACCATCTTTCTCCCTTGATGGTTATGACAAAAAGCCTGAAGGTGGTCAAAGCTACCACAAGTAAAACAAGCCTTGTTATACATGACAAAGTCACTACCTAGTTGATGGGACTTGAGGTCATTCCTGTTTCTCTAGTTACCTCTAGGCTTGCTTGTGGACCTATACATCTCAGAATATCTAACTGTTTTCCTAGCTGGTTTTACATTAGGTTTAACAATTTCAATTTTAACTACCTGTGGAACATTAGTTCCTTCTAGCTTTACTACATCAGGTTTAGCTACAACCTGATCTTCATCATTAGATTCCCAATCTTCAATGATGGGAGCATCTGAGTTCCATTGAGTTGACACCTTGTTCTCAACAAGAGAGGTGTCACTAGCACTTTCAAAAGGCTCATTTAACACATTAGGTTTATTAACTTTAACATTTTCTTTAGCCTTACAACCATATTCTAGTTTTGGCTCTTGAAACTCAGCTAGACCTGTGTGTTCTAAGTCTATTCCTGGGGGTGCAGGCAGTCCTCTATGAGGAGGTGGACATGTATTATAGCCTAACCCAGATTTAGCCTTATTAATCAATTGACACTCTATGATTTTATTTACTCCTTTAGAAGCAAACTCTAAAGTGTCTACACTCAATTGAATATTATCTTTCGCCTTTTTGATTTTATCTAACTCAGCTTTTAACAAACTAATCTCAGCATTTTTAAGTGTCAAATCTCTCTTAAGAACAACTATATCTTCTGTAAAGACTGACTCATTCTTCTTATAATGCAAAATTTGTTCCTTTAAAACTGCTAAACCTCTGTTATGATTAGACAAATTGGAGTTTGTTTGATTTAGCTCAATTCTCTACTCATCATAATGTTTCTTTAAAGTTTCATATTCTTTAAGAGCAGAACAAGTTTTAGAAGAGTTTTTAGCTGAGAGTACCTCTAAGTCAGAGAAAGCCATAAGTGCCATCTCAGCTAGTGCTTCCTCTTCATCTGCCATGAAGTTCCAGTCATATCCTAGACCATCAATGGCCACCATAGCCTTTGAAGATGTCACTGCCTCTTTCACTGCCTTTGGCTTGCTTCCATACCCCTTATTCTTGCTATCCTGTTGCCTGGGTCTTCTACACTCTCTGGCAAAATGCCCCAACTTGTGACAGTTAAAGCATTCCACCTTAGACTTGTCAAAACCAACTGTATCATTGCTACTGATGTTGATCTTCTAGCCAGTTCTTTAAAAGAACTTCTCAGCCCTCATACTAAGAAGTGAAATCTGCCACTTGAGATCCATCTCTTTCAAGTCATCATCATCAATCTGTTCCAGATCTTCATGTAACAGCTTAGACCCATTGTTTTGGCTGGTCAGGAATGCATAATAGGTAGTATCACTCAGAATACCAGTAGTACTAGTTGATGAGCTAGCAGTACTAACACCAGTGTTAGCAGTACTAACTCCTGCAACCACTTTCACCTCATCTGGACTTGTAGTACTGGGAGATGACACAAAAGCCATATTCCCAGAGCTTGAGCTTGTACCTCCAGATTTTTTCACTTCTTGTTCAACAATCTTAAAGTTGTTGTATAGATCATTGAGACTCATAGTGTCAATATCAGGTTTATTCTTCCAGACCACACATGCATAGCCCATTGAGAAGGTAAAATCCTCAAGAACTTAGAGTTTAGGTCTTCCTGAGGGATTTCAACTCCAAGCACAGCCAGTTGGCTGACAATCTTCTGCAATCAATTAAACATATGATCTAAAGACTCATTACTGGTAGCAGTAAAATTTTCAAAGTTCTACTTCAACAGGGTCTTTTGGGTCTTCTTGGTGGCTTCATTACCACCATACCGAGTAGTGATTGCTTCAAACAAGGATTTTGCATCCCTGTATTTACTGAAGTTTAAGAGCTGATCATTCGGGATGGTCATCATCAGCAAGCTCCTAGCTTTGACATCATTCTTCTTTTGCAGCTTCTCTTCTGAAGTAACTGGAGATCTATTCACAGTAATCTTTTCCTCACCATCAACTGTTGTTACAGATGTTGATGGTTTAAAAGAGTTTCCATCTTCAATGATCTCCTAGAGTGCATAGTCCTGCACTTGGAAGTACTGTTCGATTCAAAGCCTCCACATCTCAAAATCGTTTTGCTTCAGCATAGGCAACTTAGCAGCCATGTTGGTCTGTGTGGTTTTCATGTCCATTATCTTTTTCCTCTAAATCAAAGTATCAGCCTGGCTCTGATACCACTTGAGAGGATCAAACACTGAGGATGTTTTTAGGATACTTTGAGTTAATATTACCAAATATGCGGAATCTACTTGATAACACTTAGAACATTGGTTTTGATGTAACAGTAACTAGACAATGTATGAATAATGAACACAAAATATAACTCCAAACGATTCAATATTATTAAGCAATAATACGAGTGATCTCTAATATCACTAGGGTTACAAGACCTTGAATCTTAACAAAAACTGTATTGATGTGTATCTAAACATCTAACCTAGGACCTCCTTTTATAGACATAAGGAGTCCTTTACAAGATAAGTATCTACCCGTATAATTCTAACTAATTGTGATATACATACAATCTATTTCATACTTATCTTCTACATATCTTCTAAAGCAGTATCATCCAGCAGTACCTTCATTTATACTAGCAGTACTAACTTAGTAGTTTGTACTCTTAGTTGTCTTCAGTAGTCTTGAGCATACACTAGCAGTTTGTATTGTTAGTGTTATTTCCAGCAGTACTAATTCTTCAATCATTTAATTCCTAACAAGATGGAAAAGTCTACTGAACTGAAGGAGGATACGTCGTATCATTCTAGACAGATACGCCGTACATCAAGACTTAGACGATTATGAAGACCATTGCCTGAATTTGAAGCATACACCATATGGATTTATCCCATGCGTCGTATTTGAAACCTTGGTCAATGTAAGAAGATCTGACTCATCCTACTCTAGATACGCCGCATGACAATCAAGAGATACAGCGTATCAATCTCAAGACTTCACCAGAGAAACCAAGATATTGAAGAAACATGCGCCGCATAAAGATTGAAGGTATGCCGTATCCTATGGCGGTGTATGAATATTCCAGAATATAATAATCTTAGACCCCACGCGAAGTTACCTAGATACGGCGTATCAACTTAATAGATACGCCGTATCGATTTTGTTTACAGAATGTATAAATACCCCATTCGTCTGCCATTCGACATAGACAATTTTACCACACATAACCTACAGAAGGGAGACGACCAGACCTCACAAGACACAACCAGAAATAAGAATTCAGAGCTAAAAGAAGGTCCTCCTAGTACTTTAATTCATAGGAAGATTCGTTTAATTTGTATTTGCAATCTTTTAATCGTTTAGTTAGTGTCTTTCTCACTATTTGATCGAACTTAATTGTTTCCAGCTTTTATAAAGAGTATTTGGATGTTTTATTGGATCCTTATGCGTATTTTTTGATTACATATACAAGTTTATCGTACCTTGTCGACCTTAGGCTCTCATAATTACTTCATTAACATCGTTTGCATAGTTAATGTAAGCCTGTAAAAGGGATAAATAATATATGAACTTGGTAATTATTAAGGTGGACTTTATGCGGAGATCTGATTAATCGTGACAGGACTAGTCCGTCGAGAAGACTTAATACCCAAAATCTAGACGTTTAGACTGGATCTAGACATTGAAATGGTATACGTATACACGTAAAAATCCACTGAGAGAGAATAGATTTTAGTACTCATCTTATACAGCTAAGCAATTAAACGGGTGACAAATCTTCCTAACTATTGGCCAGGCCTCTTGTTAGTTTTGTGTTTTCTATCTGTGTACGTGTGTGGCTATCGCCTTATTAGTTTAATTTACTGTTTTACCAAATCCACTCATCGTGCGAGTCTCTCAGGCTGAAAACCCCCTTGCGTTCAATTAGGTTTAATTAGAAATGACTTTAGGATTAAAATACTGATAAATACTTAGGTGTTAACGTTCCACTCTTAGTGATCGACACACTACTTACCAACTAGGCTACATTGATCGGGTACACTGCCCGTTAGTGTTTGTTATAGGTTAAGTCGGCTAAATATAAATGTAAAACTTGATAACAATAATTACCTATACTAAACGACACATCAAGTTTTTGGCGCCGTTGCCGGGGAGTGAATTGTTTAATACTTGAATATTTGTTAGTGTTTTAATTTAGTTTTTAACTTATTTAGTTTATGATTTTTAGTTTTTAATTGACTAACTTTGTTTTGTATTTGTATACTTGCATTCATTGATAAAGACCTCTTTTCTTATGAAATGCCTACTTTTGAAAACTCAAAACTTAACAATGTTAGTTGTAATTTTGGTGAAAATTTTTCAGACTATATTTCTTGCGAAACATTACCTGCTTATACGAATCATAACCTCAATCTCTCTAAGCCTAAAACGAAATCTATTTCAAATTTTGGGATATTTTCATATTTATATTCAAAGAGAACTCGTGATAGGATTATGATTCAATGGCATTTTAAAATGGATATACCAATTAATGCAATTAAGAATTTATATATACCATATGGTATACCATTTGACCCAAAATTGGTGTATAAGGAAAAGGATTGCGGTTGCCAAGGTACGTTTTTCTTTTAATTTTGCTTACCAAGACTGATTATTAATAATATTAATACGGCGTACTGCATTGATTACTGCGCCGTATCTAACCCTAATAAAACCGTTTGACCAGTCAACTACTTTTCGTTAATACAACGCATAATAAATTATGCGGTACGGTGTATCGATTTAACCCTATAAATAAGACTGAGATACGCCGGATTAGGTTTTACCACCCACTTTTACACGCAGTAAAAACATGCACTAAACTTTCCACTCACTACTAAATTCTTAATCACATTTGATAAACGATTTCTTAGATCAATCTCGTGCTAATCAACAAGGTAATAACCCTTTTTTTTTTAATTTCTATTTATTCGTATTTTTCTGAAATTAGGGTTTGTGTGAATCAATTGATTGAATTGAAATTGATTTAGGTATTACATTTGGTTTAGGATTAGATAGACTTCCCCCATAACTAATTCTACTAGCAACAGATTATTGACCCCGATTGGAGTTGATTTTAATTAAGGAGTTAGGGTTTTGAATTAGGGGAGGATGGTGTCAAAACATAGTAAGTTATTTGGGGTAAAAATATCTTTCATTATAAATAGTTGAGATAAAACTCTCTCTCTTTTAAACTTTTGGTTTGCGCCACGTTTACGGATTCTTGGGAAGTGTGATAAACCTGTTCTTTTATACTGATGTGACACTAGATACGGCGTACCTGTTTATTGGATACGGCGTATAGGATACTTTTAAAACTTAATTTTATCACATCCTTAATACTACGTATAACCTTATTTGATACGGCGTATCACTTGTACGCCATACTACCCTCTTTAGATGCGGCGTATTAACATTAATATTTTCTATGCTCCGTATCTGTTATATTATGATGCTGCAATAAAGATACGGCATATTAGTTTATTCCATATGCCGTATCGACTTTTTATACAGATTGTTTCACTGAATTTAAATTTTTGCATATGGAACTTCCGAATGTTGCAGCTAGACACCCGCGGCTCAGGCTCGAGTTGATGGGACTTACACCTGAGACAGAGGGAGAATATTTTGTTGATGCAAATAATGTCCTATAAACGTTATATATATCTTTCGATAACTCCACATTTTGATGATAACAAAATGTGAAAACACTTTACGTCAAATTAACGTAAACAAGTTTTTAGTCGAAATGTCCCGTTTCTACGTAAATCACTCTAGGTAAGAACAAACAAATTTACAACTTGACAAATGATCAAAGAAGTGAATTTGTGTTTCAAACTTCACATTTTTAATGTGACAAAACATTTTTTTTCAAAAATATACTTTACAAATTATTTTTGAATTATAAAGAAATGTTTTAATTGGAAAAATAAGTTTAAAATTTATAACAGCTATTTCCCCCCCCCCCCCCAAATAAGCTCCAAACTTCCCCAAATAAACTTTCACCAATGAAGCGTCTTTGTCTGGCACGGTACCACTAAATTTAGTGGTACCGTGTGGTATTTAGGGTACCGTCCCATTATGACGGGTAAATTTTTTCTGCCTATAAATACCAGTCCACTTCACAGTTTTTGGGCATCCTTTTTCACACACAACTTTCTGAGTTTAAAACTCTTATCACATTTACTCTCCTTTGATCATTTAGTTAGTTTCCTTTGTTTAAAGAGTGATCATATCATCCAACCAAGTGATCACCTTCATTCCTCTACTAGTGCAAGAGAAGAACACAAAGTATCAAGAAGATACTAGGTGTTGTAGTCAGAATTTAGTGCACTTGTAACATTTGTTACACACTTGTTGTATCCTAGCATACACCAAGTTGATTTTTCTTTTGTGTAATTTGTGAGTGTGGATCATTGTGATCCTATTGAGATCTTGGAGATCTCTTGTAGCTTGCGTGCTTGTGTGTTGATCAAGTGGATCAAGGGTAGATCGGGTAGATCGTGTGAAGTGTGTTAATTGTGTGATTTAGTAAGGATCGTGTAGATCGTGGTAGATTGGTACTAGCTAAGATTAGTACTCGACATTTAGCTTAGTGTCAGAAATTGTGATATGCGACGTTGTATGGTTTTCTCAGCCTGAAGGGATCTTTGTTGACATAGTGCATAGAACTCTCGAGTTGGGTACTCGGGGAGTGGAGTAGGGCGAAGAAGAGCTTCGTGACCGAACCACTATAAATCTCGTCGTCTCGGTTTGATCTTTCCATCTTATTTGTTTATACTTATTGTTCAAGTTAGATAGTATAGCTTAGTGTTCATATTGGTGTTGATTGATTTCACAAAAGAATCGAATCAAAGTTTTTCACAAGTAAACTTTTATAACTAACGAAAAACCAGTAAAACTATTCAACCCCCTTCTAGTTTTCCACAATTGGTACCAGAGCCACGTCAGGCAAGATTTTAAAATAAATTATATTTTAAAACTTGAATCGATCAATGGATTTCAAAAAATATCAAGAAGGGAAATCTATGCAAAGACCACCACTTTTTGAAACCGATTGTTTTATATATTGGAAAACAAGATTCGAAACATATGTGAAATCAAAAGACATTGATCTTTGGCATGTTGTTACCGAGGGTGACTTTCAACCGATTGAAAAGAATCCGGAAACAAAAAGGGATGAAATAGTTCCCTATAATAAACAAAGTGATAACCTTAAAAGAAAACTAGCCAAAAATGATGAGGCTAAAATGATGATTTACAATGCTTTGCCGAAAAAGGAATTTGAAAGAATTTTTATGTGTAACACGTCAAAAGAAATTTGGAAAACTTTGTTAGTCACTCATCAAGGTAATAATCAAGTCAAAGAGAACAAGATAGATCTTCTTGTGCAACAATATGAACAATTTTCCATTCCGGAAGATTAATCTATTGATAATGCCTTTGCTAGATTTAATACTATTATTACTAGACTTAAAGCTCTTGATGAAGGTTATTCTTGAAAGAACTATGTTAGGAAGTTTCTTAGGGCTCTACATCCCAAATGGAGAGCAAAGGTCACCGCCATTGAAGAGTCAAAGAACTTGGCGACATTATCACTTGATGAACTAATAGGAAACTTGAAGGTTCATGAAATGATAATCAAGAAAGACTCCGACATAGTCAAAGGCAAAAGCGAGAGAGTTAGATCTCTAGCATTGAAAGCCAAAAAGGACTCTAGTGATGAGGAAAGTTCGGATTCTGATGTTGAAGACGAAGAGTATGCATTAGCCATTAGAGATTTTAAGAAGTTCTTTAGCAGAAGAGGTAGATTTGTAAGACAACATCGTGACGAAAAGAAGTCGTTCCAAAAGAACCGGAATGACAAGAAAGAAAAGAGTGAGAGAAAATGCTTTAGATGCGGAGATCCAAACCATCTCTTCGGAGAATGTCCTAAACCACCGAGAACCAAGAACTAACGAACACTCGTAGGAGGTTCTTGGAGTGATAGCAGTGAGGAAGAAGAGGAGAAGCCAAATTTCGAAATATGTCTCATGGCTCAAGCTTCAAACGAGGTACATTCCGACTCTTCTTACTATGGTGATGATAATTCGTCAATAGATGGTAATATATTATATGATCAATATAATAAATTATGTGAAGTAAGTTCTAAAATCATAACTAGAAACAAAACACTAAAAGCAACTTTGCATAAACTAGAAGCGAAAATTTTAGAATTAAAAGACCAAGTCAAAAGACTTGAGAAAAGGAAAGAATGTGATGTTGGTTGCGAATCATGTCATAATATTTGGTTAGAAAACGTTGAACTTAGGAAAAATGCTTTAAGGATCATTAAGTTTGAAAAAGGAACAAAAGCACTAGATGACATGTTAGATAATATTAGATATAGTGAGCATGTCGGTGCGGGTCTAGGTTTTAATCCAAATGAAGCTTCGACAAGTAAAACAAAACAAGTAAAATTTGTCAAACCCACAAGTTCTGTCAAAACAGAGGATGGTACCATTAAAGGTACAGACGGCACCACTAAAATTAGTGGTACCGTGGTACAGTCTGGTGCTGAAGACAGAACTGAGTTGAGTCTGAAAAATAACTTAAGTCCTAAACCAAGTCACATAGTAGTTAACATTGTTAAAATACCTGTTGCTAGTAAAAAGGAGATCAAAAGTTTTTACAAACCTTTGTCAACCCTCGGGCTTGGCTTTGTAAAACTCGATACTAGATCAAAGACTCCTTTACCTAGAAAAACAAATGTTCCTAAACCTCGGTCAAGAACTCCTCAACTGAGAAGTAACTTTAGAAGTCCAAGTTATCCAAGTAACTATCCCATAACTTGGAATAACCTTCAACAACGAAGTTACTTGCCATGGGAGATTTGTCCGTTCCAACATCCTAATCAAATGCAACAAATGCATGGGATTTTTAATGCTAACAACTTTGGACCCATGAGATATTGGGGACCAAATGTTTGAATCTTTGTCTTATTCAATAGATATGCTTGGGAATTGACTTGGAGCCCGATGAATGGGTCAAGGATAGTGGATGCACTAATCATATGACGGGTAACCGAAGTCTATTCTCATCATACAAGGCTTACAACGGAGGTAATGTTACTTTCGGTAGCAAACTTAAGGGCAACATCATAGGCAAAGGTACGATTACTCAAGACTCCCTCACTATTAGAAATGTTGAGCATGTAGATAACTTAGGATTTAACTTGCTTAGTATTAGTCAAATGGTTGACAATAAGTGTAGAGTTATATTTTCCGAAGAGGGTAGTGAGATTACTCAGAATTGTAAGACCATAGGCAAAGGAGTTAGGAAGAATGGCTTATTTGTTATGAAAATAGGAAATAAGCCTCAGGATAAGATTTGCCTAGCAACCATAGATGATAATTCCACTCTATGGCATAGGAGACTAGGTCACACCAATATACGTTTAATACAATCATTGGCGTCTAAGGAACTAGTTAGAAACCTACCTAAGATTAAGTTTGATAAACACTTTTGTGACGCTTGTAAAGTTGGAAAACAAGCGCATTCTAGTTACAAAGCTAATAATATGGTCTCGACCTCTAGATGCCTAGAACTCCTTCACATGGACTTATTCGGTCCATCAGCTGTACAGAGCTACGGAGGAAATTACTACACCTTAGTAATAGTAGATGACTACTCTAGGTATACTTGGACTAGATTTCTTAAGGATAAGACACAAGCTTTCGAGGAATTCGAAATCTTTAGTAAGAAGGTCCAAAATCAACTAGGTTGTACAATAGTCTTAATTAGGACGGATCATGGTCGGGAATTTGATAATTAAGTGCAATTTGGAGTATATTGTGATGCTAATGGTATTACACACAATTTCTCGGCTCCACGCACTCCACAATCAAATGGGGTAGTTGAGCGGAAAAACCGTACTCTACAAGAGATGAGTAGAACGATGTTGAATGAACAATCCATTCCGCAAAATTTTTGGTGTAATGCGGTAGACACCTCAACTTACATATTTAATAGGATCTTGATTAGACCAATCTTAGAAAAAACACCATACGAAATCTGGAAAGGTAGAAAACCTACTCTAGATTACTTTAGAGTGTTTGGAAGCAAGTGATTCATACGAAACACAAAAGACTACCTCACCAAGTTTGACCCAAAGTCTTACGAAGGTGTTTTCCTAGGTTACTCCCAAAATAGTAAATCCTATGTTGTCCTAAACAAAGGAACAATGAAAGTCGAAGAATCACTCAATGTGACATTCGATGAAAGTCCTCCACCAACTAAGACATCACCCTTGGTGGATGATGACTTAGATGAGGAAGAAGCCATTAAGGTTAATGGCAAGAAAACCTTTGAAAATGACATTGAGGATGAAATAGTTGAGGTTGACGAAGTTGTCAACATTAAGGAATCCAAGAACCAACCAATAGAAAATGTCATAGGAAACCTAAACCAAAGAACCTTTAGGCACAAGCACAGAACAAAAGTAATTTCTTTTGTTTTATATCTGCCGTAGAACCTAAGAATGTCGGTGAAGCGATAAAGGATGAAAGCTGGGTAGTTGACATGCAAGAATAGTTTAATCAATTCACTGCAAACCGAGTTTGGGACCTAGTACCTCCACCTAAGAATCAAACCATCATAGGAACTAAGTGGGTGTTTAGAAACAAACTCGACGAAAATGGCGTCGTAACAAGAAATAAGGTGAGGTTGGTAGCACAAGGCTATAAACAACAAGAAGGAATAGATTACGATGAAACTTATGCACCTATAGCTAGGTTATAGTCTATTAGGATACTCCATGCCTATGATTGCGATTTAGACTTTAAACTATACCAAATGGACGTGAAAAGTGCATTCCTAAATGGTTTTATCAACGAGGAGGTATACGTTGCACAACCTCCGGGATTCGTTGATTTCGAAAAGCCGAATCATGTTTATAAACTCAAGAAAGCTCTCTATGGTCTCAAACAAGCTCCCAAAGCTTAGTATGATAGACTAAAGGCATTCTTGCTTAAACATGAATATACCATGGGAATGGTTGATAACACACTTTTAACGAAGAAACGAAATTCACATCTCATCATTGTTCAAATATAAGTCGACGACATGATATTCAGCTCAACTTGTCCAGAACTGTGCGATGATTTTTCAAAGATCATGCGTGACGAGTTTAAGATGAGCATGATGGGCGAATTAAATTTCTTCGTTGGTCTACAAATAAAACAAATGGAAGATGGTGTCTTGTTTAATCAATCTAAGTATATTAAAGAGATGCTTAAGAAATTTAGTTTAAAAGAGTCTAAGCCCATGAAAACTCCCATGTCCACGGAAATGAAACTCACGAAAGATGAAGAAGGTGAGTCTGTGGAGAGCACTAAGTATAGGGGCATGATAGGTAGTTTATTATACCTAACGGCAAGTAGGCCCGATATCATGTTTAGTGTCTGCCTTTGTGCTCGCTTCCAAGAAGATCCCAAAACCTCTCACCTTGAAGCGGTTAAGCGTATCTTCCGATACATTAAAGGCACTATACACTTGGGGTTGTTCTGTCCCAAGGGGACCGGTGTAGAAACTATTGTCTATGCCGACTCTGATCATGCGGGAGATTATGTGGATAAAAAATGTACGAGTGGCGTTTGTACCTTCATGGGTTGTTGTCTAACTTCTTGGTTCTCCAAGAAACAAATGGCTCTTGCTAGCTCCCTGACCGAAGCCGAATACGTAGACGCTGGAAAGGCATGTCAACAAGCACTATAGATGAAACAAGCTCTAATTGACTACGACATCCATCTCGACGACATCCCTATTATGTGTGATAACAAAGGTGCTATTGACTGGAGCAAAAATCCCGTTCAACATTCTCGTACTAAACACATCAAAATTCGTCACCACTTCCTTCGCGATAATGTCCAAAAAGGAAACATTTTTGTTGAGAAAGTTCCCTCTCAAGACAATATCGCCGACATCTTAACCAAATCTCTCAAACGAGAATGCTTCAACTATCTACGTCTAGGTCTAGGAATGATGGAACATATCTCGTAAACCCTATCTTATGACAATCTAAATATTTCATTGGAAATATTAAAGTCATCCCTCGTATCTCTCCAATGACTACTTACGTATTTCCTCAGAAATATTAAAGTCATCGCTTATCTTCTAGTCTAGCTCTTCTCGTTAAAAGAATTTATTAGGTATAAATTCTCTCCTCGTGTCAAAAAGTCTCGCTAAATCAACAAGACTTATTCGTCAAAAATCAAAATGGGACAAAAACTCGTCCCAGCAGATCATGGCACCACTAAAGTGGCATGGCACCACTAATTTTAATGGTACCGTGGTACCGTGGATCTGATACAGTCTGTATTTCAGTCTTCTTTTCCCTCACCATTCACCTTTAAACTTTCCCTATTTCTGCCATTGGTTTCAAAACCTAACCTCACAACCCAAAACTCAATTACACCCCTTCAAAATCAAATTCGATGCATTAACTTTCAAGATTATCAACAACTACTACTTTTTCAACATAAATTGTAAGTCACTTGACTCTAATTTTCTTTAATCTTGAGTCTAGGGTTTATCCATACATAAAAATTGAATTGAGGCTTTTCAATTTTGATTGAGTCTTTATGAAACTAGGACTAGGATTAGACAATGTATAACAATCATGATTCCCTCAACAAAGGATTTGCATAAACCCACTTAAATCATATATTTTGGTCCAAACTTTGTTTTTATAATTAGATTAAGTATGTTTAAGAGGAATCATGTCTAGGATATTTGAAATTGGATTAGGAGTCATTAACACTAAAATTTTTTAAACTTAAAACTCTTGGCGCCAAAACATAGAAATCACCAAACACCCCAATTCCAATGTTTTCGAAAAAGTTCATGAAACTAGGATCATGAAACATTTTTCGTGCATTGTTGATACAAACTAAAAACGTTTTCTCATGCATACATGATCTCACGAATATTGATCAAATTACTTGACTAATATGTATTTTTTGACATATTCGTTTGAGCAAAAGTAAAGTTAGGAGCGTTTGGGTAGTCTCATCATTTTTAGAGTCGAGATTACCGCACCTCCACATGGTTTGCATATAGGCACACACTAGGCACATATGTTCAAAATAAGTATTCTCAATCTGAATTCCTATAGGTAACAAAAATGTCTCATGAGTATGATTTTGATCCTTCTAACCGACACATATACTCCCGAAATCTCTCGTGAACCTACAACACCCGGGAGTCACATTCGTACCTATGTTAATCTTGAAACCCGTCGGTTTCATGAAGGTCGAGTCGTTGATCCATCTTTAATTTTTCATAGGGATATCAACACCTCATTTAGAGCTATAGGCTTCGATTGCGTGCTTCACATCAACGAGCACATTTTTCCTCGTTTTGTGTTAGAATTCTTTCGACAAGTTGAACTTGTACGTAACGAGGATCAATCTTTGTCACTTTGGTTTTGGATCCGAAATTTCAAATTTGTCTTAACTCTTGAGCAATTTGATCAAATTCTCCGAATCCCCAATCATGGGCAATGTGCCTATACTGAAGATTGATGTCTTGAGTCTCTCTTCAACTATCGAGAAGAGAATAGTCCGTATTGTTCCTACATACCCTCTCCAACTGAACTTATCAAACTCATCCGTACTCATAAGTACTTTCCTTACCCAGATCCAATGAAAATTCGTTTGGAAGAGGTTCGTTATGAACTAATCTCTTGGGCAGTCATCCTGTGAGAAAATGTTCTCAGTCTAAAAGGAAATCGTGAGCAACTTCTGGCGTGTTGTGCTCATATGATTTATTGTCTTTATACTCAACAACCGTACAATCTTGCTTACTTCTTCGCTAAGCGAATTGTACATCTCGAGGGTAACAAAAATAAATTGATACCCTAAGGGATGTTCTTGACTCGCCTTTATCACCACTTCATGAACTTTCATCCATACCTTCGTGGTCCTCAATACTCACTCTTCAATCCCGTCATGGAACCCCTTAATGAGTCGTATATCTCATCCATCCTCATTTTCGAATCTTCCACCAACTATGCACCCTTTGATGATCAGAAACATGAGGAAGAGATGCAAGCTCAAGTCAAGAGTGTGATGAAATGGGAGCAAGTTCAAATCATTCTTAAGAAGCCACGTCATGAGTAGTTAGGGAGGGATTAGTACTTCTATCTTATATTAGGATTTATCTATGGTAAATTATATTAGGGCTTAATACTCCTAATTATCTTGCATACTTTTGTTATATCACCTTGCATGATTTTAAATTATGTAATTCTTGGATGATAGCTTATTTTGTCCTTTTTGATAGCATGCTTATAGCTTATTTTAGATAGTTGCATGTTAATCTTTAATTGCTAGGAGTATCTAAATATGGGATATATTTGGCAAATTAATCTTTAGTGGTTTGAGGCACTAATATTTCCTACATATATTTCCCCTAGAAAACTCCTTTTAGCTACCCAGAACTAGGCAACACAGGAAAATTCGTGACTCCCAGGTCACGGTACCGTTAAATAGGCCACGGTACCGTTAAATTTAACGGTACCGTGTGGTATTTAGTGGTACCGTGCCCTTGTTTGACGAATTTTCACTGTTTCCTCTAGATCCTTGAATCCCTAACCTTAAACTTGCAATGTTCTGCAAACTCTCACGCTCCCTAAGATTCCCTCACTACACCATAGGACACTTCCACCAACTTTAATTCAAATCCCACAACTCTTTCCTATTTAAAGCCTCACTATTGCAAGCATCTCTTGCATCTCCTCTTCAACCTTCCATTACACATTCACCATGTCTTCCACTCAAGCTTCACCAACTCACATCTCCAAGAAACCTAGGATCACCGTTAGACCACCAAACAAAATAACCTTTAAACCATCACAACCATAAGCCGCCAAGTTCATTGACTTAACCAATGACAATGATGATGAGGAAGTCACCACACCACCTTCCCAAAGCACTCCTTGCTCTCCCATACCACCAAATGCTCCATCAAAGACTTCCTCCAATGGAACTTCTTCATCCTCATCATCATCCTTTGGTACACGTCTATCCTCTATGGATGTGTCATTCACTCTATTACCCATTACCCATTGGATTATGTTATACCAACTCCATCACCAACATACTCACCACCACCTCCATCTCCAATCATGGGCCAACCTATCCAACTTCATCTATTTGACATACATAGTGCAAATTGTCTATGTTGTCTTCATAACCGCAACCTCATCTTCTCTTTGAGATATGAACTACACTTCATGTTCTCTTATGTTGAACATTTCTTGACACCCCTACAACCTCCAATCATGTCACCATCTCCACCACCCAATAGCCCATTCAACTAAACATATTGATGTTTAGTGTTCAAAAATAAATGATTAGGATCCCTTTTGGACTAGAAGCAAATCTTAGGGCCTCTCAAGTCACTAAAGATTAATGTGTGCTTCTTGTAGTTTAAATTCTATTATATGTGATGTATTTATACTTTATGTATGACATTTTCATTATGAATGCATGGGCTTATTGTATGGGTGTTTTATCTTTTATTGTTTTTGGCTTCTTAGCCCTTTTCTTAGTTTATGGTTGGATATTTGTCTTGGTTTCTGCATGTTAGATATTGTATATGTGTCATCTAACCTTGTTTTGTAGCAAGTACCATTGCTCGATTCCTTGGTGCCCTCCAAACAAGGTGGATTATACATCAAGGGGGAGCCTTAGTGATCTTTTTGCTTCGACAAAAAGGGGGAGAAATGGGATATAAACTCATACTAAAAACTTGTTTAAATTAATCTTTGACTTAAAATGAGTTTATGTTTTGTCATCATCAAAAAGGGGGAGATTGTTGATGCAAATAATGTCCTAAAAACGTTATTTATATCTTTTGATAACTCCACGTTTTGACGATAACAAAATGTGAAAACACTTTACGTCAAAATTAACGTAAACAAGTTTTTAGTCGAAATGTCCCATTTCTACGTAAATCACTCTAGGTTAGAACAAACAAATTTACAACTTGACAAATGATCAAAGAAGTGAATTTGTGTTTCAAACTTCACATTTTTAATGTGACAAAACATTTTTTTCAAAAATATAGTTTACAAATTATTTTTGAATTGTAAAGAAATGTTTTAATTTGAAAAATAAGTTTAAAATTTATAACAGCTATTTTCCCACCAAATAAGCTCGAAACTTCCGCAAATAAACTTTCACCACTAAAACAAAAAATAGAGCGTCATTGTCTGGCACGGTACCACTAAATTTAGTGGTATCGTGTGGTATTTAGTAGTACTGTCCCATTATAATGGGCAAATTTTTTCTACCTATAAATACCAGTCCACTTCACAGTTTTTGGGCATCCTTTTTCATACACAACTTTCTGAGTTTAAAACTCTAATCACATTTGAGAGGATCAAACAACCCTTTATCACTTATGAGGATTGTTTTAAATACACTATGAGGATGTTAGTCCTTTGTAACGTGTGTATATGATACTTTGAGTGAATATGATTAAGTATGCGGAATCTACTTAACCACACTTAGAAGGATATTGGTTATTGGAAATGGAACAGTAATGCTTGTTATTGGATAATGAACACAGAAAGTATAACATCAAACGATTTAATATTATTGAGAATAATACAAGTAATCTTCACTATCACTAGGGCTACAAAACCTTGAATCTCTATTACAAAGAAAACTATTTTCTATTGTATTATATCAACTCAGTCAGTCACTCTAACTTATGACTAACTCTCTATATATGTAATATCTAAGCACATGCACACTTGAGTATTCGACTACTTGCTAGCTTGAGTGTGTCAGTAGCTAAGATACAACATGTTCTATGTTTACAACTTGTTGAATGAACACATATCTAAGATATTATCTACCGTATATATTTTACTTTTATACACAAATATCTTTTTCATACTTATCTACTCAGCAGTAGAATACGCGATAGTTATCAATTCAGCAGTAGTATCTTTTACTTTAGCAGCAGTATCTTCCAGCGGTAGTATCTCCAACACTAGCAGTTGTATTGAATACACTAGCAGTAGTATCGACACTTAGAGTATTTTCCTTTATGAACCAGCAGTACTAATCTTCAGAACATTTAATTCCCAACAATCCTCCCCTAAACTTGTGATTTATCCCAAATCAACAAGTTTCTTCTGAATTAAATGAGGATTGTGAAGATCTTCCAAACACTACATAGTCAGACTCTTGATCTGAGCTTTCCTCTATTCTGAGAGGTTAAATACCTTTCTGACTAACTCATCTGCCATCTGTGAATCACATTCAGCCATTTTCTTTGTCTTGAACATTAGCAGTACCTTGCTTAGGCTCCATTCATTGCCAAAAAGATGGTGCAATTTCTTTGGATGGAGGAATTATAAGAGGCAATGGTGCTCTGTATCTTGGATGCTTGGAGCCTGATATTATATTCCCTGTAATCACTCCAAGAAGTCAAGTAATCTCTCAGCAAGCCATGCAAGTGATGAACAAACGTAGTGAACTAAAATTGAAATTGAATTTGCTTCATCCCTTCTTAATATATATAATACTCCAGAATCTTGTCCAAGTTTCCAACATGATCTCGAGACAGAGCTTTATCATTTGAAGTCAAAGATGTCCGAACATGAAGAAGAGAGATGAAAGAGCTTATTTCCAGCATCCATCAACTGAAACTGGAGCTTGTTCTTTTTATTGAGATGATTGTGAAGGCGAAGCTTTCATTGTAGGGAGAGATACAACAACTATTGCTGATCCAGGTGTGGGAAAATACAAGAGCATACAAGATCCTCTAATCTTTCTTCTTTGTTTGATCAATTTAAACTTCCTCCCCTGATTCTGAGCATACACAACCATAATTTCTTTGATCAATTTAAACTTCCTCCCCTGATTCTGAGCATACACAACCACAATCTTTCATCCTCTGATAATCTTCCTCCCCAACATTTTCATCAATTTGGGCAATCTTCCTCCCCAACATTTGGTTAATCTTCCCCCCCTGTTTGGAAGATCTCTCACCATCATCTGAACTTGACTCCTTTATCAAACAATGTTGTACATAAAGCCATCAATTCCTTAAATTTCAATCTGCTGCCCTCATCACTTCCAGGTGTGTTAACTCTTGTGAGAGGTGAATCATGGGGCAATAACTCATAATCCATCATTAGATGGGTTTTTGAGCCATTATGAATCCAAAAGATTTTAAGAAACTTTTGACTTAGAAGTATGAACTTGATTTTAATTTGAAAAGTCATACTGCTAACAACCATTTTGAAGGGATTAAGTGTATTAACAGACACTTAATCAAGATTTCGGTTTAAAATTAACCTTTGGTTGTGTGAGAACCAATGTTTTCAGTTATAAATAACTGCCTGTGTACAGATAAACCCATTAAAAGGGCTTTCTTGACAGGGTTTCCAGCTCGTGGCAATTGTTGCCTCTAACACAAGTGTTAGATTCACTTTTGCTCGCTGTTCTTTCTATCAGATGTCCTTAGACTTGCTCATTATGCTAAAAAGTATAAAATGATAGAAAGTGAGTTGAGTCAGTTACTATCTGACCAACTGAGCCAAGTCAATGTGAAACATCATAATTAGGTTTCAAGAAAGAAGTTTTAAAGAATCAATTTAACTTAGGTGTAAACCTTTGTTAATGGATTCCCAAACTCTGTCCATCATGAACCTATTATGTCAGAAACTTGTATGATCATTCTGCTGCTCACACATTTCACTTGAAACTTCCTTTGTGCTCAAATGTCCATACCTGAAATTGTTAGTCCAAAACAAAGAAAACAAAATGCAGAGCATTTGTCTTATAGCAGTAGAATTATATGACTAACAGTATGAACAAAACAATCCAAATTTGTACTAGCAGTACAAACTTTTCAATAACAGTAGCAATTTACAATGCTAGCAGTACAAACTTAATTTATATACAAAATCACATAGTTTGAAAATTTTAAGGATTAAGCATCCCAATACTTGCTACCAAGTATTGAAATCTTCCTACATCAAAAGCTTTTGTGAGTAGATCTGCAAAGTTATGATCAGAATCAATTTTAACAACTTGAATCAAGTTTTTCTCATTGCAGTCTCTAATTAAATGATGTCTAATTTCAATGTGTTTTGTTTTAGAGTGTTGCACTGGGTTTTTAATGATGCAAATTGTACTACTATTATCAATATATATGACAGTGTTCATGAAATTGTACCCATAGTCAAGAAGTTGATTTTGAAGCCAAAGTACTTGACCACAGCAACTTGCAGCAGCTACATATTCAGCTTTAGTTGTTGAAGTATCCACAATTGTTTGCTTTTTACACTACCATGAAATAAGTCTACATCTAAGGAATTGACATCCTCCAGTTGTTGACTTTCTATCCAAGCTTGCACCTGCATAATCACTGTCTGAATATGCTACCAAGTCAAAAGGTGATTCCCTAGAATACCATAGACCCAACCTAGGTTGACCCTTGAGATATCTAAAGATCCTCTTGACAGTTGTTAAGTGAGAAACCTTGGGAGGTACTTGAAATCTTGCACAAGCACAAACAGAGAACATGATATCAGGTCTTGATGATGTGAGATACATCAAAGAACCTATCATAGATCTGTATGTCTGTACATCCACATTTTCTCCTTCTACATCTTTAAGAAGAGGCTTCTCAGAATCTATTGGTGTGCTTGCCACTTTTGAATTAGCAAATTGAAATTTCCTTAGAATCTCTGCAACATATTTATCTTGACTGATAAATATGCCTTCATTTGATTACTAAACTTGCAGACCCAAAAAGAATGTAAGTTCCCCCATGGAACTCATCTGAAACTTATCATGCATAAGTTTCTCAAACTCTAAACACATCTCCTTCCTTGTAGATCCAAAGATGATATCATCCACATACACCTGAAAAAGCAGAAGATCCTTCTTGTGCTTCTTGATGAATAATGTCTGATCTATCTTGCCCCTTTGGAATCCATTTTCAGTTAAATAGGAAGACAGTGTTTCATACCATGCTCTTGGTGCCTGATGAAGGCCATAAAGAGCCTTGACTACCTTGTACACCTTGTCTGGATGTTCAGGATCAATAAACCTAGAGGTTGTGAGACATAAACCTCCTCTTCAATAGTACCATATAAGAAAGCACTCTTGACATCCATTTGATAAACTGTGAAGCCCATAAATGAAGCATAAGCTAAAAATAATCTAATGGCTTCAATTCTTGCTACTGAAGGAAAAACCTCTTCATAGTCTATCCCTTCCTCTTGTGTGCACCCTTGGGCTACAAGTCTAGCCTTGTTTCTAATCACTATGCCCCTTTCATCCCTTTTATTCCTGGAAACCCATTTAGTGCCAATTACCCTTACACCCTTGGGTAAATCAACTAGCACCCAAACCTTCTGAATTTTAAATTGGAGAAGCTCTTCTTGCATAGCTTCTACCCAGCTTGAATCATCTAAGGCTTTGAGAACATTCTTGGGTTCTGCTTGTGAGAGGAAACATACAAATAAGCAAGAGTTTGCATACACATGCGGCTTTGATGCATAAAGAGCATCAAGAAGTGTTGGGAATTAAGATAAACAGTTAAGACTGTTGCATGTAAGTTGGTACTGCTGGAAGATATTGAAGACAAGGCTGACAGTACTAAGTCAGTTAGTACTGCTCACACATTATAGTTAGTACTGCTTATAATTTTTGTAATCGTATAGAAGATAAGTATAGAAAGGATTTTGTGTATATCTTACTTATATAGATGATAGTTATCTTGTACAGGAATCCTTAGTCTATAAAAGGATTGCCTAGGTTATTGAATAGTGTACGTATGAAGTAAGACGTATTGTTTTGCTAAGATTCAAGGTTGTAAACACTAGTGATAGGAGATCACTCGTATTATTGGATTAATAATATCGAATCGTTGAAGTGAATTATTTGTCCCTTGTTCATATATACATTGTTTCATTCGTTCATACAAAACACATCAAATAAATCTTCTGAGTGCTTGCTAGCAAATTCCGCGTGCTAGACTAGCATTATTCAAAGTATCTATCTAACACAAGGAGTGTGTGTAGATCCGTTCAAGTGGTATCAGAGCCAGGTTACTGATACTTTGATTTAGAAGATCCAGACGAATTTGTTTAAGAAGAAGATGGACATGGAGACAACTACAAGTCAAACCAACATTGCTGCTAAGCTACCAATGCTTAAACCCAATGAGTTCGATATGTGGCGATTAAGAATTGAGCAATTTTTTCATGTGCAGGATTATGCACTTTGGGAGATCATAGAAGAAGGTAATTCCTTTAAGCCCACAACCACAACGACTGTTGTTGAAGGTAAGACTGAAACAACGGTGCAGACAAAGCCAACTACTAGTGAAGAGAAGGCTCAGCATAAGAATGATGCTAAAGCAAGGAGCATGCTGCTGATGACAATCCCCAATGATCAATTACTGAACTTCAGTAAATACAAGTGTGCTAAAACTCTTTTTGAAGCTATTGTTGCAAGGTATGGTGGGAATGAAGCCAGCAAGAAAACCCAGAAGACCCTTCTCAAGCAACAGTTTGAGAACTTCACAGCAACAAGCAATGAGTCACTAGATCATATGTTTAATAGGCTTCAAAAGCTAGTGAGTCAGCTTGCTATTCTAGGAATTGAGATGCCTCAGGAAGATCTCTACTCAAAATTCCTAAGGAGTCTACCATCAGAATGGTCCATGCATGTGGTTGTCTGGAAGAATAAGACAGACATTGATTCTATGAGTCTGATGGATCTCTATAGCAACTTCAAGACAGTAGAACATAAAGTGAAGAAGTCTGCTGGATCAAGTTCAAGCTCAAGTTCTGGAAATTTGGCCTTTGTGTCAACTCCCAGTACCTCTAATCCAGAAGAAGAAGTTCAAGTTGCTGGAGCAGTTGGTACTGCTAACTCTAACAGTGGTACTGTTAGCAGTACTAATGGACTTTTGACTGAAGACACTTATTATGCTTTCCTTACTACACAGCACAATGGTACTATGTTGACTCATGGAGATCTTCAAGAGATTGATGAAGATGAAATTGAAGAGATGGATATCAAGTGGCAACTCTCTCTTCTCAGCTTGAGAGCTAAAAGATTCTTGAAGAAAACTGGCAAGAAGATAATCATAAACAGCAATGATGTTGCTGGGTATGATAAGTCCAAGATTGAGTGTTTCAATTGCCACAAGAAAGGTCATTATTCAAGGGAGTGCATATTGCCAAGACAACAGGATAGCAAGAGTAGAGGATTTGGAAACAAATCAAGGGTTGTGGAAGTTACAGACTCAAGCTCAAAGGCTATGGTTGCGATTGATGGCTTAGGGTTTGATTGGAGCTACATTGCAGAGGAGGAAGCAGAAGCATCAACAGATATGACACTTATGGCTTTCTCAGACTCTGAGGTACAAGTTTCTAAATGTTCTAAATCATGTGATGCATTAAAAGAATTAGAAACACTTAGAAAAAAAATATGAAAATCAGAGAATAGAGCTAAACCAGACTGCTTTTAATTTAGCAAATCATAAAAGGGCTTTAGCTGTGTTAGAAGAACAAATTGTTCATTATAAAGGTAATGAGTCTAAGTTTGCTGATGATATGATTATTCTTAAGAGAGATTTGATGTTTAGGGAAAATGAAATTAGTGTGTTGAAACATGAACTGGAAAAGATAAAACAGGCAAAGGAAAACATTCAGATGAGTGTAGACACATTAGAGTTTGCATATAAGGGTGTTAGTAAGATAGTTGAGTGTCAAATCCTCAATAAAGCTAAGTTAGGCCTAGGATACAAATCAGTTCCACCTCCTTATAGGGGAATTCCAACACCTCTAGGCATTGACCTAGAACTCACAGGACTACCTGAATTTCAACTACCTGAGCTTAAATATGGTCCTCAACCTAAAGAGAATGTAGTTGATAAACCTGTGTATGAGAGTGCAAGTGATGCCTCACTTTCTAAGGATAAGGTGTCCTCAGCTAAGGACTCAGATGCTCCAACCATAGAGGAATGGACTTCTGATGATGAGGATGATCAGGCTGTGGTTAAGCCTGTTAGTGTTAAAGTGGAGGAACCAAAAGTTTCCAAAGTGGTCAAACCTGAGACTGTTAGGCCTAGAGCTAATGCAAAACCTTTTAGACCAACAGTTAGGTATGCAGAAATGTATAGAACCACAAACAAGCCAAGAGGTAACCAAAGGAATTGGAATGGCCTCAAATCTCACCAACTAGGTGATGATTTTGTTTGTTATAGGAAAGCTTGTTTCTCATGTGGTAGCTTTGACCATCTTGCATTTTATTGCAACAACAGGGTAACTAGGTATTCAACTCCGAGGGTGAACTCAGTAAGACCTCCCACTCACCCTACAAATGCTAGAATGATACCTAGATCAGTTCTGTTAAGGACTGGACTAAGAACAGTTAATACTGTTAGACAAACAGTTAATACTGTCAAACCAAATATACCTTTTTACCCTAGACAAACAGTTCAAGGTGCAAAATCTTTTTTTAAATCAGCACCAACAACTGTTAGAAGACCATTTCAAAACAAGGCAGTGATTAATAAACAAGTTTGGAAACCTAAAGTTGCAATTGCAAACCCAGCAGCTCATACTGCTAGGCAAGCAGTTAACAATGGAAGTTTTAAAAACACTGCTAAGGGAAATATGGGTAATGGTATTAATGCATCTACATCACGGGTTTGGAGACCACTTCAATCTAATGGTTCTCCAACAGTTCTAAAAAGATTTAATTATGTTGATGCTAGAGGCAAGCCTAAGTCTGTTATGGCTTGGGTGCCACAAGGAAATTAATTTTTCTTTTTATGTGCATTGTTAGCCATATGCTTGTTATGTTGTGAGACAAGTGCTCTGCACTTTGTTTTCTATTGTTGGACTAACAATTGTAGGTTGAGTGGAGCTTGTGGATTAAATGCTTTATGTTTTGGACTGAATGGTGATTTGGAGCTCAGTGTGTTATCTGTGCACACAACAAATGGTTATTGGTTCACCATGTCTAACCCACATAAGAACCAACTAGTCCAGAGAAAACGGTTTCTGGTAAAGACTACTCAAATCCATTAATGGTTGACAATTTACCAAAAATTGTATGGTTATCAGCTCACCATATCTAACTGTAAAGAGTTGGCTAGTCTAAAGCAAATGGCTATTGGTAAAGACTAATCAAATCCGTTGATAGCTGATAGTTTGCTAAAAACTATGTTTGAGCAATGATGTTTTAATCCTTTTTATAAGTTTATACGGCTCAACAAATTTTTATCAGCAGTTTGTACGGTTAGTGCAAAATTAGTACGGCTCAACTAGCCGTTGTAAAAATCTGTCAGTAATAAATTTTATAGCCGTTGGGTAAAATCATTATTCTTAGAGTACTTATAGGGATTTTTCATGAAGATAATTATCTTTTTACCATAAATTTAATTATTCTATTTCCAAAGATAATTTATCTCATACGCAAAATTCGCTAAACCCTAACAGTATCTACAAAAACTCAATTGGCTATCAAAATCCTTCA
This sequence comes from Artemisia tridentata subsp. tridentata, assembly GCA_021014915.2. Classification (NCBI taxonomy): domain Eukaryota; kingdom Viridiplantae; phylum Streptophyta; class Magnoliopsida; order Asterales; family Asteraceae; genus Artemisia; species Artemisia tridentata. The sequence goes on from CP139507.1 coordinate 194,622,644, forward strand.
ATTAACCTCATTCGATTAAATTTTTAATCTTCTCATTCACAAAGGAATCATTGAAAATGGCTGAATTGGTTTTCGTAAAGACTCACAACCAGGTTGCTTTTCTAAGGAAAACAGAGGAGGGAGATGGACCTCAATTTCATGAGATTGTGGACTTTCTCAACAACACTCATATGAGGTATGCTTTAACCGTCTCTGCTACTCTTTATGTCTCTCACATCACACAGTTCTGGCAGAATTCTACTGTCTTGACAAGTGAAAATGGAGACTTAGAAATTCACTCCACAGTGGATGGCATTAACTTTGTTGTTACCGAATCTGCACTTAGGAGACATCTTAAGTTGCAAGACTCAGATGGTATCATCACTATGCTAAACACTGAAATTTTTCAAGAACTTGCCAGAATGGGGTATGACACATCCAATCAAAAACTGACTTTTAAAAAAGGATGTTTCTCCCCACAATGGAGATTACTGATACATACTCTCTTACATTGCTTAAGTCCCAAAAAGACAGCATAGGAGCAATTCAGTAGCAATATTGCTATTGCTCTTATTTGTCTGTCAACAAACAGGGTCTTTAATTTTTCAAAATTTATTTTTGAGAGTATGGCATCAAATGTAAACAGCAAAACAAAGTTTCTAATGTACCCAAGATTTGTTCAAACTCTTTTGAATAAAAAGAAGAATTTGCTTACAAAACCAACATAAACTTTTGCTACTCCTAGCCTTCAATCAAAAGTTTTTCAAAACATGGCTATGGCTAGTAGGCTTTTTAATGGAGTAGTAGTCCCATTGTTTCCTGAAATGCTTCAAACTGAAGTGGGTGAAGGTTCAGTAAAACCAACTGATCCCCATCACACATCCACTACAGCTTCTGAAAGAATTCAACCACCCCCAATTCACACAACTTATAGGAGAAGGACCATACCTAGTCTAACTAGAGTGGCTACCGGATCCTTGCCCCATGATTCACCGCTCCTAAGAGGTCACACAGTTAGAAGTGATGAGGGCAGTTCTTCACAAAATGAATTGATGGCTCTTTGTACCAAGTTGTCAGCTCAAGTAGAATCTTTGGAGAAGGAGTTCAAGTCTCATAAAGTAAATTTTGCCAAAGTATACACCAAGCTAACTGTTAGGGTGAAGAAGCTAGAAGAACATCTAAGGAGGAAACGGGCAAGAGCAATATTAGATGAAGATTCTTCTGATGGTGATTATCCAGATGATTCAGGTGATGATGATGGTGGTGATTCTCCCAAACAGGGGAGGAGATCAGATAAAGGCAAAGGGATAGTTCTAAAACTCAGGGGAGGCATAAAAAAGGCACTAGTGAACATGATGAAGGTTTTGGTAATGTTGCTGATACGGATGTTGAAGATCAGGAACAACAAGAAACTACTCAGAAAGAAGTGGCAGTTCATACGGGTGAGATAGAACAAGAAACAGTTCATACGGTTGAAATAGAACAAGAAACCGTACAAACTGCTGAGACACATTCAGATACTGCTGAGACAGAGTATGAAAGAAAAAGATCAGCAAAGGGAAAGAAGCCAATGACATCTGAAGAAGCTGAACAAGAACAAGAAAGACTCAAGAAAGAAAAACCAAAGACTCAAGCACAAATAGAGTTTGATGAAGAAGTTGCAAGGAAACTTCTAGAAAAGGATTTAGCTGATGAACAAGCTCAGATAGCTCAAGATGCAGAATTAGCAAGGAAGTTGGCTGCAGATGATGTAAGAAACATAGCTGAATTCATGGAGAGAACAAGATCTGAAGATGTTGATCAAGAAGTCTTCAATGAACAATTACAATATCTGTTAGATTCTGATTTGATTGTAAGAGCTCAAGCAATGATGATTCTTAGAGATGAAGATCCAAGTGAAGAAGAAAAGTCAGAGAAACTTAAAGAATTCATCTTGTCAAAGAATAAAGAAGTTACTTGGAATGACTTAATGCAGAGAATTAGAGATAGGCAAAAGCATGGTTACAAGACAAAGATGCCTACCAAGAAAGAACAAGTCAGTTTTATGAAGCATTATTTGAAGAACCAAGCAAATTACAAGATGAGTGATTTCATTGGAAAGACAGATGCTGAGATAGAAAAGAAGTTCAATGAGACCTATGCAAGACTGAATACTTCAATCAAGAAGGATGCCACAAAGAGAAAGAAAAGAGAACCAGAAGTTCTAGAATTTGATGTTACAAAGAAGTCAAAGTTTGGAGAAGAAAGATTGTCTGATGAACAGATTAAGAGTAAGATGGTGATAGTTCCAGAATTTACAAACATCAAACCATTACAAGTAAAACATCCTATTATTGATTGGGAAGTTTTCACAGATGGAAGAATGAAGGGATGGAAGATAATAAGACTTGGTGGTATTACTGAAAGGTATAGGTTGTTTGAAGATTTACTCAAAGGTTTTGATAGAGAAGATCTTAATCAGCTGTGGAGCTTAGTAAAAGAGAAGTTTAAAGTTCAAGACCCTATTGAAGACAAAGATAAAGAGTTATGGGTGAGGATTTATGAACCTGATAGTGGAGAATCAATGTGGAGATTTCAAGCTGAAGTCAAGGATGTCTCTTGGAAACTATTTGATACATGTGGAGTGCATAAAGTTTCAAACAAGGATGGAATAGAAATTTATATGTTGGTGGAAAAAGAATACCCTCTTAGATCAGGTGTTTTATTAGCTATGATAACAGTTTCACTTAAGGTTAGAGAAGATTCTGAGATGGCAGATATGTTAGTCACAAAGATATTTAATTTGGCAGAGCAAAGAAAAATCAGTGACAAGAGATTATAATGATAGATGTTTGGAAGAATCCCCCCATCATAGAAGATGAAGCTTAATTTGAAGAAACTTAGTGATTTGCACAGAAATCAAAAGTTTAGGGGAGGATTGTTGGGAATTAAGATAAACAGTTAAGACTGTTGCATGTAAGTTGGTACTGCTGGAAGATATTGAAGACAAGGCTGACAGTACTAAGTCAGTTAGTACTGCTCACACATTATAGTTAGTACTGCTTATAATTTTTGTAATCGTATAGAAGATAAGTATAGAAAGGATTTTGTGTATATCTAACTTATATAGATGATAGTTATCTTGTACAGGAATCCTTAGTCTATAAAAGGATTGCCTAGGTTATTGAATAGTGTACGTATGAAGTAAGACGTATTGTTTTGCTAAGATTCAAGGTTGTAAACCCTAGTGATAGGAGATCACTCGTATTATTGAATTAATAATATTGAATCGTTGAAGTGAATTACTTGTCTCTTGTTCATACATACATTATTTCATTTGTTCATACAAAACACATCAAATAAATCTTCTGAGTGCTTGCTAGTAAATTCCGCGTGCTAGACTAGCATTATTCAAAGTATCTATCTAACACAAGGAGTGTGTGTAGATCCGGTCAAGAAGCCCTTGTTGGTCTGAAGACATAATTTTCTTCCTTGTCTTCACACCAGATTGTACATCACCAATCACATTGTACAGGGAGTGGACTTTGTGAATCCTTGTGTGTGGTGTAGAAGGAACATGATAGTTAGGTGGAAGATTGTTGAAATCCACCTCATCTTCTGAGAAATCTGCTTTATTTGGTTCTGAAGGGCCAGCAGTAGAAACATTTGGCCTAGCAGTAAAAACATTTGGCCTAGCAGTAGATTGCTTTGTCTCAGCAGTACTATCATCATTAGAACTGTTAACTGGATTCTCTTGTTCCCCAGTTCCATCTTCCTTTTTTTCACCTTCAATCCCTTCTTTAGCTTCATTAGAAGAAGGTTCATCATTTATTGAAGTTGAATCCACACTTGTCCATATTGGCATCATCACATAATCTTGATCTGTCTCTTTTCCTAACCCTACCTCATTTGTTGCATCACCATCTTCAGAACCTGAAAAATCATTATTTTCTGCAACAACAGGCACATAGTTCATTGATTGGGTTAGTGACTCAAGATCAAATAGCCATTTGGGACCTTCACCTGCTACATTGGATTTGTTTTCTAGAAATTCCACATGCAGGTTTTCCTCAACTCTCCTAGTTCTTGAGTTGTATACTCTAAATACTTTGCTATTGAGAGAATATCCAACCAAGAATCCTTCATCAGCTTTACCATCAAATTTTCCTAGAGGGTCTAAGGTATTCAGAATTGTCACATGACATCCAAAAGGTCTAAGAAATCCTATTGCAGGAGTTCTACCTCTAAAAAGCTCATAAGATGTCTTATTGTGAGACTTAACTACTAAAACTCTATCCTGGACATAGCAAGCAGTATTAACTGCTTCAGCCCAAAAAGTGATAGGCAACTTAGAGTCATCTAACATGGTTCTAGCAGCTTCTATGAGTGTCTTATTTCTCCTCTCAGCAACTCCATTCTGCTGAGGAGTTCTAGCAATACTAAATTCTCTCTCTAATACCCTTTTCCTTGCAGAATTCATCCATAACTCTATTCTTAAACTCTGTCCCATTATCACATCTAATGACTTTTACTTTCTTGTTTACTAAGTTTTCTATCTCTATAATGAATGTCTTAAGAATGATAGAAGTCTCATCCTTAGAACCTAAAAAGAAAACCCATGTAAATCTGCTATAGTCATCAGTAACAACTGGACAAAATCTTGTATGCTTTATACTACTCACATAATTAGGTCCAAATAAGTCCATATGAAGCATAAACAATGATTGATCAATAAAGTTAGAAAGTTTGGGCTTACAAGTGGCTTTATGTTGTTTGCCTTTGAGACAAGCAATGCATGTTGGGTCATTTTCAAATCTTTTCTGAGGCAAGCCTCTTACCAAACCATTTTTGATAATTTTATTTATGGTTTTGAAATTAATGTGACCAAGCCTCCTATGCCATTTCATTGACGCATCCAATGTGGCTTTTGCAAGAAAACAAGATTCTCTTTAGGAACAATGTTCTTCATATCAACACTGTATAAATTGCATTTTCTAGGAACTCTAAGAAGTACTTGACTTTCATCAGGCATCTTAAAGTTAAAAGAAAGGACAAGACATTCAGTGTCAGTAAAAAGAACATTGTTCTTTTTGTCACACATCTGTGAGACATTAAAGAGATTATACTTATGTTCTTTTACAAAGTACACATCTTCAAAGTCTAAATTTCCAGTCTTAATGGTACCTTTACCAGAAATTTTGCCACCAATACCTCCTCCAAAGCTAACATATCCTCCATCCAGAGGAGTAAAGTCTGAAAGGTATGACAAGTTGCCAGTCATGTGCCTTGAACATCTACTATCTGAGTATCCTTGATCTTCTTGTTTAGTATTTGAATGTTCCGGCACATGAAATATGGAATATTAGTTACCTTTGGGGACCCAAGCCATTACTGACTTGGATCTGCCTCGTGCATCAATGTAATCAAATTTCTTTAAAATAATTGATGCACGATTGAGTTTAATTGGTCTCCAAACCCAACATGCTGAGGCCTTAACAGCATTGCCCCCATTTTCCCTTTTGGTGTTCACAAACCTAGCAGTAGAAACTTTTGGTCTAGCAGTAGAAACTGCTGGCTCAGTTGTTTGAACTTTTGGTACCCATTTTATATTGTGAACAAGATTTTTCTGGTTAAAGGGCTTTTTCACTGTTTTTTGTGTTGTTTGTATAATCCTTGTTGTTTGCTTGGCACAAAAAACAGTTGGTTTTGTTCTAGCAGTATGAATTGGTCTAGCAGTCGAAACTGATTTTGTGCTAGACTTCATCAAAACTTTTGTTTTGGGATTCATTTTGCTGTTTACATTAGGGTATGTCTTTCTAGAAACATTGTTTTGATTTACCCTTGAGTTTGTGTTCCTAGTAACCCTAGATTTCCCATATACCATCTTTCTTCCCTGATAGTAATCACAGTTAGCATACAGATGTTCAAAACTACCACATATATGACATGTTTTATTAAACATCACAAAATCATTACCAAGTTGTTGAGATTTTAAGTTGTTACAGTTCATTTAGTTTCCCCTAGGAACATGAGACCTTATTGTAGACCTATACAACTCAGCATATCTAACTGTTTGCCTAGACTGTTTAACATGTGTTTTAGGCCTAACAGTATGATTTTTTACCATCTTAGGAACACTTGTTCCTGCTAACTTAACAACATCAGGTTTAGCCATAACCTGATCTTCCTCATCATCGTCAGATGTTCAGTCCTTAATAATTGGACCATCTGAGTTGCTACTAGAGGGCACCTTGTCCTCAGGGAGTGAAGCATCACTTGCACTCTTAAAAACTTCTTCTAATTTAGGACTCTCAGTAGACTTAGAACCATATTCAAATGTTGGTTCTTGAAACTCATCTAAACCTGTGTGTGCTAGGTCAATTCCTGAAGGTAAAGGAACACCTCTGTATGGTGGAGGAACAGACTTGTAACCTATACCAGACTTAGCTTTATTGACAACTTGAGCTTCCTAAATTTTATTGATTCCATCTGAGGCATGAGCTAGAGTATCTACTGTTATCTTGACATTTGCATTTACCTTTTTGATCTTTTCTAGTTCTTCTCTAAGCATAGATATCAAATTTATATTGTAATCTAAATCTCTTTTTAGCACAGCTATGTCATCACTAAATTTAGATTCATTTCCTTTATAATGCAAAATTTATGTTTCAAGAATAGCTAAACCTCTTTTATGATTAGTTAAGTTATAACTTATTTGATTTAGCTTAACTCTTCTGTTCAAGGTCTTCATGAGTTAGAGGAGAACCACTAGTTTGACTAGTCAGGAATGCATAGAATGTTGAATCTCCAAGTCCAGCAACATTCTTCTGTGAACTAGCAGTAGGAACACCAAAGCTAGCAGCAGAAACACCTTAAGCATCATCTACCTCTTCTGACTTACTAATGTTGGGAGATGACATAAGTGCCACATTCCCAGAACTAGTACTGTAGTTTCCAGACTTCTTCAGACTTTGTTCAACAATTTTGAAATTGTTGTACAAATCATTGAGTTTCATGGTTTCAATGTCTGGCTTATTATCCAGACAACCACATGAGTATTAAATTCTACAGGTAGACTTCTTAAAAACTTCATGTTGAGATCTTCCTTAGCTATCTCAACTCCCAACACAACTAACTGACTGACAAGCTTGTGCAATCTTGCAAACAACTTATCAAGAGATTCATTGATGTTTGAGCTAAAGTTTTCAAAACTTTGTTTTAGCAATGTCTTCTGAGTCTTCTTGGTAGTTTCATTACCACCAAACCATGCACATAACTCTTCAAACAGAGTTTTTACATCAGGATACTTGCTAAAAGATAACATCTGTTAACCAGGAATGGTCATAAGTAGCAAATTCCTTGCCTTTTTATCATTCCTCTTATGTATCCTTTCATCATTGGTAACTGGTCCAGTGTTCCTTGTCTGAACTGTTTTGCCTTCAACAATGGATTCTGTAAGACCTGGTGTAAAAGAATCACCATACAGAATAATATCCCAGAGAGCATAATCTTGAACCAAGAAGTATTGTTCAATCCTTAGCCTCCACATCTCAAACTCATTCTGTTTGAGCATAGGTAACTTAACAGCAATGTTTGTAGACTGGGTATTCTCCATCTCCATTTCTTATTCTAAATCAAAGATATCGGCCTTGCTCTAATACCAATTGAGAGGATCAAACAACCCTTTATCACTTATGAGGATTGTTTTAAATACACTATGAAGATGTTAGTCCTTTGTAACGTGTGTATATGATACTTTGAGTGAATATGATTAAGTATGCGGAATCTACTTAACCACACTTAGAAGGATATTGGTTATTGGAAATGGAACAGTAATGCTTGTTATTGGATAATGAAAACAGAAAGTATAACATCAACCGATTCAATATTATTGAGAATAATATGAGTGATCTTCACTATCACTAGGGTTACAAAACCTTGAATCTCTATTACAAAAGAAAACTATTTTCTATTGTATTATATCAACTCAGTCAGTCACTCTAACTTATGACTAACTCTCTATATATGTAATATCTAAGCACATGCACACTTGAGTATTCGACTACTTGCTAGCTTGAGTGTGTCAGTAGCTAAGATACAACATGTTCTGTGTTTACAACTTGTTGACTGAACACATATCTAAGATATTATCTACCGTATCTATTTGACTTTTATACACAAATATCTTTTTCATACTTATCTACTCAGCAGTAGAATACGCGATAGTTATCCATTCAGCAGTAGTATCTTTTACACTAGCAGCAGTATCTTCCAGCAGTAGTATCTCCAACACTAGCAGTAGTATTGAATACATTAGCAGTAGTATCGACACTTAGAGTATTTTCCTTTATGAACCAGCAGTACTAATCTTCAGAACATTTAATTCCCAACAACATTTACTCTCCTTTGATCATTTAGTTAGTTTCTTTTGTTAAAATAGTGATCCTATCATCCAACCAAGTGATCATCTTCATTCCTCTACTAGTGCAAGAGAAGAACACAAAGTATTAAGAAGATACTAGGTGTTGTAGTCATAGTTTAGTGCACTTGTAACACTTGTTACATACTTGTTGTATCCTATCATACACCAAGTTGATTTTATCTTTTGTGTAGTTTGTGTAGTGTGGATCATTGTGATCCTGTTGAGATATTGGAGATCTCTTGTAGCTTGTGTGCTTGTGTGTTGATCAAATGGATTAAGGGTAGATCGGGTAGATCGTGTGAAGTGTGTTGATTGTGTGATTTAGTAAGGATCGTGTGGATCATGGTAGATTGGTACTAGCTAAGATTAGTACTCGACATTTAGCTTAGTGTCAGAAATTATGATAAGCGACATTGTACGGTTTTCTCCGCTTGAAGGGAACTTTATTGACATAGTGCTTAGAACTCTCGAGTTGGGTACTCGGGTAGTGGAGTAGGGCTATGAAGAGCTTCGTGACTGAACCACTATAAATCTCGTTGTCTCGGTTTGATCTTTCCATCTTATTTCTTTATACTTATTGTTCAAGTTAGATAGTATAGCTTAGTGTTCATATTGGTGTTGATTGATTTCACAAAAGAATCGAATCAAAGTTTTTCACAAGTAAACATTCATAACTAACGAAAAACCGGTAAAACTATTCAACCCCCCCCCCTTCTAGTTTTCCACATATTTGAGGAGACTTAGAGGTTTATACTATAGGCAGATATTTAGGGTGCCGGTTTTGGATTTCGACAGTTTAGAGCAGACTGATGGGGGTAACGAAGTCACTGGTGTGAGGGACAGGTTGGAGATGATACACAGAGGGGGCGATGGAGAGATTTTATTTATGTCTCATATCTGGAGGAGTTTGTTTGGTGTTCAGGGACCGTTGATTAAGGAGTTGATGCTGGAGTTCTTTAGCACATTTCACTATATAGAGACGGATACTTAGATTAGGATTGTTGTGTTAACTTTATTTACAAATATTAAACGTGTATGTCTAGAATCGAACTCGGGACCACGGGATTGCACACATTACGTATGAGGAATTAATGTATAATAATTAATATATAAACCGTTATGTATTTAATTATTAAAACACAAAATAACGACTAACGGACGTTAAATAATTAACGGGAATTGACTAACGACCGTTATGGAATAAAGGAAGGACTATAGATGAAATTAGGGGAAAAAGAAGATTCCAGAATCCCTTGGGGATGTAGGAACCGATCGGCTATGGGTTACCATAACCCAATCCAAATCAAACTTGTTTTCCAAGATTTCCAAGTCTGTAAATACAAGACCTAGGGTTATTGTTTCATTAACTCTTGCACTCTTGCTATAACCCTAGATCACTTTTCTATTCCTCTTTGTTTTGGTCGATCCATATAAACCCTTATAGGGTCGATCCAACTTTTTATAAAACAAAATTGTTTGGTTTATTTTGTGTTTTCAAGATCTAGCAATCTCATTAATTCGGTTATAGTATGTGTGTACAAGATTGTGGTATCAACTCATTATAGTTGATATTCTTGGATTGAGATACAAAAATGTAAGGGGTATCTCGTTAATCCGTTCTTGATATAAAAGAAGAAGATTTGAAGTTAATCTTTTATGTGTTAAAATTGATCATACGCTTCCGCATATGTAATATGATTACTTGATTAATAAATATGAACTTGCCATGATTATTAAATTTTGACAGTGGTATCACGAGTCGTTTTAAGATGTAATTAAATTACCGAAACACATAAAAATTGAATATTGGATTAGGATTTATGTTACTAGATTTTTAGGTTTAAAAAAATCGAACCCTAATTTTTTTTAAGGAGGGGGGGGGGGGGGCGATGCCCTATAATTAAAAAATTAGTTTTTTAGCCCTAAAATTGTAACGTGTTTATGTGGTTAAAGGTTACGTTCCTTGTGACTTGCATTAATCCATGATGAAACATGCATGTTTATCATGGATTAGATTTGATTAATTGTTAAGTTTATTTTTCACATGTAATTTGATAGATCTAAAATTGGGGAAGACCTCAATTAATTAAATTAATGAATCTATTTATGTGCTATTTGATATATGTTTGCTAAGACTAACACAATCGATTCATCGATGCATGTGGCTCACCTACCATTGTAGGGGATAGTCTTAGTTAAATATATGCATATTAAAAACATAGATAGATTATTAATAGGGTTTTATCAACAAGTTTGCATGTGGCTACATGATTTAATTGTTAAGATTATTTGTACTTATTTGGTTATTTATTTTTATTGATTACTTGATTTTTTTGTTTAAATTGTATGACAAGATTGTAAGCAAAAAAGGGTAATTTTTCGAATAGAAAATAAATCGACCTAATAACTATGAAACTTGATGTAATAAATTATACATATTGCAAAGTCTTATGTGCCGACAGTGGTTCGCTTCGCACTGTAATTTGCTCCCAGGCGAGACTAGCAATATTATAGTTTATAACATGTTTTTTAAGACTTAAAATCATAAACTTTTAATTGGGTGATGAGTTTTGTACCAATAGTATGAACGGCTCACCCAGTTTTGAGAAACTATAAGAGGGGTATAAGGAGGATTGACATTAAATTGTCAAACCGAAAGAGACGCGTTTTTAATTGGCATTTAGTGCTGACATTTGTCTCTCCGCTCCTTTGTGCGTCGAATTGGAGCTACCAAGTAAGCTATTAATGTACAAAATCATCTTAAGGGTGAATTGACCTCAATTCCATGTGCCACTTTGTGGTAATTATCTGAATAAATTGAGTCTTTTGACTCATGCAGCAGTAGGATATAGTGGGCGATAATTGTAGGTAATTCTTTGATTGGTGAACCCAATACCTCAGTTAAAACTTTGTTGATTTAAATCTTAGCCTAAATTGGTAGATAAAAACGTTTTGAAAACTTATGATACGAAGATGTGTGCATGCTTCTTCGTACATATTTTGATTGACACATCAAAATTAATACCCTAAAAATTTAAGTCCATGCCATCTAATTATAAGAAACACTTGGAATTATTATTTAGCGTAAGTGAGACCTTACCTAGATTTTAATGACAAGGTAAATTTCCATTATGTGTGAGACCAGTAATGGAGAATTTGCAGTTTCTAAATTAGATGACTTAATTAAGTTGTTAGTGAGACCTAGAAACTTAAGGCATGAGATGGGATGAAACATGCTTACTTTGCAAAATTTATTTGGCAAATGTAAATCCCATAATGATGTAGGAGTCGGAAATTGTTATTATTGTATGACAGATTGCCATATTTTATACTTTCACTACTAGCAGATCAACTGATGTAGTGAAACTATGAAAATTTGGATCCTAGTTTTTCAAGAAGATTAAATGGTTATATGAATATTTCCTGGGTATTTTATTTTCTTGAAAAGTTGAATTATCAGAATACTAATATTCAAACTTTTTCTGTAGAAATGGCTCAACCCGATAATACTTAACTAAGTTCTGCTTTCAAAAACCACTTTGAAAGGGAAAAATTATCTGGCCCAAATTTCAATGATTGGCATAGGTCACTCAGGATTATCTTGAGAATGTCCAAAAAGCTGGAATACTTGAATAAGCCTTGCCCTTAAGAACCAGATGCTACTGAACCCGAAGAGGTCAGAGAAGCCTGGAAATTGCAGTATGAAAAGCACAATGAAGTTGCATGCTTGATGCTTGGAAGCATGGTTCCCAAATTGCAAAAGCAGTTTGAGAACTATTTTCCTAAAGATATGCTGGAAGAACTCCAAAAGACTTATGAGAAGCCACCAGTTGTTCAATTATATGATTTGATCGATGCATTACACAGCTGCAAGCAGGGGGGAGGTAAACCTGTTAGTGATCATGTGTTGGAAATGAAGATGTACATGGACCAACTACACCAGATCAACTACGCCTATCCTGAGAATGTGTGTGTGAACCTAATCAATAGGTCCTTGAACAAGGATTTTAAAGGTTTTGTTCAAAACTATAACATGCATTGCTCGGGGAAGACAGTCACAGAATTGCTCGCAATGCTTGTGGACTATGAGAAGGGTTTACCAAACAAGGCACCTACTCCTCAGGTATTAGCTATACAAGGAGGTAGGATCCAAAAGCCAAAACCGCAGGCGAATAAGAAGGGTAAGGGTAAAGTTGACAAGGGTAAACAAGTTATGGCCTATCAACCTATGCCCAAGAAGAACAACCCTAAGAAGAACAAAGTGAATTCGAATAAGAAGAATCAGAGTTGTCACCACTGCCATGAGATAGGACATTGGAAGCGGAACTGTTCACTCTATCTTGAGGAGTCGCGCGTGAAAAAGATGAAGGTTGAGGCTGGTAAACCCAACACTTCAGGTAACTTTTTCATGATTGAATTTTTTTCATTAACTCATAAAATAAATTCCTGGCTATACGATACTGGATGTAGTATTCATATTTGCAATACACTACAGGGATTTAGAGTTGAAAGGAGACTGGCCTGTGGGGAACAATATCTGCACGTGTGTAACGGAGCACATGTAGCTGTTGAAGCTATAGGAATATTTAAATTAGTTTTGCCTTCGGGCTTAGTACTATTTTTAAATAATTGTCATTATACGCCTACTATTGTTAGAGGTATTGTTTCCTTTTCGTGTTTATTGGATATTGGTTTTCAACATATTGTTACAAGCAATGGAATTTCTGTTTCGTTAAATAATGTTTTTTATTTTAATGCGATTGCTGTGGATGGTATATTTGAGATTGATATGAATGAACAAAATAATTATAATTCAATGTATAGCATCAATAATAAGAGAATCAAAAATAGTTTGGATTCATCTTATCTTTGGCATTGTCGACTTGCTCATATAGGCAAGACTCGTATGGAAAAGCTGCAACGAGATGGGCTTTTACAAGATATCAATGATGAATTATTTGATAAATGCGAATCTTGTATATCTAGGAAGATGACAAAGAAACCTTTCAATAATTGTATGGAAAGGGCTACTGATCTACTTGGTTTGATACATAATGATATATGTGGACCACTTAGACATGTGTCAAAGAGAGGTGCTAGCTACTTTTTAACCTTTACTGATGATTTCAGCCGTTATGGATATGTTTATTTACTTAAACATAAACATGAGGTGTTTGAAACATTTAAGGTTTTCAAAGCAGAAGTAGAACTGCAACTTGGAAAGAAGATGAAAGCTCTTCGATCCGACAGAGGTGGTGAATACCTGAGTCAAGAGTTTAAAGATTATTTAGCTGAGAATGGAATTGTCCAGCATCTCACATCTCCATATACTCCACAACAAAATAGTGTACCTGAGAGAAGGAATCGTACATTGTTGGACATGGTGCGATCAATGTTTAATCTTACAACTCTTCCTTTATCCTTTTGGGATTATGCCTTGGAATCTGCTATTCGAATTTTGAATATGGTTACAACTAAGAAGGTTGATAAGACACCTTATGAGTTATGGTTTGGGAAAACGCCTAACTTGTCGTATTTAAAGGTCTGGGGTTGCGAGGCGTTTGTTAAACGTAACTCAGCAGATAAACTTCAACAGAGATATGTAAAGTGTATCTTTGTAAGATACCCAAAGGAAATGATGGGTTACTACTTTTACTACCCACCTAAAAACAAGGTAATTGTTGCTAGGTATGGAGATTTTCTTGAAAAAGATCTCATATCTCAAGAATTCAGTGGGAGGATATATGATCTGGAAGATGATCAAGAGGATACATAACATTCTAAAAACACTAGCGAACTTCCTATGGAACCTGAAAGTCTGGGTCCTCCACCTGAAGTTGTTCCCATTCGCAGCTCTGCAAGGACTGTGAAAGCACCTGAACGTCTATGTCTTAACGTAGAAGTTGTGGAAACTATATTAGGGGATCTTAGAGAACCTGCTAATTATAGAGCTGCCATGAATGATCCTAAAAAGGATAAATGGCAGATTGCTATGAATGGAGAAATGCAATCCATGAGAGATAATCAAGTCTGGATTGAAGTAGACCTTCCTCCCAATGCCAAGGTAGTTAGAAGTAAGTGGCTCTTCAAGAAGAAAACTGACATGGATGGCAATGTACACACCTACAAGGTCCGTTTGGTAGCTAAAGGCTTTACCCAAACATATGGTGTTGACTATGAGGAGACCTTTTCTCCTGTAGCTAACATAAGGGCTATTAGGATTCTCATAGCCATAGCAGCATACTATGATTATGAGATTTGGCAAATGGATGTCAAAACCGCCTTCTTAAATGGTCACCTAGATGAAGACATCTATATGGCACAACCTGAAGGGTTTGTGAAACCAGAATTTCCAAACCGTGTATGCAAACTTCAAAGATCCATTTATGGATTGAAGCAAGCATTACGGCAATGGAATAAGAGATTTGATGAAGAAATCAAAAAGTTTGGGTTTACTCAGAATCTGGATGAGCCATGTGTATATCACAAAGCTAGGGGGAGTGATGTTATTTTCCTAGTCGTTTTAAAATTGGGTGTTACTTAATGGCACAACAGTTATAATAATAGGAAACGAACTCTATTGGCGTCGTTTTAAAAGATTTATCATTCGAATTATATAAATATCAGAGTTTACAAAATGAGGTCCCAGATGGTTCCATGTTTACAAAATACATCAAATGAGTTTTCGAATGATAATAAAATTTATAGCCTTGTTGAATATCCGTACTCCTTCATGACAGCCTCGTTCATTATGGACCTGAGATAAACATGCTAAAGTGTCAACACAAAGGTTGGTGAGTTCATAGAGTTTGAGGAAATAATGTAAAAACCTTGTACAAATCATCGTTACTAGTATAATTAAATACTAAAGGTAGTTTTCTAGGATTCCAAGTGTATGACTTTTATAATATCACATAGAGATAGTACTTTCGTTGCCCTAGGATACTAGTACCGAAGTCTTAAGTTTTCTAGTTCCTCGTTTCATAATCGTTCTGGTTAACCTAAAGGGACTAAGTTAACCTCGTTTCATAATCGTTTCAGGTTAATCTAAAGTTACTAGATTAACCTCGTTTCATAATCGTTTCAGGTTAATCTAAAGTTACTAGATTAACCTCGTTTCATAATCGTTTCAGTGTCTGGGTTACGTTGTTATACACCCAAAGCGTTGAACATTGTTTGTTGGACCAAGTCTGTAATACCTGAAATTCAGATAACCCGTAAAATGACCAAATTACCCCTGATAACATAAAACCTAATTAAATAACTTATAACATTCTGAAATAATTCCAAAACTTCTGAAATTGAACTATATCTGAAACAAACTAATTTCTGGGACAATGTTACATCATTTTCAATGTTAAAAAAAAAATTAACATACACATTTGTTTAGTAAATTCCGAAAATACACAATTTAACTAAATATAATGTTTAATTCTTTTAATTAAATAATATGTAAAATAAATTAAGGAAGGATTATATAAAATCAATCCCAAATAATATTATGATTCTATATACCGAAATTCCTGATTCTCTGCCCCCCCTAAGTCGGTTTTAAGAGATATAAACAAACATTTTATTTTTCTATCAAAAACCTAATCGCTAAAAGTAACAAAAACCCTAAGCGATCAACAAAAATTCGACCAAGGCAATCACACAATTTCTGGGCGTGAACAAGCAATTTTCTGGGGTTCTTGGAGGTGCAAGCAAGCTTGGAAAAATAAGGGTTGGTGCGTGTTTTCATTGGTTTGTTCTTGGTTCAATTTTTCTTGTCGAATTCCCAAACGCAAGGTAAATAATTCTTACGCTTAAACCACATGTTCTAAAATTAATATAGCAATTTTACTGTGATCTTTACATGTTATATAACTCATATAAATTATGTGAATCGAATCATGCAAGCAAATCTATGCGTATGAAAATATTATGAACAAAGAACACGTAAATCTCAAATATATGTAATCCGAATTTCTGGGCATGATGACTATTTTATTTAGACCTCATATGAAGTAATAGACTTGGGAAAAATGTTAGAACGATTTATGGTAGCCTAAATCATGTCGTGGTAATTTTGATGTCAAAAACGTACGTAAAAATCAAATATATGTTAAACGATTTTTCTGGGCATGCTATTTATTTTTCGTGGGCTCTTTATAAGTCATATGATCTGCTAAAAACATGAGTTAGATTTTTGGAAGCCTATATTTAACGTGGTGAATTATTGTTAAAACCGGATTTTGGAAAAACAAAGAAAACAAATAAAAGGAAAATCGGGGCTACTAGGGTTAGGTTTCTTGGGTGAAATTCTGATCATTAAATGTGTTTTAAGGATGAATTAATGATGGTGCGATGATTGGTAAATAGTAGGGTTTGTAATTATTTGTAAAAAGTGTTATCCGATTTGAAATAAAAAGTATAAGGACCTGTTTTGCCAACTTTGAAACTTCTGGGATATTTTTGTAATGTCATATACATATTTAGGAATGTGGGAAAAATATAACCTTGGGGTCCTAAGTGTAAGTATTGCAATATAATGAATTAATGGCATATTAGGGCTACGAATTGAAATAAATTAAAAGAGAGGGACCAAAAGTGTAAATCTGAAATCTTGAAGTTATTTTGAGTTAATACTGATATAAAAAGGATGTTGTGTAATTTTGAGGATTTATGGGCTAATTATGTAATTGTTATGAATTATGATTTAATATATATGTTTTGTAAACTTAAAGGACTAAATGTGTAAATTCTGAATTCTGAAGGGTCTAATCTATAATGTACTAAATTCTGATGGTATATTCTGTAATTATGAAATATAATATGCTTGATTGGTAATTATGGGTATTGTAGGGTTTAATTTGTAAAATATGTAATTATAAGGTTGGTTTTGTAAATTATGTAACTAAAGGGGTGTAATCTGTAAATTGTGAAACTTAAGGGAATAAAATGTAATTCTAAATAAAATGAGTGTATAATTCTGTAACTTGAAGTATTTTCACAAATGACCTTGGAAATTAATGAAGTTATATTTAAACCCTAAACTTTGTATAATTGTCATAGTTAACCCTAAACTTCTGTAACTTGATAAAATATACTGTTATCCCATAATAATCTGTGATTAAGGGTTCAACCTAATCTGAAATGATAATATCTGTTAATTCTGGGAACCTGCTAATTATGGGAATTTACTAAATTTGGAAAGTTACTAAAAATAGAAAGTACATAAAATGAAGAGATAAACTAAAAGTAATAATCTGAAATAGAATCTGTAGTAATTCTGTCTTACTCTTTCTTAGGTGTGAAGAAGGAGAAGTCTTGATCTTGTTCTGTGTTTGTTTGATTTTCTGCTGTGCTAATAAGGTACAGATATTCTGCCCTATTTCAGTAAGGGTGTTTCTTTCCCTTTTCTCTCAGTATTTCATTTTCCTTATTTGGATTCCCTATACCATTGCTATGTTCCCCTCTATTTGTGAATCTCTGTTGTGATCTGTTTGACTTGAATCTTTGTTTGAACCTTCTGCTATGATTTTCCATTCTGAACCTTTGTTTAAACTCTGATTTGAACCTTTGATATTTCTGGACTTTAACATGAACCTATTTGCCATGTACCCTTAAGACATGACTTTCTGATTTTGATAGTTCGTTTGACCTCTGACCTACAGTTTGATATCCGAGCCAATCACTAGGCATGAGGGTTTCATGTCCATGTCATTGATGCACCGATGGCATGACTCTAGGGCAGGAGAGTGATGACTTGTTCCGTCCCTGATTTATTTTATCGGGTGTGTTAAGGAGTTTCTGGCCACCGGGGGCGTATGGATGCATCCTAGTTCTGTTATCTGTTATCTGTTATCTGTTTATGTTATATGTTATTATTATATCTGGTGACTGATGGTGTGTGCGATACACGTCACTCACATTATCTGGGAGTTGGCCACTCTACACAGGTTTGTTGCATTATATGGTTATGCTATGGTATTATCTGTTATCTGGGCTCGTGATGGATTTCTGTTTTCCCTAAACCTGATTTGTTTCATTATCTCTTCTTCATTCTTTTCTTGTTCCTTATTTCTTTCCTACTCTTTCACTTTGATTCTGTATCTGTATGATCTGTATTCCTGATTTGTTCTGTACTGCTATCTGTTATCATTTCTGTTATCTATATATCTGTTCACTGAGCTCTCATAGCTCAGCCGCATTTGTTTTCCTGCGGCAGGTACTTAAGCTAGGAAGCTGGGTTTTAGCTTTGGGATGAGAGCAATCTGACTTGGAGTTTTGACCTTAGTGATTTTAGCTTTACCATATGGATTTCTATTTATTTTGATATGCCATTATTTAGGCATTTGAATATTGGATTTTGTACTTCAGTTATTTTGTCTTGCATTTGATATAAGTCATGTTGACTTATTTTGGATTTAATGTTAAGACTTCCGCTGTTTTATTATTGAATGCTATGTTTGTTCTGATGTGAAACCATATATTTGTGATATCTTTGCCCTTGTCGGGTTGGGGTGTTACAATTTGTGGTATCAGAGCAAGAAGCATCCGAAACCCGTAGGCTTAGGCCATTGACCTGTGAGGATTGGGTAGACATTAGGTTTCCTTTCGCGTACTCTTTTTCCTTATTCTGCTCTGTCATATTCTGCTTGATCTTACTAATCGTCTTCGTAATTCTATAGATGGTTAACACTCATCATCAGGAGTATAATGCTGGAGGGGATGCTGAAATCCCCAATCTAGAGGCTATGGTGGCTAATGCTATAGCTAATCTGCTACCCGGCCTTAACACTGATGCGGTGATCAACCGGCTTATCAGTGGTGGAGCTAGTTCCTCTGGAGGTGCTGGCAGTTCTTTTGGTGGTGGGGGCCGACCCACTACCATTAATGGGTGGCTTGAGAGTTTCAATAAACTCTAGCCGTTGTCCTTCAGTTCTGCTGCTACTCCTCATGCTGCAGAGGACTGGATTACCCACATGGAGAAGCTATTTGAGGTGCTAGGTTGTGAGGACGAGTTTAAGACTCGTCTGGCTGTGTTTAAGCTCGAAGGTGATGCACTTAACTGGTGGAAGGCGCACAAGGCAGCTAAAGGAGGCGATCCGTATGTTCTTGGTTGTACTTGGGCTGATTTCCGCACTACATTCTATAATCGGTACTTCCCTGACTCTGAGCAGCAGAGGTTTATTCGGGAGTACAACACTATTTCCCAGTTAGATTCTGAGACCGCAGGGGAATATCTGGAGCGGTTTCAGAGATTGGTCAGCTTTGTGGGCCCCACTGTGGGAGATTCAAGGCGTCAAGCCAAGCAATTCAAATGGGGACTCAAAAGGTTAGTAACCTGTATAAAGTTGATGTTTGGTACCAATAGACCCTAATGCACTTTTCCATTTTGCTACTAAATTAGGTGGGTACTCGATCGTATGCTTAATGATGAGTTTCAGGATCCGTCAGCATGTTGCGATGCAGCTCGCAACATTGAGATTTTTCATGAGGGAGTTGGTTACAAGCGAAACCGTGATGGCGACAGGGTTCAGCAGCAGAGTCAGAATCGGGATAACAAGGGGTATTCTGGTAGGAACTTTGAACAGCGAGGTCAGTCAGATCGTGGACGTGACAATCAGGGTCAGTCAGGTAGGAGTTATGATCAGAAGAGGCACGACTCGAAGGGTCAGGATTCGAGGTCGGTTTCTAGGCAGGGGAATGATCGTCATGGGCGCAGTGACAGTCAGAAGCAGTGGAAGGATCAGCCTTCCAAGGGTTATCAGCAGCAGTCTCGAGGTTCTGGATCGGGTTCTCAGACTTTCCCTCCTCCTCCCATCTGTACTACTTGTGGGAAGAGTCATCCTGGACCGTGTCGTAGGGCTTCTGGTGCATGTTTCCGATGTGGGTCTTCTGAACATCGGGTAAAGGATTGCCCTAAGCATAATCCGACCCCAGCTATGCAGTATCTTCCTCCTCCTCCTCCGAATACAGGCCGTGTGTTTTCGACTACTCGGGATTAGGCAGCTAAATCATCAGGTACCATTACTGGCATTCTGCATACTGGTGATCATACTGTATTCATATTATTTGATACCGGCGCAACACACTCTTTTATATCTATAAAACTAGCTCAGAAACTTAAAACGACTCCAACACCATTAATAAACCAACTATCTATTTCCACCCCAATGAAACACAGTGTCCTTCTCGATCATGTGTATGTTAACTGTCCTTTGCGCTTTGATGACCGGATTCGTCCGGCTAACTTACTTCCTCTGGATATGATTGATTTCGATGTCATCCTGGGCATGGATTGGTTGGCTTCCCATAGAGCTACCATTGACTATCATGCTAGGAATGTGATTTTTGGAGATCTGAACCATCCTGAATTCGTTTATCATGGATTCCGCCCTCTGAAATCTGGTAAAATCATCTCTGCTATGAAGGCACGGATTTTGATATCTCATGGTTGCCAAGGCTATTTGGCTTCTGTTAAGGATTCATCTGTTGAGACTTCTGATATTTCTGATGTTCCCATTGTTCGGGATTTTGCCGATGTTTTTCCTGAGAAACTTCCTGGTCTTCCTCCGGCTAGAGAAGTTGAATTTGCTATTGATCTGATTCCCGGTGCCGAACCTATCTCTAAGGCTCCGTACCGGATGGCACCTATTGAACTGAAGGAATTAAAGGAGCAACTGGAAGAGTTGTTGGATTGTGGTTTTATTCGCCCTAGCGTTTCGCCATGGGGTGCTCCGGTGCTTTTTGTGAAGAAGAAGGACGGTAGTATGCGGTTGTGCATTGATTATCGTGAGTTAAATCATATTACCATCCGAAACCGTTATCCGCTTCCTCGCATTGATGACTTGTTTGATCAGCTGCAGGGAGCTAAAGTGTTCTCCAAAATCGACTTGCGATCTGGTTATCACCAATTGCGAGTTAAAGAGCAGGATGTCTCTAAGACTGCTTTCCGTACCCGTTATGGGCACTATGAGTTTCTGGTTATGCCTTTTGGCTTAACAAATGCTCCTGCTGTGTTTATGGATTTAATGAATCGAGTCTTTCATGAATTTCTGGATAAGTTCGTCATTTTTTTCATTGATGATATTCTGGTGTATTCTAAATCGTCTGAGGAGCACGAGTAGCATTTGCGTATTGTTCTGGGTATTCTGAGGCAGCAGAAATTATTCGCGAAATTTTCTAAATGTGAATTCTTGCTGAACCAAGTAGCTTTCCTTGGTCACGTTGTGTCTGCAGATGGTATCACCATGGATCCATCTAAGGTTGAGGCTATCACCAAGTGGCCGAGACCTACCACTGTGACTGAAGTCAGGAGTTTTCTGGGATTAGCTGGATACTACCGGCGTTTTGTTGAAGGATTTTCTAAGTTAGCTTTGCCTTTGACTCAGTTGATGCGGAAGGGTGAAAAGTTTGTATGGACTGATGAGCGTGAGCAGAGTTTTGAGGAGTTGAAACGGCGACTGGTGTCTGCACCTATTCTGACTTTACCATCGGGATCGGGAGGTTTCCAAATCTATAGTGATGCTTCTAAGAAGGGTTTGGGTTGTTTGCTTATGAAACACGGCAAGGTGATTGCCTATGCTTCGAGGCAATTGAAACCCTATGAAGAAAATTATCCGACTCATGATCTGGAGTTAGCGGCTGTTGTTTTTGCATTGAAAATCTGGAGACATTACTTGTATGGCGAATCGTGTGATATCTTCACCGATCACAAGAGTCTCAAATACATCTTTACTCAGAAGGAGCTTAATATGAGACAGAGGAGATGGTTAGAACTTCTGAAGGATTATGACACGAACATCTAGTATCATCCAGGTAAGGCTAATGTTGTTGCTGATGCACTTAGTCGGAAATCTGGAATGATTGCTAGTTTGGAGATTGATCCGCGTGTTCTCAAAGATTTGGAGCGTTTGGATGTTGAGTTGTGTGTTCGTCGTGATGTTGGTTATTGGGCTAGCTTAAAGATTGAGTCAAATCTGATGTTGCGTATTAAAGAGGCTCAGAAAGATGATGGTGAGCTCTGGGCTATTGTTCAAAATGTTAAAGAGGGTAAGCAAACTGAATTCAGAGTTGATGATGATGGAGTTGTCTGGTATGAGGATCGGTTATGTGTGCCTAATGATTCTGATCTGCGTGAGGTTGTGTTGACTGAGGCTCACAACTCTCCTTTCTCTATTCATCCTGGTTCTACCAAGATGTATCGGGACCTTAAGCAGCATTTCTGGTGGAATGGTATGAAGCAAGATGTGGCGTTATTTGTTGCTAGATGTATGACTTGCCAGCAAGTTAAGATTGAACATCAGCGGGCTTGATGAAGCGAAAAGTGTACCGCTTTTAGGGGGTCATTTAAGCCCTAAATCGTATTTATTTGATCAAATATTGCCCTAAATCGTTCCTTTTGTCATTTTAGGTACTTTGGAGAAGAAATCTGGAAAAGGAAGCATTTTGGACGTTTTTGGAGCATAAAAGTGAAGAAAACGACAAAGTCTCAAAAATATGCTGGAAAGTATATGTGACGGCGTCAAGACTTGCTCTTGACGGCGTCACGGCTTGGCAAAAGTGGTCGATATGAAAAATACACATGATAAGCCAGTAAGATTTGCATTGGAATTCTGACGGCGTCACCCTTTGGAGTGATCAAGGTCGTCACGGTTTAAGCTGAAGAATGACGGCGTCACCCTTAACCTTGATGGCGTCAGCTTCTGATAGGCCAGAACGGATTTTGGAGGTCTAAAGGGAGACAGCGTCAAGAAGGCCATCACGTGTTAACTAGTCACAACTTGCGCGCGCGGTAGCTGTTACTGTTTTGGCCATAAAATCCTCATACGAACTCGGATTTAGGTGATTCAAAAGGCCACGCGATCGGGACGAAAAGATCTACAATTTGGTGAAAAATTGGACTTGACGGCGTCACGTGTAAGTCTGATGCCGTCAGATCGGGCCGACAGAAAAATGCTTATAAATATAACTTCACAACTTCATTATTTGTAAGCCCTAAACCCTAAGTCCGATTCTAGGGTTTAGGTAGGTGTTTTTCCAGCAACTTAGAGGGTCCTAATCATGCCATAAACATCTTGTAATGGTTTGTTTATCGATTCAATCTTATGTTATGTCTTCAATTATGATTATTGTTGATTGCTCTTCATTAATTATGCTTGGCTAAATCACCTTGTGTCTACTTATGATTGTATGAAACTTGTATATAATCAATTAGATCTTATTGATTTCTTATTGATGTGTGTGTTCCATCTCCATCAATTAGGGCGTGACAATTTCAATAGATCTAGTTGGTTTAGTTTATAATTCTTGCTTCCTATTGTTTCTTGTTTTGATTGGGTGATATCGATGTTAGGCTTAAGAAAACTGGCTAACCTCCTATACGGTAACTTGCTTGAACGTCTTAAGAAACATGAACCAATGCGTACTAGGTTTATTTGGTTGTATTTAATGCATGAGCGAATTCTAGTGATCCCATGTTAGGAGCTTCTTAGCCGGCTCGACATAGGAGTGAAGTAGGAGCTTATAGAGTTGGGGAAGTACGTACGCCACCCCACGAATGGTATTAAGGAATACAACCCGTCAATTAAAACAAGGTGTGACAATTCAATAGGTGGAATTGGATAGTTAGCAAGGAATAATACATCATAGGTAGATATGCTTCATTTCCCTTGTAGAACCCTAGTTTACTTTTCTTGCATATTAGTTTAATTAGTAGCTTTTGGGTTAGTTGATTAGCAACTAATTCCACCCCTTCTTCCAAAACCAGAGATTTTTACTTGCTTTCCATAAAATATAAAAATACAAAAAGAATCATCCCTCACCTTTAGACCTAATTAGAGTAGTTTTTCACACCTAACGAACACTATTCCCTGTGGAGAACGATCAATCCCCTGTACTTACCACTACACTATACTACATCGGTCAGGTACACTGCCTGGTGGGGTTGTAAGCCTCTTGAGATCCCTCGAGAGGTAAAACCTGTTGTAAGGTTGCAAAACCACGCATCAAGTTTTTGGCGCCGCTGCCGGGGGGTAGTTATTGCTTAGGTTGAAATTTTATTTTTATTAGGTCTACTCACAAGATTCCTATCAAGTGAGATATTTTCTTTTTATTTTGTAGCTTTCTCGTAGTCTATCTTTTCTTTGTGATTTTGTTTGTAATTTGCTTCAAATGGACTTTTCACTTAGATTTCTAAGATTGCAAGATATGGTTGAGTGGCTAGAACACCAAGAAGTTCAAAATACCTCATTTAGAGACACTTATGAATCATATGAGCCTTCACCTAGGATAGATTCTTATGAACAACCTCCATGTTTAGGATCTTGTTTTAGTGAGGCTAATAGGAAAAGCGACCTAGTTTGCCAAGGAATTGTGGATAGAGCTGTATCAATAAATCATAAGTTGGATGAAGCACTAGGTTTGTTATTATCACTACCTAAGAAAACAATTGACGAGGATATAGGTGATCTTGACACGTGGAATAATGAGGTAAACACCATAAGCCCACAAAATACTCAACCATCATTTGAGGCACCCACACCGCCCGTGACTTACCCGGAAGAAGTAGAAGAGACTTTAGGAATCCCGATGGAGGTAGAACCCTTTGACCAAGCACAACTAGAGGATATAGGTTTGCACACTTTTAGTGATGACCTTACTCATAGTTCTAGGGAATTTCCTAGTGTTGATGAATTGGAACCTCAACCTTTACACAACTTTTCATCCTTAGATTTACATCTAGGAGAAAAAAGAGGAACCGACCCACCCATCAACCAATATTATCCGGGTAGTTTTAGGATGAAGGAAGCCATTCACTCACCCCCTTCACCTCACGTGGCATATTCACACCCTAAGGGTGTGTATCGCTACTTTCACCCGCACTTAATCCTAAGTGTAGGGAAAACCTCCCCTATTTTCGTTAAATAAGGGTAGAGTCAGGCTCGTGACTCGAACAAAAACAAGCGCTTATTGGGAGGCAACCCAAGTTTTATTTGCTTTGTGTGTTTATTTGTTTGTTTGTTTTTATTTGCTTCCGTATGTATGTTTAATTTTTATTATTATTGATTCATGTTCAAAAGTAATTTGTGAAAATGCTTTATCTTGTTTTTAACTTCGTCTTAACTACATATAAAGGTATTTTGCAAAAGATAAGTGTAAGGGAAATCTAAATCGGTTTACTAGAACACAAATGAACATGAATCGTAGTAATAATAAATTAACATACATATTAGTATTTGTTTGAGTCAAATGCTTGTATCGAGTCATAATGATGTTTTGCAGGAATTCCAGGAAGTAAGGTATAGGTTTTTCCAAAATTTTTCCGGAAACTTAACATGAGAATTCTGTCAGATCATTTCTGACGGCGTCAGGCCTTACAACCTGACGGCGTCAGGTTTTAATTTTCTGAAATTTTTGAAAGTTTTGTTTTTCTACCGGAATCATAAAAAGTTTTTATTAAATCTCTAACTTATAAACTCCAGGAATCTGCAAAACATTCATTCCGCAAGCATTATATCTTTAATTGTTTTATTTCTAAGTCTGGAATTACACCTAGTTGTGAGTTGTCTTTGTTCGGTTTGATGCTTTGGTTTTTCGTGTTTGTTTTCTCAGGTTTAACAGGTTATTTTGGACAAGGAAATGTTTGTTGGATCAAGCTTATGGCGATGCATTAGTCATGGAGCTTCAACATTACTTTGGAAGAAGATCTAACCGTGTTACCACATTATCCACCGAGCGAATCAGGGGAGTATTTGATTTCATTCTTTTACTTTATGCATTTACATCTTGTTATTTGAACATTGGGGACAATGTTCATCTTAAGTGTAAGGGGGAGGTAAAAGTACGATTAGAGAATGCTTTTACGCTTGATTTTTGTTTGTTTAATAATAGATGTGTAATAAAACTGAGATAAATACCTGTTAGGGCAATTTTAGTGCCAAATTTAAATTTTTTTACAACATATAGGAGTGAAACTTTGATCTTAATGAGCGTCTCATGGATAGGAGTTATATGACTAGCACAAAAAAACCGTACCACTAAAAAATTTTCCACCCCCAAATATGTGAGGTTCGCCCCTAGAATTGGTAAGAAAAGCATTTATGCTATGATGTGTGTACCGGTAGCACTTAGATTCTAGAACTTGCGTTAGGACCATTCCGAGGCCACATGTGAGACTAAATTCGTGTAGTTAGATTTACTACATGATAAGAGGCATTAGGATTAACCCATTGTTTTACACCTGTGTTTTTGTTATAATTACATTGACTACATTGGTCAAGTAATTCTCCCACACCCTTTGCGTTGTACTCATTTTTAGTACACGATACCCCTAGTACACCCCTCAGAGCCTATCTTTTCGTTTCTAACTTTAAGCATTTTACTTAAAGTAAGAATTTGTTACACCCCACTTAAATGTACACCCAAATCGCCTTAGCCTACCTTGTATGCACTCAATTTTAGTGCATTATTGTTACAACATTTGTTTAAACCCCAAGTTAATTATCTAGTTGATTACATGGTTGCTAAGTCGAGTCATATCCTTGTACATATTGTTTTGGGACGATTGGGACTCATGGGTAAAGTACTAGTGTAATGGAGTAATGGGGAAGAACATCATTTATTACCCCCATATGTGCTAAATAATTTTAAAAGTACTCCAAGTGTTTCGATTATCTTAATTCGAGTCATTAGAATAGCATTTGTAAAGTTATGTAAAAGTTCAAGTGTAAGGGGAATGCAATACCCCTATGATGTATTATTTTGGATGGTAGGGCAAGAGTGTATGAAAAAAAAAAAAAAAAAAAAAAAAAAAATCAAGAAAAATACAAAAAAAATGAGAAAAAGAAAAATAGAAAAAACATACGGACTACCATCCCGTTTCATTTTATGTTTATTTTATGTTTTTGTTATTTTGTTTTTAGCTTAAGATTGAGTCGAGTCTTGGCTTAGCAACATTGTATAGTACATGTAATTAATCAAGATCTTTAACTCGCCACCAGTAAAATATCCCTTATCCAACAAATCCGTGTTTATCATATCCCTACACCTAACGTTATAACCCATGTAAAAGCCCTCTTTGATAGTTTATCTTAGGTGCTTACGCCTAGTGGAGGAGGTTTTCGATCCTTGCCCAAGCCTATGGTAATCTATTTGCTATGACAGGTAGTGAGAGATATTATCCGTTTTCATTTATGAGATTTATTTTGATGACACTTGAGAGATGCGAGTATCTAAACACTACTTGTGAGGTGCTAGTTTGTAATCTCCGTGCTTATTATGATTAAAGTGGAACGACTATTTGTTGTAATTACTTTTATATTAGTGTTAAATGACCCCTAACTTGTATTTTGATTAGAATAAAAGAGCATTTGCTTGAGGACAAGCAAATCTCAAGTGTAAGGGTATTTGATGAAGCGAAAAGTGTACCGCTTTTAGGGGGTCATTTAAGCCCTAAATCGTATTTATTTGATCAAATATTGCCCTAAATTGTTCCTTTTGTCATTTTAGGTACTTTGGAGAAGAAATCTGGAAAAGGAAGCATTTTGGACGTTTTTGGAACATAAAAGTGAAGAAAACGACAAAGTCTCAAAAATATGCTGGAAAGTACATGTGACGGCATCAAGACTTTCTCTTGACGGCGTCACGGCTTGGCAAAAGTGGTGGATATGAAAAATACACATGATAAGCCAGTGAGATTTGCATTGAAATTCTGACGGCGTCACCCTTTGGAGTGATCAAGGTCGTCACGGTTTAAGCTGAAGAATGACGGCGTCACCCTTAACCTTGACGGCGTCAGCTTCTGATAGGCCAGAACGGATTTTGGAGGTCTAAAGGGAGACGGCGTCAAGAAGGCCATCACGTGTTAACTAGTCACAACTTGCGCGCGCGGTAGCTATTACTGTTTTGGCCATAAAATCCTCATACGAACTCGGATTTAGGTGATTCAAAAGGCCACGCGATCGGGACGAAAAGATCTACAATTTGGTGAAAAATTGGACGTGACGGCGTCACGTATAAGTCTGACGCCGTCAGATCGGGCCAACAGAAAAATGCCTATAAATATAACTTCACAACTTCATTATTTGTAAGCCCTAAACCCTAAGTCCGATTCTAGGGTTTAGGTAGGTGTTTTTCCAGCAACTTAGAGGGTCCTAATCATGCCATAAACATCTTGTAATGGTTTGTTTATCGATTCAATCTTATGTTATGTCTTCAATTATGATTATTGTTGATTGCTCTTCATTAATTATGCTTGGCTAAATCACCTTGTGTCTACTTATGATTGTATGAAACTTGTATATAATCAATTAGATCTTATTGATTTCTTATTGATGTGTGTGTCCATCTCCATCAATTAGGGCGTGACAATTTCAATAGATCTAGTTGGTTTAGTTTATAATTCTTGCTTCCTATTGTTTCTTGTTTTGATTGGGTGATATCGATGTTAGGCTTAAGAAAACTGGCTAACCTCCTATACGGTAACTTGCTTGAACGTCTTAAGAAACATGAACCAATGCGTACTAGGTTTATTTGGTTGTATTTAATGCATGAGCGAATTCTAGTGATCCCATGTTAGGAGCTTCTTAGCCGGCTCGACATAGGAGTGAAGTAGGAGCATATAGAGTTGGGGAAGTACGTACGCCACCCCACGAATGGTATTAAGGAATACAACCCGTCAATTAAAACAAGGTGTGACAATTCAATAGGTGGAATTGGATAGCTAGCAAGGAGTAATACATCATAGGTAGATATGCTTCATTTCCCTTGTAGAACCCTAGTTTACTTTTCTTGCATATTAGTTTAATTAGTAGCTTTTGGGTTAGTTGATTAGCAACTAATTCCGCCCCTTCTTCCAAAACCAGAGATTTTTACTTGCTTTCCATAAAATATAAAAATAAAAAAAGAATCATCCCTCACCTTTAGACCTAATTAGAGTAGTTTTTCACACCTAACGAACACTATTCCTTGTGGAGAACGATCAATCCCCTGTACTTACCACTACACTATACTACATCGGTCAGGTACACTGCCTGGTGGGGTTGTAAGCCTCTTGAGATCCCTCGAGAGGTAAAACCTGTTGTAAGGTTGCAAAACCACGCATCAGGGCTAGTGGTTTGTTACAGCCTTTGGAGATTCCGGCATGGAACTGGGATGAGATTTTGTAAGGTTGCAAAACCACGCATCAGGGCTAGAGGTTTGTTACAGCCTTTGGAGATTCCGGCATGGAAGTGGGATGAGATTTCCATGGACTTTGTTTCTGGTCTGCCTGTTACTCGTAAAAGACATGATGCGATTTGGGTGATTGTTGATTGGCTAACTAAATCCGCTCATTTCTTACCTATCCGTATGACCTATAGTGTCAGTCAGTTGGCGGAGATTTTTCAGCAGGAAATCGTTAGATTGCATGGTATGCCTTCGTCTATTGTTTCTGATCGTGATCCTCGTTTCACTTCGCGTTTCTGGAAAGGACTTCATAAAGTTTGGGGCGCTCGTCTTAAGTTCAGTACTGCATTTCATCCCCAAACTGATGGTCAGTCTGAGAGGACCATTCAGACTTTGGAAGATATGTTACGGGCTTGTGCGTTGGAATGGACCGGTAGTTGGGATGAGTATTTGTGTTTAGTGGAGTTTGCTTATAATAACAGTTGGCATGCGAATATCCGTATGGCTCCCTTCGAGATGTTGTATGGTAGGAAATGTAGGGCTCCTGTTTGTTGGAATGAAGTAGGTGAACGTCTGATTGAGGGACCTGAAATGATCGAGATCACTAATGAAAAGGTAGCTGTGGCTAGGGAGAAATTGAAGGAGGCGCGTGCTCGTCAGAAGAGTTATGCTGATAAGCACCATCGGGATCTGCAATTCAATGTAGGTGATCGGGTATTTCTGAAAGTCTCTCCTTTCTGTGGTGTTAAGCGTTTTGGAATCAAGGGCAAGTTGAGTCCTCGATTTATTGGACCGTTTGAAATTCTGGATCGTATCGGGGAGTTTTCTTATCGTCTGGCTTTACCTCCTCAGCTATCTCATGTGCATAACGTTTTTCATGTATCTCTTCTGAGGGGATACAACTATCATCCATTGCATGTAGTATCTTATCCGCTTGTTCAGATCCAACCTGATATGTCCTTGTCTGAAGAGCCGGAAGCGGTTCTGGATAGTCAGGAACGAGTCATGAGGAATAAAGTTATTCCGTTCGTAAAGATTCTTTGGAAGAACCACCCGGAGCGTGAGGCTACCTGGGAAACCGAGGAATCGATACGAGCTAGTTATCCGCACTTCTCGTTTTAATCTGGTATGTCTTGTTTTGTTTTCGGCTCTCTCTTTTCCTTTCTGCTTTCTGCAAATTTCGAGGACGAAATTTTTTTGTTAGTGGGGAAGAAGTTGTAATACCTGAAATTCAGATAACCCATAAAATGACCAAATTACCCCTGATAACATAAAACCTAATTAAATAACTTATAACATTCTGAAATAATTCCAAAACTTCTGAAATCGAACTATATCTGAAACAAACTAATTTCTGGGACAATGTTACATCATTTTCAATGTTAAAAAAAAAATTAACATACACATTTGTTTAGTAAATTCCGAAAATACACAATTTAACAAAATATAATGTTTAATTCTTTTAATTAAAAAATATGTAAAATAAATTAAGGAAGGATTATATAAAATCAATCCCAAATAATATTATGATTCTATATACTGAAATTCCTGATTCTCTGCCCCCCCTAAGTCGGTTTTAAGAGATATAAACAAACCTTTTATTTTTCTATCAAAAACCTAATCGCTAAAAGTAACAAAAACCCTAAGCGATCAACAAAAATTCGACCAAGGCAATCACACGATTTCTGGGCGTGAACAAGCAATTTTCTGGGGTTCTTGGAGGTGCAAGAAAGCTAGGAAAAATAAGGGTTGGTGCGTGTTTTCATTGGTTTGTTCTTGGTTCTATTTTTCTTGTCGAATTCCCAAACGCAAGGTAAATAATTCATACGCTTAAACCACACATTCTAAAATTAATATAGCAATTTTACTGTGATCTTTACATGTTATATAACTCATATAAATTATGTGAATCGAATCATGCAAGCAAATCTATGCGTATGAAAATATTATGAACAAAGAACACGTAAATCTCAAATATATGTAATCCAAATTTCTGGGCATGATGACTATTTTATTTAGACCTCATATGAAGTAATAGACTTGGGAAAAATGTTAGAACGATTTATGGTAGCCTAAATCATGTCGTGGTAATTTTGATGTCTAAAACGTACGTAAAAATCAAATATATGTTAAACGATTTTTCTGGGCATGCTATTTATTTTTCGTGGGCTCTTTATAAGTCATATGATCTGGGAAAAATATGAGTTTAATTTTTGGAAGCCTAGATTTAACGTGGTGAATTATTGTTAAAACCGGATTTTGGAAAAACAAAGAAAACAAATTAAAGGAAAATCGGGGCTACTAGGGTTAGGTTTCTTGGGTGAAATTCTAATCATTAAATGTGTTTTAAGGATGAATTAATGATGGTGCAATGATTGGTAAATAGTAGGGTTTGTAATTGTTTGTAAAAAGTGTTATCCGATTTGAAATAAAAAGTATAAGGACCTGTTTTGCCAACTTTGAAACTTCTGGGATATTTTTGTAATGTCATATACATCTGTAGGAATGTGGGAAAAATATAACCTTGGGGTCCTAAGTGTAAGTATTGCAATATAATGAATTAATGGCATATTAGGGCTACGAATTGAAATAAATTAAAAGAGAGGGACCAAAAGTGTAAATCTAAAATCTTGAAGTTATTTTGAGTTAATACTGATATAAAAAGGATGTTGTGTAATTTTGAGGATTTATGGGCTAATTATGTAATTGTTATGAATTATGATTTAATATATATGTTTTGTAAACTTAAAGGACTAAATGTGTAAATTCTGAATTCTGAGGGGTCTAATCTGTAATGTACTAAATTCTGATGGTATATTCTGTAATTATAAAATATAATATGCTTGATTGGTAATTATGGGTATTGTAGGGTTTAATTTGTAAAATATGTAATTATAAGGTTGGTTTTGTAAATTATGTAACTAAAGGGGTGTAATCTGTAAATTGTGAAACTTAAGGGAATAAAATGTAATTCTGAATAAAATGAGTGTATAATTCTGTAACTTGAAGTATTTTCACAAATGACCTTGGAAATTAATGAAGTTACATTTAAACCCTAAACTTTGTATAATTGTCATAGTTAACCCTAAACTTCTGTAACTTGATAAAATATACTGTTATCCCATAATAATCTGTGATTAAGGGTTCAACCTAATCTGAAATGATAATATCTGTTAATTCTGGGAACCTGCTAATTATGGGAATTTACTAAATCTGGAAAGTTACTAAAAATAGAAAGTACATAAAATGAAGAGATAAACTAAAAGTAATAATCTGAAATAGAATCTGTAGTAATTCTGTCTTCCTCTTTCTTAGGTGTGAAGAAGGAGAAGTCTTGATCTTGTTCTGTGTTTGTTTGATTTTCTGCTGTGCTAATAAGGTACAGATATTCTGCCCTATTTCAGTAAGGGTGTTTCTTTCCCTTTTTTCTCAGTATTTCATTTTCCTTATTAGGATTCCCTATACCATTGCTATGTTCCCCTCTATTTGTGAATCTCTGTTGTGATCTGTTTGACTTGAATCTTTGTTTGAACCTTCTGCTATGATTTTCCATTCTGAACCTTTGTTTAAACTCTGATTTGAACCTTTGATATTTCTGGACTTTAACATGAACCTTTTTGCCATGTACCCTTAAGACATGACTTTCTGATTTTGATAGTTCGTTTGACCTCTGACCTCTGACCTACAGTTTGATATCCGAGCCAATCACTAGGCATGAGGGTTTCATGTCCATGTCATTGATGCACCGATGGCATGACTCTAGGGCAGGAGAGTGATGACCTGTTCCGTCCCTGATTTATTTTATCTGGTGTGTTAAGGAGTTTCTGGCCACCGGGGGCGTATGGATGCATCCTAGTTCTGTTATCTGTTATCTGTTATCTGTTTATGTTATATGTTATTATTATATCTGGTGACTGATGGTGTGTGCGATACACGTCACTCACATTATCTGGGAGTTGGCCACTCTACACAGGTTTGTTGCATTATATGGTTATGCTATGGTATTATCTGTTATCTAGGCTCGTGATGGATTTCTGTTTTCCCTAAACCTGATTTGTTTCATTATCTCTTCTTCATTCTTTTCTTGTTCCTTATTTCTTTCCTACTCTTTCACTTTGATTCTGTATCTGTATGATCTGTATTCCTGATTTGTTCTGTACTGCTATCTGTTATCATTTCTGTTATCTATATATCTGTTCACTGAGCTCTCGTAGCTCAGCCGCATTTCTTTTCCTGCGGCAGGTACTTAAGCTAGGAAGCTGGGTTTTAGCTTTGGGATGAGAGCAATCTGACTTGGAGTTTTGACCTTAGTGATTTTAGCTTTACCATCTGGATTTCTATTTATTTTGATATGCCATTGTTTAGGCATTTGAATATTGGATTTTGTACTTCAGTTATTTTGTCTTGCATTTGATATAAGTCATGTTGACTTATTTTGGATTTAATGTTAAGACTTCCGCTGTTTTATTATTGAATGCTATGTTTGTTCTGATGTGAAACCATATATTTGTGATATCTTTGCCCTTGTCGGGTTGGGGTGTTACAAAGTCCAATTTGTTTCATAATTGTTCTGGTTAACCTAAAGGTACTAGGTTAACCTTGTTTCATAATTTGTTACAATCAAAGCCTAGTAGGTAATCTGTTGTTATACCTAGTGATCTCAAATGTTTGGTGCGTTTGGTTGCCCTACCTGGGTCAACTTAATGGATACATTAATCATGATAAATCTAACCATAATATTTGTGTTCACTACGCATAGTGCTTAATGGTTCATGATATAGAAACTCTAAGTATGGCAATAATGTTATCTAGCATAAATAAACATTCAGTTCAGATAAACATGTAGTTGCAAATAATCATGATTGAAATGAAAATAGTTGAGCATTTATCTCCCCCAAAGATAGTACAAAATAATTGAAAATAGGGGCCATGAACTCACCTCAGAGTAAATGATGTTAAGGATATAATGAAATCGCTGGATAAGCCGGGAGAATCTCTACGAGCAACCTAGAAATATGATATCGTGTCTTAGGTTCTAAAACAACGAAGTGAACATTTAAACATGTCATATATAGTTTATATATCTCGTACTACTGTTTAGGCCATCATAATCCAGAGGTCATGCAACAAACGTTCAAGGAGCTAGGACACTTTAATTCGTAAATCATGCAACTCGTCGATACGTTCACCCAAATGAAACCCCTCACATGAAGCTCCCTACTAACATAGTATTTATATGTGAAACATGTATTTTGCTTACTTGATTATATGACATATTAAGAGTTTATAAATAAAATAAATAAACTAACAAAGTTTATAAGCATTTAAAGTATATAAATACTTACCTTAATATAGAATGCTTGAGTATTATAGAAAAAGGGAATATAAGCGGAGCTTCGACGTAGAATTTGTAATCTTCGTAAACCCGAGGCTACTTAAAGATTATAACAACGCCTTCTTGAAAACCCGAAGCTATTTGAAGATAATAACAAAGTCTTTTTGGAGACTTGAAGTTATTTGAAGATTATAACGACTCTTTCTTGAAAACTCGGAGAAAACAAGATCAAAACCTAGTTTCTTCACAAGAACTCATAAACTTTCTTACAAAATATAAGAGAAGTGCCTTTGGTTTGAGGACTTTAAGGTTATAAGAAGGTGTGGTGCAAGTTTTTCTATGTGTTTAGCTTGGTATTTATAGGCTAGAAATTCTAGTTAACTACATATAAGGTTAATATTTAACCATGGTTAAGTTTACACTTGTAAACATCTAAAGAATGAATGGTCAAGATCATACCACCATGGTTGATGACTCCTCAAAAATGCCACATATGGCTAAAATGAGGAGGTTAAGAGTTCTAGTTTTTCATCTTGTCTTACGGAGTGAGTTTTGGTCCCGTTAATCGCTAACTTTAAGTATTTAAATCACGAAACGTAAAACCGGGTATCGTAAAAATACGAAACTCATAGAAATGATTAAACTTGTCAATATACTCATTATTGTCTTATAAAAATGAGTGATAAGTTTAATGGGTCGCGAAAACGCTGATAACGCTGGAAACATAGGTTTAAAACGTGTTAAACGTAAAACGTACGAAAGCTGCGTAAAACTGAGAAAAGTAAAATGTAACTTTTCTAATATGATTATAATGAACTTAATAGACTTTAAAATGTCTATGCTAGGCTTAGTCTAGTGTCGGTTGGTGCTAAATGTCCTTTAGACGTAAAAACGTAAGTGTTAAAAATCAAGGAATGATTTATAAAATCAAGGAATGATTTATAAAATCAAGGAATGATTTATGGTCAAAGGAGGAGGGAAAATATGTTGACTTTTCCAATAATATAAAAGCTTCTAAATGTCTTAGAAAATGTGGTGCAGGTATAGGCTAAGGTTGCGGATAAGTAAAAGTGCTTAAAACGCAATTTCTGTTTTGTAAGACACAGGGTCTATTTGGTAATATTTTAACTCAATTATCAAAAATTCCCTAATTGATTGTGAGTGTATCAAACATTAATCTGATGCGAGGAAAATTGTCGCAGTTGGTTTTCGATATGCGTAGGAGGTTTAAATGACGTTTAAACCAAATGTATAGTTTCTTATTAACTTTTGCGAAAATGATCCGATGAGCGTCAAACTTTCATTTTATCATGGAAATAATTTAACTTACAAGAAGGTGAAACAAAAATTTCGGGAGTGAATAGTGAAAGTGAATAGTAAAAATGAATAGTAAAATTTCGGGAATAGAATTTAATCTGAAAATTCGAATTGTTACACCTAGGAGAAGACGAAACGTTCTGACACAACAACATTCATATCCTATGTCCTGGAACACTAGTCACCAACAACCATTCATGCCTTGGGGAGCTTATTAACCATTTTCATTCATGCAACCAACTCCTCAAATGGCTAGAATATTTGACACTAACATGAACGGACCTATGAGACAATTGGGACCAAACGTTTGAGTTTTTGTGTCATTAAACTGGGTATGCTTAAAGGTTGATTTGGAGCCAAACGAATGGGTAAAGGATAGTGGTTGCTCCAAACACATGACGGGAAACAAAAGTCTCTTCTCAACCTACAAAGCATACGATGGAGGTAACGTTACTTTTGCAAGCAACCTTAAAGGAAAATCATTGGCAAAGGTACGGTTTCTAATGACTCACTTACTATAAATGATGTGGTACATGTTGATAACTTAGCTTTTAATTTGCTTAGCATAGGACAAATATGTGATACCAAGTGCAAAGTTGTTTTCTCGGAGCATAAAAGTGAAATCATTAAGGATGGTAGAACCATAGGTGAAGGAACTAGGAAAAATGGGTTATATGTGATGAAACTAGGAAATAGCCCTAAGGATCAAATTTGCCTAGCTTCAATGGATGATAGTTCAACATTGTGGCATAGGAGATTAGGACATGTAAACATGCGTTTGATTCAGTCACTCGCGAACTAGTTAAAAACCTTCCTAAACTTAAGTATGATCAACACTTTTGTGATGCTTGTAAAATCGGAAAACAAACACATGCTAGTCATAAGGCTAAAAATATGGTTTCTACTAATAGATTTCTAGAACTCTTACAAATGGACTTGTTTGGTCCATCGGCTATTCAAAGTTATGGAGGAAACTTCTATACTTTAGTAATAGTCGATGACTACTCAAGATATTCAGGGACACGATTTTTTAAAACTAAAAATGAAGCTTTTGAACAATTTGAAATCTTAAGTAAGAAAATTCAAAATCAACAAGGTTGTTCAATCATTTCTATTAGAACGGATCATGGACGGGAATTTGATAATAAGGCGCAATTTGGAGCCTATTGTGATGCACATAGGATAAGTCACAACTTCTCGGCCCCAAGAACTCCTCAATCAAATGGTGTAGTAGAAAGGAAAAACTAAACTTTACAAGAAATGAGTAGAACATTATTGAATGAAAAATCAATACCTCAAAAGTTTTGGTGTAATGCCATGGACACTTCGACATACATTTTAAATAGAATTCTCATCAGACCATTCCTAGGTAAAATACCATATGA
The DNA here is from genome assembly GCA_021014915.2 of Artemisia tridentata subsp. tridentata. Taxonomy (NCBI): domain Eukaryota; kingdom Viridiplantae; phylum Streptophyta; class Magnoliopsida; order Asterales; family Asteraceae; genus Artemisia; species Artemisia tridentata. Next base: position 194,660,214 of record CP139507.1, read on the forward strand.
ACTATATAGAGGTAAGAACCCACACTAGAATACTTCAAGGTGTTTGGAAGCAAGTGCTTCATTCTCAACACCAAAGATTACCTTATCAAGTTCGACCCAAAGTCTTACGAAGGTATATTTCTAGGATATTCACAAAATAGTAAGGCTTACATAGTCCTAAATAAGGATACTATGAAAGTCGAAGAATCATTAAACGTTACGTTTGATGAGTCTGCTTCCCCACCAAAAACATCACCCTTGGTGGATGAAGATTTAGATGAAGAATCAACAATTAAGAAGAAAACTAACGTAGACATAGAAAACCAAGTCGAACAAGACAAAGATGATGAAAATGAACCCTTAGAAGAACAAACGATGGTAAACATCAAAGAGTCTAAGAATCATCCTTTAGATCACATGATAGGTAGGTTAAATGAACGAACACTTAGATCCCAAGCGCAAAACAAAAACAACTTCTGTTGTTTCATTTCAACTTTAGAACCTAAGAATGTTAACGAAGCGCTTGAGGATGAAAGTTGGATAGTAGCAATGCAAGAGGAAGTTAACCAATTTGTTGCTAATGACGTTTGGGAACTAGTACCCCAACCTAGAAATGCTACTATCATAGGAACCAAATGTGTGTTTAGAAATAAGCTTGATGAAAACGGAGTAGTGTCTAGAAATAAGGCAAGATTAGTAGCGCAAGGATATAGTCAACAAGAAGGAATAGATTATGATGAAACTTATGCTCCGATAGCTAGATTAGAATCTATTCATATATTACTTTCTTATGCTTATGCCTTAGATTTTAAGTTATACCAAATGGATGTGAAGAGTGCGTTTTTAAATGGTTTTATCAATGAGGAAGCATACGTAGCACAACCTCCGAGATTCATTGATTTCGAAAAAACCAAATCAGGTTTACAATCTCAAGAAAGCTTTATATGATCTTAAGAAAGCTCCTAAAGCTTAGTATGATAGAATCAAGGCATTCTTGATTGAACATGAATATACCCTGGGGATGGTAGACAACACACTCTTCACCAAGAAAAGAAACTCACACCTTATCATCGTACAAATATATGTCGACGACATTATATTTGGTTCAACTTGTCAAGAGTTATGTGATGACTTTTCTAAGATCATGCATCACGAGTTTGAAATGAACATGATGGGTGAGTTGAATTTCTTTTCAGGATTAAAAAAAAATGGAATATGGTATCTTCTTTAATCAATCTAAATATATTAAAGAGATGCTTAAGAAATTTGGATTAGAAGATTGTAAACCTACAACGACTCCCATGTCCACTGAAATCAAGCTAATCAAAGACGATGATGAAGAATCCGTGGATAGCACTAAATATAGGGGTATGATCGGTAGTTTACTTTACCTAACGGCGAGTAGACCCGACATTATGTTTAGTGTTTGTCTTTGTGCTCGATATCAAGAGAATCCTAAAATTTCCCATCTAGAAGCCGTAAAACGAATTTTGTGATATATTAAGGGAACAACACACATAGGATTATGGTATCCAAAAGATACGAGTGTTGAAACAATCATCTACGCTGATTCCGATCACGTGGGATATTACGTAGATAGAAAAAGCACTAGTGGTGTTTGTACGTTCCTTGGATGTTGCTTGACATCATGGTTCTCTAAGAAACAAACCGCTCTTGCTATCTCCACAACCAAAGCCGAGTATGTATCCGCAGGCAAGGCGTGCCAGCAAGCACTATGGATGAAACAAGCTCTAATCGACTACGTCACACATCTTAACGACATTACCATAATGTGCGACAACAAAGGTGTCATAGATTTAAGTAAAAATCCTGTACAACACTCTAAGACTAAACACATAGAAATCCGTCACCATTTCCTACGCGACAACGTTCAAAAAAGAAATATTTCTATAGAGAAAGTTTTCTCGAAACACAACATCACCTACATTCTAACGAAACCACTCAAGCGTGAACTTTCAACTTTCTTCATTTAGGTCTAGGAATGATGGAACATATTCCATAAATCCAAATCTCGTTAAGATTGACGTGTTGTGATTTTTCATCCGAAAAGTCATATACAACTCATCGTTGAAGTTCAACGAAGAAACGTCACAACCTAAAAATTCATCACAAGACTCATTACAACATATGTAAGAGTCTCTTGTTAAGTCTTAGTCAAAATCTAGGATCCAAAACTCACAAATCAAGTTCTGTCCAATTTTGACAATTTCACGGATCCACAAAATGCGGATCCGTCCGCCAAGATTGTGGATCCGCAGGTCCATATTCTGCATAAAATCCCCTTTTGTAAGAACATAGTTCCATAACAACTGAACACAAACCACGACCAACTCACACCAATTAGTCTCTTCAACATAATTAGGAGCTTTTGGTCGTCAAAACAAGTTTATTTCATCAATCTGAACAACTACTATAAGTAATTACTACTTCATTATCTTTAATCTGAGTCTAGGATTCTAATTTTATGCATCAAAACCTAATTTGAGGGATTTGCTATAAAATTGGTCATAATTCATAAATCAAGTGTTAATTAAACTAGATTAGTACAATTTATGACTATTATGCCTTTCCAATTATCAATTATGCATAAAACTAATCAACATTGTAAGAAATTGAGTTTTAGAAAACCCTCAAATTGTTTTTCATAAAATCTCCTCACGATTAGGAAAATCATGAAATCATTTTCATTGCATTGTTAATACAAAATAAAAACATTTTCTTTCATGCACGATGATCTTACTAATGTCGTAAAATGTACATAATCAATATGTATGTTCGATACATTTAAGTAAGCCATATCAAACCTAGAATATGAACTTTGGATTATCTCAAAAATTTATTTAACTAAACTTTATTTTCAAAAGTCAAGTCGAGATAATCGCATCTTCACATAGTTTTCATATAGGCACACACTAGAATTGAACTGTGCGATAAAACATCTATATACTTACTTTGAACTATACATTAGGTGTCAAAAATGCCAAGTCCATATCAAGATGACTACATGAGAACTGAGGCTTATCTGCCTAAACTCTATCACAACTCCTACCTAAGTGAACATGAACAGAAAATTTACAAAAGTCTAGAGGCCTGAAAATTTCATGAGGGCAGAGTCATTCTTGAATCAGTCCTCACTGAAGATGAGGAACTTTTCCCTAGGTTCACCAACATCTATCTTCATTGTATCTACCAGATCAATGAACAAATTGTCCCTAGGTTTGTCGTAGAGTTTTATCGTTCCGTTCATCTAATCCGTCATGACGATGGATATCTTGACGTTGGGTTCAAGATTGATAACTACACCTATCACATTTCTCTCAACGAATTTGCTCAAGCTCTCCGAATTCCCAACCAAGGAATCTTTGTTTGCACAGATGATTGGTATCTTGCAAACCTAGAACATAACCTTGAGATTGACACTCCCTGCACCTCACCTCTTCCAGACATTGACACCATCAAACAAACAATTTCTGTCAGAACCAGTCACTATAGGACTCATCCCAAAAAGGGTGAGATTGCCAAGGATCCCATTCAGTTAGAAACTCCCGAACTCCTTCCAAAATTCAAAAACTGGGAACTCCTCATTAGGGAAAACATCACCAGCATCGTAGGCAATACAGATTATCTCTATGTTGTTCCAGCCTTATCCTTTACTGTCTTGAAACTGGCACTCGCTTTAATCTTGCATACTACATTGCAAAGCGAGTGGTCGATCTCAACAACCATCCCACCAAAGCTCTTCCTTACGGAATACTCCTAACTCGCTTGTTCTCTTACATCAAGGACAACTATCACAACAGTCTAGATCACCGGTTTGCTCTTTATAATCCTGTGATGAAATCAATCCCTCCTAGAAAGAAGGGAAGAGGTCCAGGAAAGAGAAAACGAGTGGACATAGGATCATCCTCTTCATCTCTACATAACTCCTTAGGAACCGACAATTATGACCCCAACATTCCTAGCTCAAAACTTTCACCTTTTTCATTCATGAGAAACCTTAAGCAAATGGAAGATTTATCTTTTGAGCATAAAGAAATGAGAGGAATGTTCAAATCTATTGCAAGAGATGTGACTAAAATTGGAAGAGAGTGAAGAAGTTAGCTAAGAAAGCAAGAGGAAATTGATGGGATGTGTGAAATGAACAACATGTTGGATTTTAAACACTATCTACTATGTTTGCCTTCTTGGTAACTCAACTTGTTGCTTGTGTTTGGATTATTTATGTTTTCTTATTATGGTAGGATTTATTAACTTTCTCATGCTTTCTTATTCTCTAATTGCTTTTTTCTTGATTTGATTTGCTCTTGAGATCACCAATAGCATTAGAATGCACCTAGGAAAGTAGGTTAGAAATCATGGACTATCCCAAACTGCAAAGCAGTTCTGTCCAGATTTTTGAGTCTGGCGGATCTGCAGATCCACAAATTGTGGATCTGCCCATATAAAATACGGATCCGCCATAGGTCAAAAGTGTAACCAAGAATTGTCAAACAGACGGATCTGCGGATCCACAATTTGCAGATCCGTGACTTTTCCAGATTTCAGATTTTCTATTTTAACTTTTAGCACTTTCCCACAATTTTCCATAAACCCTTCATAGATAACTATAGGATAAAACACTAAACCCATATAATCCAAGAACCTTAAGATAATTCATTTCATCTTATTCCCATTTAAATCCAACACTTCCATTCCAAGTTTCTTGCACATTTGCAAGATCTAGCTCACCTTCTTCATCAACACCATGACTTGCTCATCCACGTCTTCATGCACCTCCATCAAGAAAAGACAAACCGCTAGAATTAGAGTAGGAAAACCAAATATTATCAATCTTGAAAACTCCTCGAGTGATAATTTCTCAACTCCATCTCAAACTCCATCACCAAAATCACCAAGTCCACCCAAGGCTCCATCCAATAGTACATCATCAAGAACCACCTCAAACTCACACTTGTACTCACCCAAGGAAACTCCATCCTTGAACTCTCCCACACCACTCAACTTTGGAGCACTCAAGACACCTTCCACCAATAACTCGTCACCCTTGGAGAAAAACCTTGACAACACTCAACCTTCAAACCCATTTCTTGATGACAAGGAAAATGTCCCACCAAGACCTTCACATCCACCACCACAACCATCACCATCACTTATCATCGGTAGAAATCGTCATCGGTAGAAATCGTCTACCCTCATTCAACAACACATAAGACTTCCCACTAGGATTTTCCGAGTGGTTGAATCCACCCCCTATTGAACCTTCATATCCATCATCACCAAGTGGTCCATTTGACCTCCAAACCTAAACCTACAACTACCAAAGACAACTACATGACTATCATTGCATGTGTTGTCACCACAACCGTGAGCACATCGCCACTCTTACGGAAAGAGTTAATGTGATGTTTGCCTACATCCAACACCACCTCCAAGCTCCACCCGCATTCCCACTAACATAAGTGTCGGCTTATTGTCAAGCCATAGTAAGTCTTAGGAAACTCCTATATTTTTCTTTCTTAGTTATTTTTCCAACTTTTCTTAAGAACTTCTCTTTTTCTTTCTTAGTTATTTTTGTAACTTTGTAGGATGTATGACCTAAGTTTCATATTTTACCTTGTTTTCTTATAATAAAATGAGGTTAAGTTGGTGCACTCTTATGCTTTGCGGTGATCTCATTTGTTGCTTGCTATGTGTGGTTGTGCTTTACAATTACTTGTGGTTTTTTCTATATATCGTGGTTGTGATGAACTCGTTATTGCCATTTTCGTGCTTGTACGTTAACTTTGTTTTGTAGCAAGACTCCATAGCTCAATTCTTTGGTGCCCCGAACAAGGGGAAGTATACACCGAGGGGGATCATTTGCATGGCTTCTTAGCTTCCGCCACACCACTCTACACTTTTTGTTTCGGCAAAAAGGGTGAGAAATGTATGTAAACTCACACTTAAACCACGTGAAAGTAAAATTTTACTTAAGATGAGTTTATGTTTTGCCATCATCAAAAAGGGGCAGATTGTTAATATAAATATCACGTAAAAACGTTATTTGTAACTCATCACCTACCACCAACTTGGGTAGTGATCATCACATAACAACTTAGAGAGTCTGGTTAGTATTTTAGTCCTCAAAATACGTTGAGTGATAAGGTTGGTCTTGCCTTGTGTCGGTAAAGAAGTGAAGCGAAGTTGTAAGGTTTTCTCCGCCAAAAGGGAATTTTTTGATATAGTGCTTGCAAACTCTCGAGTTGGGTACTCGGAGAGTGGAGTAAGGCGAGGAAGAGAGCTTCGTGCCAAACCATTATAAACGACCGTGTCTATTGGTTTGATCTTTCCTTTACATTTCCGCATGTACTTATTGCATATTGTTTACATACATATATTGTATGTTGTGTTGATTTCACATTAATTCACCGATTCTAATAATTTTGTAAACAAGCTAAAAATGGTAAAAACTATTCAACCCCCCTTCTAGTTTTCCATAATCGGTACCAGAGCCACGTCAACCAAGATTTTAAAAATTTATTGGATTTTAAAACTTGAATCGATATATGGATTTCGAAAACTAAAAAAGAGGGTCAATCTATGCAACGACAACCACTCTTTGAAAGCGATGGTTTTATATATAGGAAAAATAGATTCGAGACCTATGTGAAATCAAAAGATCTTGATTTTTGGCATGTTATTCCCATAGGTGATTTTCAACCTACCGTAAGAAATAAAACTACTAACAAAGAGGAAATATGTCACACCCCCAAATACCTGATTTGCAGCGGAATGGAAGACTTGGGGGCATGACTGTCATAGCATCACAGTTACAGTTATATTGAATGACCTAAAGTGTCGTTTTAAAAATACATCGTTTGATTGATTAAAACATTCAGAGTTACAAAAGTTAGGTCCCAAAAGGTGTTTCAAGTTTGCGGAAATAAGTCATTACAAACCAAACGATAAGTCAAAGTGCATAAAAATATAGTGAGACGCGTCGGCACCGCGACTCCAAAATAGGTCCATATGCAAGCCATGATACGATTACCTTAATTACCTGAAAATACATTGCTAAAAATGGTCAACAATAATGCTAGTGAGTTCATAGGTTTATGTAAATGAAATATTTCTACGGTAACCACAAGTATAAAGTGTATGACAAAAATGCCACATAAAATAATACATTAGCTCTTAAGCTCATGACCCCGAAGCTAGACTGAAATGAAATGCCCCATCCGAGTGTTTTGCCAGACACTCTAATATGATTCAAATGAAATGCGTCCGTTTGACAAGTTGGAGCGACCAACCCGGGCGGAGGAGTCACCCTCAATAGATCTATTCACTCACCCTCGCTTGCTCACAATTAACGGTTCATGATAAATAATAGGGGACTTTAATCTGGGCAATGATGTAACTTAAGCAATGTAAATGAGTTTTGATACTTTGGTCCGTATGAAAAATGGTGCAATGTATTCTCCCCCGAGAATTTAGAAATTAAATAATCAATTGAAAACGGGGCTATCAAAACTCACCTGATGCGATAGCAACAATGACAATAATGGATATGCTGAAATGAGGCTTGGTCTTTAACCGCAACCTAATATGAATGATATGGTCTAATGTAAGTCATGAATTTACGCAACACATGCAAATACGTATGTTATCGATACCACTCGTGAATTTTGGAAATAACTTTTATCGTCGAAAAATATATTTTTGACGTCTCGTTAAGTTATAAAACACTTTTCGTGTAAATACGTTGCAACGATATCCCATGATCGTCGTTTGGTGAATTATTGGAAAAATAGAGTTTTCCGTCGTAAATTAGCATTTTTCACAACTTATAAATATGACCAAATGGCCTCGCAAAACTAGCCATAAAATGGTGTACGTTAAGTGTTAGGAAATAAGCTCGGTGTTTTTAGAAACCTTGCAACAATATCTTGAAGTCGTATCATTGGTATTTTGTCCATACGCGTCTTGATCAATGAGAAAAACGGCTCTCAATATGATTACTCGTAAAAACTATTTTAGATTTAGAAATATTTTCCTTATTAAATGCTGATAAAATTTTGTTGAAATCGTCCGGTTTCAAACGCGTGTATCTTGGTTGTTATAAGCTCGTTTTCTATGTTCTTTATATCCACGACTTCGTATTAATGTGAAATAATATATTTTCAGTAGGTTGGCTCTTCTAGATCACGTCCAACACCTCGTTTTACCCGTTGAAATTCGTGGGACAGCACGCAAAATTTCAAAAAAATAGTTTTCGTCGTCAAACTTAGAATTAGCGTATCTTTCTCGTCGTAAGCTCGTTTTTTCTCATTCCGGCGGCCACGGTTTCGTTTTTGAAAGTATTTTTTTAATATTTAGGCCAAAATAGTCCAATGTTTACTGAGTTTTCCAGATTTCACAAAAATGGACAGCACCTTTTCTATATGCTGTAAAAATCGATTTTATGGTTCAAGGCTTGAATATATCACTTCCAATCAACACCACAACTAATCTAAGCCTACCATACACCTTCTTAGGGTTTCATGGGTTTCTAATCTTCACCAAAAATGGTGGATCTCATGGGATTACAACAGATCTATTTTTAGAGAGAAAAATTAAGCATTAAGTGGTATGTAACATGTATATATTTGCATGATTAGTTACTAGAACAAAAAAATATATTAAATGAAAGTATGAAAGATTAGAAAAGTTTACTTGAAGCTTACTTGATGTTTTGATGATTTTTGAAGCAAATACTTAAGTTACTTTGAGGTTTTTATTGCAAAACCTTAACTAGTAACACTAATGGGACTTGATTAATACTTGTTCTTGAATTTTTGGTGGATTCTTGCTTGTTTCTTGATGTTGGCCGATCCAAATGAAGAAGAAAGGATGAGAGGATTTTTGATGTTAGCTAGTTTATTTGTGTCTTGTATGTGTAAATTAATTAAGTCATTGGAAATATATCTTGAAGTATTAACGGTAGTCAAATGTAATCAAGTGAAATGTGGAGAATTTTGGGGGGGGGGGGGGCAGCCACATGGAAGAAAAAGAAGAAAATTGGCTAATTAAAGAAGTTGTCCCCAAATAAAACATGTGTTAGTTTATTTTAAGTGTACATTAGGTGTTACCGGGTACCGAGTTAACTAGAAATAAATCTTGACGAGATAAAATAAAATATGACGAAGTTGTAAGATTTATAAAATCACCTTCCTTGCAAGAATCGGGTGTTCAAATTGTTGTCATGTTGAAATTTCGTAAACCGACTTAGTTATAAGCTTTTAACGGAAAATATAGTAAACGATTTAAAAACACCGGGTAAACTAATAATATAATTCTTGTATCATTATAATGAGTGTGAAAATATATTAGGACCATAGTCTGGAGCGTCGGGTATATTATTAGTAGTAATGACTGAGTGGTAACGTTTATTAAATAAATAAGCATACGTTAATGAAAATCACACAAACCCGCGCATGACCTAATATGATGATGATGTTACTGATGATATATGTAGACTACTCTAGTCTATATGATGTGTCCTTACTGATAATGCATGAATACGCAGCTAAACCATAATGGTTACGCGAATTTGAATACCCGTAAACCTAGTTTACGAAATGATGAATGATAACCATGAATAGTGATTTCCCATAGGAGATGAATAGTGTTTTATGAATAGTAAATTTTTTGAAAACATCTCAAAGTCTCAAACTGACTTCAAAAATGATGAATAGTAAATGATGAATAGTAACCCATAAATAATAAACTGTCGAAATTGAGCTTATCGTCGAGTTGAATTTGAGCTTATCGATGATTTCTGCTGGTTCCTCAACGAAATTGACTCTGCTTCAACTGTTTGACTTCGCGATCCATGATTTCTGCTGGTTCCTCAACGAAATTGAGCTTATCGTCGAGTTGAATTTCTTCCAATGGAATTACGAGCGATTCGTCCGAAAGACACTTCTTGAGGTTTGAAACATGAAACGTGTTATGGACATTGCTGAGCTCTGACGGAAGCTCAAGTCTATATGCCACTGGACCGACCCTTTCCAGAATCTTAAATTGCCCATTGTATCTCAGGTTTAACTTCCCGCGCTTTCCGAATCGTATCACGTCTTTCCAAGGCGAGACCTTCAACATGACTTTGTCTCCAACCGAGAATTCTAACGGTTTGCGTCGAACATCGACGTAACTTTTCTGTCAACTTCTGGCTGTTTGGAGTCTTTCTCAGATCTGGATTATCTTTTCTGTTGTTTGGCGAACCAACTCTGGTCCTGTGAGTTGTACATCACCAACTTCGGCCCAACAGACTGGGGACCGGCACTTTCGACCATAGAGTGCCTCGAATGGTGCTGCCATTATGCTGGTGTGATAGCTGTTGTTGTAAGAGAACTCGATCAATGGCAAATGGTTAGCCCAACCATTTCCAAATTCAATCACACATGCCCTGAGCATGTCTTCCAATGTCTGAATCGTTCTCTCACTCTGACCATCGATCTGAGGATGATAGGCAGTGCTCATGTCTAATTTGGTTCCAAATGAATCTTGAAATGACTTCCAAAAGTTTGAAGTAAAGCGACTATCTCGGTCGGAAATGATGGAAATTGGTGCACCTTGTTTGGAGACTATTTCCTTGACGTAAAGTCTGGTAAGTTGATCCATAGAATAAGTCTCTCTAATTGGAATGAAATGGGCTGATTTAGTGAGACGATCTACAATTACCCAAATAGCATCGAAACTGCCTGATTTCTTGGGAAGTTTAGTGACGAAGTCCATTGTAATGCGTTCCCATTTCCACTGGGGAATTTCTGGTTGCTGAAGTAATCCTGATGGTTTCTGGTACTCAGCTTTTACCTTAGCGCAAGTAAGGCATTTGCTAACATACATAGCTATTTCTGCTTTCATATTCGGCCACCAATAAAGTTTCTTGAGATCCTGATACATCTTATCAGAACCTGGGTGAATGGAGTACTTCGACTTGTGCGACTCGTGCATAATCAATTCTCGTATCCTACCTTAAAGAGGTATCCAGCTTCTGCCCTTGAAGCATAATACTCCGTCTGCCCTCTTCACAAAGCCATTTGCATTCTCTGGCATTCCATAGAGTTTCTCATTCGATCGATTTTCTTCCTTGAGTGCCTCAACTTGAGCCTCGAGGATTCGTGATGGTAGAGGTGAACAGATCGTCATTCCCAATGATCTGACTATCAAAGGCTTGAGTCTTTCTTTCTGGATAAGGGCATCTGCCACAACATTGGCTTTTCTTGGGTGATATCGAATCTCACAATCGTAATCACTAAGCAATTCCAACCAACGACGCTGTCTCATATTAAGTTCCTTCTGATCAAGTATATACTGTAAGCTCTTGTGGTCTGTAAACACTATGCACTTAGTTCCGTAAAGGTAGTGCCTCCAAATCTTGAGTGCAAAAACCACGGCACCCAACACTAAGTCGTGAGTTATGTAATTCTTCTCATGCGTCTTGAGTTGTCGAGAAGCGTAAGCTATCACCTTCTCGTTCTGCATTAATACGGCTCCAAGTACTTTATGTGATGTGTCACAGTATACCACGAAGTTTTCAATCCCTTCGGGTAGTACCAAAATCGGCGCGCTGCAAAGCTTCTGCTTTAATAACTAAAAAGCGGACTCTTGTTTCTTTCCCTACTCGTATTTCTGATTTTTCTGTGTCAACTTGGTCAAAGGTTTAGCTATCCTGGAAAACCATTCTATGAACCTTCTATAATATCTGGCAAGTCCTAAAAATTGACGAATCTCTGTAGGAGTCTTGGGGGTCGCCCAATCTTTAACTGCCTCGATCTTTGTAGGATCAACCTGTAACCCTTGGCTATCAATGACATGATCAAGAAATTGTACTCTTCGGATCCAAAAATCACACTTTAAAATTTTGGCATACAGTTTCTCTTTCTTGAGTAGTTCTAAGATTGTTCTGAGGTGTTCTCTGTTCTCTTCTTCGCTCTTCGAGTAAATCAAAATTTCGTCGATGAATACAATTACGAACTTATCCAGAAATGGCTTGCACACCCTATTCATGAGATCCATGAATACCGCAGGTGCATTGGTTAATCCGAACGGCATGACTTGAAACTCATAATGACCATAACGAGTTCTAAATGCTGTCTTCGGGATATCATCCTCCCGAACTCTAAGCTAATGGTAACCTGATCTCAAGTCAATCTTTGAGTAAAAACTAGAGCCTTGCAACTGATCAAACAAGTCATCGATTATGGGGAGTGGGTAACGATTCTTCACCGTTAACTTGTTCAGCTCTCGATAGTCTATACACATCCTGAAAGATCCATCCTTCTTTTTCACAAACAAGACCGGTGCTCCCCATGGCAAGGAACTTGGCCTAATGAATCCTTTGTCTAAAAGCTCTTGCAACTGGTTAGACAACTCTTGCATTTCTGATGGTGCTAGTCGATAAGGTGCGCTTGCGACTCGTGCAGCTCCTGGCACTAAGTCAATCTGAAATTCTACTTGGCGAGTAGGTGGTAATCCAGGCAAGTCTTCAGGAAAGACTTTCGGAAAATCTTTAAGAATTGGTACATCTTCAAGTCGTTTCTCATCCGACTTCTTTTCTGTGATATGCGCCAAGAAAGCATAACAACCCTTCTTTATATACTTCTCGGTTTTAATGCATGATATGTTACTGAGTCTAGTTCCACTTCGTTCACCACGAATGATCAAGGTTTCGCCATCGTAAGGAAGATGAACAACTTTTTCATCACAAATGATTCTTGCATGATGTCGGGATAACCAATCCATACCAATTATGACGTCGAAACTTCCAAGTTCTACGGGCATAAGGTCTATATTGAATGGGTGATTTAGAAAATTGAGAGTGCAACCACGGATGATCGTGTTGGTGCCAACTAAAGAACCGTTAGCTAATTCAATGTGGTAAGGAGTGTCTAGTGTGGTTGGTTCGATATTGAGTAAGGGTACAAATATAGTGGAAACAAAACTTCTATCGGCTCCTGAATCAAATAAAATGGATGCATAACGATTATTGATGAGGAACGTACCCGTAACGACACTCGGGTCCTCCTTGACGTCTTATCCTCCCATAACATAAGCTCTTCCTCGAGCCGTTCCACCTTGCTTCCCTTTTCCTTGATTCTTCCCTTTTGGACATTTATTCTTGAAGTGTCCTACTTCTCCACAACTAAAACATGTCACTGGGGGACTCTGATTATCAGCCACAATCGAAATCTTGCAATCTCTGATCGAATGACCAACCTTCTTACAATTACCACACGGGTTAGGACAATTTCCAAGGTTATGATGGCTTTGACACTAGTTGCACTTGGGTAAGGTACCATTGTAACCTCTCTTTTCAGCTTGGCCTGCAGCATAGGCTTTGGCAGATTCTTGTCTCTTTGGTGGTTGTTGAGTAGCATTACCACTCTGATTGTTGTCCCAACTCCTCTTGTTTTTGTTGTTTTTGTTGTTGTTGTTATTGTTGGAATTGTTTCGGTTGCTGTTATAGTTGTTGTTGTTTCGGTAGTTGCTGGAGTTGTTGTTGTAGTTACGGTTGTTATTGTTGTTGACAGTGGTTCCCCTCTTTACCACCTAAGCCATAAGCTTCTAAGACATTCTGATAGCCTCGTCCAATGTTTATGGGTCAAAAGAAGTCACATCCCTACGGATGCTGTTTAGTAGCCCTCCAATGTAGTTTTCTATCAATTTCTCATTATCTGGAACCATAGTTGGACATAACGCGGCCAACTCTTGAAACCTCCTGTTGTACACTTCAATTTCATTACCTGTAGTCACCAACTCATAAAACTCTGTCTCTAACTTCTTCACCTCGGTGCATGGACAAAACTTCTTAGACAGTAACTTCTTGAATTCTTACCACGTGAGCTTGTGAGCATTTCCCATACCCATAGGCTTTGCATAAGAATTCTACCATGACATGGCTTCCTCAATGAGTGTACTGGTAGCGAACTTTACCTTGTACTCCTGTGGACAGTTGCATAGAAGAAACACAGATTCTATCTTCTCGAACCAACGAATCATAGCAGTGGCTCCTTCAGTGCCTTTGAATTTTGTGGGATCCCCACTCTTGAAGTCTTTGTACGTACATTTACGACCATTAGTACCATTAGCAGCCATCCCGGAAGCTTCTGTTGTTTCTGCCCGAGAAGCGGCTTCAGCAGCGGCTGCAGCTACGACCTCTCTTTCAGCTACTAGTGCTGCCTCTAAACTGTCGGCAACAAGCTTTCTGATCTCAGCTGGTGTCATCGCTGAAGTAGATCTCTTTGATGGCATAACTCTTCATAATCACCAAAGATAACATCAATGAGAACTCACAATAGAAACGATCATCATACACAATATATACAACCACAACATGTATATACAACCACAACATGTATAAATACAACCACAACATATATAAATACAATGAAATCACAACGAGAAACAACCACGAAATGTCATAAATATAATCATATCACACATGAATATAATACATGAAAATTTCGGCCTTCGTGGACCGATATCATAAATAGCACAACTATTCTTGCATAGTAGAGTCATACTTGATATATTTTGTTTGTACAACAACCAAAAAGACAACAAGTTCTTTAAACTATGTCCCACACCCCGAGACTAGGATAATAATAGTACAAGCTACGTGATAAGGGTCTAACACTAGGCACCTCCTGGTGCTCCGCCTAATCGGCTTCGAAGTTCTCGAATCTCTCAATCCATAGCGACCACAATCTCCTCCAGATGCTGAACCCTAAGCCGAGTAGCAGCGTCCCTGCTCTCCAAACCCTGTTATGATACATCGATGGAAACCCAGCCTTGAACCAATCCCTCAATCTCCTCCTCCATAGCCTCAACTCAGCTCACTGGAATCTCCTCCAACTGACCTAATGCTCTGTCAATCTGCTCATGCTGCTGGTCTAATCGTGTCTCAAGTGTAGAAGCAGTAGGCTGTCTAGCAACTGCAGCTCTGGAACTCTCACTAACCTCAAATCTCCTAGGAGGTGTAGTCTCTGATGTCTCTGTAGTAGCTGGTGATGATGGGTCAAGTCGTGCACGCTTCTTGAGTGGCAAGTCAGATATGGGTCTGGGATGCGATGGTGTTGATGGTGCTCCAGATGGTGGTAAGGATGGTAAGGATGGAGATAATGATGATATAGATGGTAGGTGGTGATAAGACAACTGACTCTAGTACTATGGTGGGTGGTGATGAGACCTTGTCTGTGTCAAAATCTGATGAAATGATGATGGGATGGGTGTCTGAAGACATCTCTGTGACAATCGACGTGAAATAAAAGTAAATAACCACTACATTATGCGGGTTATGATAAAATGATGTATGTATGAAACCACATGTAAAATGAATATGCACTTACGATGAAATGATAAGATGCTATGATGATTTGGTTATCGTCTAGGGTATCATGGACAACCTAGTTCGCTATAACCTTAGCTCTGATGCCAATCTGTCACACCCCCAAATACCTGATTTGCAGCGGAATGGAAGACTTGGGGGCATGACTGTCATAGCATCACAGTTACAGTTATATTGAACGACCTAAAGTGTCTTTTTAAAAATACATCGTTTGATTGATTAAAACATTCAGAGTTACAAAAGTTAGGTCCCAAAAGGTGTTTCTAGTTTGCGGAAATAATTCATTACAAACCAAACGATAAGTCAAAGTGCATAAAAATATAGTGAGACGCGTCGTCACCGCGACTCCAAAATAGGTCCATATGCAAGCCATGATGCGATTACCTTAATTACCTGAAAATACACTGCTAAAAATGGTCAACAATAATGTTGGTGAGTTCATAGGTTTATGTAAATGAAATGTTTCTACGGTAACCACAATTATAAAGTGTATGACAAAAATGCCACATAAAATAATACATTAGCTCTTAAGCTTATGACCCCGAAGCTAGACTGAAATGAAATGCCCCATCTGATTGTTTTGCCAGACACTCTAATATTATTCAAATGAAATGCGTCCGTTTGACAAGTTGGAGCGACCAACCCGGACGGAGGAGTCACCCTCAATAGATCTATTCACTCACCCTCGCTTGCTCACAATTAACGGTTCATGATAAATAATAGGGGACTTTAATCTGGGCAATGATGTAACTTAAGCAATGTAAATGAGTTTTGATACTTTGGTCCGTATGAAAAATGGTGCAATGTATTCTCCACCGAGAATTTAGAATTTAAATAATCAATTGAAAACGGGGCTATGATTAATAATGGGACTTGATTAATACTTGTTCTTGAATTTTTGGTGGATTCTTGCTTGTTTCTTGATGTTGGCCGATCCAAATGAAGAAGAAAGGATGAGAGGATTTTTTATGTTAGCTAGTTTATTTGTGTCTTGTATGTGTAAATTAATTAAGTCCTTGGAAATATATCTTGAAGTATTAATGGTAGTCAAATGTAATCAAGTGAAATGTGGAGAATTTGGGGGGGGGGGGGGCGGCCACATGGAAGAAAAAGAAGAAAATTGGCTAATTAAAGAAGTTGTCCCCAAATAAAACATGTGTTAGTTTATTTTAAGTGTACATTAGGTGTTACCGGGTACCGAGTTAACTAGAAATAAATCTTGACGAGATAAAATAAAATATGACGAAGTTGTAAAATTTATAAAATCACCTTCCTTGCAAGAATCGGGTGTTCTAATTGTTGTCATGTTGAAATTTCGCAAACCGACGTAGTTATAAGCTTTTAACGGAAAATATAGTAAACGATTTAAAAACACCGGGTAAACTAATAATATAATTCTTATATCATTATAATGAGTGTGAAAATATATTAGGACCATAGTCTGGAGCGTCGGGTATATTATTAGTAGTAACGACTGAGTGGTAATGTTTATTAAATAAATAAGCATACGTTAATGAAAGTCACACAAACCCGCGCATGACCTAATATGATGATGATGTTACTGATGATATGTTGGCTACTCTAGTCTATATTATGTGTCCTTACTGATAATGCATGAATACGCAGCTAAACCATAATGGTTACGCGAATTTGAATACCCGTAAACCTAGTTTACGAAATGATAAATGATAACTATAAATAGTGATTTCCCTCCGGAGATGAATAGTGTTTTATGAATAGTAAAATTTTTAAAAACATCTCAAAGTCTCAAACTAACTTCAAAAATGATGAATAGGGAATGATGAATAGTAAATGATGAATAGTAACCCATGAATAATAAATTTTCAAGGTTTGGGAAAATGACCTGAAATTACGATTTATC
Source organism: Artemisia tridentata subsp. tridentata (assembly GCA_021014915.2). Lineage (NCBI taxonomy): Eukaryota > Viridiplantae > Streptophyta > Magnoliopsida > Asterales > Asteraceae > Artemisia > Artemisia tridentata. The sequence goes on from CP139507.1 coordinate 194,677,466, forward strand.
ACAGTCGTCCACCCTAAAAGCAGTACAGTCCCTGAATTCAGTTGGTGTTGGTCTCTGGAGTGGACTCGGTGAAAAGATGTGGGTATTTGAGACGCATCTGGTCTTCCCGCTCCCAAGTAAACTCGGGACCTCATCGAGAATTCCAGCGAACTTTCACGATAAGAATTCGACTCTGCTTCAACTGTTTGACTTCGCGATCCATGATTTCTGCTGGTTCCTCAACGAAATTGAGTTTATCGTCGAGTTGAATTTCTTCCAATGGAATTAAGAGCGATTCGTCCGAAAGACACTTCTTGAGGTTTGAAACATGAAACGTGTTATGGACATTGCTGAGCTCTGACGGAAGCTCAAGTCTGTATGCCACTGGACCGACCCTTTCCAGAATCTTAAATGGCCCAATGTATCTCGGGTTCAACTTCCCGCGCTTTCCGAATCGTATCACGCCTTTCCAAGGCGAGACCTTCAACATGACTTTGTCTCCAACCTGGAATTCTAACGGTTTGCGTCAAACATCGGCGTAACTTTTCTGTCGACTTCTGGCTGTTTGGAGTCTTTCTCGGATCTGGATTATCTTTTATGTTGTTTTGGGAACCAACTCTGGTCCAGTGAGTTGTGCATCACCAACTTCGGCCTAACAGACTGGGGACCGACACTTTCGACCATAGAGTGCCTCGAATGGTGCTGCCTTTATGCTGGTTTGATAGCTGTTGTTGTAAGAGAACTCGATCAATGGCAAATGGTTAGCCCAACCATTTCCAAATTCAATCACACATGCCCTGAGCATGTCTTCCAATGTCTGAATCGTTCTCTGACTCTGACCATCGGTCTGAGGATGATAGGCAGTGCTCATGTCTAATTTGGTTCCAAATGAATCTTGCAATGACTTCCAAAAGTTTAAAGTAAAGCGACTATCTCGGTCAGAAATGATGGAAATTGGTGCACCGTGTTTTGAGACTATTTCCTTGACGTAAAGTCTGGTAAGTTGATCCATAGAATAAGTCTCTCTGATTGGAATAAAATGGGCTGATTTAGTGAGACGATCTACAATTACCCAAATAGCATCGAAACTGCCTGATGTCTTGGGAAGTTTAGTGACGAAGTCCATTGTAATGCGTTCCCATTTCCACTGGGGAATTTCTGGTTGCTGAAGTAATCCTGATGGTTTCTGGTACTCGGCTTTTACCTTAGCGCAAGTAAGGCATTTGCTAACATACGTAGCTATTTCTGCTTTCATATTCGACCACCAATAAAGTTTCTTGAGATCCTGATACATCTTATCAGAACCTAGGTGAATGGAGTACTTCGACTTGTGCGACTCGTGCATAATCAATTCTTGTATCCCACCATAAAGAGGTTTCCAGCTTCTGCCCTTGAAGTATAATACTCCGTCTGCCCTCTTCACAAAGCCATTTGCATTCTCTGGCATTCCATAGAATTTCTCATTCGATCGATTTTCTTCCTTGAGTGTCTCAACTTGAGCCTCGAGGATTCGTGATGGTAGAGGTGAACTGATCGTCATTCCCAATGATCTGACTCTCAAAGGCTTGAGTCTTTCTTTCTGGATAAGGGCATCTGCCACAACATTGGCTTTTCCTGGGTGATATCGAATCTCACAATCGTAATCACTAAGCAATTCCAACCAACGACGCTGTCTCATATTAAGTTCCTTCTGATCAAGTATATACTGTAAGCTCTTGTGGTCTGTAAATACTACGCACTTAGTTCCGTAAAGGTAGTGCCTCCAAATCTTAAGTGCAAAAACCACGGCACCCAACTCTAAGTCATGAGTGATGTAATTCTTCTCATGCGTCTTGAGTTGTCGAGAAGCGTAAGCTATCACCTTCTCGTTCTGCATTAATACGGCTCCAAGTCCTTTATGTGATGTGTCACAGTATACCACGAAGTTTTCAATCCCTTCGGGTAGTGCCAAAATCGGCGTGCTGCAAAGCTTCTGCTTTAATAACTAAAAAGCGGACTCTTGTTTCTTTCCCTACTCGTATTTCTGATTTTTCTGTGTCAACTTGGTCAAAGGTTTAGCTATCCTGGAAAACCATTCTATGAACCTTCTATAATATCTGGCAAGTCCTAAAAATTGACGAATCTCTGTAGGAGTCTTGGGGGTCGCCCAATCTTTAACTGCCTCGATCTTTGTAGGATCAACCTGTAACCCTTGGCTATGAATGACATGACCAAGAAATTGTACTCTTCGGATCCAAAAATCACACTTTGAAAATTTAGCATACAGTTTCTCTTTCTTGAGCAGTTCTAAGATCGTTCTGAGGTGTTCTCTGTACTCTTCTTCGCTCTTCGAGTAAATCAAAATTTCGTCGATGAATACAATTACGAACTTATCCAGAAATGGCTTGCAAACCCTATTCATGAGATCCATGAATACCGCAGGTGCATTGGTTAATCCGAACGGCATGACTTGAAACTCATAATGACCATAACGAGTTCTAAATGCTGTCTTCGGGATATCATCCTCCCGAACTCTAAGCTGATGGAAACCTGATCTCAAGTCGATCTTTGAGTAAAAACTAGAGCCTTACAACTGATCAAACAAGTCATCGATTATGTGGAGTGGGTAACGATTCTTCACCGTTAACTTGTTCAGCTCTCGATAGTCTATACACATCCTGAAAGATCCATATTTCTTTTTCACAAAAAAGACCGATGCTCCCCACGGCGAGGAACTTGGCCTAATGAATCCTTTGTCTAAAAGCTCTTGCAACTGGTTAGACAACTTTTGCATTTCTGATGGTGCTAGTCGATAAGGTGCGCTTGCGACTGGTGCAGCTCCTGGCACTAAGTCAATCTGAAATTCTACTTGGCGAGTTGGTGGTAATCCAGGCAAGTCTTCGGGAAAAACTTTCGGAAATCTTTAAAAGTTGGTACATCTTCAAGTCGTTTCTCATCCGACCTCTTTTCTATGATATGAGCCAAGAAAGCATGACAACCCTTCTTTATATACTTCTCGGTTTTAATGCATGATATGTTACTGAGTCTAGTTCCACTTCGTTCACCACGAATGATCAAGGTTTCGCCATCATAAGGAAGATGAACAACTTTTTCATCACAAATGATTCTTGCATGATGTCGGGATAACGAATCCATACCAATTATGACGTCGAAACTTCCAAGTTCTACGGGCATAAGGTCTATATTGAATAGGTGATTTAGAAAATTGAGAGTGCAACCACGGATGATCGTGTTGGTGCCAACTAAAGAACCGTTAGCTAATTCGATGTGGTAAGGAGTGTCTAGTGTGGTTGGTTCGATATTGAGTAAGGGTGCAAATATAGTGGAAACAAAACTTCTATCGGCTCCTGAATCAAATAAAATGGATGCATAACGATTATTGATGAGGAACGTACCCGTAACGACACTCGGGTCCTCCTTGACGTCTTCTCCTCCCATAACATAAGCTCTTCCTCGAGCCGTTCCACCTTGCTTCCCTTTTCCTTGATTCTTCCCTTTTGGACATTTATTCTTGAAGTGTCCTACTTCTCCACAACCAAAACATGTCACTGGGGGTCTCTGATTATCGGCCACAATCGAAATCATGCAATCTCTGGTCGAATGACCAACCTTCTTACAATTACCACACGGGTTAGGACAATTTCCGAGGTTATGATGGCTTTGACACTTGTTGCACTTGGGTAAGATACCATTGTAACCTCTCTTTTCAGCTTGGCCTGCAGCATAGGCTTTGGCAGATTCTTGTCTCTTTGGTGGTTGTTGAGTAGCATTGCCACTCTGATTGTTGTCCCAACTCCTCTTGTTGTTGTTGTTGTTGTTGTTGTTGTTGTTATTGTTGGAATTGTTTCGGTTGCTGTTATAGTTGTTGTTGTTTTCGTAGTTGCTGGAGTAGTTGTTGTAGTTACGGTTGTTACTGTTGTTGACAGTGGTTCCCCTCTTTACTACCTGAGCCATAAGCTTCTGAGACATTCTGATAGCCTCGTCCAATGTTTGTGGGTCAAAAGAAGTCACATCCCCACGGATATTGTGTAGTAGCCCTCCAATGAAGTTTTCTATCAATTTCTCATTATCTGGAACCATAGTTGGACATAACGCGGCCAACTCTTGAAACTTCCTGATGTACACTTCAATTTCATTACCTGTAGTTGTTGGGAATTAAACTTAAGCAGTTAGTACGGTTGAAGAATACAAGAACAGTTAGGACTGCTGATGAAGAAAAGCTAGGACTGCTTAAGAGATCATGGTGAAAACGAGTGAAGATAAATATAGAAAAGATATGGTATATATCTTATGTGTATAGAGTGATACGGTTAGATGTTTTACTTGTATAGGACTCTTTGCATTATAAAAAGAGATCCTCAGTTAGGGTTTAGAGATACCTAATATCCCTTCATACGAATTATCAAGAGCTTCACGTTCATATTGTAATCGTTTGATATATATTGAAGTGATTGTTTGGTTGATATTGTTTGTGTTCTTATTTGTTCTTATTGTTTTATTCAATCAATCACCAAACACAAACTCATATTCTTCTAAGTACTTGCTAGTAAATTCCGCGTGCTATCAAATATATACTCAAAGTATCCCCAACACAACGTGTGTGTTTAGATCCGGTCAAGTCGTATCAGAGACAGGTTTCTGATACTTTGAGTTTAGAAGATCCAGAAGTATTTACTCACTAGCAACCAAGAAGATGGACATGGAGACACCTCAAACCTCAATCCTTGCTAAACTCCCCATGCTGAAACAGAATGAATACGATTTATGGCGGCTCAGAATAGAGCAATATTTCATGGTGCAAGACTATGCATTATGGGATATCATTATCAATGGTGATTCCTTCAAACCAATTGCTGTTGAAGAAACACGTGCTGATGGTTCCAAGATCACAAAGCTTAACACTGAGCCAGTTACAAATGAGGAGAGAATAAAAAAGAAGAATGATCAGAAGGCTAGGAATTTGTTACTAATGGCAATTCCTAATGATCAAGTGCTGAATTTTAGCCATTACGAGTCGGCTAAAACTCTTTTTGAAGCAGTGGTGGAAAGATTTGGTGGCAATGAAGCTACCAAGAAGGCACAGAAAACTCTACTTAAGCAAAGTTATGAGAACTTCACTGCATCAAGCAATGAAACTTTGGACCATATCTTTAATAGGCTTCAAAAGATCATCAGTCAACTTACTGTGTTGAAGATTGTGATACCTCGGGAAGACCTCAACATGAAGTTTCTAAATAGTTTACCTGCTGAATGGAACACTTATGTTGTGGTTTGGAGCAATAAACCAGAGCTGGAGAAAATGACAATGAATGAGCTTTACAACAATCTTAAGATTGTTGAGCAGAAGGTTAAGAAGAGTGGTAGCACCAGTTCCAGTTTAGGGAATGTGGCTTTTGTATCTTCTTCAAACAGTTCGAATCATGAAGATGAAGAAGCAGTTGGTACTGCTAAACCAACAGTTAGCACTGCTAGTGTAAAAACTAGTACTGCTGGATTGACTAAAGAGACCATATATGCATTTGTGTTAGAACAGTCTGGTGGGTCTAAGATCTTTAATGAAGATCTTCTTCAAATTGCTGAAGATGATTTGGAAGCTATTGATTTAAAGTGGCAGTTGGCTTTGATAAGCATCAGGGCTAAGAAGTATTACCAAAGGACTGGGAATAAGATTACCTTCAATGGAAGAGATGTTGCTGGGTATGATAAGTCTAAGGTGGAATGCTTTAATTGTCACAAGATGGGGCACTTTGCCAGGGAATGTAGAGGTCCAAGACAACAAAGCAACCAGGGTCAAGGGTTTAAGAATCAGCAAGGAACAAGGAGAACAGTTAATGTTGAAGAGCCTTCTTCCAAGGCTATGGTAGCTGTAGATGGAGCTGGATTTGATTGGAGCTTCATGGAGGAAGAAGAGGAACCAGCTAACTTGGGTTTGATGGCTTTCTCAGACTCTGAAGTACATATACTTGAAAAATGTTCAAATTCTTGTCGTGCTTTAAAAGATTATGAAAATGTTAAGAAACAGTATGATGATCTTAGAGTAGAATTTAATCAAGTAAATTCTAGTCTGACAAATCATAAAAGAGGATTAGCTGTTTTGGAAGAACAAATTGTGTTTTATAGACAGAATGAGTCAAACTTCTCTGATGAGATAGGCATTTTAAAGAGGGAATTGCAAATAAAAGATAATAAAATGAGTGGACTTGTATATGAACTAGAGAAGCTTAAAAAGGAAAAAGAAAACATCCAGTTAAGTGTTGATACTCTTGAACATACTTCAAATGGAGTTAAGAAGATAGTAGAGAGTCAAATACTTAACAAAGCTAAATCTGGTTTAGGTTATAAGTCAGTTGCACCCCCTCTTAGAGGAATGTTTGTTCCACCAGGAATTGATTTAGCTCATACAGGCTTAGAAGAGTTTAAGGATATGGATTTTCCTGGATATGTTGTTAAGATTAGTGAGAATCCTATTAAATTTGTTAAGGCAGAAGATTCTTTTGTGAGTGCTAGTGATAAATCTCTTTATGAGGAAAAGATGTCCTCTGATAGGAACTCAGATGCACCAACTATTGAGGATTGGACATCTGATGATGAGGATGCAAAGGTTAAGAACAAACCTAATGTTGTTAAGGTAGAAGTTAAACATGCTCCTAAAGTGGTTAAGACTGAAAACATAAAACCAGTTAGGAAAAGTGTTCGATATGCTGAGATGTATAGGACTAAGAACAGATCATCAAGTTCTGAGGGTGGTCATAGGAACTAGAATCACTCAAAATCTAAGAAATTGGATGATAAGTTTGCCATGATTAGAAAAGTGTGCTTTGTTTGTGGAAGTTTTGATCATATGGCTGCTTATTGTGATTCTAACCCATGGAAAAAGAGGGTTTCTGGGAATGCAAGGGTGAACAGGAATAACAATGCTAGGGTAACTCAAAATAGTCCAACTAGATTGACAAACCCTAATGCAAATCATAAGATGTCACCCAAAGCTGTTATGTTAAAGATTGGCATCAAAACAGTTTCAACTGCTAGTCAAAATAAGTGGTTTAAAAACAAGCAAACTGTTTCTAGTGCAAAACAATTTTCAAATCATGCACAAACAGTTAAAAGGCATTTTTATCAGAAAATAGCAATGACTAATCAGAAGTGGGTGCCTAAAATTAAACAAGCAGTTCCAAGTGCTAGGTCAGCAGTTCCAACTGCTAGGTTATCAGTTCCAACTGCTAGACCAGCAAATCCTACTGGTAGGCACTTAAATGTTAAGGGAAAAAGGGGCAATGCTGTAAAGGCCTCAGCACATTGGGTTAAAAATTCTACCAAACCCAATGGTGCATCGAAGACCTTCAACAAGTTTTCTCATCTTGATGCACAAGGCAGATCCAAACCAGTGATGGTTTGGATCCCCAAAAGAAACTAACACCTTTATTTTATGTGCAGGAACATCCTTCAAATGGCAAAGAAGATAGAGTATATTCAGACAGTGGATGTTCAAGGCACATGGCAGGCAACATGTCATATCTTTCAAACTTTATTGCTCTAGATGGAGGACCAGTTGTCTTTGGTGGTGGTGTTGGCGGAAGGATTACTGGTAAAGGGGTAATTAAAACTGGTAATCTTGATTTTGAAAATGTGTATTATGTACCAGAACTTAAGTACAATCTTTTCAGTGTATCATAAATTTGTGATAAACGGAACAAAGTTTTATTTACTGATACTGATTGTCTTATACTTTCTCCTGATTTCAAGCTACCTGATGAAAGTCAAGTATTGCTTAAAATCCCTAGAAAGGATAATACATACAGTGTTGAGATGAATAAACTAGTTCCTAAGGTTGGACTTACTTGTCTTGTTGGAAAAGCCACATTGGAAGAATCAATGTTGTGGCACAGGAGGCTTGGTCATGTTAATTTTAAAACCATTAACAATATTGCTAAAAATAGGTTGGTAAGAGGTTTACCAAACAAAACTTTTCTCAATGACCAAACTTGTGTTTCTTGCCTTAAGGGTAAGCAACACAGAGCCTCATGTAAGCCAAAAACCCAGAACTCTATTTCTCAAGCTTTATATATGTTGCATATGGACTTGTTTGGTCCTACTTCTGTGACTAGCTTGAACTTTAAGAGATACTGCCTTGTTGTCACTCATGATTATACTAGGTTTTCTTGGGTATTGTTTATGAAAACTAAGGATGAGACAAGTGAAATCCTTAAGACCTTTATTGTTGAAGTAGAAAACCTAGTTGATAAGAAAGTTAAAATAATCAGATGTGACAATGGGACTGAATTTAAGAATAGGGTGATGGATGATTTTTGCAGAGAAAAAGGTATTAAGAGGGAGTTTAGTGTAGCTAGAACCCCACAGCAAAATGGTGTAGCTGAGAGAAAGAATATGACTCTTATAGAGGCTGTTAGGACAATGTTAGCTGACTCTAAGCTACCAGTTTTATTTTGGGCTGAAGCAGTTAGCACTGCTTGTTATGTGTTGAATAGGGTTTTAGTTGTGCAACCTCACAATAAGACTGCTTATGAGCTTCTTAGAGGTAGAACCCCTGCTTTAAGCTTCATGAGACCTTTTGGTTGTCATGTTACTATCCTTAATACCAAAGACCAACTAGGAAAGTTTGATGGGAAATCTGAGGAAGGTTTCTTTGTTGGTTATTCTCTGCACAGTAAGGCTTTTAGGGTGTACAATACAAGCACCAAGCATGTAGAAGAAAATCTGCACATAGAATTCTTGGAGAATAAACCAAATGTTGCAGGTGTAGGTCCAGATTGGATCTTTGATATTGACAGTCTTTCAGATTCCATGAATTATGTGCCTGTTACAGGTACAAATACTAACCATGATGCAGGTTCAGAGGAGGATGATGATGATTGCATTTTCATACCAGTCATGGAAGAAAGTCCAGTGAATGAGTCTTCTACAAAGAAAGATGATATTCCTTCATCAAGTGGTGTAGACAAAGAGAATGATGTTGCTAAAACCAGTGGTCAGAATGGTAAAGAAGCTGAAAATCCAACGAGCAGTACAAATGGAGTTAGTACTGCTCAGCCACAAGTTACAACTACTGAGCAAAATAGTGACACTGCTGGACCAAGTCAACCTCATCTTGATTCACCAGTTGATACTGCTTCTCAAGTTGATGAGTTTGATTTCTTTGGAGATGGTCTGCAAAACATGCCTACCAACTATGCAGCTCCTTCTACTCCCCATACTATTGTACACAGGAATCATCCACTTACCAATATCATAGGAGATGTACAATCTGGAGTCAAGACCAGAAGACAAATACAAGACCCAGATCATCATGGATTTCTCAGTGTGGTATATGAGGAGAAACATCATAAAGATGAGCATGCGTGTATGTTTGTATGTTTCCTATCTCAGATTGAACCCAAGAATGTGTTAAAAGCTCTAGAAGAATCAAGTTGGGTTAAAGCTACGCAAGAAGAACTGCTTCAATTCAAAATTCAGAATGTATGGGTTCTAGTTGATCTACCAAAGGGAATGAGTGTGATTGGTACAAAGTGGGTATTCAGGAACAAGAAGGATGAGAGGGGCATTGTGATAAAGAACAAAGCAAGATTGGATGCTCAAGGCTATACTCAGGAAGAGGGTATAGATTATAAGGAAGTTTTTGCTCCAGTTGCCAGGATTGAAGCAATAAGATTATTTCTTGCTTATGCTTCTTTTATGGGGTTTATGGTCTATCAAATGGATGTGAAAAGTACCTTTCTGTATGGTACTATTGATGAGGAGGTTTATGTTTCCCAACCTCCAGGTTTTATAGACCCAGAGCATCCTGACAAGGTTTATAAGGTGGTAAAAGCTCTATATGGACTGCATTAAGCTCCAAGAGCTTGGTATAAAACTCTTGCTAAATATCTTTTAAAGAATGGGTTTCATAGAGGAAAAATTGATCAAACTCTCTTTATTAAAAAGAACAAGGGTGATATTCTACTGGTACAAGTCTATGTAGATGACATCATTTTTGGTTCTACAAAGAAACAGATGTGTAAGGAGTTTGAAAAGCTGATGAAAGACCAATTTCAGATGAGTTCTATGGGAGAGCTTACCTTCTTTCTAGGTCTTCAAGTACAGGAAAAGCCAGATGGTATATTTATCTCTCAGGATAAATATGTTGGTGAAATATTGAGGAAATTCCAATTCACAGATGCCAAGGTTGCTAGTACACCAGTTGACAAGGAGACACATTTGCTATTAAAGGATCACAGTGGTAAAGATGTGGATGTGCACATTTATAGATCTATGATTGGGTCTCTGATGTACCTTACATCATCTAGGCCTGACATTATGTTTGCTGTTTGTGCCTGTGCAAGATTCCAAGTAAATCCTAAGGTGTCTCATCTCACAGCAGTAAAGAGAATCTTCAGATACCTTAAAGGTCAACCTAACTTGGGGCTATGGTATCCTAAAGAGTCTGCATTTGATCTAGTGGCATTCTCTGATTCTGATTATGCTGGTGCTAGCATGGATAGAAAGTCTACAACAGGTGGTTGTCAGTTCTTAGGTCGAAGATTAATCTCTTGGCAGTGTAAGAAGTAGACTATGGTGGCCACATCTACTACTGAAGCAGAATATGTGGCAACAGCAAGTTGTTGTGCTCAAGTACTATGGATTCAAAACCAGATGCTTGATTATGGGTACAATTTCTTAAACACAATTATATATATAGACAATAGCAGTACAATGTGTATCATTAAGAATCCAGTTCAACATTCAAAAACTAAACATACTGAAATTAGACATCATTTTATAAGAGACTGTGCTGAAAAGAAGTTAATACAAGTTGTTAAAATACACACTGATGACAACTTTGCTGATCTCTTAACAAAAGGTTTTGATGTAAGCAGATTTCAGTACTTGGTAACAGGTATTGGAATGCTTAATCCTTCAAAAGATTAATGTCTAAATGTTTTTGGTTTTTGTACTGCTAGTTGTGCTATTTGTATAGTTAAGACTGCTTGATATTTTTTAGTACTGCTTGTACATTTGTTAGTCAATTGTGATAACTGTTAAAAGAGAATATTGTGTATTGTGTTTTCTTTGGTTTTGGACTAACATTTTAGGTTAAGAAAAGCTTTTTTGCTTTGGATTGTACTTTGAAAAGTATGATGGTTTGGATTGTCAAGTGTGAATGCTTGTCACACAACAAATGGTAATTGATTCACCATGTCTAACCAACATAAGAATCAACTAGTCCAGATCAAACGGTTTCTGGTAAAGACTACTCAAATCCGTTTATGGTTGACAGTTTACCAAAAACTGGTTGGTTATCAACTCACCAAATCTAAGTGTGAAGAGTTGGCTAGTCCATAGCAAACGGCTATTGGTAAAGACATGTCAAATCCGTTCATTGCTGATAGTTTGCTAAAAACTATAAGTGGATAAAAATGTTTTCGAATCCACATTAAACTTACAATTTGATTTTATCTTTGAACACTTTTTGCTAACAGTTTGTACTGCTGGGGTTAACAGTTTTGACTGCTGGCTTCACCAGTTTGTACTGATTGTTCAAACTTAGTTCCTACTAAGTTTATGCTCTGTGATACACCTCTCTCAGAAGGTAATACATCTGGAAGTGTTGAGAGCAGTTTGAAACTAAAATAACTGAATTGATGGTAACTTGTACAAATTGTCTTATTGGATGCTGAGCTTGGATGTCATATGTTCTAGTTCATCTGATGGTGAAGATTCTTCCAAACAGGGGAGGATTAAAGTTTGTTCTAGTTGCTGTTAAAGATGCTTATGAAATTCAGGGGAGGAATTAAGAAGTCAGAGATGGATTATAAACAGGTGCATAAAATTTATTCATTAGAGATGGATTCATTACATAAGAGCTTCACATAAGGAAAACCAACAAAACCAACCAACTCCCAACAAACAAACCTAAACAACACACAAACCTAAACCAATCTAACACATAACCACTACTCAAGCTTCCTTTTGCCTTTGTCCTTGAAGTCTGGCATGGATTTGTGAACTCCTTTGCTATCGATTGAGTACCACACTTTCCAACTAGGAAGTCCCAAAACTTGTTTCTCAGGTCTTGGAAGTGGACGTGGTTGATGTTTTTCGGGCACTTGAACCTTACTCATTTTTGCCACAGCTTTCTCTATCTCTCTTGTCAATACAACTGATAGTGGAAGTGATTGTTGATCATCATCATCAGAGGATATTGAAAGGTCATCGTCAGAAGATACTTCTTGAGCTTTTGGAGATGGGTTTTTGATAGTCAGATTAGTGTAGTTCAGTGGAAAGTAAGATCTCCATCAATCACTTTCTGAATCTGAAGAAGAATCTGATGAAATCTCAACAATGTTTGGATTGGATGAACTCATTGGGTTTGATAGTTGTGATTTGAAGGTTGATGTGAAGAATGATGGGTTAGTATTGTGAATTTAAGGCTTTATTAAAGTAATTAAATGTTGGGTTGGTATAAGGAAGTAAATTCTTTGGGTTGGTACTTAGAATTAATTCCTTATAAGAATAAATTTAATTTTGGCAATTTTTGAAGAGTTGACCAAAAGAGTACGATATGTGAAGAAAATTCCCAAGTGTTTCGAGATTAAAGATAAGTGTTTGAAAGAATCTACCCCATCAACATAAGCAGATGTTTAATTCAAGAAACTTATTGATTTGCATAGAAATCATAAGTTTAGGGGAGGATTGTTGGGAATTAAACTTAAGCAGTTAGTACGGTTGAAGAATACAAGAACAGTTAGGACTGCTAATGGAAGAGAAGAATACAAGAACAGTTAGGACTGCTGATGAAGAAAAGTTAGGACTGCTTAAGAGATCAAGGTGAAAACGAGTGAAGATAAATATAGAAAAGATATGGTATATATCTTATTTGTATAGAGTGATAAGGTTAGATGTTTTACTTGTATAGGACTCTTTGCATCATAAAAAGAGATCCTCAGTTAGGGTTTAGAGATACCTAATATCCCTTCATACGAATTATCAAGAGCTTCACGTTCATATTGTAATCGTTTGATATATATTGAAGTGATTGTTTGGTTGATATCGTTTGTGTTCTTATTTGTTCTTATTGTTTTATTCAATCAATCACCAAACACAAACTCATATTCTTCTAAGTACTTGGTAGTAAATTCCACGTGCTATCAAGTATATACTCAAAGTATCCCCAACACAACGTGTGTGTTTAGATCCGATTAGTAGTCACCAACTCATAAAACTCTTTCTCTAACTTCTTCAACTCGGTGCGTGGATAAAACTTCTTAGACAGTAACTTCTTGAATTCTTCCCACGTGTGCTTGTGAGCATTTTCCATACCCATAGGCTTTGCATAAGAATTCCACCATGACATGGCTTTCTCAATGAGTGTACTGGTAGCGAACTTTACCTTGTACTCCTCTGGACAATTGCATAGAAGAAACACAGATTCTATCTTCTCGAACCAACGAATCATAGCAGTGGCTCCTTCAGTGCCTTTGAATTTTGTCGTATCACCACTCTTGAAGTCTTTGTACGTACATTTACGACCATTAGTACCATTAGCAGCCATCCCGGCAGCTTCTGCTGTTTCTGCCCGAAAAGCGGCTTCAGCAGCGGCTGCAGCTACGACCTCTCTTTCAGCTACTAGTGCTGCCTCTATACTGTCGGCAACAAGCTTTTTGATCTCAGCTGGTGTCATCACAGAATTAGATCTCTTGGATGACATAACTCTTCATAATCACCAAAGATAACATCAATGAGAACTCACAATAGAAATGATCATCATACACAATATATACAACCACAACATGTATATACAACCACAACATGTATAAATACAATGAAATCACAACGAGAAACAACCACGAAATGTCATAAATATAATCATATCACACATGAATATAATACATGAAAATTTTGGCCTTCGTGGACCGATATTATAAATAGCACAACTATTCTTGCATAGTAGAGTCATACTTGATATATTTTGTTTTTACAACAACCAAAAAGACAACAAGTTCTTTAAACTATGTCCCACACCCCGGGACTAGGATAATAATAGTACAAGCTACGTGATAAGGGTCTAACAATAGGCACCTCCTGGTGCTCTGCTTAATCAGCGTCGAAGCTCTCGAATCTCTCAATCCATAGCGACCACAATCTCCTCCAGATGCTGAACCCTAAGCCGAGTAGCAGCGTCCCTGATCTCCAAACCCTGTTATGATACATCGATGGAAACCCTGCCTTGAACCAATCCCTCAATCTCCTCCTCCATAGCCTCAACTCGGCTCACTGGAATCTCCTCCAACTGACCTAATGCTCTGTCAATCTGCTCCTGCTGCTAGTTTAATCGTGTCTCAAGTGTAGAAGCAGTAGGTTGTCTAGCAGCTGCAGCTCTGGAACTCTCACCAACCTCAAATCTCCTATGAGGTGTAGTCTCTGATGTCTCTGTAGTAGCTGGCGATGATGGGTCAAGTCGTGCACGCTTCTTGAGCGGCAAGTCAGATATGGGTCTGGGATGCGATGGTGCTGATGGTGCTCCAGATGGTGATAAGGATGGTAAGGATGGAGATAATGATGATAGAGATGGTAGGTGGTGATAAGACAACTGACTCTAGTACTATGGTGGGTGGTGATGAGACCTTGTCTGTGTCAGAATCTGATGAAATGATGATGGGATGGGTGTCTGAAGACATCTCTGTGACAATCGACCTGAAATAAAAGTAAATAACCACTACGTTATGCGGGTTATGATAAAATGATGTATGTATGAAACCACATGTAAAATGAATATGCACTTACGATGAAATGATAAGATGCTATGATGATGTGGTTATCGTCTAGGGTATCATGGACAACCTAGTTCGCTATAACCTTAGCTCTGATGCCAATCTGTCACAGCCCTAAATACCTGATTTCAGCGGAATGGAAGACTTGGGGGCATGACTGTCATAGCATCACAGTTACAGTTATATTGAACGACCTAAAGTGTTGTTTTAAAAATACATCATTTGATTGAATAAAACATTCAGAGTTACAAAAGTTAGGTCCCAAAAGGTGTTTCTAGTTTGCCGAAATAATTCATTACCAACCAAACGATAAGTCAAAGTGCATAAAAATATAGTGAGATGCGTCGTCATCGCGACTCAAAAATAGGTCCATGTTCAAGCCATGATGCGATTACCTTAATTACCTGAAAATACGTTGCTAAAAATGGTCAACAATAATGCTGGTGAGTTCATAGGTTTATGTAAATGAAATGTTTCTACGGTAACCACAATTATAAAGTGTATGACAAAAATGCCACATAAAATAATACATTAGCTCTTAAGCTCATGACCCCGAAGCTAGACTGAAATGAAATGCCCCATCCGATTGTTTTGCCAGACACTCTAATATGATTCAAATGAAATGCGTCCGTTTGACAAGTTGGAGCGACCAACCCGGATGGAGGAGTCACCCTCAATAGATCTATTCACTCACCCTCGCTTGCTCACAATTAACGGTTCATGATAAATAATACGGGACTTTAATCTGGGCAATGATGTAACTTAAGCAATGTAAATGAGTTTTGATACTTTGGTCCGTATGAAAAATGGTGCAATGTATTCTCCCCCGAGAATTTAGAAATTAAATAATCAATTGAAAACGGGGCTATGAAAACTCACCTGATGCGATAGCAACAATGACAATAATGGATATGCTGAAATGAGGCTCGGTCTCTAACCGCAACCTAATATGAATGATATGGTCTAATGTAAGTCATGAATTTATGCAACACATGCAAATACGTATGTTATCGATACCACTCGTGAATTTTGGAAATAACGTTTATCGTCAAAAAATAAATTTTTGACGTCTCGTTAAGTTATAAAACACTTTTCGTGTAAATACGTTGCAACGATATCCCACGATCGTCGTTTGGTGAATTATTGGAAAAATAGAGTTTTCCGTCGTAAATTAGCATTTTTCACAATTTATAAATATGACTAAATTGCTTCGCAAAACTAGCCATAAAATGGTGTACGTTAAGTGTTAGGAAACAAGCTCGGCGTTTTTAGAAACCTTGCAACAATATCTTGAAGTCGTATCATTGGTATTTTGTCCATACGCGTCTCGATCAATGAGGAAAACGGCTCTCAATATGATTACTTGTAAAAACTGTTTTAGACTTAGAAATATTTTCCTTATTAAAAGCTGATAAAATTTTGTTGAAATCGTTGGGTTTCAAAGGCGTGTATCTTGGTTGTTATAAGCTCGTTTTCTACGTTCTTTATATCCACGGCTTCATATTAATGTGAACTAATATATTTTCAGTAGGTCGGCTCTTCTAGATCATGTCCAACGCCTCGTTTTACCCGTTGAAATTCGTGGGACAGCACGCAAAATTTCAGAAAAATAGTTTTCGTCGTCAAACTTAGAATTAGCGTATCTTTCTCGTCGTAAGCTCGTTTTTGCTCATTCCGGTGGCCACGGTTTTGTTTTTAAAAGTATTTTCTAAATATTTAGGCCAAAATAGTCCAATGTTTACTGAGTTTTCCAGATTTCACAAAAATGGACAGCACCTTTTCTATATGTTGTAAAAATCGATTTTATGGTTCAAGGCTTGAATATATCACTTCCAATCAACACCACAACTAATCTAAAGCTACCATACACCTTCTTAGAGTGTCATGGGTTCCTAATCTTCATCAAAAATGGTGGATCTCATGGGATTACAACTAAAAATCTATAGATCTATTTTTAGAGAGAAAAATTAAGCATTAAGTGGTATGTAACAAGTATATATTTGCATGATTAGTTACTACAACAACAAAATATATTAAATGAAAGTATGAAAGATTCGAAAAGTTTACTTGAAGCTTACTTGATGTTTTGATGATTTTTGAAGCAAATACTTAAGTTACTTTGAGTTTTTTATTGCAAAACCTTAACTAGTAACACTAATGGGACTTGATTAATACTTGTTCTTGAATTTTTGGTGGATTCTTGCTTGTTTCTTGATGTTGGCCGATCCAAATGAAGAAGAAAGGATGAGAGGATTTTTGATGTTAGCTAGTTTATTTGTGTCTTGTATGTGTAAATTAATTAATTCCTTGGAATTATATCTTGAAGTATTAATGGTAGTCAAATGTAATCAAGTGAAATGTGGAGAATTTGGGGGCTGGGGGGGGGGGGGGGGGCGGCCACATGGAAGAAAAAGAAGAAAATTGGCTAATTAAAGAAGTTGTCCCCAAATAAAACATGTGTTAGTTTATTTTTAGTGTACATTAGGTGTTACCGGTTACCGAATTAACTAGAAATAAATCTTGACGAGATAAAATAAAACATGAGGAAGTTGTAAAATTTATAAAATCACCTTCCTTGCAAGAATCGGGTGTTCAAATTATTGACGTGTTGAAATTTCGCAAACCGACGTAGTTATAGACTTTTAACGGAAAATATGGTAAACGATTTAAAAACACCGGGTAAACTAATAATATAATTCTTATATCATTATAATGCATGAATACGCAGCTAAACCATAATGGTTACGTGAATTTGAATACCCGTAAACCTAGTTTACGAAATGATGAATGATAACTGCGGAAAACTAGACGGGGGGGGGGTTGAATAGTTTTACGTCTTTTTAATTTTATTATGAAAACTTTGTTTCCTTTTTAAAACATTAGATTTGAGTTTATATAAAAAATGATACTTAAATAATATTATTAATTATATGTGTATCCTTTTAGATTTGTTATAAAAGTTTTGTTTGTTCTTGATTGAGATATTTATGTATTGAATGTGTTTAGCATGCGGAATCTACTACAACACACTTTAAAAGAACACAAGATGGTGAGTTTGAGTAAATGAGAGAATGCAATGAACAAAGAACACAACTTTGGTTAGAACAAAACGATTCAATATTATTGATGAAATAATACGGATGATCTAAGTATCACCAGGATTACAAAGTAATCTTGAATCTAAGATTGTAAAAAGGATTTGTGATTCGAAGTAACTAAGTTACTTGAGAGATAGTTTGGTTCGTGGTTATTAGTTGTGAAAGATGCATGCATGAAGAAGTGACTAAGATATCCTTTTATAAGATAAGGATATCTTATTACATGTTGTCAAGTAGATGAATATAATACTATACTTTGACTATTATGGCGCCTACAATTAAATACAACTACCCATGTACACTCTGATATATTCTTCTGTCACCACAGAAGACTATTCTACTTCTACATAACGTATAACAATGTACAAAGACTAATAATTCAACTAAATATCTATTACAAAATATCTAATCGACAAAACAGAAGCTTGGCAGGCTCTTCATTAGCTAGCAGTACCTTCTACCCAGAAGGTACTGGTAGAACATCTTCGTACACTTCAAAATCAACTAGCAGGCTCTTCTCATCATTGGCAGGCTCTTTGACTTTGATCATTTTATTCCCAACAATCCTCCCCTAAACTTGTTATTTCCATTAAAATACACAAGTTTCTGATGAATAAAATACATACCTTGAGGATTTGAGAACTCTTCCAAAAACCTTACTTTCTATCCTTCCTTTTTCTTTCATATTGCTCAGATATGCTCCTCAGCAAACTCTGAACAATCTCTGAGTTTTCTTCATCCTTGTCACACCTTAATCTCTTGGAGATCATAGCTTTAAGCACTTCATAGCTAAGAGGATACTCTTTCTCAGCTAACATAAAAAGTTCTATCCCACTCTGTGTGAAAAGATGATGAGTATGGCTATGACTTAGAAATTCCCAAGTTGTTGTAGGATCATAATAGGGAAATTTCCAATGAACATCTTTGGGATCAGGATCGAACATCCTATTGAATTCCACCCAAAGCTCTTGTTCCTTAGCATCTGTACTAGAATTTGTAGCTAATCTAATCTGCACTAGATTCCACAATTCTTCCAAATCTGCTCTATCAGATGCTCTAACTAAATTTTCAAAATTCTTGAAGATAGCAGACTGTCCCCCAACCCTTAATATTTTCCATGACTTACCAAATCTATCATGGTGTATTTCCCAATCAATTATAGGGTGTCTAGACCTAATTGGATCAGCATGAATGATAGTAGGTAAAGTAATCAACATTTTACTTACTTGCCCTTGATCCAATTTTGCTACTTCTTTCTTCTGAGCATCTTCCTTCTTCTTAGATGGATGTACATCAGATGGAACATTATAGTAAAGATTCTTGTAGGCTTGAAGATATAGAAAGAAGATTTCATCAGCAGATTTCTTCTTAAGTTGATAATCAGTCCAATTTGCCTGATTCTTCAAAAATTTCTTCATAAAGATTGTTTGATCTTTGTTAGTTTTGCCCACTTTAAAACCTCTCTTCTGACTTTCCTTCATCTTCTCAAAAATGTCAGCCAAAGCTGCTTCTTTGTATTTCTTGTTGATGAAAGATTCAAGTGCTTCAGTCTTCTCATCAGAATTGAGTGTCTTGTCATTTACTATATTTGCTGCATGACCTTTCACAATTGGATCATTGTTAATAATCCATAACATCTGTGCATCAAAGGTCTCTTGAGCAATTTGAGTATCAAGAAGAGCTTGAGCAGCTTCTTCAGCTTCTTTCTGCTCTTTCATTTCTTCAAGCATTCTTGAAGCTTCTCTAGCTTTTAGCTCTTCTTCTTGAACTCTTTTGGCCTCTTCTTCTCCTAAAGCCATCTGAATTTGCTGAGTTCTTTTCAACTTCTTGGACTTTGGCTCATCTTCAATCAGAATACCTTTGCCCTTATCCTTTGGAGGTGAATCTTGTGATGGAGCAGAAGATTGCTCATCAGCAATTAAAACCCTCTTTCTCTTGTACACTCTCTCAGCAGACCCTTTATACCCCATAGCCAATAGCCTTTCTCTCCTGGCAGACTCTTCTTCTGCCCTAGCAGGCTCTTGCCCTGCTCCAACAGGCTCTTCATCATAAACTTGAGTTCCATCATGGAATTCAAATTGAGCCTGTTCCTCCTCTTCTTCCTCATCTTCAGACATATCCTTCCTCCCCTTTTTGGAAGAGTGATCTATCCTATCAGCATCTGACTGTGAAGAACTAGATAAAACAACCTTTGCAGACTTTTTACCTTTTAACTTCTTCACTTCACCCTCCAATCTCTTAACCCTCTTAACCAATTTGATGTTGATCTTAGAAAACCTTTCATTTTGACGTTTAAGAGCTTTCTCTAAGAACTTCACCTTGTCTTTCAACTCTTGCATTGTCTGAGGTGATTGGGTTTGTGATATATGATGTGGGGATGGTGGTGGTGTTGCTGATGGTACTGGAGATGGTGTTGGTGATTTTTGATGTGTTTGTGAAATGAAACCATGTGAAGAACTGGATGATGGTGTATCAGCAGATGGTGTTGGTTCTTCTGGATGTTGTGGTACCATTTCATCAAAAAGTGGAACTTCCTCCCCTCTAAAACCAATTCTCATATTTGAAAATACTTTTTGAGAAAGTTTTGGTGTTTCATAAACTGAGTCTGTGGGAAGCAACATATGTTGTAATTTTCCAATGATGCATCCAATGAATCTTGGATACATCAAAAATTTTGTTTTACTATCCACATTGTTTATCAATCCTTCAAAAATATATTTAGAAAAATTGTATTTTCTGTTTGTAGCTAAGCAAATGAGAGCAGAAGCCATGTTGCCACTAAATTGCTCCCAAGAGGTTTTCTTCTGGCTCAAACAGTGAAGGATTGTGTGAATCAAAAATCTCCATTGTGGAGTAAGATGCTTTTTCAGAAAAGTGAGTTTGTTGAACTCAGCATGATACCCCATTCTTGTTAAATTTTCAAAAATTTCAGTATCTGGTAACTGACTAATACCATCAGAATCATCCAAATGAAGATGTCTTCTTATGGATGACTCAGTAAGAGTCAAATGTTTACCATCCACTTTGGCTTTTATTCTTTGTTCCCCATTTTCAGAAGTTTTAATTTTAGCAGATTCCCAAAATTGTAAAATTTGATTTTCATAAATAGTGGGATTGACTAGCAAAGCAAACCTGATGTAGGAGTTGTTTAAAAAGTCCACTACTTGATGAAATGAGGCATTATCCTCTGACTTCTCCAAAAATGCTAACTGATTGTGACGTTGAACAAAGTTTAGATCAATTGTGGAAGTCATAATGAAAATTTGGAATATGATGGTGGGATTTGTTGGTAGTACTGGTAGAAGATGAAAGATGTATGTGAATTATGATAATGACTGATGAAAGAAGATATGAGAGAATTACTTTTAACCGACAATAATAAAGATTAAAATAAGTAAGTGAAAAGGCGGTTAAAAAGATCTTTTATATGTAAAATATAATATAATATATTCATCAGTGAATTACATAACTACCCCAACGGCTAATTTTAACTACCAGGCCTAAAGGCTAAAACTTTTTCTGACAGGCTCAACGGCTATCTAGCAGTACCTTTGTACTCTAGCAGTACCATTTTTGTACTAGCAGTACCTTTGAAAGTTTTTTAAAAATCCCTTATAGTTTTTAGCAAACTACCAGCTATCAACGGATTTGAGTTGTCTTTACCAAAAGCCGTTTGCTTAAGGACTAGCTAACTATTTACAATTAAGTATGGTCAGTTAACAACCATATAGTTTTTGGTAAACTATCAACCATTAACGGATTTGATTTGTCTTTACCAAAAGCCGTTTGCTTAAGGACTAGTCAACTCTTAAGTTTGTGAAAACTTGGTGAGATGAATACCAAAAGCCATGATGGCCCAAAAGATGGTGCAATTTCCTTGGATGGAGGAAATTTGAATCAGGCATTGATGCTGTGTATCTTGGATGATTGGCTCAACAAGTGAAATCATCTAATAGCATGCCTTTGAGTTGAAAACATTTCTTAGTTTGATCTAGATAGAACTTTCTCCTTGAGAAATGCTTCATCCCTTCTAGATATGTGATCTAACTATCTCTTTTTCAACTCTGCATCATCTTGTATGCTCTTGTCTTTTCATAAATTGGTCTTTCTTCCATTCTGGGCTATTAATTCCTCCCCTGAGATTGTTATTTCTCCTGAAATGAATAAAACTTTTGTTGCCCCTTTTGTTTGAAAGAACTCTTGTTTTGTTATCAACCTGAAATGTGTTAGTTGCAAACCAAAAGAACAAAGTGTAGAACACTTGATCTATAACATTTTAAGTATTCAAGCCTTTAAATGAACAAAACATAGCAATTTTGTATCAGCAGGACCAATTATGAACTAACAGGACCTTTTGACTAACTAGCAGTACCATGTTTAAAATCCAATACCAGTTAATATTATGAACAAAAACATATGATTTTCAAAGATTTATCATTCCAATACCTCCTACAAGATATTTGAATCTACCTAAATCAAAAGCTTTGGTGAGAAGGTCTGCATAATTCTTTTCAGAATCAATTTTAACAACTTGAATTAACCTTTTCTCATTGCAATCCCTTATGAAATGGTGTCTGATTTCAATATGTTTTGTTTTTGAGTGTTGAACTGGGTTTTTAATGATACAAATAGTACTGCTATTGTCAATATAAATAATGGTGTTAAGAAAATTGTACCCATAGTCAAGCATTTGATTTTGGATCCAAAGAACTTGCCCACAACAACTTGCACCAGCAACATATTCTGCTTCAGTTGTAGAGTTGGCCACCATTGTTTGTTTCTTGCATTGCCAGGAGATTAGTCTGCAACCAAGAAATTGACATCCACCAGTTGTGGATTTTCTGTCTAGTGTTGCACCAGCATAGTCACTATCCGAATAAGCCACCAATTCAAAAGATGATTCCCTTGGATACCAAAGACCCAACCTAGGTTGACCCTTAAGATATCTAAAGATTCTTTTGACTGCTGTGAGATGAGAGATCTTGGGATGTATTTGAAACCTTGCACATACACATACTGAGAACATGATATCTGGTCTTGATGATGTAAGATACATCAAAGACCCAATCATTGATCTATAATTGTGCAAATCCATATCTTCTCCATCAGCATCTTTGATTAGCCCTTTGTCTGGATCCATTGGTGTACTTGCAACCTTAGAATCAGCAAAATTGAATTTTCTTAGGATCTCTGCTACATACTTATCTTGGCTGATAAATATGCCTTCTTTGGATTGTTTCACTTGGAGACCTAAAAAGAAAGTAAGTTCCCCCATGGAACTCATCTCAAACTTACTGTGCATAAGTTTTTCAAATTCTACACACAAGCCTTGGTTTGTTGATCCAAAGATTATGTCATCAACATAAATCTGCACTAACAAGATGTCTTTCTTTGTCCTTTTGATGAACAAAGTTGGATCAATCCTGCCTCTTTGGAATCCACTTTCTAGTAGAAAACAAGCCAATGTTTCATACCATGCCCTTGGAGCTTGATGTAGGCCATACAAAGCCTTGGTAACTTTGTAAACTTTATCTGGATACTCAGCATCAATGAAGCCTGGAGGTTGAGATACATATACTGGTTCTTCAATTTCACCATACAAAAATGCACTCTTAACATCCATTTGATAGACAGTGAAGCCTATGAATGAAGCATAGGCTAAGAAAAGCCTAATTGCTTCAAGTCTTGCAACTGGAGCAAACACTTCTTCATAATCTACCCCTTCCTCTTGAGTATATCCTTGTGCTACCAATCTAGCCTTGTTCCTGATTACTATACCCCTTTCATCCTTCTTGTTTCTGAACACCCATTTGGTTCCAATTGCCCTATGACCTCTGGGTAAATCAACCAATGTCCAAACCTTCTGAATCTTGAATTGGAGAAGCTCTTCTTGCATAGCTTCCACCCAACTTGCATCATCTAAAGCTTTGTTTATGTTTTTGGGTTCAGCCTGAGATAGAAAACATGAAAACAGGCATATATTGGAATTATCATTATTCTTTTCTTCATAAAGAGAGGAGATTAACCCTTCTTCATTTGAGGATAAGACTTGAGATAAACCAACTTGAGATCTTGTTCTAACACCAGAAGTTATGCTTCCAATCACATCATCAGTTGAGTGATCTTTGAGAATTCTAGTGTTTGGTGTTTTAGGAACTTCATATGTAGTTGGAAGATTGCTAATCCCAACTTCTTCTTGAAAAGAATCATCTATTTGAACATTCAATGGCTCAGCAGTACCAATACTTGTACTAGCAGGACCATCTGAAGAACTGGCAGTACCATTGTCATTAGCACCACTCTCTTGATTCTCTTGATTCTGAGTTCCTTGATCTTCTTCATTGCCTTCTTTTGTTGTGTTTGAAGGTCCTTCTTCATTTGAAGATAGATCCATACTTTTCCAAATTGGCATCCAGATGAAATCTTGATTTTTAGGAATTTCAACATTTTCTTCAGAACCTGCATTTTCATTAGCATTTGTACCTGTAACAGGCACATAATTCATAGATTCTGAAAGCCTATCAACATCAAACATCCAATCTGGTCCAACTCCTTTCACATTTGTAAGTTTCTCTTGAAACTCTATGTGAAGATTCTCTTCAACTAGCCTAGTGCATGTGTTAAACACTCTATAGGCCTTACTTTGCAAGGAATACCCTATCAAAAAGCCAACATCTGCTTTTCCATCAAATTTGCCTAAATGATCTTTGGTATTGAGAATAGTAACCTGACAACCAAAAGGTCTCATAAAACTTAAAGATGGTTTTCTACCAAAGAAAAGTTCATAAGGTGTTTTTCTATGTGGTTTTGTCACAAGAACCCTGTTTTGTACATAACAAGCAGTACCAACTGCTTCAGCCCAAAATGAAATAGGCAACTTAGAGTCTACTAACATAGTTCTAGCAGCCTCTATAAGTGTTCTATTCTTTCTTTCTGCTACTCCATTTTGCTGAGGTGTTCTAGCTACACTAAACTCTCTTTTTATGCCTTTTTCCTTGCAAAAGTCATCCATAACTCTATTCTTGAACTCTGTCCCATTGTCACATCTGATGACCTTAACATTCTTATCAGATTGGTTTTCTACCTCAGTGATATAGGTTTTAAGTGTCTCACTAGTTTCATGTTTGGATCTTAAGAAGAAAACCCATGAAAATCTACTATAGTCACCAGTAACAACCAGACAATATTTCTTTCCATTCAAGCTGCACACATTAGTAGGACCAAAGAGATCCATATGAAGCATATGTAAAGCCTGAGTAATAGAGTTTTGGGTCTTGGGCTTACAAGAAGCTCTATGTTGTTTGCCTTTTAGACAGTCAACACAAGTTTGGTCGTTTTGGAAAATCTTTTTGGGTAAACCTCTTACTAAATCATATTTTGCAATAGTGTTGATTGTTTTAAAGTTTACATGACCAAGCCTTCTATGCCAAAGCATAGATTCATCCAATGAGGCCTTTGCTATCAAACAAGTTAAACCTTCTTTGGGATCAATGTTCTTTAAATTGACACTATACATATTGTTCCTTTTTGGAATTTTAAGAAGGATCTGACTTTCATCAGGCATCTTAAAATCAGAAGAAAGAACCATACATCCATTGTCAGTAAATAGAACATTGTTCTTTTTGTCACACATTTGTGAGACACTAAGAAGATTAAACTGAAGTTCTTTCACAAAATACACATTTTCAAAATCTATTTTACTGGTTTTGATAGTACCTTTACCAGTAATCTTTCCTTTAATTCCTCCCCCAAAGGTAACATATCCTCCATCAAATGTTTTGAAATCTGAGAGGAATGACATGTTGCCTGTCATGTGCCTGGAACACCCACTATCAACATACCCTTGATCTTCACTATCAGTTGAATGTTCCTGCACATGAATAAACACATTAGTTTCCTTGGGGTACCCAAGCCATGACAGACTTGGGTTTGCCTCTTGCATCAATGAAGTCAAACCTTTTCAGGATTGTTGATGCACCTTTTGATTGGATTGGTTTCCAAATCCAACATGCTGAGGCCTTAACAGCACTTTCCCTTCTAATCCATTGTGTGGTCTTTGGTCTATCAGTACCAATTTTGGCAATACCAATTTTGGCAGTACCATTTAGTCTAGCAGGACCTTTTGGTCTAGCAGGACCTTTGGTTTTTGGACTCCAAACTTTTGTTTTGACCACATTTATCTTTTGAATAGGATTCTTCTCAACTTTTGGTACACTTTTGAAAGTGTTTCTTGTACCCTTTTCAGTTGATTTTGTAATAACAGGCTTATGTTGTCTAACAGTATGATTATCTTTTGTAGTGTTAGACTTAACAAAACTTTTTCTGGGTTGAGTAACATTTGTTTTAGCTTTTGATTTACTCCCAGAAACCCATTTATTACAATAAGCATGAAGATGATTAAAGCTACCACAATAATAACAAGCTTTATTAAACATAACAAAGTCATCACCTAATTGTTGTGATTTAAGGTTGTTCCAATTTCTTTGGCTTCCCCTAGGTTTGTTATTACATTTTTTACAACTTTCAACTGTCTTCAAAACAGTTTTGGCTTTAGCTTTAACTTCTACTTTCTTAGGACTGGATGGTCCTACTTTGATTCCTTTAATAGGAATAGTCTCATCTTCATCATCATCAGATACCCAATCCTCAATAATTAGGACATCTGGTCTCTTCTCAGTGAGCACCTTGGAGAGTGAGACATTCTTAGCACTCTCAGAAGGTTCACCTATCACTACAGGTTTAGCTAATGGTTTTGCAACAAATTCATGTAAACCTGATGCAGCAAGATCACTACCTTGTGGACAAGGAATTCCTCTATAAGGTGGAGGACAATTATTATATCCTATCCCTGATTTTATTCTCTTATTCAACTGAGTCTCAACTATGCTCTTAGTACACTCAGAAGCATTTTCCAATTTAGTAACAGTCAGTTGAATATTGTCTCTAGCTAATGTCACTTTAGTGCACTCTGTCCTTACCATTTCTATTTCTCTATCTTTCAAAAATATTTGTCTTTGAAGAGCATTTTTAGCATCAGTAAAGGTAAGTTCATTTTCTCTATAGTGAGTGATTTGTTTTTCTAGCTTGGACATACCACACTTATGGTCAAATAAGGTTTGAATGGTTTTTCTATGTTCTAATACTTCTGTATCATAAGCTTTACTTATGATTTTTAATTCTTTAAAAGATTCACAATCATTAGGACATTTGATAATTTGTACCTCAGGGGTGGAGAATGCCATCAAAGCCAATTCATCAGAAGTTGACTCATCTTCACCCATGAAACTCCAGTCAAAACCCATGCCATCTATAGCAACCATTGCTTTTGGCTCAGCAACTTCAACAACCTTACTCTTGCTTTCAAAGCTTCCTTTCTTCTCAAAGCTTCCTTGGTTTCTGTTGTCAAACCCTCTACCTCTGTCATCTTGCCTCTTAGGTCTTCTACACTCTCTAGAGTAGTGACCTTTCATGTGGCAGTTGTAACACTCCACCTTTGACTTATCATAGCCAGCAGGCTCACTTCCATCTATCAGTATCTTCTTACCAGTCCTCATCATCAACTGCTTAGCTCTAATGCTTAAAAGTGAAAGTTGCCACTTTAGGTCCATTACTTCAAGATCATCAGGATGAATCTCTTGAAGGTCTTCAAATGTTAATACAGACCCATTGTGTTGAGATGTAAGAAAAGCACACCCAATTGTTTCATCCAAAATGGATTTAGTGCTACTAGAAGTACTAGCAGTACCAAAGGTTGTGTTAGCAGTACCTTCTTCTCTGCCACCTTTGTCTTTATGATCAACCTTTGAGATGTTTGGGGATGAAACAAATGCCATATTTCCTGAGCTTGACCCAGTAGTCTTCTTGACTTCATGTTCTACAATCTTGAAATTGTTGTAGAGATCATTGAGACTCATCTGGTCAATATCTGACTTGTTCTTCCATACAATGACATGCATAGACCATTCTGAAGGTAAACTCCTAAGAAATTTAGAGTTTAGGTCTTCTTGAGTTATCATCACTTCATGGATGGCTAACTGACTTGCAAGCTTCTGAAGTCTATTGAACATACTGTCCAAAGACTCATTGGTTGTGGCGGTGAAGTTCTCAAATTGTTGTTTGAGAAGGGTTTTCTGTGTTTTCTTGGTAGCATCATTACCACCAAACCTAGCCACAATAGCTTCAAAGAGGGTTTTGGCATCTTTGTATTTGTTAAAAATCAGAAGTTGATCATTTGGAATAGTCATCAGTAACATACTTCTTGCCTTGAGATCATTTTTCTTCTGAATTCTTTCATCTGCATTCGATGGTTGGGTTTGTATTGTTGTTACAAGAGCATCATTTACTGTTGTTGTGGTGGTTTGGGGTTTAAATGAATTGCCTTGTTCAATAATCTCCCAAAGTGCATAATCCTGCACTTGAAAGTATTGTTCAACCCTGAGTCGCCACATTTCAAACTCATTTTGTTTCAGTAATGGAAGTTTAGCTGCAACATTTGTCTGAATATGTTCAACATCCATTTTTCTTTTAAATTAGTAAATATCAAGCCTAGCTTTGATACCACTTGTGGAACGTTTTGTTTGTTCTTGATTGAGATATTTATGTATTGAATGTGTTTAGCATGCGGAATCTACTACAACACACTTTAAAAGAACACAAGATGGTGAGTTTGAGTAAATGAGAGAATGCAATGAACAAAGAACACAACTTTGGTTAGAACAAAACGATTCAATATTATTGATGAAATAATACGGATGATCTAAGTATCACCAGGATTACAAAGTAATCTTGAATCTAAGATTGTAAAAAGGATTTGTGATTCGAAGTAACTAAGTTACTTGAGAGATAGTTTGGTTCGTGGTTATTAGTTGTGAAAGATGCATGCATGAAGAAGTGACTAAGATATCCTTTTATAAGATAAGGATATCTTATTACATGTTGTCAAGTAGATGAATATAATACTATACTTTGACTATTATGGCGCCTACAATTAAATACAACTACCCATGTACACTCTGATATATTCTTCTGTCACCACAGAAGACTATTCTACTTCTACATAACGTATAACAATGTACAAAGACTAATAATTCAACTAAATATCTATTACAAAATATCTAATCGACAAAACAGAAGCTTGGCAGGCTCTTCATTAGCTAGCAGTACCTTCTACCCAGAAGGTACTGGTAGAACATCTTCGTACACTTCAAAATCAACTAGCAGGCTCTTCTCATCATTGGCAGGCTCTTTGACTTTGATCATTTTATTCCCAACAATTTGTTATAAAAGTTTTCTTTTTATGAATGGAGTTTTAAATTGATCTTTATGTGAAATCAACTTCTAATTAATACTACCATTTATATATGCCTATATGTATGAAAGTAATGACGATATAAAGAAATAAGTAAGAGATGGAAAGATCAAACCGAGACACGAGGGATTTATAGTGGTTCGGCTACAAGGACACCTTCCTTTCCCTACTCCACTCCCCGAGCACACCTTGCTCGAGAGTTTTCTTCACTACTTCAACAAGCTCCCTTATGGCGGAGAAAACCTTACACAACTTTAGCTTACACCGGCTTAACGACACAAAGCTAGATGTCGGGTTCTAATCGTAGCTAGAACCAATCTCACGACTTCAATCACAACTTGTTCACGACTTATTCACGACTTCTTCACGACGGCTTCACGACATCAACACAATGGCTTCACGACTTCTACACGACCACTTCACAACTTCTAAGCTACGACTTCACGACTTCTACATAACAACTTCACAACTTCTAAGCTACGGCTTCACGACTTCTACATGATGACTTCACAACTTCTAAGCTATGGCTTCACGACTTCTACATGACGACTTCACAACTTCTAAGCTATGGCTTCACGACTTCTACATGACGACTTCACAACTTCTAAGCTATGGCTTCACGACTTCTACATGACGACTTCACAACTTCTAAGCTATGGCTTCATGACTTCTACATGACGACTTCACAACTTCCAAGCTACGGCTTCACGACTTCTACACCGCGACTTCACAACTTCTAAGCTATGGCTTCACGACTTCTACATGACTTCTTTACACCACAACTACTTATACACCTTCTTCACTACTTACACACTGTACATATCTAGTCACTTATGTTTACACCTTATATACACACTTTACATAGAAGAATGAATGATTTACAAGGTATACTTAACAAACAACTTAAGTAACAAGATGATACTAAGTTGTAATACTTCTAGTCTTGATTGATAGAAGTATTCTTCTTTTGCACTTGGATGGTAGAAGCTTGGATCACTTGGAAACCAATACTTAAGAATTATATGATCAAATATTTTAGAGAGGATAAGAGGAGATTTAGAACAGAAGGTTTGGGGTGCAAAAGGTGAGGAAAAAGTCCAGGGGAAAACCAGTATTTATAGGCAAAAACTGGACAGCTGGAGGAGCGTGCCGGCCCCCTTAAATAGGGGGCCTGTAACACCCCAACCCGACAAGGGTAAAGATATCACAATAATGGATTCATATCAGAAGAAAACAAAGCATACATCTACAGTAATACAAAAATCTCAAAGGTTACAACGAAATACTAAAACTTCAAGGTTACAAATGAGAACTTCCAAAAACACTAATTCTAAAATACATTATCTTCTAGTCAACTCTAATCCAGAATAGCTATCAAATCTTCTAAGTCCAAAGGTACACTCTTCACTCATTCCCAGCTTCCTACTAAAACCTGCCGCAAGAAAAGAAATGCGGCTGAGCTACGAGAGCTCAGTGAACAAATATATCGATAACAAAAGCAGTAACTGATAGCAGTACAAAGAAAATCCGGAATACAGATCATACAGATATAATCAGGGTACAGAGATAAATAATGGAATAAGAATGAAGAAGAAAGTATAAGGAAAAAGATAAGTAAAGGTTATAGGAAAACAGAAATCCACCACGAGCCCAGAACAGATAATATAATAACCATGTAACCAGATAAGTAATCTAGAGGGGATGCCTCTTCAAGTAACCAGATAATATGAGGGGTGTCTTCATGTATCAATTGGAGTGATCAGCTCCCAGATAATGTGAAAGACGTGTATCGCACACACCATCAGTCACCAGATATATATATATATATATATAACAGTAATATATATATATATATATATATATATATATATATATATATATATAACAGTAAACAGTAATAGATAACAGAAATCAGATCAGATCTAGGATGCATCCATACGCCCCAGGTGGCCAGAGTCTACCAATACACACCAGATAAAATAAATTAAGGGACGGGACAGGTCATCACTCTCCTGCCCTAGAGTCATGCCATTGGTGCATCAATGACATGGACATGAAACCCTCATGCCTAGTGATTGGCTCGGATATCAGACTGTAGGTCAAAGGTCAGATTTACTATCAAAATCAGAAGGTCATATCTTAAGGGTACATGGCAAAAGGTTCATGTCAAACAGTTCAGAAATAAATATCAAAGGTTCAAATCAGAGTTTATCAGATTAAGTTTTATATCAAAGTTTAAGCTCAGATTAAAAGGACTACATCAAATGGTTCAGAAAAGAATTTCACAGGTTCATAATTATAAGTTCGTAGCAAAAGTTCATTTTAGAGATTCTTGTCAAAAGTTCATTTAAAGCATTCCTTTAATAACGGATTTTCAATAAAATGATCTTTCAGAATAGTTTTCATAAAATAATCTTTCAAAACAGTTTTTCATAAAAATATTCTTTAAACTAATTTCCACAAAAGTTTATAAAGTATCATATCACTACTCATAAACATCCTTTTTAAAACAACTGATTTTTCTCAAAACATTTCCAAGTCATAATTAAAAGATTTTCACATCACAGATTTTTATATCAGAGGTCGTAACAAAAGGGAATCATGAAAAAGGTTCAAAGCAAGGAGAATTATAATAAGGACATCAACTCAGAAGTTAAACAGGTCAGAACATGAAAGAGATCATAGAAGGCTCACAAAACAAAGGGATCACACGGAAGGTTCACAACCAGAAGGGAACATAGCAATGGTATGGGGAATCCTAATATGGAACAAGATTAAATCAGAAGGAAGGGAGAGAAACACCTGTAACACCCCAACCCGGCAAGGGTAGAAGTGTCACATTAATGGCTTCATATCAGATCAAAACAAAGCATACATTCAATAGTAATACAAGGATTCTCAAAGGTTACAAAAGAAATACTGAATACACAAGGTTACAAAGGAAACAAAAGCTAAATACTAAGTCTGCAATGCAATCCTTCTAATGACTTCTACTTCCGAATAACTATCAAGGTCTTCTAAGTCCAACAGTCTCTTCACTCATACCCAGCTTCCAACTAAAACCTGCCGCACACGAAAAGAAACGTGCGGCTGAGCTTAAAAAGCCCAGTGAACAGATATATAATAAACGGAAACGAAAGCAAATGGAAATAAACGAATATAGTATAATGTATAAGGTACAAGAGTAAAGGTTTAGGACAGTCATCCACCACAAGCCCAAACAAATCAAATATCATATCATATCATATCTTCATAATCATATAGAGGGGAGACCTCTCAGATAATCAGATAATATGAGGGGTGTCCTCATTCTTCAAATGGAGTAGCTAGCTCCCGAACTTTGTGAAGACGTGGATTGCACCCATCATCATTCACCGAACCATATCAAATCAAAATGTCCACGAACACGGACTCGAACCTAGGATGCATCCATTCGCCCCCCGAACAAATCATATTGGCCATATCAAATCATATCATAGTGAGCTCATATCAAATCAAAATGGGGACGGTGTAACCAAATCACTAGGGCTACACGCTAGTCATGCCATTGGTGCATCAATGACACGGCCATGTTACCTTCATGGCTAGGAAACGAACTTGGCTCGGGTATCAAACTGGGGTCAAAGGTCAATATCAAAGCAAAGGTTCACATGGTCATGGTCTAAATATCAAAGTTCATATCAGAAGGTTCATATCAAAGTTCATATCAGAAGGTTCATATCAAAGTTCATATCAAAAGGTTCATATCAAAGGGTTCATATGCCAAAGGTTCAAATCCCAAGGTTCATAGCAAAGGTCAAAGTCAAATCATAATAAGGGTTCAAGAGACCGAAGGCACCTTATTAAAAAGGGCAGAATATCTGTACCTTATTCAAATAAACAAACAGATGAAAGGCGGATCACACAGAACG
This sequence comes from Artemisia tridentata subsp. tridentata, assembly GCA_021014915.2. Taxonomy (NCBI): domain Eukaryota; kingdom Viridiplantae; phylum Streptophyta; class Magnoliopsida; order Asterales; family Asteraceae; genus Artemisia; species Artemisia tridentata. The sequence goes on from CP139507.1 coordinate 194,710,527, forward strand.
GAAGGTCACTCCTTCACCGAACCTATCAATTTATAATCATATGTTACTCATAGGCTCGTTTCAAAATCAGATTACATGATTTAGGTTTCTTTTCTATTTTTAGTACCCTTCCAGATTAAGTAATTTTTATGATTAGTAACTTCCCGAAATAGTAATTTAATACTTTAAAGTTATAATTTACAATTAAATAATATTTAAGGTTTAAAATGACCAATATAATAGTTTTGGGTTCAAAGTGTTAATATAGCAAAATTCAGGGTCTAACATGTAATTTTATCATTGTTTAGGGTTAGATTGAGTTAATATAATTTCTTGGCTTATAAAGCCCACGATGTAGGCATCATGTGGCAATCCACAAGAAAATTTTTATTTCAAAAGTTCACGTACGTTTGCATGATAGGAATTTTTTGAAAACATGCCTGCATCCTCTAAGTTCTTCTCGTTCACAAGGTCATACCGAGACGCGACATTGACTCGAAACACATAAACATGTACGGATCACAATGACTTAGTTCCAACTCATTTTAAGTTTACTTCGGTCACATGGTGATGGCAAGACCCGATATCGCACTCGAATGAATATTACATACTCGGATATCACACATTCAAAACAAAACTCAGATTCAACAGTAACGTAACTTTCGGTATCACATCGAATCTAACGAGAACAAACCAAAACCCATCTTTCCTTCCCGGTCTTTCTATCCCGCGAGATGTCAAAATAGACAAGACAAGGTTAGGGCCAAAATGACCCTAGCGAGCCAAAAAAGGAGCAGCCAATAACATAACCACACTCCATCTAAAGTGATTTGCAACATGAAAAAAAAATATCTCTTTCAGAACAACCCAACTCACACGACATGGGATCAGATCCCCTAGCATTCGAACGCTTGCCAAAATGACACAAGGTGAACAATAAAATTAAATATATTCCAGACCCGACTCGTTTCTAGATCATACGTATACTCTACTATCCTAACTTCAACTCAGGGAACATGCATGGCCATTATCCTACATGTTTTTTTACAATTTACCAACTGTTTGATATCATTCTTAACATGTTATAATAATCATATGTTCAAAATATACTTTCATGCCATGCAAGCCAACGTGAACAAGCGCCCTTCTAGACTCGAAAACGAACGTGAATCTTATGAGGTCTGATCTAGAAGAACACAAAAAATGAAGTGACGAGTTCGAACACGAATATGATTCCCACACAACATACCCACACACATCGCGCTTACGCATATTCATATGATTCATTTTATCTTGCTCGATTCTGCTTTGGGTTGACAGAGAAGAGAAGCGACCCGACTCGATTTTTAAACACATCCACACCCCCACGACACACACACATCGTTTCAGGTTTATTCCAGGTTTCAGCACTTATATAAATGTGTCGCTCGCATGTTTCTCATAACCAAGTTAAACGTATATCAAAACGTATTCGAAAAGCAAAACAGATTTAATCTCGACACCTGATACACAATTTTTATAATTTTATGATCTATCATTCATACGTGTAGTTTAACAGCAATTTGCTTAATATGTTCTAAACGTGTATATGTTTCATATGTCGAAAAAAAAAAAAGAACACCAATACAATATGAGGGATACCTCAAAGATGAAAAGAACGAGAGACACCAAAACTACCACGATCACCTTCGCGATCACCCAGGCTGAAACACTACCTTCTTCTCCTTGCTTCGCACCCTATACAATTTCTTGAAGGAAGATGGAAACTGCCGCTGCTTAGTTTGTTTGTAGGGTTTTATGTGTGTCTTTTGTTTGTGTATATTTGGTTGAATAATTAGGAGAGGAAATGGGAGATTTATGATGATTTGCCGAGAAAAAAGGAAAGTCAAATGACCAAATCCTCATTTCAAAATATTAAAGTATCTTGACATAATTGTAGCCAAAAGGTTGTGTACAAAGTTTTATCATTTTAGGCACTATAGAGACATGGTAGACGTGTGATAAATTTTACAAGGAAATCACGTGTGTCAATTTTTTTTTGTAACTTAAATTATAGACTTTTGTATTATGTGATTTTCCTGTTATAAAGCATATTTACTTAGGTTAGGTTCAAAATGAGATTACTTATAAATTTTCGTAAGTTCTTAAAAGTTCAAATTCAGAGGGTATTTTAGTCTTTTCGGATTATATTAATTTCAGTGTTTTACAAACACCCTTACTGAAAAAGGGCAGAATATCTGTACCTTGTTAGCAAAGCAGATAAACAAGAAAGCAAACAAACACTGAACAGATCAAGGCTTCTCCTTCTTCACACCTAAAGGAGTAGAAGACGGAATTACAAAATATTCTAACTCGGATTATTACTTTTAGTTTACCTTTCCATTTTAAGTAACTTTCTATTTTTAGTAACTTTCCAGATTTAGTAACTTTCTATAATTAACAGATTTCCATACTTAGCAAGATATTAATATTACAGATTAGGTTAAGTCCTTATTAAGATTATTATGGAAGTAAGGTACATTTTATCAAGTTACAAAAGTTTAAGGGTAATTATGACAAGTTTACATAGTTTAGGGTTTTAATTATAAATTCATTAAATTCAAAGGTCTAACATGAAAATACTTTAAGTTACTGAATTAAATACTCATATTACTCAGAATGACATTTTAATCTCTTATGTTTCACAATTTACACTTTATACCCCTCTAGTTATATAATTTACAAAACAAACCTTCTATTTACAATATTCACAATTAAATCCCTACAATATTCACATTTACCAAACAAGCACTTCATTTTACAAAATTATAGAATGTAACCTCAGAATTATGTATAGTACGAATCAGATCCCTCAGAATTCAGAATTTACACATTTGGTCCCTTAACTTTACAAAACTTATAATTTAAACCATAATTTATTAACAATTACATATTAAGCCCATAAATAATCAAAATTACACATTACACACTTAATATCATTATTTACACAGAATAAAATCAAGTTTCCAGAATTTACACTTTTAGTCCCTCTATTTAAATTAAATACAATTCGACATGTATAATTACAAATTTAATTCTTTCTTGCAAATTTTACACTTAGGACCCTTATATTATATTTTTCCTACATTACCACAGACCTATATAACACTACAAAAATATCCCACAAGTTTTAAAAATTACAAAACACACCCTTTTAATTTAAAAACTCAATCGGTAATATTTTTTTTAATCAACAAACCCTAACCAAAATTCATCCAATCATTAAATCATCATCCAACAACCTTAAAATGCATTAAATGATCAGATCCATCCATAAAACCCTAACCCTAAATCGTTAGTTAGGTTTTCTAATTTTTTTATTTCTTTTTCTTTAAATCCGATTATAAGATAAATTCACCACAGATCATTTAGGTTTCAATAAATCAAAAGGCTATTTTTCCAGACTTATATGATCATCATAGAACTCAGAAAAATTATGAACAAGCCTCAGAAAATTCGCATAGATCGGTTTAGATTTTAGATGTGTTTTTGATCTTTTTAATTCGTATGATAAATCAAGCATGCATGAATCGATTTGAGCATTTTATACAGATTATATATGATATAAGGAGCAAGATAAAAATATCAAAATGATTTTAGAACGTGTGATTTGATCGAATGGATTTAATACCTCACGGATTAAATAATCGACACAAAAGAATTGCCCACATTCGAACCAAGCTTCTACAATCCAATTCCTATTTTTCTTAGCTCCCTTACACCTTGATAAACTCCAAAAAATTACTAGATGGTGCCCAGAAATCGTATGGAAGTGGTGTCGAATTTTGTTTTGTCGAGTATTAGGGTTTCGGCAATTAGGGTTTAAAAAAAATAATATGGTTTGTATTTATAATTATAAACCGACATATGGGGGGAGGGATTAGGTCCAGAAATTCGGAAAAGGAGTTGTAGAAATACAAGGATTGTGATTTGGTATATTTTCCTAATTTATTTTGATATTTATCTATTTTTAAAAAGGTTTTATAAATATAATTAATTTGAATAATTATTTTCGGACCATGTATTATGCATAAATATTTTTTTGGACATTCACAATAATATAATGTTGTCCCAGAAATTAATTTACTTCATATGTAGTTCGTTTTCAGAAATTTGGAATCATTTCAGAATTTTATAAGTTATGTATTTAGGTTTTATGGTTTCAGGGGTATTTTGGTCATTTACATGCTTTCTAAATTTCAGGTATTACAGGGCCAGTCCCCTTAATTTTAAGGGGGCCGCCCAAGGTGCACGTTGCTCAGTTTTGTCCTTTTGTGGGGAAGGTTTTTCTGGAACATTTTTGCCATTTTTTGTTGAAAATTTGAATTCATATTTTTATAATAGATTAAACATATTTATTTAATACCAAAAATGTTTTTCAAAAATATATAATTTTTTTTTTGACATTTTATAAAAAGTTTAGAGATTAAGAAAATGTTCCTTTGATCATATAATGCATTAAGCACTTGTTTATTCATACCTTAAGTGATTAAGTTGTAGAAATGAATATTTACAACTAAATACTTGTTTATTTGATAAGTTTATGTTTAATGAGTTTACATTTTGTGATTATCAAAACATAGAGATATGAATAAGTATGAATAATGTTTTTAGGCATTATTTATATCAACAATCTCCCCCTTTTTGATGATTACAAAACTAAAACTCATTAAATCCAAAAAATTATTTTTGGACAAGTATTTAGTGAGTTTATATTCACTTCTCCCCCTTTTTGTAGAATCAAAAAGGTTATGCCGACAAGTTTTAGAAACTAAATTTTCCGGGACGAGAACTCCCCCTTGATGTGTGCTCCCCCTCGTTTGAGGGCATCAAGGAATCGATATATGGAATACTTGCAAGAAAGATATTAGAAGCACAAGCATATATGTAGCATAGTATAATAGCATGGCAATCAAAATATTAGAAGAACAAGCATATATAATAGCATAGCAATCAAAATATTAGAAGCACAAGCATATGTAACATATTATAATATCTTAGCAAACAACTATTAACGACATGAACCAAAACATACATTAGTTCAAAATGATTATGTGGAAAACATAATCATTAATGCAATATTTATTATGCTTAGAGCATACGATAGGTAGAAAATTCTAATTTGCCAAAGAGAGCCATCGGACTTGCTTGCAACGTAAAAACTTGGACTATTTTGTTTGAGAAAATATAAGCATATAGTATGCTTGGATGGTTGATGGTGGAGTGTTTGAAATTAAGGTGGTTTAGTGAATGTAAAAATGATGGATTAATGGAGGTATGTTTTTGGGTGCATGGATGTTGGAGAGTTTGGTGGTGGAGATATTGGAGGTGAAGAGTTTGGAGAGGAAGATGTAGATTGAGGGTTTTGATGTTGTTCAAGTGAGGGTGTTGGATGAGATTTAGTGAGAAGATACTCAATCCAAGTGAGGTGCTCATTCAAAGCAATGGTTTGTTTTTAGAGAAAGATGCAACAAAGACAATTGTTGACATGTTTCTCAATTTGACTCAAGTTGTGGGGTGATGATGGAGAACTAGATGGAGGTTTATCTAAGTTGCTTTGAGCAAGGTGTAGAGCAAGAAGAGCACTAAGCTCATGGGCTTCCTTGAGTTCTTTAATGAACTTCAAGTGTTCGGTGGAAGGTGATGATGATGGAGGTGGTGGTGACACTCTTGGTGGTGGAGACATTTGTGAGCTTGGGTAATCATAAGTGGATGAGGATGGAAATGTGGAAGAAGAGGGTATTCCAAGAGTGGTGAGTGTTTTCGATGGTACATTGGTAGGTTGAATGAGATGTGAGGTGTTGTGAATGAGATTGGGATTGTTGTTTTGGGATTGATCTTGCTCTTCATATGACTCATGTGGGTGTGATGAAGGTGTATTTATGGAAGTAAGGATGGATGATTGGTTATGTTTATGAAAGGGTTCATTTGGATGATCATATGACTTAGGTGTTGGTTGATTTGGGTGAGTATGAGGTTTAGGTAGTGGTTGATTTGGGTGAGTATGAGGTTTAGGTATTTGTTGATTTTTAACAACATCATTTGTTGAGTTGGAGTTATGACAAGTGTCAAGCTTCCGTCTCCAAACGGGCCTTACGGAGATTTTAGCAACTCTTGAAGGCTTAGATCTTGGGTTGTTGGGAGATGATATGTTTGGATGGATGAGCATTAATGATGGAGAGGGGTATTTATAGTGTAGGAATGATGTGGTTGAGGAAGGTAAATTTTGGTGGGAGGTTTAGGACAAAACATGTTTGTGAGTTTTGGGAAGTGTAGGATAAAATGGGCTAAAGAATAGAAAAAGGGAACAGCACCTTCGACCATCAGATGGTCGGTCCCTTTAATTAAGGGGCCGGTCCCCTTAAATATTAAGGGGGCCGCCCATCTGCTGATTTCCAGGTTACTGGAAATGGGTTTTTGGCAGAAAATTGTTGAAGGGGTTGTGTTTTTGGGTTTAGTTTCAAGCAAGTCCAACTCTTTGAGGCAATTTATCATTTAATAACTTATGTATGCAAAGCATGTTTCATAAGGACATTAAGCACTTCTGTCTAGCATGCAATCTACTTATTAAGCAAGTAATATATATAAATTTATGGAAAAGAAACATGATACCAAGTAATTCCTAATATGATTTTTAGGGAGATGGGTTTAAGTTAATGAATCCTAATCAGTGCAAAGCAATGGGGAATTGTGATAGCATGGACTTCTAGACTCGTACCAAGCAAGATCTTAATGAGAAAACTATGGTTTTTCAGATTTGATTTAGTTTACTTATAAATGTCATATACATAAATATAGATGACAAATATGAGATCACCATGCATGATTTAAATAAGTGTTTTTGGCATTATTCAACAATGTTTGAGAGTAAGTTTTTATGTGGATGTGAAAAATATTTTAATGAAATAGTTTTGGTTTTATTTCAAAATGTTTTTATGAGGAAAGAAAACATATTTTTCCAATCTTTAGTTTTGATAAACACGTAATTATGGACACAATTTTGGAAGAAAGGTAGGATGGTAAAACATGTAAAATAGAAAGGTGTCATAATCTTTTGAAAAATCATTTTTCCAAAATGTGAAGTTTTTGCATAATTAAAAACAAGTCCCATTAATTATAGGTTTAAAAATAGTGGTTATAAAAGATCTCATGCTCAAGGGTATTGGTTAAGTCTATTGTCACATGCTACCCTTTTCTATATATCCTATGGCATTTAAGCATGTATTATGACTAAATACAAAAATACATCATATCAGAATAGTTAGAGAAAAACAAAAACTATTATAATAACTATGCATTCAACAACTAAGCAAATAATTACGAAGGCATGCAATCAAATCACATAGGAGCAAGTAGACATCTAGAAATTTTATATATGCAAGATGACATAAATCTAGGAATGGAAAGCTCTAATGAAAAACAAAGTTCATAAAAGTAAACTAGCGTTAGGTATATTTAGGAAAAGTAATGTAATCAAGTTGGAGAATGAGTATGAGACTATTACTAGTGGTGTTCAATTCAGGCTAAACACGACCATTTTTACGGGTTACACACACCCAACTTCTCACATAGAAGCAATTCAACTGTTAGGTCAAATTGAGTTTCTAGTCAATAGATTCTCCAGTAGTCATTCTCTTTTTAGAAGAAATTAAGTTCCTAAATTTACCTATCGAAGAGTACCAAATATGAAGTTTGCTTGGTTTACTAATACTTGACTTAATGTGATTCAGACATTATCCTTTTATGAGGGTAAATCTAGATGATATATTTTACTCACAATCCTAATAGAGACGTGTTGAATGGGGTATAATCTAACATCTATAGCTCCTTAGTTGCAGCACATTTATCTAACCTAATGCCATATTCTACAAGAGGTTGTTACATACATAGTTTTCTAACGCGAAGAATCTAATCTTACTTCTATGTTAATGATTTATCCACTTAGCTTAATTTACTTTATTACCAAGAGTTTTCTAATTGTGGACATAGAAGATTTCCAGTTTAAATTTGAAAAGGCTAAATGAGTTTGACAGTAAATACATCATTTAATACTTAGGGGGGCAAACTAAAGGGTTTCTGGTTTATTAAGCCGCAGAACGAATATAACAAAAGTGTAAAGGCAAAGCAACCTATCAAACTAAGCGTATCCTAAGGCATTCATAAGATTATATGCATGAAGTAATTACTTATGAAATTTAAAAAGAGAACTTACCTCACGTCCTAGCTTTTCTTCGTAATGTCTTAGATGATGATCAACGTGTGAATGATAGATGAGTCTTCAAGATAACCAAGGTGTGAAAATATATCATGGCAAGCTTCTAACACCTTATTTAAACCGAAGTGGCTTGACCCGAACATGTCTTGTACTGGACTCATTTGATATCTTAGCCTTGATGCATATAACGTCTTATGTAGAATCTTCCACATCGGATGATGTTCTTCTCCTTCGTCTGTGTCATTCCATGATTTTGGATTGAGTTCACTTTGGAGTTGATTCATGTAGTCTTCGTCGTTAATACCTTCATTAACAACATTTGAACTAGTAGCACATGTATCTATTTTATCTAAATGTTTATCTATTAAATTTTCTAAGATAACTAATTCATGTACAAGAACAAAATCCTCATCTTTGGCTTGACATTTTTCTTGATGAAAGTTTAAGAAATTTTTCCAAATATCATTTTCCGTTTTACAGAAGGATATTCTTTCATATTTAACTTTCGGCAAGGTTTTGTAAACAATTATTTTAGCTTTATTATTTATGTCATTCTTTGTTTTCAAATAATTAATTTGACTTTCAAAATCCGTTTTTGTTGGTTGAAAATCACCAATCGAAATGACATGCCAAAGATCTAGATCAATTGATTTCACATAAGTTTCAAATTTATTTTTCCATTCAAGAAAGGTATAGTTTTCAAATAGCGGTGGTTTTTGCATAGATTTCCCTTCTAAATATTTTTCCAATTCCATAGATCGATTCAAGTTTTAAAATGCAGTTTATTTTAAAAATCTTGTTTGACGTGGCTCTTGATACCAATTGTGGAAAACTAGAAGGGGGGAGGGTTGAATAGTTTTACGTCTTTTTAATTTTATTATGAAAACTTTGTTTCCTTTTTAAAACATTAGATTTGAGTTTATATAAAAAATGCTACTTAAATAATATTATTAATTATATGTGTATCCTTTTAGATTTGTTATAAAAGTTTTCTTTTTATGATTGGAGTTTTAAATTGATCTTTATGTGAAATCAACTTCTAATTAATACTACCAGTTATATATGCCTATATGTATGAAAGTAATGACGATATAAAGAAATAAGTAAGAGATGGAAAGATCAAACCGGGACACGAGGGATTTATAGTGGTTCGGCTACAAGGACACCTTCCTTGTCCTACTCCACTCCCCGAGCACACCTTGCTCGAGAGTTTTCTTCACTACTTCAACAAGCTCCCTTATGGCGGAGAAAACCTTACACAACTTTAGCTTACACAGGCTTAACGACACAAAGCTAGATGTCGGGTTCTAATCGTAGCTAGAACCAATCTCATGACTTCAATCACAACTTGTTCACGACTTATTCACGACTTCTTCACGATGGCTTCACGACATCAACACAACGGTTTCACGACTTCTACACGACCACTTCATAACTTCTAAGCTACGGCTTCACGACTTCTACATAACAGCTTCACAACTTCTAAGCTACGGCTTCACGACTTCTACATGATGACTTCACAACTTCTAAGCTATGGCTTCACGACTTCTACATGATGACTTCACAACTTCTAAGCTATGGCTTCATGACTTCTACATGACGACTTCACAACTTCCAAGCTATGGCTTCACGACTTCTACACCGCCACTTCACAACTTCTAAGCTATGGCTTCACGACTTCTACATGACTTCTTTACACCACAACTACTTATACACCTTCTTCACTACTTACACACTATACATATCTAGTCACTTATGTTTACACCTTATATACACACTTTACATAAAAGAATGAATGATTTACAAGGTATACTTAACAAACAACTTAAGTAACAAGATGATACTAAGTTGTAATACTTCTAGTCTTGATTGATAGAAGTATTCTTCTTTTGCACTTGTGATGCGTGCGATGTGTCATTGCGGTTTAGCAGTATTTATGCCTACTCAAGTTTTAAATTTATATTTAGCCGACTTATCAATAACACACACACTTAACGAGCAGTGTACCCGGTCAGTATGAATATAATGGTAAGTAGAGTGTCGATCACTAAGAGTGGAACGTATTATCTCGTTATTCTAATCAGTATTTTAATATATTAAGTTAGCTATACAACCTAATCTAACGCGAGGGGGTTCAGCCTGAGAGACTGGCACGATTTGGTTGCAATTAAATAATAAACTAAACCAATAGGCACGAATCAGCGAATAGCACACACGTACACAGATAAATACTTGAGACAATAAGAAGATCTGTCCTTATGATTAAGTAGATTGTCACTTGTTTTATTGATAGTTTTATATGAAGTGTATGTAGTTAATCCTTTCTCGTTGGTCCTATTCTTATAGGCGAGTAAACCCTTAATGATTACTTATGTCTAAAAGTTATTCCTAAGTGATCAATTTAGTAACAACCGTGGGAGCCACATTATTTTCCGCAGTCAAATGCGCAGGCCACTAATAAACACAGAGGTTATCAATGCACTAATAAGTAGTAACCAAAGACATCAACATATAAACTTTAATTGATGGGAAAGCAGTTTTAAGGGAGTGCAATCTTTCCGTTGTCATATTACACAAGCCATCAATCCTGATGAATTAAAGTTTACTAACACAATAAAACAAAACTACTTAATGAATTAAACACATGCAGCACCTTCTTACAGCTCTTGTATCTTCGTTCGGGTGTGTCTTGTGCTGCCTATTCGACTGAATTCGTCCTAGGTTTCTGTACTTCGGTCTTTTGTCGAACTTTCGGGACTCTTAATTTGTCTGGTCTTTGGGGTATTTATAGTTTCCGTCTGAGGGTAAGATGCGGCGCATCTAGTAAGTAGATGCGGCGCATTGACTTAACTTCGCGTGGGGTCCAAGATTAATATATTCAGGAATATTCGTACACCGCCAGAAGATGTGGCGTATCTTCATTCTTGGATGCGGCGCATGTCCTTTGCCGTCTTGGATAATATCTTGTGAAATCTTGATAGCGATGCGTCGTATGTAATAAGCAAGATGCGGCGCATCTGGAGCAGAATAGTCTTGATCTTGTGCATTTCGGTAGACTCTTAACTTCTTGCTTGTTTTGCTCCAAAATTAGTCCAAAATCGCCAAGTTTCACCAAATGCTTGTTTTCAACTGAGAATTACAAAAGTAAACGATTAAGTATCAATCCTCATACATAATATAATAAAACAAGTCAAATTAATAGGATAAATGATAGTAATAAAATGTAATTATTTGAGTTCATCAAATATCCCCCCACTTGAACTTTACTTGTCCCCAAGTAAACCTTAGAATTAATCTTATGAAAATGTATCCTAAAAGATATTAGGATTTATTTTTATATTTAAGCATGTATTCATTTTTGTCATAATCACACAACTAAACACTTAACGAATTAGAAGTAAAATAAAATATTCTGATAAAAGCAAATCTAATCGTTTAACTGTCCAGTCGTGACGAATATTCTATCATAAGCTTGGCAAGTATACACATCTCCCCCACTAAAGCCAAGGAATAACAAGTCTAAAGCGGTAAAAAGGGTTTTGAGGTTTAAGGGTTAATTATTCTTAGTCTCTATCGATCTCAAATTCCAGAAAAGGCGACAAAATCACAAATACATGATCGAATCCACGAACACAATACTTGCAATTGCTCAAATCCTTAACTCGAATAGGCTAAAGATAGGTCCAAACTTTACCAATAATATTATATCAAAAAGGGCGACAAAATCATAAATACATAGCCGAATCCACGACTACGATACTTAAGATTGCTCAAATCCCTAATCTCAATAAATCAAAGGTTTGGTTGGATAAAGAATAATACAGGGTATGGATAATATTTGGGATATAAACTGGTGTAAAATGAAAAATAAACAAAACAGATAAATTAAAATCCTAAGTGTGGTTAATCACTATCCCAACCATCCCATGAATAAGACTCATATCATAGAATAACTCACGCTTTAACACTTGAAACACACGCTTTAGGTAGACACGAATTATACTCAACAAGATCTCAATCAAAGAATAAACCTTAGTCGGCGTTCCCATAACTGCCAACTCCCATTCAATCCATAGATATAATATACAACAACTAGTGGTGATATCGACCACTTAATACAAAACTTTACATAAGTTGGTTAAATCAAACATCCAACTTTTCTTTTTCTTTTTCTTTTCTCATTTTTTCGATTTTTTTTTTTTTTTTTTTTTTTTTTTTTTTTTTTAATCAAAGATGTGTAAAATTTCACCACATCACTATAATGATAATTCTGGATAATTTTTCCATGTTTTTCATAACTTCAGAAATAACGGTAATAGTGAAAGTAGTAAACACACGAAAAATAAACTCAAAGATATACAATATTTACTTTCACTCCAATTGCATTGTGCAATTTCCCGACCTAACCATAGATAATGAATTACGCACGCGAACACAGGTAATGTAAGGAAACACACTTTGCCTAAAGCAATTAACCAACCACGGATTTTAATTTACAGGGTAGGCTAAGGTGTAAGGGTGTAACGAAACATTTTAAACAAAGGTGTAAGAAACAAAAGGAATGGCTCTGAGTGTTTTTCTAGGGGTATCTTACTCTAAAAATGAGAGTAACAAAAGGGTTTATACGGGGGTTAACTAACCAGTGTAGTTAGCTAATAACACAAAACATATAAAGGCTATTTGGGTGTAATCCTAGAAATTTACCAATTTAGACAAGTCATTCCAATTATATAAATAATATTTATTATGGTGGTCTCGAATAGTATTCAAGCCAAGTTCTAAAGTTTACAAGTCACCGGCACACTCATAGATTTGTGAATTTTGAAAAATCACAATTTTTGAAAATAACGTCATGTGTGCAGCTATGCAACTTAGACTTTAAACAAAAACATGCTAAAAAATTTTAAATTTTGATATGTTAAGCACATTTTAAGCATATTTTGAAAAGTAAGGACAAGTAAGTGTTAAGTGTTCTAATTCTCCAATCCCCCCACTTAAGTTAAACAACGTCCTCGTTGTTTGTATAAAAGGTTAAAAACTGGAAAATAAAAGAATTAGAACAGAAAAACTCCCCTGAGATTTGCTCGGTATGATCCTCCATTAGTATAAGAGCAAAAATCATCTTTCTTGTGGATGAGAACGTTTAAGCTTCATAATAGATGTATCCACAGGAAATCCAGGAATCTATAATACCACCAAGGCTTTAAAACACACCTAAGTTAAGAAAGGTTCAAACTTGCATAATACATTAGTAGTTAGGAAAAATAAAACTTAAAAATAAAAATGAAAATCATCAGGTCAGTCGATGGGCCGTATCTTATGGAAGAAGATACGCCGTATCGAGCCTGGAATAAATACGGATCAGAATAAGAGATGCGCCGCATCCTTGCCGCATCCTTAACCAGGGATGCGCCGCATTGAAATAAACTGATAAAAAGTTTTAAAGTCGAAAAGTAAAAAATGCAGAAAAATAAAGTATGATATGACCATTGCAGTAGATGCGTCGCATCTCAGGATTGAGATGTGCCGTATCCTCTGCGGCCTGACTGACTCGACACAAAAACAGAATAATAAAAATTTCTCCGGGTTGTCTCCCGGTCAGCACTTGTCTTTTTTCCAGAGTCTTCAAGTTAGACTCACGTTCAGCTCTTTATTCCAATACTTCAGGTTCAAACTCCACCACCTCGTTCTCATTATCCTCAATTTTATTATCAAAGTATTTCTTCACACGTTGCCCGTTTACTTTGAATATATAACCATTTTTATCGCATATTTCAATAGTTCCATATGGATACACTTTCTTGACAACGAAAGGACCCGTCCATCTTGATTTAAGTTTACCAGGATACATCTTTAATCTGGAATTAAATAATAGCACTTTCTCTCCAATAGTAAACGTTTTATCCCCACGTAACCTCGAGTCATGCCATCTTTTAGTTCTTTCTTTGTAGATCTTAGTATTTTTGTAGGCCTCATCTCTTAGTTCATAGAGTTCATTAAGTTCCATGAAACGGTTCTTCGTTGCAGCTTCCATATCCATATTACAATTCGTCAAAGCCCAATATGCACTTTGTTCAATTTCGACCGGTAGGTGGCATGCTTTTCCGTATACAAGACGAAATGGAGTGCATCCCGTTGGTGTCTTATAGGCTATACGGAATGCCCATAAAGCATCATTTAATTTGTCAGACCACCCTTTTGGATTATATCCAGTCGTTTTTTCAAGAATTCGCTTTATAACCCTATTGGTTACTTCAGTTTGCCCATTGGATTGAGGATGGTACGCGGTGGAAACCCTATGATATACTCCATATTTTTGCAAGGCTCTTCCCAGATGGTGATTACAAAAGTGTGTTCCCCTATCACTAATCAATGCCTTAGGAATTCCAAACCTAGAGAACAAACTTTGCAAAAATTTAAGTACTACCTTGCTGTCGTTTGTTGGTAATGCTTGCGCTTCGACCCATTTTGATACGTAATCAACAGCAACCAAAATATATTTATTACCTTTTGATTCAGGAAACGGTCCCATGAAGTCCAATCCCCATATGTCGAAAACTTCACACACATGGATATAGTTTTGCGGCATTTCGTTTCTTGATGTTATATTCCCGGATCGTTGACACGCATCACATCCTTTTATATAGTCTTTTGCATCATCCAACATAGTGGGCCAATAAAATCCTGCATCAAGGATCTTTCTTCTTGTTATGACTGCACCGTGATGTCCCCCCGTTGGCCCTGAATGGCAATGTGCCAATATTGCTGGGATGTCATCACCATCTACGCATCTTCGTATAATATTGTCAGGACATAATTTAAAGGCATAAGGTTCATCCCAAATATACTCGCCAGCGCGAGTTAGAAACCTTCTTTTCTCTTCGGATGTTAGCCCTTTTGAAATTTCATTTGCAACAATAAAGTTTATAAAGTCGGCATACCATGGTCCATTATTATTGCTCTTAATTCCTACCATCATAAGGTGTTCATCAGGAAAGTCATCAGCTATTTCCCTTTCGTCAAGCACCTCCATATTAGGGTTTTCAAGTCTAGATAAGTGGTCAGCAGCTAGATTCTCGGCACCCTTTTTATCTTTAATTTCAATATCGAATCCTTGGAGCAATAAAACCCACTTAATAAGCCTTGGCTTGGCATCCTGTTTATTGAACAAATACTTCAAAGCAGAATGGTCAGTGTAAACCATAGTTTTTGACAATATAAGGTATGATCTAAATTTATCGAATGCAAAAACTACTGCTAAAAGTTCTTTTTCCGTGGTGGTGTAATGTTCTTGGGCATTATTCAGTGTTTTGCTAGCATAATAAATTGGATTAAATTTCTTATCAATCTTTTGACCAAGTACAGCTCCAACAGCAAAATCACTAGCATCACACATTAGTTCAAAAGGCATATTCCAATCCGGTGAAATTATAATTGGTGCAGAAGTTAGTTTTTCTTTAAGTATGTTAAATGCCTTTTTGCAATCTTTAGAAAAGTCAAACTTCGCATCTTTTAGCAATAATTGGGTCATAGGCCTAGATATCATTGAAAAATCCTTTATGAACCTACGATAGAATCCAGCATGCCCTAAAAAACTTCTAACACCTTTTACATTAGTGGGGTAAGGTAGTTTGGCAATTACATCAATTTTAGCTTTATCGACTTCTATACCTTTCCCAGAAATCTTATGTCCTAACACAATTCCCTCTCTAACCATAAAATGACATTTTTCCCAATTAAGAACAAGGTTAGTTTCTTCACACCTAGCAAGCATTTTATCAAGTTTAAATAGACAATCACTAAATGAGTTACCGAACACCGAGAAGTCGTCCATGAAGACTTCCATAAAGTCTTCTACCATATCATGGAAGATAGCCGTCATACAACGTTGGAAAGTAGCAGGGGCGTTGCATAGTCCGAACGGCATTCTCCTATAGGCGAAGGTTCCATAAGGGCAGGTGAAAGTCGTCTTCTCTTGATCCTCGGGGGCTATAGGTATTTGGAAGATACCTGAAAAACCATCTAAAAAACAATAATAATCATGACCTGATAGTCTTTCTAACATTTGATCAATAAATGGAAGAGGGAAGTGATCTTTTCGCGTAGCATCATTGAGTTTGCGATAGTCAATGCAAACTCTCCATCCAGTAACGGTTCTTGAAGGGATTAGTTCATTATCGTCATTGAGTACCACCGTCATTCCTCCCTTTTTTGGTACAACGTGGATAGGACTGACCCACGAGCTGTCGGAAATTGGGTAGATAAGTCCGGAGTCAAGTAATTTCACAATTTCATTTTTCACCACATCTTGGACTTTTGGATTCAAACGCCTTTGAGGTTGGATAGTTGGCTTGAATTCATCCTCCATAAGGATTTTATGCGTACAAAATGACGGGCTAATTCCCTTAATATCAGACATACTCCACGCTAATGCTCCTCTTCGTTTATATAGTACCTGCAAAAGGGATTCTTTTTCTTTTGGCGTTAAATCAGATGCAATAATAACGGGCGAATTAGTATTTCCATTTAAATAGGCATACTCCAAAGTAGAAGGGAGATCCTTAAGCACAGGTTTAACATTATCAATTTCAGTAGAACTAGCGGAATAAACTTGTTCTTTAACTATATCGCTGCTGTCATTAGATAGATGCACCGCATCGATATTTTCGATGCGCCGCATGGCGTTAAATACAGCAGAGTCAGTAGCTAAATCATTATCAATAGTATTCTCTTCAACTTGATCTTCTATAGCAATTGTGTTTTCTAGATTTTTAAGCAGAAAAGAATCAAGTAAATTACTTTTTAACAATTTCTGAGTAAATTGATTAATCGTGTCATCAGAAACATCGATATTATAGCATTCATCGTCATCGGAATTATCTTTACTCATAGATTGTTCTATGTTAAACTCAACCTCATCTTTTCCTATGGTAAGAGTTATCTTTTTATTAAAAACATCAATTATGGCCCTAGCAGTGGCTAAAAATGGTCGTCCCAATATTATAGGAGTTCTAGAATTTTCAGGCATATCGAGGATAACAAAGTCGATAGGTAATTCAAATTTATCAACTTTTATTAATATATTTTCAGCTATTCCTAATGGGTATTGTATGGACCTATCAGCTAGTTCTAAGCACATCCTAGTAGGTTTTGGTTCACCAAGACCTAATTTATCATACATAGAAGAGGGCATAAGACTTATACTAGCTCCTAGGTCGGCTAAAGCATTTTCAATATGCAAATTTTTAATTTGACAAGGAATAGTGAAACTCCCTGGATCTTTTTCTTTAGACGGAAGTTTGTTGAGCAATGCTGCTGAGCTTCTTTTTCCCATTGTTATGGTGCAAGCCTCTTCAAGTTTAGACTTGTTTGTAAGCAAGCTCTTCAGATATTTAGCATATTTTGGCATTTGCACCAGGGCTTCCATAAATGGTATGCTTAGCTGCAGCTGCTTGAGATTCTCCAGGAATTTCTTTTGATAGGCATCTTCTTTCTCTTTCCTTACCCTATGTGGGAAAGGTAGTGTTGATCGTTTAGGTTCAACAGAAGGTTCTTCTCTAATTACTGGTTCTGGATCAGTCTCTTTTGGTTGCTCTTGCTCAGGTGATAAAAATTCAGGGGAAATCTTGTTTGTACCGTCATCCTCGGGTGTCTCTCCGATTTGAAAGGTTGACTTTCCGCCTCTAGTTGTAATCCCTTTCAAGTCTTTCTTTACCAAAAGAACCCTGTTAAGCACCGTTGACAATTGGTGCACTTCAATTGCCAATCCATAAATCATGTTATTTTGTTCCTTTAGTAACAGCTCATGACTGCCTTTGAATTCATTAATAAAGTTTCTTGCTTCATGATATTCTTTTTCATTGGCTTGAGCGATTTTTAGTGCAAACTCTTCCATGGTAAGATTTCTTCGGGGTCTTCCGAACAGGTTGGGGAAAATATCGAACATCGTTCCAGAAAATTAAAGATAGGTAGATTTCAAAGTAAAAGTTTCCAGGTATAAGGGTCAGAGTATTTTCCGTTCGGAGATAAGAAAAATAAAAGTTGCTGATATCTGCAGACGATGCGCCGTATCCAAAAAGTTGGATATGCCGTATCTTATAATCGTTAAAATTAAATCAGACTTTATTCAGAAAATAGATATGCCTCTTAGAAATTAGAATGCGCCGTATCAATTTTAATTATCAAAAATCGATATTTATTTAAAATTAAATGCGTCGTATTAACAAAAGTTAATGCGCCGTATTTTCGTTACGTTTCAAAATATAAGATTTTTGATTTAGAAGATGCGCCGTATCGATAAAAATCGATACGCCGTATCTGTTTAATAATTCGAAAACTGTTTTTAATTAAAATAATAGATACGCCCTATCTGCTAAGGCAGATGCGTCGTATCGCGTTAACGTTTAGAAATTTTTTTTATCAAAAACAGATACGCCGTATCTTGGGGAAAAGATGCGTCGTATCGAATTAATTAAACGCGTTGTATTTTATAAAAATTAAACGCAATACGCCGTATCTATGAAAATAGATGCGCCGTATCGTTCGATTAAGCTCAGTACAACGATAACAGAACACAAAAAAAAAATACGAAAAATAAAAACAAATAAAAACACACGAAAATAAACACAAATTAAACACACAAAAACAAGAAAATATGCAAAATAATACAATGAATGCAAATTAATCTAATTATACCACACAGTTAGCAGTTAGATAAAAAATTAAAAACCTAATTAAAATACTAATCAAATTAACAGATAATAACAATTCACTCCCCGGCAGCGGCGCCAAAAACTTGATGCGTGCGATGTGTCGTTGCGGTTTAGCAGTATTTATGCCTACTCAAGTTTTAAATTTATATTTAGCCGACTTATCAATAACACACACACTTAACGAGCAGTGTACCCGGTCAGTATGAATATAATGGTAAGTAGAGTGTCGATCACTAAGAGTGGAACGTATTATCTCGTTATTCTAATCAGTATTTTAATATATTAAGTTAGTTATACAACCTAATCTAACGCAAGGGGGTTCAGCCTGAGAGACTGGCACGATTTGGTTGCAATTAAATAATAAACTAAACTAATAGGCACGAATCAGCGAATAGCACACACGTACACAGATAAATACTTGAGACAATAAGAAGATCTGTCCTTATGATTAAGTAGATTGTCACTTGTTTTATTGATAGTTTTATATGAAGTGTATGTAGTTAATCCTTTCTCGTTGGTCCTATTCTTATCGGCGAGTAAACCCTTAATGATTACTTATGTCTAAAAGTTATTCCTAAGTGATCAATTTAGTAACAACCGTGGGAGCCACATTATTTTCCGCAGTCAAATGCGCAGGCCACTAATAAACACAGAGGTTATCAATGCACTAATAAGTAGTAACCAAAGACATCAACATATAAACTTTAATTGATGGGAAAGCAGTTTTAAGGGAGTGCAATCTTTCCGTTGTCACATTACACAAGCCATCAATCCTGATGAATTAAAGTTTACTAACACAATAAAACAAAACTACTTAATGAATTAAACACATGCAGCACCTTCTTACAGCTCTTGTATCTTCGTTCGGGTGTGTCTTGTGCTGCCTATTCGACTGAATTCGTCCTAGGTTTCTGTACTTCGGTCTTTTGTCGAACTTTCGGGACTCTTAATTCGTCTGGTCTTTGGGGTATTTATAGTTTCCGTCTGAGGGTAAGATGCGGCGCATCTAGTAAGTAGATGCGGCGCATTGACTTAACTTCGCGTGGGGTCCAAGATTAATATATTCAGGAATATTCGTACACCGCCAGAAGATGCGGCGTATCTTCATTCTTGGATGCGGCGCATGTCCTTTGCCGTCTTGGATAATATCTTGTGAAATCTTGATAGCGATGCGCCGTATGTAATAAGCAAGATGCGGCGCATCTGGAGCAGAATAGTCTTGATCTTGTACATTTCGGTAGACTCTTAACTTCTTGCTTGTTTTGCTCCATAATTAGTCCAAAATCGCCAAGTTTCACCAAATGCTTGTTTTCAACTGAGAATTACAAAAGTAAACGATTAAGTATCAATCCTCATACATAATATAATAAAACAAGTCAAATTAATAGGATAAATGATAGTAATAAAATGTGCTTATTTGAGTTCATCAACTTGGATGGTAGAAGCTTAGATCTTTTAGAGAGGATAAGAGGAGATTTAGAACAGAAGGTTTGGGGTGCAAAAGGTGAGGAAAAAGTCCAGGGGAAAACCAGTATTTATAGGCAAAAACTGGACAGCTAGAGGAGCGTACCGGCCCCCTTAAATAGGGGGCCGGTCCCCTTAATTTTAAGAGGGCCGCCTTTATAAATTAAGGGGGTTGCCCAAGGTGAACGTTGCCCAGTTTTGTCCTTTTGTGGGGAAGGTTTTTCTGAAACATTTTTGCCATTTTTGGTTAAAAATTTGAATTCATATTTTTATAATAGATTAAACATATTTATTTAATACCAAAAATGATTTTCAAAAATATATAAAATGTTTTTGACATTTTATAAAAAGTTTAGAGATTAAGAAAATGTTCCTTTGATCATATAATGCATTAAGCACTTGTTTATTCATACCTTAAGTGATTAAGTTGTAAAAATGAATATTTACAACTAAATACTTGTTTATTTGATAAGTTTATGTTTAATGAGTTTGCATTTTGTGATTATCAAAACATAGAGATATGAATAAGTATGAATAATGTTTTTAGGCATTATTTATATCAACAATAACCATAAATAGTGATTTCCCTCCGGGGATAAATAGTGTTTTGTGAATAGTAAAAAATTTGAAAACATCTCAAAGTCTCAAACTGACTTCAAAAACGATAAATAGTGAATGATGAATAGTAAACAATGAATAGTAACCCATGAATAATAAATTGTCGAGGTTTGGGAAAATGACCTGAAATTACGATTTGTCACAAAATTGTACCTTTTGAAAAACAATCGGAAGATCTTAAAAAGAAACTTGCCAAAAACAATGAAGCTAAAATGTTTCTTTACAACGCTTTACCTAAGAAAGAATATGAAAGAATTTTCATGTGTGAAATGGCAAAAGAAATTTGGAAAACTTTGTTAATCACTTACCAAGGTAATAGCCAAGTCAAAGATAACAAGATTGATTTACTTG
The DNA here is from genome assembly GCA_021014915.2 of Artemisia tridentata subsp. tridentata. Lineage (NCBI taxonomy): Eukaryota > Viridiplantae > Streptophyta > Magnoliopsida > Asterales > Asteraceae > Artemisia > Artemisia tridentata. Next base: position 194,731,905 of record CP139507.1, read on the forward strand.
TGTAACAATATGAGAAATTCTCGATTGCCGAGGATGAATCTATTGATAGTGGATTTGCTAGGTTTAATACTATTATTACTAGTTTAAAAGCACTTGACCAAAGTTTTTTGAGCAAAAACTATGTTCATAAGTTTCCTAGGGCACTTCATCCAAAGTGGAGACAGAAAGTCACCGCTATTGAAGAATCAAAGGACTTGACAACACTTTCACTAGATGAGCTCATTGGCAACTTGAAAGTCTATGAGTTGATTATAGAGAAAGATTTGGAAGTGATTAGAGGTAAAAGAGACAAGGTAAGATCTATTGCCTTGAAAGCAAAGAAAGAGTCAAGTGATGAAGAAGAATCATCATCGGATAGCGAAGATGATGAGGATTATGCAATGGCCGTAAGGGACTTCAAAAAGTTCTTCAAGAGAAGAGATAGAATCGTTAGACAACCTCGAGATGAAAAGAGGTCAATCCGGAAAAGCCGGGATGACAACAAAAGCAAGAACGATCAGAAATATTATAGATGCGGAGACCCGAATCATCTCATTGGTGATTGTCCAAAACAACCTAGAAACAAGGACCAAAAGGCTTTTGTCGAAGGTTCTTGGAGTGATAGTGGTGAAGAGGACGATGAAAAGACCAAGGAGGAAACGGCTCTCATGGCTCAATCATCTAACGAGGTATGTTCTGATCTATCTTACTATAGTAATGAAGTGTCTTCTATAGATAATGATGTTATGCAAAAATAGTACGATAAAATGTGTGAAACTAGTCTACAAATCATACATAAAAAACAAGGTATGAAAATAATTAGAAAACAAAATAGTTGAGATTAAAGAGAAAATCAAAACACTAGAGAGAAACAAAGCCTTAGAATGTGAGTCATGTCTAGCTTTGCAACTAGAGAACACAAAACTAAAAGAATCACAATCTAAGTTAGAAAAGAACACGTCAAAGTTTGTACAATTTGAAAAGAGTACGCACACGCTAAAGAATATAATAGCTGAAGGTAAAAATCCCAATGATAAAGTACGATGAGGATTTAACCTAAATGAAGCGTCAACAAGTGCCACCAAAAGTATAAATTTTGTAAAGGGCAGTCAAGATGTTTTGGCACCTCACGGATCCACAAATATATTGGACGGATCTGTATTATACGGATCCGTGGATCCGCCGAAGTGCAAAAACATGAAAGAACTCTTTAATATGCATCGTGAAGCGTTGAAAGCTAAATATAAGATTATTTATGATCCAGTAGAGTATAAGGCTAGTGAGGGAAAGGAAATTCCAAAACCGAGCACTTCATCTAGAACCGATTTTGTTAAAGTTAGTAAGAAACCTTCAACTAACGAAAACAAAGAAACACAACCATTGAAACATTCACTTAAACATGGGTTAGTTTATGTTGAGAATAATTCTAGGTCAACAACAACTCCGCCTAGACGAGTTGTTAATTCTCAACCTAGGTCAAAAACACCTCATCCTAGGAGCAGACGAAACGTTCCGACACAACAACATTCACATCCTATGTCCTGGAACACTAGTCACCAACAACCATTCATGCCTTGGGGAGCTTATTCACCATTTGCATTCATGCAACCAACTCCTCAAATGGCTAGAATGTCTAACACTAACATGAACAGACCCATGAGACAATGGGGACCAAATGTTTGAGTTTTTGTGTCACTAAACTAGGTATGCTTAAAGGTTGATTTGGAGCCAAACGAATGGGTAAAGGATAGTGGTTGCTCCAAACACATGACGGGAAACAAAAGTCTCTTCTCAACCTACAAAGCATATGATGTAGGTAACGTTACTTTTGCTAGCAACCTTAAAGGAAAAATCATTTTCAAAGGTACGGTTTCTAACGACTCACTTACTATAAATGATGTGGTACATGTTGATAAATTAGCTTTTAATTTGCTTAGCATAGGACAGATATGTGATACTAAGCGAAAAGTTATTTTCTCAGAGCATAAGAGTGAAATCATTAAGGTTGGTAGAATTATAGGTGAAGGAACTAGGAAAAATGGGTTATATGTGATGAAACTAGGAAATAGCCCTAAGGATCAAATTTGCTTAGCTTCAATGGATGATAGTTCAACATTATGGCATAGGAGATTAGGACCTGCAAACATGCGTTTGATTGAATCACTCGCATCTAAGGAACTAGTTAGAAACCTTCCTAAACTTAAGTATGATCAACACTTTTTTATGCTTGTAAAATTGGAAAACAAACACATGGGAGTCATAAGGCTAAAAATATGGTTTCTACTAATAGATGTTTAGAACTCTTACACATGAACTTGTTTGGTCCATCAGCTATTCAAAGTTATGGAGGAAACTTCTATACTTTAGTAATAGTCAATGACTACTCAAGATATACATGGACACGATTTTTGAAAACTAAAAATGAAGCTTTTGAATAATTTGAAATCTTAAGTAAGAAAATTCAAAATCAACAAGGTTGTTCAATCATTTCTATTAGAACGGATCATGGCTAGGAATTTGATAATGAGGTGCAATTTGGAGCTTATTGTGATGCACATAGGATAAGTCACAACTTCTCGGCTCCAAGAACTCCTCAATCAAATGGTGTAGTAGGAAGGAAAAACTAAACTATACAAGAAATGAGTAGAACATTATTGAATGAAAAATCAATACCTCAAAAGTTTTGGTGTAATGCCGTGGACACTTCGACATACATTTTAAATAGAATTCTCATCAGACCATTCCTAGGTAAAACACCATATGAACTATATAGAGGTAAGAAACCCACACTAGAATACTTCAAGGTGTTTGGAAGCAAGTGCTTCATTCTCAACACCAAAGATTACCTTACCAAGTTCGACCCAAAGTCTTACGAAGGTATATTTCTAGGATATTCACAAAATAGTAAGGATACTATGAAAGTTGAAGAATCATTAAACTTTAGGTTTGATAAGTCTCCTCCCCCACCTAAAACAACACCCTTGGTGGATGATGATTTAGATGAAGAATCAACAATTAAGAAGAAAACTAACTTAGACATAGAAAACCAAGTCGAACAAGACAAGTATGATGAGAATGAACCCTTAGAAGAACAAATGATGGTAAACATCAAAGAGTCTAAGAATTATCCTTTAGATCACGTGATAGGTAGGTTAAATGAACGAATACATAGTTCCCAAGCGCAAAACAAAAGAAACTTCTTTTGTCTCATTTCAACCTTAGAACCTAAGAATGTTAACGAAGCTCTTGAGGATGGAAGTTGGATAGTAGCAATGCAAGAGGAACTTAACCAATTCGTTGCTAACGACATTTGGGAACTAGTACCCCAACCTAGAAATGCTACTATCATAGGAACCAAATAGGTGTTTAGAAATAAGCTTGATGAAAACGGAGTAGTGTCTAGAAATAAGGCAAGATTAGTAGCGCAAGGATATAGTCAACAAGAAGGAATAGATTATGATGAAACTTACGCTCCGGTAGTTAGATTAGAATCTATTCGTATATTACTTGCTTATGCGTGTGCCTTAGATTTTAAGTTATACCAAATGGACGTGAAGAGTGCGTTTTTGAATGGTTTTTATCAATGAGGAATTATATGTAGCACAACCTCCGGGATTCATTGATTTCGAAAAACCATCATGTTTACAAGCTCTATAAAGCTTTATATGGTCTTAAGCAAGCTCCTAAAGCTTGGTATGATAGACTAAAGGCATTCTTAATTGAACATGAATATACCATGGCGATGGTAGACAACACACTCTTCACCAAGAAAAAAAACTCACACCTTATCATCGTACAAATATATGTCGATGACATTATATTTGGTTCAACTTCTCAAGAGTTATGTGATGACTTTTCTAAGATCATGCATGACGAGTTTGAAATGAGCATGATGGGTGAGTTGAATTTCTTTTTAGGATTACAAATAAAACAAATGGAAGATGGTATCTTCTTTAATCAATATAAATATATTAAAGAGATGCTTAAGAAATTTGGATTAGAAGATTGTAAACCTACTAAGACTCCCATGTCCACTGAAATCAAGCTAATCAAAGACTATGATGAAGAATCTGTGGATAGCACTAAATATAGGGGTATGATCGGTAGTTTACTTTACCTAACGGCTAGTAGACCCGACATTATGTTTAGTGTTTGTCTTTGTGCTCGATTTCAAGAAGCAGAAACAGATTTTCAAAAACTAAGAGAGTCATTGTCAACCTTCCTTCTTTGGCAACACCATTGCCGAAAAAGATGCTCTGCGTCTACCTGGCCGCGGCAAAAGAAGCAGTGAGCGCAGTTTTGCTAGTCGAACGAAATGTAAAACAACATTCGGTGCATTATGTTAACAGAACCCTACACGAAGCAGAACGTAATTATGCTCCACTAGAGAAATTGGCTTTGTCCCTGTTACACATGTCAAGAAGACTAAGATACTTTGAGGCTCACCCCATCAAGGTCATCACCGATCAACCGATCAAACAAATTCTGAGTAAGGCTGAATCCTCGGGGAAGTTGGCAAAGTATGCAATTGAGCTAGGAACGTAGAACATAACGTATGAACCTTGCAATGTCGTTAAGGGCCAAGTTTTGGCGGATTTCCTAAATGAAATTCCGACCGATAGCTGCGGAAGGATGATGGAACAAATTGCAACAGCAGCACAAAAGAACCCAGATGCAGAGGATGAATGGATACTTTACATAGATGGGGCATCCTGAAAAAGCGGAGCTGGAGTAGGTTTAGTATTGATCAACCCAACGAAGACAGAGTACACCTATGCCTTATGCCTAAGTTTTAAAAGTACAAACAATCAAGTGGAGTACGAGGCGCTCTTTGCCGGCTTAAGCATAGCCAAGGAAATGAAAGTGTCCTCTCTATCTGTAAAGGTAGATTCTAGGCTGGTGGCAAGAAAGATCAATGGTGACTTCATAGCTTGCAACGAAAACATGGCCAAGTACCTGGCCAAGGCAAAAAGGTGTATACGCCACTTCCAAAAATTCCAAATAGTAAACATTCCCTGAAACCAGAACCAGAAGGCTGATGTTCTCAGTAAGCTTGCTTCAGTGGCATTCAATCACCTCATAAAGGAGATTTTGGTAGAAGTGTTAAGAAAACCATCAGTTGAAGTAGTAGAGGTCAATGCAGTAGTGGAGGAGGAAGAAAATAATTGGATGACTCCAATTATAAAGTATCTAGAGGAAGGAATCTGGCCGGAGGATAAAAATGAAGCTCGGACCCTGATGATATCAAATAACAACATTTTATTGGCATCATTTATCCTATGTTATTTGCTTGTTTTATATTATTTTATATGAGAATTGATACTTAATTGCTTGCTTTTGTAAATCTCAGTTTTAAACAAGCATTTGGTGAAAGTTAGCTATTTTTTACGTAAATTGGAGCAAAATGGATTAAGATGGAAAAGTCTATTGAACTGAAGGAAGATACGCCGTATCATTCTAGACAGATATGCCATACATCAAGACTTAGACGATTATGAAGACCATTGTCTAACTTTGAAGCATACGCAGTATGGATTTATCCCATGCGCCGTATATGAAACCTTGGTCAACATAAGAAGATCTGACTCATCCTACTCCAGATACGCCGCATGACAATCCAGAGATGCGGCGTATCAATCTCAAGAGTTCACCAGAGAATCCAAGATATTGAAGAAACATGAGCTGCATGAAGATTGAAGGTACGCCGTATCCTATAGTGGTGTACGAATATTCCAGAATATAATAATCTTGGACCCCACACGAAGTTACATAGATAAGGCATATCAACTTAATAGATACGCCGTATCGATTCTGTTTCCAGAATGTATAAATACCCCATTCTTCTGCCATTCGACATAGACAATTTTACCACACATAACCTACAGAAGGGCGACGACCAGACCTCACAAGACACAACTAGAAAGAAGAATTCAGAGCTATAAGAAGGTCCTGCTAGTACTTTAATTCATAGGAAGATTCATTTAATTTGTATTAGCAATCTTTTAATCGTTGAGTTAGTGTCTTTTTCACTGTTTGAACTGACTTAATTGTTTCCAGCTTTTATAAAGAGTATTTGATGTTTTATTGGGTCCTTATGCGTATGTTTTGATTACATATACAAGTTTATCGTGCCTTGTCGACCTTAGGCTCGCAAAATTACTTCATTAACATCGTTTGCATAGTTAATGTAAGCCTATAAAAGGGATAAATAATATATAAACTTAGTAATCATTAAGGTGGACTTTATGTGGAGATTTGATTAATTGTGACAGGATTAGTCCGTCGAGAAGACTTAATACCCAAAATCTAGACGTTTAGACTGCATCTAGACATTGGAATGATATACGCATACACGTAAGAATTCAATGAGAGAGAATAGATTTTATTCTCATCTTATACAGCTAAGCAATTAAACGGGTGACAAATCTTCCTAACTATCGGCCAGGCCTCTTATTAGTTTCTATTTTCTATCTATGTATGTGTGTGTCTATCGCCTTATTAGTTTAATTTACTATTTTACCTAATCCACTCATCGTGCTAGTCTCTCAGGCTGAAAACCCCCCTTGCGTTAGATTAGGTTTAATTAGAACTGGCTTTAGTATTAAAATACTGATAGATACTTAGGTGTTAACGTTCCACTCTTAGTGATCGACACTCTACTTACCAACTAGGCTACATTGATCGGGTACACTGCCCGTTAGTGTTTGTTATAGGTTAAGTTAGCTAAATATAAATGTAAAACTTGATAACAATAATTACCTATACTAAACGACACATCAGACCCTCCGAATGAAAATCAGCCAGTACACTATGGAAGGGGCGTACTTTTTAAGAAGTCTTACTTGATGCCCATGCTGCGATGCGTTGGTCATTTGCAAGCCAATTATGTCATTAGAGAAATACACATGGGAGCGTGCGGCATGCATTCTGGCCCTCGTTCAGTGGTAGCAAAAGCAATACGACAAGGCTAATACTGGCCGACCAAGCATCGTGACGCAAGGAAGAAGATACAAAGGTGCGATTCTTTCCAGATACACTCTCTCGTACCTAACCATCCAAAAAGTCTAATGACATCAATCATGGCTCCATGGCCATTTTACCAATGGGGCATGGATGTTCTGGGTCCTCTCCTAGTGGAACCGGGGAAAGTAAAATATGTTATAGTCGCCATTGATTATTTCAAAAAATGGATTGAGGCAAAACCCTTAGCTAAAACCAAAGGAAATGAGGTAAAAAAGGTTCGTATGGGAGAATATTGTATGTCGATTCGGTCTGCCAGGCGTCATAGTCACGGATAATGGGACAAATTTTTTCAATGATCCATTCAAAGGGTGGTGTAAGCAACTGAATATAAGACAAATGAACACCGCAGTAGCCCATTCACAAGCTAACGGACTAGTTAAGCATGCAAACAAAAGCCTGATGAAAGGTTGAAGTCACGACTAGGAAGAGAAAGGGTTGGCTGGGTAGACGAACTCCCGAATGTCCTATGGGCTCACCGCAGGTCTCTAAAAATGAGCAACGACGTGACACCGTTCAGCCTTACTTATGGAAGCGAGGCGGTTGATGACATCAAATAACGACATATTATTAGCATAATTTATCCCATGTATATTTCTTGTTTTATACTATTTTGTATGAGATTTGATACTTAATCATTTACTTTTATAAATCTCAGTAATATTGGAGCAATTGGAGAAAGTTATAGAAAAATACGTGTTTTGGAGAAAAAGTGATGATATTTAAGAAAGACTACTAATCAGACACTCAATACGGCGTATCAATGCTAATTATATATGCCGTATCCATATACTTAGAAGATTTCAAGACCTTGCCTGACTTTGATGAATACGGCGTATCCACCTTTGGGAATACGCCGTATATGAAACTTGGTCGATTGGAAGAGAATATGATATTTGAAGAATATGCCATACTGTTGATCCCAGTTGACTAATTGATCAAATCCCTTAGCTTGTAAAGGTTAAGTAATATTGAATAAATCCAATACATCTTATGTAGAAACTGTCTTGAGTATATTAAAGTTTATGCGGAATATAAACTTTAATCTTAAGAAGAATTTAACAAACAATATCAAACAAATCACTTCAATATTATTAATAATAATTAGGGTTTACAACCTTGAAGTTTTCTAAAGAATCACGTATCTATCTCGATGCACTAGGACCTCCTTTTATAGACTAAGGAGTCCTAGTCAGCTTACAATTGCTTGCTATACAAGACAAATCTTAAAAGAATCTTTTCTATATTTATCTAACCGACTATACATGTTTATCTCATAAGCAGTACTAACTATACACTCTAGCAGTTGTATCTCTAATTCTAGCAGTTGTAACTCTTCAGCAGTAGTAAGTTTGTACTAGCAGTACTAACTTTTCTTCTAGCAGCACTAAACACTTAGAGTATTTTTCTTCAAGTTCATCAGCAGTTGTAATTCTAAAAGCAGTTGTAACTTTGAACTAGCAGTGGTAACTTGTTGTCAAGCAGTAATAACCACTTGGTGTATTTTCTTGAACATCTTTAGCAACACTAGCAGTAGTAAAATACACAAGCAGCTGTAACCTTTAATACTAGCAGCAACAATGACTTAGAGCAATTTCCATCAGCAGTCTTAACCAAACAAGCAGCAGCATCTCTAAAACCCAACAATCCTCCCCTAAACTTGATATTTTCTCCTAAAATTATCAAGTTTCTCTTTAAGCTTGAACAAACACTAAGAGGATGACCCCAAACAATTAATTATGTGGCTTGTCCTTGGGTCCTAGATACTTTTCCATCTTCTTGAGCAACTGATAAGCCATTTCATCATAAGGATATTGGAGTTGAAGTCTTCTTTTCCCATACAGCATCTGATGTAAAATATCCTTATGATATTGTAAGGGATAGTCCTTTTCTACGAGCATGTAGATTATTAGCCCATGTGCAACCAAATAATGAACTCCACAACTCTAATAAATCTTCCATTCTAGGACTGTGTTATGCCTTAGACTTCTCCATACTTCATCCTGATGATGTGGTTCAAACATCACTTTCAAGTAATCCCAGATGACTCTATCATAGATTTGTTCTGGTCTGTCATAACCAAACTTTTCTTTGTATAACCTCCATAAAGTTACCATATCTTCTCTGTCAAAGTGATGAACCATTTGTAGAAAACTCACAAATCTCAAAATTGAACCATCAGCCCTCTTGATATCCCAATATGCTGTCTTCCCATGTAATCCTGACTTAAAATTAACAATTGGTTGTTTGAAACTTAGAGGCTCTGCATCCATGGCTTCTTCTTCAGTTACCAATGCAAGTTCTGTGAAAGCTTGCATCTTTTCTACATCATCATCAACTTGCTCACTCTGCTCATTCTCTTTACTCTGCTCTTGCTCTTTGCTATGCTCAGACTTCTTCTTTTTACTGCTTTTCTTTTCTAATTTGTCTCCTTCTCTTTTTGAACTTGAACTTTCTTCTTTCCTTTCACTAGTGCCCTTCACCACTTCAGTATTCACAAAGCTTTCAATCTTTCTCTTGGCAATATTGTATAACTCTTCAATTCTGCTATCATCTAACTGTGATAACTTCTTTTATTTCCAATTATCCATGTTCTTCAAATATGCACACATGAAAGATCTTTTTTGTGCTTTAGTGGGTGGCTTGTTCTTCTTGGCTGCTAATCTTAGTGCTGCATAGAACTTTTTTCTTTCATCAATAAGTTCTTTTAATATCCTAGCTCTTTCATTAATTGAATACTGATCTTGCTCTTCTTGTTGAAGTTTCTGAGCAAGTTCTCAATCAGCATTAACTTGAGCTCTTTCTTCATCCTATGCAACAATCAATTCTGCATTTTTAGCATCCTTTTCTGCAGCAATTCTTCTTTGTTCCAAAATCTTTTTATTCTCAGCTTCAAACTCTTTTGCTAAGTTCTCTGCAACCTCAGAATCAAGTTACAGTTGCTTTTCTTTGGATAATGGTTTCTCCACAGGCTCTTAAATGAGTATTTCTTTGCCTTTGTCTTTGACCTGTGGAGTTGATTGTGTAGCTTGTGGTTTAGAAGATGGTTCTTGTATTACAACACCTTTTTATTTTGGCTTGGATATCTTCAGTTCTGTTAGTGCATGAGCCAAAATGCTCTCATCATCCATAACCTCAGCAGTAGAAATCTTTTCTTCACTAGCAGTACTAATTCCTGGTGTAGCAGCAATATCTTTTGTACTAGCAGCAGTAAGTTCTTGACTAGCAGCACTATCTACCTTAGCCACATAGCTATCAATCACCACATCTTTTCCTTGATTGTCAGCAACCACAAAATCCATTTCCTCACTTTCTGCACCAACACCCTCAAACTCCTTAGCCTCCCCTGAAGCTTTGCTTTCATTCCCCCCTGTTTGGGAGCAACCTTGTGAGCTTCAGAAGATCTAACCTATTGAGCTGTGCCTACTTTATGTTCTCCTTTAAGCTTTGGAGTTCTTGATCTCTTGATACCTTCTAAATATCTAACCCTTCTCTTCAAAGCCTTGATTTCACCACCTTGAGCTTTGATTATTCCTCCTTGAGAAGCAGCTAGGTTTTGTAGCTCAAGAACCTGTGCAGACAGTTTTGTACAAGTATCCATCAATTCATAAAGAAGTTCAATACTATCCTCACCACTTCGGCTTGTGTTACCTAGCCCGAGAGGTGGATCATTGGAAATGTTAAGCTCAGTCTTAACTCTAGGTTGAACATCTGAACCCCCCATGTGACTAGTTCCTTCACATGAATCAGTTCCATGTAGACCAGACTCATTAGAAGTTGTCTTTGTTTGGGTCTTATTGATGTTACCACTGTCTTGTGTTGCTTCTAATCTAGTTACAGTAGTAGCAGCCCTTACCAACATGTCACTCTCCACACCAGCGTCAGCCTCATCTGCAACATTGTGAATAGAACCACTAGCCTGAGGTAGCTCAGTGTTCTTTGTGTGAGTCCTATGTTTATAGGTCTTTTTAGGTTGTTGTTGAGATGTTGTAGCGAAAAGTGTGGGTGTGTGATGGTAACAGTTGGGATTGCTGAACCTTCACTCTTATGGGTTTGGGCTAGTGCCACCATTGTTGGAAACAATGGTGTAACTTTCCCTGAAAAATCTTTTCCATCCCTCCTCATATTAGTAAAAACCTTATTAGTAAGAGAGGGTTTGGGATAAACTCTTTTATGAATTTTCTTATTTACAAACTGATTGTCCAAAAAGAGTTGCAAAAACCTTGGATAGATAAAATATTTACTTGAAGAACTATCCAAGTTATTAACCATACTATGAAAAGTTAATTTAGAAAAATTAAATCTTTGATTATTTTCAGCCAAACAATGTATAGCAGATGCTAAATTACTACTAAATTCGTTCCAACCAGTGGTCTTTGGACTTAGACACACTAAGACAGTATGGATTAAGAATTTCCACTGATGAGAGAAATTTCCGTTGTAAAATTTTAAAACATCAGTTTTTTCTCATATCCCATCAGTGAAAGTTTTTCAAAAATAATAGTATTTGGATGATTCTCAATTCCATTAGCATCTCCTAGAAGAAGATCTCTTCTAATAGACACCTCTGTAATGAGTATCTTCTGCCCATCTACAAGGGCATGGATTTGTACTTCCCCATTATTAGTTTTGACCTTAGCAGACGACCAAAACTGGATAATGTTGGAAGTATATATAGTAGGTTTTACTGTTAAAGCAAACTTGATATAGCTTGCATTATGGAAATCAATGATTTCAGTAAAATCTACAGACTCATTGGACTTTTCTAAAAATGCAACGTTATTGTGTGGTTCGGAAAAAGTTAGGTGCGAAATGATGATTTGATTTGGGGATTTTTTGATTTGACGATAAAAACTTAATTAGGGCTTGGATGAGAGTGAATTATGTGCGCGTGAAACTGATTGTGTGACGCAATTGGGGATTTATACCCTTTAAGTAAAAACTTACACAAACATACCCTGCACTTCCAACCCTAGCAGCAGAAACCTAACAGTACTAAGTTAGACTTAGCAGCACTAAGTGTATGCTTAGCAGCACTAACTTTTAACCAAAAGAAAATTTGCCTAGCAGTACTTTCCCAATATCTTTAAAAACAATACTGCACTCAAATATTTTGAAGGGATTAAGTGTAAAGGATGACACTTAATCTTTTTCAGTTGCATTTAACCTCTAGTTGTGTGAGAACCATTAATATCAGTATGAATACTACCTGTGATCAGATAAACTCATTAAAAGTTCCTTCTTGACAGGGTTTCCAGCTCGTGGCAGGTGTTGCCTCTAACACAAATGCATTAGATTCACTTTTGCTCGCTGTTCTCTATACCAGATGTCCTTAGACTAACTCATTATACTAATGAAAGTATAAAATGGTAAAGAGTGAGTTAGTGCAGTTACTATCTGACTAACTATGCCATCAATTCATGTTCAGAATAGATTGATTTCAAGAAAAGACTTTAAAGAACTTCCTAACTTAGGTGTAAACCTTTGTCAAGATATTCCCAAATCTATTCTATCATTAATCAGATGCACCACATGAAACAAATCACCACTTTGCTTCTCACACTATCAATTTCAATCATATTGCTTGCTTAACCTACAAATGTTAGTCCAAAACCAAGAAAATCATAAGCAATAACATTTTACACCATCTAATTATACTTAGTAGTTGTTCAGAAAAACTAGCAGCATTAACTAGCAGTTCTAAATATAACTTAGCAGTTCTAAGTATAATTAGCAACATCAACACAGCAGTTTTAAGTACACTAGCAACACTAAGTATACTTAGAAACAGAAATAATTTAATGACCTAACAACAGTACTAATCCTTTCAAAACTTTACAAAAAACACAAAGAGAGAATAATTTTCAAAGATTTATCATTCCAATACTGACAACCAAAAATTGAAATCTACCCACATCAAAAGCTTTTGTGAGCAAATCTGCGACATTATTATCATTATGAATTTTAACAATTTGAATTAACTTCTTTTCATAACAATCTCTTATAAAATGATGTCTTATCTCAATATGTTTTGTTTTTGAGTGATAAACAGGATTTTTAATGATGCACATATAGCAATATATATTTTAGTATGCATAAAATTGTACCCATAATCCAACAACTGATTCTGAATCCAGAGAACTTGTCCACAGCAAATTGAAGCAGCAACATACTCAACTTCAGTTGTGGAATTTGCAACCACAGTTTGTTTCTTGCACTGCCATGAAATCAACCTGCACCCCAAAAACTAACAACCTTCTGTTGTTGATTTTCTATCCAAGCCAGCATAGTCACTATCAGTGTATGCAACCAAGTCAAAAGGTAAATCTTTTGGATACCAAATGCCTAATTTAGGTTGACCTTTCAAGTATCTAAAAATTCTCTTCACAGCATTAAGATGTGAAACTTTTTGTGTGACTTGATATCTTGCACAGGCATACACTGCAAACATGATGTCAGGTCTTGAAGCTGTAAGATACATCAATGAGCCAATCATTGATCTATATAAATGAACATCAAGTTCTTCACCATCTTCATCTTTGAGCAAGGGCTTGGATGTTTCCATAGTTGTCTTTGCAGGCTTCACATCAGTAAATCCAAACTTCTTCAAAATTTCAGCCACATACTTATCTTGACTGATAAATATGTCATCCTCATTTTGCTTAACTTGTAACCCTAAGAAGAATGTAAGTACACCCATTGAACTCATCAACATAAACTTGAACTAACAAGATATCATCTTTGTGCCTTTTGATAAACAAAGTTTTATCAATCTTCCCTCTACTAAAACCATTGTTCAACAAGTATGTTGACAATGTGTCATACCAAGCTCTGGGAGCTTGATGTAAACCATATAGTGCCTTCTCCACCTTGTAAACCTTGTCAGGAAAATTAGGATCTTCAAAACCAGGTGGTTGTGAGACATAAACTTCTTCTTCAATAGTCCCATACAGAAAAACACTTTTCACATCCATTTGATACACTACAAAGTTTTTGTATGAAGCATAAGCCAAAAATAACCTGATAGCTTCAATTCTTGAAACTGGAGCAAATACTTCATCATAATCAATACCTTCTTCTTGAGTGTATCCTTGAGCTACTAACCTTGCCTTGTTGCTGATTACAATGCCTCTTTCATCCTTTTTGCATCTAAAAACCCACTTAGTACCAATTGCCCTCTTTCCATTAGGCAAATCTACCAGTGTCCAAACTTCCTGAAGCTTGAATTACAGAAGCTCTTCTTGCATAGCTTCCACCCAGCTTGGATCTTGTAATACTTTATGAACATTCTTGGATTCTATTTGTGATAGGAAACATGCAAATAAACAGTTTTGAAGGTCTTTGTAACTGTTTCTTTGATGAAGGGATCTAGCAAAGAAACCTTGTTCCTTCAAATCTTTTATCATTTTTCTTGTTTGAACAACAGATTTTGGCTCTCCAATGATTTGTTCCTTAGGATCATTCTTGTGAACTCTTGCAGTTGGAATAGGACTGACAGGTACCACATCTTCCATATTGGTTAAATCAGCCTCTACACCAAGTGCATCGTCATCAATATCAGGATAGATTTCTTTCAATTCAGGCATGTCTGGATCATCTGGATATTCATCATCATCAAAAGATATGCCTTCCTTGTCAGCAACATTAACACTTAGCTTAACAGTATTAACAGAATTAGTACGGCTAGTGTTAAATTCTTCATTGACAGTATTAACATAGTTAGTACTGCTAGTGTTAACATCATCTGATACATCATCCTTTTCTTGTTCATCAGTCTGCTTTTCTTCATTAACCTCTTTATCATCATTAGAAGATTTTACACCATCTTCTTTATCATCATTTGGATCATCAGCAAGATCATCTTCTTGTGAACTCTTTGACTCTTAGGTTGAGAAGGGTGGATCAGCAGTCCAAATAGGCAGCAAAATATAATCTTTGTCAGGTCTTGTCTCTTTTCCAGCTTGACCTGCATCATTACTTGCTCTTGTACCTGCAAAATTGTTAGACTCTCTACCTGCAACAACTGGCTCATAATTCATAGTCATGGTTAGTGAATCAATATCAAAAAGCCAGTTTGGTCCACTCCCTGCAACATTAGGTGTACTCTCACTAAACCTAACATGCAAGTTCTCTTCCACTTTCCTGGTCCTACTATTAAACACTCTAAAAGCCTTGCTATTCATTGAGTATCCAACAAAGAATCCTTCATCAGCCTTGCCATCAAACTTGCCTAAGTGATCTATGGTATTCAAGATAGTAACAAGACACCCAAATGGTCTTAAGAAATCTAGCAATGGTTTTCTACCAAGTAAAAGTTCATAAGGGGTCTTGTTATGAGGCTTAACTACTTTACTTCTATTCTGCACATAGCAAGCAGTATTAACTGCTTTAGCCCAAAAAGTGGTAGGTAATTTAGAATCAGCTAACATTGTTCTAGCAGCCTCAATAAGTGTCCTATTTCTCCTCTCAGCAACTCCATTTTGTTGAGGAGTTCTAGCTACACTATACTATCTCTCAATACCTTTCATCTCACAAAATTGGTTCATATCCCAATTCTTGAACTCAGTTCCATTGTCACATCTTATCACTTTAACCTTATGGTTAACTAGGTTTTCTATCTTGGTTATGAAAGCCTTAAGAATGCTATTGGTTTCATTCTTAGTTGCTAAAAAGAAAACCCAAGTAAACCTACTATAGTCATCAGTGACAACTAGGTAATACATCTTTTTCTTTAAACTTTTTACAAATGTTGGACCAAATAAATCCATGTGCAACATATGTAAAGGCTGACTTATAGAGTTCACTACTTTGGGCTTACAAGAAGCTCTTTGTTGTTTTCCTTTCTGAAAAGCAACATAGATTTCAGTATTTTCAAAAACTTTTGAAGGTAAACCTCTTACAAGGTTTCCCTTAACCAATTTATTCATTGTTTTGAAATTTAAATGTCCA
This sequence comes from Artemisia tridentata subsp. tridentata, assembly GCA_021014915.2. Classification (NCBI taxonomy): domain Eukaryota; kingdom Viridiplantae; phylum Streptophyta; class Magnoliopsida; order Asterales; family Asteraceae; genus Artemisia; species Artemisia tridentata. Next base: position 194,747,853 of record CP139507.1, read on the forward strand.
AGTCTTCTATGCCAAAGCTTAGATTCATCTGATGTGGCCTTTGCAAAGAGACAAGTCAAACCTCCTTTGGGAACCATATTCTTTAAATCAACACTGTATATGTTGTCTGTTCTAGGATCTTTAAGTAGAACTTGACTTTCATCAGTCAACTTAAAGTCAGGAGATAAGACAAAACACTCAGTGTCAGTAAAAAGAACACTATTCTTTTTGTCACACATTTTTGAGATACTAAAGAGATTAAACTTAAGTTCTTTGACAAAGTACACATTATCAAAATCTAATTTACCAGTTTTTATAATACCTTTGCCAGTGATTTTCCCTCCTTTGGGATTACTCCCAAAAGCAACATATCCTCCATCGATAGCTTCAAAATCTTCAAGATATGACATGTTTTCAGTCATGTGCCTTGAGCATCCATTGTTAAATACTCCTTTATCTTCCAATTCCACCTGTGGATTGCCCTGCACATAAAGTAAGAAAATCAGTTCATTTTGGGGACCCAAGCCATTATTGACTTGGATCTGCCTTGTGCATCTACATAATCATACCTTTTTAAAACTATGGATGCACTGCTGTGTCTGGAAACATGATCTAAAACTTTAACTTTTGTTTTCCAGACCCAACAAGATGAGGCCTTAACAGCATAAAAATGATTTCGCAAAACAGTATCAGTTATTGCTTTTGGCTTAGCAGTAGAAACTACTGCTATCACTAATTGTTGTATTCTTTTGAATGGGCCTTTTTACAGTTGAATGTGCTTTATTTAAAGACTTTAACAGTTGTTTAGCACCATTCACTGTTCTTTTTGAGTTAGCAGTACTAACTGATCTAGCAGTATTAGTTACTAATACTGGTTTAGAAACATTTTGCTTAGCAGTTGTAACTGATACTAAACAAGATTCTGTTTGTACTGCTGTTGGAACCATGTTTCTTTTAGCATGTGGGTGAGTATTTTTAGAAAAAAAATTTATGATTCACCCTTCAAGCATAGTTCCAAATAGGCTTTTGATAGTAAAAACAACTATCCTGTAAGTGCTCAAAACTACCACAATGATAACAAGCCTTATTGATCATCTCAAAATCACTTCCTAACCTTTGAGATATCATTCCATTCCAACTCTTCTGGTTACCTCTTGGCCTGTTAGTGTTCTCCCTAGGTTGCTCAGTGTATTCAACAATTTTCCTAGACACCTTATTACCAAAACTAGGTTTGACAAATTTAATCTGTTCAACACTAGGTTTAACTGTTATTGTGGAAAATTAGAAGGGGGGGTTGAATAGTTTTACCGGTTTTTAATTTGTTTCAAAACTTTACTTTTGAAAAACTATGATTCGAATCATATGTGTAATCAATCAACACCAATATGAACACTAAACTAAACTATATAATGTAAATAATAAATGTAAAGAAAAGAGATGGAAAGAACAAACCGGGACAAAGAGATTTATAGTGGTTTGGTCACGAAGCTCTTCTTCGCCCTACTCCACTCCCCGAGTACCACACTAGAGAGTTTCAAGCACTATGTCAACAAACCTCCCTTCAGGCGGAGAAAACCGTGCAACGTCGCTTATCCTAATTTCCGACACTAAGCTAAATATCGAGTGCTAATCTTAGCTAGCACCAATCTACCACGATCCACCCGATCCTTTCTACTTCACACAATCAACACACTAGACTCGATCTACCCGATCTATCCTTGATCCACTTGATCAACACACAAGCCCACAAGCTTCAAGAGATCTCCAAGATCTCACAAGATCACAATGATCAACTCTCACTTGACTCAATCTACCCTATCTACCCTTGATCAACTTGATCAACACACTAGCTCACAAGCTACAAGAGATATTCAATATCTCTATAAGATCACAATGATCTTCTCTCACAAACTCTCAAAAGAAAAATGAACTTGATGTATACAAGATACAACAAGTGTGTAACAAATGTTACAAGTGCACTAACTACAACTACAACACTTTGTCTCTTCTTGGATTCCTTGTGTTCTTCTCTTGCACTAGTAGAGGAATGAAGGTGATCACTTGGTTGGATGATTGGATCACTCTTTAAACAAAAGAAAACTAAACTAAATGATCGAGAAGAGAAGATGTGATAAGAGTATTGAACTCAGAAAGTTGTGTGTGAAAAAGGATGCCCAAAAACTGTGAAGAGGGCTGGTATTTATAGGCAGAAAAAATCTAGCCGTTATGGGGACACGGTACCACTAAATCACCCACGGCAACACTAAATTTAGTGGTACCGTGGTACCATGCCAAACAAAAATGCTCCTCTTTTTGTCTTTAGTAGTGAAAATTTATTTGGAAAAGTTTGGAGCTGATTTTGGGGGGGAAAATAGTTGTTATGTTATTTGAACTTATTTTTCCAATAAAACATTTCTTAATTATTCAAAAATAACTTGTAAAGTATACTTTTGAAAAAATATTTTATCACATTAAAAATGTGAAGTTTTAAACACAAATTCACTTCTTTGATCATTTGTCAAGTTGTAAATTTGTTTGTGCATACCTAGAGTGATTTGCGTAGAAATGGGATCTTTCGACTAAAAACTTGTTTGCGTTAATTTTAACGTAACGTCTTTTCACATTTTGTCATCCTCAAAATGTGAAGTTATTGAAAGATATAAATAACGTTTTTAGAACATTATTTGCATCAAGAATCTCCCCCTTTTTTTATGATGACAAAACCTAAACTCATTTTAAGTTAAAATTAATTTTTAACAAGTTTTTAATGAGTTTATATCCCATTTCTCCCCCTTTTTGTCGAAGAAAAAAGGTTGCTAAAGCTCCCCTTGATGTATACTCCCCCTCGTTTGGAGGACACCAAGGAATCGAGCAATGATTCTTACTACATGACAAAGTTATATGACAAATATACAATATCTAACAAGTAGCAATCACGACAAATATCCAACCACAAAAAAAAAATGACTAAGTAGCCAAGCACCCAAAAATAAAACAACCACATAAAAAGCCCATTCATTCATAAAAATAAAAGTCATACATAGGTATGACTACATCACAAACACAAACAACAAGAAGCATAAATCCTTAATGACTAGAGGCAAGCTTCATTTCCAAAAGGGGTCCTAAATGTTTATTGTTTGAAACTAAACATGAACATGTTTAGTTATGTGGGCTAGGAGGAGGTGGAGATGGTGACATGATTGGGGGTGGTGGTGGTGTCAAGAGATGCTCCACATAGAATAACATGAAATGTTTCTCATCCCTCAAGGAGAAGATGAGGTTACGGTTGTGGAGGCAACATAGGCAATTGGCACTATGTAGATCAAATGGATGAGGTTGGATAGGTTGGCCCATGATTGGGGAAGGAGGTGGTGGTGAGTTAGTTGGTGATGGGGTTGGCATGGCATAATCCAATGGAGTGATGGGTGAGAGTGTGTAGTCCATGGATGATGGCATGGTGTTGAGAGAGGAAGATGATGAAGTTGTGGTTCTAGCGAAAGATGTTTTAGAAGGAGCATTAGGTGGAGATGGTGAGTGAGGAGTGGCTTGGGAAGGTGGTGTTGTGACTTCATCATCTTTTGTGAGATCAACAAAGAGATGTTTGGATGGTGGTCTTACGGTTATCCTATGTTTCTTGGAAATGTGGTTTGTTGATCCTTGTGTGGAAGACATGGTGATTGAGTGGTGTGAGGTTGAAGATGAGACGCAAGATAAGCTTGCAATGGTGAGGCCTTATATAGGCAAGAGTGGTGGAATTTGAATTAAAGTTGTTGGTAGTGTCCTATGGTGTAGTAAGGGAATCTTGGGGTTTATGTGAGTTTGCAAAATTTTGCAGGTTTGAGGTTAGGGATGCAGGTTTCTAGAGGAAACAGTGAAAATTCGTCAAACAAGGGCACGGTACCACTAAATACCACACGGTATTGTGGCCTATTTAACGGTACCGTGACATTTGAGTCACGAATTTTCCTGTGCAGCCTAATTCTGGGCAGCTAGAGGAAGTTTTTTAGGGGGACTATTTGCAGGAAATGTTGGTGCCTCAAATCACTAAAGATTTATTTGCCTAATATGTCCCATATTAAGCTACTTCTAGCTATTAAAGATTATCATGCAAGTTTCTAAGATAATCCATAAGCATGCAAACAAAAAGGACAAATAAGCTATCATCCAAGAATCATATAAAAATTCATGCAAGGTGATAGAATAAATGTCAAGCATGCTGTTGAATACTTGATATCATAACACAAGGTCGGATTTGTACTTGGCCAAATCTAGAGAGAGAGAGATGTTCTAGTGAGAGAAAATGAAGTATATTAGCTTAAGAGCAAAATGAACATCCAACCCTTTCCCTTGGGTGGGAAAGGGTATTTATGGTTACACATTATACGCCCCACATGGGCTGTGGAGTGAGCTGACAGTGGGTAAAGACTCGACCCAACTCCACAAATATTACTATAAATAAACTAGTATTACGATAACTAAACTAATACTAATAAGCCTACGAGCTAACTTAATGCTAATAGATACTCGGGGTGACCGAGTCTTTCACGTGAATATTTATATTCCTAACAATCTCCCCCTAAGGGAGGTCACCCCTGAAATTACAATTTGAATTCAAGCATTCTAATGAACTTAATTCCTTAGCTCATAGTCTTTGATTCTTCATAATTGGTAAGCTTTGTACTTTAAGTCGTGATCTTCTGATGAATGTTCATTTGGTAAGTGTGATCATCGAACATTCATTGTGATCGTTAGTTTTGGTAGTTTGTGTGTCATTCTCTTCGTACTATTGCATCCTTGTGATAAAGTGATTATTGGACCGGCATGCTCACACTTTTCTGGATCATGAGTTTCAGCCTCAGAGTTACGGAAGTAGTGTTGACCGTTTTTCAATTATCATGATTTCTTTGATTATAATGGTGAAGTGTGAGCATGGGTGATGGATCGGCATCTTTTTGGCAATCAGCTGCAACCGCCAGGGATTCCTGCATACGACAGTTAGCAATAAAATGTCCGGTACTTACAGGTTCGGACTTCGAGATTGTTAACAGCATAGTGTGAAAACTTTCTCTAATCCTTGCCAAGGCCGTTCCTAAATCGGATACCCCCGAGAGGGCTTACAAGATCTACCGAAGTACATCAACGATTAGGTGAGTCGCTGTAGTTCACTCCACGACTGTAGACCATTTGAAACCGTCGCGACCACTAAGTGTAATCCACAAGGAATTACCGAAGTGACTTGCTTTTAGGGCTGTTTGATGTTGACCCTGGCAGGAATTTCCATTCAATCACTGAGAATTACATTTATAAATTCCCTCATAAATGTTCTGGCAGGTTGCTAAGATCTGCGTAGGACTCATAAGTTTACAACTGGTGTCCTTAATGTTGAACAACCAGTGTAGAAGTAACATGTGTACCTATGAGATCTTATGATGCATCTCGTGGCTCTAGACTCGATAAGTGCATTTTTGGTAGTCGGAGACTGGAGCGGTGTCTCCTGTTTCAATATCAACATAACTCGTAATGAGCGGTCGATAGATTATGCAGGGTTCCCGGTGAGAATGAAACAAGTCCTTTTAAGAGAACTTGAGTGGCTAGAAGATTTAGTGCAGTGCGTCACTGGGTCCATGACGTCTTGTCTTCAATACTGGTGTTACCTTAGTAACCACCAGTAGCATATGAGTTGAACCCGGTTTCTGCCCTAAGGTTGAATAATTGGAGGGCTATTTCTTTTCACCCTTTCTCATTACATTTCTTTTTAATTCTTCAACCCCTTCTTTCTCCTTTCTCATATTAATCCTTTTTTTCATAATCATACCTAAGGACTTTCTACTACTAATTATTCGGTATTGTCCTTGGGTAGATCTCTCCGGCTCTGGCGGATCATAGGACGGTTTTCTTAACCTTAGCCACCTTATAACACCGTGACTATCCTATGTTGCCATAAACCATTTATTTGAAAAAAATATCTCAAAGTGTTTATAATTAAGGAACACTTTTTGCTAACATTTTGAGAGTTTTGAACTTTTCAAATGCTCCCCCTTAACATGTGCTCATATGTTTTGAATTAAAATTTGCACATGTTGGGTAGAGTTTGCACTTTTTGAATTGATCAACTTTCAGTGAACATGACCGATTCGAGACACGCTTACATCACTAGTTAAACTAGCTTGAAATTATTACCCGGCCTGGTCAAGTCCACAGACAGTTTCTCAAAATGGTGCACTATACTCAGACACGTCCTCTTCGAGACACGCTTACATCATTGGTTAGACCAGCTTGAAATTATTACCCGGCCAGGATGCGTCCTTTCGATTAATGACAGTTTTTGTTTCGTCAATTCATTGGTGAAGTCAGAGTCGCGCTCACACGAGATGCCATATCAAATAAGCAATATTTTAATCACCTTTTATATTTCTCCCCCTCAAAAACAGCATATTGATATTGATTTTGAAAAACTTTGATTAAAATATGCTTTTTGAGGTTTACGGGAAGAAACTCACAAGATTGTTTTGATTTGTACAAAGAGTTTCAAATACTCCCCCTCATGAGAGGGAATACTTGTTCTGTTGAGTAGAATTCGAAGAAATCGTTTGAAAAGTTTTAGATTAATTCTACTCAACAGTAAGAAGCTTTCGCTTCTTTTATCAAGAATGAGGCACTGAAGCGTACCTCATACTGCTCCCTCTCAACTGGTGAGGGATGTTAAAAATGACACACAAATCATATGTTTATCACTACTTAAATAGTGCAAAGTTTACAACATTACTTAATTACACAACACCGAAAGAGGACAAATAATTACAGAGAATATTGATGAGTGTGTAAATACTCATCATTTTTATACCCATTTAGACTAGAAAACAACCAAAAACACCCAAATATTACTGCAGATATCCTTGTTTTGTGTTTTTATGTGTTTCAGGTACAAAAGGTTTGAAAACAGGGCAAAAGCAGACAAAACCGAGCACAAGATTGGAAAAGCGTGAAAAGCCGGAGCCGGGAAAGGAATTTACAAAGATGGACCACATTTATCTTCAAATTGTCAAACTTGGGCCCTTGGAAGTATTTTTCAGAAATTACAAGATTGGTCCCTGAAATTTCAGATTTGGCAAATTTGGTCCCTCAAAGTTAAAACAAGTCCAAATCAAATCCTTTCCCAATTTACCCTTTAACCCAAAATAAATAAAACCCAAAACACTAAACCCGGCTACAAACCCTAGCCCACTCCACAAAGCCCAAACAATTGACCCAACCCTGTATTTTTGCTAAAAACCCGGTCAACTAAATAGACAAAACCATCCCTTCTTCCCTATACCACTATCCCGCCTAAAAACCAAACCAGGATACCACATCCACCTTCCTCCTGACAAACCCCTCCTACCCCATGCTTTTCACTGAAACACGCCTCCAACCCTCCCCCTACACTTGGCTACTCACACCAACCCTCTTCACGTGCTCTAAATACCAAATCCCACTTATTCCTGTTTTCCCGCCAAAATCCATATCAACGATTGAGATGGACTTAGCCCAATCCAAAGGGTGGGATTGAATCAGAAGAGATAGATGAATCTTATGGGATTGTTATTTAAAGAGAAGAAGACAAAGAGAGAAGTTTTTCACTAGTTTTTAGACCATTTCGTAGTGTAAATTTAGTTTAAATCTGTTTTCTTAAATTATTGTAATTTAATTTTCAGTATTGGTTAACTTTTATAAGAATTATACTTGTTTGATTTTATTGCAATCCAAGTTTAATCTTCATTCTGTTCTAGTTCACAATAGTCAAAAAGTCAACGAATTGGTCAACTACTTTTTAGCTTATTGTTAATGCTTCTTTGGTTCCTGGTTTTCTTAGTTAAACGAAAGTCTTTTTAAGTTGTTAATTCTAGTTTGATCAAATTCAGTTTCCATTTCCAAATTTCCAAAAAAGTTCAAAATAGTCAACTTTAGTCAACTCTTAGTCAAACAGCTTATCAGCTTACTTTTTATGCTTAATTACCTGTTTTTATTGTTTCTGTAATCTCATTTTGGTATTTAATTCATCTGTGTTTTCTTCATGTAGTCTTGCTTAGTTCATAGGTCAAAACAGTCAAAGTTAAGTAGTGTTTGGGTCAAGAGGGTAAAATGGGTCAGCTTGGTTCATCACTGTTCAAATACCATTGGTTCAGTTTTGGTTAGCTCTAATTTGGCCTAATTAGCTAATGTTAAGTTGATTGTTGCGGAATGGATGAGAAGTGCATGATCCCAGTTGACTGTCCTAAGTTCTTTTTATCAGTTGCTCAGGTTAGTCTCCCCTGATGATTCTTGAATTTTAATGATGCTTTTGCAATTTTTAGTGATGTTAGTTTAAAGTTAGGAGTTGGTTTAGTATTAGTAGCATACTTGTTTTTCTTGGCTCAGTTTTAGTTTATAGGTATAAACCTGCATAAGCAGTTGTGCAGACTGCGTCAGGTTTTTGGCCCCTATTCTAGTGCTTAATTTTGTTATTCTCAGCTTTTATCTTTTGTTTTTCAGTAGTTTGCAAGTTGTAGTATTATATTTTGCAAAGTAGATCCTAGTGTTGAGCTTATTTGAGCTTATCTATAAGCTCAAAGTTTCCCCCTTTAGTCCTGATTTGCCTTGCTCAGTTGTAACGCCCCGTACCCGTTTAGACTAAAAAATTTAAAACTTTTGACGCGAAAACATTTGACTAAAACTGACTCATAAAAATTCTTCATTTACATACCCAGAATCTATCACATTTAACCCTTTAAAATACTTGCCAGAACATATACTCGAACACCTTTTAAAACATATCCTAATCAATTGTATAACACAACCAAACAACCCTTCAGACCAATGATACGCCGTATCTTTTTTTAGGGATACGCCGTATCTAAGCTGAGAGACCATGCGCCGTATCAACCTGAAATGATACGCCGCATCACCTTAAACTTCTGATACGCCGCATCTAATATATTAGATACGCCGTATCTACCCATCCGACTCAGAACATCAGCAGAAAGACCTGCATAAACTCAACTTTTATCCACAACCCATTTTGACCTCCATACAACATTATAACTTGTAATCAAAACACTCATTTTACATTCAAAACCATATCAAACTATAATACCCGGCGATTGACCCGTTTGACTCCAAAATGGGTACAAACATGCTTAAATCCAAACGCTTCGTTAAACATTCACTACAACACTTAAAACACACTAGACGACTCGTTAAACCCCCAACCCGTTACCCGACTTTGACACACTTTATACGACTCATAAAATAGACTCTCGGGGTACAACTTTGACTCGAGCTCGGTATTCTACCTAGCTCCTAATGCTTGTTATCTTCCAAATCCATTTCCAATCCTCATGCTACCATCCAAGCCTTCCATTCCACCGCACTTAAGCCTACAAAACGTTAACAACTAAAGGGGTAAGCTTACGCTTAGTAAGTAACCCATCATAAAACATATATCATACACATACTTTCACATAAGCATCATAATCACATAAAAGCCACTAAACTACTTCATACCTCCCATATCACACAAAACTTCATAATACAATTGCATCCATTCATCACAACTATAATAAACAACATACCCTAGCTAGTCCAAGCCCATCAAGCTATCTTACTCTTAACCAAAGTCACTAGTCACCTAATTTCCAACTCATAACCATTCCAAATCCAAGTCTCCAATTCTTACGCAATCATAACACATACATGATAAATACATACATAACACATGTTTTAGAGAGAGTTACTTACCTTCAATCCAAGCTAGGCTACTAACACAAATTCCACCAACAACATCTTCTAACCATCATCATCATCATAATCATCCTAAAACACATGATCATACATAACATATAATACATAATCATTAACTATAATCATGATTAATACAACCATAACTAACCTCTAAACACTTCTAATCATCATATAATCATATATTGATTATATGATAATCAATCCCACCATTTACTAACTTAAACCCATTATAAAATCATCACATAATTATCATTACCTCTTAATTATCTTAAAACACCATTTACCCTTTAATCCCAAGTTAGGGTTTACAAACCCTAATTTCTTAATCACCAATTAAACACTAATTAAACATCATTACTTACTTGATAACCATGCTAGGAACAAGCTATAGACTTAACCCTTGAATTATCACCACTAAACCATCATCATCTCATCATCTTTCCCTCTCTTTCTCCTTTGGTTCGACACCCACAGAAAACACACTCTCTTTTGCAGGAGAGTGTGGAAACTTATAGATAAATGGGGAAGTTTCTAGCTACAAGGGCAATTCTGTCAATTCTGCTTATTTAAGGTCGATGCGCCGCATCTATCTGAATAGATACGCCGTATCCATGCTACCCCTTATATACGCCGTATCTCCTTCTCCAATACGGCGCATGGACTATAACAAGTCGGTTCTACTTTCCATTCTACCATGCGCCGCATCTAGGCTATAACAGACTAACACTTAACACTATAACCATTTGCCCTTAGACAACCACATACTCTTAGTCAAACATGCTTAGGCCCGGGTCAACCTCATCTAGGGTGGGGTCTACTCAACACCGGGATACGGGTCTAACAATTCTACCCCCCTTATTTAGATTTCGTCCCCGAAATCTGTCGTTCTATTCCTAACCATACTTTGTCTCATAACTCCTCTCATTCTTAGCCCCTTAACTCTTAGTTTATTTAGTACAACGACTTAAGTGACCTCGCAACTCTGTGCATACTATAACGCATCACATGTCCTAATTCACATTACCCCCGCTTACTTTTATACCACACAACTCTCGCTTATATTTACATAATACAAAACGTACTTATTACAACTAGCCATCATTCTAATCCACTCTATTATCGTTACTTCACAATCCCACTTGCTTATCCTCTACCCTCATTCTTTGACTACTTGATACTTAAGAAACTCGTACTATTTGACTTTACATAATCATACTCGACTACTACGTTCACATTCCGTTACTTTCGTTCATCATATTTTGTACCACACCGCAAGGCACATTATGCCACCATTACAATTTCTCCATCCCATCAAGGTCCTTCTAAGTCTCATCTAAAAGCCATGGTCTAATTCTAACCCTCCTATCTTAATCCTTACAATTCCTAACTAACTCTAAACTCCCGCTTTCTACTTCTCTAACCTTACTTGTGTCGTGTCGGCAACACATAGCCCACTCGTTTATAATTCCTCATTTACATGGAGAGGCGTCCCAATCGATGTAAATCAAGAAATATAAACTCATGGTTATGTACTCCCGACATAACACTACCACTCCTATTTCCCAATCTAACTTTTATTATTTCATTTTCATTTTATATTTCACTTGATATTTAAATTCTTCTATTTTCTAGCTTGGATCCGCTTTACTTTAACATTTTCCCCGAAAGGACTTTCACACATGCCAAGGATGTAGGCAATCTTTTCCGGTGAAGGCAATGCATTTTATCCCGACGGATCCTTAACATTCATCCCGAAGGATTCCTTAACATTCCTTTACTTGGTCATCCCGATGGATACCACATTTAACATTCATCCCGAAGGATCATTAACATTCATCACTTTACCATTTTCACATTCTAACATCGGATCCAAGCCATTAACATTTTACATACATCATTACATTCGTTTATTATAGTAATTACCGCTAATCGCCTTAGCAGTAATATGATAATTTCAGAGCAACGCCTTTATCTCATACACACTCCTTATATTCTTACTCCGCTTTAGTTATTTTCACATCTTTACTTTACCTCTTGCATTCTTAGCCTTCATTTATCATTTTCACATTCTTACTTTACATTTTAGTCCACTCGACTCATTTACATATAGACTTCTCACATTTTACCAACCGAAACTCATGCATTCATTATGGTGATTACAGCTAATCGCCTTAGCCGTAATATGATAATTTCAAGACAACGTCTTTATCTCACACATACTCCTCTAATTCTTTCTTACGTTTTTAATCTGCATTAGGTATTTTCACATCTTTATTTTACCTTTAGCCTATCCATTTCTTTTTCCGTGTTTAAACCTTGCATGGATTTAACTACATTCGTTAGCATCATTCATTTTTCCTACACATTTTAGTCATTTATACATTTTCATCACGTGTTTACACATCTTACCACAACTTACATTATTTAATCCTCGTTAACTAATTCCGCATCTTTACTATTACTCTTTTAGTCTCACTCGCTTCCTTTACATGTAGACCTTACATAGATCATCAACTACAACACGTTCATTATTTATTAATAATTACAGCCAATCGCCTTAGCTGTAATATAATTATTTTATGACAACACCTTAGCTTCACACATATTCATCTCATTTTAGCTATTATTACTTAGGAAGTTTCGTTCTATTCCATCATTTACTCACCCCTATACCTTTTCTCATTTTGTAACTCTACTAAGTTCGTCACTGACTTATCATGCATAAATTTATATCATTTCTTCACCACACACATTCAACGTTACCACGTGTTCATAATCATGCTCCTAATACTTTGACTCTCCACTAACCCATCTCTAATACCTCATTAAGGATCATCACACTAAGTATAGCTACTCATAGGACCATACTTTGGTCATCACTATCATACAAGTCACACACTTTCATTTTCAGTCACATTTCTTACAACTCACCACACTACTTATTACATCCATTCGCCCTCGCTAAGCTACCATAGCACGCAATCACATAATACATTTCAAAACTCAACATTCATATCCTATAACTTACAAACTATTAGCCCGACTATCTCAAACTTAAACTTAACGCGTCTACGAGTGGTTTAAGTCTAGGCAACCTAAAGGAAACCTAATTCACTTAAACCGAAGCTCTGATACCAAGTTGTAACGCCCCGTACCCGTTTAGACAAAAAAATTTAAAACTTTTGACGCGGAAACATTTGACTAAAACTGACTCATACAAATTCTTCATTTACATACCCAGAATCTATCACATTTAACCCATTAAAATACTTGCAAGAACATATACTCGAACACCTTTTAAAACATTTCCTAATCAATTGTATAACACAACCAAACAACCCTTCAGACCAATGATACGCCGTATCTTTTTTTAGGGATACGCCGTATCTAAGCTGAGAGACCATGCGCCGTATCAACCTGAAATGATACGCCGCATCACCTTAAACTTTTGATACGCCGCATCTAATATATTAGATACGCCGTATCTACCCATCCGACTCAGAACATCAGCAGAAAGACCTGCATAAACTCAACTTTTATCCACAACCCATTTTGACCTCCATACAACATTATAACTTGTAATCAAAACACTCATTTTACATTCAAAACCATATCAAACTATAATACCCGGCAATTGACCCGTTTGACTCCAAAATGGGTACAAACATGCTTAAATCCAAACTCTCCGTTAAACATTCACTACAACACTTAAAACACACTTGACGACTCGTTAAACCCCCAAATCGTTACCCGACTTTGACACACTTTATACGAATCATAAAATAGACTCTCGGGGTACAACTTTGACTCGAGCTCGGTATTCTACCTAGCTCCTAATGCTTCTTATCTTCCAAATCCATTTCCAATCCTCATGCTACCATCCAAGCCTTCCATTCCGCCGCACTTAAGCCTACAAAACGTTAACAACTAAAGGGGTAAGCTTACGCTTAGTAAGTAACCCATCATAAAACATATATCATACACATACTTTCACATAAGCATCATAATCACATAAAAGCCACTAAACTACTTCATACCTCCCATATCACACACAACTTCATAATACAATTGCATCCATTCATCACAACTATAATAAACAATATACCTTAGCTAGTCCAAGCCCATCAAGCTATCTTACTCTTAACCAATGTCACTAGTCCCCTAATTTCTAACTCATAACCATTCCAAATCCAAGTCTCCTATTCTTACGCAATCATAACACATACATGATAAATACATAAATAACACATGTTTTAGAGAGAGTTACTTACCTTCAATCCAAGCTAGGCTACTAACACAAATCCCACCAACAACATCTTCTAACCATCATCATCATCATAATCATCCTAAAACACATGATCATACATAACATATAATACATAATCATTAACTATAATCATGATTAATACAGCCATAACTAACCTCTAAACACTTCTAATCATCATATAATCATATATTGATTATATGATAATCAATCCCACCATTTACTAACTTAAACCCATTAAAAACTCATCACATAATTATCATTAACTCTTAATTATCTTAAAACACCATTTACCCTTTAATCCCAAGTTAGGGTTTACAAACCCTAATTTCTTAATCACCAATTAAACACTAATTAAACATCATTACTTACTTGATAACCATTCTAGGAACAAGCTATAGACTTAACCCTTGAATTATCACCACTAAACCATCATCATCTCATCATCTTTCCCTCTCTTTCTCCTTTTGGTTCGACACCCACAGAAAACACACTCTCTTTTGTAGGAGAGTGTGGAAACTTATAGATAAATGGGGAAGTTTCTAGCTACAAGGGTAATTCTGTCAATTCTGCTTATTCAAGGTCGATGCGCCGCATCTATCTGCATAGATACGCCGCATCCATGCTACCCCTTATATACGCCGTATCTCCTTCTCCAATACGGCGCATGGACTATAACAAGTCGGTTCTACTTTCAATTCTACCATGCGCCGCATGTAAATTCTTGGATGCGCCGCATTTAGGCTATAACAGACTAATACTTAACACTATAACCATTTGCCCTTAGACAACCACATACTCTTAGTCAAACATGCTTAGGCCCGGGTCAACCTCATCTAGGGTGGGGTCTACTCAACACCGGGATATGGGTCTAACATCAGTTGTATGATTTTTAGCCATCTGATCTAGGTCCCAATTAAGGTAGCAATTGTTGATGAATTTTGGGCGTTTTAAGTTTTCTAGTAGCTTGTTATATGAGCTTTTAGTTCCTGCTTTTGGATTTCCCAAATAAGCTTATGCTTAGCTTATAGGACAGCTGCAAAACTGCTTCTCACCCTCTCATTTCTGCCCTTAATTGAACCTGTGCAGCAGCTTAACTGCTTATTCCTAGTGCTTATTTAATCTCATTCAGTTGTTTTAAGCTTCAATTAGTATGATCTTCAGTTTCTGAGCTTTTGATAATTTTCAGAGATTTTTAGCTTATTTGCAAACTGCTTATTGGCCCATTCTGCTTATTTGGGTTGAAATAAGTTCTCATTTCATTTTTCCTAGATTCCTAGTTTAATTTTAGATTTTCCAGTAATTTTTCAGATTTTTCCAAATCAGTTTACTATTTTTAAATCATTTAAATAGTTTAATTTACTTTTAAATTCATATTAAATAAATAAAAAGTCAAAAAAAATATATTTCTTTTTTGAAAAATTTTCTTTTGTCATTTAGTATGTAGGAAAATTATTTTAGTACCCGTAGAGTTAGTATTTCATCCTTTTGACGTTTAGGTTCGGGTTTTGCCGATTTAAACGCGCGTTTTCATCTATCGTTGCGTGTTTTGAAGACCCTTCTTTCGGGAAGTTTTCTTTTTTTCTTCGTAAATATTTTTTTATAAAAAACCCAAAAAGATTTTCATTTCAAAATTTATTTTCCTCTTTCCCTTTGTATTTTTCAAATGTTTTTAAAAATCCAAAAAGATTCTTCTTATCCATCTTATCCGTTTAATTCTTTTTCTCATCCTCTTAAACCATTTGATTCTATCTTCTTAACCCTCATTAATGTTTAATTCTTATGTCGTCACTCGGCTATCACTGTTTTCATTGTAAAGGCCCATTGATTGACAGTCTTCGTTGTTCAAAGTGTGCGTGTGAGCGGTGTGGAAAACATGCACCAAAAGGATCATCTTGTTATTGGTGTGAAGTAGCCCTCGAAAGTGAGCTTAATTCCATCGATGATTCTCAAAGTTTTTCCGAACACCCTCCACAACCCCAGCTATCTTCATTTCAGCATAACTGCTTTAAATGTGGAGATCCGTTGGGGGATGATTCACTTTGTGAACGATGTTTTTGCAAAGGATGTGGGTTTACCCATGGACTTTGCACGTGTTGCACTTCTGAAATCGAAAATACACTTAATTATCCAGATTTTCAAAACGATTTCAGCCCTCATCAAAATTCATTTTGGCAAGAACCGTGCTATCAAAACTTCAATGATACATCATTTCAAAATATGCCAAATGATCTTTGTGAGTTTTGTGGAGGTTGTCCTCATCCGGAATTTGATTGTCGAACGGGAGACATGCTTGTCTATGAGCAGAACCCTTATAACAATCAGACATCGTCCGGATTTGACACATCTTCATATTATACACCACCACAACAGTATTACTGTTGTGAATTCTGTGGAGGTCCGCACTATAATTCCGATGGTCAAACGAGGAACCCGCTTGTCTATGAGCATGGTCCTTGTAACAATTATGATTATTCTTATCATGACCAACCTCCACAGTATCAAATGATTCAACCTCAGCCTCAGCCATCTCCTCTGGATTTGGCTCTCGAAGATGTATTCCAAGAATTTCAAGATGTAAGGAATGCACTTAATGATTTGGCTGTTAGACATACTCAAGAAGATCGTCATGGTGAATCTATGGAAGATTTACTCGCCATAAAACGAGCAGCACACAATCGTTTCTTGTTTAATCAGGCTTGCATGCTCGATGACGATGATGATGACGAGGAGAGTACTATTCCTTTTAGCGATATCATCTCTTAACTCCCTCAGTCTATTGCAATCACATCATTCTTACCATATATGAACTCCGAGGACTCTCGTATTATGGGGGATGAGCATATTAGCACTATTTCTGAAAAGGAATCAGACGAATTCATAAAGTCTAGTGCTGAGAACCTTATCCCAATCCCATGTGAGTCTGAGGGTATATCGAACAATGAATGTGATTTGTCTGTTTGTGATTATTATCCTCTTGACATTGAGGATGATTTTTCCGGGACATTTTCTAACCCTCTTTTCAATTTCAAAGATGATTTTTCCTCTAGTGATGACGAATCACTTTCTGATGAGGACATTCCAAATGAAAGTCTCAAAGTCTATTCGAACTCTCTGTTTGAATTTGATGACGAGTACTTTTCAAACAATATAAATCCTCTCTTTGATGAAGTGTTAGAGAACGATGAGCTCAAGAACTCTATTATTTCTAATCTTGATGATATGACCTCAAATATCAATCCCGACGTTCTTTCTCCGACATATGTGACATTTCCCATTGAGGATCGCCATTATATTGACGTCACATATGTCGTTCGAGTTTTTCTACCTTTCTTCTCCTATACGGTAGATTGTCCTTTTATTCACTCGTTCGGGAGTGAAGACAAAGTTTTTGACCCTGGCATCTCAATTTATCATCCTTTTGAGCCGGGTGTATCTCATCGGAGTGGAACTTTCAAGTACTTTAATGTTTATCCAAACATCTTGAATGAAAGTCCGATGGAGATTTTCTTTTCTACATGCTTCCCCAAGAACAAATGAATTCGGGGTCGAGTCAAGCTAGTGACTCGGTTAACAAAAACATTAGCACCTCATGGGTGACAACCCATGTTCTGACTTCTTTCTATTTTCTGACACTAAGTGTGGGGGGATTCCTCTGCTATGCTTTGTTTGTGTGTTGTTTGCCCTTGTTTGCAGGTTTCCCATAGATCATGATGATTGATGCGCCTGTTTTCAATCTAGCCGCCCAATATCCGATCTTGTTATTAACGTTTATCTAGGGATATCTTTTTAATCCTGTTTGTGAAAATAGAGATTTCCGTTCCACACTTGGCTATTAGTATTACCTTTTTACGTTCTAAGTGTCGGCATAATAGCCGGTACTTTGAATATTGAGGGCAATATTCAATTCTAAGTGTGGGGGGGGGGGGGAATTCTCGTGAATTTTGTCACATTTGTACCTTCTAGTACCCTAGTACTCCCGTTTTGACCAAAATTTTAAATTTTTTTTTGTTTTTAGATAAGAAATTGCAATAAAAAAGAAGTGTTTAGTCTTGATTAGGTTAGAACAAGGGGAATCCCGACTCTGCCAGAGTGTTGATCTGGCTGCTTCCTTAACGATTAGACTAAGGTTTTACGATTTGTGCAAATGAAAATGCTAAGCGTAGAGTAGTTAGTTCTCTTTAGAGCTTATATAAGTAATCTATGGCTTTTCCTCCCAGGAGATAACTAATCTGACTTAATAAGTGCTTATTTTCAAACGTTTGAACACACAAAATCATTTTTTTCATACGATTTTGAAAAATACTAGTTCAAAGATTTATTTAAACTTTGGAACAAGCATATGTCATAATAATGTAAAAGTTTAAGTAATAAATGTATGTGCTAAAAAGCTAAGGTTCAAGATCGGCCCTTGGATCCTTATTTCTGGATGGCGTTTAGGTCTTGGCTACCCTCTTACACCGGCCCTTGGACCCTTAATTCTGAAAGGCGTTAACGTCTTGAAACTCTCCGTTGTAACGGCCCTTGGATCCTTTATTCCAGGAAGGTGTAAGGTCTTGGTTCCCGTGAAACTCCGTTAGTTTATGTTGCACAAGTAAAAAAATAATAAAAAAAAAAAAAAAAAAAAAAAAAAAAAAAAAAAAAGATGAAAAAATGAAAAGAAAAATAAAATAAAATAAAATGGAATGATATTGCAAAAATGGAAAAAATGGAATGATATTGCAAAATGCAATAAGTTTTGATGTGTTTTGAAACTTGCTTGTTGTGAATTTTAAATCTATCTTTCAACTAGTATTAGTCAAAACCTTATAAAAACGTCGATTTTTGTGATCAAAATTTTGAAAATCAAGCATATTCACCTAACTTAAATAAATTGTGGGAGTGAAAAGTTAAGTTTCGGCTTACATAGATTATTAGCATAAGTAGTGTTAGCATTTTACAAAAACTTTTGCACATTGAGTTTAAGCTTAGTTGGGAGTATAAAAAAGAGGATGACGATTACAATTCCCTAGAGACACCCATTTTATGTGAATCCCGTTCCATGATACCATTTTTGAAAATCAGGCATTTTATTTTAGTTCTAGTTTAAATTTCTCGCATTTAATAAAAAGTCGAAACGGGGTATACTTGGTCCTTTCATTACTTTATATGATCGGATTGCTAGGGACTAGCAATAGTTTAGTGTGGGGGATTGATGAGTGTGTAAATACTCATCATTTTTATACCCATTTAGACTAGAAAACAACCAAAAACACCCAAATATTACTGCAGATATCATTGTTTTGTGTTTTTATGTGTTTCAGGTACAAAAAGTTTGAAAATAGGGCAAAAGCAGACAAAACCGAGCACAAGATTGGAAAAGCGTGAAAAGCCGGAGCCGGGAAAGGAATTTACAAAGATGGACCACATTTATCTTCAAATTGTCAAACTTGGGCCCTTGGAAGTATTTTTCAGAAATTACAAGATTGGTCCCTGAAATTTCAGATTTGGCAAATTTGGTCCCTCAAAGTTAAAACAACTCTAAATCAAATCCTTATCCCAATTTACCCTTTAACCCAAAATAAATAAAACCCAAAACACTAAACCCGGCCACAAAGCCTAGCCCACTCCACAAAGCCCAAACAATTGACCCAACCCCGTATTTTTGCTAAAAACCCGGTCAGCTAAATAGTCAAAACCATCCCTTCTTCCCTATCCCACTATCCCGCCTAAAAACCAAACCAGGATACCACCTCCACCTTCCTCCTGACAAGCCCCTCCTACCCCATGCTTTTCACTGAAACACGCCTCCAACCCTCCCCCTACCCTTGGCTACTCACACCAACCCTCTTCACGTGCTCTAAATACCAAATCCCACTTATTCCTGTTTTCCCGCCAAAATCCATATCAACGATTGAGATGGACTTAGCCCAATCCAAAGGGTGGGATTGAATCAGAAGAGAGAGATGAAGCTTATGGGATTGTTATTTAAAGAGAAGAAGACAAAGAGAGAAGTTTGTCACTAGTTTTTATACCATTTCGTAGTGTAAATTTAGTTTAAATCTGTTTTCTTAAATTATTGTAATTTAATTTTCAGTATTGGTTAACTTTTATAAGAATTATACTCGTTTGATTTTATTGCAATCCAAGTTTAATCTTCATTCAGTTCTAGTTCACAATAGTCAAAAAGTCAACGAATTGGTCAACTGCTTTTTAGCTTATTGTTAATGCTTCTTTGGTTCCTTGTTTTCTCAGTTAAACGAAAGTCTTTTTAAGTTGTTATTTCTAGTTTGATCAAATTCAGTTTCCATTTCCAAATTTCCAAAAAAGTTCAAAATAGTCAACTTTAGTCAACTCTTAGTCAAACAGCTTATCAGCTTACTTTTTATGCTTAATTACCTATTTTTATTGTTTCTGTAATCTCATTATGGTATTTAATTCATCTGTGTTTGCTTCATGTAGTCTTGCTTAGTTCATAGGTCAAAACAGTCAAAGTTAAGTAGTGTTTGGGTCAAGAGGGTAAAATGGGTCAGCTTTGTTCATCACTGTTCAAATACCATTGGTTCAGTTTTGGTTAGCTCTAATTTGGCCTAATTAGCTAATGTTAAGTTGATTGTTGCTGAATGGATGAGAAGTGCATGATCCCAGTTGATTGTCCTAAGTTCTTTTTATCAGTTGCTCAGGTTAGTCTCCCCTGATGATTCTTGAATTTTAATGATGCTTTTGCAATTTTTAGTGATGTTAGTTTAAAGTTAGGAGTTGGTTTAGTATTAGTAGCATACTTGTTTTTCTTGACTCAGTTTTAGTTTATAGGTATAAACCTGCATAAGCAGTTGTGCAGACTGCATCAGGTTTTTGGCCCCTATTCTAGTGCTTAATTTTGTTATTCTCAGCTTTTATCTTTTGTTTTTCAGTAGTTTGCTAGTTGTAGTATTAGATTTTGCAAAGTAGATCCCAGTGTTGAGCTTATTTGAGCTTATCCATAAGCTCAAAGTTTCCCCCTTTAGTCCTGATTTGCCCTGCACAGTTGTATGATTTTTAGCCATCTGATCTAGGTCCCAATTAAGGTAGCAATTATTGATGAATTTTGGGCGTTTTAAGTTTTCTAGTAGCTTGTTATATGAGCTTTTAGTTCCTGCTTTTGGATTTCCCAAATAAGCTTATGCTTAGCTTATAGGACAGCTGCAAAACTGCTTCTCACCCTCTCATTTCTGCCCTTAATTGAACCTTCGCAGCAGCTTAACTGCTTATTCCTAGTGCTTATTTAATCTCATTCAGTTGTTTTAAGCTTTAATTAGTATGATCTTTAGTTTCTGAGCTTTTGATAATTTTCAGAGATTTTTAGCTTATTTTTAGCTTATTTGCAAACTGCTTATTGCCTCATACTGCTTATTTGGGTTGAAATAAGTTCTCATTTCATTTTTCCTAGATTCCTAGTTTAATTTTAGATTTTCTAGTAATTTTTTGGATTTTTCCAAATCAGTTCACTATTTTTAAATCATTTAAATAGTTTAATTTACTTTTAAATTCATATTAAATAAATAAAAAGTCAAAAAAAATATATTTCTTTTTTGAAAAATTTTCATTTGTCATTTAGTATGTAGGAAAATTAGTTTGGTACCCGTAGAGTTAGTATTTCATCCTTTTGACGTTTAGGTTCGGGTTTTGCCGGTTTAAACGCGCGTTTTCAGTTTTCTTTACATTTTTAAATACCCGCTCTTTAGATTATCGTTTTCCTTACCCTTTTAAGTTGTTTTTAATTTATGTTCTCTTATTTTAGCGTAGAAACCCAAAAAACCCTCTTTCACTATTCATCACATGCAATCACGAACCGAATCACAAATTTCATTCAAACCTTCGTTGGGGATAACGACCCGGGTTACACATACTTCACTTGTGTTTCCATGGAAATAAAATACATGTTGATTCTAGCGAATCAAATATATTCTCATTCGGTTCTCTGTAGAAGTCTGTAATCTCCCTCTCGAACACGTCCACCAACGTAACTTTCCGGACTGCGGAAGATCCTCCTTGTCTTCAATCGTTTCCGGATGGCACGGATGAACTCATTGTTCATTTCCAGATCTTTCTTTGTCCAGAACATAGTAAACCGCCCTTGTCTTGCTGTTCTTATTTTATATTCTTTGATCCTGTAGTCCAGTGCTTCTTCAATCTGCTGTAGAGTACCATCACTGAACTTGTGGATTTCATCGAACCGCATGATCATCTGAACCCCATACCTATCTCTGAACACCACAGCCTTTGGAGACACAAGAACCGTGTAGTCGTGCTTGAATTCCATGTCATTCGCTTCCCATCGAGGCCTCGTGAGGTTGAGTTTCATCTGATAACTCTCAATCCCAAGCTGAAAGTTCCCTACCCATTGTCTGATAACTAAGCCCCTAGTCCATAGATTGACAGCAGTGGCAAGAGTCTTCTTTTCATGAGGTGATAGGTGGTGCAGCTTGCCTTAAAGGTTTAGCAGGTACATATCTTCAAAGTCACTAGGGTGCAGGTGTTTGAAGTCACTTTCTGCAATGATATGCTCTTTGAGATCAGCTCGGCGAAGAACGATCTTCTTCAGGTAGTCGTAGCCATATATTGGGAAGATCTCAACTCTGACTACACTTAAGATCTGCATGCGAGATCGTACAGCTTTGCGATCTCCTTCGGCAGCGAGTCTTTCAATGTAGAACTGTTGTCTCTTGAACCACCAGTGCGATATACCATACGAAGCCGATATGTCATACTTGCGTTCTTCTTCAATCCACATCTGATCTGGTACCATCTGCTCTAACCCGATGTCTGGATAATATGCAGCTTTCATCTTAGTAATTGAAAATGCTTGTTTATGCTCCTTGCTGCCAAACTTGAGATACTCCAGATATTTGTTGAAGCAGAAGTCTGTTTGGATGGTGACCTGTCCAGGTGGACCACCCAAAGGGAGTGGTTTGCTGACATTGTTCTTGAGAATTCCCTCGTCAACCTGATCAGTCAGAAGCTTGTGGCATTCTTCCATCTGGAATTGAAGATGAACCACATCAGGATGAAAGGCTTTGACAATTTCATACGCTGGCTCTTCCAAGTCCTTAGGTGTTAGTTTGGTGATTCCTTGCTTCTTACAGTACCAGTCTATAAACGTTCCCATGTCTCTAGTCTGTGCAAGCAGTGAGTTTTCCGGAGGAGGCACATAGCTGGACACAATAGCATCAGCCCAGTTGCTATCAGGAGCATGCGAATCAGATGAAGGGATGGACCAAGCTGGTTCAGGTGTTGGAGGTCTGTCATCTTCGGATGTGGGCTTCCACCATGTCTTCATCATCTCATCTATAGGAGTAATCTCAGGAGTTGCTGACCTGTCATCCTCCGAGAAGGACTTCCACCAATCTTTCTTCAGATTAACCTTGGGAATATGAGCATTTGAAGTGTCTTCATCATCATCAGAATAAGAATCTTGATCGTTGAAAGCTGAGTCTTCATTCATATAAAGATCATCAGGAATTGACGAAACATAAGGCTTGAATCTAGTATCAAATGTCGTCCAAGCAGCATATCCAGTAGATGCAACATTCTTCGATGAGCTTGGACCAGTAGACTGCTTCGACTGATCTTTCTCAGTAGATTATGCAGGAGGATGAGGTGGTGGTTGTGCTTGGTGTGATCCAATCTCTCCAGATGAGCCTGCAGCTCTAGATGCTCCTGATGGAGGAGGAGGAGGAGGTGGATGTGGTGGAGACCCAGATGGTGGTTTGGGTTTGTCCTGGCTCTTCTTCTTCTTTCTACGTGTTTCAGCCAGGTCCTCCATGAGTTGATCAGAGTTGTCACGGTCAATTGATCTTTCTAAAGCTTCATACAATTTTCTGTGATCTTCATGGCCTTGGTCAAGATTTGTCTCATACATTCGCTGTAGGAGGATCTCCTTCATATCAGTGGTGGGAAGATCTCTGAAGCGTGCTCTCAGTGGAGCTTCCATTGCCTGACTCACGGCTTCAGCTACTTGTTCGTCGACAGCGATAGTTACCTTTTCGTCAATGTTGAGATTTTCCAGCTTGGATAACCGAGAGCCGTGACTTTTGACAATCTGAGGTAGATTATGACCTTCCAGATCAGCAATGCGCTTGAGAGCTTCAGTAAGTTTTGATTCAAGGCTTTTGTTGACATATAGAGGTGTTGGTGCTGCTGTTGTCGTGATGATGGTTGCCGATGTGGTTGTTGCAGATGAGGGAGCTTCAGTTGTTGGAGTCACTGTTGGAGTTAGAATTTATAGGTGATGTATGAAATAAATAATCATATTAAACATATAAACGCAGCGGATAAACATCACCACACAACGGATCCATAGTGCCATATGATCAATCAAATATAATAAACACATAAACAAGTGAGATATACCTTTGAAGCGTGATCCGGGAGTCACCTACAATATGTATGTGTCGACTTGTATATGAAACCCCAAGAGATCAATAAGGTTGATCTCTTCTATGTGTATCCACACTACACGTCCTTGATCACCACCCGATGCTAGTCTAAACCCCGCAACAATGAATCTTGGTATAACCTACAATAGATAATATCAAGAGGAGATCAAAACCACAAAACCCTAAAGGGTGTTATGTTTGTGCCGTGAGGATGGAGAGGGGGGAGAGAGAGGAGAGTTTGTTATGGTATTATGATAATTCAATGTGTAATTGATTTGATCAAATCCTTTGATCTTATCAATTACAATCTTACATCAAGGCCCCTTAACAAGTTCCATACTCCCTCTTGAACCTCCCATATGGCCGGCCACATTAGGGGCCCACAATAGGCTTGCCCGTTGTTGGCCCAGTCCAAAAACACTAAGTCTAACTTAGTATTTAATGGCCCGTTATCGATCTCGAGTTACGTAGTCGTTTATATATTGTAAATACGATAAATACAATCTATAAAATGGTGTCTCTGTGTATAAGTGTGTGACCCCATAGGCTCACATATGTCTAGCCATATAATTAGTGATTATGACACGAGCATTCTCCAACAGAATTGTCATAGTAGGGACCGCTGAAGTATCTTATTCAATAGTGACAGACACCATTGACACAACCTCTTTCTCATCATGTGTCTTATCAGTTTCAGGATCTGTGGGCTTGTCTTTAAGGAATTGATCTCCATACGTGAAGTCCGGTTCCAGTTGCTTGAGAGAAAAAAGGGTGCCAATTGAGGAGTCGGGTTCTGGCAGATGAGTCAGTTCATCAGCTCTCATCTTAAGATTTTCCAGTACATTCGGGTAAGTAGTGGACACGAACTCATCATTCAACTTCTCAAGAGGTGGGTCAGAGGTGAGATCCTTCTCATGAGGAGATATCTCATTCTCTGTTTTGTCAGAATCAGGGCCTGCAGTATCTTTATCTTGTGTCTCACCCTTCCCAAAATTCTCTTCCATGATTCCCACTTCTTCTGATTCAGTGTCACTACAGTTAAGATCAAGCTCTTGACTTGATGACTTTTCCCTTGCAGCTTCAGACTCTTCAGAGGTTTGTCTCTTGAGAATGAATTTTGTGATTGTCTTTGATGCTGGAGAAGAGATATCCAAAAGTGTCTGAGCAACCTGTTCGACAGTGGCAATCCCTTTTCCTTTACCTTCCACTTCTGCCAATGGTTGAGGTCTCTCTGTATCAGGTTCTCTGATGATCACCCCTTTGGTAGAGTGTCCCGACAACTTCTCTTGATTTTTCAAACTGGCTTCTACTGCCTTTTGAATGTTAACTGCCTCTTCTTGCATAATAGGCTCAGACATGGAAACTTCTTCATTCAAAAATTGATCTTCCAATCTTCGCCTTTTAGACCTCTGTTTCTTACCTGCAATACTCTTTTTGGGTTTTTTAGCATCACCAGGAGCATCATCAGCAGGGGATGCCTCCTTTCTCTTCTTGGGTAGAGCTTTATATGTGGGTTTGGTGGTCTTGGATTTTGTCTTGCCATGCTTGGTTGACTTCTGAGATTTAGGTGCCAGGGGTTCATCATCATCAAATCGTTCATCACCAAGATACTTTTGATACACAGCCACTTTATTCAAATACTCCTGATAATAAGGAGCATTAAGAATGTCATTTGTGATGAGATCTTCAGGTATAATCATCCCAAAGAACTCTTGCTTGGTTCCTTTTGCCAAGAATTTGAGATTTCCCAGGACATGTTCATCAGATGGCAAGTGGAGAGGAGAGTCAGATCTTGGATGGAACATGTGCAGGCATTGAAGATGATGAATTATCCTCTTTGTGTATCTGATACTTGAAATCACCAGTTTGTTGACCATTTTCTTACTAGCCTTATGCAATGCTAGTTTTTTCTTATCCTCAGTGAAAGTGTGAATGGAGTGAGTGAATTCCTCCCAGATCCTTTCAGCAAAATCAATGTTGGCCCTTTTAACGATTCCCCATAGAATCTATAGCACTGGAGCTCTTGGTCTTTCATACCCTGAGGTTTTCCCTGTGAGACACATTTTGATGATAGTGATGATTGCCCTCCATGGCTGATATATATCATTAGTGATCACTGCAGATAATGTGTTGACTGTTATAAGGTAGCCCAGATCATTGATGAAGTTGATGAGATCATCGGGTGGTGGTGGTGGAGTAAATGGCTTGTTCACAATGACCGGTGAGATTTGTAATGCGTCTCTGATGGTGTCTTTGGTAAGATCAAACCATTGTTCATCAAGCTGACAATGGTAGCCTCCAGTATCTTTATCATAGTTCATTGTGTTCCAGAACTGCTGTATGTAGATAGCAGGAATAGCTGAGCTAGCCGTAAACGCACTGAAGAATGTGGTTTCCTTAAGTATGTCCACCGCGATTTTGTAGATAGGATTGGGTTGAGACTTATCCATATCTAAGTAGCAGTTGCTTTTTCCAATAGAAATCCATCTCTTACGAGGCAAGATCTGTTCATCTGAACGAATGGGAGGTGGAACAACTGATGCTTGTTCAGCGGGAACTTCGACATTAACATCGGCCATTGAATCTGCACAATTACGTTCACAAGGAGACAAATATACAGATACAATGTTAGACAAGAGCAAATGCTCGATGTTAGATCATTGTTTAGAAGCAAGATGCACCCATTGAATCTCAATTAGTCACAATTTGAAAATGATTTGACAATTGCGTACTCATATTTTATAATATGCAAGAATTATGATTAGACAAAATATAGACTTATATATGACCAAACCGCAATAACACAAATTGCAACAGCCAAATCGCAAGCAATCAAATAATCAAATCGCATACTATTCAAAACGCAACAAACAAGCATTAGATCAAATCGCATCCCAAATCGCAACCCAAATCGCAAGCAGTCTAATGATCAAATCGCAGACTACTCAAAACGCAACAATCCAGTAGTGGGTCAAATCACAAGAATTAAATATTAAAATCGCAACCAGGTACGAGCAAATCGCAACACTGGTGGTCCTACAATTTGAATATAAAATTATTGCCAAAGCAAATCGCAGACATTGCGATTTGACCTGAAACATGCAATATTATACTCAAATCGCATCCCTGGCACTCAACAGTCAAATCGCATAGGATAAAATATTCAAAATATTCAAATCGCAAATTTTGCGATTTGAACTGTATAGAGCAATATTATAATCAAATCGCAACATGGGGCAGTCAAATCGCAGGCAGGCAAGTACATTCAAAACGCAACCAGACATTAAATAATCAAAACACAACCACAAAACTTAATCACCAAATAACAACTAAAATTAGCTGATCAAATCGCATTCAAGAATGAGATGCCAAATCGCAACCAAGCACAAATGGGCAAATCGAAACCAGGCATTAAATAATCAAAACGCAACCACAAAACTTAACCACCAAATCGCAACACAAATTAACAGATCAAATCGCAATTAGGAACATAGGTTCAAAACGCAACCAAGAACAATATGGGCAAATCGCAACCAGGAAGTACCCTCACAAATCGATCATAATAGATATTCCCCCTAAACACTACAACAGGATATCCAAATCGCGAATATAAACATAGCAAGGGGAAACCTAAATTACTAGGCAGTAAAACAACAACACACAATTGATTTTGACTTTTTACGAGTCAACACGCATTCGAAAATCACAGGACACAATCAAAGGTGAAATGAGAAGCAAGACAACAGTTAACATAGCATCTACACATGATAATGAACAAATCCCATCAAACAAATAACTTAATCAAACACTAACCACGATTCGGATGATGATTTGATTGTATGACCTAGGACACGATAGAGATGTAATCAGATAAAAGCAATGATAATCAAGATAAATCATTGACTTAATGATATTAGCATAAAACATTCGATACCTAGGCAAGAATTTCCACAGATTCGGAAAAATCCAGGCAAATAGCAATTTAAGATAAAAGATGAACAGTGATGTTTAACTAAAGTTTGACTGAGCTATGATGTTTTGACTAGTTCAAATCGCAAAGGGGCAAATTTATACCTAGGGCACAACTTTCATAAATTGGCAGATTTGGCCCCTCTCATTCCTAAGTTAGGTTTCAACTTTCAATAAAGGCATGAATGGTCCTCTAATTTATATAAACCTAGGAGACAGTTAGTACATTGCATATAAGTCCCTATACATGCATATAAAAAAAACATATGGCCTTTTTGGAGTTAACACTATATTAACACCCCTCTCAAATTGAAACCCCGATAGAAACAAGACTTTTCACAACTGATTAAATCAATGAATTGTAGATGCCCGTTAATTGTCATAAATTTTGAAAGATACTCTCCCCCTCAATCAATGACCCGATTTCTATTTAAAGAGTTGCAGTCGTTGATTGAGTATAAAAAATTTATGAAAGCTCAAGTCCAATTGATTTTTCAATAGCATTAAACCACCATGTGAAGCAAAAATACTCTCCTGAAGAATCATAGACGAAAAAGTATTTGTGATTGAAAAGAAGATTTCTCTTCTAATACTAGAAATAATGCACTGAAACGTACATCATTTTGAGGAAGCATAGATGTAACGTAATCCATGCCCGGGTGAACTTCACCCAGTGGGAGGAACAGTCGTCTTTTTGGCGACGAGCTTTCCACATAATGAAGAACGGGTTACAGTCTGAAGTAACTGCAAGCCGTATGACATGTTTTAACCATTTAATTTAACTTCTGCTTGAGCTTCATTTAAAGACCCATGTCATTATTGAATGACATTTCTAGGACCGTAAATGTTATCGATAAACAGAAGACATGCCTAGTGGAACTATTTTTGGTATTTTTGAGTTTTTCTGATTTTTTATGGATTTTATAGGTTTTATATATTTCTATTTACATTTTGGTCATATATATTTCTATCTACATTTTGATTTAAGATATGTACAAAGGATACATGAAGAATAACCACCGATATTCTTCCCAAGATAGATCGTTGCTGCACGAGTCCTGAGCTGATTTTGTTCAGAAGTCATTATGCATGTACGTCAATGCTGAGTTTCTTGAACCCCTAAATTAGGAGATTTCAGTCCATTTGGCCGCCAAACTCTGAGGTTTTCTTTGACGGAAATGCTCGATGTACCTGCACTTAAGTAAGGATTCCCTGCACTAACATGACGATTTTGCTTACATTTATATGGGTTAGTGATATCAGTATCCAGACCTTTTGGAGTTTCACAGTCAACCTTTGTAATGCAATCAGTACTAATAGGTATCCATCTAAGACCAACCATCTTAAAAATTCTACCCGTCGGTAACCACCTAACGCAAGATCTAGGAGTGTTAGGTTTCTCATACACAGTAGAACGCTTGTTGAGAGAAATTCTTATTCCTACAGCAATCTGCCCACCAGGTTTCTGAGTATGACTCTTTGGTTCTACGGGCCTGTTGTGACTTCTAGTCTTAAGGGATAGGACCTTAGCATGAGCATTTACTTCCTTTGCTTTAGACTTTTGAGATTGAGCCTTAGAACGAACATTAACTATCTGATCATTTGGTCTAGATTGTGAAGTGACTGGTTTTGACAAAACTTGTTTCGCATCAACTTGGGTTGCACACCTCAGTTTAGAAGGTTTTGGTCATTCAGATCTAAACGCAGTTGGTTGTCTAACAACTGTTTGGTTTCTAAGAGGTTGTGAAACTGGCTTTCCCAAGGTTGATGGCTTTGCAAACTTAGTGTTCACACTATTTCCAATTAATTTCCTTAACTCGTTCTTTAAGGCAGTTATTGTGAAACCTTTCTCTTGAAGTTGAGCTTTGAATTCATCATTCTTAGCAATCAAAGACGTTGTGTTTTGAAACCCTAGTTCTCGTTTCTCTGATGGAATCACTCAGGTTTTTACAATGCCTTTTCTAAGTCTCATTTTCAGTAAGTAATTTAGCCACTTTATGTTCCAATTCAGCATTTTTTGTTGCAATAGCATCATTTTCATGTTTAGCCTTAACTTCATTACACATGTCACACATCTAAGCAATACGGTTTTTCAGGTTGTTGATCGTTAAGTTTTTGGCTTCTAGCTGAGCTTTCAAATCATTTATCATAAAGAATTCATGGAAATCAGGGAGTTCCGAATTTTTACATGGTAGGTTAGTTTGAAAACTTTCTTCCTTTTGTTGCATTGTGATTTCAAGTGAAATACAATGTTTTTCAAGTTGTAAAAATCTGTTTGAAAGTTCATTATACACTTCTTTTTCTACCATATCATTTGATTTGAAAAACTCAGCCGTAAGCAAAGACCTTGACGCATCATCATGTTCTACATCCTAATCAATTTCTCCCCCCATATTACTCATATTTGTTGAATCAGAGGTGATATTGCTATCAGTCTTTTCCAACAGATATGTGTCATAAGTAGGTTTAATTTGATCAGTATGTTGTCGTTCATTAGATAGAACATTATGTTGATCAGACAGATGTACCTCAACAGATGGTACTTGGTGATTTACTGGTCTAAGATCTACATCCACACCATGCGTGATATCAGTCCCTAAGCTATTTCTATCATCATGCTTATTTGACTCTGTCCTGTTCCCCATGTGCTGTGCTCTTTCATTAATGAACTCCTTAACATTACTCATGAGTTGGAGTAGTGTAACTCTGAACATGTCAACCTCGATTCCAGTGTAATTAGCAAAACACTTTTTCGTCATTTGACTGTCATAATCATAATCCTCAGTGAATTGCGAGTCAATGAACACTTGGAGTTGGTTGTTGATCACACACAAGGCAGCCATGAATCTACCTTCAGAAAATTCTCCTTTGACAAGTTGTTGTTCAAGTTGATCTAAATACAGAATCATTTTGACTGTGAAAGTCTGAACATCTTGACCAAAGAGTGATGCGAATGCACGTTTGTATCCTCCCAAGTATCCAGGTTGTTCAAAGAGAGCCTTGAGATGTGAGTGAAGTAATCGAAAACATTCAATGCAACTTTCCTTTGCATTAGGCAACATTAGTGACTGATGAAACTCTTTCTCTTGAGAATTCGAGCACGACGATTCCACATTAGCATTATCTGAATCAAACACGTTTACTTGTTGTGCAGGGTTGGAAGTCTTATGTTTATCATTCGTGTCGTACAATTTGAGCACCTCAGATATGAAGGAATCTGAATTAGTAGACATTGTGTAAATGTGCACGGGATTTTACAACTCTATGATTTAAACCGAGAAATCATTTCTTTTGCAGAGTTTTACAAAATCAAGAAGAAACGTGTTATGATAATTGTTGGATCGGTACAATGATTAGTGATTGTATGTTAAAAGGAATGATTGTTTGTTGGATTAGGTGAATTTTTGTTAAGTTAAGTTGTGATTAGGTATAAATGAATTGAGTTTACGTAATGGTTTGATCAACAAGTAATGAATGCAATTGAGCAAATCTCAATGAGGAATCAGGAGCAAATCGCAGTGAAGAAACTAGTCAAATCGCACATTGAAAATTAAACACTCAAATTGCAGCAGTGAAACCTCAAGTCGCAACCCTCAAATCGCAGGAGCCAAGTCTCAAGTAACCAAATCGCAACCCTCGAATCGCAATAGCTAGACGACAAATCACAACAGACAAAACTGTCACTATCAAATCGCAGAAGACAAAGATGTCACTATCAAATCGCAGGACGCAAATCGCAACCAAGAACTTCACTTGATCTTAGAAGGTTATAGCAACACTAAAAACACTAACTTTAACACCACAAACGTAAGAATCAAAGAAAACCAAACTTTTGATCTAAACTAACCAAGAAAACGCACACACAATCTAGCTCATCAAACCATGAGCTCTGATACCAATTGTTGAATACTTGATATCATAACACAAGGTCCGATTTGCACTTGGCCTAATCTAGAGAGAGAGAGAGATGTTCTAGTGAGAGATAATGAAGTATATTAGCTTAAGAGCAAAATGAACATCCAACCCTTTCCCTTGGGTGGGAAAGGGTATTTATCGTTACACATTATACGCCCCACATGGGCTTTGGAGTGAGCTGATGGTGGGTAAAGACCCGACCCAACTCCACAAATATTACTATGACTAAACTAGTATTACGATAACTAAACTAATACTAATAAGCCTACGAGCTAACTTAATGCTAATAGATACTCGGGGTAACCGAGTCTTTCGCGTGAATATTTATATTCCTAACACATGCAAAATAGTAAAGAGTATTAATCCCTAATATAGTTCAACATAGAAAAATCCTAATTATAAAAATAGTTTCATTGGCTTGAGCACACCCTCATTCATCATCACTCGACGAAACATCATAGCACGATACTGAACTATCATCATGATTTCCTTGAGATGATGTACATTCCCAATATAGAGAGGTGTAGGTGTTTTGAGTTAGAGGAGCCATGGTGGGATCAACAAGGAGATATCGATTGTTTTGGAGGTGAGGGAACGAGTTCATGACAAAACGGTATAGACAAGTCAACAACATGCCATAGGGTATCGCCTTATTTAGTCAACCCCTGACACCGACAATTCTCCTTGCCACAAAGTAAGCAAGATTGTAGGGTTGTTCGGTAACTAGACAATACAACATATGAGCACAAAACGCCGAAAGGTGCTTACGGTTGTGAGGAAGACAAAAGACATTTTCACGAATGACTTCTATCCATCTACGTAGATGTGGATGAATTTCATCAACATAGACTCTTAGTGGATCTAAGTCATAGTCATGAGACTCACGGAACTCAATATCACTGTTTTCTTTAAGAAAACCATGAACTTTTTGAGGAAGACGAATGTGTTCTTTAATCTCACATGGAGTGAGAATGAGGGTATTGTAAGGACCGGACTCAATTTGGTGACTCGTGAGGGTTTTGAGCAATGTTGCAAAAATCGGCTGTATCGGCCGATTAATCGCCGATATATCGCTTATCGGCCTTCGACCTTGTAGAATTTTGCATATCGGTCAAAAAATAGGTCTGGGCAAAAAAAAGGCCAAAAATCGGCTGTATCGAAAAGAAATCGGCCGTACCGGCCGATTAATCAGCCGTATCGGTCAGCTTTAAAAAAAATAAAAATTTAGGCATTCTACTTAATTTGGGGATCGTTTATTTCACTTATAACACACAATGAGCCTCATAATCAGAATTGGAGACTTTTATTGAGGTTTGGAAACATAGTAGGCTTGGAATCAGTTACGATCTTTAGTTTGGTCTCCAAAAATACCTAAAACATGCAAAAAATGCCAATCCGATTAATCACCGATTAATCCCGCCTTGGCCAATTAATCGCTGCAGGGTGGTCGACCGCCACGCTACCGATTCACGATTTTTGCAACATTGGTTTTGAGAGACCAACCTTCTGTATAGGAACATTTCCCATGGTTCGGAAGTTCTAGAATGTGAGCAAATTGGTCAAGAGTGAGTGAGATTTCTTGGTTTTGTATCACGAATTGAAGAGACAAAGTTTTATCCTCGTTATGTACGAGTTTAACTTGTCTATAGAACTCAAGGACAAATAGAGGACAGATTTGATCATTAATCCTAAACAAGCAATCGAATCCGATTTCTTGAAACATGGTTTGGATATGATCATGGTTGAGAAAGGAGGACTCGACAATTCGTCCTTCATGAAAGAGACGAGACTCTACATTACGGAAAATTTGTATGTGACAAAGTGGGGTGTTTGGTTCAAGTGAAGGTTTGGGAATGTAATCGACTGTCAGTTCATGATCGTAATCAAACATGTGATATCCCTTGTTACCTATGAAAAATTTATCAAAGATTAAAATGAAGAATATTTCATTTAAAGATACGTGCCTAGTATGTGCCTATATGTAAACTATGTGGAGGTGCGGTAATCTCGACTCTAGAACTAAAAATAATGAGATTACCCAAACACACCTAACTTCACTTTTGCCCAAGCGAATATGTCGATAAATACATATTAGTTATGTAATTCGATCGATATTCGTGAGATCATGTATGCATGAGAAAAACGTTTTTAGTTTGTATCAACAATGCATGAAAAATGTTTCATGATCCTAGTTTCGTGAAATTTTTTGAAAACAATGAAATTGGGGTGTTTGGCGACTTCTATGTTTTGGCGCCAAAAATTTTGAAAAATTAGAATATTAATGACTCCTAATCCTAATTTGCAAATATTCTAGGCATGATTCCCCTTAAACCTACTTAAACAAAATTGACCCAAAATATGTGATTAAAGTGGGTTTATGCAAATCCTATATTAAGGGAATCATGATTGTTATACATTGTCTACTCCTAGTCCTAATTTCCTAAAGATTCAATCAAAATTGAAAAACCCCAATTCAAATTTTCATGTATGAACAAACCCTAGACTCAAGATTAAAGAAAAGTAGAGTCAAATGACTTACAAGTCATGTTGAAGAAGTGAAAGTAGTTGGTAATCTTGAGAATCAATGCCTTGAATTAGATCCTGAAGGGGTGTAATTGAATTTTGAGTTGTGAGGTTTGGTTTTGACAGCAATTGTAGAAGTTGGGGAAGTTTAAAATGAACAATGTGGGAAAAGAGGACTGAAATACGAGCATTTTCAGATACACGGTACCACGGTACCATTAAATTTAATGTTGTCGTGCCACTTTAGTGGTGCCGTGATCTGCTGGGATGAATTTTCGTCCCATTTTGATTTTTGACGAATAAGTCTCGCTGTTTTAGTGAGACTTTTTGACACGATGAAAGAATTTATACCTAATAAATTCTTTTGACGAGAAGAACCTAGACTAGACGAACAGAGATGAATTTAATATTTCCAGTGAAATATTCAAGTAGTCATACGAGGGATGTGAAGAATGACTTAATATTTCCAGTGAAATCTTTAAAGAGTCATGAGACGAGACACACGAGATGACTTCAATATTTCCAGTGAAATATTTAAATAGTCATAAGATTTATGGAATATGTTCCATCATTCCTAGACCTAGACGAAGATAGTAGAAGGATTCTCGTTTGAGAGGTTTGGTCAGGATGTCAGCGATATTGTCTTGAGAGGGAACTTTCTCAATAGAAATGTTTCCTTTCTGAACGTTATCGCGAAGGAAGTGGTGATGAATTTCAATGTGTTTAGTACGAGAGTGTTAAACGGGGTTTTTACTCAAGTCAATAGCACCTTTATTATTGCACATAATGGGAACTTCGTCTAGATGGATGTCATAGTCAATAAGAGCTTGTTTCATCCATAGTGCTTGTGGACATGCCTTTCCGGCGCTTACGTACTTGGCTTCGGTCGTGGAGATAGCAAGAGCTGTTTGTTTCTTGGAGAACCAAGAAGTTAGACAACAACCCATGAAGGTACAAACGTCACTCGTACTTTTTCGATCCACATAATCTCCCGCATGATCAGAGTCTGCATAGACAACAGTTTCTACACCGGTCCCCTTGGGATAGAATAATCCCAAGTGTATAGTACCTTTAATGTATCGAAAGATACGCTTAACCGCTTCAAGGTGAGACGTTTTGGGATCCTCTTGTAAGCGAGCACAAAGGCAGACACTAAACATGATGTCGGGCCTACTTTCCATGAGGTATAATAAACTTCCTATCATACCTCTATACTTAGTGCTATCCACGGACTCACCTTCTTTATCTTTCGTGAGTTTCGTTTCCATGGACATGGGAATTTTCATGGGCTTAGATTCTTCTAAACTAAATTTCTTAAGCATCTCCTTACTATACTTAGATTGATTAAAGAAGATACCATCTTCCATTTGTTTTATTTGTAGACCAAGGAAAAAAATTAATTCGCCCATCATGCTCATCTCAAACTCGTCACGCATGATCTTAGAGAAATCATCACACAGTTCTGGACAAGTTGAGCCAAATATGATGTCGTCGACATATATTTGAACAAGGATGAGATGTGAATTACGTTTCTTCGTGAAAAGTGTGTTGTCAACCACTCCCATGGTATATTCATTGTAAAACCCAAAAATCTAAAACATGCAAAATGACCAAAATGCCCCTACAAGTTTAAAATTTTATTAAAGGATATTTAAAGCACCAAGGTGATTCCAAAATTCAAGTAATAAGCTACACATAGAATGAAATAATTTTTTTTTCATGTCCAAAAGTCATTGTCTCACCTAATTATATGTACAAAACACCTAATACAATTTTATTTAAATTGATTCTATTTAAATTACATTTAATTATACATAACTTACAAAATAAATAGGAAATCAATTCAAAAATCAATTCCATTTATTTGGTCAATCATGGACCGATTATTAGGCCCTCTTCCCCCTCCATAGTCGGCCTCCACTTCAATTATTTTTGTTTCCAAAACCAAAAACCGAATAACACAAAACACACACAAAAATCCACAATCGATCCATACGAATTTTTGGAGCTGAGCTATTATTTTTTGGGGTTCTTTATAATCAAAAGTAGCTGGAAAAATTGGTTAGAGGTCGTGGGATTCAGTGGTTCGATCGCTAGACGTTTTTGTTGTCGCAAATTCCATCCGAGAGGTATAAATTCGTTTTGATTAATCCCCACGTTAAATAATTTATCTGGTATTTTTCTCACACCTATTTAATCATATAAGACATATAAAAATTATCTAAATCGAATCATGCAAGGTTTTGTTGATCGTTTGAATTTTGAAGTGTTAAAATGGGTATAAAATATAAAACATGCTATACGAATTTTCTGGGCCTCTTGTATAATTTTTATGAGTTCTAGGATCATCAAAAAAGTCTGGAAAAATGTGTGTTTGAATTGTTATGGCTTGATTCGATCGTTTGAATTATTAATGATTAAAACGAATATAAAATATGAAACACTATATACGATTTTTCTGGGCATGAGAGTTATTTTATTTGAACTCTATATGATCCATATGAACCTGGAAAAATGTTATTTCGAATTTTTGCAACCTAAAAATGGCTTTGTCAAATTTTGTGTTAAATCGGGTTTTTAAATGAAAACCGTGTAATTGGATAAAAATAATAACGAATGATTTAGGGTTTTATTTTGGGTTAGATCTGATATAATGAATGATATAATGGGGAAATAATGATTGGATGATGATTTGAGAAATCGGGGTTAGGGTTTGATAATTTAAAGTGTTACCGATTTGATTTTAATTAAGAAAAGGGGTATTTTGTAATTATTAAAGATCGTGGGTCATTTTTTTAATAAGCCTTAATATAAGGGGTATTTGTATAAAATATAATATGGGGACCTTTTTTGTAAATTATGCAACTTATGGATTTAAATTGTAAATTATGTAAATGTGTAAATCGATTTGGAAATAAATAAAATAGAGGGGTTAAAAGTATAAATTATGAAACTTAAAGGACTAAAGTGTGATTCTGAATAAAATATGTATTTTAATTAGTCATTTGCAATAGTTTCATTTAAGACCCTTAACTTTGGAATATTTACAATTAAAACCCTAAATTATGGAAACTTGTCATATCTAACCTTGGACTATCATAACTTGTTAAAATCTACCCTATGTCCATAATATGCTTAAAAATAATGACTTAACCTAAGTTATGATACTTAAATCTTTCCGATTATGAAGACTTTCTAAAAATGGAAACCTGCAAATTATGGAAACCTGCTAAAAATAGAAAGTTACTAAATATGGAAAGTTACTAAAACTGGAAAGCCGAATAAATAAGTAATCTGAACTAAATAAGCTTTTAATAAGTTAGTTATGAATTCGTGTAGATTCGCTGAAGATGGAGTTTGCTTCCGACTTTGATATTTTCTGTTATGTTTTCATTTGCGGTATAAGGTACAGATATTCTGACCTTTCTTATAAGGTTTCTCATGATCTCTTTCATTTCTGATACGTTAGTTTCTGAACTGATGCCATTGCTATGATTCCCTTTGCTTGAACCTTCTCCGTTGATTCCATATGATATGATCTCTGTTATGAACCTATGTTATGAAAACCTTTTTAATTATATCATGGAAATGCTTTGAGAAAAACCATTTTAAAAAAGATGTTTATAAATGATGCGAAACTACTTTTATATAAAATGTTACTAACTTTTATGAAAACTATATTTTGAAGACTATCTTTATAAAAACCGTTTTGAAAGATTATTTTTATGAAGACCACTTTAAAGGATCGTTTTATGAAAATCATGAATAAACGATTGTTTAAAATGGACTTTTGATAGAAACTTTTGAAATGAAATTTTGATCTGAACCTTGACTTGATTATTTAATATGAACCTTGATCTGATAAACTCTGATTTGGACTTGTGGTACTACTTCTGATGATATTTGATATAGACTATCTGTTATGAACTATCTGTTATGAGCCATCTGTTATGACACTCTGTTTTGATATGATATCTGACTCTTAGTTTGATACCCGAGCCAAAATCTGTTCCCTAGCCATGAAGGTAACATGGCCGTGTCATTGATGCACCAATGGCATGACTCTAGGGCGGTAGAGTGATGTTTCGCCACGTCCCCTTATCTGTTATCTGATATGCGCATTATATTATTTGGCCACTATTTTATCTGCAGGGGCGTATGGATGCATCCTAGATCTGATCTGTTTAGTGGATTTAACATGATTTATTTATTATTGTCTGGTGATTGGTACTGTGTGCTATACATGCCCTTCACATATATCTGGGAGCTAGCTACTCCATTTGAAGAATGAGGACACCCCTCATATTATCTGATTATCTGAGAGGTCTCCCCTCTATATGATTTGAAGATTTATGGTTACGATATGGTATGATCTGTTTCTGGGCTCGTGGTGGATTACTATCCCTTTTCTCTTTCCTTTATACTTATTCATTGACTTATCCCTTGAACCATATTACATTTGTTTGACCTTTGTTTCTGTTATTATGTACTATTCTCTATTACTGTTTGTTATCGTTATATCTGTTAACTGAGCTCTCGTAGCTCAGCCGCATTTCTTTTCCTGCGGCAGGTTTTAGTAGGAAGCTGGGAATGGGTGGAGAGTACCTTGGACTTAGAAGACTTGATAGCTACTTTTGGACTTAGAAGTGATTAGAAGTTATTATTATTTCGGAATTAGTATTTATTGGAAGTTCATTTGTAACCTTGTAGTATCTATATTTCATTTGTAACCTTTGAGAATTCTTGTATTACTATAGATGTATGCTTTGTTTTGATCTGATATGAAACCATTATTGTGATATCTTTACCCTTGTCGGGTTGGGGTGTTACATTCATGTTCAATCAAGAATGCTTTTAGTCTATCATACCAAGCTTTAGGAGCTTGTTTGAGACCATAGAGTGCTTTCTTGAGTTTATAAACATGATTCGGTTTCTCGAAATCAATGAATCCTGGAGGTTGTGCATCGTATACCTCCTCATTGATATAACCATTTAGGAATGCACTTTTCACATCCGTTTGGTATAATTTAAAGTCTAAGGTGCAAGCATAGGCAAGGAGTATCTTAATAGACTCTAATCTAGCTACGGGTGCATAAGTTTCATCGTAATCTATTCCTTCTTGTTGGTTATAGCATTGTGCTACCAACCTTGCCTTATTCCTAGTTATGACGCCATTTTCGTCGAGTTTATTCCTAAACACCCACTTAGTTCCTATGATGGTTTGATTCTTAGGTGGAGGTACTAAATCCCAAACTTGGTTTGCGGTGAATTGATTTAGTTCTTCTTGCATGGCAACTACCCAGCTTTCATCCTTAATTGCTTCACCGACATTCTTAGGTTCTACGGTAGATATAAAACAAAAGAAATTACTTTTGTTTTGTGCTTGTGACCTAAGAGTTCTTTGGTTTAGGTTTCCTATGACATTTTCAATAGGATGGTTCTTGGATTCCTTAATGTTGACAACTTCGTCAACTTCAACTATTTCATCCTCAATGTCATTTTCTTAAGGTTTTCTTGCCATTAACCTTAATGGTTTCTTCCTCATCTAAGTCATCATCCACCAAGGGTGATGTCTTAGTTGGTGGAGGACTTTCATCGAATGTTACGTTGAGTGATTCTTCGACTTTCATTGTTTTCCTTGTTTAGGATAACATAGGCTTTACTATTTTGGGAGTAACCTAGGAAAACACCTTCGTAAGACTTTGGGTCAAACTTGGTGAGGTAGTCTTTAGTCTTTAGTATGAAGCACTTGCTTCCAAACACTCTAAAGTAATCAAGAGTAGGTTTCTTACCTTTTAATATTTCGTATGGTGTTTTTCCTAAAATAGGTTTAATTAGAATCCTATTTAGTATGTAAGTTGAGGTGTCCACCGCATTACACCAAAACTTTTGCGGAATTGATTGTTCATTCAACATCGTTCTACTCATCTCTTGTAGAGTACGATTTTTTCGCTCAACTACCCTATTTGATTGTGGAGTGCGTGGAGCCGAGAAATTGTGTGTAATACCATTAGCATCACAATATACTCCAAATTGCACTTCATTATTAAATTCCCGACCATGATCCGTCCTAATTGAGACTATTGTACACCCTAGTTGATTTTGGACCTTCTTACTAAAGATTTTGAATTCCTCCAAAATCTTGTGTCGTATTCTTAAGGAATCTAGTCCAAGTATACCTAGAGTAATCATCAACTAATAATAAGGTGTAGTAATTTCCTCCGTAGCTCTGTAAGGCGGATGGACCAAATAAGTCCATATGAAGGAGTTCTAGACATCTAGAGGTCGAGACCATATTCTTAGCTTTGTGACTAGAATGAGCTTGTTTTCCAACTTTACAAGCATCACAAAAGTGTTTATCAAACTTAATCTTAGGTAGGTTTCTAACTAGTTCCTTAGACGCCAATGATTGTATCAAGCGCATATTGGCGTGACCTAGTCTCCTATGCCATAGAGTGGAATTATCATCTATGGTTGCTAGG
This sequence comes from Artemisia tridentata subsp. tridentata, assembly GCA_021014915.2. NCBI lineage: Eukaryota > Viridiplantae > Streptophyta > Magnoliopsida > Asterales > Asteraceae > Artemisia > Artemisia tridentata. The sequence continues at coordinate 194,789,144 of CP139507.1, forward strand.
AAAATCTTATCATGTGGCTTATTTCCTATTTTCATAACAAATAAGCCATTCTCCCTAACTCCTTTGCCTATGGTTTTACCATTCTTAGTGATCTCACTACCCTCTTCAGAGAATATAACTCTACACTTATTGTCTACCATTTGACTAATGCTAAACAAGTTAAATCCTAAGTTATCTACATGCTCAAAATTTCTAATGGTGAGGGAGTTTTGAGTAATCGTACCTTTGCTTATTATGTTGCCCTTAAGTTTGCTACCGAAAGTGACATTACCTCCGTTGTACGCCTTGTATGATGAGAATAGACTTCGGTTACCCGTCATATGATTAGTGCATCCACTATCCTTGACCCATTCATCAGGCTCCAAGTCGATTCCCAAGCATATCTATTAAATAAGACAAACATTCAAACATTTGGTCCCCAATATCTCATGGGTCCAAAGTTGTTAGTATTAAACATCCCATGCATTGTTGCATTTGGTTAGGATGTTGGAACGGAGGACAAATTTCCCATGGTAAGTAACTTTGTAGTTGACAATTATTCCAAGTGACGGGATAGTTACTTGGATAACTTTATCTTCTAGAGTTACCTCTTGGTAGAGGAGTTCTTGACCGAGGTTTGGGAACATTTGTTTTTTCTAGATGGAGGAGTCTTTGACCTAGTGTCGGGTTTTACAAAGCCAAGCCCGGGGGTTGAAAAGGGTTTGTAAAAGCTTTTGACTTCCTTTGTACTAGTAATAGGTACTTTGACACTATTAACAACTATGTGACGTGATTTAGGACTTGAATTATTTTTCAGATTCAACTCAGTTCTGTCTCCAGTACCCGATGGTACCACGGTACCACTAAATTTAGTGGTGCCGTCGGTACCTTTAATGGTACCGTCCACCTGTTCGACAGAACTTGAGGTTTTGAAAATTTTTACTTATTTCATTTTATTTGTTGAAGCTTTATTTTGGTCAAATCCTAAGCCCGCTCTGGCATGTTCACTACATCTAATGTTTTCAAGCATATCATTAAGTGACTTTGTCCCCTTTTCAAACTTACTGATCCTTAAAGCATTTTCTTTGAGTTTTTCATTTTCTACTCGAAGACTTATGCATGACCTACAACCTACATCTATTTCTTTATTTTTCTCCAGTCTTTTTACTTGATCCTTTAGTTCTAAAACTTGCACTTCGAGTTCATGCAATTTTAAATTTTGTGTTTTGTTTCTACCTAAAATTTTAGAACTTACTTCGCATAGTTTATTATATTCGTCATATAATCTATTATCATCTATTGACGAATTATCATCATTATAATAAGAAGAGTCGGAATGTACCTCATTCGAAGCCTGAGCCATAAGACATGTTTCGTCGTTGGGCTTCTTCTCTTCTTCTTCACTGCTATCACTCCAAGAGCCTCCTATGAAAGCTCTTTGGTTGTTGGTTTTCGGTGGTTTAGGACATTCTCCTATGAGGTGATTAGAGTCTCCGCATCTAAAACATCTCCTATCACCTTTTCCTTTCTTTTCATCTCGGTTCTTTTGTGACGGCTTCTTGTCATCACGAGGTTGCCTAACGAACCTACCTCTTCTCCTAAAGAACTTTTTAAAGTCTCTAACGGCGAATGCATACTCTTCATCTTCACTATCGGAATCCAAATATTCCTCATCACTAGACTCCTTTTTGGCTTTCAATGCTAGAGATCTAACTCTCTTGCTTTTGCCTTTGAAAATATCGGAGTCTTTCTTGATTATCATCTCATGAACCTTCAAGTTTCCTATTAGTTCATCAAGAGATAATGTTGCCAAGTCCTTTGACTCTTCAATTGCAGTAACCTTTGCTCTCCATTTGGGATGTAGAGCCCTAAGAAACTTCCTAACATAATTCTTGCTAGAATAACCTTCATCAAGAGCTTTAAGACTAGTAATAATAGTATTAAATCTAGCAAAAGCATTATCAATAGGTTCATCTTTCGAAATAGAAAATTGTTCATATTGTTGCACAAGAAGATATATCTTGTTTTCTTTGACTTGATTATTACCTTGGTGAGTGACTAACAAGGTTTTCCAAATATCTTTTGCCGTATTACATATGAAAATTCTTTCAAATTCCTTTTTCAGCAAAGCATTACAAATCATCATTTTAGCCTCATCATTTTTGGCTAGTTTTCTTTTAAGTTCATCACTTTGTTTACTATAAGGAACTATTTCATCCCTTTTAGTTTCCGGATTCTTTTGAATCGGTTGAAAGTCACCCTCGGTAATAATATGCCAAAGATCAATGTCTTTTGATTTCACACACGTTTGGAATCTTGTTTTCCAATATATAAAACAATCTGTTTCGAAAAGTGGTGGTCTTTGCATAGATTGCCCTTCTTGATATTTTTCAGAATCCATTGATCGATTCAAGTTTTAAAATACAATTTACTTTAAAATCTTGGCTGACGTGGCTCTGGTACCAATTGTGGAAAACTAGAAGGGGGGTTGAATAGTTTTACCGGTTTTTAATTTGTTTCAAAACTTTACTTTTGAAAAACTATGATTCGAATCTTATGTGTAATCAATCAACACCAATATGAACACTAAACTAAACTATCTAATGTAAATAATAAATGTAAAGAAAAGAGATGGAAAGATTAAACCAGGACAAAGAGATTTATAGTGGTTCAGACACGAAGCTCTTCTTCGCCCTACTCTACTCCCCGAGTACCACACTTGAGAGTTTCAAGCACTAATTCAACAAACCTCCCTTCAGGCGGAGAAAACCGTACAACGTCGCTTATCCGAATTTCCGACACTAAGCTAAATGTCGAGTGCTAATCTTAGCTAGCACCAATCTACCACGATCCACCCGATCCTTTCTACTTCACACAATCAACACACTAGACTCGATCTACCTGATCTACCCTTGATCCACTTTATCAACACACAAGCCCACAAGCTTCAAGAGATCTCCAAGATCTCACAAGATCACAATGATCAACTCTCACTTGACTCAATCTACCCTATCTACCCTTGATCAACTTGATCAACACACTAGCTCACAAGCTACAAGAGATATTTAATATCTCTATAAGATCACAATGATCTTCTCTCACAAATTCTCAAAAGAAAAATGAACTTGATGTATACAAGATACAACAAGTGTGTAACAAATGTTACAAGTGCACTAACTACAACTACAACACTTTGTATCTTCTTGAATATCTTGTGTTCTTCTCTTGCACTAGTAGAGGAATGAAGGTGATCACTTGGTTGGATGATTGGATCACTCTTTAAATAAAAGAAAACTAAACTAAATGATCTAGAAGAGAAGATGTGATAAGAGTATTGAACTCATAAAGTTGTATGTAAAAAAGGATGCCCAAAAACTGTGAAGAGGTCTGGTATTTATAGGCAGAAAAAATCTAACCGTTATGGGGACACGATACCACTAAATCACCCACGGCACCACTAAATTTAGTGGTACCGTGGTACCATTCCTGACAAAAATGCTCCTCTTTTTGTCTCTAGTGGTGAAAATTTATTTGGGGAAGTGTGGAGCTGATTTTGGGGGGGGGGGAATAGCTGTTATGTTATTTGAACTTATTTTTCCAATAAAACATTTCTTAATTATTCAAAAATAACTTGTAAAGTATATTTTTGAAAAAATATTTTGTCACATTAAAAATGTGAAGTTTTAAACACAAATTCACTTCTTTGATCATTTGTTAAGTTGTAAATTTGTTTGTACATACCTAGAGTGATTTGCGTAGAAATGGGATCTTTCGACTAAAAACTTGTTTACGTTAATTTTAACGTAACGTGTTTTAACATTTTGTCATCCTCAAAACGTAAAGTTATCGAAAGATATAAATAACGTTTTTAGAACATTATTTGCATCAACAGTTACACTTTCAACCTTAGGTTTAGTCTTCACCTGTTCCTCATCATCATCAGACACCCAATCTTCAATGATAGGTGCATCAGAATATGTCTGTTCAGCCTTAGGTATCTCCTCATTAGACTTACTACTTTCTCCTAAAGTCTTAGCACTAGACTCATCCAAACAAGACAATTTAGGAATGGGAGGTACATATTTTCCTGTTATAGAGGGAGGAACTTCATTATAACCTATACCACTACCTATCCTCATTAATTGATATTCAATTGTCTTATTTACACTTTCAGATGCAAACTCAAGCTTATTTACCTTAACTTGATGTTTTTCTAATTCCTGATAAGCTGAATCTTTTTCTTTTTCAGACTTTTCTAACTTTTTAGTAAGTCCTTTAAAATCATGTTCTTTAACAAAAAGCTTACCTTCAAGAACATTAACTTTCTCTACATACTCTGACTCATTTTGTTTGAAAAATTCAAGTCTTCCCTCAACAGATTTTAAGCCTACCTTATAGCCTAAATTATCTAATTTTAACATCTTTACCTCTTCTAATAGCTTTTCATTCCTAACCTTAAGTTCCTCAATAGTATCTAAACAAGATTTAAATGAACAACTAGAATCATTAGATACCTCAGAATCAGAACTTGATGAAGAAGAGTAGGCCATAAGTGCAAAGTTTGGTCCTTCAGCTACTTGATCACTCCAGTCATATCCACCAAGACCATCACATTGAGACACTAAAGCTGTAGAAGTTGTTGTTGATGCGTGGTTTTGCAACCTTACAACAGGTTTTACCTCTCGAGGGATCTCAAGAGGCTTACAACCCCACCAGGCAGTGTACCTGACCGATGTAGTATAGTGTAGTGGTAAGTACGGGGGATTGATCATTCTGCACAGGGAATAGTGTTCGTTAGGTATGAAAAACTACTCTAATAGGTCTAAGGGTGAGAGAAGATTCTTTTTATGTTTTTATATTTTTATGAAAGCAAGTAAAATCTCGGGTTTGAAAGAGTGGGCGGAATTAGTTGCTAGTCAACTAACCCAAATAACTACGAATGCAAATAAAATAAAATAACTGAAAATGAAAAGGTTGGTGAAAACTTATGAGAGAAATGTGTTTACTTAGATTTCCTTACTCCCTAGCTATCTTTTACCGGTAGATTAGTGTGTATTAGTTGCGTGGATGACGGGTGTATTCCTTAATACCATTTGTGGGGTGGCGTACGTACTTCCCCAACTCTACAAGCTCCTACTTCACTCCTATGTCGAGCCGGCTAGGAAGCTCCTAACATGGGATCACTAGAATTCGCTTGTGCATTAAATACAACCATAAAAACCTTTAGTACGCATTGGTTCATGTTTCTTAAGACGTTCAAGCAAGTTACCGAATAGGAAGTTAGCCAGTTTTCTTAAGCCTAACATAGATGAACAATCATCCAATACAACTAACAACACACTAATAACCAATAATCAATAGCTAGGTTTCATTAGATCTAAGCAAACACAAGATAAATCTAGCCTAGCATGTTAAACAAAAGACAAGAACAAGATAGAATCAAACAACACATAGACATATTGAATGATTAATTGATAACTTATCTTCAATGTAACATGGAAGATCTCAAGGCAAAAAGCCTTGAAAAAGCTGCCAAATTCGTCTTAGGGTTTTCACACACAAAGTTCCTCAATAAGTTCCACCCTAATGACAAAAAATTGCAAAACTATATATAGACTTTCAGATCTGACGGCGTCACGTTATGGAGTGTGACGCCGTCACCTCGCCGCTTTTAGGGTTCCCGGATGACCTTCTTGACACCGTCCCTCTTTAGCTCTCCAAAATCCGTTCTGGCCTATCAAGGCTTGACGCCGTCAGGATTATGCGTAACGCCGTCCCTCTTTAAATTAAGCCGTGACAACCTTGATCAGATTAAAGGGTGACGCCGTCAAATTCCCATGCAAATTTCCCTGGCTTATCATGAGTAATTTTCACATCCACCTTTTCTTGCCAAGCCATGACGCCGTCCAGGGATAATCCTGACGCCGTCAAAGGTAGTTTCCAGCACAATTTTGAGACTTTGTCGTTTTCTTCACTTTTATGCTCCAAAAACGTCCAAAATGCCTCCTTTTCCAGATTTCTTCTCAAAAGTACCTAAAATGACAAAAGGAACGATTTAGGGCAATATTTGATCAAATAAATACGATTTAGGGCTTAAATGACCCCTTAAAAGCGGTACACTTTTCGCTTCATCAAATACCCTTACACTTGAGATTTGCTTGTCCTCAAGCAAATGCGCTTTTATTCTAATCAAAATACAAGTTAGGGGTCATTTAATGCTAACATAAAAGTAATTACAACAAATATTCGTTCCACTTTAATCATAATAAGCACGGAGATTACAAACTAGCACCTCACAAGTAGTGTTTAGATACCCACATCTCTCAAGTGTCATCAAAATAAATCTCATAAATGAAAACGGATAATATCTCTCACTACCTGTCATAGCAAATAGATTACCATAGGCTTGGGAAAGGATCGAAAACCTCCTCCACTAGGCGTAAGCACCTAAGATAAACTATTAAAGAGGGCTTTTAAACGGGTTATAACGTTAGGTGTAAGGAAAAGGAAAACACGGTTTTGTTGGATAAAGGATATTTTACTGGTGGCGAGTTAAAGATCTTGATCAATTACATGTACTATACAATGTTGCTAAGCCAAGACTCGACTCGATCTTAAGCTAAAAACAAAATAACAAAAACATAAAATAAAACGGGATGGTAGTCCGTATGTTTTTTCTATTATTATTTTTTTTTCATTTTTTTGTATTTTTCTTGATTTTTTCGATTTTTTTTTTTTTTTTTTTTTTTTTTTTGCATACACTTTTGCCCTACCATCCAAAATAATACATCAAAAGGGCGATGCATTCCCCTTACACTTGAACTTTTACATAACTTTACAAATTACTATTCTAATGACTCGAATTAAGATAATTGAAAAACTTGGAGTACTTTTAAAACATTTAGCACATATGGGGGTAATAAATGATGTTCTTCCCCATTACTCCATTACACTAGTACTTTACCCATGAGTCCCAATCGTCCCAAAACAATATGTACAAGGATATGACTCGACTTAGCAACCATGTAATCAACTAGATAATTAACTTGGGTTTAAACAAATGTTGTAACAATAATGCACTAAAAATGAGTGCATACAAGGTAGGCTAAGGCGATTTGGGTGTACATTTAAGTGGGGTGTAAACAAATTCTTCCTTTAAGTAAAATGCTTAAAGGTCGAAACGAAAAGATAGGCTCTGAGGGGTGTACTAGGGGTATCGTGTACTAAAAATGAGTACAACGCAAAGGGTGTGGGAGAATTACTTGACCAATGTAGCCAATGTAATTATAACAAAAACACAGGTGTAAAACAATGGGTTAATCCTAATGCCTCTTATCATGTAGTAAATCTAACTACACGAATGTAGTCTCACTTGTGGCCTCAGAATGGTCCTAACGCAAGTTCTAGAATCTAAGTGCTACCGGTACACACATCATAGCATAAATGCTTTTCCTACCAATTCTAGGGGCGAACCTCACATATTTGGGGGTGGAAAATTTTTTAGTGGTACGGTTTTTTGTGCTAGTCATATAATTCCTATCCATGAGACGCTTATTAGGACTAAAGTTTCACTCCTAAATGTTGTAAAAAATTTTAAATTTGGCACTAAAATTGCCCTAACAGGTATTTATCTCAGTTTTATTACACATCTACTATTAAACAAACAAAAATCAAGCGTAATAGCATTCTCTAATCGTACTTTTACCCCCCCTTACACTTAAGATGAACATTGTCCCCAATGTTCAAATAACAAGATGTAAAAGAAAAAAAGTAAAAGAATGAAATCAAATACTCCCCTGATTCGCTCGGTGGATAATGAAGTAACACGGTTAGATCTTCTTCCAAGGTAATGTTGAAGCTTCATGACTAATGCATCGCCGTAAACTTGATCCAAAATATTTCCTTGTCCAAAATAACCTGTTAAACCTGAGAAAACAAACACGAAGACCTGCATAACATCGGTGGGATAAACTCTATATATCAGGATATAATGCTTGTGGAATGATAATTTTGCAGATTCCTGGAGATTATAAGTTAGAGATTTAATAAAAACTTTTTTATGAAAACAAAACTTTCAAAAATTTTCAGAAAATTAAACCTGACGCCGTCAGGTTATAAATCCTGACGCCGTCAGAAACAATCTGACAGAATTCTCATGTTATGTTTCCGGAAAATTTTTGGAAAAACCTATACCTTACTTCCTGGAAATCCTGCAAAACATCATTATGACTCGATACAAGCATTTGACTCAAACAAATACTAATATGTATGTTCATTTATTACTATTACGATTCATGTTCATTTGTGTTCTAATAAACCGATTTAGATTTCCCTTACACTTAACTTTTGCAAAATACCTTTATATGTAGTTAAGACGAAGTTAAAAAAAAGATAAAGCATTTTCACAAATTAGTTTTTAACATGAATCAATAATAATAAAACTTAAACACACATACGGAAACAAATAAAATCAAACAAACAAATAAATAAACACACAAAGCAAATAAAACTTGGGTTGCCTCCCAAGAAGCGCTTTTCTTTATTAACGAGTCTTGTAGCTAGACTCAAAGTCACGCTACCCTATGTAAGTAAGCTCGTCATCGAGGACGTCTTTAGGGTTAAGCTTGGATTGAAGTTTTCTATTGGTCCGCTTAGTACGATATATCTTTTCAAACTTCTCTCCATCTGGGTCATACAATGTCATCTTAATATGCCATGACCCATCTCCATCTTTGGGTGGTTTGTCCCAATTCCACTTATGATCATCTTCCTCACGAGTCCACTTATTCATTCCTAGGTTAATTGGCAAAACTCCTAGGAAATCAATCATCTTCCTAAAAACTAGAGGGTCTTCAAATGGATCCAATTCGGTGTCCCTAGCTAAGAGTTGCTCTACCGTATGTGTTCGGTTCACAAAGTCCTCTTCTAGGTAAAATGGGCGTTGGGGTACTATGAAGTCTCTATCGATCCAAGGTCCATATCTAGATGGTCTCCTATTTAATTCTAACCAATGGGGTGTTGGTTCCTCACTAGTATCATAGGCATGTTTCTTAACATCATAGACTGACCAAGTATCACCTTCTCCTACCGCTATCTTAGATTCCTTACAATCAATCATAGCACTAGCGGTCGCCAAAAATCCTCTACCTATTAACAAGGGGCATGTAGGGTCGCTAACCATATCAAGGACGTGGAAATCAGCTAAAATGGTTAGTTTTCCTATGTGTACTAACACGTCCTTGACTACTCCAACCGGGTAAGCAACACTTCCATCCGCTAAACCAATTATTACCTCGGTTTCTTCAAGTTTTCCTAGTTTTAAAGAGGTGTAGAGAGGTAACGGAAGTAGGTTAAGGCTTGATCCAAGATCGGCTAATGTGTCATAAGCCTCCGAATTACCGATCTTGCAAGGTAGAACAAATAAGCCCGGATCATCTAATTTCTTAGGTAGTTTGTTTTGAACGAAGGCGGTCCCTTTTTCGCCTAACTTGAGCTTCTTCTCATCCAACACATCAACAACTGGACTTTCAAGGTGGAGCTCCTTGAATTCTTCGTCAAGGTTTTGAGTGGGAGGTGTTTCAACTATGTTGTTGACCAATTTGGATGTCATAACTTCTTGGTCATTTGGAACGATTTGGGTTTGTTTGAAACACGTGCTCATGGAATTGACCGAATAATATTGTGGACAAGAACTAGGGGACGAAACCGATGAAATAGCGTTGACGTTTAGTTTCTGGTTCTTGACCGTGTTGCTAGGGAGTGCTCCCATTTCTCGGTCATTGAGGGCTTTCAACAAAGTGTCAATCTTATTGGTCATCTCGCTTTGTTTTTGTTTGAAATCGGCTTCAAACTTGGCTAAACGAGCTTCTTGAGATGCCATAAATTGGGACATCAATCCTTCAAAGTTATTGGTACTACCATTGCTGGAAGGATTGTTATTGAAAGTACGGTTCGAGTTGGAACCGCTTGATTGGAAACGATTAGGTGGGTTGGAAGAATTGGTTTGTTGTGTGTTTTGGTTTTGTTTCCACCTAAGGTTCGGGTGATTTTTCCATGAGGGGTTGTATGTATCACCGTAGGGGTTTGGCTCGGGTTTGAAAGTGTACCACTTGTCTCCCGCTCCGTCGGTACGCAAGGATGCGTAGTCCGCAAAAGCTTGTTCGGGGAGTTCCATGCAATCACGAGTGTCGTGGGGACCACTGCATAATTCATATGAAGAAGTGATTTTGTTCACTTGGCTTGAAGGTTTAGGAGCCTTGTAGGATTTCATAAGAAACTTGACTTGGTCTTCAAGTTCTATGATCCTACGGTCGGAAGTGCTTGAATTGTTCGAAGGCAAAGATATTGCCTTGACCGTTTTGTTCAAATCACGGGGATCACTCCAACTTTCGTTGTCATAAAGAGCAAGATCCTCTAGGAGAGCCCATGATTGTTCCGCACTTAGATCACGTAGCTTACCACCGGCCGATTGGTCAATGATTTGCCTCGTGTAGAGATTGATATGGTCATAGAAGATTTGGACTTGGAGCCAAAGTTCTATGCCATGGTGAGGGACTTTTTGGAGTAAGTCCTTGAATCGAGTCCATGCCTCGTAGATAGTTTCGCCTTGACGTTGTTGGAACATCAAGATATCATTCCTTAGCTTGGTAGTTCTTCCCGGTGGGAAAAACTGAGCAAGGAAACGAGTGGTGAGATCATCCCAAGAGGTGATGGATCCTGCGGGTTGACGTTCTAGCCATTGACTAGCTTGGTCCCGCAAAGAGAATTGAAAGAGACGCAGTCGGGTCGTCTCTCGAGTGGCAACATCAAGGTCTATAGAATCAACAATTTTGAGAAAGTCCTTGAGATGTTGATTAGGATCTTCAGAACGAAGTCCATGGAATGCGCATCCGCTTTGCACCAACCGGATGGTGTCGGATCGCAAGGGAGTGACATTGGCTCCTTGAGTGAGCTCAATGGTGTTTCGATAGCCATGGTGGCTAGGACGGGAGTACTCTCCTAAAGTACGGGCTCTAGGAGGTTGTGGTGGTTGTTGTGGTGGTGGGTTGTTGGGATCGAGGATATTACCATCTTCCATGATGTCGAATGGTAATGGTTACGAACAAAGAAACGAAGAAAATAGATAGACTAAAGAAAACCTAGAAAAATAAAATAAAAATCTCACTAGAAAGGAATCTAGTGAGTAGACCTATAAAATAAAAATTCAACCTAAACAATAACTATTCCCCGGTAGCGGCGCCAAAAACTTGATGCGTGGTTTTGCAACCTTACAACAGGTTTTACCTCTCGAGGGATCTCAAGAGGCTTACAACCCCACCAGGCAGTGTACCTGACCGATGTAGTATAGTGTAGTGGTAAGTACGGGGGATTGATCGTTCTCCACAGGGAATAGTGTTCGTTAGGTATGAAAAACTACTCTAATAGGTCTAAGGGTGAGAGAAGATTCTTTTTATGTTTTTATATTTTTATGAAAGCAAGTAAAATCTCGGGTTTGAAAGAGTGGGCGGAATTAGTTGCTAGTCAACTAACCCAAATAACTACGAATGCAAATAAAATAAAATAACTGAAAATGAAAAGGTTGGTGAAAACTTATGAGAGAAATGTGTTTACTTAGATTTCCTTACTCCCTAGCTATCTTTTACCGGTAGATTAGTGTGTATTAGTTGCGTGGATGACGGGTGTATTCCTTAATACCATTTGTGGGGTGGCGTACGTACTTCCCCAACTCTACAAGCTCCTACTTCACTCCTATGTCGAGCCGGCTAGGAATGTAACACCCCAACCCAATAAGATAAAGATGTCGCAAAAATGGTTTCATATCAGATCAAACAAAGCATACATCAATAGTAATACAAGGTACAAATGAAATATTGAATATACGAGGTTACAAATGAAAATTCCAATAACTACTAATTCTAAATACAATAACTTCTAGTCATCTCTACTCCAGAATAGCTATCAAGGTCTTCTAAGTCCAAGGTCCTCTCCACTCATACCCAGCTTCCAACTAAAACCTGCCGCGGGAAAAGAAACGCGGCTGAGCTTAAAAAGCCCAGTGAACAGATATGCAAACAAAGTAATGATAACGAAACAGCAATAATGTAAGGTGAAACATCATAAGGTATAAATAGATAGAAAGGATAAAGAGTAAAGGTGTAGGACAGTAATCCACCACGAGCCCAAAATCATATCATATCATATCATATCATATCTTCATAATCATATAGAGGGGATGCCTCTCAAATAAGCCGATAATATGAGGGGTGTCCTCATGTACCAGTTGGAGTGATCAGCTCCCGAACTTTGTGAAAGGAGTGGATTGCACCCATCCCCAGTCACCACATCATATCAAAACGAACTGTCCACGAACACGGACACGAACCTAGGATGCATCCATTCGCCCCCCGAACAAAATCATATAGGCCATAATATATCATATAATGTGCATGCATATCATAATCAAAATGGGGACGGTGTAACCAAATCACTAGGGCTACACGTTAGTCATGCCAGTGGTGCATCACAGACACGGCCATGTTACCTTCATGGCTAGGAAACGAACTTGGCTCGGGTATCAAACTGGGGTCAAATGTCAAAGTCCAAATCAAAGCAAAGGTCCATGTAGTCATAGTCCAAATATCAAAGTCCAAATCACAGGGTTCATATCAAAAGTTCAATGTGTCAAAGTTCAAATGTCAAAGGTTCATATAAGAGGTTCAGAAATCAAAGATTCATATCAAAGTGTAGGGAACATAGCAATGGTATAGGGAACCCTAATACAAATCAAATAAGAGACCGAAGGCTCTTTATATAAAGAGCAGAATATCTGTACCTCAACCAGATGACAAAGCAGAATAGTGAAAGGATCAAACAGAGATAGGAATCACTCCTTCTTCACAGAACCTAGAAGAATTAGAAGCCGAGAATTATTTACTAGTTTATTTTAAATCAGATTACTTCCCTTTAGATTATCTTTCCATTTTAAGTGACTTTCCTTTTTAAGTAAGTTTCCCATTTAGTAAGTTTCTCGTGTTAACAAGATTAATCTTTTATGATTTCAATTAATAATTAATTAAGTTAGATTACTCGAAGTGAACATTATAATAGATTAGAGTTAATTACGACAATTTAATAAAGTTTAGGGTCAAAATATAAATTATCAAAAATTAAATATTAAAATGTCAAATAAAATTATTCTAAGCTTTATACTATAGTTTCATATCAAAACGATAATTTTTGACCCCGTCGTTTTATAATATATATAAACGTATTCTCATCATTATTATTTATATCATGTTATATCACGAAGCCTTTTCGAAAAAAACATCAAGTCGAGACCCTCTATTTAAAATAATAATAAGCCGAACCAAACACCTCTTTTGTTGATTAAAGATAAGCCGGATAAACATGTTCTAATTCATGATCTCATAACAGATTTATTATACATATACATGCATGCACTCTTCTTTACTTCTAATAAAAAAATCAATACCTTTTTCCCATTTTATAAACCGAAACACCTAAAATTCGCCATAGCCATGCACGCATCATTTTACTAATTTATTCTTTGTTTTCTGATTCGAAACCTAACCAAGTCGCACCCTTCTTCATTTCATGTGCCAAAATTACCATTCATTCGTATACTTATTCGACTGATTCGAGATTAGTTTTACATGTTGTATTTATTTATTAATATTTTTTTTTCTTCATGCCACAATGCATATATCAAAGGTATTCTTATTCAAAACAAATACCAGTTTCATGTTATAATGTTTATATGGGTTCATGCATGCTTCTACTCGACTAAACAAGGCCCATGATTTCATGTGTATTACTGTGTCATTGGATAAAAATAACCAGATCCAAAAGTTTGCATATCAAGTGATACGAATAGCTAAAACCGAAACGAGTCGTCACTTACATGATTTAAACTCCTGTTCACGAAACAGCAGCCCATAACTCCATCGACTGCCGACCCGAACCTTGAGCACGAAACACCCTTCGAACCAACTCAACACCTACGAATCTGGTCACACCAAACTAGGACGACCAAAAGTCGATCACCACCCTTTCTTCACCTTGTTGCCTCTTGACAGAAAATGCGAGACCAACGACGACAAACACACGATCGAGCCCCACGACTTAACCACTCTTCGAGCAGCAACTACACAACGATCACGCATCCTTTGTACGCCTCGAATAGCATGGAAAATGGGACAGAAAAAGTGGCAGCCGTCGTTTTGAGTTTTTAGGTTTAGGGTTTTAGGATTTGTTGTAGCGTGTATATTGTGACAGAAAAATAAACAACCGGATCTTAATATTGTTGTGTGTTGGGTCGAAGCTGGGCCAAGGAAAGCAAGGAACTCATGGGCTCACTTAGTTGGGTTCATTTGGTTGATTATTGTTTGTGTAAAAAAGGAAAACGGCCCAAATAGGTATTCATGTCGCGTAGAATAAACCTTCGAATTTTGTTTTAGGTTTCCAAATATTTCCGAGTTCAATATGATCAATATTTCAATTATGAGGTTTCGTTTTAATTATTTGGGTTTACGGTTTATTCGTTTAGTTATTCTCGGGTTTTATTTTTAATCGTATCCATAACTTAGGAAAATTTCAAATTAGCCGTAAAATTAGGTATTTATAATTTAGGGTTTTACAAGGAAGCTCCTAACATGGGATCACTAGAATTCGCTTGTGCATTAAATACAACCATAAAAACCTTTAGTACGCATTGGTTCATGTTTCTTAAGACGTTCAAGCAAGTTACCGAATAGGAAGTTAGCCAGTTTTCTTAAGCCTAACATAGATGAACAATCATCCAATACAACTAACAACACACTAATAACCAATAATCAATAGCTAGGTTTCATTAGATCTAAGCAAACACAAGATAAATCTAGCCTAGCATGTTAAACAAAAGACAAGAACAAGATAGAATCAAACAACACATAGACATATTGAATGATTAATTGATAACTTATCTTCAATGTAACATGGAAGATCTCAAGGCAAAAAGCCTTGAAAAAGCTGCCAAATTCGTCTTAGGGTTTTCACACACAAAGTTCCTCAATAATTTCCACCCTAATGACAAAAAATTGCAAAACTATATATAGACTTTCAGATCTGACGGCGTCACGTTAAGGAGTGTGACGCCGTCACCTCGCCGCTTTTAGGGTTCCCGGATGACCTTCTTGACGTCGTCCCTCTTTAGCTCTCCAAAATCCGTTCTGGCCTATCAAGGCTTGACGCCGTCAGGATTATGCGTGACGCCGTCCCTCTTTAAATTAAGCCGTGACGACCTTGATCAGATTAAAGGGTGACGCCGTCAGAATTCCCATGCAAATTTCCCTGGCTTATCATGAGTAATTTTCACATCCACCTTTTCTTGCCAAGCCATGACGTCGTCCAGGGATAATCCTGACGCCGTCAAAGGTAGTTTCCAGCACAATTTTGAGACTTTGTCGTTTTCTTCACTTTTATGCTCCAAAAATGTCCAAAATGCCTCCTTTTCCAGATTTCTTCTCAAAAGTACCTAAAATGACAAAAGGAACGATTTAGGGCAATATTTGATCAAATAAATACGATTTAGGGCTTAAATGACCCCTTAAAAGCGGTACACTTTTCGCTTCATCAGTTGTTTCCCTAGCTTTCCTAGAGCTCTCTCCAGTCTTGTGGTCTTGGCTCCTTGGTGCCCTGCACTCTCTTGCAAAGTGACCCTTCCTGTGACTGTTGTAGCACTCAATCTTGGATTTGTCAAAACCCAAGCTATCCTGCCCATTGACCTTGAGGTTTCTTACATTCTTCTTCAAAAATCTTCTTGCCCTCATTGTCAACATTGCCATCTGCCACTTCAAGTCCATCTCTTCAAGATCATCTGGATGGATCTGTTCCAAATCTTCATGCATAATCTGAGGACTAGTAGATTGACTAGCCAAGAAAGCATAGATAACAGCATCACTCAAGTTATCAAGGGTTGTAGACCCAGCAGTATTAACTTGTGTGCCAGCAGTACTAACTCCATGAGCAATATTAACTGCTTCATTAGTACTGCTAGAACTGTTATTGGAGGAGGACACAAAAGCTAAGTTTTGTATGCTTGAGGAGGAGCTAGATGACCCTTTGACTTCAGGTTTATAAACTTTAAGATTGTTGTACAGATCATCTAAACTCATGGTATCAAGATCAGCCTTGTTTCTCCATATCACAGTGTGTGTATTCCATTCTGGTGACAAGCTTCTCAGAAACTTTTGATTGACATCTTCTTGAGGAATTGAGACTTCCACAAGTGCTAGTTGACTAATAAGTTTCTGAAGTCTGTCAAAAGTCTGATTAAGATTTTCAGAACTTGGAGCAGCAAAATTCTCATATTGTTGCTTCAATAGGTTCTTCCTGGTCTTCTTGGTAGCAGCATTCCCTCCAAACCTTTTCTCAATTACTTCAAGCAACAATTTAGCATCCTTGATGTGATTGAAGGTTAACTGATGGTCATTAGGAATCCCCATCATAAGAGTGCTTCTTGCCTTTACTTCCAGTCTTCTTTGGGCTTTTTCTTTAGCAGTTTTAATAGGCAAGGTAACTTGTTCACCATCAGCATTAGTTTCTGTTTTCGGTAAAGAATTTCCAGTCTCTATGACCTCCCACATAGAGTAATCAACCATCTAAATATACTGCTTTATCCTCATTCTCCATAGCTCATACTCTCCAGACTTGAGCATGGGCACCTTTGATGCAGTAATCATGTGAGTAGATTCTGAGTCCATGTCTTCAGTAAGATGAGTTTAAACAGAGTCTTCTTGATTCATAGTTTCTAGATCGCAAGCTCTTATACCACTTGTTGATCCCAGTTGAATAATTGATCGAATCCCTTAGCTTGTAAAGGTTAAGTAATATTGAATAAATCCAATACAACTTATGTAGAAACTGTCTTGAGTATATTAAAGTTTATGCGGAATCTAAACTTTAATCTTAAGAAGAATTTAACAAACAATATCAAACAAATCACTTCAATATTATTAATAATAATACGAATACTCAACAGTATTAGGGTTTACAACCTTGAAGTTTTCTAAAGAATCACGTATCTATCTCTATGCCCTAGGACCTCCTTTTATAGACTAAGGAGTCCTAGTCAGCTTACAATTGCTTGATGTACAAGATAAATCTTAAAAGAATCTTTTCTATATTTATCTAACCGACTATACATGTTTATCTCATAAGCAGTACTAACTATACACTCTAGCAGTTGTATCTCTAACTCTAGCAGTTGTAACTCTTCAGCAGTAGTAAGTTTGTACTAGCAGTACTAACTTTTCTTCTAGCAGCACTAAACACTTAGAGTACTTTTCTTCAAGTTCATCAGCAGTTGTAATTCTGAAACTAGTTGTAACTTTGAACTAGCAGTAGTAACTTGTTGTCTAGCAGTAGTAACCACTTGGCGTATTTTCTTGAACATCTTCAGCAACACTAGCAGTAGTAAAATACACAAGCAGCTGTAACCTTTAATACTAGCAGCAACAATGACTTAGAGCAATTTCCATCAGTAGTCTTAACCAAACAAGCAGCAGCATCTCTAAAACCCAACACATACACGAGCCTTAGCCGGAAAGTCAAGAGAAGAAACGAATCCAAAAGAAGAAATCAAGATTACATGACGAAAAATGAAGATGCTTTAGTATTTTGGCCGTAAAATCTTCATCCGGACTCCGTTTTACTTGATTCAAGCGGCCACGGAAAGAGAAAAAGGAGACCTACATGTTACAGAGGTCCAATACGGCGTATGTGGTACTTGGATACACCGTATTGACCGATACTCCGTATCAAGGATCCCGATACGCCGTAACGGGGGCCGATTACAGTAGAAAAGTTTTTGGAAATTACTTGGAGGCTACTCTTGCTTACCCCTATAAATACCAAAGCCCTAGGAACGATTTGGCATCACTTTTATCAGTTGGGGACAGCCCCAAATCATCCCCAACACCCTCCTTGAAGATCTATTCATCCACGAAGAACATCTTGAAGCGTATTCAATTGTTTAATCATCCGGTTAGCGTGTAGTTTTCATTATGAATTCTATCTTTTATGCTATGATTCAAACATTGTGTATTGTTACTGAGATTAAGGGCTAACACCCTTTGGTGTTAGCCAAGTTTATGAAAACTTTTAATCGTTTGCTTTATGTTTGATTGTTTCTTTTCCTTTGTTATTGGATTGGGTGCTTATCGTTAAAAACTCGTCTATTGCTTATTACTGGTAGAAGTCTATGTAACTAGGTTATGATCCTTATGATTTTAATTGATGTAATTTACCTCTTACAATAGTTGTTACTTTGGTTAAATCATATGTGTGTTAACCCGAATCTCTATTAGGAATCATTGTAAGGCATAAACGAAAAGTGTTTACAACCTAATAGGACTAGTAGCGCGTAATGCCGAACTAGGTTAGATGGGATAAAACAATAAGTTAGAATTGATGCTAGATAGGTCACTATGATCATGTCCGCTTTCCCGCCACCATGGTAGGTTATTTAATCGTGACAGTATTAGTAATCGGATTGACAACTAAACTTTTGAATGAAGTAAACCAAGAAGACATAAGGCAAAACGAAGGTTAATTGGTAGATTAGATTTGGCTAGCACGTTCTTCTATCATTGCATTCATCCTTACACTTTAGTTTAATTATTATTTATTTTCTTGCAATTAGGATAATTAGAAAACATAAAACTCGTGCTAGTCTCTCAGGCTAAACCCCCCTCAATCTTTAATTGCTTTCTAGGTTAGGATAGTTTAGTTAGTTTTGGCTAGTATAAATACCTTTAGATCACTTTAGCTTCGCTCCTAGTGAATGACCCTTGCTTATCTAAAAACTATACACATTGATCGGGTACACTGCTCGTTAGTGTTTAAGTCTATAGGTTAGTTCGGCAATAATATAAATTGAAAACTTGGTAGTTTATTATAGACTATAAAAAGAACATCAAGTTTTTGTCGCCGTTGCCGGGGAGTGATTGTTTTTAATTTGATTTATTGGTATTTATTTGTTTTCGTTAGTTTTTGTGAGATTTAGTCATTCTGTGTTTTTGTCTCAGAAAGGCAATACGGCGTATTCTTGTCTGTGAATATGACGTATTCTTGTCTGTGAATACGGCGTATTGACGTTCTGTGACCAATTTTTTAAAAAAGGTATTTTGAAAAATCTGTTGCAGAAAGCTAATACGGCGTATCCATTATCTGTTGCATACGGCGTATTAACTTGTGTCGTATACGGCGTATCCATTGTTTGTTGGATACGGCGTATCGATCTTCTGTGACCCTGTTGATATAAATAATGCCTAAACACGTTATTAATATTTTTCGATATCTCTACGTTTTGATAATCACAAAATGCAAAATCATTAATCGGAAAATTATGACGTAAACAAGTATTTAGTTGTAAATATCTATTTCTACAACTCAAATCACTTAAGGTATGAATGAACTAATGCTTAATGCATTATATGATCAAAGGAACATTTTCTTAAACACTAGATTTTTTATAAAATGTCAAAAACATTTTATATCTTTTAGAAAAACATTTTTGGTAATAAATAAAAAGGTTTAATTCATTATAAATTTATGAATTCAAATTTTCAACCAAAATCAGTAAAAATGTTCCAGAAAAACCTTCCCCACAAAAAGACAAAACTGAGCAACGGCTAGGGAGGGGCGGCCCCCTTAAAATTAAGGGGACCGCCCCCCTATTTAAAGGGGCCGGCCACGCTCCAGTAGGTTCCAGTTGTCCAGTTTTTCTGCCTATAAATACCAGCCTTCCCCTGGATTTTTACTCACCTTTTGCACCCCAAACCTTCTGTTTTAAATCTTGTAAATCCTTTCTAAAAACCTTTGATCATATTCTCTAAGCATTGGTTTCTAAGTGATCCAAGCTTCCACCATCAAAGTGCAAAAGAAGAATACTCCTTCAACTAGAGAAGAAGTATTATAGCTTAACTCATTTCATCATTGTTGTTGTGTAAAGTGTTGTATAGTGGTGATAAGTAGATCTAAGTGTAAGTAACTAGTTGTGTTGTAAAGAAGTAGTGTAGAAGTAGTTGTGAAGTAGTCGTGAAGTAGTCGTGGTGAAGAAGTCGTGAAGAAGTCGTGAAGCCGTCGTGAAGCCGTGGTGAAGCAGTCGTGATTAAGTTGTGTAGAAGTTGTGTATAAGTTGTGAGATTGGTTCTAGCTACGATTAGAACTCGACATCTAGCTTTGTGTCGTTAAGCCGGTGTAAGCTAAAGTTGTGTAAGGTTTTCTCCGCCATAAGGGAGTTTGTTGACATAGTGAAGAAAACTCTCGAGTAGGTGACTCGAGGAGTGGAGTAGGGCAAGGAAGGTGTCCTTGTAGCCGAACCACTATAAATCTCCGTGTTGTGGTTTGATCTTTCCATCTCTTTCTTTCATTTCATTATATTTACTTTACTTGCATTGCCTATCTATATTTGTTTATATTTTTTCATATTGATCAAGAGTTGAATTCACATAAGATAGAATTGAAGTTTTAAAAATTAAACAAAAGTTTTCATAAATTAAAAAGACGTAAAACTATTCAACCCCCCTTCTAGTTTTCCACAATTGGTATCAGAGAGCCAGGTCAAACAAGATTTTTAAAATAAACTGTATTTTAAAAATTCAAACGATCTATGGAATCTGAAAAGTATTTAGAAGGGCAATCTATGCAAAGACCACCACTATTTGAAAGTGATGGATTTCTTTATTGGAAAAATCGATTCGAAACTTATGTGAAATCAAAAGATCTAGATCTTTGGTATGTTATTACTAATGGTGATTTTTTACATATTCAACATAATCTTGAAACTGCCTGCTTTTTGCTTTCTTGTTGTCTGCTATGCTTTTCGCGGTTGCTCTCCTTCCCTTGCTCTCTCACGCGCACACATGCACCAGCCGGAGGTCTCTTTGGAAGCAGCCTCTCTACTCTCGGGTTTACCTGGGGGTAGGGGTAGGGTCTGTCTACAGTCTACCTCCCCCATACCCTGCCCCGACGGGATTGGGTTTGTTGTTGTTGTGTGAACATAATCTTGAAACTAAAAAGGATGAAATAGTACCTTTTGAAAAACAAAGTGATGATTTAAAAAGAAAGCTTTCTAAAAATAATGAGGCAAAAATGGTTATTTATAATGCGTTACCACGTAAAGAATACGAAAGGATCTTTATGTGTGAAACAGCAAAAGAAATTTGGAACTCTTTACTAATAACTCACCAAGGTAATAGTCAAGTCAAAGACAATAAAATAGATCTTCTTGTTCAACAATATGAATAATTTACGATTCCGGAAGAGGAATCAATTGATAATGCTTTTGCTAGGTTTAACACAATCATCACAAGTTTAAAGGCACTTGATGAGAGTTTTTCTTGTAAGAATTTTGCTAGGAAATTTCTTAAGGCTCTTCATCCAAAATGGCGAGCTAAAGTTACGGCGATTGAAGAATCAAAGAACTTGTCAACTCTTCAACTTGACGAGTTGATTGGCAACTTGAAGGTCTACGAAGCAATAATCAAGAAAGACTCCGAGATGGTCAAAGGAAAGAAAGAGCAAAGCAAGTCAATCGCGTTGAAAGATAGGAAAGCATCAAGTGACGAGGATAGCTCAACCTCCGATAGTGATGACGAAGAATATGCCATGGCCGTAAGAAACTTCAAAAAGTTTTTCAAAAGACGAGGAAGATTCGTTAGACAACCACATGACGAAAGAAAGACACTCCAAAGAAACAAAGACGACAAAGGTAGCAAGAGCGAGAGGAAGTGCTTCAAATGCGGTGATCCAAATCATCTCATCGGAAGATGTCCTATGATGTCAAAGGAGCAAAACCAAAAGGCGTTCGTTGGAGGAGCATGGAGTGATAGTGACAAAGACGAGAAAGAAACCACAAAGGAGGAGAAATGTCTTATAGCTAAGACATCAAGTGAGGTACATTCCGAAATCGAAAACTTTAGTGATGAATATTTATTATTAGATGAAAAAGACTTAGATAGTGAATATAATAGACTATGCAAACTAGGTCAAAAAGTAATGAGTAAAAATAAATTACTAAAACATGTAAATAACCAATTAGAAAAGGAAATACTAGAATTAAAAATTAAACTACATAACTTAGAAAAAGGGAAAGAAATTTTTGAATGTAAAACATGTCAAGAAACTAAAAATGAAAACGAAATACTTAGGAAGGAAATTTGTAAACTTAAAAAATTCGAAAATAGTAGTAATTCACTTAGGGAAATAATAAGTATTCAAAGAGTATCAAGTGATAAAACCGGATTAGGATTTAATTCAACTGAGGATTCAAATAGTAAAACTAAAAATGTAAAATTTGAATGTGAAACTAATGAGCAAAAACCTTTAGAGTCAAAACCTAAGTATATACTTATGAAAGATAGAAAAATACCCATAGCTAGTGATGAGGAAGTAAAAACCTTTTATAAACCATCTTTAAAAAAATGAAGTAGAATACTCTAAACCAAAGTTAAGGTCAAAAACACCACCTCCTCCTAGAAGACCACCTAGTCCTCACCCTCGGCCTAAAACTCCTCAACCTAAAAGAAACCAAAATAGACCAAACCGTCATAATAATAGTTACCCAATGTGGAATTACCCGAATCCACCAAGCTTCAATCCTTGGGGAATACTTCCACCATACATGCATCCTAGTCAACTACAACCCATTTTTGGTTCAAACAACTTTGGATCAATGAGACAATGGGGACCAAGTGGCTAAATTGCTATCTCATTGGATTATTGGCATCTCTTCCTTGATTGACTTCTACAAGTCAAACATAAACGCTTTGAAGCGCTTGAAGACCACATGTTGAAGACTAAAAGGTACGCCTCTCTTTCATGCTCATCATTATATGCGTAGATTAATGAACTAGCCAATTGCATGCCTCCGTAAGTTTTTAATGCCTAGCTTAGTTAGTACTTGTATGTTAGTCAGTAGATAATCCCCTATATATATATATATATATATATATATATATATATATATATATATATATATTATTATATATATATATTTATATAATATACTATATAACCATATATAATATACATATAAAAATATATCCGCACATAACATAGATACGTCATTTGTTGACTATCTAGAACTAAAAGAAATTGTTCGTCCTCGAACCTTTTCTTCCCCCTTTGCCTCTTTTGAACTTTAACGTTCAACACGAAAATCTTCCGTGTCCACTATCACATAACTCATGGTGATGAAGAGAAGTGAGTTAAGTGGATTAACGTAGAAGTAGCACTTCGACCGTCGCGTCAAGAAAACTATGGATGAAACAAACTCCCGTCGCCGTCAGCACCTATCTCCGTCATTACCTCATCATTTCTCGACTCCATTCAACATTCCACGTTTACACACAATATAAATATATATATATATAATAAATGTTAATAAAATGTCAAGAATTCCTTCTTCGTTCCAATAAAACCCAACGTATTTTTGATATATAATAAATCTATCTATATACATAAAAATATTTTGCTATCAGAAACTAAACCCGACAAAAATCCAATTTTGGCAGGCGGCCCCCTTAATGTTTAAGGGGACCGGCTAGTAAACGGGGGCGGCCCCCTTAATAATTAAGGGGACCGGCCTACTGTTGCCACCAAATCCGTTTTTCTTCCAAAATTCTTTGCCAAACACCCCATTTTACAAACACTCCTTCCCTACCCTCTGCTGTGAACGAACTGCAAACCCAAAACCACTCACCAAATCACTATTTCCGACTAATTTCGCAAGGGGAAAACACTTGTATCTTGATTAGCAACACATTTTGTAAGTTTTCCAATTCACATTTCATTTAATTTCATTCAATTTTGAGTCTAATCATAATTAGGTCTTTTACTCAATTTTCTTTTAATCCAAATTTTGTTGAAATTAAGTCTAGAAATCTTATAACCAAATGCTCCCCATAGGATTAGAATGCTTAATCAACCTAGAAACTAAGTAATTTTGATAAACTAATAATTCTTTTTAAAACTAATCACATTGTTGAATTATGCCATAAACACTTGTTAAAACTAATCACATTGTTTTATTACAACTCACTAATCCTAAAAATATATTTTTCGAATCATAAAAATGTTTTTGTTAAATATAAGAGAGTGTTTGGATTAGGAGCTAGAATCATCAAAATTTAATCAAAATTAAGTTCACAACTACTTGTCAATTTTACAAACACGCAATTAGTTGTTTTGAGTCATCAAGATAAATAATTCATATGTATATTGAAATTTTAGTAGTTATTTCTATATTTAAAGGAGCGTTTGGCACAACATTTTGAAAGAAATTTTTGAGTCAAAATCTAAGTTTTCACCCTTTTCAATAAGTTACTTAACATAAACACTCGTAAGAAATAGCTAGATATACAATCTAATTTTTGTCTAGCCACATTTCAAAGTAGTTTATGACGTATAAAGGAGCGTTTGGATATTTTTGATTTCTTGTCATAATATCCATGTAACTATTCTTTAACATCATAAAATACATTTTAAGCGAGTTAAAAATCAAAACTAAGGAACATTGTAAAATACTTCTTAGGATTAAAGTTTTAGAGTCGAAGTATGTTTACGTTCCACATAAATAGCATATATAATATATGCATGTCATTTTCTTATTTTTTGTGTTGCTTTCTTGTATAGGTGAAAATGCCTAAAGCTACAGTCGGTGATCTTTCCAAAACCAAGGCCTACATTCCAAAAGTCTCCGAAACTCCCGGCATATCTCCTTTTATTGCATGTTTCTATCGACCCATCGAAAATAGAAATATTCACGAAGGTAGAGTTTTCGAACCATCTTTCTATCAATCCGATCAAATTGAGCGAATGTTCTCAAATGTTCGTCTCGATTGTCTCTACAAAATTAATGAGCCAATCATTCCTCGCTTCCTTCTAGATTTCTATAGCCAAGTGACGGTGCAAACCGATCCATATGGTTATATTCTTATTTACTTTATGATCCAAAACGAATTTATCACTCTCAATCTAGCTCAGTTTGGTCAAATTCTCCAAATTCCTTACAACGGTCAAGCCGTTTTCTCAAATGAATGGGATCTCTCATCTCTTGAGAAAAATCGGCCTCAGAATGGTCCGTACTATTCTGATATTCCTTCTCCTGACGAGATTCGTGGACTTCTCGAGCTAGAACGTGGTACGACTAGCCGAATGATCAAGTCAAAAAATGTTGAAATCCATGCAAACCAAATCATCCTTAAAGAGCTAAGCCCCGACATGAAGCGTTGGAAAGAACTCATTCGTGAGAATGCGTTGGAAAGAACTCATTCGTGAGAATGCGTTCGGTACCGGTGGTCACCGTGATCATCTCACGGCGAGCATTGCTCACATGTTGTATTGTATTGTTGTAGAAGAACAATACAATTTGGCTTACCTCTTTGTCTATCGCATCATGTCAGCCAAAAACACCCCCAACGCCAACCTTCCTTATGACATGTTCCTCACCCGTCTCTATCGTTATGTCATGGAACATTTCCCTCATCTTAAGAGTGATGCTTACCTATTCATTCATCCCGTCCTACGCCCTCTATCTCGTAGCCAACTTCGTCGATCTCGTAGTGACAAGGGCAAATCTAGACGCCCTAATCTCTACGCACCTCGTAGTTCCACATGTCATCGAGGAGATGATGATGAGGAGGAGGAAGGCACCTCACGTGTCAGTACTCCATCTCCCACGAGGTTCGTGGACAATCTCCCGGAACTTAATTATTCCGATTATCAAGTTCCTCGTCCTTCCGAACAAACCGAACAAATCCTATTTGAACGACAAACCGCATTACTCAACACTACTCAACAGATGCATCAAGAAGATAGAGGTGGTTTCAAGTCGATAGGGAAAGCTTTCAAGAATATTTTCAGAAAGAAGAAGAGATGAGATGTGGAAGTTGGCTTATTAGAACAATATTGTGTTTAGACATTTTATTTTGTTTTGTATTTGAGAATTATTTATTTCTTGCATGATATAGTATGTTAGTATCTATTTTCTTGATTAGTTCTTGAATGCTATGCTTAAATTAACATGCTTGCTAATGATTAATAACATGCTTATTCTATAATATGATTACTTTTAGCCTAAATGTATACATGCTTATTTAAACATGTTTATGCCACTATTTAATCATTCTACATGTACATGATCCAAATGAAGCTTGCTGCAAATACACCCTAACAATGACCCTTTTTTGGAAATTTTTCAAATTTGGTCGCCTGGGAAAACAGCAGATGGGCGGCCCCTTAATTCCCTAGGCGGTCCCCTTAATTTTAAGGGGGCCGGCCAGCAATTAAGGGGACCGGCCATCTGGGAAGCAAAATTCACTGTTTTCTTTTGCATCATGTGACCCCTTTTATCTAGTCCCAGCTACCATTTCTCTTTATGGACGAACTGGTATTGGAATCTCACAACAAAACCTCAAAAATTAACCTAAACCAACCACATTTTCATATTATAAATTCTCTCCATATAATCACCTCTCATTCCATCATCCTTCACCATCCAAAACCACCATGTTATCACCAAAATCCTCCATCTCTAAGACTCCAAGGAAGCAAAGACTTGTCATCATACCACCAAAACAACTCTTTATTGACTTAACCCAAGATGACACCAAAACTCCATCACCACCACCTCAAAGTTCATCCCCAAGTGCACCAAATGCACCATCAAAAACACCCTCTACCCATGGAGCATCATCTTCCTCCATACCATCCACTTCATCCATCAATGACTACATCAACATTCACCTAACATCATCACCAAGAGCATCATCACCACCATCCACTCAAGAACCTCCATCCACCCAACTTGCCATTTCCTTATCACCCATCACACCTCTTGATGCTCACTTCTCACCATCACCAATCCCACAACCATTCTTTCCCATACCTTGGGCATTGCTTGAAGCCCATGGTGACAATTGTCTTTGTTGCATCCATAACCGGACCATAATCTTTGGTCTTAGAGATGAGATACACTACATGTTTTCATCACTTGAACACATGATTACCAACCCACCACCACCACCACCTTCACCCACTACACCACCACCACCTCCATTTTCACCCAATTAAGCATATGCAATGCTTAATTAAAAATAATTTTCAAAACCATTTTGTGTGCAAGCCTCATGGAAGATCGTGTACTCCTAGAGTGATTATGTAGATTGCATTACTCACTAGTTTATGTAGAATTGAATGTAATCTTATATGTTTGTGTATTTATACACAACATTTCTTTTATGAATGAATGTCTTTATTTTATATGCATGTTTATTTTTGCTATATATATGTTTGTGCTTCTAATATTTTTCTTGCAAGAATCCCATATATCGTTTTATTTATGCACACGAACGAGGGGGAGTACACACCAAGGGGGAGTTATCGTCCCGACAAATTTTATTTCTAAAACTTGTCGGCTTAACTTTTTTTTTTTTTTTTGATTCTACAAAAAGGGGAAGAAATAGATATAAACTCACTAAATACTTAATTAAAAATTAACTTTTCAATTTAATGAGTTTAGATTTTGTAATCATCAAAAAGGGGGAGATTGTTGATATAAATAATGCCTAAACACGTTATTAATATTTTTCGATATCTCTACGTTTTGATAATCACAAAATGTAAAATCTTATTCGGAAAATTATGACGTAAACAAGTATTTAGTTGTAAATATCTATTTCTACAACTCAAATCACTTAAGGTATGAATGAACTAATGCTTAATGCATTATATGATCAAAGGAACATTTTCTTAAACACTAGATTTTTTATAAAATGTCAAAAACATTTTATATCTTTTAGAAAAACATTTTTGGTAATAAATAAAAAGGTTTAATTCATTATAAATTTATGAATTCAAATTTTCAACCAAAATCAGTAAAAATATTTCAGAAAAACCTTCCCCACAAAAAGACAAAACTGGGCAACGGCTAGGGAGGGGCGGCCCCCTTAATTATACTAGGCGGCCCCCTTAAAATTAAGGGGACCGCCCCCTATTTAAGGGGGCCGGCCACGCTCCAGTAGGTTCCAGCTATCCAGTTTTTCTGCCTATAAATACCATCCTTCCCCTGTATTTTTACTCACCTTTTGCACCCCAAACCTTCTGTTTTAAATATTGTAAATCCTTTCTAAAAACCTTTGATCATATTCTCTTAAGCATTGGTTTCTAAGTGATCCAAGCTTCCACCATCAAAGTGAAAAAGAAGAATACTCCTTCAACTAGAGAAGAAGTATTATAGCTTAACTCATTTCATCATTGTTGTTGTGTAAAGTGTTGTATAGTGGTGATAAGTAGATCTAAGTGTAAGTAACTAGTTGTGTTGTAAAGAAGTAGTGTAGAAGTAGTTGTGAAGTAGTCGTGAAGTAGTCGTGGTGAAGAAGTCGTGAAGAAGTCGTGAAGCCGTCGTGAAGCAGTCGTGATTAAGTTGTGTATAAGTTGTGAGATTGGTTCTAGCTACGATTAGAACTCGACATCTAGCTTTGTGTCGTTAAGCCGGTGTAAGCTAAAGTTGTGTAAGGTTTTCTCCGCCATAAGGGAGTTTGTTGACATAGTGAAGAAAACTCTCGAGTAGGTGACTCGAGGAGTGGAGTAGGGCAAGGAAGGTGTCCTTGTAGCCGAACCACTATAAATCTCCGTGTTGTGGTTTGATCTTTCCATCTCTTTCTTTCATTTTATTATATTTACTTTACTTGCATTGCTTATCTATATTTGTTCATATTGATCAAGAGTTGAATTCACATAAGATAGAATCGATTTTTAAAAAGTAAACAAAAGTTTTCATAAATTAAAAAGACATAAAACTATTCAACCCCCCTTCTAGTTTTCCACAGACCCAAAAATATTTTTTGTTTTTTATTTTTTGTGTTTATTTAATTTTTATTAGTTTAGGTTTTATTTTTGTTTCGTCTGCTACTGTTCTTGGTTGTTTATCTTTCAGGTAATAATGAAGATGGACAATCCAGACATTTCTATGGAAGAGTATATCAGACTTGAAGAGGAAAGAGCCTTGAGCAATAATCGGATCTACGATTGGGAAAGAGCAAGGTATGGTGCACAAGTCATCGAGAAGAAAGAACCCACGATGTAAGAATACTTGTTATTGAAACAGGAAAAGTCATGGAAATAAAGAAAGTCATTGCCTTTTCGACACACTTGGTATATATCAAATGATGATGATGAGGAAGATTCGTATAATATGAAACCAATTCCGGAAATTGTTATTGATGGTGTTTTTCCTCTGGAAATTGCACATGTTGAAGAAGAATCATATGATTTTAATGAAAATTTGATTCCAGCCATTGCTTTCAATGACACTTATTCATCGAAGATTGCCAAGGAGGAAGTAGAAGATAAATCTGGAGCAATGAAGTATGCCGCAATTGCATGTGACTTTCCACCCGAGTTGGAATATATATTATCATCTTATCAAAACCAGCATGATGATATTCCCTCGGATGAAGATAATGAGTATTCTAATATTGAAAGGTTTAATTGTATTGTGTACGATGACATACCGCAATTACCACAACAAACGGAAGTATTCAGGTGTGGAACGGATAAGCCAGATTTTGACCCAATGAGGGATTTTGAAGAAATATGGGATGACTTATTTAAGGTGAATATTCGGGAGGAGGATGAAATTGCAAGACCACTAGTTGAAGACGGAGACTCACAAGATGAATTGGAGTTGTTTACAACACAAAGTGGTACAAATTTAATAGAAATTATCAATCCGGTTACTAATAATCTTGCTAGTTTTCCTACATTGGTTGCAAAACAAAAGAATGATGAGGTGAAACATATTATGCCACCTAATAAAGCGCATAAGGCACCTGTTATCAACCTATTATTGGTTGAAATTTCAAATGAATTCGATGATAAGCTCTTGGACACTGCCTGGGTTAAAGAGAAGACTAATTTAAAGCCAAAGAGGAATGTAGAAGAACTTGAACAGGTACTCACCAAAGACCCTTTCTCATCTTTTATGGAAGTCAAAGGACTCCTTACTACCAATGGAACAAACGTAGAAGAAAGGACATTCACTCATCCTCAACATACTACTCTCTCGCATGTAATGTTCAAACCATCTCATTTTTCATCCAAGCCGTGTAAGGTTAAGATAGAAGTAAATATATTGCCAAGGTATGATCTTTACATATTTCTTCCATATCTAGTAGCATATTTACACCTTTATGGTGCTTATTGCTACTATCACCCGCACTTGATTTCAAGTGGGGGGAGAAACAACCTATTACATAGTAAATAAGGGTGGAGTCAGGCTCCTGACTCGAACAAAAACAAGCGCTTCGTGTGAGACAACCTACGCTTGTATTTTATTTTGTTTTTAGTATATTTTCATTTTCGTATTTCTGTTAGTTGGTAAATATGGCGTATGCGCTGTTAGTGGATACGGCGTATTAACCCCTGACATGCACTTTAGTATTTCCTACAGGTAATCGATACAGCGTATCCAATATTCCATGGATACGGCGTATCGACACTCTTCCTGTAATTTTTCGTATTTTCATTTTCTAACCGATGATTAATTAAATGTTCTCGAGTTTCTTTTTCTGTGGTCTCTATATTTTGACAGGTTCGAACGATTTATGGTGTTGATGGACTCCGTCAGTTGCTCGCAAACTTACATTGGAGGATCATACCGAGCAAATCTCAAGGGAGTTCTCGTTCTAATTCTTTTTATTTCCTGTTTTTAATTTTTATTTTTACAACGAGAATGTTGTTTAACTTAAGTGGGCGGATGGAGAATTAGAACGATTATTTGTCCTTAATTTTTCAAAAATATGCCTACTATATGCTTAAATTTAAAACATTTTAGCATGTTTTTGTGAAATCATAAGTTGCATAACCGCACACATAACCCTTATTTCCATATTGTGAGAATTAAGCCTATTCCGTTTCCAATATTTTACCCAAATTCCACAAAAATATGAGTGTGCCGGTGACTTGTAGTAAACTTTAGAACTTGGCTTGTCTAACTAGGTAAATTTCTAGGATTTCACCTAAATAGCCTATACATGTTGTGTTATATTAACTGACTACACTGGTTAGTTAATCCCCATGTCAAACCCTTTTGTTACTCTCATTTTTAGAGTAAGATACCCCTAGAAAAACCCTCAGAGCCATTCCTTTCGTTTCTTACACCAATGTTAAATTGTTTCGTTACACCCTTACACCTTAGCCTACCCTGTAGATTTAAGTTTGTGGTTAGTTGCTTTTTGGTAAAAGTGTGTATTCCCCGTGTTTCCTGTGTTCGTGTGCGTAATTATTATCTATGGTTAGGTCGGGAATTGGACAATGCAATGGGAAGTGAAAGTAGATATTGTATTTTTATTTTTCGTGTGTTTACTACTTTCACTATTACTTTTATATCTGAAGTTATGAAGAGTATGGAGAAAAATCATCCAGATTTATTATGATGGTGATGTGGTGAAATTTTACACCATTTGTAGTTTTGATTTGTTAAAAATAAAAAAATAAATAAAAATAAAAATAAAAAGATGTTGGTGCGTGATTATAAACCAACGATGTAAAGTTATGTATTAGTAGAGATATCGCTACAACTTGTTGTATTATATTTATGGATTTCAACGGAGTTGGCCGTTATGGGAACGCCAACTAAGGTTTATTCTGTGATTAAGACATCATTGAGTCTAATTCGTGTCTACCTATTAAAGCGTGAGTTTTCATGTTAAAACGTGAGTTAGTCTATGATTTTGTGTCTTTTTCATGGGATGGTAGGGTAGTAATTAACCACATTTGTTAGGACTTAATCTATTTGTTTGTTTATTTTATTTTTACACCAATTTTATCCCAAATGTTATCCTTACCCTTACCAAGTTACTGTATTCGTTGTTAGCTTTCGAGCATCCGGATATAGTGATGGCTTTGTGAGAATATCAAGTGCATGAATAAGGTAGTGACCATCCGAGTTTTTGAGTAATCGGATGACGCGCCAGCGATCTGGAGTGTGTCTTGGTGACCATCCGTTATGAAAATAACGCGCCAGCGAACCGGGATAGACACTAGTGACCATCCGTTGTTTAAGGAATCGAGGGCCCGCGTCAGCGATCTATTGAGTTTGTGTAGGAGATATTTGAACAAATCCCGGTTTAACCCTTAAGCCTTATCATAATTAACTCAATTTACCGATTTAGACTTGTTACTCCTTAGCTTTAGTGGTAGAGATGTGTATCCTTGCCAAGCTTATGATAGAATACTCGTCACGACCGAGCAATTGAGCGAATTACTATATAAACGAGTGAATGCTTAACATATATAAAAAAATCCTAGACAAATGTTTAGGATACATTTTCATAAGTTTAATCTAAGGTTTACTTGAGGACAAGTAAAGTTCAAGTGGGGGGATATTTGATGACATCAAATAACGACATATTATTAGCATCATTTATCCCATGTATATTGTTTGTTTTATACTATTTTGTATGAGATTTGGTACTTAATCATTTACTTTTATAAATCTCAGTAATATTGGAGCAATTGTAGAAAGTTATGGAAAAAGACGTGTTTTGGAGCAAAAGTGATGATATTGAAGAAAGCCTACTGATCAAACACTCAATACGGCGTATCAATGCTATCCACCTTTGGGATTACGCCGTATATGAAACTTGGTCAATTGGAAGAGAATATGATATTTGAAGAATATGTCATACACGAGCCTTAGCCAAAAAGTCAAGAGAAGAAACGAATCCAAAAGAAGAAATCAAGATTACATGATGACACTCGAAGATGCTTTAGTATTTTGGCCGTAAAATCTTCATCCGGACTCCGTTTTACTTGATTCAAGCGGCCACGGAAAGAGAAAAAGAAGACCTACATGTTCCAGAGGTCCAATGCGGCGTATGTGGTATTAGATAGGCCGTATTGGCCGATACTCTGTATCAAGGATCCCGATATGCCGTATCAGGGGCCGATTACAGCAGATAAGTTTTTGAAAATTACTTGGAGGCTACTCTTGCTTACCCCTATAAATACCCTAGGAACGATTTGGCATCACTTTTATCAGTTGGGGACAGCCCCAAATCGTCCCCAACACCCTCCTTGAAGATCCATTCATCCACGAAGAACATCTTGAAGCGTATTCAATTGTTTAATCATCCGGTTAGCGTGTAGTTTTCATTATGAATTCTATCTTTTATGCTATGATTCAAACATTGTGTATTGTTACTGAGATTAAGGGCTAACACCCTTTGGTGTTAGCCAAGTTTATGAAACCTTTTAATCGTTTGCTTTATGTTTGATTGTTTTTTTTCTTTGTTATTGGATTGGGTGTTTATCGTTAAAAACTCGTTCATTGCTTATTACTAGTCGAAGTCTATGTAACTAGGTTATGATCCTTATGATTTTAATTGATGTAATTTACCTCCTGCAATAGTTGTTACTTTGGTTAAATCATATGTGTGTTAAACCGAATCTCTATTAGGAATCATTGTAAGGCATAAACGGAAAGTGTTTACAAATTAATAGGACTAGTAGCGCGTAATGCCAAACTAGGTTGGATGGGATAAAGCAATAAGTTAGAATTGATGCTAGATAGGTCACTATGATCATGTCCGCTTTCCCGCCACCATGGTAGGTTATTTAATCGTGACAGGATTAGTAATCGGATTGACGATTAAACTTTTGAAAGAAGTAAAACAAGAAGACATAAGGCAAAACAAAGGTTAATTGGTGGATTAGATTTGGCTAGCACGTTCTTCTATCATTGCATTCATCCTTACACTTTAGTTTAATTATTATTTATTTTCTTGCAATTAGGATAATTAGAAAACATAAAACTCATGCTAGTCTCTCAGGCTAAACCCCCCTCAATCTTTAATTACTTTCTAGGTTAGGATAGTTTAGTTAGTTTAGACTAGTATAAATACCTTTAGATCACTTTAGCTTCACTCCTAGTGAGCGACCCTTGCTTACCTAATAACTATACACATTTATCGGGTACACTGCTCGTTAGTTTTTAACTCTATAGGTTAGTTCGTCAATAAAATAAATTTAAAACTTGGTAGTTTATTATAGACTATATAAAGCACATCAGCGGTAATTTCGGCGGAAATAGGCATGCCAACGCACAGAACCATGATGATAAATGAGAGGATGAACGAAGAGGAAAGGCGTCTAAACTTGGATCTGTTACAAGAACGGAGGGAAGCCGCGGCCATAAGAGAAGCTAGGTACAAAACGAAATTCGAACAATATTACAATAGAAGGGTCCGTCTAGTGTCCTTCAAAGTAGGAGAGTTTGTGTACCGCAAAAATTAGGTAAGCTGTGTGGAGAACCTGAGTAAATTAGGACCTACTTGGGAGGGTCCCTACTGAGTGATAGAAGCTTTTCAGAATGGCTCATACAAACTATGCACAATGGAAGACAGAGAAGTACCACGCACGTGGAACGCAATCAATCTAAGGAAATGTTATTTGTAATAAATGTATTTTTCACAATTGAATGTAACCGAATCATATGAAATGACAATTGAGCTATATCCCACGTTGGGATGATAGCAATTTTCCAACAAAAATTTTCTAGACATAATTTGTTTGTGACTCCGACGGACGGCTAGCTACCTCCGATCGAAATATGTAGTCAATGTCTAATGAAGTGACCATCTCTTTGAAGAAGCCTAGGTGTTATTCAACGGACGATTTTATACCCCAAAGTGCTATTCACAATGGAAGAACTTAGGTGCTATTCGCCGGATGGTTATATGCCCCAAAAGTGCTATTCACTTGCGAAGAACCTAGGTGCTATTCACCGGATGGTTGTGTCTCATTACAAATCAATAAGACATGTAAAATTTTGCAAATAGATAACACAAACTCACGAAATAATCTCATAAGAACAAAAAGGGGATATACCCCGTAAAATATATAGTAATATTGTTCGTCCAAAGAATTATAAGATTAGGCTGTCACTCGGCAGCAAAATAAACTATGTTACAAATGACTAGGGTTGAGTGGATTCAGCAGGGCCTTGATCGGGCGTTGGAGGGCTTTCATCCGGAAGCAAGTTTTGAAATTCTACTGAAGTCTGGCGGTAGGCATTGGCAACCTTATCAACAAAGGGGTACCTTTTGATAAATAACTCATCATAGGCTGGGTACAACTTGCCATAAGCTTCCAAGTCAAAACCAGATGAGGCGTCAAGAATAGCCTACACAGCCTCAGGCGACCGTCCCTCTTGCACCCCCCTGATCCATCCAGCTAAGATTGCCAAGTTAAACGGCATAGACAAGCTCTTCTTGTATTCATTACTTTGAAGAAGACGGCGAACAAATGTTGGGAAGTAGTCACGAACCAAACGTTGTCTTGCCATGTCTCTTTGGCCACATTACACAGTGTAATCTTCCTTCTCCTTCAGCAATGACTGATTCTCCTTCTCAGAATCAGTGAGCCTAGCCTCTAGATCCTTGATCTAGGCAACTTGTTCAGCACTAGAGGTAACCAAAGCTTTCTTCTCATCCTGGAGCTGCTCGGCCTTTGCAACCTCGGCATCCTTAGCAGCCTGGAGTTCTGCCAACTCATTCTTGCACCTCTTATATCGGAGTTGAACATCCTTGCAGGATTCATGACTGTAGGAAAGGTCAGCAAACCGGTCGGATAGCTTCTCATATATTAAGAGCATGTTGGATTGCGTATGCATATATGCACATTCCCAGTTGGCGCCAAGACCGCTTGAGGGTGCCATGGTCTGGCACCCATCATTGTAGTACTCGTAATCAGCCAGAGTGAACAAGTTCTTAAGCATGTCCCGGCAGTTAGCAACATTATTCATCCGGGAGCTGTCCGTCAAGCCCCATTGAGGAGTGAAAGGCTGATCGCCAAAACGGCTAACAGAGCTACCTGAATGAGCAACGGACAGGATAAATAAAAAAAAAGGTATAAGTAAATAAAATAAATAAAATAATGTGTATATATTAGAAGGGATTACAGAAGTACACACTTTCAGCCTCATCCACGTGGCCGGAGGAAAAGGTGAAGGACTTCTCACGAGCTTCGGAGGCACGAGCTAAAGATACAACAAATAATAAGTAATACATTAACGCATGTATAACCAAAGGAAATAGGATGGCACGAACAAACCTGAATGAACGGGTGATGGATTCCAAACAGAAAAAGGCATGCCGGTATTCACACCTTCACCGCCATTAGGGTTGATGGCAAGAGAAGGGCTGACAAGATTTTCCATCAAAGGGGACTCGAATTCATCACTTTGATGACGAAGGGAAACCAAGTGGTTTTGATCGACATTTTCCTCAGGATGAGGTGCATCAGCCAAAGTCTGGAGGGGATCAGCACGGTTGATTGGGAGCGGGGAAGAGACATGATTTGAGCTAAGATCATGCTCAGAGGACTGCTCTAGACGCTTCTTCTTATGGGGAACATGAGAAGAGGTCCCCCCACCAGCAGCACGTTTTTTCTTGCCAACCCCTCCGGCGGCAGCTTTTGACACCGCTTGCTCCTCCTTCTTGTCCTTGGCGGCAAGAACCTTTTCACAAGGCACCTCGGTTGCCTTCATCAACTTGGACTTGGGAGGGATGTCTTTAACATTGTCATCCGGAAGAGTAGTGTATGTAACATGTTTTTCCCCCTCAGCTAGGGGCTCACCAGCGGAAACCTTAGCACCCTCAAAACTGGGAAAGCGTAGAAACTCAGACATAGTGACAACTGCATCATAAAAAATATATACAGTGTAAGATAGAAGATATTAGTTTAGGGGACGGCATGAATATATTTAAAAGGGGCATATTACTGTTTCCCCCCGGACCCTTCAAAAGACATTTGTGTCCGGCATACTTCCACACGAAACTAAGCCCTGCAGCGTACAGTAAACTAGGGTGCGGCTTATGAAGCGGAATAATCATTTCACGAAGTTTTGCTACCTTATCTTCATCATAAGTGCCGGATGCTGGGGGAGGATCAGAGACGTTTGAATCTTGATGACGCCAAGGCATAGGAATAGGGATAACTCTCCGGTCAACAAGTAAGAATTGACTCTTCCATTTCTTGAGTCTAGACTTAATTTCCTTAAAACAAGGTTTGAAATTTTTCCCCGTACGGCTCTGGAAGGAGAACCAATTACCCTATTTGCAGAGTTTGTAGAAAACACAAAATAGAAGGACGGTAGGCTCAAAATCTAATGCTCGACAATACATCTCAAACATGGTGGTTCGGTTAATGTCGATCGGCACCAATTGGGAAACATGGACTCTGCAATACTTCAACACCCTCAAGAAAAAACTAGAAGTAGGAATCCGAAAGCCACCTTGCTTGAAATAGTGAAAATACAACCCAATGGCATCATCCGGTACATCAAGAATATTCATTCCTTCTGGTGCCGGACGAGGGTGGAGGTCAAGCGGAATACCATAAGACTTTGTGATCCAACTCAGATTCCCTTCGTCTAAATTCGAAGTATATTGATGCATATCAAACTTAGGATTGTAAGAATCACCCCCCACATCCTCTTGATCGCCCACATCAGGCGGTACAGAATTATCGTCTGACATATCTTTAAATCAGAGGGGATACAGCGAAAGGTCTAAAGAAGAAAAGGAAAAGGTAAGAAAAGAATGGACGCACCTGAAGAAGGAGAAGAGATGGAAGAATGCAAATCGTTCGGAAGAAGACTATGAAAAGAAGAGGTGTGGTAAAAAATGAGGTTTTACCCTATATTTATAGGTGAAATGGGGAGGACAAAACGTCAAATCATGTCAGTAAAAGAATCGCAACCGTTGGGAAGAATAAATTGGGACACGTGTCGGCACCATGAAAACCAAGGCATGACTCACAACTGTTCTTTTAACTTATTGCATTTATTTCGTTTGTCCGGTTGCCCATTTAATAACAACAGATTTTTTAAATATTGTACCATCGGTGTAAGACCGATACTACAATACTGGAGGGGGGAGACATGTTCGTGTATGTGTCCGGATGACTCACTCCTGACGAGACTCGCTCTCGCCATCCAGCACGGACCACACATAAAATAATAATAAAGTACCTCGGGAAAGACCAAAATATTCCATCACCTAGATAATGACTACAGACCGGTGGTTAATAGCGTAAACCAGACATGCGCCGTCGTCCCAGTTTCTCAGGGACATGGTTCCCCATACGTGAATAGTAGCCTACAGGTTTAGTCTAGGCATAGACCAGCTCACCACTTCCCCATGATGGTCAGGTACAGTGGTTATGGTATTATAAATACCCAACCTCATTCAATGCTCAACTCATTAGTAGTTCTCCCTCATTTATTACTTGCATTGATTTCACATTCACTTACCATCAATATAGACACCAAACTTATTCTTGCACCGAAGCTTAGTCTTGGGATAAAACACAAGGCGAGGCTAACATGTGTTACATTTGTTTCAGGCTCGCTAGGCTCAATATCTAGGCCAAGGAGACCTGGCGTAGGATTTTACCTCAACAATAAAACAAATAAAAAAAATGATAGTGTGAATTATTTGCTTTAATTTATGGGATAATTCTATAAATACCCCAGTTGCCTTTGTGTTTGGCATTTCTAGACTGAATCTTTTCTCGTTCCGAAACTAGACCGATCAACAAGGCAACTTGAACTACCCAACCATGTGTCGCCGTGTGTCCGACATTATTTTTCCAAAAGTAGACCAGTTGTCCAATTGTTATACCGATGTAGACCAGTTGCCCTATGATTCAACACCTCGTAATCAGTAAAAGTCACACTTGTCACTTACTGGTTGTAGTTGCCCAATTGTACAGGTTGCCCTTGTTTAGTTTCGGAACAAGAAAAGATTCGGTTTAAAAATGCCAAGCACAAAGGCAACTGGGGTATTTATTTGCATATATTACATGTTTGAGTATAAATTTGTCTTATTATGAATACTAATCGTGTTTTGTTTACTTTCATCATCATGTAATTTAATAACTTACATATTTAATTACTCTCGAAGAACTAGATCAAATACGTACCTATAAGTTTATAAAGTATAAATTTTGATATAGAGTTTTGATAAATATGGGTACATATGATAGATGTTGGTAACGAGGTTTTGAAGCCCGCGCGTTGCCGCGGGGTGTTTGTATATGCTAGTTTAGTCAGGGAAAAAATGTGACTTGTATGAATGTCGACAAAGGACTATGAATCAAGTAGAAGTAATATTCATATCAAAATTTGATTAACAACGGTTCATACTTTTTTTTTTTTTTTTTTTTTTTTTTTTACTTTCAGATCTAAAGTATGTTGCTATTACAAAACAACAATGTAACCTATAAAGTGTTTACTCAAAAGCACACTTTAAACAATATTATTGACTCCTATATATCAATATGCCTGTAATGCAATAAGCCAAACTTTTTTGAAGCTTAGTTGACAAATGATCATTAGAATGCCTCCGCCAAACAGCAGCACTCTTCAGGGTAGAAAGACATAGAACCGCTCCAGTAAAAGCGGATGAGTATAAAGATGTGTTCCCTTTAAAACTCATACTTTGAAAGTGGAATGTATAGTCTTTTGGTTAGTCGTCTTCTAGCAGCCTCATCAAGCTTTTGTGGTCTATTTGTTGCTCCTGCCAAATATATAAGAAAGCCAAATATAAAAAATAAATAAATAAATAATATAAGTAAAATTGAAAAACAATAATAATCACAGCAGCTCTACCACTCTAATAATAAGTGCTAACATCTTACCGTTACAAATCAAATTTTTGCAACACGTGACCAATT
Organism: Artemisia tridentata subsp. tridentata; assembly: GCA_021014915.2. Classification (NCBI taxonomy): domain Eukaryota; kingdom Viridiplantae; phylum Streptophyta; class Magnoliopsida; order Asterales; family Asteraceae; genus Artemisia; species Artemisia tridentata. The sequence goes on from CP139507.1 coordinate 194,828,927, forward strand.
TCCATGACGATTGACTATAAGTTGCTAGTGATGGAAACGATTTAGTTACCAGTAATCTGTAGATGAGCAACTTCTATTTGAAAAACTGAAATAGCTCATAAACCCCGTCTTTTCTACTTATACCTTTATCAGCACTAATATCTTATTTAAGTCACCCATACCATAACGAAGTTCAAATGAGATATTCTGTAACAGTCAAAGGGGACGAAAGGTTTCCAAAGCGTAAATTTTTTTCGTCAAACCTCTTAAATCATAATTCAGTAAAACATATTATTGAAAAAATAGTACTCCGTATAACTTTTCTAATCATATGTTTGGTGGTATACTAACAGCAGGAAACCACATCATTCTTCAGATCTAGATACCTAGATACCCAAAGCAATGTGGGAGGCCATGTTTTTGATGGTTTGGAAATAAAGTTGTTAAAAAGTTCTAATCCATTCATACAAAAAGGCATATGCATACATAGTACAACAAACAACACTGCAGTTCACTTAACAACTTGGGATAAAAAAAAATGGTTAACTGCTGAAAAATTAAACGTACCTCCCGTTACACGGACGAACATTTTTTTGTTTTTTAGAAACTTGATCAGCGCTTTAATTACGAAGGCTTGGCATTTTAAAATTCTAATCGCTCCGATCTTGCCTCTGCTACCCTATTAGAGAGGCGTTGCGGTTGGTGGGCCTTGTGCAGGTGCTAAACATATAACATAATAGCAGTGTACCAAGATATTGAGCTACGATTTCAAATAACATACAACAGTTTACGCATTTAAAAAAATGAGCCAAAAATTATAATAGATATATGCACCATGCCATGAGCTAAACATATAACATAACAGCAACAAGTATAATCATCATTTTATATTTTAACACGTATGATCATATTTGTATATGAAGCAACTAAATTCCATATCAAACCCATTTGCGTTTGTTGCCTCAATCATAAGCAAGCAGGTAAAAGTTATATCTTACCTAGTATAGCCTTTATTAGAAGTAGAACTTGTTTAGTGCTACTGGTTCACACTGCCTTAACCGAGATCAATACTATCTTCACCAAATTGTATAGCCTGTCTCCCAGAATCAGAGATATAACTATAAAGATCTGCATACAGAAACGCGACAGATAATTACATAATTAGAGATAACACAGGCTAAAAATGATATAAATAAAAATTAACAGTCCAAAAAATCCTTTAAAACAGCAGTTTTGCAGGTGACTCAAGCAACAACTCATGTGCAAACTTTTATTAAAAAAAAATTAAACAAAAAAAAGTAAAGCACAACAGTAGATGTGTACTTTTGCAATTAACAATTTATTTTGAGCCGTTTCAATCCATGTTGTAACACTTGCTTAGTTATAACCAATTTGATCCATTTGTAATGGGAAAACGCAAAGTAACCCAGTCATAAGTAAATGAGTTAAAACTGACCCATTTTGAAATAAGCATCCTTAACTGTAAATATGCAGCCATTTTCGTCCTTTCTTCCTGGGAAAATGACAACCACAATTAATTAAAGACTAAAGATCGAAATACTTATATTTGACGAAGCACATTACCGCTAACATTCATGATCTTTTGGTTTTACATATCTAGAGCTGGCCAAATCAACCCGTCTACTTATAAATCTTCTAAAAGTTAACTTAGAATACATTACAGTAATAATGAAATAAATTACCGTAATTTACCCATTTTGAACCGTTGGCCGACCAACCCCTCGTCCGAGCTTAAATATTTTCTCGCGAAGTTATCGGCCCCTTTGGAACTGAGAATACCATAAACATGCACACAAATTAGAATTCCAAACACCCTTTAACCAAGAGCCAAAAAACAGCAACGGAATTAAGTACCTGTAATTGGAATATACTTAAACATAGACGTTGACATGAATGAAGATGGACACGTTTATTGAACCCACCCGCTCAGCGCACTCATTAAACACACCCACTAACTAATTCACTGAATTGTAAATGCAAAACAAAACTTATAGCAAATCCTAACCCACACTTACTTTACAGTTGGCTGAACACAAATTTTTTTTATATCACTTAATTAGAGATGTTAGACGACGATATGGACTTAACTGGGCAAAAATCACTACTAAAAAAACCTTAAACATGTGTGTATGTTTCCCATTTATGATAAATAGAAATCTAGTATTGTAAGAAAAAAAAAAAAAAAAAAAAAAAAAAAAAAAAAAAAAACCTGAGCATCTATAACTAAGTGACGGCAACATTTGTATTATTAGAGCTACACGATAGTTGAGCCATACCCATTGGACAACAAATCTGAAAATGTTTTGAGCCATACCCGTTGCTGTGGATCTCTCAACTTCTGTGAAATTCATTGCGTTTTCGCTAAGCGTTCTTGTCACTTCAGCTAATATACCTTGCTTATCGAGGTTAAAACAACAAAATCACTTCACATCACAATCACTTCACATCACACCTTCTCGTTAATCAACTCCTAAGTTCGAGCATCGGGAGTAGCCACAGACAATGGAGGCAGTGGTGGCAGGTTTGGAAGAGGTTGAGGTAAAGAAGTTCGATCTTTATTGAATGCATCTAGTAGAAGCGTCGACTGGAACAAAACAAAAACATTCAGATGATAAATTGCCAATAATCAAGCACGCCAGTCTGTTAAATTAAAATGTTTACGGGAGAAGGCACACCTGTTTGTCAGCTCTTTGAGTTCTGAATTCTTGAGCCATCTCCAGAGCTCGAATCTTCATATCTGCTTTTCCTTCCAGGTCTACACGCATAGTAAAATTAGCAGAGAGTAGATGCACTGAAATGCTTAATGAACTATATGAACCTAGACATCTTTTGTTATTATCAGGATGCAGACATGAATGCCTGCCTCTTTCAAACATTAGAATCAGTCATTCAAAATCTTAAAAGTTCAGATGCAAACTCATATTGTAAAAAAATCTCTTATACCCTAAAAAATGTATAAAGCTAACTTCTAAAGAAAGAACTTACCATATAGATCAGCTTCCTTCAGCTTCTCCTTTATTTGCTTTGACAACTTAAGAATCTCAGGTGTCTGCACATTCGACACAACAGTAAATTAGACAGCTATATAAATTGATACACGTGTGCATAAAGACAGTGTGGTCGAGAAAGAGCCAAAGGAGTGATTTTAATCCACCTGCGTAACCTCTGACACAGATATTGCTATAGCTGCTTTAGCATCCTCCTCGCTAAGACGTTTCAAAGCTCTGGCAGTTTTTCTGTCGCATTCAACAATAAGCCTGTCTATAACATCCTCTAATTCCCTATCGTAGTTGTCTTGGCCTTTCGCCTTAGCTTCTTGGTATTTAATTGTGGTTAAATAGCAATGACATTGAAAATACTCAAATCTCACATATCATATATGAGAGCCATAGCTTGAGCTTTGTACATATAAAAACACTATTAATCTTACTGTAATCTATTCAAAAACCAAGCAAAACAGAGTTCGGCAAATCCTTGTCCATTAATTATATAAAGGGCTCCACTAATGGAATGACATGCTTTTGATACCCTTGAACAATAATCAAAATAATAGCACAAAATATATAATAAGGGAGGAAAAAAGGATACTCTTTCCTCAGTTGAAATGAGTGCACCTTCGGGCACGGCCCCATGCCCATTTTCTGAAGTATAAAAAAAAAATTAGAGTAAGCATAAGGAAATTAGTCACCATAACAAAGTAGTACAGCTCAAACTACAAAATCACTTCACATCAAAATACGGCCTCCTACAATGGCAAAGATCCACTTGCTAATAGTAGCTACTGGTGAAGCTTAATTCTAAAACCATCAAAATCACTTCACATCACACCTTCACTTGAAATGAGATGCTTACCTTCCGATTCTAAAAGGAAACCCTTTTTTCTTCATCGGTAGCCAATCATTTCTCCTATAACAAAAGAACAACAAATAATGATCTAAAACTCATTTATTTCATGGAGATAACATAATCAATATCATAAAATCGCTACGGAATATGAAATTGAAAAAATAAACAGGATATCGAACCCACTAAAAAGACGGCACTGGGATGCAACGGAAGTGGAGGTGTGACGGCAGTGGTCCAACGGCGGCACCTCTTCCTGCTTCTTGATCAACGAATCTTGTGTTGGATCGATAATCTAATCTTGTGGTGGATCAATAATTTTTTTGTGTGTGGTTCTGTCTTGAAGTTTCTTGTGTTAGCCTCATTTATAAGGGAGAATAAAATATTAGTATCACTGTTGCATCTCCTGTTCACCCCCTCACAGGCAACTGTAGCTGGGGGTGGACGGGTCGAACGGAATTTGATGGCACATCGGATTTCGGTGTCGGAAAATACCGGATCGGAGCCAAAAGAATAAGGGGGAGTGTGAGTGAGAATGAACAGGGTGGATACCCATATTATAACACGGGCCAGGCATGGGTCGGGTTCCAAAAAAGAAATAGGCTATTTAATCCCGGTAAATGTTATATAGGTATAATTACGATGATGCATAACATATTACGTTTAGTTTTTTTTATAGCATAAATTTGTAAACAAAATGATAGGGTTTTAGGTCACGAACCTTAATTCTACTCGTTTGCATACATTGAGCCCCTCATTGTGTTCAATCCAAGGTTTTTAATGAAAGGGAATAACATCCTGCTGCAAACAGCAAGGAGTTATTTGATGCTATTTGAAAAATAAATTTTGACATTTTCACGTTAGAGCCTTCAACTTTTATGATTTTATATAACTAGTCTCTCATTTAAACCTAGCAGCAGACAAATATCTCTGCAGCCAACTACAGAGATTATTTTCCCTTAATGAAATGTCTCAATAAGTATTTTTCTTTAATTTTGGACTTTTAGGTCTAATCATCAAAAATAAATACTTATTATTTTATAAAAAAAATTAGTTGTCTATATTTAATCTTTCAAATCATGGAATTTTTTTTTTTTGTAAATATGATGAATCGTTTTACTGATATTCATTTGATAATTTATATTAAGGAATCATATTTATGTTTTCTTTTATCTTTTTGTTCAAAAAAATATTTAGAAAAACTTAATAAATAAGATGTTCATTTATTAAAAATTAGGCGTTTCATGAACAAATTCGCATTCTAAACTCATAGAATTTTCTATGAAAAAGTTCACAATTATTAATGAAATAGTTTAAAGTTTGTGATGAACTACTATATTGTTAATCAAAGATAGGATACACAAACGTTGTGTTCATCATTTTTTATTTTTGTTAAGATTATACATTATAGACATTGTTAATTAATAGAAAGATTTTAGTTCCGCATAGAAATTTTTTATTAATAAAATGAGTTGTCATCGTATACATTATCTATCAATAAAACGAGCTGCTCATTAATAAAACGAGTTGTTTATTGTAGACGTTGTTCATCAATAAACGAGTTATTTGTCACAGACATTGCTGATCAATAAAACAAGTTGTTCATTAAAGCTAGGGGTGGCAATTCTCGACACGACACGATAAACGACACGAACCCGACACGAAGTTAAACAGGTTTGGGTTGAGGTTAAACAGGTTTGGGTAAAAAACAGGTCAACCCGTCTAAACCGTTTAATAAACGGGTCATGTTTGTGTTGAGTAAGTACTAAACAAGTCAACCCGTGAACCCGTTAAGTATATAAGACTCTAAAAATAAAATATATATAACTTGCTTTTTATGTTGGATGTCTGTTAAATGTATTCTGTTATGTACTTAATCTGAGTGAGTTATGATTATACCTCAGATATCATCGAAATTGACGCTAATAACTCAGAAAATTGTTGTATAGTTATTTGTATGTTATTTTTATCATATTTTAGATGATTTTTCGCATTTAATTTAGTTAAATCAACAAAACACAACCTTATTCACTGCTTGACCTATTTTCTTAAAAGGGTTAAACGGGTCACAAACGGGTTACACGTGTTATGCAGGTCTGCATTAGAGTTGAGTTTCTTGACACGACTAATAAATGGGTCGTGTTTGGGTAGAGGTTATACTAACCCGCAAACACGCGAACCCGAATAGATTAACACGAACACGACTCGATTGTCACCCCTAATCATAGCCATTGTTTATTAATAAAAAGAGGTGTTTATCAATTAAAATATTTTTGACATTGTTGATCAATAAAATAAGTTGTTCATTGGTAATAATAATAATAATAATAATAAAATTCCTTGCTCATTACAAACATTGTTCTTCAATAAAAAGATTGTTGTTCATGATACACATTGTTCATCAAGAAAACGAGTTTTTCATCAAACATTTTTTATTAATAAAAAAAGTTTTCATCATGCATAAATTTTGTTCATCAATAATTTTAAACAAAAAATATATTTCAATAATATTTATTACATTAGATGTAGGAAAAGAATGATATAAAGAAAGAAAGAAAAAAAAAAAAGGAAAAAAGAAAGAAGGTGGACAAATATAAGAAAATTTGCTAGTAAAAGCAAGGTTGTCAGGATCGGGATCTTACCTAGGATCGTTTTCAGCTTCACAAGACCGTACTCGTAGGATCGGATCGGGATTGAAGATCCTATGAAAATGTATATATTTTCAAGTACCGTAGTAGTAGAATATTAAGAAACATGAGCTTTTAGTAGAATCGGATCGTTTACGATCCTACGATCTCGTGTGCGATCCTACGATCCTACACCGATCTTGCTCCAGTTGAGATAAAAACATGGGCTTGTAGTAGGATCTGATCGTTTACGATCCTAGACCGATCCTGATTAAATTTAGTTCCTACTACGATCTTGCTCGTTTTTTATATGTAGGATCGTACGATCAGGATCGCGATTTTGACAACCTTGAGTAAAAGAATAAAATGAATACTTGTCATTTTGTCCAGACATTTTTAACTTTTTATCTTTTCTTCATATGATCTCTTCTCTGAAATTAAGACCCTTTAAGCAAGGCTATTAAGATTGCGAGTAAGATTGTAAGATCTTACAATCCCACCAACAAAAAACTTGCAAGATCGTTCTAGGATCGTGTGTGTTGTAACATTGCACATAAGATTATGGGATCACTCGTAAGACTGTAGTACCGGCTTTTGATCCGATCTTACCAATTTCACGAGTTATCTTATTATTTTATGCCCAAACCGACTTGTATTTTTTCTTCCTTGGTATTATATTACTCTATATTATTGTATTTTGGTTCTAAAGTCTTTTACAAGATGTATATTTTTCTACCATACAAAGTCGTGATGAAGACTGTAAAAGAAAATCAAAATTTCATTTTGGTGAGCGAAATGAATTTACCAAAACATTTGAAATAGATTAACTTTTTATGTTTTTGATTTTTGAAATGTTTACGACTCATTTCTACTTTTTCCTATTTCACTAAATTGTTTCTTTAGGTATGAAAACATGAAACAAAAATTAAATGTATTTCACTATTTTTATTCTCATGATGTTTGAATGTCAAAATTTTTTTAGGCTATCGTATGAATTCGTGTTTGATATTCAAAGGATATGTGTAAGTGTAACGTTATGATCTATCAATGCGTATTAGCAAGACAATACACTTTGGTAGGATTTTACAATCTCGATCCGATCTTACGATCCTGATCTTGCAAAGACAAAAATGATCCTAGGTAAAATCTCGATCTTAACAGCCTTGCCTTTAAGTCCTTATTAGACACTACCTTAGTATACTACCTTAGTATACAAAAAAGAGTTCAAATTTTGCAAGTATTAAAAAGTATAAGGACCATTTATAAAAACAAATACAAAAAGTTCAACTTTTGCAAGTCTTAAAAAGTACAAGGACCATTTGTAAAAATAAAATATCTTAAGATATTTTCCACTTTCTCGTACCTTCACCAATCACAGACTCAATTAAGATCCAAACAATCTTTCCATCTTTATTCTCACAGCCCGTCACTTCCCATACCTCACAGTCTCCCCCATCACCACCCATCTGATCCAATCCAACACCCACCCTTCCACCGTCACCCCCACTTCTCACCACCCCGTCACTCTATCAAAAAGCGCACCAAAAAAAAAATAAAAAAAAAATACCGCCTTTTCAACCAAGTCGGTTACTCAGCACCATTAAATCCAACCGCTACCGATCAAATCACACCAAAACACAGCGCGTGAGATATGGACTCCCCCCAAAACTCCGGCGAAAAGACGACGGCGAAGCGACGGTTGTCCGGCGACGGTGAAGCGTGGATGAAGCTGAGTAAAAGCTTAAAAGAAGCACAGTCAGCGCTAGATAAGAACAGGTTGTTGATACAGCAAGTGAATGAGAATCATCAGTCGAAAATAAGTGAGAATATGGTGAAAAACGTGGCGTTAATTAATGAAATTAACCGAAATATATCGAAAGTGAGCGATGTTTATTCGAGTTTGTCGGTTAATTTTGCGAGTTTTGTTCGCGATAGACGAGTTAAGAAGAAAGGCGAAAAAGTGGATGATGATGATGATGATGATGATGGGGATGAGGATTAGTGAGTTTGTTGTTGTTGTTGGTTAAGTTAGGGTAATAATGTGTGTTTTAAGGTGTTTGTGTGTGTGTGTGTGTTTGAGTTAGGCTTTTTAGTGGTGGTGTTGTGATTTATGTTATCTGTAAATGAAGATTTGATTACTTAATAATTTAAATAAGTGATGATTGATCCGAATCGAAAAGTTTTTAACCTAAAACGCCTTATTTCCGTTACAAGTAATTAATCACATAGCATATAAGAAGGTTAGTATGTTTGGGTAAACTATTGTAAAACGCCTTAGTATGTTTGAATGTAAGTGATTAGTTTAGAGTATATAAGCACTTTAAAATAAGCAAATTAGTACGGCTTACTTTTTAACAGCTATACAGTTTAAAATGAGTGATGTTAACAGCGTTTAAGCTTTTCATAAAACGCACAGTTTTTTTGGCCATGTTTTCCAAATTGAGAAGATTTCAAATTATGTATGGTTTTTCAAGTGAATTCAAAGTCCTGCATGAGTTTTTTTCTGTGACATTTAATTCAAACACCTTTTAATGCGAAGATGTTGAACAAGGAGTCCTTTTTGTCTTTTGATTTGCAGTAGAATCTTCAATAAAGATTGGCATGGGCGCTACTATCTAAGACACCAAAATGACTAAAATGAAATTATGTGTGTTGTCAAGTAGCTTGAGTTGAATGATCTTCTTCCATATGTCGTTGATAGCATTGTGTATGATTATTTGGTGACAAAAAAATTGGTTTATAAGACTAGTCATAAGTTTGGTACATATCAGGTGAAATCTGTTGTATCAGAAGATCCTAGAAACTCGAGTTACTGATCTATCTGTTGGTATTTTTCTGTCTTTATGTGATTTAGAGTGAACGATACGAGATAAATGATGATTTGTGCTTTTGTGACCAAGATGCTCCCTCTAACTTGTGAGTTTATGAATCAGTTCAATAAATATTGTTCAATGTCTCTACTAGAAGATGTCTTTCAGTGATGAAAATGTAATGGAATTCATCAATAATTTGTGACACTGATGATTGGTAATAGTAGATGTAACTCGAACTTTAGCTAAAAGACTCAAATGCTGCTATAGATTTTCTGTTAGGCTCTGTATAGCTGTTCTTCTATCTACAAGTCATTGGTGTACTGGATCATAAATATTTATAATATTCTTATATTCTGATATATGCTGAATATGAAGAATTTCGTGGTAATAATGATTGACATTGATGATAGATTGTGGCTGTCTCTAATCCGTTTGTTGACGACATGAGACTGATGATATGTGTTTTTGTGACTAAGATGCTTCCTGCAAAGGTTGGAGTATTAGCTGATGCCTACACTAGATGTCGTCCTTCAATGATAACAAAAGAATGTGAATTCTTTAATAATTTGTAACCGTGATGACTGGTAAGTAGCAAATCTAACTCAAACGTTTAACACAAAGCTAAAAGTTTTGCTATTATAGATTTATTGGTCTACATTGTTACATGTTCCTACATCTAACTCTTATGCAGTTAACTGCATGTAAGAGTTTCCGGTATACTGGATGTATGTTGTATATGAAGAATCGTTGGTAAATTTTTCAGCTTTGTTCCAGTTGTGATTCATGGGTGTCTCTAGTTAATTTGTCCATGAGGGTGTACATATCCTGGGTAAACAATGCGAGCCAGGTAAATTCTGGACTACTTCTGTGTGGTGTGAATTGTTCTCTGCATGGGCATTTTGTAACTTTCTGCACAAATCTGTATGGTATCACCATGTTCCACTGGTTTTCATTCATCTCTGGTTTCTTTTGCGGCGCTTTAGATGTTTCACTTTGATTCTACCACTCATATGCTGACAATATCAACTTCTGATTGGATATTTGTCACCCAAGAGTGTCCTTTTGCAAGCGTAATAAGACGACTAACACTCACAAACGTGAGGTAAGTGTTGAGGCTGCAGTATTGGGACTATGAGACTATCTAACATAAACAACAGTCTTGATACTAACCTGACTTTGTTTGTCAGAGTCCAAAAGCAGTCTTAAGGGCAAATTGCATTAAATAGCAACCTACTTTTGAATTCTTTTAGTCTAGGCAACCAATAACTGGAAATGCCAATACTTTGTGATTCTTTACATGACATGAGAGTAACAGTCTACTAAAATTGGTTGCCTAAACTAGACGAAATTAGAAGCTGTTATTTTGTGTAAAGAAGACTGCATCGATGTCTCATGATGTGTATTTTAAGCTTCTTGTCGATATCTCCAAGCATGCATCTGTTTCTACTGTAAATATGGTCTTTAGATGTCCGGTTTTGCCCCATTACTTTAACTTGAGCGTTTAATATTGATGTTAACAATTTTGTGGAGCATGGAATAAGTGAAACAATTGGGTTATAGATTGATCACTCATATTGAGAGTCTGACTTAACAAACTGTCTCAGAAAAGGATGTTGATGATGTGTCTGTTGCTATTTGCTGAGCTGATACACGACAAGAAGGTGTGTGGCTGCTGTCTTGTTGACTATGGACGTGTAGATCGACTGGTGCATAAACTGTGAAAATTATGAGAGACAATCTGTACACATCAAAGTATCAAACAATTGGTATCTGATATATCACATTCACACATCTCATTTAGTCCTTTCTTGTGCTTTGAAGGAAACATCGAAAGGACTATCTGCTAGATATAAATCAATTAGTGTTGTCTTTTCTTGTGCGGATCAATTAGGCTATGTTTGGCACAGAGCTTTTTGAAGCGATGAGCGGTGAGTAATGAGCTTTTTGATTTTTAGTGTTCGTTTGGCAAAAGAGCGGTGAGCTTTGCTATTTTTTAGGAAAGCTCATTTTTCTAATGCTTCTTTAAGAAGCCGTGAGCAGTGAGCTGTGAGCTAGTTGCTACAGCGCTCATAGCCTATTTTTCTGCTCACAGCTTTTATCACCCACAAACTTAGCTCTGTAAGTGTGTACCTTTTCCTTGATGTCCGGTCAGCAGAGAGTCCATATATTAGTATTTTATCACCCATACTGGTTTTACTTTATTTGCTATCTTCCCGATAACATCGTGTACCTAAATTTTTCCTCAAGCATAAACAAAATTCAGACTGTTATTGGCATAGATTTACCAAAGTACCAAAGACATTCGAGTTTGTACCAATAAGTTGATATTTTTCCAAGAGGTTCTCAGCATTGCACATTGCTGTATCTGTAATATTTTCGACAAGTGTGTAAACTTTACTTTAAGAGTTATGGGCGAAATTTGTTCATTCACACTTTGTTACTCTATATGTGATATTCCAACTTGATATACATTCTGTTCTATTGAGGGAAAAAAAATAGAAAAGTCATAAGTAATCTTTTATTTAAAGGGCTAATGGTCTGAAAATGCATTAATTGTCACATTTTCTTTTTGTATGCATAAACTTATACTTTCTTAATTTCCTATTTAGGGATTCTGACGTGGCGTCTTAATTAGGTATTAATAATCGGTCCATGTGGCTCTAAAAATCACATAATCTCCTTTAGTCAGTTCAAAAGGTCCCTTTTGGCTCTAAAATTACACCATTCTTGTGCTCTAAAATTTAACTAATCAAGAGTTAATTTACATAAATCGTCCCTATAGCTATAAAAAAAAATTACACCAATTGTCCTTGTGGGTCTAAAACTAAATTGCGCTTAGTCAAGGCTCGAACTCGTCCGTATTTATATGTTTTTGCTCGTGTTCTTATGTTTTCATAAGTTTTCTTAGGTATTTGTCCGTTTTTATACGTTTTCGTCCATTTTATACGTTTTTCTTACGTTTTAATGCGTTTTTATCTATTTTTATACGTTTTCGTCCGTTTTTATACATTTTCGTCCGTTTAATATGCTTTCATCCGTTTTTATACGTCTTCGTCCATTTTTATACATTTCGTCCGTCTTATATGTATTCATCCGTTTTTATACGTTTTCGTTTGTTTTTATACGTTTTTGTATGTTTTCTTACGTTCTTATCCGTTTTCACACGTTTTTATTCATTTCTGTCCATTTTTATGGGTTTTCATCTGTTTTATACGTTTTCGTCCGTTTTTGTACGTTTTCGCCCCTTTTTCTCGTTTTTTAAACATTTTCGTCCGTTTTCACCCGTTTTTATACGTTTTCGTCTGTTTTTATACGTTTTCATCCAAATTTATATGTTTTCGTCTGTTTTCTTACGTTTTTGTTCGCTTTCTTACGTTACGAAAACGTATAAAAACGTAAGAAAATGTATAAAATGTAAGAAAACAGCTGAAAACGTATAAATATAGACATAAACATATAAAAACGGGCGAAAACGTATAAAATCGGAAAAAACGGATGAAAACGTATAAAAATGAAAGAAAATAGGCGAAAACGTAAAAAACGTATATAATCGGACAAAAACGTATAAAATAGACGAAAATATATGAAAACGGATAAAAACGTAAGAAAACGTTTAAAAACAGATAAAAACGTATGAAAATGTAAGAAAAGCATATGAAAACGGACGAAAACGTATAAAAACATTCAAAAACGTATAAAAACGTAAGAAGAACTTATAAAATGGGCGAAAATATATAGAAATGGAACAAAAGGTATAAAACGAACAAAAACGTATGAAAACATAAGAAAACGAGGGATAACATATCAAAACGCATGAAAAACGTATAGAAACGGACGAAAACGTATAAAAACGGATGAAAACATAAAAACGGGCGAAAACGTATAAAAAGGGACGAAAACGCATAAAAATGGATAAAAACATGTGAAAACGTAAGAAAACGTTTAGAAACGGATAAAAACGTATAAAAACGGGCGAAAACGTATAAAAACAGACAAAAACGTATGAGAACATAAGAAAAAACGGGCGGAAACATATAAATACCAACGAGTTCAAGCCTTGACAAAGGGCAATTTTAATTTTAGACCCACAAGGATGATTAGTGTAAAAAATTTAAAGCCACAAGGACAATTTATGTAAATAACTCTTAATTAGTTTAAGTTTAGAGCTACAAGGACGACTAATGTAAATTTTAGAGCCACAAGGATTTTTTATGTAATTGACTCAAGGACAACTGGTGTAATTTTTTAGGGCCACATGGACGAATTATGTAAATAACTCTTAATTAGTTGATGCCACGTCAGAATGGTGCCTACAATAGGAAGATTAAGAAAGTATATGAAATTTTTAGGAAGATTAAAAGTTTGATTCATACAAAAGGAAAAAGTGGCAACTTGTATGCATTTTTAGACCATTAGCCCTATTTAAAATACTAATAAAAAGAGGTCTAACAAAGCTATCATCTAAAATAGGGCAAATAGCACAAAAATGTATCACACTTAAAGTCAATTTGAATATTCGGTACTCAACTTTTTTTCCTAAATTTAAGGTATTTTTTTGTGTAAGGTAAGGGTTTTTCGAATTTTCAAAAGCGACTACCGAGCATAATTTTAGCCAAAATGACTTTTAAATGCTTAAATATAACGATATATCACATAAATTTACCAATTCATCAGATAAAATGATCGATATCATCTTTCGAAAAGTCGCAAAAATCTTATATTGCACAAAAAATAACATGGATGCCTTAAATTGAAAAAAAAAAAAAAAAAAAAAAAAAAAAAAAGAAAAAAAAAGTTGAGTATCTAAAATTCGAATCGACCTTAAGTGTGATACTTTCTTATGCGATTTGCCCTCTAAAATATAACACCTAAAAAACATATGCAATTTGGTTTTGAACCATATAGAGTGAAAATTGTCTAATAAGAATGTTTATTCCAATATTAAGTTTCGGTCCGCAGAAAGTTTTCATGCCCCTTATCATTACTAGCAGGGTATTCGCGCATTGCGACAATGAGCACATTGTAATTAAAATATTCGGCGAGTAATGTTTTACGTGACGAATGATGATAGTATTATGGTGTTAAGAGGTACTCAGCCTTTATTTCTTATGATGATAAATGTAACAAGGGGAGTTTGCTGGATTAAAAATATATATATATATATATATATATATATATATAATATATATATATATATATAGTGGGACTTTTTTTTCAGAACCACCTTATCTGCGAGAACTGACAGAACCACCAAAAACATACATGCATGCCTTTAACAATTGTATTTTTGCACATATGCTGGAAAAACAACATATATGTTTTAAAAAAAAACATGGTAACTTTAAACTTGACAACTCTTGTTTCATGGCAACTTTAAACTTGACAACTTTTAAAACACGCACACTATATTAAATTTAAAAAACACATGTTTTGTATTAAAAAAAAAACAACAAAAAAAAAACAACAACAAAAAAAAAAAACAAAAAAAACCCGCACGCTTTGCATCAAGGTCGAACCAGAATCACGATTTCGCAAGTATAACTATTTGCAGCTATACACCGTCATTTTGCACGGGTATTCATCTAGATCAAAGGTATATTTCCAGAGTTTGTTTTGGTTCGAGTTACCATGGCCACCATCACCACAGTCTCCACCATCGCCGTCACCACCACCTCCTCTGTCTCACTCTTTTTCCCCTCTCGTTCGTCCATGTGGTATGGTAAAACCACATCTAAGTTTGTTTAATTAATAACCGATTAGTGTTGTGTTTTGTTTTCGTGGATTTAAAACTATATATGAAACGAGTTACTAGTTATTCGTGATTAAAGACTGGCTATAATTGTGTTTTTGAAATCTTTTCGCGTGGTTAAGAAACTATTAATATGGTTGTTGTTTGTGAACGTGTCAACTCACCGAGTCAACTCAGTGAGTTGAGTTGACTGGTTGTGCTTATGGTTTGAGCCGAGTATACTTAGGTTCCGTTTGGGGTCTATTGTTGTCGACAGATTTGAAGCCGAGACCTCCCATGGTCTCGGAATGAGAAGGGTTGTTATATGTTCTTGGTTATAGGTTGTTGTGTCGTGATGTTAATATTGGGTTGGTTGTTTTGCCGACAAGGGTTCGAGCCGAGACCCCTGGGTCTCGGCGTGGTAAGCAAATATTTATTTGTTGTTGTTTTCAGTCAAGGTTGGACATGGATTCGGTATTGAGATGCGTTTACATTTCCTGTGATTGTTAATATGGTAACTGTGGTTGTATTCCTGCATTGTGTTAACAGTTAGAATACATTTGGGTTAAGTACGGGCCTAAGCCCAACATTTAATTAGGGTGCGTTTGGTTTAAAGAGTGGGCCGAAGCCCATAAAAATATCAAGGGTGTGTTTGATTTCAAATAAGTTTTGAGTACTAAATTGTCTTACTAAACGTACATATTTAACTTGTGAAAGATATATATTTTGTTTGACTGTTGGTGCATATTGGTACGTTTCGGATTATATTTGGAATTGTGAATTGGATTTGAATACGGAATATGACTATTATATTTGGACATTGGACAATTATGGATCGTTATCGGACTTACGATATTAGATATTGGATTCATTGGACATTTTGAGACTTGAGACGGTATAATATATTAAACTCGAAAAGACTTTAATACATTAGACTCGGACCGGACACAAAATATTCAATAAAACTAAAACTAATAATTACTCGAATGATAACGAAACATAAAATTTATAAGATATTGAAATGTCAAACATTGGTTAACCAAAGTCACAACGACTTGAGAAAACTGATTTTATTAGTTAAACTTATTTCTATTTATAAGACGTTTATGTTTTATACAAATTATTTGGGATATCAGGGTAAATACCGAAACGTACAAACTGATTTATTTTATTTGACGTATTTATTTGTCGTTAACTTCTGGGTTTGTCTTTGTTGATTTGAGTTGCGCCAGTGTTTCTCAACTATGTCGATGTCTTTTCTCTTTGGCGTGAGTTATTATAATTTGGCGTGAGTTGTATTTAGAGTTTATGTTTTCTTACCACACCACACGAAACGTTGATACTAAGCTTTTGATAAGTATTGAATTCGATTAATCCACGAAAACTACAACACGTTGTCTTTTATAGACTTTATTATTGTCCGAGACGTATTTTGAGATAACCGTATACGTATTAGGTTGTGCCGATCCTAGACCGTTGTATACCGTTGTGCTTGTACCTCAGTTTACCGTTGTGCCTATACATCTTGGAACTGTCATGCCGTATGTCTTGAGATTGTTGTGTCTTGCTTCTCGATGCCAGTCATGTCAGTTGTGATGTTGCATTGTTGTGGCTAAGGTGAGTTCATGGCCCCTACTTTTACCGGTTTTATAACTATTTTGGGGGAGAATACATGCTCATTTTTTTAACTAAACTCAATGACTGTTTATTTTGAATATACAAACCGTTTACTCAATATTTCACTGTTTTGCTGAAATATTTGATTTGGTTATTTGATGACGATGTGTGATTGACTGATATGCAAGTGAGCAAACTGTTTTGAACGGACCTAACTGTTTTTTTGATTTGCTATAACTTGTTGACTGGCTAAGGTTAGATATGCGACATGTTTGTCATAGACCAGGGTAGCAAATAATCTAGTTATGTTTTGCTATAACAAGGTGCCTGGCTAAGGACTGATATACCTAGGGCCCTACTATGTTTGTCAATATGAAAGAGGGCTATTGTGACCTATCATATTGATACTGGATTGATTGTGTTGTTGATATTTGTGGAATTTGTGATTTATGTTTATCTTAGTCCATTGTAGCAAATCACTTATTTTGGTCCACTGTTAAACTTTTCTTAAACCTATGAACTCACCAGCGTAAGCTGACCCTTTTAGCATGTATTTTCAGGTTTAAGGTGATAGCTTATTTTTGGAGGCGCTTGGCAAATGGGCATGGTCATGGGCATGGTCATATGGGCCTATTTCCGCACTACTTTTGAAAAATGTAAATTTTACACTTTTTGTAAATGAATTTTATTCCAAATGATTGAGGTAAAAACCGTTCTTTGTACTTGTGTTGTGATACCAATTGAGTAGCACCTAGTGACATGTATGCTTCCGCTGGACCCGATTTTGGGGGTGTTACGGATTGGTATCAGAGCCAGGTTATAGAGAACTGAGTTTATTTTCTAAAACCTGGACTATAACCACTTTTATGAAAACTTAACCCTATGACGGCCACGTGCCTGCCTGCCAAGCTGATGCCTCGCGCATGATTTTGTTTGAGGATATAATTGATGAGACGAGTAATGATATATTAGATGAGATGTTCATGATATATTTGACGAGTTGTTTGACGAGATGCTTGATTTTATATTTGTTGAGATGTTTGCCTGACTATTGGATATTTTATATCCGCCTATTCTAGCTGTTCACGATAAGCATTTCCATATGCATATGCACGCACCGTATCTGTCGCGGAGTTACGCTATTTCCTTGTGTAATCTCATTATTGAATGTCGAGTTTGTACACTTTTCGTGGTTTTCAGAATGATTTTGGAAGTAAAGGACACACTACTAGTATAACTAGGCCGAGTATTTCAAAATTCATTGAACCTCGGGTGAATATAGAATGATCACCTATATTCAAACAAGGACAGTGGGACATAGCCTGATCACCTATGTCCGACTCAGAGGTGAATTTTGCAATACTGGGAGTAGTTATAACAGAATTATGTTCGGTTTGATTTTGGAAATGGTAAAGTATTGCGTGTGTACACGGACATGGAATATTACTTCCGCATACATAACACACTGGCATCACAACACCGCATGAACCGTAATGCTTCTGGCACCACTATATTTCTCCGTTTATATGGAATTCCTGTTTGTCGCCGTCTGGCCGTTGTTTGCATCGGGTCGGGTTAGACCCGATTGGCACCGTTTGAATCTGAGTTGCTTATTTATAACTCATAGAAATTGTAATAAGCCCATTTTAGCTTATTAGAACGTTTGAATTTGATTTTGGCTACGTTTGGATTGATATTGGCTATGTTTGGATTGGTTTTGATTCTGATTGAATTCGGATTGTTTGATTTTGTGATTTTGGACGTCATCCTGGATTTGGATTTGTTAATCGACCTTTTATTGTTGTGGCCATGTTACAGTCGCCTCTACCCTAAGCCTTGTGCTCAATCGATGTCGTATAATCGAAGCTGTTCAATCAATGTTGTACCTCCCGTTTTAGGTACTATGTACATTACTGATTCAACCGACTGATTGCTAGTAGCAATCAACATCTTCCCTCAGAGTTGTACTCTGAACTTGCTAAACTCTCCATTTGGCAGAGATTCCACGCCCAACAGAAATCTTAAAACCTTAAGGAGTAACCTGAACCGCGTTCCTTGGGACAATCACCTGATTCTCCTCTCGTCCCTCGGGAATACAGTTATATTTGCTAACCTCTTATAGGATAATAAACTGTTTTGCCATT
This sequence comes from Artemisia tridentata subsp. tridentata, assembly GCA_021014915.2. Taxonomy (NCBI): domain Eukaryota; kingdom Viridiplantae; phylum Streptophyta; class Magnoliopsida; order Asterales; family Asteraceae; genus Artemisia; species Artemisia tridentata. The sequence continues at coordinate 194,847,699 of CP139507.1, forward strand.
AATTTACAAGCTGCCTTTGATTTTTCTACCGACGATTTTGCGGTTATCCTACAAAATGCTTTACTGCTATTTCACAAAAATCAAAAATTTTGATCTTACTACCATTTTATAAATGGCGAACTGCTTTCCTGTTACCCCGTAAACTTTCTACAAATCGTTTAGCGAAACGATTTCATAAAACGTTTTGTTACGATGTTATGAATCAAACTAAAAATCAAAATTTTGACTTTGCTACAATTTTATAAACGATGAATTGTTTTCCAATTATCCTATAAGCCGTTTCACAAATCATTTTGTAAGACGATTTGTTGTTTTTGCTACTATATCAGAAGCTATACCTCAGGAGCGAATCCCGCACCTCTACCTGAGTAATCGAGTGTGGCAATGGTTGGGATAGACACCTTCCATTGGCCAAATTCTCTTATAACAATACCTATGACTACAGTATTTCAACGGCACCGTACGAGGCACGTTATGGTCGCAAGTGCCGATCGTAGACATGATGGGTAGAAGTTGGGGATACCCAACTTACTGAACCTGAACTTATTCACAAGACTACTGAGAAGATCGTTCAGATCAGAACCGAGTTGCAAGCTGCTCACGAATCGTCAGAACAATTATGCTGACAAATAATGTAAACCTCTTGAATTCCTAGTTAAAACCTAGATTATGCTCAAAGATTCACCATGAGAAGGCGTGATACGTTTAGTAACCGTGGAAAGCTTAATCCTCGCTGTATTGATCCTTTTGAAATCTTTTCTTGAGTTGGACCGGTAGCTCACAGACTCGAGCTACTGTCAGGACTCGGTAGTGTTCGCAACGTTTTTATGTGCAAAGTGAAGAAATGACTTGCCGATGAGGCAACCGCTATTTCTCCGGGAGAAATCCAGATTGATGAATGTTTAAACCTTTTGAGAAACCTATCGAAATCATGAACCGTGAAGTCAAACGACTTTAGTAAAGGCGCATCCTTATCGACAAAGTTCGTCGAAACTTGCGAAAAGGTCCTGAATTCACGTGGGAACGTGAGGATGAATCATCGTGTGTATGTTCTCATCTCTTTTCAACCGTAACGAGTAACTTGAATTGAATCGCGAGGAGGCGATTCCGTTTAAAGAGGTGAGGCTGTGACAACCCGTAATTTTCCGGACGTATTCCTATACGAGATTATCCCCGTTTTCATTTACGAATCTTTCTGAACTTATTTGGTTTGAAAACGTGAAGTTATCTCGCGAAACGTGAAATTTGTACACAACGCGTACTGGCACAACCAACGAACTGATTTGATTATTTTATTATTCGTGAGAAACGAGGCGTATGAATAGTTGTTTTTATTGGAAAAATTATTCTGAGCGCGATGGCATAATTCTCGTGCCTTGAATCCGCGGTTTACTAGTCTAAATGAGCCTCGAGCCTCATTAAGTGAAAGATTACAAAAACTACAACTATGGTCCCTATGGTATTTACACCCCGCCGCCCCTAGACTTTAGTTGTTGGCAATTCTAGTCCCTATGGTTTATCTAAACCTAAACCGTACCTATATAAACCCACTTATAATTATTTTAGGGTTAGTTTTTCCCTTTCCCCCTCCTCTGCCTCTTACAGCCGGCCACCCCAAAGCAACCACCACATGACCGCCACCTCTACCATTAAAACACCACCACACCCACCCTTATATCACCATCATAAGCTCATTTATGAGGTGCACGCGCCCCTCTTCACCACCATTTGGCCATCCCTTCTCCACCACCTGCTACCACCTTCACGCCGCCGCCTTTTCTGTTTTGAAACAAGATAAGAGTAGATCGAAGGTATATTTCCAGAGTTTGTTTTGGTTCGAGTTACCACGGCCACCATCACCACAGTCTCCACCATTGCCGTCACCACCACCTCCTCCGTCTCACTCTTTTTCCCCTCTCGTTCGTCCATGTGGTATGGTAAAACCACATCTAAGTTTGTTTAATTAATAACCGATTGGTGTTGTTTTTGTTTTCGTGGATTTAAAACTATATATGTAACGAGTTACTAGTTATTCGTGATTAAAAACCGGCTATAATTGTGTTTTTGAAATCTTTTCGCTTAGTTAAGAAACTATTAATATGGTTGTTGTTTGTAACCGAGTCAACTCAGTGAGTTGAGTTGACTGGTTGTGCTTATGGTTTGAGCCGAGTATACTTAGGGTCCGTTTGGGTTCTATTGTTGTCGACAAATTTGAAGCCGAGACCTCCCATGGTCTCGGCATGAGAAGAGTTGTTATATGTTCTTGGTTATAGGTTGTTGTGTCGTGATGATAATATTGGGCTGGTTGTTTTGCCGACAAGGGTTCGAGCCGAGACCCCTTGGTCTCGGCATGGTAAGCAAATATTTATTTGTTGTTGTTTTTGGTCAAGGTTGGACATGGATTCGGTATTCAGCTGCGTTTACATTTCCTGTGATTGTGCATATGGTAACTGTGTTTGTATTCCTGCATTGTGATAACAGTTAGAATACATTTGGGTTAAGTACGGGCCTAAGCCCAACATTTAATTAGGGTGCGTTTGGTTTAAAGAGTGGGCCGAAGCCCATAATAATATCAAGGGTGTGTTTGATTTCAAATAAGTTTTGAGTACTAAATTGTCTTGCTAAACGTACATATTTAACTTGTGAAAGATATATATTTTGTTTGACTGTTGGTGCATATTGGTACGTTTCGGATTATATTTAGAATTGTGAATTGGATTTGAATACGGAATATGACTATTATATTTGGACATTGGACAATTATGGATCGTTATCGGACTTACGATATTAGATATTGGATTCATTGGACATTTTGAGACTTGAGACGGTATAATATATTAAACTCGAAAAGACTTTAATATATTAGACTAGGACCGGACACAAAATATTCAATAAACTCAAAACTAATAATTACACGAATGATAACGAAACATAAAATTTATAAGATATTGAAATGTCAAACATTGGTTGACTAATGTCACAACGACTTGAGAAAACTGATTTTATTAGTTAAACTTATTTCTATTTATAAGACATTTATGTTTTATACAAATTATTTGGGATATCGGGGTAAATACCGAAACGTACAAACTGATTTATTTTATTTGACGTATTTATTTGTCATTAACTTCTGGGTTTGTCTTTGTTGATTTGAGTTGCAATAGTGTTTCTCGACTATGTTGATGTCTTTTCTCTTTGGCGTGAGTTGTATTTAGAGTCTATGTTTTCTTACCACACCACACGAAACGTTGATACTAAGGTTTTGATAAGTATTGAAATCGAGTAATCCACAAAAACTACGACACATTGTCTTTTTTAGACTTTATTATTGTGCGTGACGTATTTTGAGATAACCATATACGTATTAGGTTGTGCCGATCTTAGACCGTTGTGTACCACTGTGCTTGTACCTCAGTGTACCGTTGTGCCTATACATCTTGGAACTGTCGTGCCGTATGTCTTGAGACTGTTGTGTCTTGCTTCTCGATGCCAGTCGTGTCAGTTGTGATGTTGCATTGCTGTGGCTAAGGTGATTTTATGGCCCTTACTTTTACCGGTTTTATAACTATTTTGGGGGAGAATACATGCTCGTTTTTTTAAACTAAACTCAATGACTGTTTATTTTGAATATGCAAACCGTTTACTCAATATTTGACTGTTTGGCTGAAATATTTGATTTGGTTATTTAATGACGATGTGTGATTGACTGATATGCAAGTGAGCAAACTGTTTTGAACGGACCTAACTGTTTTTTTGATTTGCTATAACTTGTTGACTGACTAAGGTTAGATATGCGACATGTTTGTCTTAGACCAGGGTAGCCAATAATCTAGTTATGTTTTGCTATAACATGGTGCCTGGCTAAGGACTGATATACCAAGGGCCCTACTGTGTTTGTCAATATGAAAGAGGGCTATTGTGACTGATGGGCGTGCGTGTCGTAGTATAGTTTTGGCAGTTTTAATGCCTACTCAAGTTTTAAATTTATATTTAGCCGACTTATCAATAACACACACACTTAACGAGCAGTGTACCCGGTCAGTATGAAGATAATGGTAAGTAGAGTGTCGATCACTAAGAGTGGAACGTATTATCTCGTTATTCTAATCAGTATTTTAATATCCTAACGCAAGGGGGTTTCAGCCTGAGAGACTGGCACGATTTGTTTGCAATTAAATAATAAAATAAACCGATAGGCACGAATCAGCAAGTAGCACACACGTACACAGATAGATACTCGAGACAATAAGAGAGCTGTCCTTATGATTAAGTAGATTGTCACTTGTTTTATTGATAGCTTTATATGAAGTGTATGTAGTTAACCCTTTCTCGTTGGTCCTATTCTTATCGGCGAGTAAACCCTTAATGATTTCTTATGTCTAAAAGTTATTCCTAAGTGATCAATTTAGTAATAACCGTGGGAGCCACATTATGTCCCGCAGTCAAATGCCCGCAAGCCACTAATAAACACAGATGTTATCAATGCACTAATAAGTAGTAACCAAAGACATCAACATATAAACTTTAATTGATGGGAAAGCAAGTATTAAAGGGAGTGCAATCTTTCGTTGTCACATTACACAAGCCACCAATCCTGATGAATTAAAGTTTGCTAACACAATAAAACAAAACTACTTAATGAATTAAATACATGCAGCACCTTCTTACAGCTCTTGTATCTTTGATTTGGGTGTGTCTTGTGCTGCCTCCTTGACTGAATTCGTCCTTTTGTTCTCCTGTTCGGACTTAGGTTATAATATATTGCCCTCGAAATTCGTCTGGTCTTGGGGTATTTATAGTTTCTGTCTGAGGGAAGATGCGGCGCATCTAAGGAGTAGATGCGGCGCATGTACTTAACTTCGCGTGGGGTCCAAGATTATAATATTCAAGAATATTCGTACACCGCCAGAAGATGCGGCGTAACTCCATGATTAGATGCGGCGCATGTCCTCTTGTATCTTGGATCGTATCTGGTGATATCTTGATAGAGATGCGGCGCATGTCATGAGTGAGATGCGGCGCATCTGGAGCAGATTAGTCTTGATCTTCTTCATTTCAGTGGACTCTTAACTTTATGCATGTTATGCTCCACAATCAGTCCAAAATCGCTAAGTTTCACCAAATGCTTGTTTTTACCTGAGAATTACAAAAGTAAACGATTAAGTATCAATCCTCATACATAATATAGTAAAACAAGTCAAATAAATAGGATAAATGATAGTAATAAAATGTACTTATTTGAGTTCATCAAATATCCCCCCACTTGAACTTTACTTGTCCCCAAGTAAACCTTAGAATTTCTCTTATGAAAATGTATCCTAAAAGATGTTAGGATTTATTTTTATGTTTAAGCATGTATTCGTTTATTTCATAATCACACAACTAAACACTTAACGAATTAGAAGTAAAATAAAATAAGTCGATAAAGGAAATCTAATCGTTTAACTGTCCAGTCGCGACGAATATTCTATCATAAGCTTGGCAAGTATACACATTTCCACCACTAAAGCTAAGAAATAACAAGTCTAAAGCGGTAAAAAGGGTTTGTAGGCTTAAGGGTTAATTATTCTCTTTTCACTATCGATCTCATATTCCAGAAAAGGCGACAAAATCACAAATACATGATCGAATCCACGAACACGATACTTGCAATTGCTCAAATCCTTAACTCGAATAGGCTAAAGATAGGTCCAAACTTCACTAATAATAATATATCAAAAAGGGCGACAAAATCATAAATACATAGCCGAATCCACGACTACGATACTTAAGATTGCTCAAATCCCTAATCTCAATAAATCAAAGGTTTGGTTGGATAAAGAACAATAAAGGGTATGGATAACATTTGGGATATAAATTGGTGTAAAAATAAAAATAAACAAAACAAATAAATTAAAATCCTAAGTGTGGTTAATCACTATCCCAACTATCCCATGAATAAGACTCATATCATAGAATAACTCACGCTTTAACACTTGAAACACATGCTTTAGGTAGACACGAATTATACTCAACAAGATCTTAATCAAAGAATAAACCTTAATTGGCGTTCCCATAACTGCCAATTCCCATTCAATCCATAGATATAGTACAACAAATAGTGGTGATATCGACCACTTACATAACTTTACATAAGTTGGTTTAAAACTAACTTCCAACTCTTCTTTCTTTCTTTTTCTTTTCTTATTTTTTCGATTTTTTTTTTTTTTTTTTTTTTTTTTTTTTTTTTTTTTTTTGAACTTAAAGATAGATGTGTAAAATTTCACCACATCACTATAACTTTCTTTCCGGATAATTTTTTCATACTTTTCATACTTTCAGAAATAACGGTAATAGTGAAAGTAGTAAACACAAAAAAAATAAACTCCAAAATATACAATATTTACTTTCACTCCAATTGCATTGTGCAATTTCCCGACCTAACCAAAGATAATGAATTACGCACGCGAACACAGGTAATGTAAGGAAACACACTTTGCCTATAGCAATTAACCAACCACGGATTTTAATTTACAGGGTAGGCTAAGGTGTAAGGGTGTAACGAAATATTTTAAACATAGGTGTAAGAAACGAAAGGAATGGCTCTGAGTGTTTTTCTAGGGGTATCTTACTCTAAAAATGAGAGTAACAAAAGGGTTTATACGGGGGTTAACTAACCAGTGTAGTTAGTTAATAACACAAAACATATAAGGCTATTTGGGTGTAATCCTAGAATTTTACCAATTTAGACAAGTCATTCCAATTATATAAATAATACTCATTATGGTGGTCTCGAATAGTATACAAGCCAAGTTCTAAAGTTTACAAGTCACCGGCACACTCATAGATTTGTGAATTTTGAAAAATCACAATTTTTGAAAATAACGTCATGTGTGCAGCTATGCAACTTAGATCTTAAACAAAAACATGCTAAAAAAATTTTAAGTTTGATATATTAAGCACATTTTAAGCATAATTTTTGAAAAAGTTTTAGGACAAGTAATTGTTAAGTGTTCTAATTCTCCAATCCCCCCACTTAAGTTAAACAACGTCCTCGTTGTTTGTATAAAAGGTTAAAAACTGGAAAATAAAAGAATTAGAACAGAAAAACTCCCCTGAGATTTGCTCGGTATGATCCTCCATTAGTATAAGAGCAAAAATCATCTTTCTTGTGGATTAGAACGTTAAAGCTTCATACTTGATGTATCCACAGGAAATCCAGGAAACTATAATACCACCAATACTTTAAAACACACCTAAGATAAGAAAGGTTCAAACTTGCATAATACATTAGTAGTTAGATAAAATAAAACTTAAAAAATTAAAACTGAAAATCATCAGGTCAGTCGATGCGCCGTATCTTATGGAAGAAGATACGCCGTATCGAGCCTGGAATTAATACGGATCAGAATAAAGATGCGCCGCATCCTTAACCAGGGATGCGCCGCATTAAAAATAAACTGATAAAGAGTTTTAAAGTCGAAAATAAAAATGCAGAAAAATAAAATAAGATATGACCATTGCAGGAGATGCGTCGCATCTCAGAATTGAGATGCGCCGTATCCTCATGCGGGCCTGACTGACTCGACACAGAAAACAGAATAAAAGATAATTCCGGGTTGTCTCCCAGTAAGCACTTGTCTTTATTCCAGAGTCTTCAAGTTAGACTCACGTTCAGCTCTTCACTCCAATACTTCAGGTTCAAACTCCACCACCTCGTTCTCATTATCCTCAATTTTATTATCAAAGTATTTCTTCACACGTTGCCCGTTCACTTTGAATATGTAACCATTTTTATCGCATATTTCAATAGTTCCATATGGATACACTTTCTTAACAACGAACGGTCCCGTCCATCTTGATTTAAGTTTACCAGGATACATCTTTAATCTGGAATTAAACAGTAGCACTTTCTCTCTTTTTTGGTACAACGTGGATGGGATTGACCCACGAACTGTCGGAAATTGGGTAGATAAGTCCGGAGTCAAGTAACTTTACGATTTCATTTTTCACCACATCTTGGACTTTTGGATTCAAACGCCTTTGAGGTTGGATAGTTGGTTTGAATTCATCCTCCATAAGGATTTTATGTGTACAAAATGACGGGCTAATTCCCTTAATATCAGACATACTCCACGCTAATGCTCCTCTTCGTTTATATAGTACCTGCAAAAGAGACTCTTTTTCTTTTGGCGTTAAGTCAGATGCAATAATAACGGGTGAATTAGTATTTCCGTTTAAATAAGCATATTCCAAAGTAGAAGGAAGATCCTTAAGCACAGGTTTAACATTATCAATTTCAGTAGCACTAGCGGAATAAACCTGTTCTTTAATTATATCGCTGCTGTCATCAGATAGATGCGCCGCATCAAGGTTTTCGATGCGCCGCATCGCGTTACATACAGCAGAGTCAGCAGCAAAATTATAATCAACAGTATTCTCATCTACTTGATCTTCTATAGCAATTGCGTTTTCTAAATTTTTAAGCAAAAAAGAATCAAGCAAATTATTCTTTAACAATTTCTGAGTAAATTGATTAATCGTATCATCAGAAACATCGATGTTATAGCATTCATCGTCATCGGATTCATCTTTACTCATAGATTGTTCCATGTTAAACTCAACCTCATCTTTCCCTATGGTAAAAGTTATCTTTTTATTAAAAACATCAATTATGGCCCTAGCAGTGGCTAAAAATGGTCGTCCTAATATTATAGGAGTTCTAGAATTTTCAGGCATATCAAGGATAACGAAGTCGATAGGTAATTCAAATTTATCAACTTTTATTAATATATTTTCCGCTATTCCTAATGAGTATTGTATAGACCTATCAGCTAGTTCTAAGCACATCCTAGTAGGTTTTGGTTCACCAAGACCTAATTTATCATACATAGAAGAGGGCATAAGACTTATACTAGCTCCTAGGTCGGCTAAGGCATTCTCAATATGCAAATTTTTAATTTGACAAGGAATAGTGAAACTCCCTGGATCTTTTTCTTTAGATGGAAGTTTGTTGAGCAATGCCGCTGAGCTTCTTTTCCCCATCGTTATGGTGCAAGCCTCTTCGAGTTTAGACTTGTTTGTAAGCAAGCTTTTCAGATATTTAGCATATTTCGGCATTTGCACTAGGGCTTCCATAAATGGTATGCTTAGCTGCAGCTGCTTGAGATTCTCCAGGAATTTCTTTTGATAGGCATCTTCTTTCTCTTTCCTTACCCTATGTGGGAAGGGTGGTGTTGATCGTTTAGGTTCAACAGAAGGTTCTCTTCTAATTACAGGTTCTGGATCAGTCTCTTTTGGTTGCTCTTGCTCAGGTGGTAAAGATTCAGGGGAAATTTTGTTTGTACTGTCATCCTCGGGTGTTTCTCCGATTTGAAAGGTTGACTTTCCGCCTCTAGTTGTAATTCCTTTCAGATCGTGCCTTACCAAAAGAACCTTGTTAAGCACTGTTGACAATTGGTGCACTTCAATTGCCAAACCATTGATCATATTGTTTTGTTCCTTTAGTAACAGCTCATGACTGCCTTTGAATTCAGTGATAAAGTTCCTTGCTTCATGATGTTCTTGTTCATTGGCTTGAGCGATTAGTAATGCAAACTCTTCCATAGTAAGGTTTCTTTGGGGTCTTCCGAACCAGTTTGGGAAAATATCGAACATTGTTCCTGAAAATTAAGAACAAGAAGATTTCAAAGTAAAAGCTTCCTAGTATAAGGGTAAGTCAGAATATTTTCCGTTCGGAAATTAGAAAAGAATAAAAGTTGCTGATATCTGCAGACGATGCGCCGTATCCAAAAAGTTGGATACGCCGTATCTTAATACGTTAAAATTTAATCAGACTTTATTCAGAAAATAGATACGCCGCTTAGAATTTTGAATGCGCCGTATCGAATTAATTAATCAAAAACCAACTTATCTAATTAAATTAAATGCGTCGTATTAACGAAAGTTAATGCGCCGTATTTTCGTTACGTTTAAAAATAAATATCGATTTTTGATTCAGTAAGATGCGCCGTATCGACAAAGATCGATACGTCGTATCTGTTTAATAATTCGCAAACTGTTTTTAATTAAAATAATAGATACGCCGTATCTACGAAAGCAGATGCGTCGTATGGCGTTAACGTTTAAAATTTTTTTTTTATCAAAAACAGATACGCCGTATCTGCAAAAGCAGATGCGTCGTATTGCTTTATCGCTTAGAAAAAATTTTCTTATTAAAAACAGATACGCCGTATCTTGGGGAAAAGATGCGTCGTATCGAATTAATTAAACGCGTTGTATTAAAAAAAATTAAACGCAATACGCCGTATCTGAGAGATCAGATGCGCCGTATCGTTTGATTTAGCACAGTACAACGATAGCAGAACAGAAAAATACGAAAAATAAAAACAAAAATAAAAACACACGAAAATAAAAACAAATAAAGCAAACAAATAACACACAGTACAACAAATATGAAAAATAATACAATGATGCAATTAATCTAATAAAAAGAAAAACCTAATTAAAATACTAATCAAATTAACAGATAATAACAATTCACTCCCCGGCAGCGGCGCCAAAAACTTGATGGGCGTGCGTGTCGTAGTATAGTTTTGGCAGTTTTAATGCCTACTCAAGTTTTAAATTTATATTTAGCCGACTTATCAATAACACACACACTTAACGAGCAGTGTACCCGGTCAGTATGAAGATAATGGTAAGTAGAGTGTCGATCACTAAGAGTGGAACGTATTATCTCGTTATTCTAATCAGTATTTTAATATCCTAACGCAAGGGGGTTTCAGCCTGAGAGACTGGCACGATTTGTTTGCAATTAAATAATAAAATAAACCGATAGGCACGAATCAGCAAGTAGCACACACGTACACAGATAGATACTCGAGACAATAAGAGAGCTGTCCTTATGATTAAGTAGATTGTCACTTGTTTTATTGATAGCTTTATATGAAGTGTATGTAGTTAACCCTTTCTCGTTGGTCCTATTCTTATCGGCGAGTAAACCTTTAATGATTACTTATGTCTAAAAGTTATTCCTAAGTGATCAATTTAGTAATAACCGTGGGAGCCACATTATGTCCCGCAGTCAAATGCCCGCAAGCCACTAATAAACACAGATGTTATCAATGCACTAATAAGTAGTAACCAAAGACATCAACATATAAACTTTAATTGATGGGAAAGCAAGTATTAAAGGGAGTGCAATCTTTCGTTGTCACATTACACAAGCCACCAATCCTGATGAATTAAAGTTTGCTAACACAATAAAACAAAACTACTTAATGAATTAAATACATGCAGCACCTTCTTACAGCTCTTGTATCTTTGATTTGGGTGTGTCTTGTGCTGCCTCCTTGACTGAATTCGTCCTTTTGTTCTCCTGTTCGGACTTAGGTTATAATATATTGCCCTCGAAATTCGTCTGGTCTTGGGGTATTTATAGTTTCTGTCTGAGGGAAGATGCGGCGCATCTAAGGAGTAGATGCGGCGCATGTACTTAACTTCGCGTGGGGTCCAAGATTATAATATTCAGGAATATTCGTACACCGCCAGAAGATGCAGCGTAACTCCATGATTAGATGCGGCGCATGTCCTCTTGTATCTTGGATCGTATCTGGTGATATCTTGATAGAGATGCGACGCATGTCATGAGTGAGATGCGGCGCATCTGGAGCAGATTAGTCTTGATCTTCTTCATTTCAGTAGACTCTTGACTTTATGCATGTTATGCTCCACAATCAGTCCAAAATCGCTAAGTTTCACCAAATGCTTGTTTTTACCTGAGAATTACAAAAGTAAACGATTAAGTATCAATCCTCATACATAATATAGTAAAACAAGTCAAATAAATAGGATAAATGATAGTAATAAAATGTACTTATTTGAGTTCATCAGTGACCTATCATATTGATACTGGATTGATTGTGTTGTTGATATTTGTGGAATTTGTGATTTATGTCTATTTTAGTCTAGTGTAGCAAATCAGTTATCTTGGTCCACTGTTAAACTTTTCTTAAACCTATGAACTCACCAGCGTAAGCTGACCTTTTTAGCATGCATTTTCAGGTTTAAGGTGATAGCTTATTTCTGGAGGCGCTTGGCAAATAGGCATGGTCATAGGCGACTCTGATATATTTATTTGAGACCGCTTCAATCCTCCAATAGGCCTATTTCCGCGCTACTTTTGAAAAATGTAAATTTTACACTTTTTGTAAATGGATTTTATTCCAAATGATTGAGGTAAAAACCGTTCTTTGTACTTGTGTTGTGATACCAATTGGGTAGCACCCCAGTGACATGTATGCTTCCGCTGGACCCGATTTTGGGGGTGTTACATTGACATATGGCATTATGGAAATCTCAAATAGAGGACTATACTTCAGATTGGCTTAGGGTGGTTCCGATATCTGGGTTAGGACAGACCATAAATGCTGGGACCTACCGGTGTGTGTTATGCTATCGGATAGGTGTTCCCCTGTTTGCTGTTCAGATGTCGTGCTTGGCTTGCTCCAAGATCTTTACGGGGGATATTTATAGGGACCATGTTGTATCGTGTCCTGGTATTGTTGGTATTAAACATCGGCATAACGTGGGGTGTGCGATACCCTGGTTGACATATGTTCTCGGCCTGGATTTCGGCTCATAAAGAAATTGATATCGGGCTTGGTGGAGAAAGGGACAAACTCTTACGTCCAGCTGATATGTTGCTCTACTCATGGGATAGAGAGCTCGATGTATGTGTCGATCTGACAGGGTCATCACCCTTGACGCAAACTGGTAAAATCTCTTGGAGCTATGGGTATTTTTGCTTTTGCGTCAAGAGATAGCAAAGCTTTTATTAGACAAACCCTTGATGTAAACTTTTATCATAAAAGCAAAAATTCCACTCCTGCAGGAATAGCAAAGCTAATACTACTAAAAATGGTATGGATGATTTTGTGCCTAGTCATGTGGTGATTGAGGCCGCACAGCGTAAACATGTCAAGTATGAGGCTAAGTGCATGGATATTGGATATAGGTTTCTCCCCTTCTCATTCTCCTATTTTGGAGAACTTGAGAATGATGCTGACCTTATTAAAGCGGATCTGAAAGTTCTCTGTGACTCAAGACATTGGGGCACGTGCTGCTACTCATATTTTTAGTAGTATTAGCTTTGCTATTCCTGCAGGAATGGAGGCCCATATAGTATCTCAGTTTCTTACTAATTTCTTGTAAATACTATGAATTTTTAGTAAATGGTGTTTAATAAAAAAAAGTAAATAAATAAATAAATAATAATAATAAATAATAATAATAGTAATAATAATAATAATAATAATAATAATCTATGTTAAAAAAAGTTTAAAGTACATGAGACATTTCTTTAATTTATATATTTATTAAAAAATTATGGTAATTATGATTTACACTTAAATTTATATAATTAAATTTAAGATTAGCCTTCTTTTAAAAGTAGTGGACTTGATTATAAATTTTATCAATTAATCAGAATATAACGTTTTTGTTTACAATTAAGTGCAAATGTGAATATATATATATATATATATATATATATATATATATATATATATATATATATATATATATATATATATATATAAAATCTCTTGGAGCTATGGGTATTTTTGCTTTTATGATAAAAGTTAATCTAGTTCAATGTTGATTAAAATTGGTTTTATTAGCCAATCAAAATACTGTATTTCAAAATCGAGTTCTCTTATTTTTAAGATAAGTTTATGGATAATAATACCTTTATAACTAGATTATGCCTACTATATATTAATCGAATAACTTGGTTCGGATATATATAAATTTAATTGTGAACGACCTTATGGCTAAACATGTGTAACTAAGAAGCGGACATATGTTTTTTTTATATATAGAATTCAAACAACGGTGTATGAAGAGTTTGTCTTGCTGTTGAAGACGAGCATTTTAATATGTATTGGATTGGGTAAAACCGAGTAAAATGTAATACCAAATAAAAAGAAAATATATCAAGTGAATAACAAAAAATATGATTATTTTTTTTATTAACTGAAATTACCTAAAGATTGTAATTCCGATCAACTTTTGCATCACATTCTCTTATATAGCCAAAATAGTGTTCAATTTTTATCATTAGGCCCATTTTAAATTAAAAAAAAAAAAAAAAAAAAAAAAAAAAAAAAAAAAACAAAAAAAAAATTATAAACGATTTTCTATTTGAAACGGTCAAAATCTGCATTAAACTGAAAAATGACACATTATATATTATATATACATAACATTCAATGGGCTGCTATCCCAAAATTGATGCCTCCACACTTTGTAGCTCTAGCTATAGTTGACTGTGTGGGGGTGTACAGTAAAAGCAATAGTGAATTGCTACCCCCCAAACTTTTTTTTCCAGTGACTCACACATACAAAATTCTCGATCTTTCTTCCATTTTCCACAAAACACAAACACAAACACACACATACCAACAGCTTCCCACCAAATCCTCATTCCACCGGCGAATAATTATCATCATCAACAGTTGTAATGGCGGACGGATGTTTAAAGGTATTTATGATTTTCTGAATCTTAATTTTTTGCTATTAATTATGAAAAATTAGGGTTTTTGACTTTTTGTTCGAAATCAATGTATAATACATGATGATCCTTTTTTTGTTGTTGTTGTCGATTTGTTTTTCTTCTTTAAAATTTAACAATTATGCTGAATTATACATATATAACAATTGAAATTTGAAATTAGGGTTTTGACATAATTTGGGGGTTTTGCTAACTTCGGGTTTTTTATTATAAGTTTTTTTTTTTTTTTTTTTTTTTTTTTTTTTTTTTTTTTTTTTTTTTTTTTTTTTAATCTTTTGTGTGTTTTTGTTTGTGGTTAAGCTGGTAGGTTCATTTTGGGCTTATGAGGTTGCTTAGTTTAGCTTATGGCGCTCATTTATAAGACATGATTTGAAGATGTTCCGATTATCATATTTTACAGGCTTATGAGCTTATGGGTTTATTTTCCTTACGAGGTTCAATTAAAGCCCAAAGATGAAGAAGAAGAAGATGGGGAAGAATGAGGTCCCAAGATGAGGAAGTTCACGATTTTTGTGTAAAAGATTTTAGAGATCTTTGTGAAAGATTCAAGATGTGTCTTTGTTGTACATGTACCATAATCGATTAGTAGCAACATGTAAGTTTTAATTATTTTGAACTTTTTTTTGGTTAGTTATAATCTAGATTTTTATGGGGTTTCGGGATTTTGGTTCTTATACACAAGAATTTAGGGGTTTGTTTTTTTAGATTGTTTGCAGCAAGTTAGTTAAAAAAATAGGGGTTATGTAGAACATTTTTGGTCATAGTAGTTTGTGGATGTTGAAGGATATGAGTTACTTTTGTATGTTTGGATTTAGGGTTTAGGAGTATTTTTTGGATTAAAGATTATAATTTGATGCTGTTTTTGTAAAAGAAATTGTTTGCACACCAAATGTTCTATGAAACGTCTAAGTAAAAATCTTCGTGACAGGTTGATTTGTTTGGTTTGTTTGGTTTGTAATTGCTGATGGAAAATGAAGAGGATCCGGTAAAGAAGCAGCTAATAAGTTAAATTAGTATTTAAGGTTCTATTGAAGATGGTTAAGTTAAATTAGTTGCTGATGCAGATAAGAGAGCAAATGCACTGATAACAATGCTGAAGAAGATAAGAGAGCAGGTGCAAAGTAGGAAACTTGAAATTCTAGAGAGATGGATAAATGGTGATTTATTGTTGTGGTTAATTGGTTTGATTTTGTGTTGTGTTAGGTTACCAGTGGAGTCGAGTTCATTGATGACAATCTTGCCGTTGCATAGTGTTATTGCATCATCGTGTTTTAAGTCGGGGTTGCTGATCGAGTCGCAAAGCTGGGGATTAGTCGCTCAAGGTATGTGTTTTATCCTTCGGTAAGGTTGGTTTAATAAACGATCAAGTTCTTTTGTTTCTATTACTTTTAGATATAAACCATGTTAGCTTGAAACATTGGTTTTTTTTTTGTTTTTTTTTTTTTTTTTTTTTTTTTTTTTTTTTATTTTTTTTTTTTTTATTTTGGTTTTGTTATTTTGTCAGGGGGTGTTTGGATTAGCTTAGTTTCCTGGCTTATGCTTATTTGCTTTAAGGGCGATTAAGAATTGAAGGTGCGTTCTTTTGTGGTAATTTTGTTTACTTTTTCCGGTGGTTGTGGCTTCAAGTTTGTTCCATGAATGTTGTTGGTTTGTCTAATCACTGATGTGCGCATTCAGGAAAGCATTTTGAAGTGCGGCGTTGCAAGAATGTTGTTGGTTCGTCCTGGAGGTATGAATTTTGTTTATATTTATTTGGTTTAGAAGTTGGATATATGGGTTGTGGGATTTTTGTAAGTTTTTTGATGACTGTCGGCATTGAACAAAGTGCAGAATTGGGCATATTGAGGAGGTTTAAATTCGTTATAGTGAACGTTCTGTTTGCTTATTTTACCCAATAAAATGTTTTGTATGCTTATTAAATAGAAGAGTGTAATGGTTTTAATTCCATTGCTATAAGTTGTTGGGAATGCTTCTAGCACTAAAATGTGACAACATATTTGGGATTACATTAGCTATATTGTAAGGCACAAACACAAGGACTAGAATCGTCATTTATGTAAAGTCTTGTGTTTGTTAGCCTATTTATACCCTCCTAGACTTCACTAGATGTCACACCTCGCCAATGGCGGAAACGCGAGTGCAACATCATGGATATCATCACAACACTTGGTGTCTAAATAGAGAAAATACTACATGTAAATAAATAGAGCAACGTACAAACACAAAGTGTCGTAACGATACCCCAAAATAAATATCCAAAACAATCTCCAAGGTATCTCCATTAAAACATAAAGTAAAAATGAAAGACATTCAAGTATCACAAATAAAATCCATCTTAATCAAAATAAACTCAAAGATAAGTCATCCTCAAGCAAACTAGGTCTCTTCTAATCGCGCTCTTCTATCTTATCCTTAGAATGCTCACCTGAAAATGATGCTTAAAATGTCAACATAATGTTGGTGAGATTCATAGGTTTAAGACACACAAAACACCTCGATTATCGATTTACTGTGATTATAAAACATAGTATAGCATTGCAGGACAGTAAAAGTAAAGTTATCATACAACTAACATGCAATCACAGCTTACGGGACGGAACGTGCCCACCGATCCAAATATAAATTGGGACGGAACGTGCCCACCAATCCAAATACCACCACAATTGGGACGGAACGCGCCCACCGATCCAAGATAATTATAATGAGTAGAGCCACTAGGACTTTCCCACTCAAATAATCACCACAATTAAACACCACAATAACATGCAGTAAAAGTATAATAACAATTACACGTCCATGCCTTTTATTAAACACATAATCACAGTAATCTCAAAACAATTTAAATACAAGCATCATCTCCATCCCAAGTTTAAAACAAAGTAAAATTTGGGACTATGAACTCACCTCAACTCTGCAGCTTCCAAGTTATCTACACACAAATCTATACAAACAAACAATCCCACATTACACGCGACCAAGCCAAAAGCTATAGTCCATGTAACACATATATATGATGGATGTCTAATATTCATATAACCCACTAGGGATTACCTAGACTCCATACTAATCATCATCCAATACTTTACACTCACTAAATCCCTTAAATAAAACTTTTAAAAACTCAGATTTATAGGGTACTTTCACCCACATAAAATCACAGCGAATAACGCTTCACAACTCACACCAAAAATTCACCATGACCCTTCATAATCATACAAGCTTGTCCCAGAAATCCATGCACTAAAAACATACACAAGTACCCAATGAAAAATCAAAGATGTCATCTATCCAGATTCGGATCTGATCGGACATCAAAAAGTTTTGACCTCTTAGACACACTCGCACAACTTATTATCGTCTAATTTTCGCGTGAAATTCAAATATAATATAGAACTCAATTCCCACATAAGGCCTAACCCTAATTACACTTTAAAATTCACCATTGACCTCAATACTTTTACCCTAATTCTGTCCCGACTTAACTGTTTTAACACCTTAAGTTACAAAAATCGTTTGACTGACCTCCCGACCTCAAAATTGATCGTGGTCGGACTTTTTGGAAAACTCTTTCTCTGAACTATAATTTAGACATAAAATTAGTGATCTAACTCATCACCATCTATTAATTATAATCGTATCTTTACAGCCTATTAATTCTGCCAGATTCATAACTCATTAATTAACATGTTTAAAACCCTAATTACTTCACCAATCATTATAATATCACTAATTAATGACTCTAACATGTTTAATATCATTAATTTACAGATCTAAATATAAACCCTAATCCATCACAATTTGTATTACATGAATCATAAAAATTATTTAAACATAAGTATTAAAATTTACCTTAATTCTTGAAGAATGAAAACCCTAAAAAAAATATTCTTCCTCTCTTCCCTTTAGGTTTGGCCGAATTTTTCACAAAGAGGGGAATGAGGGTTTTTGGTTTGTATTTATAGACTTATAGGAAACCCTAGATAGATAACTTTTCCACCAAGTTTTGCAATTTTAATAAAGTTTGGTTTCCTTTTCTTTTTTTTTACCCTTAGTCGGCCGAATATATATATATATATATATATTATTAAATTATTTAATTATATTTCTTACTATTATTACACTTCAAACCTTGTATTTTTGATATTTTATAAAAACCCCATATCAAAACCTAATGTCTTACGCGATAAACTTAAATTTTACGACAACTGGAAAAATATCATTTTCACTCAAAGTTTCCAAAAATAGATTTTTCATACTTAATATTAACATAACCCATAATAACCAACTCCACGTAACTTACTTATGCTCAAAACACTTAAACGAAGAATCGTTACACAAAACCACAAAACTCCAACAAAATACACAAAGTCATTTCCACACCACAAAGGCGATCAAAATGAACTTATCCCGAAATCCGACACTACTCAACATGACAAAATCTCATACCAAGGGAATTAGTGGTCCACACACGCACTTATACCACTCATATACCACATATAATACGCATATCACAAATAAGCAAGTAATACACACCAAGCAAAAGTTAAATGAGTTGAGACTATAGGTCAAACTAACCTGCTAAAAATCACGGTTGTGACATTATCCCCCACTTAGGAAAATCGCGTCCCGAGATTTATTAGCTCGCCTCATCACTCTTCTCAGCAAATAATTTAGGATACTTGGACCTCATCTGATCCTCACGTTCCCAAGTAAACTCAGGACCCCGCTTGGAATTCCAACGTACCTTTACCAATGCTATCTTACCACGTTTCATACTCTTAACCTCTCGATCCATAATCTCAACAGGTTCCTCAACAAAGTGAAGAGTCTTATCAATCTTAATCTCTTCTAATGGCACATGCAAACTAGCATCCGCCAAACAATTCTTCAGATTAGATACGTGAAACGTATCATGCACACTACTTAATTCCTCAGGCAATCTTAACCGATATGCCACCGGCCCGATTCTTTCCGTAATTTCAAACGGTCCTACATACCTAGGTGCTAACTTGCCTTTCTTACCGAAACGCACAACACCTTTCCAAGGAGACACTTTCAGCATTACAAGATCACCAACACTAAACTCCAAAGGTTTACGGCGATTATCCGCATAGCTCTTTTGGCGATCTCTTGCTGCCTTAAGTCTTTCCTTAATCTGAAACACCTTATCTGTAGTCTCCTGCACTATTTCAGGACCAATTAGTTGGCTTGTCCCAACCTCTTCCCATAAAATAGGTGATCTACACTTTCTCCCATACAACATCTCAAATGGTGCACATCTAATACTGGAATGATAGTTGTTGTTATAGGAAAACTCAGCCAAAGGCAAATGAGTATCCCAGCTTCCTCCAAAATCAATAGCACACGCTCTAAGTAAATCCTCCAAAGTCTGAATCGTTCGCTCACTTTGCCCATCAGTCTGTGGATGATAAGCAGTGCTCATGTCCAATTGTGTATTCAACGCCTTTTGCAATGATTGCCAAAACCGCGAGGTAAACCTACTATCGCGATCTGAAATAATCGACACAGGCACACCATGTCTCGCCACAATCTCATTAATATAAATTCTCGCCAGCTTTTCCATCTTATAATCTTCACGAATGGCCAGAAAATGTGCAGACTTCGTCAGCCTGTCCACTATGACCCATATCGTGTCATGTCCACTACTCGTCCTAGGCAACTTCGTAATAAAATCCATTGTTATTCTCTCCCATTTCCATTCCGGAATCGGCGGCTGCTGTAACAATCCTGAGGGTTTCTGATGCTCAGCCTTAACTTTCAAACATTGGCTAACATATTCAGCTATTACCCTCTTCATTCCCGGCCACCAGTAAGCATCTCTAAGATCATAATACATCTTATCCGATCCTGGATGAATCGAATATCTCGATTTATGAGCCTCATCCATGATCAACTTTCTTACACCTCCTACCGATGGAACCCATATTCTATCTAAGAAATACAGTCCACCATCCCCCTTTTTCTCCATTTGTTGACCTAATCCACGCAGCATTTCAGCAGTCGCATTCTCATCTTTGAGAGCTTCTTCTTGCACCGCCAATATCTTACCCTTAATTCCCGACTGTAGAGTCATACACATTGCTCGCACACGCTTAGGCTTAATCCGCTCCTTCCTACTTAAAGCATCAGCTACCACGTTCTCCTTTCCAGGATGGTAGCGAATCTCACAATCATAATCACTAAATAGTTCAATCCACCTCCTTTGCCGCATATTCAGCTCCTTCTGATTGAAGATATGCTGAAGACTTTTATGATCCGTATATACAACACTCCTTGTGCCATACAAATAGTGTCTCCAATTCTTGAGAGCAAATACCACCGCACCAAGTTCCAAATCATGAGTCGTATAATTCTTCTCATGAATCTTTAGCTGTCGAGATGCGTAAGCTATCACCTTACCTCTTTGCATTAGCACACATCCAAATCCTTGATTCGATGCATCACAATACACAACAAAATCATCTGGCCCATCAGGTAACGTCAGAATAGGTGCATTACACAAACTATCCTTTAGAGACTGAAAAGCCACCTCCTGCTCTTCTCCCCAAACATACTTCTTGTTCTTCTGAGTCAACAAAGTAAGGGGTTTAGCAATCTTCGAAAAATTCGCTATAAATCTTCGATAATATCCTGCCAATCCTAAGAATGAGCGTATTTCGGACGGCGTCGTAGGAGCCTTCCAGTTCTTGACCGCTTCTATCTTACTAGGGTGGCCACATGTATTCCTTCACTATTCACCAAATGTCCAAGAAAATGTACTTCCTCCAGCCAAAACTCACACTTTGAGAACTTGGCGTACAACTTCTCCTTCTCCAATAATCCAAGAATTAATCTCAGATGTTCTCCATGCTCCTCCTTCGTCTTGGAATAAATTAAAATGTCGTCTATGAACACAATCACGAACTTATCCAAGTAAGGCTTGCAAACGCGATTCATCAAATCCATGAATACCGCAGGTGCATTTGTCAGCCCGAATGGCATAACCGTGAATTCAAAGTGTCCATAACGAGTTCTAAAGGCGGTCTTCGGAACATCCTCCTCATGCACTCTTAGCTGATGATACCCCGAACGTAAATCTATCTTCGAGAAAAACCGAGCACCTTGTAGTTGGTCAAAAAGATCATCAATCCTAGGAAGAGGATATCGATTCTTAACCGTTAACTTGTTCAATTCCCGATAGTCAATACACATCCGGAATGAACCATCCTTCTTCTTCACGAACAACACAGGTGCTCCCCACGGAGAATGACTAGGTCGGATAAACTCCTTATCCTGAAGTTCTTGCAGTTGTTCGGACAACTCCTGCATTTCTGAGGGTGCCAATCTATATGGAGATTTCGCCATAGGTGCCGCTCCAGGAATTAATTCAATACGAAACTCAACTTGACGGATTGGAGGCAATCCAGACAAGTCTTCAGGAAAAACACCGGGAAACTTACATACTACAGGGATTTCTTCTAACTTAACTTCTTTGGCTTTCGCACTCTTAAGGGATTTCAAATCACTCCCTACACTCTCTCCTTGAATCCGAAGTATAACGCCACTCTCCAAAGGAATTCGAACAACCTTTTCGTGGCATATGACCTCAGCCCTATGCTTAGGTAGCCAGCTCATCCCTATCACCACATCGAAACTCCCGTGCCCAAAAGGTATCAAGTCAATAAAAAATGGGACACCTTCTAGTACTATAGTACACCCACGTAAAACCGTATCAACTTCCACTTCCCTACCGCTAGCTATTTCGATCACTATACTAGACCTAAGCTTACTAGGTTCAATATTCAGCAACTTAGCAAACTCAGTAGACACAAAACAATAATCTGCACCCGTATCAAATAAGGTAGTAGCATAATGACCATTAAGAGAAAATGTACCAGTAACGACGTTCGGATCTTGCCGCGCCTCGTTTGCAGTCATGGTGTACATCCTTCCTCTGGCTACATCCCTGTTATGCCCTTGTCCTTGACCTCCTTCGATAGCCAACCTGTTTCCCGATTGCCCAGGTGCCCTATTCAACTTAGGACACACATTCCTGAGATGATTTGCACTCCCGCACTCATAACACGCCTTACGGCCATACCCTGCGCCAACCGCATTGATTGGTGTCGCCTGAGTGATTACCGCACGACATTCCCTAGCAAAATGTCCAGGTTTGTTACACCTGAAACACATACGACATCCAGCTTGCTCATGGTGATAGCCATTGCACTTAGCACATTTGGGAAAATTATTGTACCCTCTTCTGTTGACATTTCCTGTCCCCACCGGAGTAGCTGCCATTGCAGGACTCGCTGCTACCACAGGATTTGCCGCCACGAACCCTTTTCCATGCCTTGCTTTCTTATTATTAGTCCCAGAACTACCCTGTTTTCCCGCTTCAGTCTCTTCCTTCCTTTTCTCACCCGTCTTTGCAAGTACTCCACTTCTAGCAGCTTCATCCGTTAACGCCCCAGCTTTCTGGATAGCACTTTGAAGTGTCGCGGGTTTCGTAGCCCTAACCATGCTTCGTATTTGTGGAACCAACCCCCGAATGTACTTATCAATTTTCTTGGATTCAGGAGTTACCAAGTGAGGAACCAACTTGGCCAACTCGGGAAACTTATCAGTATATCCTGCGTGGTTAGCCCCTACCATCGCATGATTCCAGAATTCTTCTTCTAACTTTTGCATTTCATTACTTGGGCAGAATTCCTCCACCATTAAAGCCTTGAAGTCCTCCCAAGTCATACCCCTTGCAACAACCCTTCCCCTAGCCTGGACTTGTGTATTCCACCAAGTCAAAGCTTTGTTGCTCAGGGAGCTCGCCGCATACTTAACTTTCTGATCCTCAGCACACCCACTAATGTCCATCATAGCCTCCATCTTTTCGATCCATCGGGTGAGCACTAGCGCGCCACCCTTACCATCGAACTCCCTAGGCTTACAAGCCATGAATTCCTTGTACGAGCATCCATTATTACCACTCCCGCTATTTCTAGCACCACTTGGTCGAGCACCATCCCCCACTTGAATGCTCAACTGATTAACAATTTCCGGCAGCATCATTTCCAATTGCTGATTAATCATCTGCTGAAAAATAGGATTACTATCTCCCATGGTGGGTGTCGAATTTCGTCCCTTAGGCGTCCGCTTCCTCGGCGTCCGATAAGCTCCACTCATTGGTGACTTAAATAGGCGTCTTGATCTCTTTGGTGCCATAACCTGGACACGCAAATCGTTAGGCGCCGTTCACGACATTCGCGAATATATATATCCACATTTAACACAAGTACTCCTCATTAGTACAAATATCACAACTAATCACAAATCCTAACACACGTAAGCATGTCATCATTGGTCAATGTAGTATTGGCCATAAGTCCACATGTGTCGTGATACATGTATAATTATGTTGGCCACCCATAATTATAGATGTATCCTTTCACATGTGTACTCGTTTCCAACACCACACCTAACAATAACAACATCTCACAATAACATATACACAAACTCAGAGCATATCACATATCATATACACATGAATTATTCAAAAACTGCTCGAGCCTTATTATTAATCACACGGGAAAAATCCCAAAATCCAATAAAATCCACATTCCATCAATACTAACATCAAAAGACCACAAAGGAAAAACAAATATCCCAAAACATAACTCTAAACAATAATGTCGCACGCGACTCGAGCCCTATTCCTATACTTAAATCGTGTTACTCGCGGTGGACTCCAAATCTGAATCTACTTCGTCTTCCTCATTTAGCCATCCATTTTAGTTTCCCTCGGGCTGTGGTAACGGACGACTCGCAAAGCCGCTCGCGGAATTCCTTCTTTCTTCCTCTATGCCATCCACAAATCCATACAAATCCCGAGGCTCAGCCCGAATTACTCCTCCATCTTCTACAAATCTGGGACACTTTCCAGGATACCTAGTCGTGAAACCATCCTTATTGGTTACTTCCGTCTCGTACACTTTTACCTCCTTGCCACTTACGTTCACTATGGTCAGCTTCTCCTCGATCAGACACGGCCACATGCTTGCAGGAATCTGAATCCTCATGCTCACCCGTCTCAAGTTACCATCCCACCTGCAACCCGTCATGACAAAAATTGCCCAACGAAACCTCCTACTCGCAAGGGGTGCCATACTACAAATGACACATATGATAACAAGTATGAGGATCCAACAGACGTCGAAAACTCAATCGAAACTACTCATAATCTCAAGAAGGAAAAACACATAAAGTACTATACTAACACATAGGCCTTAAATGCAACTATATGAGGGATTCCTAGGTTATAGTCTAGGCTCAACCACCAAATTCTCTATAACCAAGTCTCTGATACCAATCTTTCACACCTCGCCAATGGCGGAAACGCGAGTGCAACATCATGGATATCATCACAACACTTGGTGTCTAAATAGAGAAAATACTACATGCAAATAAATAGAGCAACGTACAAACACAAAGTGTCGTAACGATACCCCAAAATAAATATCCAAAACAATCTCCAAGGTATCTCCATTAAAACATAAAGTAAAAATGAAAGACATTCAAGTATCACAAAAAAAATCCATCTTAATCAAACTAAACTCAAAGATAAGCCATCCTCAATGCAAACTAGGTCTCTTCTAATTGCGCCCTTCTATCTTAGCCTTAGAATGCTCACCTGAAAATGATGCTTAAAATGTCAACATAATGTTGGTGAGATTCATAGGTTTAAGACACACAAAACACCTCAATTATCGATTTACTGTGATTATAAAACATAGTATAGCATTGCTGGACAGTAAAAGTAAAGTTATCATACAACTAACATGCAATCACAGCTTACGGGACGGAACGTGCCCACCGATCCAAATATAAATTGGGACGGAACGTGCCCACCGATCCAAATACCACCACAATTGGGACGGAACGCGCCCACCGATCCAAGATAATTATAATGAGTAGAGCCACTAGGACTTTCCCACTCAAATAATCACCACAATTAAACACCACAATAACATGCAGTAAAAGTATAATAACAATTACACGTCCATGCCTTTTATTAAACACATAATCACAGTAATCTCAAAACAATTTAAATACAAGCATCATCTCTATCCCAAGTTTAAAACAAAGTAAAATTTGGGACTATGAACTCACCTCAACTCCGCAGCTTCCAAGTTATCAACACAGAAATCTATACAAACAAACAATCCCACATTACACGCGACCAAGCCAAAAGCTATAGTCCATGTAACACATATATATGATGGATGTCTAATATTCATATAACCCACTAGGGATTACCTAGACTCCATACTAATCATCACCCAATACTTTACACTCACTAAATCCCTTAAATAAAACTTTTAAAAACTCTGATTTATAGGGTACTTTCACCCACATAAAATCACAGCGAATAACGCTTCACAACTCACACAAAAAATTCACCATGACCCTTCATAAGCATAAAATCTTGTCCCAGAAAGCCATGCACTAAAAACACACACAAGTACCCAATGAAAAATCAGACATGTCATCTATCCAGATTCGGATCTGATTGGACATCAAAATTTTTTGACCTCTTAGACACACTCGCACAACTTATTATCGTCTAATTTTCGCGTGGAAGTCAAATATAATATAGAACTCAATTCCCACAGAAGGCATAACCCTAATTACACATTAAAAGTCACCATTGACCTCAATACTTTTACCCTAATTCTGTCCCGACTTAACTGTTTTAACACCTTAACTTACAAAAATCGTTTGACTGACCTCCCGACTTCAAAATTGATCGTGGTTGGACTTTTTGAAAATCTCTTTCTCTGAACTATAATTTAGACATAAAATTCATGATCTAACTCATCACCGTCTATTAATTACAATCGTATCTTTACAGCCTATTAATTCTGCCAGATTCATAACTCATTAATTAACATGTTTAAAACCCTAATTACTTCACCAATTATTATAATATAACTAATTAATGACTCTAACATGTTTAATATCATTAATTTACAGATCTAAATATAAACCCTAATCCATCACAATTTGTATTACATGAATCATAAAAATTATTTAAACATAAGTATTAAAATTAACCTTAATTCTTGAAGAATGAAAACCCTAAAAAAAATATTATTCCTCTCTTCCCTTTAGGTTTGGCCGAATTTTTCACAAAGAGGTGAATGAGGGTTTTTGGTTTGTATTTATAGACCTATAGGAAACCCTAGATAGATAACTTTTCCACCAAGTTTTGCAATTTTAATAAAGTTTGGTTTCCTTTTCTTTTTTTTTTACCCTTAGTCGGCCGAATATATATATATATATATATATATATATATATATATATATAATCTAATATTTATATTACAAATATATTAAATCTATTTATTACACTTAAAACCTTGTATTTTTGATATTTTATAAAAACCCCATATCAAAACCTAATGTCTTACGCGATAAACTTAAATTTTACGACAACCGGAAAAATATCATTTTCACTCAAAGTTTCCAAAAATAGATTTTTCATACTTAATATTAACATAACCCATAATAACCAACTCCACGTAACTTACTTATGCTCAAAACACTTGAACGAAGAATCGTTACACAAAACCACAAAACTCCAACAAAATACACAAGTCATTTCCACACCACAAAGGCGATCAAAATGAACTTATCCCGAAATCCGACACTACTCAACATGACAAAATCTCATACCAAGGGATTTAGTGGTCCACACACGCACTTATACCACTCATATACCGCATATAATACGCATATCACAAATAAGCAAGTAATACACACCAAGCAAAAGTTAAATGAGTTGAGACTATAGGTCAAACTAACCTGCTAAAAATCACGGTTGTGACACTAGGAGGGTGAGCCTTGTTATTGTATTTTTCACTTTCACTTTCATATTGAATAAAACCAGGTTCCATCTTTATCTCTCTACACTTTCTCTCTCTAACTCTTACCATGGAGATGATGTATTTCCGTCATCCCCGACCTCCCAATTCACAATATATTCACTAAAACACGTTCCATGAAATTGGTATCAAGAGCCATGGTATTAGTTTTGGTTGATTTTGTTGTATTTTTCTTGTCAAAAACGTATTTTTGAATCTGTTGTGATATTATCTTTACTGGTCCTAAAAACTTTTCATAACAACAGTTTCAAGTTGCATCACACTTTCTTGTATCAAAAAACAGTCCTCATATATTGTGCTTATAAATTTTATCACTTTTATGACTTTTTTTTTCATTCTGTGAATATTTAAGGTCGATAACTGGTCGAAAAACGTGGTCTAAAAATACTGGTCACAAAATGGGTCAAAAACTGGTTAATTACTTGGCCGGAAAACTGGTAAAAAGTGTTGACCGGAAAAGTTATCGGAAAACTCATCGGAAAAGTCATCGGAAGGTTTTTTTTGGCAATTGCTTGTATAAGTAATTGCGAAAAACCCTTTTTTATCGCAATTCTGGATTGCTTTTCGCAAATGCTTATCGCAAATGTGGCTTTTCGCAATTGACAGGTCATCGATCAAACCTTTCGCAATTGACTGGTCAACGGTTAAACCTTTCGCAATTGACTGGTCAACGATCAAACCTTTCGCAATTGTCGGTCAACGGTCAATAGTCAAACTTATCAAAGTTAAAAAGAAATAAAAGAGGAGATGAAGTAACAGACCAATGACCATAACTACACTGCCAAAAACAAATCCTAATCTTAACACAACCATGGATCCTCGCATATCACTCACCAATTCACAATCAATCAAGACGAGATCTAAAGCTTCGACTCGAACATAACAGGAAAATAGTAATTTGATCTCAGTCTCTTGTCTTTCGTGTAACTCAAAGTAAAATCAAACCTTAAAAGGTTGATCAAATGAAAGAAAGAAAATCATTATCGATCCTATATGAAGCCAATATTCATTCGATATCCGATTCACAAGAAAAGTGAAATAACAAATCTGTTACTCATTTTTCTTTGGTTATTTTAAATAACATTCAACAAGATCTCAGGTTCCATTTTCGTTGAAAAATATTCAAAGATCTTTATAGATCTAACCGCTATAGAGAAAATATCACCGATCTAAGATTTTATAGATCTAAACACGCATAAAGAAATATAGTTTTTTTATTGAGACAATTCAAATTTTTATATCGATTACTTTTAGAAGAAACAATAACAAGCTTGTTATTATTTCTTTTCTCAATCGCTGTCAAACGAAAAAAAAAAAAAAAAAAAAAAAAAACAAGACCCAATCAACTTACCCGTGACCTTGGGACAGGATCTTGAAGGCTCGCAATAGCTCTCTTGATTCGTAATACAGGTTGGGTATGGATTTGATGTGAGATGAAGATGAGTCTTGATTGAGTTGTGGGTGATGAGGCATTCGTATGAGATGAGAGATTATTTTATTTATTTTTTTTTTTTTTATTTTTTTTTGTGTGAAAGGGGGCGGATTATTGTGATATCAGGGTTTGTGATATAAGTTTAGTGATAGTTAAATACCCCAAATGATTAGGGTATGGCTGTGTTTGGATCGGGATGTAACAAATGGGCTTTTGGATTTTGGCCAAAAATGGACTGGACCAATGATAGAGTCAAAAAGAATTATTTATCAATTGTATTTTTTTTATAGATTGTGGTAAATGAGTGTATTTTTCTTTGGTATTAAATATTCACGGGGATACGTTTTTGACAAGATCGGGATAAAACCATTATCATAGTTCATTTAAACCGTCAAAAGGCTAGTTTTTGGGCATACAACCACAAGATGTGACTACGGCGTTAATTCATTATTATTTATTTGAGGTTGAAGTGGAATTTCACGGGTGCGTGTACTTAGTATCTTGAAGATATCGGGGTTGGTTGGATGCATGATTCTTCGAGATCCTTGTTCGAGCTTTTCAACGTCAAAATGATTAAGACTTGAGTTATCTAGTTATACCTGATGTAAGGAGTTACGTTGTTGTGCTCACAGAGTATAGCTATCACTTTAAAGGAGTTACATTGTAGTGCTCAAGTGTCACAAAAAGATGTGGATAATTCAAGATGAGATCATATACAGTTAAGGATGGTTGGATGGGTATATGAAACGACCTATGCTATAATGAGTTATGTTGTAGTGCTCAGTATAGGTACTTAGTCAGACTATAGTGCAAGTTTAAGTCACAAGTTTGGGTTATTTTACTTCAGTCTCAAGTTCGTCATAGTGGGTTTTCTCCATCAGTGGTCACTACAAAAAGCTGTCAGAATGATAATGGGGTCGGTAAAGAGTTAGATGAGAAGAGTATAGAAGAGTAGAGATTTTATCAGCAGTTGATTCTCACGGGCTATTTTTGGTACTTCACACATCTTCGACTAATTGGACATACAAGGTTTACGCTGCCTCCGTTTACATCGTAACCATAGTGTGTATGCTTCCGATTCCGCGAAGACATCGTGGGGGAAGAGAGAGTAGATGTGCTTTGACTTTTCTTGCATTTTTTGCGAAAACACTCTTTTTCCAGATGTATCTGCATTCAGGGGGAAGAAATGTGCACATCGGGGACGCATAACAGATTCACGTGATCGAGCTTACAATTTTATTACTACCGGAGAGACGTCCACAGAGATGATCAGTGGTTCAGTTCTGTGATTTTGGTGTAATCGTTTCAACTTTCGCAGGTTGTGAAGTGTGAAGTAGCCTACTTATGTGAGAAGATCTTGCTGATTTCTTGCATGTTACCCCCGAACGGAGTTTTCGCATTGAGCATAATCGTTACTGAGTACTATTCAGATTTGCTTGGTGTGGTTTACGATGTCATCTACAAATTCCGCTGCGTACTTACAACCTTCAAAAGATAGAAGACATGTTAACTACATCAAAGTTTCGAATCTACTGAAGACGGTTGTCAGTTTGGGGGGAAGCTGATTCAGAAACTTCGCCAAAAAGAAGTATATGAAGAAGCCGTTAAAGACATGCAACATGACCTGGGGGGAAGTTAATCCAGTTCATGCATATTACATCGTTTATCTACAAGTGAAGAAAAGTTCTCAAGCCAAGGTACAAGATGAAGACAAAGAGCGTCAACTGTAGTCATCCTCAGCACTTGAAGAGCTTATGAAGACCTTTCTTTATTTGTATTTTTACTTGTAGGAAATGTTGTAAGTAATCCCATATGTTGCCACATTGGGGGAAGATTGTTGGGAATGCTTCTAGCACTAAAATGTGACAACATATTTGGGATTACATTAGCTATATTGTAAGGCACAAACACAAGGACTAGAACCATCATTTATGTAAAGTCTTGTGTTTGTTAGCCTATTTATACCCTCCTAGACTTCACTAGGAGGGTGAGCCTTGTTATTGTATTTTTCACTTTCACTTTCATATTGAATAAAACCAGGTTCCATCTTTATCTCTCTACACTTTCTCTCTCTAACTCTTACCATGGAGATGATGTATTTCCATCATCCCCGACCTCCCGATTCACAATATATTCACCAAAACATGTTCCATCATAAGTATTGAAAGAGCCAACATGTTGTGTTTTTATTTACTCACAAGTGATGATCAACAAGCTTTTCTTTCTTCAAGTTGTTGTATTCCTTCCTCTGTGTGACATCATGACCTGGACCATCAGCATTTTGCAACATTGTAGGCAAAGACAGATTTGTCTATGCCTTTACTTACTTTTTCTTATAGTGTTTTGGACTTTCTGGTCAACCCAACTTGGTATGAGTTATAACCCATACCAACTGTGCTTATTTCATAATTTATGTTTGCATTTTCATACAATAGGAGCCTGCATCATGCTGCCCCTGCACGAGCGCCATCAGCAATACCTGCACAAGCCCCAGCAACCACAACGACTCTCTAATAGGGCAGCAGAGGCAAGACCGGAGGGATTAAAATTTGAAAATACCAAGCCATTTGCAAGGACAAGGTAAAATACTACTTATGATTCATATGACTTTTTTTAAGTATCTTCGTTTTATCACATGTAGAACATCTCAACAGTCTCATTATTGCTTCTTTATAACAAATAATAATCGAGTAGACTAAATAAACAATAGAATTATGGATGGTTTAGTTGAAAAATATACGTTCATTTTGCCTTGCTGCAAGTTGTTCATGATTTTCTTGAGCGCTAATGAGATCTTATTATGTGCAGAATTCCCCATCATACTTGCAGCAGTTAATGAGAATGAAAAGCAGCAATTGCTGCGGCTTTCAAATGCTTTTTAGTGATTTCCTCAGGTATAATCATCTTCCTGATGCACCACATTCATTCAACTATTTGTTGAAATGTTAAAAATTACTTATCAGTTTCTATAAAATGTGGCAAAATGGTCAGGCCAGGGTAAATGGCCAAAGGGGTAATTTTGTACGGCTTAGGGAAGAAATCTAATTAGTATTTTATGAAAGATTGCAAAAGAATTACCCATACTGACCCTCAAGCAGATGCGCTAACATTATCATTCTTTTGCAATCAACCACCTGTTGGCTATTAATGTTACTTTCGCAGGTTACCGATTACATTGCATTTTCAAGAGGAAGGTTCAAGATTTCATCAAGATACTCAAAGGCAAAATTGGACGTGCAACAGGAGGTAAGAACCATTTTTAGAACTTTTTATTGTTTAAGCGTTTTTAGTGCAATATTTTTATTGTCAGCTCAGCACAACATAGTGATTAGCACGCTTTCGGTATTATGCTCACATTAGCCTTAACCACCTATTGGTATTATGCTCTTTTTTGGTTGTTTGTACCATTGATTTTGCGTTATAATACGTTGTTTTGCAGAACTTGCGTCATTCCAGTTAATCTAATACAGTTAAATCAAAAGGTAGGTCTTCGTTGTTTTTCCTCTGAATTTGTTTCTATAGCCAAAAATATTACACTTTTGTCTATCGTATCTTGAAATGTATGGGTCAAAATTGCTTGAAAACACTATAATAGGGTGTATGTAATCCTCTTAAAAGGTAGTGAAATGTTGGGTTTAGACAGGTTGGAATATGGGTCGAAATGATGAATTGCGTATGAATGGGTGGGGTTTGGTTATGCCGACCCATCAACCTCCTTTTTCTTTGTTTGGGTTATCTTAATTGGTAGTGTCACGTTAGTCGTTGTCTGTGAACTGCTCTCATATACCAACTTTAAGCGGTTGCTTAAATAGCAAAATATAGTATGTGTTTATACATTACTGGATCGCGAAGAATTTGTTTTATTAACTGGATAATCTGTTATGAGAGTTTTCCATGGAACTCAGTTGAGGTCTTTTAAATGGATTTGTAGGAGTGTAAAGAACAAAAATTGTGGATGGGAAAAATGAATACACAATTCGTATTGGCGCAGTTCAATGGATGGTACGTATCTTGGAACATGTTGGCGTTTCAGGTGCTACGTTATGTGTTGGTGGAGTATGCAGAGTTGATATAAGCTTCAGTATTTGTTGTTACTGTCTATCTAGGGTGTTTGGCTGTGTGTCTGGTGAAGGCATCAAGCAAGGATCGTGTTTCTTTTGATTGTTAATGTACATGTACTACATATATCTGAGGTATTCATGGAGTATTATTCTTTGCAGCCTTTTTCTAAGTTGTTTTAGATGTAAGGCTGCGTCATGGGGGATTGTCCTATGTGTGGCTGCCCTTGTATTTTCGTAAACGAGGATTTAAGACCCGCGCTTCGCTACGGGGTGTTTGCATACAAAAGTATTATAGGCAATACATGTTGCAGAACTCGCAACCCAATCAGAATTGTACAACACTCTTAAACGTGGCCTTTGATATTTTAGACAACACAATTTGTAATGATGCTAATGGTAAGTAGTAATCTGAATATCAATAAATTTAGTTCAATAACAACATACTATAGACTAAATGGATGTCCATACAGGTGTTGCACTTCTAAAATCATGTACATAACCATAGCCTCAGAACGGCGATTACGTATCAAGTTAGCATAACTTGATTAGTAAGTAGATAATCATATACCTTCTCTCCACTACCATTACCGACAACTGTAATTTCCAATCCAACATAAGCAACTTCAGTAGCAAAAAAGGGATCTCTTCATAACTCATGTATTGCATCAGGATTATACCGAAAGAATCCAAAATCATGCACCTAGGATTACAAAAGCGTAACATTGTTATTATGCTAAAAATGGCTTTCGAAACCACTACAACACACAATATGACATGTATTAAATAAAAATATAGTAAGATATAGAAGCAAAATATTCACATACTTTCAACCACTACTCTTGAGTCAGATTGTTAGCAAAAACACCTATTCATCTTAAGTGTTGACAGTTAACCATTAACATTTTCGCCAAAAACACAGCATGAAGAAAAATTGCTAACTATGAGAAACTTAACATCGTTGAGCTACTCACACTACCAAAATATCTAGACACATGACTTTTTTTAGGATGGCCTAGGCACATGACTCTTATTTCCAAAACTATAACAAAATCCTCATTCATTATGAAGTATATGCCAATCAACACAAATTATTTAAACACTATTCAATAATCCCAAAGGTTCATGCCGGATTGTATCTATTGCTATACATGACTTGTCTAACATAGAACATAACTGTAAAGATTGGTAATCCTTTCCTTCCTTGCCAACTCCTGGACACAAAAAAGCATTAAAAAAATATTCGTTTTCCCTATCTTTTTTCTCCCCTTATATGAGAACAGGGAGTGATAAAGGGCAACGCATAGAGTGAAAACTGAACATACCAAGATATTGAGAAAAGTGGTTACATTAGCTCATAATCCTACGAAATAAGGTAACACGATCCCCCCTAAAAAATAATCTAACACAATCTAATCTACTCCTAGACTAAAGTATCTTCATACCCAAACAACCCTTAAACATATAAAGCAAAGACACGTGGGATTTAAGAGGAGGTTTTGCAAGAAAATCGACCCATACCAAGATTATCTATTTTGAACCATTGCCTAATCAACCGTCTCTACTTATTCCTTGTTTTCTAATATGTAGGACATAAATAGGATTGAAATTAAATATTTCATGTGACTGACCTTCACTGTACCGAGTTTTTTCTTCCATAGTAGCATGCGAGGAGTTTTGATTTCATAAAATCTTTTAGCATAATCACCTAAAAAGCTTGTCCATAGGCTCGGGTATATCGACATCCTCATCCTGCAATTTTGTTTCTACGTTATAGTCACACAAATGGTAAAATAGATATTATATTAAGGTAGCTCATACTTGAATAGGTGGCCAAAAATTCAAAGGTATAATAGTCGCATCAAGTATATCAAATGAAACCTCATGCTTCCGAGATTCTGCACCTATAACTCAATTGCAAATAATAATTTAAAAATCATAACAGATGTACTACAAATCTAGTTGTTAATTTTCTAAATTTACCTGTTTGAGATAACTGGTTAATAGTGTTTTTTACATTTGTATTTGTCCTTTTTGAATCAATCAGATCGTTGAGCATGGTCTCTAATTTCTGCATGTTGGTTTCACCAAAGTGTATGTGGATACAATGACAATTTACATATAATTATTAGATGTCAATAAACGAAACGTAAATATTGAAACATTTAATTGCAAATATTCACCTTCAAGCACATGAATAACCAATCCCAAACACCCTTCAAGCACATGAATAACCAACCCCAAACACCCTTCAATCATACTAATGGTTGCCCAATATCTGTCAAAATCATAGTAAAAGGGACAAACAGAATCCTAATGCTTGCGTTGCTGTATTTTGTAAGCTACTTGATGAGTGTGTAAATACTCATCATTTTTGTCCCATCTGAACGGCAAAAACATTTAAAAACACTCAGAAATGCTTCAAAATACAGAAAATATCATTGAATTGTGTTTTTATCTGTTTCATGTGCAAAAGGATTGAAAACGGAACGAAAACGGGCATTTTTTGGATCGACTTAGCAACAATTGTGCATTTGATCAAATGAAGACGAAAGTCAAAGACAGAGTCAAAGTCAACCCCCAAAATACCAAAAATAACACAAATGGTCCCTGGAATTAATTTTCACTTTTGGCAACTTTGGTCCTTGGATTTTCAGCATTGTACAACAATGGTCCCTAAGGTTTAACTAAAATCCAAACCATATCCTAATCCTAAATAACTAAACCCAGCTTAACTAACCCAACCCATTTCTACTTAAACCCAAGCCCAACTTAAAAAGCCCACAACCCACCCTTAGTTAAACCGAAAGATTTGACTTCGGTCAAATCTTTCTTCTTCAATACCACCACCCCGCCAAAACCGAAACCACCCCTCACCCACAGTATTTTCCTGACACCACCCCCTCCTCCTCAACACTCTACCTAACAAACCAAATGCATTCAATGCTTCTTCCTCCCCCCCAAGTTACCAGACCAAGTGGTGTTATCCACTCACACCAGTTTTCCCGCCAAAATCGTTTTCAACAATTGAGATGAGTTCAAAGCTATCCAAAGGCCAAGATATGATCAGAGGAAGATAAGGAGCATTTCCCACTTAGTTTGTAGTATAAATAGTCCACAATGTAACCTGTAATAAGTAGTAGTTAATTTAGATTAATCATTTTTAATATTCAGTCTTTATCTTTTGTAATTTCAAGTTCCAGTGTTTAATGCAAGTTATTTTAAGTCATATTGTTCTACTTTCAAGCAATCTTGTACTCAATTTCAGTTGTAATAAAAATTCAAGTTACTGGTAATTCGAATTAAGTTAAAATATCTGTTAAGAATCATCACAAAGTTTCATTACCCTTCCTATAAGCTTATATAAGCTGATAATAGCTTTTTGTAAGCTTATATTAGAAATAATCTGTTTAAAATTCAAATCATGGAAAAAGTCAACGAAAGTCAACATGTGGGCTAATAAGCACTTTTGGAAGGAATAAGCTATTCAGAAAGTTTGAAAGTGGTTTTCTAGCTTGTGTTAACAAGCTAGGAGTTGTTCTGATCACTAGTTCCTTTGTTCCATAAGACTTTTCAGTTGTAAGCAAATTTATAGTTTTTCTTAATTTTCTATTTTTACTGTTACACTGCTTATTTTTAGCTTAATTCATAGGTTATTGCTTATTTATAGTTTATAAGTAAATTTCATCAATATAATCAGTCTTAAATAGCTCTTGTCTTTATTTTACTTAAAAACCTTAAAAAAACAAAAGCCAAAAATAGCTTAGTTAGAATTGAGCTTATCTCAGTGCTTATTTTTATTAGAAAACTGCTTTTTAGTGTTCAATTAACCTAGTCAAGCCTTATTGTATCAAAAATCTAGCTTTAGTTAGCCTGTGCTTGTTCAAAAGCAAAACAGACCCTTTCAAAGGGGTGTTTGGTTTTTTAAGTCAAATGGGTCAATATGGGTTAGAACTGTTTACTTGCACTTTTCCTAGCTTTGATTCTGATTAACTTAGCATATGTAAGCTTTTGTTAAAAGCTTTTGACCTGTTT
Source organism: Artemisia tridentata subsp. tridentata (assembly GCA_021014915.2). Lineage (NCBI taxonomy): Eukaryota > Viridiplantae > Streptophyta > Magnoliopsida > Asterales > Asteraceae > Artemisia > Artemisia tridentata. The sequence continues at coordinate 194,884,716 of CP139507.1, forward strand.
TCTAAGTTTTGGAGGATTTGAGTTTTTGAGTTCAATGTTAGAGTCTCAACTGCCTCAATAAGCTTTCCTATAAACTGAGCTTATTAAAGCCCAACTTTTGGCAAATATAGGTGCAATATAGTTGTTAAAGCTTGCATCCAAGAGTTGGTTAAGTGTAACTTAGTATTAAAAGAGTTAGGGCCTAAAAATTCCATCTGGTTCATCAGACTGCAAGTGCAGATCTGAGCTTTTAGCTACTGTTCTCAGCTTCTTATCTGCTTATTCACTTGAGACCCTTGCATAATATTTGGTTTAGAGAAAGCCTGTAGTGCTAGCTTTAGGATTCTGAGCTTTGATTTCCATTTGGAGCTTATTTCCCATGTTGACATAAATAAATGCCTAAAAACATTATCAATATTTATTCATATCTCTATGTTTTGATGATCACAAAATGTAAACTCATTAAAACATAAACTTATAAATTAAACAAGTACTTAGTTGTAAATATTCACTTCTACAACTAAAATCACTTAAGGTATGAATGAACTAATACTTAATGCATTATATGATCAAAGGAACATTTTCTTAAAAACTAGATTTTTTATAAAACATCAAAAACATTTTATATATTTTTGAAAAACATTTTTGGTATTAAATAAAAATGTTTAATCTTTTATAAAAATATGAATTCAAATTTTTAACCAAAATCAGTTAAAATGTTCCAGAAAAACCTTCCCCACAAAAGGACAAAATTGGCCAACGTTCAGTAGGGGCGGCCCCCTTAATTTTACTAGGCGGCCCCCTTAATAATTAAGGGGACCGCCCCCTATTTAAGGGGACCGCCCCCGCTCCAGTAGGCTACAGCTGTCCAGATTTTTCCCTATAAATACAAGCCTTCTCCTGGATTTTTTCTCAACCCTTTTGCACTCAAACTTTCTGTTGTAGATCTCATTTCATATCTAACAAAAACCTTTGATCATGTAATCTTAAGCATTGGTTTCCAAGTGATCCAAGCTTCCACCATCCAAGTGCAAAAGAAGAATACTTCTATCAATCAAGATTAGAAGTATTACAACTTAGTATCATTTTGTTACTTAAGTTGTGTGTTTAACAAAGTTTGTAAATCATTCATTCATTTGTATGTAAGGTGTGTGTTGTAGATTAGTGTTGTGTGTAAGTAGTGAAGATGTTGTATAAGTAGTTGTGGTATAGAAGTTGTGAGGTCAAAATGTAGAAGTCGTGAAGCCGTGGTGTAAAAGTTGTGAAGCCGGAGCTTAGAAGACATGAAGTCCTTGTGTTGAAGTCATGAAGCCGTAGCATAAAAGTTGTGTAGCGGTCGTGTTGAAGCCGTGAAGTCCTAGTCGTGAAGTCCTAGTGTTGAAGTCGTGAAGCCGTAGCATAGAAGTTGTGTAGCGGTCGTGTTGAAGCCGTGAAGTCCTAGTCGTGAAGTCCTAGTGTTGAAGTTGTGAAGCCGTAGCATAGAGGTTGTGTAGCGGTCATGTTGAAGTCGTGAAGTCTTAGTCATGAAGACATAGTGTTGAAGTCGTGAAGCCGCATCATAGAGGTTGTGTAGCGGTCGTGTTGAAGTCGTGAAGAAGTCGTGAAGAAGTCGTGAAGCCGTTGTGAAGAAGTCGTGAAGAAGTCGTGTAGAAGTTGTGTTGTGAAGTTGTGAGATTGGTTCTAGCTACGATTAGAACTCGACATTTAGCTTTGTGTCGTTAAACCTGTGTAAGCCAAAGTTGTGTACGGTTTTCTCCGCCATAAGGGAGCTTATTGAAGTTGTGAAGAAAACTCTCGAGCAAGGTGTGCTCGGGGAGTGGAGTAGGGCAAGGAAGGTGTCCTTGTAGCCGAACCACTATAAATCTCTCGTGTCTCGGTTAGATCTTTCCATACCTTATTTATTTCTTTACTTGCATCGTCATTACTTTCATACATATAGGCTTATATAATTGCTAGTATTAATTAGAGGTCGACTTCACATAAAGATCAAATTAAAAATCCATTCAAGAAACCAAAACTTTTACAATCAATTTAAAAGAATACATATATAACTAATAATAAGATTTAAGTTTTATTTTTCATAACAAACTAGAATCTAAAGTTTTTTAAAAGTATAAAACAAAGGTTTTTTTAATAAATTAAAAAGACGTAAAACTATTCAACCCCTCCCCCCCCCTTCTAGTTTTCCACAATTGGTATCAAGAGCCACGTCAATCAAGATATTTAAAATATACTGTATTTTAAAACTTGAATCGATCTATGGAATTCGAAAAATATCTAGAAGGGGAATCTTTGCTAAAACCACCACTATTTGAAAACTATACTTTTCTTGAATGGAAGAATAAATTTGAAACTTATGTGAAATCAATTGATCTAGATCTTTGGCATGTCATTTCGATTGGTGATTTTGAAAGTCAAACAAAAACATTTTTTGAAAGTTAAACAAAAACATATTTTGTAAATCAAACAAAAACGGATTTTGAAAGTCAAATTGATTATTTGAAAACAAAGAATGAAATAAATAATAAAGCTAAAATAATTATTTATAAAACCTTGCCGAAAGTTGAATATGAATGAATATTCTTCTGTAAAACGGCAAATGATATTTGGAAAAATTTCTTAAACTTTCATCAAGAAAAATGTCAAGCCAAAGATGAGGATTTTGATCTTGTACATGAATTAGTTATCTTAGAAAATTTAATAAATAAACATTTAGATAAAATAGATACATGTGCTACTAGTTCAAATGTTGTTAATGTAGGTATTAACGACGAAGACTACATGAATCAACTCCAAAGTGAACTCAATCCAAAAATCATGGAGTGACACAGACGAAGGAGAAGATCATGATCCGTACAAGACATGTTCGGGTCAAGCCACTTCGGTTTTAATAAGATCATCATCTGAGACATTACGAAGAAAAGCTAGGACGTGAGGTAAGTTCTCTATTTAAAATTTCATAAATAATTACTTCATGCATATAATCTTATTAATGCCTTAGGATATGCTTAGTCTGATAGGTTGCTTTGCCTTTACACTTTAGTTATATTCGTTCTGTGACTTAATAAACTAGAAACCCTTTAGTTAGCCCCCTAAGTGTTAGTGAACCAAGCAATCTTCATATTTGGTACTCTTCGATAAGTAAATTTAGGAACTTAATTTCTTCTAAAAAGAGAATGACTACTGGAGAATCTATTGACTAGAAACTCAATTTGACCTAACGGTTGAATTGCTTCTATGTGAGAAGTTGGGTGTGTGTAACCCGTAAAAACGGTCGTGTTTAGCCTGAATTGAGCACCACTAGTAATAGTCTCATACTCATTCTCCAACTTGAATACATTATTCTTCCTAAATATACCTAACGATAGTTTACTGTTATGAACTTTGCTTTTCACTAGAGCTTTTCATTCCTAGATTTATGTCATCTTGCGTATATAAAATTTCTAGATGTTTACTTGCTCCTATGTGATTTGAGTGCATGCCTTCGTAATTATTTGTTTAGTTGTTGAATGCATTGTCATTATAATAGCTTTTGTTTTTCTCTAACTACTCTTACATGATGTATTTTTGTATTTAGTCATAATACATGCTTAAATGCCATAGGATATGTAGAAAGAGGTAGCATGTGACAATAGACTTAACCAATGCCCTTGAGCATGCGATCTTTTATAAACCAATATTTTTAAACCGATAATTAATGGGACTTATTTTTTAATTTTGCAAAAACTTCACATTTTGGAAAAATGATTTTTCAAAAGATTATGACACATTTCTATTAAACATGTTTCACCATCATACCTTTCTTCCAAACTTGTGTCCATAATTACGTGTTTATCAAAAACCAAAGATTGGAAAAATATGTTTTTTTTCCTCATAAAAACATTTTGAAATAAAGCCAAAACTATTTCATTAATATATTTTTCACATCCACATAAAACCTACTTTCAAGCATTGTTGAATAATGCCAAAAACATTTCTTTAAATCATGCTTGGTGATCTCATATATGTCATATATACTTGTGTATATGACACTTATAAGTGAACTAAATCAAAAATGAAAAATCATGGTTTACTTATTAAAGATCTCACTTGGTACAAGTCTAGAAGTCCATGCTATCACAACTCCACATTCCCTTGTACATAAATAATCAATAGGATTAATTAACTAGCCTTTTAAATCTTCCTAAGTATGATACTATGAATTACTTGGTGCTATGTATTATCTTCTTGTCTAATATATGTATATACATGTTATATGCTTAATGAGTAGTTTGCATGTTAGATAAAGTTGCTTAAATAAATATGCTTAGCATATATGAGTTATTAAATCCTAAATTGCCTTGAAAGAAGTTGGACTTGCTTGAAACTAAACCCAAAAACACAACCCTTTCAAAATTTTCTGCCAAAAACCCATTTCCAGTAACCTGGAAATCAGCAGATGGGCGGCCCCCTTAATTCATTAGGCGGCCCCCTTAATATTTAAGGGGACCGGCCCCTTAATTAAGGGGACCGGCCATCTGATGGTCGAAGGTGCTGCTCCCCTTTTCTATTTTTTAGCCCATTTTATCCTATACTTCCCAAAATTCACAAACACATTTTGTCACAAACCACTCACCAAAATTTACCTTCCACAATCACATCATCACTTCACCATAAATATCCATTTGGAGGAGGAAGCTTGACATTTGCCATAACCCAAAAAATGATGTTGTTCAAACTCAACCAACACCTAAACCTCATCCTAATGAACCCTTTCACACACATAACCAATCATCCATATGTCCACCTTCATTCACTCATAATTACCCAAGTTCACATGTGTCTCCACCACCAAAAGTGTCACCACCACTTCCACCAAATAACAACCACTCTCCATCATCATCACCTTCCACTCAACCCTTGAAGTTCATTGAAGAACTCAAGGAAGCCCATGAGCTTACTGCTCTCCTTGCTTTGCACCTTGCTCAAAGCAACTTAAACCCATCACCATCCATATCACCATCATCACCACATCACTTGAGTCAAATTGAGAAACATGTCAACAATTGTCCTTGTTGCATCTTTCTCCAAAGTCAAACCATCATTACCATCATCACCATCCATCTCACCATCATTATCATCATCACCACATCACTTGAGTCAAATTGAGAAACATGTCAACAATTGTCCTTGTTGCATCTTTCTCCAAAGTCAAACCATCATTACCATCATCACCATCCATCTCACCATCATTACCATCATCACCACATCACTTGAGTCAAATTGAGAAACATGTCAACAATAGTCCTTGTTGCATCTTTCTCCAAAGTCAAACCATCACCTTAAATGAGCGTTTCACTTGGATTGAGTATCTTCTCACTAGATCTAATCCAACACCACCACTTGAACAACATCAAAACCCTCATTCAACATGGTCAAGTCCAAGCTCTCCACCTCCAATTCCTCCATCAACACTCTCTCCAACATCCATACACCCAAACTTACAACCCCATTAATCCAACATTTTTTACCCCCTCTTTACCATCATCCATCCAAAATAATCCAAATTTTCATGTCTCAAGCAAGTCCAATGGATCTCTTAGGCAATTTAAAATTTTCTTCTTATTGTATGCTATAAGCAAAATATGTGTTGTATCAATAATTATGTTTTTAACATAATTATTTTCAACTAATGAATGCTTTATTTCTTGTCTTTAATATATGATTGTTATGCTTATTGCTTGTATATTTGATATCATGATATATATATATATATACATGCTAGATGATTAATAACATGCTTATTCCATAATATGTTTTAAATGTATGCATGCGTATTTAACATGTTTATGCCACTATTTAATCATTCTTGATGTACATTATTCAAATGGAGCTTGCTGCAAAAACACCCTAAAAATGACCCTTTTCTTGAAATTTTTCAAATTTGGTCGCCTGGGAAAACACCAGATGGGCGGCCCCCTTAATTCCCTAGGCGGTCCCCTTAATTTTAAGGGGGCTGGCCTACAATTAAGGGGACCGGCCATCTGGGCAGTAAAATTTACTGTTTTCTTTTGCATCTTGCGACCCCTTTTATCTAGCCCAAACCTTACCTAAATCAACCATCACCTCCATCAAACACCCATTTTCATTCACCATGCTATCACCAAAATCATCTCTAAGACACCAAAACTCCATCACCACCACCTCAATGTTAATCCCCAAGTGCACCAAATGCACCATCAAAAACACCGTTTCATCCATCAATAACTACATCAACTCACACCTTTCATCACCACCATCAAGAGCATCAACTCCACCTCCTACTCAAGAACCTCCATTCACCCAACTTGTCATTTCCATATCACCAATAACACCTCTTGATGCTCATTTCTCATCATCACCAATACCACCACATCCACAACCAAACCACCATCTTTAGTCTTAGAGATGAGATACACTACATGTTTTCATCCCTTGAACACATGCTTAACAACCAACCTCCACCACAACCTCCATCATTTTCACCCACTACACTACCACCACCTTCATTCTCACCAAATTAAGCATATGCAATGCTTAATCAAAAATAATTTTTCAAACCATTTTGTGTGCAAGCCCCATGGAAGATCATGTACTCCTAGAATGATTATGTAGATTGCATTACTTACTAGCTAATGTAGGATTGAATATAATTTTGGATGGTTGTGTATTTATACACAACATTTTTAATGAATGTCTTTATATGCATGCTTATTTTTGCTATATATATGCTTGTGCTTCTAATATTTTTCTTGCAAGTATCCCATATATCAATTCCTTGGTGCCCTCAAACGAGGGGGAGCACACATCAAGGGGGAGTTCTCGTCCCGACAAATTTTGTCTCAAAAACTTGTCGGCATAACCTTTTTGATTCTACAAAAAGGGGAAGAAGTGAATATAAACTCACTAAATACTTGTCCAAAAATAAGTTTTTGGATTTAATGAGTTTAGGTTTTGTAATCATCAAAAAGGGGGAGATTGTTGACATAAATAAATGCCTAAAAACATTATCAATATTTATTCATATCTCTATGTTTTGATGATCACAAAATGTAAACTCATTAAAACATAAACTTATAAATTAAACAAGTACTTAGTTGTAAATATTCACTTCTACAACTAAAATCACTTAAGGTATGAATGAACTAATGCTTAATGCATTATATGATCAAAGGAACATTTTCTTAAAAACTAGATTTTTTATAAAACATCAAAAACATTATATATATTTTTGAAAAACATTTTTGGTATTAAATAAAAATGTTTAATCTTTTATAAAAATATGAATTCAAATTTTTAACCAAAATCAGTTAAAATGTTCCAGAAAAACCTTCCCCACAAAAGGACAAAATTGGCCAACGTTCAGTAGGGGCGGCCCCCTTAATTTTACTAGGCGGCCCCCTTAATAATTAAGGGGACCGCCCCCTATTTAAGGGGACCGCCCCCGCTCCAGTAGGCTCCAGCTGTCCAGATTTTTCCCTATAAATACAAGCCTTCTCCTGGATTTTTTCTCAACCCTTTTGCACTCAAACTTTCTGTTGTAGATCTCATTTCATATCTAACAAAAACCTTTGATCATGTAATCTTAAGCATTGGTTTCCAAGTGATCCAAGCTTCCACCATCCAAGTTCAAAAGAAGAATACTTCTATCAATCAAGATTAGAAGTATTACAACTTAGTATCATTTTGTTACTTAAGTTTTGTGTTTAACAAAGTTTGTAAATCATTCATTCATTTGTATGTAAGGTGTGTGTTGTAGATTAGTGTTGTGTGTAAGTAGTGAAGATGTTGTATAAGTAGTTGTGGTATAGAAGTTGTGAGGTCAAAATGTAGAAGTCGTGAAGCCGTGGTGTAGAAGTTGTGAAGCCGGAGCTTAGAGGACATGAAGTCCTTGTGTTGAAGTCATGAAGCCGTAGCATAAAAGTTGTGTAGCGGTCGTGTTGAAGCCGTGAAGTCCTAGTCGTGAAGTCCTAGTGTTGAAGTCGTGAAGCCGTAGCATAGAAGTTGTGTAGCGGTCGTGTTGAAGCCGTGAAGTCCTAGTCGTGAAGTCCTAGTGTTGAAGTTGTGAAGCCGTAGCATAGAGGTTGTGTAGCGGTCATGTTGAAGTCGTGAAGTCTTAGTCATGAAGACATAGTGTTGAAGTCGTGAAGCCGCATCATAGAGGTTGTGTAGCGGTCGTGTAGTTGAAGTCGTGAAGAAGTCGTGAAGCCGTTGTGAAGAAGTCGTGATTAAGTCGTGTAGAAGTTGTTTGATTTGTGAGATTGGTTCTAGCTACGATTAGAACTCGACATTTAGCTTTGTGTCGTTAAACCTGTGTAAGCCAAAGTTGTGTACGGTTTTCTCCGCCATAAGGGAGCTTATTGAAGTTGTGAAGAAAACTCTCGAGCAAGGTGTGCTCGGGGAGTGGAGTAGGGCAAGGAAGGTGTCCTTGTAGCCGAACCACTATAAATCTCTCGTGTCTCGGTTAGATCTTTCCATACCTTATTTATTTCTTTACTTGCATCGTCATTACTTTCATACATATAGGCTTATATAATTGCTAGTATTAATTAGAGGTCGACTTCACATAAAGATCAAATTAAAAATCCATTCAAGAAACCAAAACTTTTACAATCAATTTAAAAGAATACATATATAACTAATAATAAGATTTAAGTTTTATTTTTCATAACAAACTAGAATCTAAAGTTTTTTAAAAGTATAAAACAAAGGTTTTTATAATAAATTAAAAAGACATAAAACTATTCAACCCCCCCCCCTTCTAGTTTTCCACATCCCAGCTTAAAATTAGTCTGCAAATCTTCCCCATTTCACTGCCCTGAACCCTGCATCAGATTTGGTGTTCTTCAAGCATCTGATCTAGTGTCAAATTAGAGTTCAATTGGTTGTTATAAATTGGGGCTTTTTGTATTTTAGTGTAGCCAGTAGTACTAGCAAGCTTTTGCCCCCATAAGTTCCCACTTATCAGCTTAATTAAGTGCTTAAAATTGATCTGCAAGATTGGTGGTTTTAGCATTTTTTCTGCATAATTAGTGAAACTGTTCAACTGCTTATCTGCTTATTTATTATGCCTAATTGTGCTTAATCAGTTGTTTTATGCTTATATAAGTTGTTTGCACTAGTTCAAAGCTTTTGGTAATTTTTAGAGCTTTTTAGCTTATTTTTGGGCTTATTTCCAAACTGCTCTTTAGCCCATTTGCTTATTAGGGTTTAGATAACCTTTGATTTTATTTTTCCTAGATTAAGAATAATATTTTAGATTTTCTTGCAAAGTTTCATATTTTTCTAAAGTCATTTACTATTTTTAAACCTTTTAATTAGTTTTAATAGTTTTTAATTCATAATAAATAATATAGAAGTCTGAAAAATATAAATTTTTTTTCTATAATTTTGTTTTATTATTTAAGATTTAAGAAAAATAATTTTGCAATTGTAGGATTAGTTTTTTAATATTTTGGTTTTTATCCCGTTTTCAGAATTCCAGTTTCGCGTTTTTTATATAATTTGTGTTGATATTAATTTCCTTGTGAGAATTTGTTTCTCATTTTTTAAATTAGAATTAAAAAAATTAAAATTCCATATTACAATCATCAGTCACTCTAATCTGAAACCTCAAACGATTGCCCATTCACACCTCGTTGGGACACGACCCGGGTAATTACTTACCTGGTATCACACACACAAACGTGAGTTTTTGCGAGTTAGCCTTTTTCCTAAAGGGTTGATTTTTCTTTATTCACATGTATCCGTCTGCATAATATTTATATATACACTTTAGCGCGGATCAAATTTTGGCTCCGCTGCCGGGGAGGTTGTGTTGCGACAATATTGTTTAAAGTTTTAAACGATTAGTGATTTGAGACCCTTCCTTGTGAAGTTCCTATAAACCATAAACCATATAAAATACAAAAATATTTTCCTTTTCTTTTATATATAATATCATATAAAAAAATAAAAAAAAAAACAAAAAAAAAACATTTTCCGTTTTATTGTAAAATAAAAGATAAAAGCAAAATTAATATAATATTCCTCAACTTGGGTATTATCATAATAAGTTCCCAAACCAAAGATTAAAACTTGCCTTTGTGTCGCTTGCGAATTCGGCTCACCTTTGATTGATAAACAAACTCTAACGAAGGTTCTAGGAGGTTTGACATTAAATTGTCGAACCGAAAGAAGCGGGTTTTTAAGGAGCATTCATTGCCCACCTTTGCTTCTCCGCCACTCTGTGCGTTTTTCAGTCAGAGAGCTACCGTACGCTTGTTGATTTAAGGTTTAAGTTCCTTGTGTTTTGCTTCGATCTTGATTTAATTGAAATATTTTATTTAGTGCATGCGCACTCGTTCTTCCACGTCGACAAGCCCTTTACGTGAACTCGTAGATATTCCGAGAAGACGTAATCGTAGACGTGCTGCCCGAATAGTCGAACCCGAGATTCGTGTTGTTCCCATTAATAATATGGCAGACGAACGAACAATGGCTGAGATGCTCCAAGCACCCACCGAGGGTTACGGAGATGCCATCGTTTTACTACCAATCGATTCTGATCATTTTGAATTGAAAACGCATTTGATTCAACTCGTGTCCACAAACCAATTCCACGGGTTTGAACGAGAAGATCCGTATGCACACATCCGTTGGTTCAACAAGTTGACCTCTACAATCAATTACAAGGATGTGCCGCAAAAAGTTATCAAATTGATGCTATTTCCGTTTTCACTTGAACGGACAGCCCGAATTTGGCTGGATAAAGAACCCCCTCGATCCATTGAAACTTGGGAAGATCTCGTACAGAAATTTGTTAATTATTTCTTTCCTCCTTCAAAGACGACTAATCTGAAAAATGAAATTTCTGGATTTCGTCAAGGTTTCGATGAAAACTTCGGAGAGGCATGGGAACGATTTAAAGATCTCCTAAGAAAATGCCCGCATCATGATTTCACGGAGTTACAACAGATCAATACGTTTTATAATGGGTTGAATGGAAACGATCAAGATTCACTTAACGCAGCCGCCGGTGGCAATATCTTGAATCGTAAACCTAAAGATGTGATTGAAATTTGTGAAAATAAATCAGAAGTTCCTATTTCTCGAAACAAAGTGAATGTTCCTATCACTCCTGCTTCTTCATCCGGTAACTCATCAGAGTTAGCCTTTCTAACGGACGCAATGCGTTGCATGATGAAGGAAATGAAAGAAATGAAGAGTGAAATTCATAAACCGGAACAAATCAAAGCCGTAAACAAAGTGAGTGAAACTTGTGGTGGCCCACATGCGTATTACGATTGTTAAGCAACCGATGCTTCTGTTTACCAAGCTCCCGTAGCTGCAGTAAACTACAATCAAAACCGACCGCATGCTGAAACTCATTACCGAGCACCAAATGCTATGGTACCACCTGGTTTTCCACCCGTGCCAAATCAAAATAATCAAAATCGCTTTGTTCAAAGTCAAGGACAAAATTTCAACAATCCCCAGAATTTCAATCAAAACCGGAACAATTTCAACCAACATCAAGCTCCGAATCAACAAGTTTATCAACAACCTCCTCAAGCTCCTTTGACTAATGATTTCATGAAAAATACTGAGTCCGGCATGCGTTCAATGCAGACTCAAATCAATAATATGAGAGTCGAGTTAAAAAAGGAAATTGATACAACAATGTCTCGTCAAACGAATGAGTTGAAGAATATGATGGGCAGTTTCATGAATATGAACCAGTCTTCTTCATCTTCCGGACGACTTCCGAGCAATACCATTCCTAATCCTAATGCTGAGTTGAAAGCCGTCACCACTCGTAGTGGTCAGATGCATAATGGACCCTCGACTCCTATGCCCCCTCCACCGGGGGAAGTGAATCGAGATGCGGAGGTGACAAAGGACAAAGTGCAATTCTCAAGCCCACAAAGTACCGCACACGTCCAACCTCCGGTCATCCAAACTCCAATTCCGGAACCCAATGTTCCGAAGACTAATTCTAAGCCTTCAATTCCATATCCGTCGAGGCTTAATGAACAAAAGCTCCGTGACAAAACTAATAGTCAAATGATGAAGTTTCTTGAAATCTTTCAAAAGTTACACTTCGATATTAGTTTCGCGGATGCTCTTCTCTACATGCCAAAGTTTGCTTCAACATTCAAGAGTCTCCTTAGCAATAAGGAAAAATTGTTGGAATTAGCAAAGACTCCATTGAATGAGAATTGTTCAGCGGTGATTCTTAAGAAGTTACCCGAAAAACTAGGAGACCCCGGCAAATTTCCCATCCCTTGTGATTTCCCGGGGATGGTTGAATGCCACGCCTTGGCCAATCTTGGTGCAAGCATCAACCTGATGCCGCTTTCCGTGTGGAAAAAGCTTTCACTCCCGGAACTTACTCCCACGAGGATGACTCTTGAATTGGCGGACCGCACTGTTACTACTCCTGAAGGCGTTGCTGAAGACGTTTTTTTCAAAGTAGGAAAGTTTCATTTCCCCGCCGATTTTGTAGTAGTGGATTTTGAATGCGATCTCCGAGTACCTCTCATTCTCGGGAGATCCTTTTTAAGGACCGGCCGTGCTTTGATCGATGTTTATGGCGAAGAAATAACACTTCGGGTTGATAATGAAGCAATCACGTTTAACATCAATGCGTACTCTAAATCTCTAACCACCAAAGGCAACGTTTCTATGGTTAATCAAAAATCTGATTGCGTAATTGCTTCCAAAAGAAGTGATTCGATGCTCTCAGAATTTACGGTTGGGAGTCTTTCACAAAAACGTGCTGAGCTAAAAACCAGGGGAATTACACCTGGTTCAAACAAATGGTTTGAAAGTTGTACCACAAAAGTTAAGAGTGTCTTTGACTACGATGAACAAGAATCGGAGTTCACATCGGAAGTGGTGAATACTGCTAGCTCTAAGAGCACACCACTTGTCCCACCTCCGGAAACGGTTTATCGTGTTGAAATGGTTAATTCTGTGGATGATCCTACCATTGCTCTCTCTTCCCCCTCTCTCACTCCGATTGAGGGAGGTGACTCCATCTTGGAAGAGATTGAGGCTTGTTTATCTTCTGATTCAATTTATTCTGGAATTGATGATGGTGCATTTGACATGGAGGGAGATATTCTTCTCATTGAGAAGTTGCTTAATGATGATCCACCTTCTCTCCCTCCAAAGGAAATTGAAATGTCTAGAAGTGATTATCTTCTTGAGGAGTTCGCCGATGAACTCGCTCTCATCGAGCCAATCCCACCGGGGGATGAAGATGATGACTTTGATTTCGAATCAGATCTGAGAGAAATTGAATATCTTCTATATCGTGATCCATCACTCGATTCCTACCCTTATACCGAGTATAGTGATTCACAAAGTGATGACGATCTTTTCGACTTTGGAGCTGATAATAATGAATGGAAAGAACTTTTATATGGCAAACCTTCTGATGAGAAATCCCTTGGAGATGAAAACCCAAAGAAGAAAACCGTGGCTGAGCTAAATAACTTCTCTCCTTCATCCCCAGAGGATGATTTTCTTTTCTCTAAGGAGTCTTCCATCGAGTATCCTGTTGAGTTTTCTTGTGAAGACAAAGTGTTTAATCCAGGTATACTCGATAGTAGTAAGAATCATTCGATGATGAAATTGACTCCCGATAAGAATTTAAAGTTACAAACCTCGTTTGAGGAGCTTTTTATTCTGGAGAAAAGTGATCCCCCTCTGTCATATCTTGATGGTGAACTCTTATTTTGCATGGAGTTAAATCTGACTGAAACTTTACTGTCATTTCCGGACGAAAATGAGGACAAAGTTTTTGACCCCGGCATCTCAATTTATCATTCTTTTTGAGCCGGATGTATCTCATCGGAGTGGAACTTTCAAGAAATTCAATGTTGATTCAAACATTTTGAATGAAAGTCCGATGGAGATGGTTTCTTCCACTTGCTTCCCCAAGAACCAATGAATGCGGGGTCGAGTCAAGCTAAGTGACTCGGTGACCAAAAATATTAGCACACCATATGGGTTTTCACCCATATTTCTGTCTTCTTTCTCTTTTCTAACACCTAAGTGTAGTTGCATTGCGAAAAAGGATGTGCATCCTCTATTTTTGTTAAAAAGTCTTTGTAAACTATATTTTTGGTCTCATTTGGCCTCCGATTCTCTTGTTGTTTCATGAGAACTTTTAACCCATGAGGGGATGTAGCCCTAGAAAGAGCGACATACAACTGCCCATGGCCAAAAACTGGTTCTGGAAGGTATACACCAATTTTGTTGAGAGATTGCCCTTGGCTTTTGTTGATTGCCATGGCATAACAAAGTTTAATTGGAAATTGGTTGCGTTTGAAAAGGAATGGAAGATTTGGATCTCTATGGATTTAAGCACTACAAAAAAAAAGGCTTTCAGAGACTGAAAAATCAGTCTCCGATACACCATGATCAGTTACGGATGGTCTATCAAGGACTGATTTTGCTAGTCACTAATCAGTGGTAGTAGCTTAGTTGCGGAAAGTGACGTTATCAACTGAAATTCAGTCCTTGTTGTATCGAACCAACGAGGACCAGAGATCAGTCACCAAAATAAAAAAAGTCAATCCTTATTTCTATGGGTTGGTATCATGTTATTTCAGTCCCCAATGCATATTATCGGCGAATGAAAAGTCAGTCGCCAATACTATGTTAGATCAGTTACTGACACATGGATTTAGGAACTGAAAATTAGTCCATAAACATTGTTTATAGTCCCTAAATCGTCACCAAACCAGTCTCTAATAAACGGCTTTAAAAACTGATAAATAATCACAAAAACTAAATGTTTTCAGTCCATAAATTGCTTCTATTAAAGACTAAAATTTAGTCTCGAATCAGTATCTGATAAACGGATTTAAGGATTGATTATGAGTCGCAAAAAACAGATGAATTAGTCCTTAATTTGTTTTTCTAGTGACTGAAAATTAGTTTCAAAATATATGTTAATCGATACAAAATAACATTCAAATCAGTCTCCAATATGATGGCGCCGTTCCATTATATTTCTATTATAAACTAAAAGTTACTGGCAAATACGATTTAATTCAGTCCCCACTCACAATGCATACATGACCCCTTACAATAGTATATAAAATTCCAAACCATAAACAATAATAATAACAATATTTCTTTAAAGCATAATAATCACCATTCCAAATAACAAGAGTTTACAATTCAATATGTTTAAAAATAAAACCGAATTCAATAGAAATAAATGAATTCAATAGAAATAAATTTAAACGTCCTGTATATCACTATTGGTGAATGGATCATCGTTACCATCACCGTTACCATCACCTTCAGTAGTATTTGGTGAGTCTATAGTAAGGACAGTGAGCCCTTTACAACCACTATAACACGACAGTCTCCTGATATCGCCTGATTATACAGATGATTTTGATGATGATGTAGATGAGCATATTGAGATACCTTTTGAATCATCAGCTTCCTGAATGTTCAAAAGGGATGTTATACATTACAACTATATCTGGTTGATGGTCAAGACATAAAACTAAGAAAATGAATCAGGAAAAGCGATAAGCAGGGCAGCAGTGGGTATTTCAGCACCATTACGAGAAACCAATGCTAGAATAGCAGCAGCTTTTCTAATACAGAAGAAAGGATATACTTACTTTGATCTTGGCAACTGCATCTTCAGTTCGGGCATTTACAACGTGGGTGGCTCCTAGCAATTTAGCTTTCTCGAGCTTTTCATCCTGTATATCCACGGCAATAATCTCAGATGCTCCAAATGCACGTGCTATCTGCAAGCAACTGGAACATTTACCTAGTTATAACTACAAAATAAGAAGCCATTGGAATGGTAGATACGCAGAAACCAAAATTCAAATGCACATGGTTTGACACTGATCGTCGAAGAAAGTACGTGGTATATGAACCTCACTTCATAAGCATAGACACGTCCCGACATGCTTATAAGGAAGATCCTTCATACAGATCATGAAAGAAGAATACTATATTGATCATTTTACTTTAATAGGAGTGAAAAGCCTGCTGGTAATTTGTATCCTCGTATCCTAGCCATGTTCTATTGTCACTTAGACATTATTTGGATCAATGACACTTCCACGCAGATGTTACAATCATTGCTACTCTATGTTATGAATATAGAAAGCTCTAGAGGTGGCAATATTGAGCCAGTTACTTATCCGTGATTTATAAAGAATTAGCGGAAAGGAAGCCAGTCAAACGGGTAAAACAGATCAAACAGGTCAAAAATCTCCTAAAACGTATTTTCAATGCATAAAAAAATATAAATCAGACTACTATGTAGACAATATAATTTTTTAAATCATATTTGATACACTAACTATATATGGGATTCAACCCAACCGAAACCCATTTTCCACCTCTAGTTAGCTCATACTGTAAAGTACTAGAGTGTAATTTTAGGTATGATCCCTTTCAGAGCCAAATATCAAGATCACTAACATTCTCTGTCAGCTTCAAAGTATAGGTTTTGAACATATTAAAATCACTAACCACCTGACTTTGTGTTATTGAAGAGTTAAAATAGGAAAAAATCAAACAACCCAAAGAAGATATAGAGAGGAAAAATATTGAGGACTGACCAATTCCATCCAGGCTATATCCGACTCATAGTAGTCATTAGACAGGAAAGCATCAGCCTTGCTATGTAGTAGTCTCTTCAAACTATAAACAAATCAAATTAATGACATGGAAAGCCGATAATTTCTCAGAGTATGGCGGCTACAAAATTTTAAATACCATTTACCTAGGTGAACTTGTCAGATTGCCAGCTTTATGCGATAGTTCGGCAGCTTTAGCAAGATACAAGGAATGCTCTTGAGAATAAGGGACGCTATAGAGATCACTGGCAGAAGTAGCTCTATTGTTAGAATGAGAATCACAATGCCTTCTAATAACATTGAAAAACCCAGCTGCGTCTTGTTTTTCATCACCTGAAAGCTCTTTTGTCCACAATTCAAATTCCTAAGACAAGACACATTACTCTTGGGTCATCAATTCATTCAGGTTACCTAACACGTTAGACTAAAAAAATGCTCCGGTCAAGTTAATCAACCGGGTTGAACATCAACAAAAGTGTATTTTTAATAAAGTACAACTTCTAAATCGTTTTACAAAGAATAGATAATTAGTAAGATACAAAAAACTCTAATAATTTTTTGCATACTACTTATTTCTAGAAAACTTCTAAAATTTTGGTTAATAAAGTTTCGTATCAACCGAAGATCCAAAAACTGGCCCGTTACTCAGCCTAGCCGACACTTTAGACTCTAGTTATCATGCTAGAATATTTGGCTGAGCATTGGAGGTGATTAGTTGCAGTATGACACAACTTTTGTTAAATTTGAACTTAAAAAATCTTATACCATTTTATCCATGTCTGGCGGGTAGAAATTGGCACCAGGAGGTTTCTGTATGGGGAAGGCGACCTTGTATTCAAGACCTTTCCACCCAACAATTGGTTTTGTTGCTTCAGGAAGCAATCTAACGGCAGAGTCTGCAGTTGTCAGGAATGCTTCATTTTCATCAAGGGAAGACCTACCAACCCAAATTACTTTAACTTACACTTGCAATAAACAAGAACAAGATGCACACAGAAAAAGACACTTTAGAATATTTCACGGGCACGGTACATATCAGTAAGAGGTGGCAATTTGAGCCAATTACTATTGAGTAATGAATGGGTCAAGTAGGGTTATGTTCTATTATAGAATTATAGAATTATATAGCTATGTTAGATATGGTCACCTTAGTGAAAAAAAAACAGTTACCACAAGGCATAATGAACACACCCACGACACGAGCTCCCACGGGAAGTCTGTAGAACAACAAACAACATAGTTATATACATATTCAATAAAGCAATTGTAGGAATCTCACTACTTTTTACATTGAAAAATAAGAATTACAAACCTTTCAATTGTTTTAGTGTCAGTCAATGGCCCGTGTTCAATAACCTCCCAAATTCCTTTATACGTTTTACTTATGATAACTAAATCTATCAGTCAAGTGGATTATTACAAACTAGCAACAAAATTATGATTTTGACCATTTTCCCAACCAGAAACAATTTCATATCGTTCCTTGTATCAATCACTTCTCATGTAAAAGACATATATTATATGAAGTAGACGAAAAACCACATCCTTACAAATACACTGATTAAACACATAAATAACTAAATAAACAAACTAAAACTAAAAAATTAAAACATGAACAAACCTTTAATTTGTGTTGTGGTGGGGGTGGCTGTGGTGGTCGGCGGTAGCAGCGGCGGCGAGCAATGGTCCGACAGCGGCAGCAGTGGTGTCTTTTACACAAACAAACAAACACAAATGTACCAAAATTATAATTATAATTGAACAAAAACTATCAAAACCAAAAAAAAAAAAAAAAAAAAAAAAAAAAAAAAAAAAAAAAAAAAAAAAAAAAACCTTTAATATAATCATACAAAAAAAGAAAAACAGTGGTGCGTGTGTGTTGATTTGTGGCCGGTGAAGGATGAATAAAAAAAAACAGTGGTGTGTGTGGTGGTTTCGGATGGGAGGATGAAGATGATATGAGAATGAGTTTTGTGTGTGTGTGTGTGTCATTCAGATCCGGTTTTTGTGAAATAAGTGTTTTAGTTTTTGTTTTTTACCTTTGTTAGTGTTTTAGTTTTTGTTGCGGGGCAAACAAGTTTTTCAGGAAAATATTTGGCGGGGTAAACGAGTAAACAAAATTTTTCTCAAAATTATTTGTTTTTGTAATGTTGTGTATCACAATTTTGTTTTAAGAAAAAAACTGATGTAACTTAATTATAAATAACTTAAAAATTGTTTAAATTGTTTATAAATAATTTAAATTACTTATAAATTATTAAAAAAATATGTAGATTAATTATAAATGATTACAAAATTATTTAAATTAATTATAAATCATTTAAATTAGTTATAAATGATTTAATTAAATTGTGGAGTTACTGTCCAAGGAGTTCATAATAATGTTGAAGACGACTATTATGGATATATTGATGAGGTAATTGAATTGTCATTTATAAAGGATTATCATGTTATATTATTCAAATGCACATGGTTTGACACTGATCGTGGAAGAAAGCACGTGGTATATGAACCTCACTTCATAAGCATAGACACGTCCCGACATGCTTATAAGGAAGATCCTTTCATTTTAGCAAACCAAGCCCAATAAGTATTTTATATCAATGATTCCCTTAAACCAAAATCACAATGGAAAGTGATTGAAAGGATTAACCACAGACACTTATGGGATATTCCAGAAGACAATAATGCAGAGAATTTGTTGGAAGATGTCAACCTTCCTCGTGAAGATATTGCAGGAGAAACGGTTCAAAATGTTGATGCTGGGCGTTCTCAAGATACTGTAAATGATTTTATCAACGATGAGATAGAGGATTCTAATCATGATATGGAAGATTTTGGTTCGGATTCAAATCTAGATGAGTTAGACAATAATGAGATAGGCAATAATATCTCAAATCTTGTGACTGAATGTGATGAGTCGGACGGTGATGATTAGGTAACCTTATTAAGATAAATGGTTATTCATTTTTTTGGTTAACTACTTGTCTTATTATTGTACTAATATACCATGTAACTTAACTTTTTCAGCCATTAAGGATTTGGGAGGTCCAACCGGGCTAACGTTGTGTGCTGAAGTGATGGAGTTCTGGAATTTATTTTTGTCAAAGATTTGGATTTTTTTTTCATTTCAAATAAGGACGTATTAAAATCATTCTAACTGACTGGATACTTGATGATTTGGATTAATATGTTCCTGTGCATTTTTTGGTTATTTTTTTTTAGCTTTGTTAATGTGTACATTAGCAATATTTGTTTACTTGTGGTGGACGGTCTGGCATGAGTCCGTCAGATTTTTAAAAATATATCTTTTGCCCTTTTACATAATATTTGTTTTTATGGGTATATAAAATGGTTTATCCTGACTTCGTGGCACATGTTTGGCATTTGATTCATTACAATTTTGCCCGTCATATCGCGTTATGGCTAGATTAGTGGTCATGGAACAAAACATTGAAATTTGTTAATGCAGCTACAAGCGATAAATTAACGGAAATGGATTGGGCCAAAAGCATTGAAATTTGTGAATTAGTTACTCGTGATAATAGGTAAAAGTCAATAACCTTGCTAATAAACGGAGTTAAATATATACCAGTCACAATATAAGTCCACGTTTCCAATGAATAACTGAATTTTAGTCTTAAATATGTTGCCCATTTATAAGACGTTTATGTGGGACTGAAAGTCAGTCACAAATAATTGTCTCTTCAAACCTTTTTATTTTGCATACGTATTTGTAACTGAAATTTAGTCATAGCTATGATGTCCATGTATTAGGGACTGAGTCGTGATTGAAATTCAGTCACTAACAAATTTCCCTCCAAACCTTTTTTATTGCACAGGCATATTTGTAACTGAATTTTAGTCTTAGGTATGATGTCCATGTAATAGGGACTCAGCTATGACTGAAATTCAGTCACTACAAATTTTCCCTACAAACCTTTTTTATTGTGTAGACATATTTGTAACTGAATTTTAGTCTTAAATATGTTGCCCATGTATAAGAGGTTTGTGTGGGACTAAAATTCGGTCATAAACAATTTTCTCTCAAAAGTTTTTTTATTTTGCATTTGTAACTGAACTTTAGTCTTAGCTATGATGTTCATGTATTAGGGACTGAGTTGTGATTCAAACTCAGTCACTAACAAATTTCCCTCCAAACTTTTTTTATTGCGCAAACATATTTGTAACAAATATTTAGTCTTAGGTATGATGTCCATGTAATAGGGACGCAGCTGTGACTGAAATTCAGTCACTAAAAAATTTCCCTCCAAACCTTTTTATTGTGTAGACATATTTGTAACTGAAACTTAGTCTTAGCTATGATCTCCATGTATTAGAGACCGAACTGTGACTATAATTCAGTCACTAACAAATTTTCCGCCAAAATTTTTTATTGCGCAAATATACTTGTAACTGAAATTTAGTCTCAGATATGATGCACATGTACTAGGGACTGAATTGTCACCCTTATTCAGTCACTAACAAATTTGCCTCCAAATTTTTTTCCTGTACAGGCATATTAGTAACTGAAATTTAGTCTCAGATATGGGGTCACTGAATCGAGGACTGATTTTTAGTCGCCGCAATCAGTCAATAAAATGTCAGTCCTTAAAATTATCAGTAACTGATGTTTCAGTTACCGATGCTATGTATCAGCGACTGATATATCAGTCCCTAGAAATTCAGTCTCTGAAAGCCTGTTTTTTTGTAGTGAAGGTATTCTGTGTATGAAAACTTTTTCGTCGACTCTTGTCCCCATGATGATTTGCACTTCAATAAGTTTTGACATAAGTTGTGTCACTATCATGCACGTCCCGTTGCATAAACCACCTGCGAGGCTAACATTTCTTATTAACTGGGACAGCATCATGGCTTGCATAAGTTGTAGTTTCACCTTCAACCATTGACAGAACTTGTGCATTAATAATGTCTGCAGTTTCATTCTTTGGACATATAATTGCTTTTTGTTGCAGGGTGATTGCCGAAGGCGTTTGGAGTGTGCTTTGGTCATAGATGAAATCTATGAGGTTAGAGAGACCTTGCGCGTCATCTTCTATGTAGTATCTATCTGGAATTTCAACCCATGTTGTATTTCTACTATCTTCTTGGTCGGGTTCACCAATTTTGCCATCACAAATATCAAGAAGCCATGACGAGATGGAATGTGCCAAGCTCTGTTCTTTTAAGTTGAGGCCTGATCGAAATAACCGCATGTTTTCTTTCAGTGTCATCAGCCTAAAATGTGGTCAGAGGTAGGATCTTGCAATAGATGATGCTATTATTTCCATTTTTGGAGCACCTTTTTTCACAGGTAGTGTCTGTCGAAAATCTCTGCCTAAAATGACTGTTTTCCCACCAAAGAGAACATCGGGTGCATCTAGTATGTCTCTAAGAGTTTTGTCTAGTGTCTCGAAGCATCGCCGATCATTCATAGGTGCTTCATCCCAAATAATTAGATCTGTTTCTGCTAACAGCTTTCCTATATGAGTATTTTTTTAATTCTGCAGAGCGACTCATCTGTGAGTTTAAGTGGCAGTTTAAATCTTGAATGTGTAGTTCGGCCTGATGGAAGAAGGAGGGAAGCAATGCCAGAAGAAGCAACCGCGAGGACGATCTTACCTTCAGATCGCAGAGTGCTGATAACAGTTTTCCACAGAAAAGTTTTGCCAGTTCCTCCATGGCCATATACAAATATCAACTCCTGCCTACCTGTTGTATAACCATTTAGGATAAGCTCGTAAATTCAACTTTGTTCAGCATTTAGCTTAGGGACTGAATCATCTCTTTCCTGTTCTAATAGTGCTCTGTTGTAATTCTTTTCTTCCATTAGTAACCGATTGTTTAACTCATCAAGTAGGTGTTTCGGAGGTGGTTGCAAACCGTAGTCTTGGATTGATTTACCACAACTGCTTAGTAATATTTCTAGTTCATATAATATGTAACCTTGTAATTCAGCATCATTGACATAGTAGTTGGGAATCCGCACATATTCTGAAACAATGCGTGGAATATCATGACCCATTTCTTGCCAATATTTATTCCATAGGTGTAAAGGGTTCGTTACTTCAAAGTGAGTAAGAACCTGAGCAAAAAGAAACCTTAGTTCTGGTGATGATGCTGACATACATGCCTCTTGAAGGGATGTATCCTATTCTTTATCATCACCAAGTAGACCAAGAGCCTCACATGCAGCTCGATATGTAGGATATACGATTCGGTTTACTGTTCGGACCTCTGTAAACCCTCTACACCCTTGTTGATGACATAGCAACATTCTAAAGTAGAAAAGTTCTCCTAAACTTGGGTGTACATATGCAAGACGGCCAACAGAATATCTGCTATTTTTTCTTCTTGACCAGGATTTCCTATCTGTATACCAAACAAATTGCAATGGAAACTCTAGATAAGTCAAATGGCGTCCATCTGTGTTTTCAATGTTGTAAGTAAACCATTATTTGAGTGTCGTCAGCTTCTTATCTGGGTGATTTACAACTGATTCCAAATTGTCGCTGTCTCGAAAGGTTATATGCTGCATGCCTTCGAGGTGGTCTGAAAGTATTTGCACTGCTAGTTCTCTACTGTGTCTTTCAAATTTTAGGATCCTCCAACAGGCTTCATGAGGACATATGAAATGGCCGTCTACAAAATTCTAGATTTCATTGATGTATGGATGTGACTGGATTGCTGAAGTAGATGCATCACCTATAGACCTGGTTACCTATGCAAATATTCGGTCTATTCCTTTGGATATGTACTTAAACATATATTTTATAAGCATGCTCCATCCACAGTATTCTACATTGATATGTGCTTCGAACGCCATGCACAAAGACCGGTTATATAGGACGAAATAGGTGTTGTCAAGCTTCATCTGGTGTTTAGCTGCAGAAATCTTTGTTTGCCTTCTTCGATAATGCACACGACCCTTGTCATTAAAGAAAGTCTCATTATTGTATTTCTTTTGGAATTTTTTTGTGCACACCTCGCCTTGCATACATGGTGCACCCAAATTGCCTTCTTCGATAATGCACACGACCCTTGTCATTAAAGAAAGTCTCATTATTGTATTTCTTTGGGAATTTTTTTGTGCACACCTCACCTTGCATACATGGTGCACCCAAATTGCCTTTTCCACAGGGTCCATGCATCATCATTTTAGAAACAATTTTATAGCCGCGTGGATCAACTGCTGGATCAGGCAACTCTGCATAAATATATTGGTCAACATCTTCAACATTTTGTATTTTGGTTGATGAAGACACCCACACCAGTGTGTGACAATGTGGTAAGCCATGCTTTTGGAACTCAACAGTGTATAATACTGCATAGTAAATGTATAATCCAAGATCTAACTCTTCTAGGATTATAGAAACAATGATTATATGCACAGCGGAATAAGAACAAGAACACAATCAAAGTTTCTTAACAAGGTTTTTCTAATAACTGGAACACTGATCCTCTATGGATCTCTATTATTTTTTTCTAAAATGTTTTCCTGGAGTTGTTTTTCTCTCAAGAAGCGTACATCATACATAAGCCCTATGTTCCTTTCATATACAAGGAACACTAATACAGTACTAAATAAAAATATCAATGCATATCACTACCTAAAATAGTTCATGCATATCCTAACAAACTAATAATAAAGATATGGATTCACTATATCCGTAGAAATAAGCCTTCAGCAGAAACACTATGTCAGCAGAAACCATCTATAGCTTCAGCAGAATTCTGTCAGAAGAACTTCATCAGTAGGAACTTCCAAAATTCCCAACAATCCTCCCCTAATCTTGAATTTGACTACGTTAAGTTCAAGATTCTTGATAGATCATTAACACTTCAAAATAAGAGGATTGAATTCGAACATCAGCAGCAAAGAATCAAATGAACCATATCTCTATGAATGGCAAAACTTTAAACTTCAGGTCTTTGCAGCAACAAATGACAGATTGTACATCAAAACATTTAAGTTTCATACTATTCTCATCACATCCAGGTGTGTAAACTCCTGTGAGAGGTGAATCATTGAAAATAATGGATTTGATGTCTCTTTACCAATAGCCATCACTACTGGAGTAGCCAAATGTTTAAGTTCGAAAACTATGGTACACTGATAACCATATGATTTTTAGCAAATCATCAGCTATAAATGGATTTGAGATGTCTTTACCTGTAGCCGTTTGCTCAGGACTAGCCAATTCTTTGGAATCCAATAAGGATTAATCCATGGTGAATTGATGACCATACAACCCTCAGCAATTAAGCATGGGTGAGTTTCATTCCCTATAGCTTTGAGCAAGCTATTACAGCTATCAACGGATTTGATTATCACACCAGAGCCGTACCCTCATGGTGAGTCAACTCTTTCTTGTCTATGAGACATGGTGAGTTGATTACCATTTATTGTGTAGGTGTAAACACCAACACTGTACCTGCACAAAAGTTAGTATACAAGTGCGATTTTTTTTTTTTTTTTTTTTTTTTTTTATTTTTAACTATAACGAAAAGAAAATAAATAGAAAAGAAAATAATGAAAGAAAATGAAAAAGATAAAAAATGTATAAACAATTTTTTTTTTTTTTTTTTTTTTTTATAATAATAATAATACTAACAGAAATAGTGTTATCAGCGGGAATGGATGACTGTTCAGCAGAAACATCAGCAGCAATGGTTTCACTATCAGCAGCAATGGATGCATCAGCAGGAACAAAATAATGCAGCAGCAGAATTAAAAATACCCAATTGCCTTAATCACCACTTCACTGACATCCATTAAATGAACACAGTACTAGGTAACTATTGCACACATCATACTGACTTGCACAATTCCCATTCATTTGACCAAGAATAACCACAAGCGACACACCACTTGTTCACACAGTAGTGCATAGGCAACTACTTTTTCCCACCAATCACAAAAACACCAAATGCATCACCTCCATTTACCATTGCGTTGACCACATATTATATTTGCCAAATTGACAAAAATTCCACTGGCATCCCACGTGATTTGTACGAGACCAATTTTAATAATCGTATCTCACACATGAAAGCACAATTCGAGGTAGAAACTTCATAAAATAAGTCCATCAATCACATTAACTGATTCGACCCATGTGACCACACTTCGTTCAAACTCACAACCTTTGACCACACTTTTCCACAAGAGACAAACAACTTTGTATACTTAATCAATCATCCATGTATAGATCAATTAATAAACCATTGACCCCATAATCAATCAAAAGAACAAGGTTGAAATAAAAATTCCCAAGTGCAGTATATGACAACCAGTTTCACAAGCAACAAACAGTACGAGCAGAATCAATGGATATAATATAGAATATCACCATCATATGCAGCAGCTACTCACTTAATTATAGGAAGTGACAGATTCAACAGTAGCATAATTTTAGATAGTGAACACAAACAAACTAAAAAAGATGTTAGTTAGCACAAAATATACAACAATAATAATCCTCCCCTTAGGCTTATGCCTCCCCTCAATCAGTGCACCTAACAAGGACTATTGTTCTTGGGTACCCTGAAAATTTTTTTTCCTTTTATTTATCCAAGAACAACCTGTTGAGGGCTTAACACCAGTATCCCATCTTGTTCCCCCCATATACCTTGGGTCATAATAACCAGGCCAAAAACCATTCTGAAAGTAAGTGCTAGTAGGTATGTAGAATGGTCTAGCAACATGTCTTTTCCAATGAGCTGGAAAATGTCTATCAGCAGAATTTCTGGTCTTATGAGTTGTTTGTGGAACATATGGTGGAATATCATTAACATTGGTCCACATTGGTCTAGATCTCTTTTGGTAAGCACACGCACCCATTCTCTTCTCATGAAAATCACAATCCTTAATGAGATGAGATTTACTACCACACACAAAACAAGTTTTCTTCTTAACATTACCAGCCTTTTTATTAAAACAACCATTCTTATTACAAGAAGTCCTAGAATTGTATGTATTCTTATCAGATTTATTACAAGTGAAACTAGGAAAATCTTGAACAACAATGGGTTCTTGTTTGGGTGCCCTAACTTTGGATTCAATCTCAACTTTACTCTTGGATGTGGAAACACTAGAAGTAGAAGTAAAGGAGGTAGACTCAGTTGAGATGGACTCTGAGCTTTTAACATTAAAAACACTGGGGGCAGAGACATTGACCTTGGAAGACTTGTCACTTGAATCACATGAGGCATAGTCAGTAGACTTACAATCAGGGTCTGGCAAGTCACTTGACTTTTTGCCATATAGATGGTGTGATCCATCAAAGTCTGTGGTGTTGGTATTGTTAGTGGGCATGAATTCTCCTCTAATAGGTCCAGGCATAGCATGAAATTGTCCTTCTTTAACATAATTTGCTAAGCCTGCTGGTGTAGTTTTACGTGTATCATCCCTAGCCTCTAAACCAACATATTTTTTAAAACCTAAACCTATACTAGTGTTTGCAGGTTGACTATTATAGAGACAGTTAGCTAACTTATCACCTGACATTAACCAAATGTTATGATTAGCTATTTCCTTCTCTAATTTCTCTTTCAGAACTTGGTTTTCAGATTCTACATCAACTTTTTCTTTCTCAGTACGTTTTAAATCAATTCTAGTACATTTCAAATCACTTTCCAACACCCTTATTTTTTCATCATAAGCAAGCTGATTCTTTTGAAACCAAGCCTTTTGTTTTTCTAGAGTTTTTAAAGCCTGTTTCAAAGACTCAACTTCTACATAACATTTATTATATTTAGGTTTCAATTCATCATATGCCTCCTTAAGTTCATTATATCTTTCACTACAACCAAAAACACAATTATGTACCTGAGAGATGCCCATAAAGGCAAAGTCTCCAGTGACTTGCGTACCATATCCAGCAATCATCCCATAAACCTGTGTAGTTCCAGCATTAGTTACATTTTCCTCACCTTTTGTCTCATGTCCAGCAACCTTTTCCCTCACTTGAGTGGCACATCTTTTCACATCTTTTCCTTCATCTTGTGACCAGTCTACCTCAGAGTGAATAGGTAGGAAGTTTCTAACCTTCATGATAAATGTCTCCAAAGAATCACCAGATCCGAATTCGAATGAAGTCATTATATGAGGGTTTAAGAAAATGGTTTGTAAAATTTCTTCGTTGACAGTAACAGCAGCGAACAGCAGACAACTTAAAGCTATCAGCAGAAACAATATAGTGCAGCAACTCTATAGCTAACAAATCCCTTATTGACCAATTAATTCACACTACGATTGGCTGATATTCGAAACCCAATTGCCGCATACGACAACAATAATTAACACCGGCAATAATGACCAAAAACCAATTTAATATTCGTACCACACAATTCCACGTGATAGACCTCCAATCACAAGCGACAACCTAAAGTCAATAATAGCAGCTACTGTAGCCAATTGCAGCCGCTCCACCGACCAATTAAATGCCTCAACCGACCAATTAATTCACCCCACAAACTTTAAAAAATTCAGACTCACAATTAATCCATTTGTTATTGCAGCCCCACCGATTCATAAGACAGCATTGACCAATTCTGCGACAACACTTCTATTTCTATCTTTATTGATTCAGTACACGACAAGAATATCCAACAATAAAATAATCCATATTAACCAAGCAAGTTATCTTAAAAAGTCCCACTCACCTTTTAAGATATGATAAGAATACAAAACCTGTGAAAATAACCACTCTCAAAGTCAAAGTCGAGAATTTAATAATCCCCACTTTGTCGCTATGTACCAATTCTTGATCAGTTATGAGCCCCACAAACCTTTTAACCAATTACACTCCACAAATAATTCATACAGCGACAAACCGAATTAAAGCAACACTAGGCTATTTTAATTTAGCGCCGCCAAACAAATCTGCTTAAAAGATTAAATACGAATACCTCAAATATTCAAATCTGCTACTGATCGAACCTCCTCTTCTTTCACAGATAAAACCTTGTTGAATCCCTAGATCTCGAGAGCACGAGGCTCTGATACCAATTGTATAATCCAATATCTAACTCTTCTAGGATTATAGAAACAATGATTATGTGCACAGCGGAATAAGAACAAGAACACAATCAAAGTTTCTTAACAAGGTTTTTCTAATAACTGGAACACTGATCCTCTATGGATCTCTATTATTTTTTTCTAAAATGTTTTCCTGGAGTTGTTTTTCTCTCAAGAAGCGTACATCATACATAAGCCCTATGTTCCTTTTATATACAAGGAACACTAATACAGTACTAAATAAAAATATCAATGCATATCACTACCTAAAATAGTTCATGCATATCCTAACAAACTAATAATAAAGATACGGATTCACTATATCCATAGAAATAAGCCTTCAGCAGAAACACTATGTCAGTAGAAACCATCTATAGCTTCAGCAGATTTCTGTCAGAAGAACTTCATCAGTAGGAACTTCCAAAATTCCCAACAGTAAACAATAGAGAACTAAAAATTAGGACAATATGTTGATACATTACACGGTCCATCTATTGAGGCCATAAATTTTAATGGAAGTTAAATTCTAAAAACTTTTGTAACAAAACATAGGCATACCTCCTGTGATATATCCAAATGTTTGCCTCTGTTTGAGAAACCTGATAAAGGCTTTAATCTTTTGCTCAAAAACTCTACATATTATATCTGCTCTGTCCGCTGCGTTCAAATGCGGAAACGCTGCCATGTATCTTTGGATTTCAGGCCAATTGACATTACATGTGAACGTTATGAAGAATTGTGGGTTACCAAGGTAGTGGCTATACATGTATCTAGGACCTCCAGTGAATGAAGTAGGCAAAATAATTCTTGAACCCACTTCTGACCCATCACGATCACCTCTTGAAACTGCATCATACAGGCCTGACAAATATTCTCCCCGAATGTCATTTTGGTGCGTTCTATAGAAATCCATTCTATTCTGTTCTATACAGCAATAAACACCGACTACTTATTGTTGGAAAAGCCGTCCTGTTTGGAAAAGTAGATTATACTGGTCATGCCTTGAGTGTAACTGGTATGTGTAAAACGCGTTCATCGAAACTCGTCTTGCCTTGTCGTTTGGATCTGCAGATCTTAGCTTTAACTTTGTATGAAATCCTGGCTGACCATAGATGAAAATCAGTGGAAACTGCAAGGACATGTATGATTGATGAAGCCTGTTTACCCTTTTTGGTGGTCCACCTCTGTATTCAATGATAACATCATAGTCTGTTTCGGTTGTTGGACCATTTTCAAAGACTATGGCTCCTAGAGTTTGGGATGTAGGTAGCTCATAACTGCGTGCACCTTCAGCATTGTAAAGCCTAACCTGAAATTCAGGTACATCAGCTTTTGCACATTTATCTCGTGGGGTTCTGAACACCTGGACTAGCTCATTGTGAGTATCTAAAAACTGGATGAGGCCTTGCACCACCTCTAGATCTAATGCAGCTCTGTCGGAATCTTGAAAATGGCTCATCCTATTTTGCACTTCATTCTGTGTGTCGTAGATATATAGTTGTAAAAAACATGCAGCATCATCACCAGTAGGACAGAGTGAACCAATCCAATGGTATATTTGACCAGAAACTTTAAAGACATATGGTCCTCTTCTTTGGTTGATTGTGTTGTCAATCTCGGCATCAAATGAAGTCAAGGAAAATATTTGATTGTAAGCCCTTATATTTTGCATAAAACTGTTGTTTGCAAGAAGCTGCCTGATATATGCAGGTAGATCTACCTCAGGTTCCATGAAAATTTTATCACTTCCACAACATAAATGATATTCAGCCTAACCATTGTAAGAATGATGCCCTTTAAGGCGTTCCTCATGCCAGAATGCAGCTTTGTAGTAACGACATCGCTCATTACAATCCCATAAATCATCATACACAGGTGATGTATATGCAATGATTGAAAGACAACTCTGAATTGAAACATGGAAAACAACTTATTTAGTTAAAAGGTAAGCTGTTGGGAATGGAAACGGCGAGGTTTACCTTCATTTGCATGAAAAGCTGATTGTTGACCACGGTCGTGAATACCATTATCTAAATGACAGTGTAAATTACTTGTGGAAGAACGTTGCCGTACATGCCTTGTGGTCGTGTCACTTCTTTGTCTTTTTTTTTTTTTTTTTTTTTTTTTTTTTTTTTTTTTTTTTTTTTTTTTTTTGAGTTTGGTGCAAACAGTTATTATTATTTATACGAGTTGATTCAGGGGCATTATGTGTAGGTGGTCCTATTGTGAAGTTAAAATAGTGCATTAACTAAGACGTACCTCTGAATAGAAACATGAAAAACAACGTATTTAGTTAAGACCTAAGTTCTTGGGAAAGGAAGTGGCGAGATTTACCTTCAGTTGTATGCGAAGCTGATTGTTCATCAGGACCGTGGATCCCATTATCTGAACCACATTGTAAATCAGTTGTTGAACAACGTTGGCGCACATGCCTTGTGGTCGGCTCACTTATTCCTCTAGTTTTTTTTCTGTTCGTCTGTTATTATTTATAGAATTTGATTCAGTCTCATCATGTGCAGGTATTCCTGTTGTCAGTGCAAAACATTGTGAAAAGTTAATTAAATGTTGTGTGTAATTAACTTATTCTTAAAATATTAGACAATAAATTGAGTGGCCATTTTAAGTTGTAATCGTCTTTAAAGACAATTTACAGACTTACTTTGAGGTATACCACACATAAATTATTGCGGAATAGGAAAGACAAGATGATCGAGGCTATTTTGGAAACTACCCCTGGGAGGATGTTGTTGCATTCTACGATGGCCAGTTTCATTTCCAGGTGGATGACTCTGTTTACTGTGCTGAACAAATATTGGGGTTGATGCTGTGAATAACAGAAAAGGATAACGATGGTTATTGCTTTTTTGTATAAAATACATTTACTCAAGAAGTTGGTAGTTATATTAACAGGTAAACTTCTTTATAATAGATTGTATTACTTTACCTTGAGGTACATTATGAAGTAAATCATTTTCGCTTGCAGTTATGCGGCTTCCTGAGGCACTCTGTAAACTACCGCTGGCAACAGGGCATGTGTCAGTGGTGCTCACATCCTGGCGATCATTTTTTTGGCCGTTGGTGCATTTGCACGTAGGCGTGGCTGCATGTTGAAAAAGGTATATGAATATCAGGTTGTACAATTGGCGTTATGACCATAAGCATAGAAGCTTTCTTAATAAGGTAACCTTGATTGAATAAATATAAACCAAATTTATTGGTTAAATTACCCCGTTTCAGGCGATGAGCACTAAAAAAATTGGCCAACGGTGCAGTCGGCTGGGTTAGAGCACCATTATGGTGCGTCCGAAGCTGACGGTCTGTAATACTTGAATTCTCTTGCTGGAAATCATCTGCAGAAAATGAATAAAAAAAATTAGTAAATTGACCTTTGCATGTCATAAAAAGCAGCAATCATAAGCGTATGGAAAATGTACAATGAACTAACCTTTGGATGAACGAATGGTTGATCTCAGGGGAGTAGCATCAGGAGTATTAAAACAACGGCGTGTAACTGACTGACAATGAGATACGTTGTGTCTAATGTCATCTTGCATCTCATAGTTGACACAGCCATGTATAGTGGTGGGATTGGTTACTTTTGGGTTTTGAGGCACTCCGGGTGTCGATATTTTTAGTATCAATTTTCAATTTTGGTTTCATAATTAGAAAGAGCAAGACGAAGACCAATGAGCCAAATGGAAAAAGTTAACCAAAGAACAATCACTAACAGATTATAGTGAGTTATAATGAGCAACAAATGCATTTTCAAATGATGATTTGCAAACAGAGGAAAAAGAGGGGAAAAAAAAAGCAACAAAAGTTAGAACTTGGTGCAAAAAAGGAAGCACATCTTCATAAAATAAGCGGAAAAAAATTGAGGAAAAGCAACAATTAAGCACTCCGTATCATGCAAAAAAAAAAAAAAAAAAAAAAAAAAAAAAAAAAAAAAAAACCTCCTTAAATTATTGTAACATAAAGAAGTGTAAGAAAGTTTCTAATCTTCTAATCCTAAAACAACAACTGTAATAAAAAAGAAGTGTCAAATTAAATGAAGGAAAACCCTAAATCAAGCAATAACAACAACAAAGGCCTAAATCTGAGCAATAACAACAACAAAACCCTAAATCTGAGATAAGAAAAATAGCAATAGTTGCAACCCTAAAATAATAGCAACTATCTACTTGCATACACCACGACAACAATAACAGTAACAATTAAATCAAGCAAGAGCCTAAATCTGAGATGAGAACATTACCAATAACAACAACAAAAAAAAAAAAAAAAAAAAAAAAAAAACATAATAAGAAAGTTAAACCTACAATGTATTCTTTGAGAGTGTTTCTTCAGACAATAAGGCCACCAACTTTTTTGATCAAAAAATGACGAATTGAGGTTAGATCCAAAGTTGTAGCTATAACTAATGGACACTGTATCCCTAACATATGACGCAACAACAACCACAAAAGCATTAAAAAAATAGTTTCACTATTGTTTTTCCTGTTCACCCTCTCACAGGTAACTGTAGCTGCCAATTAACCCATATGCTCGGATCGGAGAAACTTGAATGGCCGTCGGGTTTTGGTGCTGGAGTTGCACGCTCGGATCTCAAAGAAATACGATGGTTGTGAGTGAGGATGAACAGGGCGGGTCACCCACTTATTATTTGGGGTATGGATGGACCGGGTGGGAAAAAAAGAGGCTAAATTAGCCAAATGAATGTAAGTTATATATAATATATAATACTTTCTATTTATTTTAGTCAATTTTTTGCCTTACTAATGAGAAATAAAAGATAATCTGTTATGCTTAATTTTTTGGTGGAACGCAGGAAGATTGTCTTTTGGTGGAATGCAGGAAAGGGGATTTGAATATGTTTTTTACCAACAGTCTATAAAACTTCTGTATGAAAACATCCCGCCGCGAAGCGCGGGTTTTATATCCTCGTAACAACTAAAATACAATGAAGAACTCAAAACAAACCAACCCAAACACTTATGCTAGAGAAATGACAAGAAAACAAATCTAACACTAACAAGGAATTTGACAAAAAAAACTAAAGATGGAAGCCAACCAAAACATAGGACGTAAACTAGGTAGAAAATCAATGCCAATAATTCCCGAATGACGAAAACAATAAAACCCGAAATCACCGGAAAAAAAACACTAATATATAAGAGATACTTCCAAAGCATCATTAATTATAAACGAATTACAAGTTGCACAGACCCATATCCTAAACGAATTACAAGTTGCACATTTAATACTAGTAAGACTTATACGAATCCATTTGACGTGAAAATTTACTTCGTAGAGAATAAGCATCATCTGATAGTTGACCTTTAAAAAGGACTAATTGACAAGAAAACACGGATCTCCACCCACCTCCACCGGCGATCCCCACCTCCACCCACCGGCGAATCTTACCCTCACCCTCTCCCTCCCCACCCCACCTCTCTCAGCCGCGATCCTCTCACCCCCTCACCCTCCCCACCGGCGACCCTCACACCACACCATCGACCCTCACCCTCCTCAGCCGCGATCCTCACCATTCCCCACCGGCGATTCGCAACACCTATCATTTACCCAAATTGATCAGGGCTTTGTTTCAATTTACTCAAATAATTGAATTCCTTAAACCAATTTCCAATTTTGGCTCAATGGCTGATCAAAAAAAGACAGATGATGGGTGGGTACAGGTGGATCGAAGGAAGAAATCCTCCCAACGAAGTTCGGTATTTCATAGACTTAGTAATAATGATCATTAAAGCGATGTGGATATGGTTGGTAATATTTTTCAATCTGTTTTCATTACAAACTTCCCAAATCATACACAACCTAGTGACTTGTGGAAACTATGTGCTCAGTATGGAAAAGTGATAGATGTTTTCATTCCATCCAAGAAAACCAAATTGGGCAAAAACTTTGCTTTTGTTCATTTCATTAGGATTTCTTCTTATGCCATTTTAGTGGAAAATCTCTGCAATATTTGGATTGGAAGTTATAAACTTTATGCCGCAACTCCCAGATTCCCACGTAAAGTTAGTAGCCAATTTAATGATAGGGTTGACAAGGTGGATAAAACTGTTGGCATAAACGTCTCTAAACGTTCTGGTATTGGTTCCTTTGCACAAGTGGTGGCTAGTAGGAAAACTACAAACATCACAACAACCAACAAAACATGACACGTGATAAGCCTAAGATTCCAGAGGTCAAAGAGAGGTCAAAGAGGATGTTGTTGAACTTTCTTCTAGGAATTACATGGTGAACGAAAATGAAACTCATCGTGTTATGATTGGGAAGGTTAAGGATTTTTTTGACTCTTCCTAGTCTTTGGATGATGTGCAAGAATGAGGGATTCATTGATATTGACATTCGATATTTAGGAGGACTATGGGTGCTCATTAAACTTGGTAGGGTTAAAGCATGCAAGAATTTTATTAATAACCAGCTTATAGATATGTGGAATCCACGAGATTTTAGAGGGTTTTTTATTAAGAAAAGGTAAGTACATGAATAAAGTAAGAAACACAACGAACGTAAACGCTATAAAATTTTCTTTTAACGGAACAATAAGTTATAAGTGACTGAAAGTATAAAATATAATGCTTGTAAATATCTGTGTAATAAACGTTCATTGCCTCTTGATCTCCAATATGTTTGTCTTGAGAAGCAAATGCATGTATTGACCATTCTAACACTTCAACAAAAGGTCCATTCCGTGAACACCTAATAAGTATAAAAAAAATGTAAGCAAAAGAAGTTTGGGATTTAGCCACAAAACATGTAATATGTATATTGTACATACCTATTGACCGTTTGATCATAGACCTTGAAGAACTTTATATACAACATTAATAGTAGTTTTTGGTAGGTTACTGGTTATGTTAATTTATATTCTCCAAAGGAAACACAAAGGAAATATGTGTAACCCGGGTCGTTTTTCCCCGATGAAGGATGAATGGAATTTGTGATATCGGGTTCGTGAAACGTGTAGTGAATGATGAATAAAAGTGAGATTGTGGGTTTTTAAACTAAATTAATGAAAAATTAAGTAAAAATTAAGTGAAAACGTAAGAGAAAACCTAAAAACATAAATTCCCGGGCTAAACCCGAGAATAAAAGTGCTAAACTAAGGCTTACGAGGCTAAAAACGTAAAGAAAAACCAAACACGTGTTTATACCGGGAAATCCCGAGCCTAAAACGTCAAAATGATAAAATACTACTTCTATAAACTCCAAATTAATTTTCCTAAGTTCTAATTAATAAAAGAAAATTTTAGAAAAAAGAATTATATTTTTTTGATTTTTATTTAATTTTTTATGAATTAATAACTAATCTTATCTAATTAAATGATTAAAAATATTAAACTTTGAAAAATAAATCTAAAACTTTTTTTGGAAGTTACTTTAGAGTATATAGGAAAAATAAACCAAGGTCACAGCTTATTTGGATAAGCTGGGAATAAGCTAAACTAGTGCTGAAAGCTTAAAAGGAAATAAAGCTTAAGAGAATTAGTTATGCAAATCTAATTGACAAAGTCCCAAGGGCGCTTATGGTAGAGTGTGTGTGGCGTGAGCTGAGTGACCAGGGTTCGAACACTGGTTTTGTACTTTTTTTAAAAACTATATATATATATATATATATATATATATATATATATATATATATATATATATATATATATATATATATATATATATATATATATATATTTTTTTTTTTTTTTTCTTTTTAAAAACCAATTAAGCACAAAAAAAAAATAAGCACTTTTGCAAAAACAACTATTTTAAAATCTAAGAATAAGCTCAAACTCAGCTTATGAAATCAAAACAGTAGCTTTTAAAGGAAAAAAAAAAAGAAAGAAAAAGCAAATGGCAAAAGGGAAAAGGGCTGATAAGCTTTTTTTTAAGCTAAAGCAAATCTGAAATAAACTAGATAACTAATAATAAGCTAAGAGGAAACTGAATAAGCCACAAAAACAATGAAATAAGCACTGAATAAAACCAAATAAGCCAAGAGGTCTGCTGATATGCTATGGTGCAAGGGAGAAAGAGCTTATTTCAAGTGACTGAAAAGCTATTATAAGCTAATTCTAAAAATCTAAAAAAAATGGTAATAAATGGATAAGCAGGCCAATTATATCTGTACCAAATTTGAGCTTATTTTATCATGTAATGAGCAAATTAAAAATCACAAACTCAAGCTATTTTGGGCAATTTACTCTAATGTGCAGACTGTATGGATTTTGAGCAGACTTGAACCAAAACAATGCAATATCTAATGAAACTTTACCAACTATTTAAGATCACCTTTATGCACTAAATGGGACCTAAAAATACCACAAAAAGAAGCTTAAAAGGATTGAGCTAATAATAAGCTTATCACCACAGTTCTTATTCTAGAATTTAACTATTCAACTAGAAACCTCAAAACTCTTCAAATCAGCTTAAAATCTCTTACAAATGACTTATTTCACTGATTTTAGACTAGATCAAAGTAACTAACATGAAAAATGAACAGTAGCCTAGAGATTTGATCTAGAATAAGCTAACACCAAACACCCCTACTAGTAACTGTTTTTGTGATTTCAACTAACAAATGCTAATTTAAGCTATGAACCTGAGTCACCACTGATTTACTAACTTGTTTTAATCCTAATGAACAACTTTTAAGATATAAATAAGGACTAATAAGCTATAACCTACTTGGACTGTTTTTGCTTTTTTTATAGTTTTTAAATACAAATCTAATTTAAACTGATCCTAACTACCAAATTAATATCAAAGTGACTAAACTACAACTAATAAGCATAAACAAGCAGAATCAGCAATGAATAAGCACAGATATAAGCAATAAGCAGTTTGACAAAAATGAAATTTCAATGAAATCTTACATGAACCTTTGCTGAAAACAGGAATGAACCAATAATCACACAAACCAGGCTTGTTAACACAAGCTAATAACCCCCAAGCTTATCCAGAACAACTTATTTCACCAAGTGCTTATTTGACCATAGTTGACTTTTTTTGACTTGTTTTAAGATTTTGAGATTAAAACAGTTTAATCCTAATTAAAAACTCACAATAAGCTATGACAGCTTAAATGAGCTTACTACTTTAGAAATAAGAGCTTATTGAACCTTTAATATCCTATTTGAACTTATTTTTTTATTTTTTTGGGAGATTTTCTTATTTTTTTGGAATTTTAAATATAAGACAGAAATTTTGAAAGTGAATTATCAAAAGGCTTAAGAGAGCTTATAGGTAGCTTAAACAACTAAAATAAGAGCTTATATAACAATATTCAATTGAAAGATTAAGAGTAAAGGGACAAAGTAAGCTAACATTAAATTCAAACTTATATTAATACTGAGATTTGATTACAAAACTAGAAAATGAAAGATTACAATTAACTAACAAAAGCTTAATAAGACTACAAATTTAAATTGACATTCTAACGACCCCTAAATTATGACTGCCCTAAGCTTGTGAGGATGGGGGTATTTATAGCTGAGGAGGGAAGTAATTAGGGTTTCTCAGAAGCCTCTAGATCTCTATTTGCACCCTTTAGATCAACCTTGGTCACCAATCTTCAATTAGCAGCCCTAGGATCATTTTGGTGAGGTGTGATAACCAATAGAATGCTGGGATTTGTCCACGTTGGCAATCCGTGTGTCAGCACATGTCAGGTAGCTTCAGAATCACTTTAATGTACGGGTAATTTGGTAGGAGCAGGGTAAAATTGAGGTTGGGGATAGATGAACAGTAACTGGTGAAATTTTGGCGGGTTGGGGATGGTTTGACTGGGCTATTAAATATGGGTTGACCGGGTTAAATAAGGGTATACGGGTCTAGGTGTTTATTTGGGTTTTATTATAAAGGGTGTGGGCTTGGTGATGGGCTGGGTTGTGTTGTGTTTGGGTTGGGTTTATAAATAAAAAGGGTGGATTAGTTATTGGATTTAATATGGAATTGGATTTTAATGTTAGGGACCAATTATGCCAATAGAGAAAAATGTCTCCAGGGACTGATTCTGTAATTATGAAATGATCCAAAGGCTGAATATGTAATTTTAAGCTCAAGACTTGATAATTTGCTTCCTCCTTTGACTTTAAATTCTTCTCCATTTCTTGTGCTCGGGTTTTCCGGGTTTTGCTTTGATTTTGTCTTTTTTTCTTGATATCCATACCTGCATATTCACAAACACAAAAACACAAATATAATATCTTTGGCATTTTGGTTAGTTTTTGGTCATTTTGGTCTTAATTTGGTCAAGAAAAGGTATGTGTTTAAGCACATACCATTACCATCCGCATCTGAAACAACAATCTTCAAACCATTTTTGCTTTTGACACGTGAAAGAGCCACATATAGTAGTCCATGAGTGAAAACATGACGTGGCAGATACAATCCTACTTTTGAAAGCGATTGCCCTTAGCTCTTGTTTATTGTCATGGCGAATGACACCGAAATGAGATATTGTTTCCTTACGATCTTTAGAGGTAAACGTTTATCAGATGGAGTAATTCTCAATTGTGGCATGATAACCTTATTTCCAAAATGTGTCCCATTAATGATCTGTGCTTGAATAGAAGTCCGTGTTAATCGTAAAACTTGAAGTCGTGTCCCGTTACACAATTAATTAGATTGATCAATATTCCTCATAAACATTATCGGGACACCAAATTTTAACACCAGCCTATGGTTTGGAACACCTGAGAACTTTAGTCTATTGATAAAATCTGTTGAGAAAACATATTCATCGATTGATGTACCACGATCAGTTTTATCAATACTATCGCAACTAAGGTAAACCATTTCCTCACCTGGAAATGTCTGAAGCAAATGATCATTTATACTGTCGACCACTTCATTGGTCGGAGCAAGAATGGCCTTTTCTTGAAAATACGACGGATCATCTATGTGATCCAAAAGGTTTTGTTATTTTATGAAGGAAATAATAAGTAAATTGTGAATGATACGATAAATAATTTGGTCTATAACTATTCAAATAATAAATGTGCATCGTCTTATCCAACTGATAGATAGTCTTAAAGAGTCAAGGTATGCAGTCAACGTTAAACACTCGAGTAGCCTATGTTCATTCCGTGAACACCTAAAAGTTAAAAATAGGTTTATAAAGTAATGTTATCCATTAAGGAGTTATGTGCATGAATAAATTAACAAACAACAATGATCGCAAATAGGTTTTATTATTTTATGAAGGGAATAATAAGTAAATTGTGAATGATACGATAAACAATTTGATCTATAATTATTCAAATAATAAACGTGCATCGTCTTATCCAACTGATAGATAGTATTAAAGAGTCAAGGTATGCAGTCAACGTTAAACACTCGAGTAGCCTATGTTCATTCCGTGAACACCTAAAAGTTAAATAAATAACATGTTTTGACCCGTGGAATCACGGGGATTTTTAAAGGAATTATTCGTTAAGGAGTTTTGTGTGTGAATAAAGTAACAAACAACAACGAACTTAAACAGGTTTCATTATTATTTGAAGGGAATAATAAGTAAAAAAGTCAATGATATGATAAAGAAATTGGGTTGTAAGTATAAAATGATGAACGACATGTATCATCTTGTCCAACTGGTAGATAGTCTTGGATATGTAAGGTATCCAATCAACATCAAACATTGAAGTAGTCCATGTTCATCCTTTGAACACCTAAAAGTCAAAAAAAAAAAGAAAAAAAAAAGAAAAAGAAAAAAGCAAACTAATAGTTAGTTGTTGATAAGAGCATATGTAAATTTTAAATATGGTATAATACATGTCATTTTTATAATTGTACATACCTATTCAACATTGATCACTAATCATAGAAATTGAAGTACTTCTTTGTAGACAACGTTTGTAGTACTTCTCGAGATAATACTATCTTCATCACAAATGACAACCTTCAAACATCTTTTGCTTTTGACCCGGTAAACTACGATGTATAGTTGTCCATGTGTGAAACTGGACGTGACATATACAAACCAACCTTTGAAAGTGATTGACCCTGACTCTTGTTTATTGTCATAGCAGACGAAATGGACACATCTAGGACGATTTTTGTAGTTGTTACTATGAAACGGACCACCGTAGTAAAGCTTATAGACCCGTGGAATCATGAGTATTCTAAAAATAAGAACTTACGAACATGTTATGTGTATAGATAAATAAAACAAATCCCAAATAGAGTAATAGGTAACATTACTTACGAACATGTTATGTGTAGATGGACCCTTTTAATGGTTAAAAGCAAATCCAAGTTTATACTTGCTAACTCCAAAAATTAAACGAAATATATATAATATATAGATAAAAATGAAAACACCAAGACCAATTATATCAAGTGCCAAATTTGAGAATTCTGCTTCAAGATCCAACTCAATCTCATGTCCTCATTCCAAGTTTTTGGCCTCTAGCAGTTTCAAGAGTAAATTGCAAAAATCGTCCTTGTGGTTTGGCCAAATTGCACGTTTTGTCCTTGTGGTTCATTAAGTGCAAAAAACGTCCGTATTTTGCATTGTTACGTGCACTTTTGGTCCTCCATCATTGCAAAAATCGTCCTTGTCGTTTGCCAAATTTCACTGTTGAAGGACCAAAAGTGCACGTAACAGTGCAAAATAAGGACGATCTTTGCACTTAATGAACCACAAGGACGAAACGTGCAATTTGGCCAAACCACAAGGACGACTTTTGCAATTTACTCCAGTTTCAATATTGATCTTTCAAAGCAGTTTGCAAACATTCGCACAATAGATTCCAAATATAAGGTGTGAAACCCGGGAGCCACAACTGTATAAAAAGCATAAAAGAACATCAGCCACACTTACACTTAAAAGAGTTATATTATTAAGCGTAATTCAACCTTATAAGGTTCACCAGTGGCCATCCTAATTTTTCAACTTTGGAGGAAATATTATGTATTGAATCTTCAAGACATGCTACCTCTTTTGCTTTGCTTCCAAGTGTAGTCGGCATGAATTAGTCCCTTCCCCATATTTGGTTTCAAAATGTCAGCAAGAACTTCCTACACAACCCATGTTAAAAAAAATAAAAACTTAGGAATAGTCAATGATGTAACTTTAAACAACATGTCAAAATAGATGAATTAGTTTTGGCTAACCTGCAAATAACCATTTTGTCCATTTTATAAATCTTATAGATAGTTACTAATTAACATACTATATTGAATACGCTTACAGAACTTATACTCTCAAAATAATAACCTTGGGGATTTAGGAAGTTGTCATGTGAATACATTTTGAGAGACCCTTGACCCAATTGGACCAATTTAATGATTCTCTAATCTCTATATGTCAAAATTACCCATTTGACCCGTTGGATATGCAAGTACAAACAAAAAATTGATTGTGTCAGACCGAAATGTCAACAGGACAACAGTGTGGGAGTAAAAGGAAGTTAAGTAATAAAAAGCATACCTTATCATACGGAAATGCATTTTCATGAAAAATATATCTGGCAACAATAGGATCTGATAAAACTAATACCCTTTGAAGAAGCTCGAATGTCCACTTCACTGGTATACCATAAAAATGAGCATTAAAAACTAATAATAAACCGTAATTAAAGCTTTTAAACACATTTACAATCGCTTGGCATGGTCAATTTAAAACGGGTGAGGTAAAATATTTTATTTGATACTAAGTAGTGAAATTAAGCAAGTCGAATTCACCAAGATCAAAAGTGGGTTGAATTAACTGCTACTTCAAGTACACGCAACTATTTCCTAAAGCTAATAACATTTTACAGTTTGTAACAATAGTGACCATGCTTGATATGTTTAGTTATTCATCAAGTATTTGTCTATTCAGCATAAGAAATTGTTAAATATAACAGTCAAACTAAACATTTCTACCATCAAACATAAAAACATAATTAATTAAAACCATTAGAAGCTAGCACACATCAATTGGTCTTACTGTTCCTATCTACTTAATCTCTTTTTCCTAGGACATGCTCATCTATCTACTTAATCTCTTTCTCCTAAGACATGTACATAGCTTATTTTGAGCAATAAATATTACCAAAAAAGTAGCATATAATAGGCATAAAAATTAGCTTATATTATTGAGCACAAAAAACAACTAAATATGGGGTACTAAAATAGTTTTATAGCAACCAAACACCCATGTATAAACTTCAATAAAAGCGAATTATAGCAGCCTCTAAGCTGCTGCAAGGCAGTCAAACATCGCTTTACCTTTGAAACTGTTTTTTGTCTACATTTGTCTAACTCGGGCTGAGCATCTTTAAGAGCAATTGACGTTTTTACCATGGAATCTACTTCAACAAACTTCAGCTTCTTACTCAAAATGATACATCTTTAATGTTGTCCAAGTGCTCCTGCAACACAAAATGATAGGAGTTCTCGTTATGATCATAATGATTCAATGGTCAAAGTGATATGAGTTCCCGTTATAGCTCAGAAACCACATATGAATTAGAAGCGATGAGGCTACCTGAAGCAAAGTCATGCCCTAGGTAATATAGATTCGCATCCTCCCTTGGCTAGTAATTCAGATCTCATTCTCATCAATGGTTTGCTTTGCTCTTGGCTTCTCCACCTTCTGGTATCGATCCATCTTTCAAAACAAAAAAATAAAATAGTTACAAAGTTTATATTGTTACTACAAACTCGTCTATAAAAAATAAAATAGTTATAAGTACTGAAACATTAACAAACGCTATAAAAAAAATAGTTACGGAGTATAAAGTTTATATGCTTACTACAAACTGATAAGAAAATAGAATCACTCGTAGTCAGATGGGTCATAAAGCCGATAAGAAAAATACTATAGTATTAAGTAAGAAAAGCCTAAAGCACAGTAATAAAATTTATTTATAAAGGTTTACCCAATCACTATCATATAAAATGCAGGTATCGGCTCAAGTAAGAGTAATCCCTAGCCCACCAGCCCTTGTACTTAGAAGTAAGATTAATCCCCTAACCCGCTGATTTTACAACCTCAGATTTGTGGTAAAAGAATAAAGATGTAACACATTAAGATTAAATACCTCAGCAAGCTTTAGTAGGTGGCGGGATCTGAATTCGTTGATAGTGGTTGCTATCTTTGACATTGGTAATTTAGCCTATAAAACAAACCAAGTTAAAAACAACAAAATTTATATGAGTAACAATTATGATTCCCAGGTTCAGCTTTGTAAATATGATCAGAATTCTTATTCCCAGATTCAGCTTTGTAAATATGATCAGAATATTTTTCAAAGATCCCTGATTGGCTTTTGCATAAAAGTGAGTCGAAATAAACAGACTATTGGAAAAAATCCTTTTTAACAGTTATAGACTAATGGAAAAATCCTTTTAAACAGACAATTGGAAAAATCCTTAAAGGCTAAGCTAATATTGTCATTCTTGAAGACTAAGCTTTAATCCATGAATTAAAGGATAAGCTAATATTGTCATTTTGAAAAGACTATTCGAAAAATCCCATAATATATTAATATGGTTCCCATGTTTCGAAATACTATACGGAAGATATTAATACCTTACCTACCCGAAATCCATTATGCCTACCTTGAATTTCCATATGGTTGTACAACATGATCAGATGAACACGCTGCTTCGTTAGTCGTTACCAGCAATGGTTGTCCTGCTAAAGGTAATACCACAAGTTACATGCAGTCCTACAAAATTAACCCACAATAAAACCTTTATCTTATT
Source organism: Artemisia tridentata subsp. tridentata (assembly GCA_021014915.2). Lineage (NCBI taxonomy): Eukaryota > Viridiplantae > Streptophyta > Magnoliopsida > Asterales > Asteraceae > Artemisia > Artemisia tridentata. The sequence continues at coordinate 194,929,065 of CP139507.1, forward strand.
TGTAACTATGGATATAAACATTAATGTTAGGCGAGCTCGCTGTAGAAGCCAACAACAAATAAACGTAACATTCAGTTAAAAAATGAAATCAAACCTAGGCTGATTTTGATGAACCGATTCACCATTTTTGTAATATGAAGAAATTGATCATAAAAGTCGTTATTAAGGAGAACCTTAGAAGAGTATGAGCATCAAGACTGTAATACAATGCATGTAGGATACAACTCGCGTATTTTTCCTACTCCGTCTTGGAGGGCTCTAAATCAAGATTTTCATCTGTGTCTTCATCGTTAGAGTCTTTAAACTACATAACAAATAAAATATTTTATCTTGTCCAAAAGATTATATAATACAAACGGGCTGAACTAAAACAGTTGGGCCCTCAAACAATCCAATACCTCAATATTACCAATCTCTAGTCTGAAGTATCTCACGGTCTTTTTCTTAACTTTTCACAATACCCCAACTGATTCAACAACCTTGAGCCTTTGCTTTTGCGAGCCCAAGTGCCGGGCTGCACCCTATCCATGGAGCAAAACAAAATCAAACCAAAGATGCAAAAAGTGATCATAGTATATAGATAACGAATAAAGGCATAACACGTAACAAAACAATAACAAAAGTTTTTTAACCTGCACCTTTACGCAATTAAAAAACTTTAGCAAACACATTGACACTTAAAATTTAAAAATCAACTAAATATGTTTTAGCAAACTCAATAAAAACAATTTGTGAATGTGGTATTTCATCAAACACTTTCGTTTGGGTAAAAATTTCATCAAACACTTGGCGTATGCTAAAAATCTATTTTAAATCGATTATCATATACATGGCAATTAGATGGATTGTTGAGAGTTGATCTAAATAAAAAACATTTAAGGGATTAAGATTTACATACCTTCAAATTGAATTGCGTATGCCCCTGCCCAAAGAACACAACAAAAACGCATATCTAAATTAAGAAAAATTCAAGGGATCAAGATATAACATTTGAATGCTACAAACGATTGATGGTGGAAACATAAACGAAGAAAGACACGTACCTTTGAGTTCTTGATTGTCCTTCTATTTATCTTCTCCAAACATATAAAAAGATAATCATAATACCAATTTTATGGTGTAGCCATCGTATGTGATTAAGATATTAACCCAAATGAGATTTTCAATGGCACCAAAATCATTACCAATTTTATGGTTTTGCCGGCAACAAAAAAGCTGGCATCTAGTACAATTGGTAGGGTTGATGATAAAGACTGAATCAAAGGTATAAGGAGAAATCGTAACTTATTTTTGGGAAGATTTGAAAAACGCGTAAACATTAAATGTTGAGGAGAAACTGCCGCGGGTTGAATCAAATGAGAATAGACACGGACCAATTTTAATGAATTAAATGAGAAGAAACTACTGTGGGTTTAAATGATTAATTAGTTACTGAAAATAAGATGAATGGATGGAGGCGTTACAATAATTGATGAGTTAAGGGAAAGTAGAAGTGCATAGCATTGTTGTACAGATGAGAGCATTAATTATTTTCTGACCAATAGGAACAAAGACACATCATAGCATTAATGATTTTTGCTGGTTCATAGGTTTGTACATTATTCAGGTTTATTAGAATAAATAGATGTAGTCATCAAGCAATCGTTCTCGGAAAGACACAATTGGGATCGTAATTTTGTTCACAAAGAAAGACTTGTTTGGCTCGATGTAGAAGGAATACCAGTAAGTGAATGGTGCAAATCGTCTTTTAGGAAAATTCTTGCTAAATGGGGTGAGGTTGTGGTGATGAAAGATGAACTTGGGGAAAACGTTTTCTCTAATCGGGTTGGTGTTTTAACGGAGGTAACTAGCCTAATTTTTTGATGTCGTCAAGGTGAAAGTGGATGGTATTGTTTTTTCTGTGCGAGTTAAGGAAGTGGTGGGATGGAATCCGACTTTTGCACCAGAGATGACTCCCTCTAAATCTGAGGATGAAGTTGAATTTAAAGATGGTATTTAAGATGATGACACGAATTCGCCTCAATTTTTTGATGGCGAAGATGGGGATACATTGGACACTAATCGTACCTCTCTTGAAGACGATGAAAATACAGAGGTTCAATCTTCGGATCCATTTGGAATTTATGCTACTATGGCGCGCATGGATAAAGAGGAAGTGTTGAAGAAAGATGAAAAAATTACGAAGGATGCAAGTTCGAGAATTGGTAATGGTTCTGATAAATCTTTCCCTTATAAAGATGAGGCTCTTTCCAATAAAAAGGTGGATAGGCAGTTACCATTGAATGTTGGTATTGTGAATCCGGAGGGTTCACGGCGAGACTATTGTGGTCGGAGTAGGTGAGGCGACAACAACTGTTGTTATTGATGAGGCTAGGGGTGATCTTTCTAAGTCGAAGGATGCTGCTATACCTCTAATTCAGCAGGAGGTTGGAGATGGTCATGATGATGAGTCATTATCTCATCCTCCTGGTTTCACTCCTGAGCCTAGTGGTACTATCGATGATACAAGAGATTCTTTTTCAAAGGGCGACTCCTCTAATGAATGTGATGCCACCATAGAAATGGGTACCCTTCTCAGTTTTAACATGAAGGGTTTTAAGGGTACTTTAAAGGGAGTTACTAATTGCATTGGGGACTCTAATGGTTATTTATGAATTGTATGTCCATAAATATACAAGGGGCGAGGAGCATAGATAAAAGATCCTGGATTCGTGCTTTATGTTCAAATCACTGGGTTTCTTTTCTTGGTATGCAGGAAACAAAAATGAAGGAGATGGATCTTCAGACCGTTAGAGCTTTTTGGGGCAATATCTCTTTTGAATATGCTGTTTTAGATGCTACAGGTCTTTTGGGTGACATTTTAGCCGTTTGGGACCAGGATTCTTTTACTCGACATCGTGTCATAGTTGATCATAATTTCTTGGCGGTTGAGGTTACATGGCAGCCAAAAGATATTATTCTCATGAGAGTTACAGTCTACGATCCTCAGGAGCTTGCAGCTAAGAAGAGACTTTGGAATGCCCTTTCACAGTTAACAGAGGAGGCGAGGGGTGATGTCATTTTTATGGGGGATTTCAACGAGGTCAGGACTGATTCTGAGCGTTTTGGATCTCAGTTTTGTAGGTTGGCTGCTGATGTTTTTAATCGATTTATTTCTGAGACTGATTTGGTTGACTTACCTCTTAGGGGTCCGGTCTTTACCTGGTCCAATAAGTGGGGGTCAAAGATGAGTAAGTTGGATCATTTTTTACTCTCTCTGGGCATTCTTAATCGTCTTCCTGGTCTCTCAGCTCTATTTTTAGAAAAGAAGGAGCCAAATCATCGTCCGATTTTGTTGCGAGAGAATCTGTTGCACTATGGGGCGTACCCTTTTAGGACTTTTCACTCCTGGTTCCAATTGGAAGGATTTGATGATGTAGTCAAATCCAATTGGCTACAAGAGGTTGATTTGGTTCACATCCTATGGTTCGTTTTAAGAAAAAACTCCAGTTTCTAAAAACGAAGATAAAAGGGTGGGTGGCAGATAGGAGATCTCTCTAATCAGCTAGGAAAGTCGCTTTTCAATAGGATATCAATTTGATTGATCTTCGTATTTTAGAGGGGGTGGCTACTGAGGCCGATAGAGATTCCCGTATTAGTTCTTTAAAAGAATTGTGGGAATTGGAGCATATGGAGAATCTCGATATTGTTCAAAAGGCTAAAGTGAGATGGGGTATTGAGGGGGATGATAATTCCAAATACTTTCATGGAATCCTTAATGGGAAACGGCGTCAGGTCTCTATCAGAGGCATCACGTGTGACGGGATTTGGGTTGAAGACCCTATATGGGTCAAATCCACATTTTATTCCTTCTACCAAAGATTATTCTCTGACATCAAAGAGATTTGGCCTTCTAGCGATTTAGTTGTTCCAGACGTTGTCCATTGAGCAAAAACACTTTCTTGAGGCTCCTTTTTCTCGTGAGGAGATCAAGAGAACGATTTTGGAGTCTAGTTCGGAGAAGACACCGGGGCCGGATGGTTTCACTTTTGGCTTTATTAAGCGCTACTGGGATTTTATGGCAGATGACGTTATTAGTTTCGTTCAACACTTTCATCATGAACCTTTGATTCCTATCGGTTGTAATCCACTTTTCATCACTCTCAGTCCAAAAGTTAACGAACCGAAGTCTGTTAAAGACTTTAGGCCTATTAGTCTTATAGGTTGCCAAGCTAAGATAATTGGTAAACTTTTATCTAATAGGTTAGCTGGGGTGGTGTCTTCGGTAGTCGGCATTGAACAATCAGCCTTTATTAAAGGTCGTCAGATTCTGGACGGACCTCTAATGCTTAATGAGATTGTAGGGTGGAGTAAGGCTAAGTGGAAACAACTTATGGTCTTCAAAGTGGATTTTGAGAAGGCTTATGATTCATTGTCTTGGGATTATTTGTTCTAGGTGATAGGTTGCATGGGTTTTGGCGATCGTTGGTGTAGCTGGATTAGAGTCCTTCTTTGTTCTGTGAGGGCATCGGTTTTAGTTAACGGGTCTCCTACGAATGAGTTTATTGTTCAGCGTGGTTTACGCCAAGGGGACCCGTTATCGCCTTTCCTTTTCATTCTCGCTATGGAAGACTTACATATCGCTTTTAAAAGGGCAAGGGAGTTGAATGCCTTCACAGGTTTTCGAATTAGTGGTGGAGGGACGGAGGTTTCTCATTTCTTTTATGCTGATGATGCGGTGTTCCTTTGCGATTGGTCTTTAGAGAATGCCAGGCATATTTTGCGGATTTTACGATGTTTTTTTATTGCTTCGGGGCTAAAGATCAACTTCCTTAAAAGTAAATTAATAGGTGTTGGAGTCTCTTTTACGCAGGTAAAACAATTAGCAAAAGTGATTGGTTGCGCTGCTAGTAAGATTCCTTTCATCTATTTGGGTCTCCCAGTGGGCCAACTTATGAGCATGATCGAAGCTAGGAAATCAATTACAGATAGATTCAATTCAAAACTTACGCGTTGGAAGGCGAGCACCTTATCAATAGGGGGAAGACTTACCTTTGTTAAGTCTGTTTTGGGGAGCATAGGGTTTTACTTTATGTCTTTGTTTCCCGCTCCCGTTAGTGTCCTTATAGATCTTGAAGGAGTACGTGCATGTTTTTTCTGGGGGGGGGGGCGGATGTAGGTCAGAAGAAACTTCATTGGGTTAGTTGGTCGAGGGTTATGGCAAGTCGGCTAGAGGGAGGTTTAGGGGTCGATAGTCTTTTTTCTCTTAATAGAGCTATGCTATTTAAGTGGTTTTGGAGATTCTTCCATAATCCTAATGCCTTGTAGGTCTCTATTATTCGTGCTTTACACGGTCATAATGGTAGATTACGTGATCTGTCTACGTTTGGAGCTCACTCTGGGCCTTGGAAGGGGATTATTTCAGCTTTTAGACAACTAAAAGACCGTGGTGATGGTTTAAAGTATTTTTTCCATATTCGGGTTGGTAATGGACAACTTCCAGATTTTTGGAGGGATACGTGGCTTGGATCTACGCCCTTTTCACTAGATTTTCCAGAATTTTTGCTCTTGATGAGTCGCAGGTCATTTCCGTGGCAGATAGGTTGCATATTGGTTAGGTTGCCTCTTCTCTTTGAAGAGAGCCGAGAGGTGGTGTTGAGACTGAGCAATGGGAGGCTATTTCCGCCTTGATTCAGGATTTTGCTACTTCTCCTCAGCAGGACAGGCTACGATGGACTTTAGATTCTTAAGATGAGTTCTCAGTCTCCTCTGTGAGACATTTCCTAGACGGTCGCTCGTTGTTTAGTGGAGGTACGTTAACTCGTTGGAACAATTTTATTCCAATTGAGTTGAACATTCTGCTTTGGTTCGTATTCCTACTAAAGATAATTTAGTGTCTCGCGGAATCGTTTTAGATTCTAATCTATGTCCAGTGTGTTCTTCTTCCTTCGAGACGGTAGAGCATGTCTTTGCTAATTGTAAGATGTTATGGGGGGTTTGGTTACAAAACCCCGCCGTTGCTTGTAATATGTAACTTTTTCTAGCTGCTTGCTAGTTTTCTATATATAATCTTTGCTGTTAAAAAAAAATTGACAAGAAATCTGTAGTATAATATGTGTATAATGCTAAAAGAGACAAACAAATAATATGTTGATCATAACGAGAAAAGATAAAGTGTAGAAAATGGTACCGTAAATGTATTGATTGTCGAGACTCAAAACATAAACAATAAGGAAAATGTTGAGGCCTGTGATGCTCACAGTTTCCTTAAGACATATTCGTCCTGTCCACGGTGCTCGAGAATCGTGAACGTCTATCTCCTAGGATACAACAACAACTGATAACTCCGTTAGCACAAACGGGTTATTAAGGCGAACCAAAACAGTGCCTTCCCTTTATTACAAACCGATACAAAATGAAACAACACCGAGGTCAACAACGAAAGGAGACGAATGAGTTATGTGTTTTTGGTGTACTGGAAATGAGAGGAGATCTCTCAATATATATGAAAATGGAGATGAAGGAAACCGGTCAATTAATAATCGCACTAATAGCTCATGAACACAAATTAAATTCATTCTGTTAATACAAATAACGTCTCAAAAACGTTATTTATATTCTTTGATCTTTCATTAGTTTTGTTAATGACAAATAAAAGGAATATCTTTTAGCAAATAATAAATACTAGCTTAAGTCTCTTAAGTACACATTGTACACTTCACATAATAACCAAGAATTACAAGTTTAGTAACTTGTTTCCTTAAAAGGAAACTTTAATTCTTAAACCACTCCATGACATCATTGCATACATCACGTACAATATCTTTGATATATCTTGGTTAGATTTGCAAGATACATAGTTGACATTTGAAGATCTTGGATGATTTGGTAAGATACAACTAAGATATGGTAAGAGACAACTAAACCTTAGCTGTCACATCCCACGGATCCAAATCATATGAAGGACGGATCCCTTGTGAGGGATCCGTGGGATCCGTGAGCTGAAGATCAGCTTGCCTATAAATAGGAAGCTGATCATTTGGCTCTATCATCACTCATATAGCTTTAACACACATATTCATTCAGTACATATCTTACTAACATCATTCATAGTTGCATTTCACTTTGATCTTTCATTTTGTAGAAAAGAGATCAAGCATTCAAGGATCTACAGAACCGTAATCCTTTAGTTGCATTACTGTGTGATATTGTAGTTTGTTTCACACATCATATCTATCATTTGTAATAAGTGAGTGTGGTTAGTGCTTTAGTCCTTAAAGCACAAAGAGTGTAGGGAGTGGTTGTACCCGTGTAAAGAACTCGACATCTAGCTTAGTGTCGGTAAAGTAATTAGGCGACGTCAGGTTGGTTCTACCTTGTGAAAGAACCCGGTGTTTAGCTTAGTACCGGAAAAGGAAGTAAGCGACGTGTAAAGGTTTTTCTCCGCATAGAAAAGGAGTTTCTTTCTTAGTGAAAGATAAACTCTTGAGTAGGAAACTCGGGTAGTGGAGTAGGGCAAGGAAGAGAGTCCTTGTAGCCGAACCACTATAAACAACAGTGTCGTGTGGTTTGATCTTTCATCTCTTTATCTTTTGTTTATATTGTATGATTATTTATTTGTGATTGTTTCCTTTGAAATTAACATATAGTAACAAAGCAAATAAAACTTGAAAAACGGTAAAAACTATTCAACCCCCCTTCTAGTTTTCCACAATTGGCATCAAGAGCTACGTTACTTAAGATCTTTAAAATATATTGTATTTTAAAACTTAAAACGATCCATGGATTTTGAAAACTTTAAAGAAGGGCAATCTATGCAGAGACCACCTCTATTTGAACCAAATTGTTTTATTTATTGGAAAAATCGCTTTGAGACTTATGTAAAGTCAAAGGACATAGATCTATGGTATATTATAGTTGATGGTGATTACAAACCTATTAGTAATAATATTTCGGGTGGTCGGGATGAAGGAGCTTCTCTTACTCGTCACAATGATGAGCAAAAGAAACTAATTGCCAAAAATAATGAAGCCAAAATGATGCTTTATAATGCCTTACCTAAGAAAGAATATGAAAGAGTTTTTATGTGTAAAACGGCTAAGGATATTTGGCAATCTCTTATTATCACACATCAAGGGAACTCACAAGTAAAAGATAACAAAATTGATCTTCTTGTCCAACAATACGATCAATTTGTTATCTCTGAAGATGAGACCATTGATAGTGCGTTTGCTAAGTTCAATACTATTATTACATCACTTAAAGCACTTGATGAATCTTTTTCTAGTAAGAATTTTGTCAGGAAATTTCTAAGAGCACTCCATCCGAAATGGAGAGCAAAGGTGACAGCTATTGAAGAATCTAAAGATCTCTCAAGCATGACACTGGATGAGCTCATAGGAAACCTTAAAGTTCACGAAATGATTATGGAAAAAGACTCGGAAATTGTCAAAGGCAAAAAGGAGAAGATTAAGTCTATTGCCTTGAAAGCCAAAGTCGAGTCAAGTGATGATGATGAGTCTTGTTCAAACAGTGATGATGAAGAGTATGCCATGGCCGTGAGGGATTTCAAGAAATTCTTCAAGAGACGAGGAAAGTTTGTAAAACCACCTCGTGATGAAAAGAAATCCTCTCGGAAAGATCGTGACGATAAGAAAGGTAAGGTTGATAGGAAATGCTATAGGTGTGGTGACTCCAGTCACTTAATAGGAGAATGTCCAAAGCCTCCAAAGACCAAGTCTCAAAGAGCCTTCGTTAGTGGAGCTTGGAGCGATAGTGAAGGAGATGATGATGATGAGCCTAAGAACAACGAAATGGCACTTATGGCTAATGACACAGAAGAGGTACATTCTGATTCATACTCCTCTATAGATGACGAAACCTTAGAAGTAGAATATAACAAACTGTGTGACGTTACTTTAAAAATCATAAACAAAAACAAGTTTTTGAAAACAAAGACAACACTTTTAGAAAATGAAGTATTTTGGCTTAAAGAAAAAGCAATACGAATTGAAAAAGGTAAAGATAGTAAAGAAACGTGTGTGTCTTGTCAAGAACTAAAACTTGAATTAGAAACCTTAAGAACCACACAGGAAGATTTGATCAAACAAAATTCAAAGTTTAAAAGGTTTGATAAAAACATAAGTTGTGCAGATGAAATAATGAAAATGCAAAAACTACCTCATGATAAAACAGGACTAGGCTTTATGAAACTAGGAACCTTAAGTGATTATATGGAACAGACTGTGAATAAAACTGATTCAACCAAGTTGGACACTCACGGATCCGACGGATCCAAAAATTTGGATCCGCCAAGTGTATCTAAAGGATCCGCGAGTACTAAAGTTGAACAGAAGGTTCACAAAGTCGACCGTTCCGAGTTTGTTAAAGTTACTAAGAAACCTAACAGTAGTATAACCAATAATAAACATAAACCAGCAGTATCTTTAGGAAGAGGACAAGCTAGAAATGAATATAGAGTTAAAACGGATCAACAGAGACCTCAAATGAGTTTTCCCAAACACCCCTTTCCAAAGAGTATAGTTAATCCACAACATACTTATCAAAATAATTAGAACCAAAACATACCTAGAAACTTTCATGGTCCTAGTTATATGTCATGGAACAATTGTCCACCATTTACATACATAAACCATGATAATGTCATGTTTAACCCAAACGGACCCATGAGATATTGGGGACCAAATGCTTGAGTCTTTTATGAACTTAGGTATGCTTGAAAGTTGATCTTGAACCTGATGAGTGGATCAAAGATAGTGGGTGCTCAAGACACATGACGGGAAACAAAAATCTTTTCTCAAGCTATCAAGTGTATGACGGAGGTAATGTCACATTCGGTAGCAAGCTTAAAAGTAAAATCATCGGAAAAGGTACAATCTCTCATGAATCTCTATCTATTGATGATGTTGCTCATGTAGATAATTTAGGATTTAATTTACTTAGTATAAGTCAATTATGCCGCAAAAAGTATAACGTCCTTTTCAGTGAAAATGGAAGTAAAATACTTAAAGATGGCATAACCGTAGGAAAAGGTGTTTTAAAGAATAATGTCTATGTTATGAAATTAGATAAAACACCTAAAGATAAGTTATGTCTTACCTCCTTGGACGAAAACTCAACTCTATGGCATCGACGCTTAGGTCATGCTAATATGAGGCTTATTCAATCTTTGTCATCCAAAGAACTCGTTAGGAACCTACCCAAGTTGAAATATGACCAACACTTTTGTGATGCTTGCAAAATTGGGAAACAAGTACATAATAGCCATAAGGCTAAAAACATGGTATCTACATCCAGATGCCTAGAATTATTACATATGGATTTGTTTGGCCCGTCGGCTATACAAAGTTATGGAGGAAATTTTTACACTTTAGTCATAGTAGATGATTACTCTAGATATACATGGACAAAGTTTTTGAAAACTAAAAATGAGGCATTCGACAAATTTGAAATTCTAAGCAAGAAAATTCAAAATCAAATAGGAAGTAATATAGTATCTATTAGAACTGACCATGGTCGAGAATTTGACAATGAAATTCAATTTGGAAATTTTTGTGATAATAATGGAATAACTCATAATTTCTCGGCTCCTCGTACACCTCAATCTAATGGTGTAGTAGAACGTAAAAATAGAACAATTCAAGAAATGAGTAGAACTATGTTAAATGAACAAAACATACCACAAAAGTTTTGGTGTCACGCTGTAGATACTTCTACATATATCCTAAATAGAGTTTTAATTAGACAATTTTTAAATAAAACTCCTTATGAAATTTATCGAGGCAAAAAGCCTACATTAGGATATTTTAGAGTTTTTGGAAGCAAGTGCTTCATTTTAAACACAAAAGATTATCTCACTAAGTTCGACCCAAAGTCGTATGAAGGTGTATTTCTTGGGTATTCACAAAACAGTAAAGCATACATTGTATTAAACAAGGAAACATCAAGAGTCGAGGAATCGTTGAACGTAACATTCAACGAAAGTCCACCTCCCTCTAAGACATCACCTTTGGTAGATGATGACTTAGTTGAAAGTCAAATGGTTAATGATATAGAAAACATTGAAAATGACAATGAACCCGTAAAAGGAGAAATAGTCAATATTAAAGAAACTAAAAGTCATCCATTAGAAAACGTCATAGGAAAACTTAATGAAAGAACATTAAGATCCAAAGCTCAAAATGAAAGTAATTATTTTTGTTTTATTTCAACTATTGAACCTAAAAATATAGACGATGCAATAAAAGATGAATCTTGGGTAATTGCTATGTAAGAAGAACTTAATCAATTTATTAGAAATGATGTTTGGACATTGGTCCCTCCACCTAAAAACCAAACCATAATAGGCACCAAATGGGTCTTTAGAAATAAAATGGATGAAAAAGGTATTATATCTAGAAATAAAGCTAGGCTAGTAGCTCAAGGCTACAATCAACAAGAAGGTATAGATTACGATGAAACCTTTGCACCCGTAGCTAGACTTGAGTCTATTAGAATATTACTTGCATATGCATGTGCACATGATTTTAAGTTATTTCAAATGGATGTCAAAAGTGCTTTCTTAAATGGTCTTATAAATGAAGAAGTATATGTTGCACAACCTCCCGGCTTTGCCGACTTTGAAAAACCAAATTATGTTTTCAAACTTAAGAAAGCTTTATACGGACTTAAGCAAGCACCAAAGGCTTGGTATGATCGACTTAAGACTTTCCTAGTTGACCATAAGTATACCATGGGCCTAGTAGATAATACTCTCTTCACCAAGAAAAAGGGATCACATATTATCATAGTCCAAATATATGTGGATGACATTATATTCGGTTCAACTTGTCAAGAGTTATGCGACGATTTCTCAAAAATCATGCATGACGAGTTTGAAATGAGTATGATGGGGGAACTAAACTTTTTCTTAGGTCTCCAAATTAAACAATTAGAAGATGGGATATTCTTCAACCAATCAAAGTATATCAAAGATATGCTTAAGAAGTTTGGTCTTGAAGACTCAAAACCCATGAGAACACCCATGTCCTCCGAAACCAAACTTACTAAGGATGAAGAAAATGAATCCGTAGATAGCACTAAATATAGAGGAATGATTGGTAGTTTACTCTATCTTACGGCTAGTAGGCCTGACATTATGTTTAGTGTTTGTCTATGTGCACGTTTTCAAGAAGATCCAAAAACGTCCCATCTTGAAGCTGTTAAAAGAATATTTAGGTACATCAAAGGTACTACACACTTAGGATTATGGTATCCCAAAGGAACGGGTGTAGAAACCATAGTGTATACTGACTCAGATCACGCAGGTGATTATGTTGATAGGAAAAGTACTAGCGGTATTTATACTTTTGTAGGATATTGTATAACATCATGGTTCGCTAAGAAACAAACTGCCCTCGCAATCTCAACAACAGATGCAGAGTATGTGTCTGCAGGAAAGGCGTGTCAACAAGCACTGTGGATGAAACAAGCTCTCGTCGACTATGGAATTGAACTCAACAACATTCCCATTCTTTGCGACAACAAAGGTGCTATCGATCTAAGCAAAAATCCAGTCCAACACGCTAGAACCAAACATATTGAAATACGCCATCACTTCCTTCGCGACAATGTACAGAAGGGAATCATCTCAATTGAGAAAGTTTCCTCAGAGGACAACATTGCCGATATTCTCACTAAACCACTTAAACGAGAACCTTTTAATTATCTTAGACTTGGATTAGGATTAATGGAACCTAGTGACTAGGAGAAACATTAGTATAAACATTAGTTTAGCCACACACGACACTAAACCAAAACATGTGTTCTGAATCCGCGGATCCAATCGATAACAAGGACGGATCCTTTGTTTTGGATCCGCCGGATCCGTCGCATGCTGAGTTCAGTTTATTATTTAATAAACAAGAACAACTACTATTCATTCCTCACTCCAAAACATATCACCTTACTATACTCGACACACACTCAATCTCCATCACAATTTAGACCATTTTCTTCCACAAATTTCTGCTTCTAACATCACTGTAAGTATTCTTATCATATTTATACTTCTGATCTGCGTCTAGGATTTCCATTTCATGCACAAAACATAAACTTGGGGTATATGCATAATTCTTGAAAAATCATGAAGCACATTTACTGCATTATACTTAAAAACATGTTTTTCTTAGTTAGGAATTGCATCTCATAGCACATTGTCTTAATTTAACAAAAACCCCATGAAAATTTTTCACTAAAATCTTCTAACGACTAGGTAAAATGATTTTTTCGCACATTGTTCATACAAATGCAAAAACGTTATCTTTTAGACTTCACTTGCATAATGTCTCTTGAATGCTAAAGGGAATACATAATTAATATGTATTTTCGGGTACATTCAACCGTAGCTACATTGAAATAGGAGCGTTTGGGTTATCTCTCGTTTATAAACAAAACTTGCATAAACTAATTTTTCTTGCATCAAAAGGAGTCGAGATAACCGCACCTCCACATTGTCCCCATGTAGGCACACACTAGGAATTTTACACTTCCTTTGATCATTTTAACTAAAAATATGTAACTTTTGTACTTAGGAAAATCATGCCTCCCGCAACCAACTACGATCACAAGAAAACCGTTAACTACTTACCCAAAGTCCACAAAACCAAAGGTCTAACCAATGCCCAAATCGAAATTTTCAAAGCCTTAGAGAAAAAGTATGTCCATGAGGGTAGAGCCATAGATTCATCGTTCTATGAAGGAACACAACTTAGGGAACAATTAGCCGCAATTCGATTTGATTCTCTTTTAGATATAGATGAACCAATCATTCCTAGGTTCATACTTGAGTTCTATGCTAGTGTAGGTCTTAGTTCTAGTGACCAAGGTTACTTGAGTCTTCATTTTACTCTAAATGGAAATCTTGTCAACATCCCTCTTGATCAATTTGGTGAGGTCTTAGGAATTCCAAACCAAGGGACATGTCTTTACTCGGACAAATGGTCCTTAACAATCTTAGAATCCAATCTCGATAGGACGGCACCATATGTCACTCCTCTCGAATCAAAAGAAGTGATTAGGGAACATCTCTTCATTCCTAAGAACAACCCCACAAGAATGTTTCGTGGTCGTGAAGTTGCTAGAGATCCATTTGCAATGGAGCTAAATGAACTCAAACCCGAATTCAAGAAAATGGAAGATGTCTTAAGGGCTAATGTGATGTGCACCATAGGAAACCGTGATCACATCAATGCTTGTTTGTGTCATATGATGTACAACATCTCTACTCGTCAACCCTTCAATCTTGCTTATTATGTTGCCAAAAGAATGTGTGACATTCCGGTTCAAAGCAAGATTGCAATGCCTTATGGTATGCTCTTAACTCGACTTTATAGAGCCTTTGCACCCGCTCGTCCAAACCATTTAGGCTTTGTTCCGGATTACAATGAAATTGAACATACCTTCGTTCCTTTGAGCGACTTTAGGGTTAGTGTTGATAAGGGTAAACGTCCTCGTGTACCAACATCATCCTCATCATCTTCAATGAGTGAAGATGATGGTATGCCAAATTCTAGGATTCCTCCACCCGAGTACTTGAGCCATCTTCCTCCAATTCAAAATGAATCCGCTGAGTATAGAAACATCAAAGGAATGGTGAAGAATCTTGGTCGTTGGATGATGAAATTGCACAAGGGGATGAAGAAGTTGAAGAAAAAGCTTACATGATGGAGTGTTTGGTTTTGAATAATGTTGGATGTTGTGATGTTAAACTTTTATGTGTCTTGAATTTATCTGATCATACTTATTGTGTATGTGTAATAACTAACATTTGCAGGTAGATAACCATCACGGTTATCAATTTTCCGGGTTATATCCTATGTTTGGCATAACACCTAAAACGGTAAGTTTCTAAGAACGGATTAAACTATGTGCAATCATGTGTTAATGTTATCATATTTAGTTGTTTTGCTATACATATTAGATGTTAAGTAAGGTCTAGGTGAATTTTCGGGTTTTCGTCGAAAAACGCGAAATATGACATATGTTCTGTTTAGTTTCTTTAGGTTTAGGCATACGGATCCGGCGGATCCAAAACCTGGGCTCCGCCAAGGCTTATCGTTGGATCCGCCATCCGCCAACCTGCGGATTTGGCGGATCCCTGACCAAGGTTCCGCCTTTGATTCAACTTGGATCCGCAGGTTTCCCAGTAAAATTCTCAAACTTTTTCGACTTATCCCGATTCTTAAATCTTAAGTGTTTCGTATCATTTAGTATTCATTCACTGATCATAATTCCTCTTAGAATCATTTAGGAATTCTTAGAAACTTAGGAACAAAAATTCCCACCAAAATTTAAATTTTTGAATTTTAGGTGTGAGTTACCAAACTAATACAAAGAAGGAACCCTTTTTGGGGATCCGTCAAATCCGTGGAAATATCAAATCATCAGATTTTCCACTATCTTCTTGTATTAACTGCAAATCCACAACATATTACTCAACCAAAGCTCAATGGATTGACTTCCTTGATATGACCTACACAAATTCTTGTTCCAAATCATTAGTAACCAACATTCTCTATTGGATTCACATCAAATCCAAACACACAGACTCACAAACCTTCTGTCTATAAATTAGCACTTTAGGATCTTCAATTCACATCACAACCATTTATTCTCCTGTACATTTTAGCTATCACCTAAAAGTCTCAATGACAAAATCACACAACTCCTCCACATCCAAGCCACTCAAACGAACAGCCCGTATGAGTGTGAAACCTTGTTGTTTTATCAACATTCACAACTCATCCTCTGAAGAATCATCACCACTAAACATATCCTCACCCATTGCTAGTGAAAACTTCCTTACTTTATCCACTCCAACTCCCTCACATGTAGTTATAAAAACACCACCTCCTACCATTACTCCTGTAGCAACCACACCACCACCCGCTCCTGCTCCCGCTCCATCACAGTCTGAGAAGTCTGCCTCATCACCATCTTCACCAAAACTCCAACCCATGGAACTATTTAGGACACCACCAACATCTCCACAACCATATCTTGAAGAGTTAGAAGATCTTCCACCTACATCCACCAATCCTCCACCAATAAGTCTTGAAAACTTAGAACCTATGCTATTTCATCCTCTCCATCCGGAGATTCATGGTCCTCTATACCGTGAAGCACCACAACCTCGTCCACAAATACCACCACTATCACCAACTTCAACACTCATTGTCATTGATGAAGCAATGTGGAGCAACATTCCTCAAACACAAGAGGAGATAAGTGCAGAGTTAAACCAACTCTATACTCTCTCGGGTATGGTTGACCATCGCCTTCATGAAGCAATGGACATTCAAAATATTCTTATGAACTCCCTCCAAACACCACAACAACCATCAAACAACAACAACAACCAACCACCATCACCACCACCACCACCACAAAACTTGGAGCCTAGTCTTCCTCCCGGCTTCTCAAGTCATGATTGCGCACACTGTGAGAGAACGGCTCACTTGGCCCAAAGGACCAACATCTTGGTCCATGAGCTTCAAAATGAGATGAGGTTCATCTTGAACCATGTTCTTGAACGTTTAAACGCAATCTCTCATCCTCCTCAATAGGAGCTTTTTAGACTAGTTGTTAGGACCTTTTAAATTGTTGCTTTAGGACTTTTTATTTTCTTTCTAGGATGTCTTTTTATTGTACTTGTAACATCATTTCATACTTGTGACTTTTGTCACAAAATTTTCAATATCTATGAATGTGATGTTTTATGCTTATGAGTGATCAACATATTGCATATTATCATTATCATTGTGAACTAACATTCTTATATAGCATATATTCTACCTTGATTATGTTTGCCTTAGGTACAAATAATGATCAGACACTTACTTTGACTTTTAAAAGTCAAAACATATTGAAAGGCTTGTTTGGGAGAATACTTCACAAGCATTCTACTTCTTCATTGAAGTCATTCATTACTAACACTTCATTTGCAGCATATCATACCCTTCATAGTATACATTGGTACTCGAGAAGTGAGGAGTATACATCAAGGGGGAGCATCTCATAAGAATTTCATATACTAACCATTTGTTTTGTAGATTCATGCATTATTTCCTTGATTACTCCATCTAGGGGGAGTATAAAACAAGGGGGAGCTTTAAAGTTCTCAAAATCGCATTCCGCTACGCTACTCTTTTTGTTTCGACAAAAAGGGGGAGAAAGGGACTAAGTTTGCATCAACTGTGATTCATCACAGTACATACATTTTTTACAAAACTTTTCTTTAATAAACAAACTTAATATATATTTTTAAGAACTCATGCTATATTTATTCTCTTGCTCAAAAATATACCTTATGTTTTGTCATCAACAAAAAGGGGGAGATTGTTAATACAAATAGCGTCTCAAAAACGTTATTTATATTCTTTGATCTTTCATTAGTTTTGTTAATGACAAATAAAAGGAATATCTTTTAGCAAATAATAAATACTAGCTTAAGTCTCTTAAGTACACATTGTACACTTCACATAATAACCAAGAATTACAAGTTTAGTAACTTGTTTCCTTACAAGGAAACTTTAATTCTTAAACCACTCCATGACATCATTGCATACATCACATACAATATCTTTGATATATCTTGGTTAGATTTACAAGATACATAGTTGACATTTGAAGATCTTGGATGATTTGGTAAGATACAACTAAGATATGGTAAGAGACAACTAAACCTTAGCTGTCACATCCCACGGATCCAAATCATATGAAGGACGGATCCCTTGTGAGGGATCCGTGGGATCCGTGAGCTGAAGATCAGCTTGCCTATAAATAGGAAGCTGATCATTTGGCTCTATCATCACTCATATAGCTTTAACACACATATTCATTCAGTACATATCTTACTAACATCATTCATAGTTGCATTTCACTTTGATCTTTCATTTTGTAGAAAAGAGATCAAGCATTCAAGGATCTACAGAACCGTAATCCTTTAGTTGCATTACTGTGTGATATTGTAGTTTGTTTCACACATCATATCTATCATTTGTAATAAGTGAGTGTGGTTAGTGCTTTAGTCCTTAAAGCACAAAGAGTGTAGGGAGTGGTTGTACCCGTGTAAAGAACTCGACATCTAGCTTAGTGTCGGTAAAGTAATTAGGCGACGTCAGGTTGGTTCTACCTTGTGAAAGAACCCGGTGTTTAGCTTAGTACCGGAAAAGGAAGTAAGCGACGTGTAAAGGTTTTTCTCCGCCTAGAAAAGGAGTTTGTTTCTTAGTGAAAGATAAACTCTCGAGTAGGAAACTCGGGGAGTGGAGTAGGGCAAGGAAGAGAGTCCTTGTAGCCGAACCACTATAAACAACAGTGTCGTGTGGTTTGATCTTTCCTCTCTTTATCTTTTGTTTATATTGTGTGATTATTTATTTGTGATTGTTTCCTTTGAAATTAACATATAGTAACAAAGCAAATAAAACTTGAAAAACGGTAAAAACTATTCAACCCCCTTCTAGTTTTCCACACATTCGTTGCATTGACCAAACATTAACTATACAGTTAATTCCCATTAGTGTATTTGATGACCATCAATTGTCATTCAAACCCATTAGTTGACCAATTTTCCAACAATCCCCCACATGAATGAAATTGATAAAGAAAACAAATTTCAAGACGCGATGTTGTAATAGAGTTTTGCAGTTGATATTTGCATAGGATAGGTAGGTGTTACCTTTTGAACCTTCCCTCGTGAAATATATTTAGCCTCCTAGCAGCCAGTAGAACTCGATGTCTTTGAACTGTCTGTTGTTTGTAGAGACGACAATATATATCCACACAAATATCTCCTTGACACATTTTGGTTCTCATAGTTATGTTCGTTATGGTCATGAACATTAGCCTGGTTCTGCGAGAGCTTTTAAGAATTGCGCCCCCACAATTCCCTTCGAAGCGACCCCACTTCTCTCTCACATAGGTGATTCTCCATTAATCATTAAAATCCATATGCTTAACCTCATATTTTCACTGTTATAGGAATGGACTAGGAAGTTTTACTAACTCCCTTAAATGAATATGGAGTTTATTACTCCCCCACAGTGACCTCGGTTTATACAAGTAGGTTGTCCTATTGTACCCAGATCTTGGGATCTCTAGTCAGCTAGGTTAGGTTTTCCTTCATATAAACATTTCAAGGGCTTTAGTCTCATTCCTCTTCACGACTTGCTAACTAACTCTCACATTTAGCATTTTACAAGCGGATCCATAATCTTATTCTATGACTTTACATTGTCAATAGGGATAACTCATGCTGAGAGTAGTTGTCGTATCGACATAATATATCTGTACAAATTTGAGTTTCGTTAAACTCTTTAAATGCATCAGGCTCATTCTTGAGTATTCCAACAAGGCAAGAGCTTCATTTTTTGTTGGTATCCTTTTGAACTCTAGCTAGGCCGGAATCCTCCACATGGAATTTATCTAAATAATTTTGTAGAAAGGTTTTCCCTTTCAATGAATTAATCTTGTTTATAAGATTTTTTTTCTCATAAAGATATGACATCAAGACCATTAGTAATTTGTCACTTCACAAGTTTCATACTAGTGTATACACACCTTTTGAATGTTTTGTGTTAATTATTTTCCATATCATAATTAACAAATTGCATGTCTAGCATTCTATAGACCAAGGAATCAAGCGTATGACAGAAGATGCATCATTCTGATTACTCATAGCTTCATCTACTAACATTCTTCTTTTAGACAAAATCACCATGTAAGTCCTACACTTACAACATGTCATTCCATTTCAATTGTGATTATATAATCACATTTAATCTCTTATTAGTATATGATTTTCACGACTTATTATGTTATTATAATCATATAAAATCAATGTGTAATCTTTTTACACAATCAAAATATGTCCAATGTAACAAATGGACAATAACTCACTTTGGATGACAATCACACCATTCAACTTAGTTACATAAACCAACTTAATTTTTTGTCATCTATATATGTGTTCTTTCTTGACATTTCACAATGTCCTACACGGTTATGTT
The DNA here is from genome assembly GCA_021014915.2 of Artemisia tridentata subsp. tridentata. Classification (NCBI taxonomy): domain Eukaryota; kingdom Viridiplantae; phylum Streptophyta; class Magnoliopsida; order Asterales; family Asteraceae; genus Artemisia; species Artemisia tridentata. The sequence continues at coordinate 194,949,110 of CP139507.1, forward strand.
CAACATTTAGTCATTTCTTACATAATGACAAACCGTTAGATTTTTTATTTTATTTTTTATTTATTATTTATTTTATTTTTTATTTTTGCAAAATGAGTTCGAACACGTCTTTATAATTGTTCATCTTTCTAGAATAACAAGTAGTTTGATTATTTGCAACAATATTCATAACAGAATATTTGTAACATCCAAACTTTCAATACTCGGTACAAACCCGAGCGACTTGTTTATCATTGCTCATAAAGAGTCATTTTTCTCGGTCTTAAACCAAGACATATGAATGAATATTCATCACTCAAATATGATTACTGACACAAGTGTCAAACCAATAAATTATTGTAATAGGGTCAACCACATTTATCACCTATACCATGGCATTTAGTCATTCACAATGTTGGCATCAAAGGTTTCTCATAATTTCGTCGTCCTTTTTTTGATACTAAATACCAAAACGTGTATTAATCAAGTCAATGCATGAAGTAATAATTATTCATTAACAACATTGTCTTTAGACACATTCACTTTTAATTGATGGTCAAATACTACAATTTTTTTTTTCTTAAAAGAAATGTATCGACTGACCAAAATAATAATTGCGATAAAACAACATTTTTTTTAAGCTTATTTTTTTTCACAAATAAAGTTTAGTGTCGTAGTACGCAATGTAAAAAAAATAAAAATAAAAAATGATACAAAGCTCAAATGTTTACTATACAAACAATGCATTTTCCCACGACCGCATAGCTGTGAGTCTGTGACAGCAAATATTTTGGATTCCAAATAACTCCAAAATTCGTATTTCACAAAAATGAGTTTAATCTCAACATATAGTCATGAAACCAATACAAGTTACACAAACCAGTATTATGACGAGATTTCAGCCAACATGCTTTGAACATTCTATAGTTATATCATAATGTAATAATCTCGAATTTCAACTACAACAAATATCACAAACAGTTTGTAGTATATCTTTATTCTTTACACAAAATTTTACAAGATAACTATTCCTTACCGTAAGCTCATACCATAATAAAATCAAAAGTTTTGAGCAGATACTTGATTTACATGATAATGTCAACATAATCACTCACAAGTGTCGTTTCATATTATTTGACACAATACTAAGGCAAAAGGTAACATGACCCATGTTACATTAATTCTTCATGTTATATTACTTCACATGCAATTTTAAATATATGAAGCAAGTAGGATTCATATACAAACTTGAAAATCAAACAAGTTATTTCCTTACTACGTAAATATTAGAAGGATCACAAACCATTCACATATTTTCTCACTAAATAAATCACATGTCATTTATTGATAATCATCAATGCAATTACATCTCATAAATAGTTGAATGATTAAGGATACGTTTGGTCTTGTTCAACAAAACAATAATCTTTTTCCGTGATTTCATTGGTTCCGTAAAATAAGATTTCAAAAACGAGTATCAACTTTAGCAGTTACATGTTCATCTCTTTAACACAAATCAATGAAAAACTTAAGCAACCACTTAAATATACTCATTTGGTCCTTCCGCAGCAAGGGTGACGTAATTATTTAATCTATCACATATCATTCTCATATTTCCTTTTAGACAAAAAAACATATAAGTTCGTAAAACTAAGTGTATACGAATATTTATTGCCCATACTATCATTCATAAAACAGACATTTGCAATCAAAGCGGTGTATCAACAATGCAAGATAGCAAATTCCTTTTCCAGAATCAAAAGGTCATCCGATTTAAATGACACCAAAACTATCTATCTATGTGAAGGAAAAGGAACATATCACGACAAATTAGAGTGTCCAATTTCATTATTTATTTTCCATGTATACTAGTGGAATTTTAAAGATTTTATCTATCCTTTCAATGCCTTCCAAAAAAAAAAATCTATCCTTTCAAAATGATGCCAAAACGTCATGTGTTTTAACAACTGTTATCACTAGCAATACATTTTTAATTCCAATTAAAATAATTTTACTAATGAAACAAAAACAGTTTCATTCTTGCTTCTCAACGAAACAAGAAAATGTCTTTTTTTTTTTTTTTTTTTAATCAATTTTCTTTAATATTCGCGTGACTACCTCTAATAGCAAATGAAAAAGTATGTCTTAAGATTGTAGTATAATATGTGTATAATGCTAAAAGAGACAAACAAATAATATGTTGATCATAACGAGAAAAGATAAAGTGTAAAAAATGGTACCGTAAATCTTTTGATTGTCGAGACTCAAAACATAAACAATAAGGAAAATGTTGAGGCTGTGATGGTCACAGTTTCATTAAGACAGATTCGTACTCTCCACGGTGCTCGAGAATCGTGAACGTCTATCTCCCAGGATACAACAACAACTGATAACTCCGTTAGCACAAACGGGTTATCAAGGCGAACCAAAACCGTGTCTTTCCTCTATTACAAACCGATACAAAATGAAACAACATTGAGGTCAACGACGAAAGGAGAGGAATGAGTTACTCCCTCCGTCCCATATTAAGTGTCAATTTTCAAAATGCACAAAGTTTTAGAAGATTCCACTAACTACGTTCTCCACCAATCAAATATCATTTTTACCCACTAAAGTCTCATCTCATTGGTTGAAATACAATATGGACACTTAATTTGAGACATCTCAAGATTCCATTGTGTACACTTAATATGGGACGGATGGAGTATGTGTTTTCGGTGTACTAGAAATGAGAGGAGATCTCTCAATATATATGAAAATGGAGATGAAGGAAACTGGTCAATTAATAATCGCACTAATGGCTCATGAACACAAATTAAATTCAGCTGTTACATTGACCAAATATTAACTATACAGTTAATTTCCATTAGTGTATTTGATGACTATCAATTGTTATTCAAACCTATTAGTTAACCAATTTTCCATCAAAATCAAGGTTATGGTTCAATTCAGACTATGAGGGAGTGGACTCGGGGAGGGAATCGGTGCCGGCCGGTGCCGATTGGCACACCGCCGCCACTACTCGGTGCCGATCAAATTCTTAACCAATTTGGCAAAGTTTGCCGAGATAGAAAGGAGATGATGCAACAGTCATATTTGACCAAATTCAAGATTATAGCCGTTTGGGCTTTAAAAAATTTTTTACCCCTTTTTTACACAATACACTCTATAAATACTACACAATTCAACCACAACACTCTTTTCATATCTAAAAAACATCTCTTATCCAACACTTTTATAAAAAAAAAACACCACACAAATCTCAACCTTTTTATCCTAAAAAAATGTCTACTTCGTCCGAAGAGTACATGTACCCGTCTTCAACCGACGATTCCATGGGTAGCTCGTTGCAATTTTGGCACGACTCGTATCAATGGGTTGTAGACACGGCAAGCTCTAGCACCTTTCGCCCTCGTACACACGTTGAGCGTCATCGAGAAGTTGGTCTTGAAACTCTACTCAATGATTGGGTCGTTGAAGAACCAAAGTACAATGACGCATACTTTAGAAAGAAGTTTCGTATGAATAAAACCATGTTTTTGAGCATAGTGGCTGATATTGAAGCGCAATTCCCGTATTTTCAAGAAGGTTATGACGCTCGTAGCAAGAAAAGTTTCACGGCGCTACAAAAATGCACCTCCGCCATTAAGCAACTCGCAACCGGTAATCCGCCCGATGAGTACGATGAGTATTTATGCATGGCCGCAAGAACGTCACGTGAAGCTCTTGATTATTTTTGTGACGCCATCATTCAGTTGTACGGTCGAGAGTACTTACGGAGGCCGACTCAACACGATATGTTATGCATTTTCGAGGCCCATGAGGCTCGACATCACATACCAGGGATGCTTGGGAGCATCGATTGCACACATGTCGAATGGAAAAATTGTCCTAGAAGATTGAGAGGGCAATATACGAGAGGTGACCATGGTGTCCCGACTATTATGCTTGAGGTTACAGCGTCACAGGATTTATGGATTTGGCATGCGTATTTTGGTGCTCCGGGGTCAAACAACGACATCAACGTATTGAATCAGTCCGACTTGTATCTTGCGGAGCAAAATGGAACGGCTCCGAACACCTCATTTCACGTGAATGGGCGCTTCTACAAACGCTGTTACTACCTTACCGATGGAATCTACAACAAGTGGTCAACCTTTGTTAAGGCATACCTGTATCCAACCGAACCAAAGGAAATAAAATTCAAGAGGTTGCAAGAGGGGGCAAGAAAGGATCTCGAGCAAGCATTTGGTGTTTTAAAGGGAAAATGGAAAATTCTTGCTCGACCTCTCCGGGCTATGACTAAAGCGAAGATTGGAAAGTTTGTGCACGCGGCTATTATTTTGCACAACATGGTAATAAAAGGCGACGGGAGGGCAATATCACCGGTTTATATTATGGATGGACCGGTGGAACCGGTGTATGACGAAAACGTTGTGGCGGAGCTAATAGATGAAGAGGTCCATCACCGCCTTCGATTTGATCTCACGGAGCACGTAGCGGCTCAAGACTTGCCGTATCTCGATGATTAGTTCTTTTATCTAGTTTCTTTTATGTCGTTTTTAGTTGATGTGTTTTTTTTTTTAAGTTTTAGGTAATGTTGTTTTTTTAAGTATTGTAGGATTTTTTTTTTTTTTTTTTTTTTTTTAATGAAATATTATGTGTTTTTTTTTTATATAGTTTATGTATTAAAAATAAATAGAAAAAAAAATGTGATGTGGAAAATGTGGGATTTGATAAACTTTGGTGACTGCCGCCACCATTTTGGTAAACTTTAGTAAACTTTGACATGTAAGGTTGTGATTGGTAGATGGTGACGTGGCGAGTTTGGAAAAGTTCACCATGTGGTGACCACTCCCTCCCCCTAACAATGCGACTTGTAGGACCAAAAATCAAGGTCATGGTTTAATAATTGACCTTTAAAAAGGGCTAAATGACAAGAAATTGAGTTTCTTTGTAAGAATGGAATTCTGTTATTTTTAACAACTTTCATAGTTTTGTTTCTTTATTTTTTTGAGCAAAAGTTTTGTTTCTTCATCATTTTACAAAATTTAGACATAAATCAATTTATTTTGATATAAAAGAATTTATAATCGGTATTTAATTCTATCTATAATACATAGAGCAAAGGAACGGAATCCCAGATTCTTTAAAATAATAATAAAACTTTTGGGCTCCCGATATTTTTTCTGGCCTGGTAACAAACGTCCGGCCCATGTGGTTTTCTTTTCTTTGCGTACCGTATTAGCGTAATATACATACTCAGATAAACTTCACCGCCTCTTGCCGCTTACCTCCATACATCTACACCGACTCAAATCTCAGTATCTCTTCCACCTTGCCGATATTTTCGTTGGTGATCAGCAACCCTTATTTGATGTTGCTAAAGGTACCTTATTACCCATTCATCTTTATTTGGTCATCTTTTTTTCTTTTATTTATTTATTTATTTATTTATTTTCGTTACAATCCAGAACTTTTGTGCAGATGATTCAAGAACCGCGCCATATCTGAGGGCAACGAATTAGGTTGCTAAAGAAAATCCAAAAACACAAGAAAAGGTACCAAATTCTTCATACAAAATTCACTCTGATTTCTTTTAGGTTTAGCAGGTATTGCAGCTTATACATATATACAAAATTAATTTAGAAATTAAGGTTTTGTCATAATTTAGGAGTTTTGTTATTTTTATTTTTATTATTTTTTTCAATGGTTTTTTTTAAACTTTGGGGTTTTTTTGTAGTTGGATTGGATGCTGTTAGATGAAGGAAAATGACAAACCAAAGGTAACATTTGCCTCTTGCAGCAATAATGTTTGGGGGTTGGTTTTTTTATAAAGCAAATGGCAAACGGGTCACCATGTGTCACGAAAGAATTTGCAGCAGCTCACTGAACCAAACACCTTTTAGCATACTTTCACATATATTAACCTGATCCAAAACCTTACTGTATGCGAAATTTTTGAAGGTCCCTCAACCATTGTTGTTAATCAAGAAAACTTAACGCAACAAACGAGAATGTCCAACCATAATTTTTTTCTAAACAACATCATTTACTGATAGAACTAAGCTTGAGTTAGTAGCCCAAAAACATTAATCATTTTTATAGGCCGTTGATCAACTGATTGAAAGGCCCATGAGTTTGATTGATTCAATATGAGTGAGAGATTGAAATGTAAACGGATGAGGATTTTACTGTATAGGTTATCCGAAGAGGACCAGTTTATGACTCAGATTTACATCCTCTTGTGAGAACATCAGGACAACTTACCATTAGGCTGCACCTTCAGATGTGCTTAATATAGGTAGATTAGTCCACTGCATAATCTTTTTGAAGCAGGTACGATATTTAAGAAAGAATCATACGTTAGCTAATTATAGAATTCACTAAGTTCATACAAAACTTGATAATCATATATGAGTTGTATCGCTTTTAGTGTACTTTATCGACCCTGCACTACAGTGATGGTCATATTATTCACTGACCAATCTTTCTCTTTACTTTCACCCGAAGTTGACTTCACATCCACTCTGCCAGTGACGAATGCTGGTTTGTTTGGTGTCGGTAATGACATGCTGTCATTGACAAGCATTGAAATCATATCAGATGTTGTTGGTCTATCTGTTGCACTTTCTTGCACACATAGAAGCACGATATGGACAGTCCTCGAGAATTGTTGTACCACACAAGTATTTTCGAGCGTTGCGTCTTTGTCTTTCAGGTAAGTCATACCCTAAAAGTTAGCTTATTATTGATCAACCAACGTAATTTGATTACCTGCTTCAACTCCCGTTCGTTCAAATTCAGGAATACCATATACTAATTCCCTGATTGTTGTTGCTTTCTTAGGTACACCTACACAAAGGGCAGCAGCTTCGACCAATTTACATAAAAATAAATGTTGTGCACGTTCAGTTACTCGAGGTGATCTGATAGTTAACTTTCTATCAACATTTACTGATCGACTTACGCCATTTTGCTTTTAACGTATGTGTTAAAAAAATGTAACGCGCAGGCCACAACTCAATACCAGAAGCAACGTCTACATATGGTCCTATTTGGAACTCCCATTATAGATCACTCAAATGTAAGCTTAAATTCTACAAAATGCCTATGTGGTTTACCTTCTTTTTTTTTCCGAAAACCTTATTTGGGCATATAGTTTCTATAACTTTAAGATGTTTCGTAGGGTTTTAGAGTTTTCCCAAAAAGGAATGGCGACAAATGGGTCAACTCACTTCGTTTTTGGGAGACGTCGGGGTGTTATGGTGGTTGTGCTGCGTGTTAAAGTTGGGCTACATGTGGTTTCGGGGTATGTGGTTTCGGGGTATGTGGTTTCTTCAATATACAGCATGACTGGTAAGTGGTAACGAATAATATATGCATTTAATTTTGTTAATTTAGCTTCTTTGTCTAAAAAAAACCTCTCGCTTTTTCAGGGTGTGTGATATGACAGATACAGAGACTAAATGTATGCTTTTCGTTGCGGTTAATTATTGTTATTTTTTTTTTGGGTAGCATCAGGTGCTGAAAACTGGTGAACGTGTGGAAATTTGCATTATCACGCCAGCAACAACATTAACGTTCTGTGTACCTGTTTTTAGGTTAGCAAGGATGTCAAGCAATTTGCAGTCACGTCTCCTGATTGTGGAATACACGCCAAAAGCTAGTATAGCAGGTCAGCTTAAATAGATAACAATGGCTATTCGAATTCTCAACTTGCAATGGTTTACACCATAAAAATTGCAAATTCATGCGTATAAAGTGTTATATTTAATGGGAACAAATATGAATTGTAGGAAATCTATAGGATTTGTAATTGAGTCGTTGGTGATTATGTTGACAGGTATGAGAAATATAAATATGTTCCAGATACTGTGTTATAACTTATAGAATAGCTTTCTTTGCTAAACTTTTCATTCATATTGTTTATTTGTTAATAGCTTTTTATAAACTTTTACTTAGATTTGTGTTGTGACTTACAGAATAGGTCTTATGTTTTGCCCGGGATCTATAGTGTTGTATCTTATTTCATACACTTGACTCGCGGATTTAAGTTTAGTGTGTTGGCCAACGATGGATTACGAGCCACGGAATGAATCGAGGAATTACGGTTGGTAATCATAATCTATACTATCATAGGTTTTAGGTTTTTTTTTTTTTTTTTTTTTTTTTTTTTTTTTTTTTTTTTTTTTTTTTTTTTTTTACCGTAACACATATACTGATAAACATATACTAATAAGCTGATTTTTTTTTAAAGGTTGTGAACAATTGGATATCGACTGATCTTTTGGGACACTGAAGATGTCAAAAGGCCATTACAAGAACTGTATGGAAGGTAAATCTGCTATTATTAAGCGGATTTTTTGTGTTGTCATCTTACTTCTATATACAGGGTATAAATGACACCTTCGGCTACATTGTTTCTTATAAATTTGTTCATGTTGTAGGTATTAATGAAGGTCCACAAAATGGTTTTAGCAGTACGCGGGGTAACAATAGAGAATGGCATCCGCAAGTGCCAAACGTAAGTCGACCACGGTTTGTAACACTCGGTAAGGATTCGCCACGTTCATGCGATTTCAGGTAGCTCACAGACACAGCAGTACACCAACTCTTATAAAATTGCTCCTGCCGTAGGAACTAATGAAGGTTCAGAAAAAACTCCAGTGGTACGGGTGCCAACAACAGAGAATTGCAAACTCGAATGCCAAAAGTAGGTCAACCACGGTTCGTGACACTGAGTTGGTAGGGTTCTGTCACGTTCATGCGATTCCAAGCTGCGGTTGAGAGGCAAACTTCTCAGGTATAGTAGATTATTTATAATAATTTTATGAATTTGGATTCCTGAACGAGGAGAGATTAACAGATAACGACAATCAGTCCCTTCCATTGTTGATGTAGCAAACTTATTTTCACCATTTTTTATCAAAAATTAATATATCTTCAACCGTTAATTGTTAAGCGAAAACTATTACACTATCGTGTCGAAAATTTAATTATCTTTCTATAAACAAGAACTTTGATCTACTTTTGACAAATTTTTTTTTCAAAATTTTCACTTTTTTTTTTTGTTATTGAAACTTTCATGAGAAATAACATGTGATTCAATACTAATATGAATATTCAAATATTTAAACATGTAGTAAGATGAACATAACTTTTTCTACAAAACTCTCAAAGTTTTCATGCTTTTTAATATTGAAATTAGACATTCATAATTTTCAACCATATAACACATTATATTTCGAATTGTATATTACTGTAGTTAAGTTTTCAACTACTATAATAATCTATAACTCAAATACAGTGTGTGATATATCGTTAGAAAGCAATAAATATATGCTTTTTCATTGCAAAAACCGGGAAAGTCTTTGATTTATACTCAAATACTTATGCCAGTTATAGTACAGTTGTTTAGTGTTCGAACTACCATATTATTGTTAAATCACATGTGATATGTTATGTGAATTTCAATACTTAAAAAACGTAAAACTACGAAGAAAAAAAAAAATAACTCGTCGAAAGTGTATGAAAGTGCACGTCAATTGAAAGATAATAAAATGTCTGTCGTGACGGTATAATTTGTTTTGTCTAACAATTAACGGCTCATGAGATATTTAAATTATAAAAAATGGGTGTAATTGCATTTTTAATTTAAATATTAATTAATTTCTCCTCAATTTTCTCGAAAAAAAAAATGAGTTGATTTGGTGTGTCCTAGGGGTGGCAATTTGGGTGGTTCGGGTTGGCAGGTTGACGAGTCAAAAAACCCCAACCCGAACTCGACCCGTTTAAATAAACCGGTCAGCTATGTCAACCCTAACCCGTTTACACATAATCCAAACACGACCTATTTAACTCGTGTATATATATGGGTTGGCGGGTTAAATAGTTTACACGGGTTAAATAGGTTTCGGGTTGACTCATTTAACACGTTTATCTAAACAAGTTGGCACATTACATGGGTTAAACGGGTTGGTGGGTCGACCCATTTAACCCATACAATAAAATATATATAATTTTTAATTTATAAAAAAAATATTAAACGGATTGGCGGGTCGACTTATTTAACTTATTTCTAACCTGAACCTGACCTGTTCAATAAACGGGTTAAATAAGTCAACCCGAACCCAACCCAAAACCTATTTAGACTCAACCCGAACCTGTTATTTTTCGTGTCGGTCTCAGGTCGGGTTTCGTGTCGGGTCAGACACGTACAAAGAATATGTGAGAATTTTGGTATGTAAATGATCTCTTCTCAGACATAAAACTTTGTAAATCGTACAAAGAATATGTGAGAATTTTAAAATCTTAAACTAATAAAGAAATATTATACATAAGTTCTTGCTATATATATATATATATATATATATATATATATATATATATATATATATATATATATATATATATATATATATATATATATATATATATATATATATATATATAATCTCGTGTATTTATTTGCATATCAAAGTAACTCGTGGTTTTATATTAACATTTATAATCCTGTGCATATACGGATTTTGGTTATTACGGTTAATTTAATTTATTATTAATAATAATATTAACAAATAAAAACATTAATAATAAATGTAATAAGTATAAAGTTTAGGAGGTATTAATCAATTTATAAACTCATTAAAAATTATTGAAAGTGAGAATGACACTTAAGTCAATAAAATTGAATGTAAAATTGCTAACCTAATGAACTTTTGGAGTTGAATGTAAATTTTATTAGACAATTCGAATATAATGTTATTTTAGATTCACCTACTAAATTTAATAAATTGCCCATATTTTATTTACTTATATAACTTTTTTCCTTTTTTTCTTTTCTTTCAATTCAGATACCTGTTTTTTCATTATTTTAATTTAAGTCAATTTTGATCAAAGCATAAGCTAAGGGCATCCAATATGGTAGTTTATAAAAAGGTTTATAAAGTTATGAAGAGGTCTAAAAACTTATAAACCATAGTGAACATCTATTTTAAGCTTATGTGGCATGAAAAGGTTTAGAATATTGAACCTTTTCATAATTTAATGCATTTGAATTATGTGAAATTGATGAACTCAAATAAGTACATTTTATTACCATCATTTATCCTATTAATTTGACTTGTTTTACTATATTATATATGAGGATTGATACTTAATCGTTTACTTTTGTAATTCTCAGTTGAAAACAAGCATTTGGTGAAACTTGGCGATTTTGGACTAATAATGGAGCAAAACATGCAAGAAGTTAAGAGTCTACCGAAATGTACAGGATCAAGACTATTCTGCTCCAGATGCGCCGCATCTCACTCATTACATGCGCCGCATCACTATCAATATTTCACCAGATACGATCCAAGATACAAGAGGACATGCGCCGCATCCAAAGATAAAGATACGCCGCATCTTCTGGCGGTGTACGAATATTCCTGAATATTATAATCTTGGACCCCACGCGAAGTTAAGTAAATGCGCCGCATCTACTTACTAGATGCGCCGCATCCTACCCTCAGACAGAAACTATAAATACCCCAAGACCAGACGAATTCGATGTGCCATATATTAGACCGAAGACCAGAAACCTAGGACGAATTCAGTCAAGGCAGCAGCACAAGACACACCCAAATCAAAGATACAAGAGCTGTAAGAAGGTGCTGCATATGTTTAATTCATTAAGTAGTTTTGTTTTATTGTGTTAGTAAACTTTAATTCATCAAGATTGGTGGCTTGTGTAATGTGACAACGGAAAGGTTGCACTCCCTTAAAACTACTTTCTCATTAATTAAAGTTTATATGTTGATGTCATTGGTGACTTTTATTAGTGCATTGATAACCTCTGTGTCTAGCTGAGCGTTGATCGGGTCGCCATGCCTCTGCCCTCGCCTGTTTATTAGATCGCCTATGTATTCTATGGTCTGTAGAAAAGTAGGAGAAAGATAAACGGGATAGTCATAAGTAATCATTAAGGGTTTACTCGCCGATAAGATTAGAACCAACGAGAAAGGACTTAATCTCGGTGCGTTGCATCGAACTATACACTTCATATAACACTAGCAATAAAACAAGTGACAAACTACTTATCATAAGGACAGCCCTCTTATTGTCTCAAGTATTTATCTGTGTACGTGTGTGCTACTTGCTGATTCGTGCCTATTGGTTTAGTTTATTATTTAATTGCAACCAAATCGTGCCAGTCTCTCAGGCTGAACCCCCTTGCATTAGAATAGGTTGTATAGCTAACTTAATATATTAAAATACTGATTAGAATATCTAGATAATACGTTCCACTCTTAGTGATCGACACTCTACTTACCATTATATTCATACTGACCGGGTACACTGCTCGTTAAGTGTGTGTGTTATTGATAAGTCCGCTAAATATAAATTTAAAACTTGAGTAGGCATTAAAACTGTTAAACCGCGACGACACATCACACGCATCAAGTTTTTGGCGCCGCTGCCGGGGAGTGAATTGTTATTATCTGTTAATTTGATTAGTATTTTAATTAGGTTAATAATTTTTTAATCTAACTGCTAATTTTGTTGTGTATTAGATTAATTTGCATTCATTGTACTATTTTGCATATTTTCTGTTTTTGTGTGTTATTTGTTTGCTTTTGTTTGTGTTTATTTTCGTGTGTTTTTTATTAGTTTTTATTTTTCGTATTTTTTGTTTTCTGCTATCGTTGTACTGAGCTAAATCGAACGATACGGCGCATCTGATTTATCAGATACGGCGTATTGCGTTCAATTTTTATAAAATACAACGCGTTTAATTAATTCGATACGACGCATCTTTTCCCCAAGATACGGCGTATCTGTTTTTAAGGAAAATTTTTTCTAAACCTTAACGTCATACGACGCATCTGCTTTAGCAGATACGGCGTATCTATTATTTTAATTAAAAACAGTTTTCGATTAATTAAACAGATACGGCGCATCGATCTCTATCGATACGGCGTATCTTCTGAATCAAAAATCTTATATTTTGAAACGTAACGAAAATACGGCGCATTAACTTTTGTTAATACGACGCATTTAATTTTAAATAAATATCGATTTTTGATTATTAAAATTGATACGGCGCATTCAAATTTCTAAGCGGCGTATCTATTTTCTGAATAAAGTCTGATTTAATTTTAACGATTATAAGATACGGCGTATCCGACTTTTTGGATACGGCGCATCGTCTGCAGATATCAGTAACTTTTATTTTTCTTATCTCCAAACGGAAAATACTCTGACCTTTATACCTGGAAACTTTTACTTTGAAATCTACCTCTCTTTGATTTTCAGGAACAATGTTCGATATTTTCCCCAACTTGTTCGGAAGACCCCGAAGAAATCTTACCATGGAAGAGTTTGCACTACTAATCGCTCAAGCCAATGAAAAAGAACATCATGAAGCAAGAAACTTTATTAATGAATTCAAAGGCAGTCATGAGATGTTACTAAAGGAACAAAACAACATGATTTATGGATTGGCAATTGAAGTGCACCAATTGTCAACGGTGCTTAACAGGGTTCTTTTGGTAAGGCAAGACTTGAAAGGGATTACAACTAGAGGCGGAAAGTCAACCTTTCAAATCGGAGAGACACCCGAGGATAACGATACAAACAAGATTTCCCCTGAATCTTTATCACCCGAGCAAGAGCAACCAAAAGAGAGTGATCCAGAACCAGTAATTAGAGAAGAACCTTCTGTTGAACCTAAATGATCAACACTACCTTTCCCACATAGGGTAAGGAAAGAGAAAGAAGATGCCTATCAAAAGAAATTCATGGAGAATCTCAAGCAGCTGCAGCTAAGCATACCATTTATGGAAGCCCTGGTGCAAATGCCAAAATATGCTAAATATCTGAAGAGCTTGCTTACAAACAAGTCTAAACTCGAAGAGGCTTGCACAATAACAATGGGGAAAAGAAGCTCAGCTGCATTGCTCAACAAACTTCCGTCTAAAGAAAAAGATCCAGGGAGTTTCACTATTCCTTGTCAAATTAAAAATCTGCATATTGAAAATGCTTTAGCCGACCTAGGAGCTAGTATAAGTCTTATGCCCTCTTCTATGTATGATAAATTAGGTCTTGGTGAACCAAAACCTACTAGAATGTGCTTAGAACTAGCTGATAGGTCCATACAATACCCATTAGGAATAGCTGAAAATATATTAATAAAAGTTGATAAATTTGAATTACCTATCGACTTTGTTATCCTCGATATGCTTGAAAATTCTAGAACTCCTATAATATTAGGACGGCCATTTTTAGCCACTGCTAGGGCCATAATCGATGTTTTTAATAAAAAGATAACTCTTACCATAGGAAAAGATGAGGTTGAGTTTAACATGGAACAATCTATGAGTAAAGATAATTCCGATGACGATGAATGCTATAATATCGATGTTTCTGATGACACGATTAATCAATTTACTCAGAAATTGTTAAAAAGTAATTTACTTGATTCTTTTCTGCTTAAAAATCTAGAAAACACAATTGCTATAGAAGATCAAGTTGAGGAGAATACTATTGATAATGATTTAGCTACTGGCTCTGCTGTATTTAACGCCATGCGGTGCATCGAAAATATCGATGCGGCGCATCTATCTAATGACAGCAGCAATATAGTTAAAGAACAAGTTTATTCCGCTAGTGCTACTGAAATTGATAATGTTAAACCTGTGCTTAAGGATCTCCCTTCTACTTTGGAGTATGCCTATCTAAATGGGAACACTAATTCGCCCGTTATTATTGCATCAAACTTAACGCCAAAAGAAAAAGAATCACTTTTGCAGGTACTGTATAAACGAAGAGGAGCATTAGCGTGGAGTATGTCTGATATTAAGGGAATTAGCCCGTCATTTTGTACACATAAAATCCTTATGGAGGATGAATTTAAACCAACTATCCAACCTCAAAGGCGTTTGAATCCAAAAGTCCAAGATGTGGTGAAAAATGAAATTGTGAAATTACTTGACTCCGGACTTATCTACCCAATTTCTGACAGCTCGTGGGTCAGTCCTATCCACGTTGTACCAAAAAAGGGAGGAATAACGGTAGTACTCAATGACGATAATGAACTAATACCTTCAAGAACTGTTACCGGATGGAGAGTTTGCATCGACTACCGCAAACTCAATGATTCTACGCGAAAAGATCACTTCCCTCTTCCATTTATTGATCAAATGTTAGAAAGACTATCAGGTCATGATTATTACTGTTTTTTAGATGGTTTTTCAGGTTTTTTCCAAATACCAATTGCCCCTGAGGATCAAGAGAAGACGACTTTCACCTGCCCTTATGGAACCTTCGCCTATAGGAGAATGCCGTTCGGACTATGCAACGCCCCTGCTACTTTCTAACACTGTATGACGGCTATCTTCCATGATATGGTAGAAGACTTTATGGAAGTCTTCATGGACGACTTCTCGGTGTTCGGTAACTCATTTAGTGATTGTCTCTTTAAACTTGATAAAATGCTTGCTAGGTGTGAAGAAACTAACCTTGTTCTTAATTGGGAAAAATGTCACTTTATGGTTAGAGAGGGAATTGTGTTAGGACATAAGATTTCTGGGAAAGGTATAGAAGTCGATAAAGCTAAAATTGATGTAATTGCTAAACTACCTTACCCCACTAATGTAAAAGGTGTTAGAAGTTTTTTAGGGCATGCCGGATTTTACCGTAGGTTCATAAAGGATTTCTCAATGATATCTAGGCCTATGACCCAATTATTGCTAAAAGATGTGAAGTTTGATTTTTCTGAAGATTGCAAAAAGGCATTTAATATACTTAAAGAAAAACTAACCTCCGCACCTATTATAATTTCGCCGGATTGGAATCTGCCTTTTGAACTAATGTGTGATGCTAGTGATTATGCTGTTGGAGCTGTACTTGGCCAAAAGATAGATAAGAAATTTAAGCCAATTTATTATGCTAGCAAAACATTGAATAATGCCCAAGAACACTACACCACCACGGAAAAAGAACTTTTAGCTGTAGTTTTTGCATTTGATAAATTTAGATCATATCTTATATTGTCAAAAACTATGGTTTACACTGACCATTCTGCTTTGAAGTATTTGTTCAATAAACAGGATGCCAAGCCAAGGCTTATTAGGTGGGTTTTATTGCTCCAAGGATTCGATATTGAAATTAAAGATAAAAAGGGTGCCGAGAATCTAGCTGCTGACCACTTATCTAGACTTGAAAACCCTAATATGGAGGTGCTTGACGAAAGGGAAATAGCTGATGACTTTCCTGATGAACACCTTATGATGGTAGGAATTAAGAGCAATAATAATGGACCATGGTATGCCGACTATATAAACTTTATTGTGGCAAATGAAATTCCAAAAGGGCTAACATCCGACGAGAAACGAAGGTTTCTAACTCGCGCTAGCGAGTATATTTGGGATGAACCTTATGCCTTTAAATTATGTCCTGACAATATTTTACGAAGATGCGTAGATGGTGATGATATCCCAACAATATTGGCACATTGCCATTCAGGGCCAACGGGGGGGCATCACGGTGCAGTCATCACAAGAAGAAAGATCCTTGATGCGGGATTTTATTGGCCCACTATGTTGGATGATGCAAAAGATTACATAAAAGGATGTGATGCGTGTCAACAATCCGGGAATATAACATCAAGAAACGAAATGCCGCAAAACTATATCCATGTATGTGAGGTTTTCGACATATGGGGATTGGACTTCATGGGACCGTTTCCTGAATCTAAAGGTAATAAATATATTTTGGTTGCTGTTGATTACGTATCAAAATGGGTCGAAGCGCAAGCATTACCAACAAACGACAGCAAGGTAGTACTTAAATTTTTACAAAGTTTGTTCTCTAGGTTTGGAATTCCTAAAGCATTGATTAGTGATAGGGGGACACACTTTTGTAATCATCATCTGGGAAGAGCCTTGCAAAAATATGGAGTATATCATAGGGTTTCCACCGCATATCATCCTCAATCCAATGGACAAACTGAAGTAACCAATAGGGCTATTAAGCGAATTCTTGAAAAAACGACTGGATATAATCCGAGAGGGTGGTCTGACAAGTTAAATGATGCTTTATGGGCATTCCGTACAGCCTATAAGACACCAACGGGATGCACTCCATTTCGTCTTGTATACGGAAAAGCATGCCACCTACCGGTCGAAATTGAACAAAGTGCATATTGGGCTTTGACAAATTGTAATATGGAAATGGAAGCTGCAACGAAGAACCGTTTCATGGAACTTAATGAACTCTATGAACTAAGGGATGAGGCCTACAAGAATACTAAGATCTACAAAGAAAGAACTAAAAGATGGCATGACTCGAGGTTACGTGGGGATAAAACGTTTACTATTGGAGAGAAAGTGCTACTATTTAATTCCAGATTGAAGATGTATCCTGGTAAACTTAAATCAAGATGGACGGGTCCATTCGTTGTCAAGAAAGTGTATCCCTATGGAACTATTGAAATATGCGATAAAAATGGTTATTTATTCAAAGTAAACGGGCAACGTGTGAAGAAATACTTTGATAATAAAATTGAGGATAATGAGAACGAGGTGGTGGAGTTTGAACCTGAAGTAATGGAATAATGAGCTGAACGTGAGTCTAACTTGAAGACTCTGGAATAAAGACAAGTGCTTACCGGGAGACAACCCGGATTTATCTTTTATTATTCTGTTTGTGTCGAGTCAGTCAGGCCGCAGAGGATACGGCGCATCTCAATTCTGAGATGCGACGCATCTCCTGCAATGGTCATATCTTATTTTATTTTTCCGCATTTTTTTATTTTCGAATTTAAAACTTTTTATCAGTTTATTTTAATGCGGCGCATCCCTGGTTAAGGATGCGGCGCATCTTTTATTCTGATCCGTATTTATTCCAGGCTCGATACGGCGTATCTTCTTCCATAAGATACGGCGCATCGACTGACCTGATGATTTTCATTTTTATTTTTATATTTTATTTTTTCCTAACTACTAATGTATTATGCAAGTTTGAACCTTTCTTATCTTAGGTGTGTTTTTGAAGCCTTGGTGGTATTGTAGATTCCTGCATTTCCTGTGGATACATCGAATATGAAGCTTAAACGTTCTAATCCACAAGAAAGATGATTTTTGCTCTAATACTAATGGAGGATCATACCGAGCAAATCTCAGGGGAGTTTTTCTGTTCTAATTCTTTTATTTTCCAGTTTTTAACCTTTAATACGAACAACGAGGACGTTGTTTAACTTAAGTGGGGGGATTGGAGAATTAGAACACTTAACACTTACTTGTCCTAAACTTTTCAAAATATGCTTAAAATGTGCTTAATATATCAAAATTTAAATTTTTTTTAGCATGTTTTTGTTTAAAGTCTAAGTTGCATAGCTGCACACATGACGTTATTTTCAAAAATTGTGATTTTTCAAAATTCACAAATCTATGAGTGTGCCGGTGACTTGTAAACTTTAGAACTTGGCTTGTATACTATTCGAGACCACCATAATAAGTATTATTTATATAATTGGAATGACTTGTCTAAATTGGTAAAATTCTAGGATTACACCCAAATAGCCTTTATATGTTATGTGATATTAGCTAACTACACTGGTTAGTTAACCCCCGTATAAACCCTTTTGTTACTCTCATTTTTAGAGTAAGATACCCCTAGAAAAACCCTCAGAGCCATTCCTTTCGTTTCTTACACCTATGTTTAAAATGTTTCGTTACACCTTACACCTTAGCCTACCCTGTAGATTAGAATCCGTGGTTGGTTAATTGCTATAGGCAAAGTGTGTTTCCTTACATTACCTGTGTTCGCGTGCGTAATTCATTATCTATGGTTAGGTCGGGAAATTGCACAATGCAATTGGAGTGAAAGTAAATATTGTATATCTTTGAGTTTATTTTTCGTGTGTTTACTACTTTCACTATTACCGTTATTTCTGAAGTCATGAAAAGTATGGAAAAATTATCCAGAATTATTGTTTTGGTGATGTGGTGAAATTTTACACATCTATGTTTATGTTATTATAAAAAATAAAAAAAAAAATTAAAAAAAAAAAAAATCGAAAAAATGAGAAAAGAAAAAGAAAAAGAAGAAAAAAGTTGGATGTTTGTTTTAACAAACAATGTAAAGTTTTGTATTAAGTGGTCGATATCACCACTATTTGTTGTATATTATATCTATGGATTGAATGGGAGTTGGCAGTTATGGGAACGTCAACTAAGGTTTATTCTTTGATTAAGATCTTGTTGAGTATAATTCGTGTCTACCTAAAGCGTGTGTTTCAAGTGTTAAAACGTGAGTTATTCAATGATATGAGTCTTATTCATGGGATGGTTGGGATAGTGATTAACCACACTTAGGATTTTAATTTATTTGTTTTGTTTATTTTTTACTTTACACCAATTTATATCCCAAAAATTATCCATGCCCTGTATTATTCTTTATCCAACCAAACCTTTGATTTATTGAGATTAGGGATTTGAGCAATCTTAAGTATCGTAGTCGTGGATTCGGCTATGTATTTATTATTTTGTCGCCCTTTTTGATATATTATTATTGGTGAAGTTTAGACCTATCTTTAGCCTATTCGAGTTAAGGATTTGAGCAATTGCAAGTATCGTGTTCGTGGATTCGATCATGTATTTGTGATTTTGTCGCCTTTTCTGGAATTTGAGATCGATAGTGATTAAGAATAATTAACCCTTAAGCCTAAAAACCCTTTTTACCGCTTTAGACTTGTTATTCCTTGGCTTTAGTGGAGGAGATGTGTATACTTGCCAAGCTTATGATAGAATATTCGTCACGACTGGACAGTTAAACGATTAGATTTGCTTTTATCGAAATATTTTATTTTACTTCTAATTCGTTAAGTGTTTAGTTGTGTGATTATGACAAAAACGAATACATGCTTAAATATAAAAATAAATCCTAATATCTTTTAGGATACATTTTCATAAGATTAATTCTAAGGTTTACTTGGGGACAAGTAAAGTTCAAGTGGGGGGATATTTGATGAACTCAAATAAGTACATTTTATTACCATCATTTATCCTATTAATTTGACTTGTTTTACTATATTATATATGAGGATTGATACTTAATCGTTTACTTTTGTAATTCTCAGTTGAAAACAAGCATTTGGTGAAACTTGGCGATTTTGGACTAATAATGGAGCAAAACATGCAAGAAGTTAAGAGTCTACCGAAATGTACAAGATCAAGACTATTCTGCTCCAGATGCGCCGCATCTCACTCATTACATGCGCCGCATCACTATCAATATTTCACCAGATACGATCCAAGATACAAGAGGACATGCGCCGCATCCAAAGATAAAGATACGCCGCATCTTCTGGCGGTGTACGAATATTCCTGAATATTATAATCTTGGACCCCACGCGAAGTTAAGTAAATGCGCCGCATCTACTTACTAGATGCGCCACATCCTACCCTCAGACAGAAACTATAAATACCCCAAGACCAGACGAATTCGATGTGCCATATATTAGACCGAAGACCAGAAACCTAGGACGAATTCAGTCAAGGCAGCAGCACAAGACACACCCAAATCAAAGATACAAGAGCTGTAAGAAGGTGCTGCATGTGTTTAATTCATTAAGTAGTTTTGTTTTATTGTGTTAGTAAACTTTAATTCATCAAGATTGGTGGCTTGTGTAATGTGACAACGGAAAGGTTGCACTCCCTTAAAACTACTTTCTCATTAATTAAAGTTTATATGTTGATGTCATTGGTGACTTTTATTAGTGCATTGATAACCTCTGTGTCTAGCTGAGCGTTGATCGGGTCGCCATGCCTCTGCCCTCGCCTGTTTATTAGATCGCCTATGTATTCTATGGTCTGTAGAAAAGTAGGAGAAAGATAAACGGGATAGTCATAAGTAATCATTAAGGGTTTACTCGCCGATAAGATTAGAACCAACGAGAAATGACTTAATCTCGGTGCGTTGCATCGAACTATACATTTCATATAACACTAGCAATAAAACAAGTGACAAACTACTTATCATAAGGACAGCCCTCTTATTGTCTCAAGTATTTATCTGTGTACGTGTGTGCTACTTGCTGATTCGTGCCTATTGGTTTAGTTTATTATTTAATTGCAACCAAATCGTGCCAGTCTCTCAGGCTGAACCCCCTTGCATTAGAATAGGTTGTATAGCTAACTTAATATATTAAAATACTGATTAGAATATCTAGATAATACGTTCCACTCTTAGTGATCGACACTCTACTTACCATTATATTCATACTGACCGGGTACACTGCTCGTTAAGTGTGTATGTTATTGATAAGTCGGCTAAATATAAATTTAAAACTTGAGTAGGCATTAAAACTGCTAAACCGCGACGACACATCACACGCATCAGAAATGTTTATAAAATTTGAAAATGTTTATACATAGTAGGGATAGGTTTATAAAACAAAAAAGTTTATAAATTAATGTCAAAATATAATTATAAACTTTTTAAAAGATTTACCATAATACCATAATGGATGCCCTAATTTTAGCTTTTATTTGACAATCAAGATTGCTTATTTTTGTCACGTTGCAAGATCTCCTACGAGTCCACATGGATTTTTCTCAAAGATACATTATGCTAAACTGCTTAGTGTTTTCTATATTATATATGATTTTCTTCTAATAATACAAAAATATTTGTATGTTAACATTCAATAGTTATATATTTTTCCTGTCTCAAATTAATAGTCTACGTTTTCATTTTGGAATGTCTAAATTTAATTGTCCACTACTAAATATACATATGAAAGTTTGATCGAGTATACCATATTACATTTGATTGAAATTATTATTACTAACTTACACTGTGTTCCTGAGTTAAAGTTAAGGAAGAAAAAGAAAAAAATGAAAATGAAACATAAGAAGTTGTGTTCTCGATTAGTATTTAGGAGGAAAAGAAAAGGAAATGGAATGAACGTTAGTGTGATTTTGTTGATTATTAAAGTAAAGTGTTTCCACCAAATTTTAGGGGAAAGTGTTTACTTTACATTTCTTTACTTTTTTTTAATAACAAAACTAAAGAACACAGTGGGGGAACAATTATTTTAAGAGAGAAAACAAAAAGTATGAGAGAGTAAACATTAATAGTTATATTTTTTTTTACACTGTATGTTTGTTGTCGGAGTACAATTATTTTAAGACGTCATTTGACCATTGGTCTATCCGTCTAGGTAAAATAATTATGTGTCTAATCAAAAAGGGCGTTTTCGCCAAGGTTAAACGTGTAATTAATGTGTTTGTGTGGGATTATATATATATATATATATATATATATATATATATATATATATATATATATATATAATATAATATAAGCGACTAGGATTCTGTTTGGCAAAAACAGTACTTGTTGTGAGCGGTAGCAGTGAGTAGTAACTGTTTTTTTCAATAAAAATATTTGATAACGAAGCTGTAAATGTAATCATAATATGTAAAATGATTATATAAATAAAAAAAACTATTTAAATATAATAAAACTGTTTGGCAAAAGTGGTAGTTGTTGTGTGTGGTACCAGCGAGTAGTATTTTTTTTATTATTATTATTATTATTATTTTTTGATAAAAACGTTTAGTAACGAAGTTTTAGCTATAATCATAATATGTAAAATGATTTAAAAAGAGCATACATATATAAATGGAAAACACTTTAAGTAAATAATAAAACATTTTTAATTGTATGTTAGTAATCTTGTTTCACTACAACTCTAGTTATATTTCCAATTCTTCTTTATTCCGAAAAAAAATAAATAAAATAAAATAAAGCTATTTGCTGTTAGCTAAACGCTTACCGTCCACTACTCATCGCTCCAAAATACTCTTAAACGCTTTGTGCTAAACACGCCTTACGTAAGTTTAAAACTTAAAAAACTTAAAAATGAGTAATATGTTATACCTAAAGTATCATTTTAAATTTATTTAAATATAATAAAATTGTTTGGCAAAGGTAGTAGTTGTTGTGTGTGGTACCAGCGAGTAGTTTTTTTTTTTTTTTTTTTTTTTTTTTTTTTTTTTTTTTTTTTTATTTTTTATATTTTTAATAAAAACGTTTAATAACGTAGTTTTAGCTGTAATCATAATATGTAAAATGATTTAAAAAGAGCATACATATATAAATGGAAAACTCTTTGAGTAAATAATAAAACATTTTTAATTGTATGTTAGTAATCTTGTTTCCCTACAGCTTTAGTTATATTTCCAATTCTTCTTTATTCTTAAAAAAAATAAAAATAAATAAAAAAATAAAAAAATAAAGCTATTTGCTGCTAGCTAAACACTTACCGTCAACTACTCGTCGCTCCAAAATACTCTTAAACGCTTTGTGCTAAACACACCTTACGCAACTTTACAATTTAAATATGATCTAAGATCATTTGAGGACAAAAGATCTCTCACATACAAAGGGACCAATCCTAACCTTCCATTCATTTTGATCTAATGGCTGAAATTAAATTCATTATTTACACTTGAGGGGTATTTTTGTACTATATAAATATAATTTTTTACAGCCTATCTCAACTAATTCCTCATTTTTTTCACACACACAAAGTGTGTTTCTTTCTTCTCTCTCATCAATTCATCAATACATCTTCTTCTTCATCCCGTTCATCTCGTAACTCTAATTCATCAATAAACCCTAATTTTTGCTGCTTAATTCATCCCGTACATCTCTCATCAATTCATCAATACATCTTAATTTTTGTTCACCTTCTTCATCCCGTACATCTCCTAACCCTAATTTTTTATCGTTTAATTTTTGTTCAATTCTAAGCTTAATTTTAAGTTATCTGAGAGAATAAGCTCAATTATAAGCTAACTGATTCAATTTTTTCATCTGATATGCAGGTTTTATGGATTCGATTCAAAGTTCTACTATTTCTAGTTCTTCTGAAGAGATCGTTGTTAATGATTCTTCTACTATTCCTGAAGAGATTGTTCTTGATGATGATGTTTCTGCTAAGTATGTTGAGGAGATTGTTGCTTATGAACATGGTGATGAATCCGAAGCTATTAAGAGTAAGTTTTTTGATTATTTTAATTTTTAGTGTAATTCGTGTGTCAGTGTGAATAAGTTATGTTGTTAAGGTGTTATAAGGTCTGAATAAGCTATTAGTTAGGTTTTGATTGAATTAAGCAGTTTTTAATATGTGAATAAGTAGGTTTAAGCTTTGAATAAGGTATCTTAGTAGCTGATAATAATAAGCAGTTTTTGGTTATATCACATGTGATAATAATAAGCAGTTTTTGCTTATATCATATCTTAGTAGTTGTTTTTTTTTCAATTTTTGGTAGTATATCACCTGTGATAACATTTTTCAATTTTTATTGATAAGTAGTATATCACCTGTGATATATACATGTTATATGTATCACTGGTGATATAACACACATAAAAACAGTTGTAGTGGTTTTATTTTATTTTTGGTAGTATATTAGCTGTTATAATGATGTATCACATGTGATATATCATATATGATATATGATATATCAGTGTAATATTACATGTGATATATCGTATATGATATATGATATATGCTATATCATATATCACCTGTGATAACATTTTTCAATTTTTACTGATAAGTAGTATATCACCTGTGATATATACAGGTTATATGTATCACTGGTGATATAACACACATAAAAACAGTTGTAGTGGTTTTATTTTATTTTTGGTAGTATATTAGCTGTTATAATGATGTATCACATGTGATATATCATATATGATTTATGATATATCAGTGTAATATTACATGTGATATATCATTTATGATATATGCTATATCATATATGTTTATGTGATTTCATTTTTAGTTTATCATTGTTTTTATTTTTATTTTTTTCAGATTTGAATGCTTTGAAAACTCCTGAATCGTTTGCTACTCACTCTAATTTTGATACTCCTGGGGGAACTGTTTATTATATTCCTAAAGTTCCTGTGGACGTTTTACTAGTTAAGGGGAAAGTTTATAATTCGATGGATGAGTGCATTACTGCCTATATGAAATATGCTGCTAAAGCAGGGTTTGTGGTTAGGAAATCATGCCAGAAAAGATTGAGGAATGGTATTGTGAAATGAAAGTATTTAGTGTGTAATAGGGAAGGTTGTCCTAAGGGAATACATGTGGATACTTTAGACTTAGAGAATAGTGACAAGCAGATTAGAAGTTCGAACTTGCATATCACAGGCTGCAAAGCACGTGTTATTTTTGATTTGATTCCTGGTACTAGTAAGTACAAGTTGAGTGTTTTTGATAGTATTCATAATCATGAGCTTCAACGTGAAGAGTATAAGCATTTGTCAAAGACTGAGAGGCAGTTAACCTATGCTGAGCAGTTGTTTATTGTTAAAGCTGCTAGTGTAAATATAGGTACAACGAGAGCTCATCACATTTTAACCGGTTTGAAGGGTTCTTATTTGCTTGTTCATGGTACAACTGTTGATTTCAAGAACTTTTTTAGGGGTGTGAACTGTTATATAGGCGATAGTGATGCGCAGATGCTTATTTCTAAGATGGAGAATAGGAAGAAGCATGTGGCAGATTTTTCATTTGATTATATGGTTGAAAATGCTGAGCTTACTGCAATTTTTTGGGCTGATGAAGTTTCCAAGTACAATTACAAAGAGTTTTGTGATGTTGTTTCGTTTGATGCTACCTACAGAACAAACAAGTAAGTATTTGTATGTTAAATATGACATTTTGATTATATGATTTGGCATTTTTTTTATTTATTTTTTATTATTTTTTGATTTGACAATTTTTTTTTTAATTTTTTTTTCAGGTACAAAATGGTGTTTGTTCCCTTTACATGCATAGATAAATATCGGAGGTGTGTTACTGTTGCTGCAGGGTTGCTGAAAAACGAAACTACAGCTTCTTATATATGGTTGCTGAAAGCGTTCATAAAAGCGTTTGGTAAGGCTCCAAATATTGTTGTTACTGATCAGGATGGTGCTATGAGAAATGCTATTTTATCTGAATTTGCTGGTTCGAAACACAGACTATGCATGTGGCATATTACGCAAAAGCTTCCTGGAAAGGTATTTTTTCTGTCTTCTTGTATTTTTCGTTTGATTATTCCTGCGTTTTGATTACTGCTGAGTTTTTATCACCTGTGATACATACAAAATTACTTATAATGTTGGTGCTTGTTGAAAAGAGTTTGTACTGTTTTGGCTTAAGTTATTAGGTATCACCTGTGATACAAAATAACATATTAGGTATCACATGTGATAAAAAATAACATGTTCTTGTTCATTTATCACATATGATTATGCATATATTTTTTTTTTCAAATCATTTGTTAAATTAGATGTGATATATTGTTTTCAGATATGTTCAAAAATCTATGATCACACTGACTTTAAAAAGAAGTTCAATCAAATTGTATGGAATATGTGTATTGGTCCGGAGGAATTTGAGGATAAATGGGCTAAGTTATTGGACGAGTTCAGTTTGCAGAGTCATAAGTGGTTAAGAAAGATGTTTCGTATACGTTCATCTTGGATTCCTGCTTATTTTATTGATTCCCCGTTGTGTGGTTTGATGAGGACGACATCTAGGTCTGAGAGTGAGAACGCCTTTTTCTCTCATTTTACGAATTCAGGTTCTACTCTTATGAATTTTATGAATTGTTTTGAGACGGCTATGGAAAAGCAGAGGCATATACAAGAGAGGTTAGATCATAAGACTATTGATTCTGTTCCGAAGTTTAGAACCTATCTTAAGATTGAACATCATGCATCGAAGGTTTATACTCGTCGTTTGTTCGAGTTAGTTCAAGCAGAGATATTTGCAGGCACATGGTATTGTCAAATAGATGCGAAAAATTTGGTTGAAGGATCTGAGGTTTCTATTATTAAAGAGACGAAATTTGTTGATGAATTTATGGAGAGTAAGAAAGCTAAGAAGAAAGCGAAAGTTAAGAAGAAAGTTAAGGATAATGGTAAGGATAATGATAAAGATGAAGAAGAAGAGCCACCAAACTTGTTTCGTAGAGTAGATGGACTGTATAAGGTATGTTAGTTTCTTAAAAATAGTGTTCTTTTTTTTTCCTTTGTATTATCACCTGTGATTTTTACCTAACTTATTACTTTTTGTCCATGTAGGTCTTGCGAAACCAAGAAGATGGATCAGTTGTATGTTCGTGTCAACTTTTTGTTCGAGTTGGAATATTATGTAGACACATTTTCTGTGTCTTTAAGAACGCTAACATTGAAATTATCCCAAATCAATACATATTGAGGCGTTGGACTAAGAACCTTATACCTGCTGCTTTAAGGAACAAAAGGAACAGATATGGTGAGAAGGATGTGATTGTTGAGAATTATGCAAATGAGGCAAGTTCTATTGTTGATCATTGTGTGCATTTGTTGAGTAAAGACGAGGCTAGGTTGTCTGGTTTTGTCGAGAAATTGAGGTTGCTAAAGATTGATGTTGAAGCTGATTGTCCAAATCCTCCATCTAAGAACAAGCTTGATAATTTGGAGGAACTTGTTGGAGTCCCCAAGCCGGCTGTAAAAACTGTTAACAATCCATCTCTTTGTAACCCCAAAGGCCGTAAGAAGCGTATAAAAGGAGGTAAAGAGCAAGCTTTTGATAAGAATTCGAAGAACAAGAATACATGTTCACTATGTGGAGCAACAGATGGTCACAACAAGAGGACGTGCCCGAAAAAGTATTCAGGAGAGGGTGACTTGAATCAAGCAGAGATTACAAGTGAAGAATGTGATTTGGTTGAACCAGAGATTACAAGAAAAGAGGGTGTCTTGGATCAACGAGAGATTACAAGAGAAGAAGTTGACTTGGATGATCCAAAGATTACAAGAGATGAGGACCACATGGATCAACCAGAGATTACAAGAAAAGAGGGTGAGTTGAATCAATCGGAAATTACAAGAGATGAGGAGCTCTTTGTTCAAGCATAAATTAGATCATAAGTCGTTTGTTTCTTTTTTTATTTTCTTTTGTTGATTTTAAATTTTCCAGATTGTTTTGATGATATTTGAATAACAGATTTATACATGATTGTTTGATTATTAATGTGTTTTCATTATTACTGAGTTTTTATCACCTGTGATACAAAATAACTTATTAGTTATCACCTGTGATAAAAAATTACTTATAAGATATCACCTGTGATTCATTCAAAATGATACATTGGTTATTACTGCTAGTTGGTTTTAATGCTTTTCAATGTCATCATCATCAAATTTATCTTCTTCTTTTATTCTGAAGACTTCACATATAATTTATTTTGGTCAAATATAATTACAATATCACTTGTGATATTTCAGAATATCACTGGTGATATTTCAGAATATCACTGGTGATATTTCAGAATATCACTTGTGATATTTCAGAATATCACTGGTGATATTTCAGAATATCACTTGTGATATTTAGAATATCACTGGTGATATTTCAGATTATCATTGGTGATACTAGTCTATAATTCACAGGTGATACTTTTCATTATTTTCATTTGTCAAAAGGACTATATTTTCATTATTTTCATTAAGCACAAATTACTTTTTTTTATTTTGTTTGTGTATATATGAAGTATCACCTGTGATATATGTAGTATCACAGGTGATACTTTTCATTATTTTCATTTGTCAAAAGAACTATATGAAGTATCACAGGTGATATAAAAACATAAAAAAGTTTACACATAAATCAATTAAGCTAATAATATCACTAGTATTTGTAGTCCTATTTTTCCTTTTGCTAGTATGTGTCAAAAAAAAATTTCAAAAAAGCCAAGGGGTGATTAAAAAAAAAAAAAAAAAAAAAAGAGACACCTTTTGAGTTTAAAAAAAAGGGAGGGACCACTTTTGCCGATTTAGGAAACTTACCCCACTAACCCCACCAACCCCACATTCGGCCTTTCATTATCAACAAATATTCTCTAGGTCATTTTCTCTCTCTAACCATCATTAAAAAAACTACCAAAAAAACTATCAAAACTAACCGTTTTTACCGTTAAAATCATAAATTCAACACAAAAATGGAAGTATCATCGATTGCATAAGCAGATCCAGAAAAAAAAAATGATTGAAAATGAACCTAGTCAGTCTGGAAATGAAGGTACGTTGCTTTCGACTAATTAGTTAGTTGTTTTAATAGTATTTCTAGTGATTTTCTACTTATTTATGAATTTTATTGCTTCATATGAAATTTTTTGCGTATTTTTTTGTTTATTTTTTTTTGTGATACTGTAATGCATGTGATGAATATGTACTTGTTTTCGGTTTTATTTGTAGAATGAGAGATTGTGATGTATGTTGTGTTTTTGTTCAGTTTTTGGTAGAATATGACTTTTGATTAGCACTTGAACTGATAAGTAGTATAACAGTTCTAGGTATCTTATTCTATTTTTGGTAGTATAAGATCTGTTATTATGAACAGTTGTAGTGGTTTTTTACAATTATGAGCACTTGAACTTATAAGTATCACCTGTGATATAACACAGGTTATTTGTATCACCTGTGATAAGTAGTAGTTTTATTCAATTTTTAGTAGTATATCACTTGAGATAATGAGCACTTATACTGATAACTTGTATATGTGATGTGATTTTTAGTTTATATTTTTTTATTTAACGTGATAGATTTAATTTTTGCTTTTTTGAAAATAAAGGAGATGCAAGTAGCGAAGGGGAATTGGATACAAGTGCAGCTTTAAACGGTTAGTTTATTTTAATAAAGCTTTACATATAAAATTTGCATACATTGTCTAACTATCTAAAAAAAAAATTGTATATGCAGTTGTGAAGACAAGTGAATTTTTGAAACTATCTCCAGAGGTTGATAAAACTAAAGGTATATTGTAACATATACATTTGTTTGCTTTAGAAGAATTAACTTTGATGAAAACGTGAATGTATGCGTGGTACCAGATTTAACATTTATCTTTTGTGATATATCACCAGTGATACAATGTCTATTTATTTATCATATATGATATTCGTAAAATTTAATTCGGATTTGTTTTTTGCAGGTTTAAGTTACAGAACAAAAAAGCAAGGGAAAGAAATGAAAAGCAAAAAGAGTGTCATAAAAAAGAAAAAAACTGATACAACCGAAACATCAACACCCTCTTCAACACCAACAAGTGTGAACCCATCAACACCGTCAACACAAACATCACCCACAAAATTCACAAAGACAACTGTAAGAAGATTCTCTCATGAGACAATACCAGAAGAAACAATACCTGAAATATCCTCTTCGATTCCAGCAAGATACATTACACCTTTAAGTCAAGCACCACCTGTGCAAACAACAACTGAAACAACACCAACATCAACACCAACAACAGTTGATGACATACCTTTGTTATCACCAGAAACAGCAATGGTTGTTTATACACAGGATCAAACAAATGTGTATGAACCATCATTTGTGCGACGAAGAAAAAAGACTATTGCAAAAAAGAAGGATGTTAAGGAGGGAAAAGGAATGAATGAAGAAAAAGAGGCTTCAGGAAAGAAGATAAAAGGATGTGTGCAGAAGGATGAAAAGAAGAAAAGAACGGCAAAAGAATCACCAAGTGCTATAACAAGAAGTGCTGCGAAGAAGCAACGATTAGAAGAGAATGTAAAAGAGAAAAAGAAAAACAATAAGGAAAATGTAAAGAAAAATGAACAGATGGAAGGAGCGGTTGTTGGAAAAAGAAAAAGGGTTGAAAAGGAGAAGAGTTTTGTTAAGAAGAAAGTTGAAAAAAAGAAGAATGAGGATGAAATGGATGATGTTGAAACGGTTGTTGAAAAAAAGAAGAAGGTTGTTAAGAATAAAGTTGAAAAAAAGAAGGAGGAGGTTGAAAATGTTGTTGAAAAAAAGGAGTATAAGGATAAGGGGAAAAAAATAATTGAAGATGAAGAAGATGAAGAAAGAGAAATATATTTCAAGTCGTTGAGAGCCAAGACGACTGTACAACCATTTTTTGATGTTTCGGTTAAACTTAGCCCAGAGAGAAGGGAAAGGGTCAGACAAATGGGCTTTGGAACGTTGCTTGATTTCCCATTCACAAGAGTCCCTTCAAAGCTACCATACTTCATTTTAACGCATTTGGATGTTAGTACAATGGAGATCACATTGCCTAATGGTGGTGTTATCAAAATAACTCCGAAAAAGATAAGAGAAGTATTGGGAATTCCAATGGGGCCTAGACCATTCTATGTTGAGAGACGGAGGTTGAAACAAGACACAGTTTACTGCAAATTTATGGCACAGCTTCCGGGTAACAAAAGGAGGAGGACAACATCAACGTTGTCTGGTATAATTCAATCGACAGAAGGAACAGACTTCTTGTTTGATTTGAACTATTTGATGCTTTTTGGAAACTGTTTGGGAATGTGTGATAACTCCTCTATGTTGAAGTATCATGTGCTGGAAAACGTAATGTCAGCAGAAGAGATTCCCAACATAGATTGGTGCAGCTTCATTTGGAATTGCATAAAATGTAGCAAGGATCACTGGGATGACAGAACAAATGAAAATTGGTACTATGGACCTCATTTGACATTCACTGTAAGTAACAATTTACTTTAAATATATCGTTTCTATAAAATTTGATGTAGGGTATCACCAGTGATAATTCAGTTTTTGGTTATCTTATTTGATTTTTTGTAATGTATCACCTGTGATATAAAAATAGTTGTAGTGGTTTTATTCAATTTTAGGTAGTATATCTGCTTTGATAATGAGTTCTTTTACTGATAAAACAGTTGTGGTTATCTTATTTGATTTTTGGTAGCATAATGTCGTTTATTATGAACAGTTATAGTTCTTTTTTTGTAGTATATCACCTGTGATATAACACAGGTCATATGTATCACAGGTGATATAACACACATAAAAATAGTGGTTTTATTGAATTTTTGGTAGTATATCTGCTGTGATAATGAGTACTTGTACTTATAACTAGTATATGTAATGTTATTTTTATTCATTTAATAAAAGTTTATTTTGATTGAAAACAGCTCATTTACTTGCGTTACACAAAATTTGAACAAATGAATGTTCCTCGCAAATGGCCAACAATTAAGAACTGGAACACAAAGCTTTTGGAAGAAAGGCAAGAGATGGAAATGAGAAGAGAAGAGTTTGGGTCAGTTATAATCATCGAAGAAGATGATGACGATCTAGAAAAAGAGAATCAAAAGCAGAGACAGGTTAGATATCACTATTGTTAAATTAAAAGAATAATAGATATCACTATTTTTAAATGCTTATTTGTTTTTTGTTTTTTTAAAAAAAAAACAGATGGTATATGATACAATTGAAGAAAACTTTGATAGAGTTTTAAGACAGAAAAGAGAATTAGAAACTAGTATCAAAGTTAGCATGGAGATATACCCACGGGATGAAACAATTATGATGTTTTTTGAAAGATACAATGCTGAATTCAGATTAGGAATGAAAACCGATGAATTTGGAAGAGTGGTTGATGATAAGACAGGAACTAGTAAAAGAGGTAATGGAAATGATGATGATGAAGAGGTTAGTGATGGAGAAGATGATGATAATGATGGAAATGATGATGATGATGGAAATGATGATGATGGAGGAAATGATGATGACGGAGGAAATGATGAAGTAGATGAAGGTAAAAAAGTTGATGATGATGATGGAAATGATGATGATGGAGGAAATGATGATGGAGTAGATGAAGGTAAAAAAGAAGCAAGCAACATGGAAGGAGAAAAGTTGGATGAAGAACAAGAAAGCAAAGAACTAAAGAAGAAACAGGATGCTGAAAAGGTAAGATATTAGTGATTTTAAAATAGTTATATCACAAGTGATAAAATGATTATATATTATGTAATAAAGTGCTTATATGTATTTAATTTTTTTAATTTTTTTAATTTAAAAAACAGGCTAAAGAAGTAGAATCTGGGAAAGAAACATATGAGGCAGCAACTGAAGCTGCTGCAAAAGAAAAGGAACAAAATGAAAAAGATAAAGTAGCAAAAGAAAAAATGTTACAAGTTATCCAACAACAAAAAGAAGCTGCTGAAAAAAGAAGACAAGATGAAATGAGAGCAAAATTGAAGGAACAAAAGGTAATAAAACAAAAATAGTAATATGACAAATGGTAATATCTCAAATGATACAATATAATAGTTTTTAATTCTTTAATAAAATAGGCTTCGGAAGAAGCTGCTGAGAAAGAGGCTGCAAAACAAAAAGAAGCTGCTAAGCAAGAGGCTGAAAAGAAAGCAGCTGAGAAAAGAAAAGCAGCTTTAAAGGAGCTTAATGAAAAAAGAGCAAAAGAAAAGGTTAGTTACTTTTGACTTTAAATTATCATTTTAAAGTAATATAAGATATCACATGTGATACTTAACATATCACATGTGATACCTAATTTTTTATTTTGTATAACAGGTGATATTTCATTAGAATATTAAGTATCACCTGTGATACAAAATAACATATTAGGTATCACGTTTGATACATATCAGTTATCGTCTGTAATATATTTGTTAACATGAATTGTTAACATGAAAAGAAAGCAGCTGAGAAAAGAAAAGCAGCTGCAAACGAGCTTAACGAAAAAAGAGCAAAAGAAAAGGTAGATGAAGCTGCATTGGTTGATGAGCCTGCAGTGGAGGAGGGTGCAGTGGATTATACTAAGCTTTATACCCCTCCACTCAAGAATACATCAGAAGAAGAAGCTTATTTCTGGGACACATTTGAGACCCCTCAAGTGAAGAAGACTGTAACACCCCAACCCGACAAGGGTAGAAGTGTCACGCAAATGGTGACATATCAAAGGCAAGCATAACATACGACTTACATAATACAAATAGTTTACAATATTACAAAGGAAAATATACCAATTCTACGTAGTCATACATAAATGAATACTAAAACTAAGGTATCGTCTTCAAAAGCTAAATCTCTCATCCCAAAGCAAACCCAAGCTCCTGGCTTCCTACTAAAACCTGCCGCAGGAAAAGAAATGCGGCTGAGCTTAAAAAGCCCAGTGAACAGATATATAATAAACGGAAACGAAAATCAAATGGAAATGAACAGACATATCATAATGAATGAGATATAGGAAATAAAGAGTAAGGTTTAGGACAGTCATCCACCACGAGCCCATATCATAACATATCACATATCATATCATATCTTCATAATCATATAGAGGGGAGACCTCTCAGATAATCAGATAATATGAGGGGTGTCCTCATTCTTCAAATGGAGTAGCTAGCTCCCATATTTTGTGAAAGGAGTGGATTGCACCCAGCCTCAGTCACCATATCATATCATATCAAAACATATCATATCAGAACATATCTAGGATGCATCCATTCGCCCCCCAAACAAATCATATTGGCCATATCAAATCATATCATAGTGAGCTCATATCATATCATAATGGGGACGGTGTAACCAAATCACTAGGGCTACACACTAGTCATGCCATTGGTGCATCAATGACACGGCCATGTTACCTTCATGGCTAGGAAACATATTTTGGCTCGTAGTATCAAACTGGGGTCAAGGTTAAAGGTTCATATCAAAACAAAGGTTCATATGTCATAATCATAGTCCAAATCTCAAGGTTCATATCACAGGGTTCATATAAGAGGTTCAGAAGTCAAAGGTTCATATCAAAGGTTCAAATGCCAAAGGTTCATATCATAGGTTCAAATGCCAAAGGTTCATATCATAGGTTCAAATCAGAAATCAAGAGGTCGAAGGCACCTTATTAAAAAGGGCAGAATATCTGTACCTTATTCCAAAGCAAAGCACAAACCAAAAGAATAAGATGCAAAGGATCATGTCCTCTCCTTCTTCACACCTAGAGGGGTAGAAAAGAATTACAAACCTTTCCATTTTAAGTAACTTTCCATTTTTAGCAGGTTTCCATATTTAGTAAGATTTCCATATTCTCATTTAGGTTAAGTTATTATTGAATCATAATATGGATTTAGGGTGCATTTAAACAAGTCACAAAAGTCTAGGGTCAAATATGACAAGTTTTCATAGTTCAGGGTTATAAACGTAACTTTACCAAAGTTCAAGGTTTAAAATAGAAATCTCATAATTTACCATTCGAATACTTTATTTTCCAGAATTACACTTTTAGCCTCCAAGTTTCCAATATTTACGGATTACACCCCTTTACTTTATTAATTTACAAGTTAATCTTATACTTACATAATTTACAAATTTAACCTTTACAATATTACATTTGCACCTCAAGCCCTTCATTACACATATTTACAGAAAAATACCCTTTAATTTAATTATGGCATGACAAGTCCTTCAAGTTTCATTAATTTACACATTACCTCCTTCTAATTAATTAATTTACATTTTAAACCTTATAAATATATAATTTACACTTTAACACTTATCATGTTTACATTCCTCATCAAGCCCTTTTATTCTTTCAATTTACAGAAGTAACCCTCAATATTATTATGTTACAAACAGCCCTTAAACTTTCGGTAAATTACATATTTAGTCCTTGAACTTTATTACATTACAACTCTATTTACATAATTAATCATAATTACATATTAAGCCCTTAATTTATTAATTTTACACAATGAACACTTATTTTAACATGTTATGCGAACACACCCTTAAACATTCACAATTTTCACATCAAGTCCCTCTAGTTATCAAAGTTACATATTTAGTCCCTTAATTTACAATTTCAACCTTTAATTATTAACAATTACATATTAAGCCATTAAATTACCAAAATTACACATAACCCCCTGAATATAATTTACTACTCAAAACAGCACCAAGTTTCCAAAAATTACATATTTAGTCCCTCATTTTTATTTATTTTCAATTCGACTTATAATTTATGTAATTACACATTTTAATCCTTTTAATTACAAAAATTACACATGACACCTTCAAGTTATATTTTATACGAATTATAGCAGGTCTAAAATGATTTACAAAATTATCCCTTAAGTTTTAAAATTACAAAACACACCCTAAACTAATTATTTTCAAACCGGTTTGCATTAAACATTAACAAAATCAAACCCTATCAATCCCAATCATTTGGACATCATTTTATCATCATTATACATCAATTATTACCAGATTTCATAATTTCAAAACCCTAATTCGATTGGTTTCATAATTTTTCCACAATTCCTTCTTTTGTTCTAAAAAAATCCGATTATAACAAAAATTCCAAATATCATGATTTCGACACAAACAATTCAAATGACTATTTTTCTCATGTTATATGAAGCATATAGAACCCATGAAAATTATTTATATGTCCAGGAAAAATCGCATGAATTAGAAAGAATCCGATTTCAATTTTAGGGTTTATAAGCCCATAATTTTCTATTCGGCCAAAATACAAGGCATGGGTCGAATCCATTATTTTTACCATGTTATATGTGATTGAGAGAGAGCTAGAAAAATACCAGAATTAATTTAGATCAATGGATTTACACGCTTCGAATTATTGTTGCTCGGTTAGGGTTTTTCGACCCAATTAATTCACCACGAACAAACGATCAACTCCAGAACCTTGTGGCTATTTTTCTCACCTTCCTTGCATCATGAAGAACTCCAAAAAAATAGGTTTTTGATTTCTAAAAATCGGATGTGGTGTGAGGGAATTTTAAGAGTGGCGGCTTGAAATGTTTTAGGGTTTAATGGGAGAAAATAAATTTAGGGTTTGATATATTAGTGATAGGCCGACCTTGGGGAGGGCATGGGGCCAAATAACCGGCCTTCACAAGGCCCAAATTAATTTACCCTTTATTTTGTGTATTTTCCTAATTTAATTGTAATTTAAATGCTTTTTAATTAATAATAATTGTGTATTTAGATTTTTTTGTACACACAAGGTTATTTTGGTCATTTCAAAACTTGTATAAATATTAATCGAAGTCGTCAAAATTATTTTGTATCATATCTTGTTCGTTTCCAGAAGTTTGGGATCGATTCGGAACTTTATTTAAGCTTTAATTAAATTTTAAAGTTTTAGGGGCATTTTGGTAACTTTTGCATGTTTTAGATTTTCGGGTTTTACAAAGACACAATCGGAAACGAATGTTGCTGAGATTGAAAAACAATTCACACAGGAAAACAAACCATCAACAGAAGAAAGCAAGGAAGTGCAGGAAGATATTCTTGAAAAAAGAGTCCGAAAGCCTTCAAGATTTCTTGTTTCACCATATATGAACAAGAAAACTGATGTAAGAAAGCAAACACATCCTGATGAATTGATGGTTACACATGAACTGTTTTCGATGCTGGGAGACCCGATGTAAGTATCTTTTAGTTTATTGGATAATCATATGACATTAGAAAAAAGGGTAATTGTGCTTATAATTTCAAAATATATTTTGTATAGGGAATTTGTGTTTGAAACAAGCTCAGGAGTTGTTTCGATTAGAGATAATATGCAGACCTTAGCTCCATCTCTTAAGATCGAAGCAAATGTCATCGACAGCTTTGCTGAAGTTCTAAACTATGAAGAAAATCTGAATAACAAAGGAGTGAGAATGAAGCACTATTTCCACACAGCTATGATTGTAAGTATATAATAACATATTAGATGTAATTCCCAAACATATCACATGTGATATGTGATACTTAACATATCACATATGATATTTCACTAGAATATTTAAGTATCACCTGTGATACAAAATAACATATTAGGTATCACCTGTGATACAGAATAACATATTAGGTATCACCTGTGATACATATTAGTTATCACCTGTAATATTTTTGTTTAGAATATTGTTTGTTCATTTTTTTAAAAACAGTCGAAAGATATGATTGAAGGGAAGATGAAAAACGAAAAGAAGCAAATTCAAGCATTCCATGAAAGCATGGAAAGTGTATTTAAAAAGAATGAAGCTGATATGGCAATGCAACACATTGAATTGGTAATATATTATTTCAAATATTATTGATAATTGATTTGTTATCTTTGCTATAGAACTAAAATTCAGTTTCTTTTTTTTTTAAATAGGCATTCTTTCCAATCGTTGCTCTTGAGCACTACTACTTGGTAGTATTCAATCTCTTTAAAGGAACATCAGTTATCATCGACAGCTCAAACTCTGGAAAAAGTTATGATTCAAAGTACAAGCATGTCTGTGATCTTTTGGTAAGTAATGAAATCTTAAACATTACATGTGATAACCTTAGTTATATTTCATTTAATAAGGAATAATAATATCAATTTGAAAAATTTGTTTATACAGAAAAAGCTGTTTTCAAAACACTTAGAGAGATACAAACATCCAAGAGCGTCAGATGTGATGAAAAAAAAGACTACCATCATGAAGCTAAAGTGGGGAACTAAGAATAACGTAATTGATTGTGGCGTTTTCTTGATGATGCATATGGAAAATTACAATGGAGAAGCAGCCTTAAAATGGAACTTTGGTTTCCCAACTGAAGCAGAAGGTCAAATGTTGAATCTGGTCAAGATGAGAATGAGATATGCAACAAAAATGTTGATGCATGAAATAAACGTGCATTGAGAAATGATGAGTGAATACGCACACCAGTTTGCAAGAGAAAACACAAACAAGGAAAAAAGACAACAGATGTACAAAGAGAACATCAAGAAGAAGAAAGCTGAACAAGACGCAATTCATGTTCCAAGTGCAGTTTAGAAACTGATGCAGTTTACGGTGGAGCGTAGTCAAGAAGTTCCGTAAAGCAGTTTAAAAACAATGTTGTTTCTATTTTACTATGTTTAGACTATTTGCTACATTTTCGTATGTAAGGTCGGTTATTGCAAAAGCCATTTGGTAGTACTGCCGGGCCACGGAATGTGACGGATAGTATCCAAGTTTGGGGTTACCTAAGAATGATGGTGCTCTATTAGGTCCCGAACAACATTCCCAGGTGCCGGAGATTGTACTCTGTCTTGTTATGGCTTTATGCTTAAACTAACTGTTAGGCATTACACTGATGAATGTAATCTGAATTTGAAAATACTTTTTGGTTAAACTGAATATAACTTCTTTTTATATATTTCCAGCGTGTGATTTTTTATGTATCACAAGTGATAACAAATATGATTTTTTGTATCACAGGATTTAATTTACTTTGTATCACAGGTGATACTTACATATATGATACTTAACATATCACATGTAATACTTAATATATATGATACTTAAATATCACTGGTGATACAATAAATATCACTGGTGATAAAGTAACTAGGTGATAAAGTTTTGTATCACAATATATCACATATATGATACTTAAATATCACTGGTGATATGTATCACCAGTGATATTTATTAATAATAATTCATTTTTACATTTAACTAACCTTGTTACTTTATCACCAGTGATATTTATTGTATCACCAGTGATATTTAAGTATCATATATGTTAAGTATCATATATGTGATATATTGTGATACAAAACTTTATCACCTAGTTATTTTATCAGCAGTGATATTTATCGTATCACATGTGATATGTTAAGTATCATATATGTTAAGTATCACATGTGATATGTTAAGTTTTGTTTGAAAATCACCTATGACATGTTAAATAACGCCTATATGTGTGTAATGGAAATAATTTATTTTGTATCTCATGAGATACCTATTATGTTATTTTTTATCACAGGTGATACCCCATAATGTCAGTAGGAAACTACAGTCTACACAAACTCTTTGGGCTGGTCATTAAGCCCAAATTATTTTTCTTTATTGGGCTAGCTTAAAAGTCTATATATAAACCAATTAAAATAATAATTTTACAAGTGATATAAAAGATATAAAAAAAATAATAATAAAAAAAAAAATAATAATAATAAAATAACACATGCAAGGGTATAACCGTCAATAATATTGACACTATCTACCCTCTAAAGTCCCGCTACTCACATAACTTAAATTAATTCTCTCACCTATAACACACACTCAAAAAACACACAAACTTACAAAAACCGATCAAATTTATAGATAACCGTGCCATAGATTTCAAAAACACTAGAAAAGCAATAAAAATGAAGGATAAAGGCGTCGAGGACATTGTAATTAGTCAATACATGAGGAACATGGAGACAGAGGAACATGATGAGGAAAGTCCGACCAAAAAACTGACTAAAAAAACGATAAAAAAATCGTTTTCAGGTATAATAATCAACTTTTTTTCCATTTACATCTTTTTTTACTTGCCATTACTGCTTTCTATAGAGTTTATGATGAAGATATTTTGATAAATAGTTAGATTTCTATATTTAATGAGTTTTTGTTCATGTTTTTTATTTTATTGAAAAAACTGTGATTAGAAGTTAGGTTTTCATTATTCATAAACTTTTTGTTGATGTTAACAAATTAAAACATTTGAATAACAGATTTATACATGATTGTTTGATTATTAGTGAGTTTTTATCACTTGTGATACAAAATAACTTATAAGATATCACCTGTGATACAATAATTTATTAGTTATCACCTGTGATACAAAATAACTTATAAGATATCACCTGTGATTCATTCAAAATCACAAATTGGTTATTACTGCTAATTGGTTTTAATGCTTTTCAATGTAACTGCAGAAGCTGAAAACGCTAGGAAAGCGGCAGAAGAATCAAAAAAAAGCCGAAGAAGAAGCAAATAAAGTTGCTGAACAAGAACAAAAGCCAGACATCAAAGGCAAAAGAAAACTTGGAACTGTAAGGAAGATGCAAGCAAGAAGAAAAAAGATGCCAAAGTTAACAGTTGATGATTCACAAAAAAGAGTAACAAGAAGTGCTTCTCTGAAATCAAATCTAGATGAAGATGAGAAGAATGAGATGACAGATTCCCACAAAAAACCACAAAAAGAAGTCAAGAAAACCACCTTACGTACATTCAGGACAAGGTCTTCCCCCAAGCCATTGTTTGATGCAATGAGAAACTTGTCTAATGAAAGAAAGAGGTGTTTAAAGGAAATGGGGTTTGAAACAATGATAAACTTCCCATTGAACGGACTTCCAGGTACTTTAGGATTTTATGTGGGTGAAAATTTCTATCCAAACAGTATGGAACTAAGAATGGAAAGAGGTTCAGTAAAGATAACAAGAGAAAAAATTTATGACATGTTTGGAGTTCCAATGGGAAGGAGAAAGTTGGATGAAATGGAATCAAGAGAATCGGATGATGATTTCATTAGGATATGGAAACAACAGTATGCTTATCTTGGGGGAAAGGTGACACCAGCTGCTATAGCAAATGAAATTAACAGCACAGAAAATGCAGATTTCATGTTCAAAATAAATTTCCTTATGCTATTTGCAAGCACAATGGCCACACTTGAGAGTGGTGGAAAGTGTGCTTATATCGTTCTAAGAAATGTGAAAGAGGAAGATGATATAGCCGACATTGACTGGTGTGGCTACATACTTGATTGCTTGCAGGCAAGTAAGCATAACTGGGATGAAGTGAAGAAAGGGACTAACTACTATTATGGTCCACTGACGTTCCTCTATGTAAGTTATGTTCTATGTTTCTAAAGATTTATTTAGTTTATCATATGTGATTATTACAAACAAAGAATAAAAACTTACACAATTTCTTATTGTTATGTACAAAAGCTTCTGTACTTGGATTCTACACACTTTCCAGCATTAAAAGTGATGCGACATAGACCAGCACTCAGAAGCTGGAACACAACAGTGATGAGAAAGAGAATCGATCTTGAAATGAATCTAGGATGTTTGGGAAAGCTTGAGCTTCATGGTGAATTTAATCCAGATGAAGATCAAACTGGATGTCTAAATCTATACAAAGGGGCTGATATATACTTTGAACAAGAAGATGAGAAAGAGACAAAACCAGTGGCAAAACGAGTAAAATAAACTAACTTTGGATAACTGAATTCAAATGTTTTTATACATATACTCAATATCACATGTGATATTTCACTAAAATATTAAAAATGTTTTTATTTGTTATACTTGTTTTGTAGGATTTTTATCGGTCGATTGAAGCATCATTGATAAGAATTTCGGAAGAAAGGAAAAAATTGGTTGAAAATCTGAATGAGGGTTGTAGCAAGTATAATGAAGATAGATTCATGTACAAGTTATCTAAACGATACATGAAGATGTTCAATGTTAAAGACTTGCTTTTAACAGTTTCAGCCTTAGATTACGACAATTATGATGAAAATGAGAATGAAGAATCAGAAGTTGAGAAGGGTGGGAACGAAGATAGAACAATTGAAACAGATGTTAAGATGGATGACGAGATGGAAAGAGAAAATTCTGAGAAGGAAATAAATGATGATTATATAATGGAAGAGAATGACAAGAATGTTGAGAAAGAAAAAGAAGCAGCGGAAAAAGAGGCTGCAGTGGAGAAGCTTGGTGTAGATGAGGTTGCATTCGTTGATGATGATGCAGTGAAGAAGCCTGCATCGATTGAGGAGCTTAAAGTGCAGGTTCCTGCATTGGTTGAGGAGCCTGGTCCAAGCATTGAAAAAGACTTGAAATCAGACATACCACCAACCACACAAATGTTAACAAAGAAAACAACAAGAAAAAAAGTTGCAACACGAACTATGGAAAAGATAACAAGGGAATTGGACACGAACCCAGTTGCTGATATTGAAAAACAATCCACACAGGAAAACAAACTATCAACAGATGAAATGATGGTGACAGATGAACTATTTTCAATGCTGGGAGACCCAATGTAAGTATCTTTTAGTTTATTAGATAATCATATGGCATTGGAAAAAAAGGGTTATTGTGCTTATAATTTCAAAATATATATTGTATAGGGAATTCGTGTTTGAAAAAAGCTTAGGAGTTGTTACAATTAGAGATAATATGCAAACCTTAGCTCCAACTCTTAAGATTGAAGCGAATGTCATTGACAGCTTTGCTTCAGTTCTAAACTATGAGGAAAATCTGAATAACAAAGGAGTGAGAATGAAGCACTATTTCCACACAGCAATGATTGTAAGTATATAATAACATATTAGATGTAATTTCCATACATATGACATGTGTACTTAACATATCACATGTGATAATTCACTAGAATATTAAGTATCACCTGTGATACAAAATAACATATTAAGTATCACCTGTGATACATATTATTTATCACCTGTAATATATTTGTTAACAATATTGTTTGTTTATTTTTTAAAAACAGTCGAAAGATATGATTGAAGGGAAGATGAAAAATGAAAAGAAGCAAATTCAAGCATTCCATGAAAGCATGGAAAGTGTATTTAAAAAGAATGAAGTTGATATGGCAATGCAACACATTGAATTGGTAATATATTATTTCAAATATTATTGATTATTGATTTGTTATCTTTGCTATAGAACTAAAATTCAGTTTCTTTTTTTTTTTTTTTTTAAATAGGCATTCTTTCCGATCATTGCTCATGAGCACTATTACCTGGTAGTATTCAATCTCTTTAAAGGAACATCAGTCATCATCGACAACGCAAACTCTGGCCAAACTTATGATTCAAAGTACAAGCATGTGTGTGATCTTTTGGTAAGTAATGAAATCTTGAACATCACATTTGATAACCTCAGTTATATTTCATTTAATAAGAAGTAACATCAATTTAAAATATTTGTTTATACAGAAAAAGCTTTTTTCAAAACACTTGGAGCGATACAAGCATCCAAGAGCGTTAGATGTGATGGAAAAAAAGACTACCATCATGAAGTTAAAGTGGGGAACTAAGAATAACGTGGTTGATTGTGGCGTTTTCGTGATGATGCATATGGAAAATTACGATGGAGTAGCGGCTTCAAAATGGAACTTTGGTTTCCCAACTGAAGCAGAAGGCCAAACAATGGAGCTCATCAAGATGAGAGTTAAGTATGCAACAAAAATGTTGATGCATGAAATAAACATGCATAGAGAAATGATGATTGAACATGCACACCAGTTTGCAATAGAAAACACAGACAAGGAAAAAAAACAACAGATGATCAAAGACAACATCAAGAAGAAGAAAGATGTACAAGACGCAATTCATGTTCCTAGTGCACT
Organism: Artemisia tridentata subsp. tridentata; assembly: GCA_021014915.2. Classification (NCBI taxonomy): domain Eukaryota; kingdom Viridiplantae; phylum Streptophyta; class Magnoliopsida; order Asterales; family Asteraceae; genus Artemisia; species Artemisia tridentata. Next base: position 194,993,131 of record CP139507.1, read on the forward strand.
TTAGAAACTGATGCAGTTTATGTTGGAGCGTAGTCAAGTATTTTCTTTAAGCAGTTTAAAAACAATGTTGGTTCTATTTTACTATGTTTAGACTATTTGTTACATTTTTGTATGTAAGGTCGGTTATGTCATATGTTGGTACTATTTGGGTAAACTGAATGTAAGCTTCTTTATATATGACCAGGTGATAACTATATGTTATTTTGTATAACAGTTCTAGGTATCTTATTCTATTTTTGGTAGTATAAGATCTGTTATTATGAACAGTCGTAGTGGTTTTTTATCACATGAGATAAAGTAATTAGGTGATAAAGTTTTGAATCACAAGTGATAACAAATATGTTTTTTTTGTATCACAGGATTTAACTTACTTTGTATCACAGGTGATACTTAACATATCACATGTGATACTTAACATATATGATACTTAAATATCACTGGTGATAAATTAACTAGGTGATAAAGTTTTGTATCACAATATATCACATATATGATACTTAACATATATGATACTTAAATATCACTGGTGATACAATAAATATCACTGGTGATAAAGTAACTAGGTTAGTTAAATGTAAAAATGAATTATTATTAATAAATATCACTGGTGATACAATAAATATCACTGGTGATAAAGTAACTAGGTGATAAAATTTTGTATCACAAGTGATAACAAATATGTTTTTTTTGTATCACAGGATTTAACTTACTTTGTATCACAGGTGATACTTAACTTATCACATGTGATACTTAACATGTCACATGTGATTTTCAAACAAAACTTAACATATCACATGTGATACTTAACATATATGATACTTAAAATGTCACAACTCCTAATTTCAGGCCATTTTTCCGAACCTCGACAATTTACTATTCACGAGTTACTATTCATTTTTACTATTTACTGGCACTATTCATTCCAAAAATTTTATTTCATATTCTCGTAAGTTAAACTATTTTAACGATAATCCGAGAGTTTGACGCTCGTCGGATCATTTCTGCAAAAATCACGAAGCCGTGTCCGAGATTTACATTCAGGTTTAAACGTCATTTAGGCATCCCGATATGTCCAAACAACATTGCCAACAAGAGAAATATATGTTTTCCACCTTCCGTGACATTTTCATGAATTTAGGAATTTTAGGATACCCGGTTTTAAGTTTGGTGACTTTACGACTTACAGTTAGCAATTAGCGGGACCAAAACTTACTCCGTAAGTCAAGATAAGTATCCAGCCTAAAATATCTAGATATTTTCTGAAAAATATCTAGATATTTCAAAAACCTAGTGAAATTACCATTATACCCTTTCATTGAAATTACCAAAATGCCCTTGGACTATATAAAGACTAAACTAGCTTTATTTTTAGAAAACAAATCACAAAACTCTCCTCTCTCCCTCTCTAGCTCACGGCACACCAAGAACACCAAGGAGATCCCATAATTTTTCCAAGATCGAGTGTTAGATTAGTCCCAAATACCTTCCTTGTTAGAGTTTTGCAATAAAAACTCCAAGGTTGTGGTCATTTTTCATTCTAGCTCACCAATCATCAAGTAAGCTTCAAGAACATCTTTCTAATCTTTTCATACTTTCAATCTATTGTTTTTCATGTTATATTGATGATTGATCATGCAAAATACAAGTTATCTATACCACTTTGTTCATTTTCATAATAAACCCTAGATCTATAAGTTTTATTAACATCCTTATGAGATACTTGGTAGATTAGCAAGGTTGATGATGTTTAGGACCCCATGACACCCTAAGAAGATGTATGGTAGGATTTGGGATCATTTGAAGTTGTTTGGTTGGTTTTTGAACAAGTTAGCAACTAGGAAAACCAAGTTTTAACACTTATAGAAAGTTGCTGTCCGTTTTTGCAAAACGTGGGAAACTCAGTGGCTAGGGTGTAACTTTGGACCAAAGATTTAGAAAATACACTCAAAGACGAAACCGTGGTCGCTTGAATCACTAAAAACCGACTTATAACGAAGGAGATATGATTTTTACAATTTAGGCGACGAAAAACTATTTTCTGAAAATAAGCTTGCTGTTTGCCGAACTTCAAGGGACAAAACGAGGCGTTAGACATGATCTAGGAGGGCCGAGTTACTGAAAATATGTTAGTTCATGCTATGACGATTCCGTGGATATAAAGAAGGTTGAAAACAGACTTATAACGACCAAGATATACACGTTTGAAAACCCGACGAAACTTATTTAATTTTGACAGCTTCTAATAGCAAAATATATTCCAAGTGTAAAACAGTTTTTCTTTCAAGTCACCATGTTGCGAGCTATTTTCCCGTTGATCGAGTCACGTATGACCAAAAGTCAAAGGAGACGGCTGAGAGATTATGTTACAAGGATTTCAAAAAAGTCAAGTTCTATTCCTAACTCTTAACGTACAATATTTTGCGACTAGTTTTGCGAGGCCGTTTGGTCATATTTTCACAAGTAGTAAAAAGGGTTATTTTGCGACGAAACTATTTTATTTGGCGATAAAACATCAAACAAGGATCGTGGAGTACCGTTTCAACATATTTACACGAAAAGTAGTTCATAACCTAACGAGACGTCAAAAATGTAGTTTTCGGCGATAAACATTATTTTCAAAACTAACGAGTGGTATCGTTAACATATGTATTTGCATGTGTAGCATTGTATCATTGCTTACGCTAGATCATATCATTCATAATAGGTCGCGGTTAGAGATCGAGCCTCATTTCATCTTATCCATTATTATCATTGTTGCTATCGCATCAGGTGAGTTTCATAGCCCCTTTCTTTATACGTTTTGAACTTTTGGGGGAGATACATGCTTAAACTGTTTGCTTACATACATGATTGTGTTAAACTTAGTTGCGTTATTCTTGAAAGCATATCGCGGACCTAAGTATCAAACACTTGGGGTAGCCGAACGAATCATATCGCGGACCTAAGTATCAAACACTTGGGGTAGCCGAACATAAGTCTCCTCGTGAGCAGCATTGATAAGTCTCCTAGTGAGCAGCATTGATAAGTCTCCTCGTGAGCAGCATTGATAAGTCTCCTCGTGAGCAGCATAAGGTCTTCTAGTGTTATAGAACGCACATCGTATACGCACATGTCTTACTCATACTATGTTAGCATTGGGTTGTAAACACACAGGTTGCAAGTCTTGAATGGGCAGGGCTTGGAACTGAGTGGATTTACAATGCCTATGCTGTGGAAACTTTCTCTAAAGGCTTTTCAACTTATTTATAGCAAACTCTATGAACTCACCAACCTCGTGTTGACACTTTAGCATGTATTTTCAGGAACTAAGCAATAGCACGCTACTGGAGGCTTTTGGCAGGGCATGGCATGGTCATAGAAGACTCTGATAAAACATTTGGGACCGCTTAACTTATTTTATGGGCCAACTTCCGCACCACTTTTCATAATGTAAATTTAACACTTTTGACTTATCAAATCTATTCTAAATGATTGATGTGAAAACCGTTCTTTACACTTGTGTTATGATACCAATTGAGTTGCACCCCAGCGATGTGTAAGCTTCCGCTGGACCCGATTTTGGGGGTGTGACAGATTGGTATCAGAGCCTAGGCTATAGAGAATTGGATAATTTTAAAACCTAAACTATAGCTACTTTTACGAAAACTTAACCCTATGACCGCCACGTGCCTGCCTGCCAAGCTGATGCCTCATTTGTGGTTTGTTGCTGACATATTTAATGAGATTTGTATCTTATTGCCAGATAGATTATACTCACTTATTCTCGTTGATTACTGTGATTGTCTTACATATAAGGGTGCATACATATCATACACGTCACAGCGTTACACCTTTTTCCTTACGTAGTTTCATCATTCGTCCTCAAGCCTGATCACCTGCCTTAGTCTTTTGAACCACCCTTTACATGTGAAGGACATATTATTATTATAACTAAGCTAAGTATTCCAAAATTCATTGAACCTCGGTGGAATATAGACTAGTCATCTATATTCGACCCGGGATAGTGGGACATAGCCTGACTACCTATGTTCGACTCAGAGATGAATTTTGCAATACTGAGAGTAGTTACAATGGAATTATGTCCGGATTGATTTGATCGGTGTAAGCAATTCCATAATCGAGCCAAATTTTCAAAAGACCTCCTTCAAACCACTTGTTCCTAGTTTGATCTAAGTGACAGTTCTTGTTTGATGAGTTGCGAGGATCAAACTGGAATCAAGTTGTTACCCGAGCCGATTCAGTTTAATCTCATGACAGTTCTTGTTTGATGAGTTGTGAGATTAAATTTGAATCGACAACCTCAAACCGATTTAGCCTAATCCCATGACAGTTCTTGTTTGATGAGTTGTGGGATTAAGTAAAAATCGGTTACCTAGAGGTCTTTTGAAGGCTATGCTCGATCTTGGGAAAGTTTACCCCCATCAAACCCGACCATGAGAACGTACGTACGTAGAACGAGCGAGCTGAATTCAGGGACTGAATTCCTCTAACGGGTGGAGACTGTCACAACTCGTAATTTCAGGCCATTTTTCCGAACCTCGACAATTTACTATTCATGAGTTACTATTCATTTTTACTATTCACTGGCACTATTCATTCCAAAAATTTTATTTCATATTCTCGTAAGTTAAACTATTTTAATGATAATCCGAGAGTTTGACGCTCGTCGGATCATTTCTGCAAAAATCACGAAGCCGTGTCCGAGATTTACATTCAGGTTTAAACGTCATTTAGGCATCCCGATATGTCCAAACAACATTGCCAACAAGAGAAATATATGTTTTCCACCTTCCGTGACATTTTCATGAATTTAGGAATTTTAGGATACCCGGTTTTAAGTTTGGTGACTTTATGACTTACAGTTAGCAATTAGCGGGACCAAAACTTACTCCATAAGTCAAGATAAGTATCCAGCCTAAAATATCTAGATATTTTCTGAAAAATATCTAGATATTTCAAAAACCTAGTGAAATTACCATTATACCCTTTCATTGAAATTACCAAAATGCCCTTGGACTATATAAAGACTAAACTAGCTTTATTTTTAGAAAACAAATCACAAAACTCTCCTCTCTCCCTCTCTAGCTCACGGCACACCAAGAACACCAAGGAGATCCCATAATTTTTCCAAGATCGAGTGTTAGATTAGTCCCAAATACCTTCCTTGTTAGAGTTTTGCAATAAAAACTCCAAGGTTGTGGTCATTTTTCATTCTAGCTCACCAATCATCAAGTAAGCTTCAAGAACATCTTTCTAATCTTTTCATACTTTCAATCTATTGTTTTTCATGTTATATTGATGATTGATCATGCAAAATACAAGTTATCTATACCACTTTGTTCATTTTCATAATAAACCCTAGATCTATAAGTTTTATTAACATCCTTATGAGATACTTGGTAGATTAGCAAGGTTGATGATGTTTAGGACCCCATGACACCCTAAGAAGATGTATGGTAGGATTTGGGATCATTTGAAGTTGTTTGGTTGGTTTTTGAACAAGTTAGCAACTAGGAAAACCAAGTTTTAACACTTATAGAAAGTTGCTGTCCGTTTTTGCAAAACGTGGGAAACTCAGGGGCTAGGGTGTAACTTTGGACCAAAGATTTAGAAAATACACTCAAATACGAAACCGTGGTCGCTTGAATCACTAAAAACCGACTTATAACGAAGGAGATATGATTTTTACAATTTAGGTGACGAAAAACTATTTTCTGAAAATAAGCTTGCTGTTTGCCGAACTTCAAGGGACAAAACGAGGCGTTAGACATGATCTAGGAGGGCCGAGTTACTGAAAATATGTTAGTTCATGCTATGACGATTCCGTGGATAAAAAGAACGTTGAAAACAGACTTATAACGACCAAGATATACACGTTTGAAAACCCGACGAAACTTATTTAATTTTGACAGCTTCTAATAGCAAAATATATTCCAAGTGTAAAACAATTTTTCTTTCAAGTCACCATGTTGCGAGCTATTTTCCCGTTGATCGAGTCACGTATGACCAAAAGTCAAAGGAGACGGCTGAGAGATTATGTTACAACGATTTCAAAAAAGTCAAGTTCTATTCCTAACTCTTAACGTACAATATTTTGCGACTAGTTTTGCGAGGCCGTTTGGTCATATTTTCACAAGTAGTAAAAAGTGTTATTTTGCGACGAAACTATTTTATTTGGCAATAAAACATCAAACAAGGATCGTGGAGTACCGTTTCAACATATTTACACGAAAAGTAGTTCATAACCTAACGAGACGTCAAAAATGTAGTTTTCGGCGATAAACATTATTTTCAAAACTAACGAGTGGTATCGTTAACATATGTATTTGCATGTGTAGCATTGTATCATTGCTTACGCTAGATCATATCATTCATAATAGGTCGCGGTTAGAGATCGAGCCTCATTTCATCTTATCCATTATTATCATTGTTGCTATCGCATCAGGTGAGTTTCATAGCCCCTTTCTTTATACGTTTTGAACTTTTGGGGGAGATACATGCTTAAACTGTTTGCTTACATACATGATTGTGTTAAACTTAGTTGCGTTATTCTTGAAAGCATATCACGGACCTAAGTATCAAACACTTGGGGTAGCCGAACGAATCATATCGCGGACCTAAGTATCAAACACTTGGGGTAGCCGAACATAAGTCTCCTCGTGAGCAGCATTGATAAGTCTCCTAGTGAGCAGCGTTGATAAGTCTCCTCGTGAGCAGCATTGATAAGTCTCCTCGTGAGCAGCATTGATAAGTCTCCTCGTGAGCAGCATAAGGTCTTCTAGTGTTATAGAACGCACATCGTATACGCACATGTCTTACTCATACTATGTTAGCATTGGGTTGTAAACACACAGGTTGCAAGTCTTGAATGGGCAGGGCTTGGAACTGAGTGGATTTACAATGCCTATGCTGTGGAAACTTTCTCTAAAGGCTTTTCAACTTATTTATAGCAAACTCTATGAACTCACCAACCTCGTGTTGACACTTTAGCATGTATTTTCAGGAACTAAGCAATAGCACGCTACTGGAGGCTTTTGGCAGGGCATGGCATGGTCATAGAAGACTCTGATAAAACATTTGGGACCGCTTAACTTATTTTATGGGCCAACTTCCGCACCACTTTTCATAATGTAAATTTAACACTTTTGACTTATCAAATATATTCTAAATGATTGATGTGAAAACCGTTCTTTACACTTTTGTTATGATACCAATTGAGTTGCACCCCAACGATGTGTAAGCTTCCGCTGGACCCGATTTTGGGGGTGTGACATAAAATATCACATGTGATACTTAACATATATGATACTTAAATATCACTGGTGATACGATAAATATCACTGGTGATAAAGTAACTAGGTTAGTTAAATGTAAAAATGAATTATTATTAATAAATATCACCGGTGATACAATAAATATCACTGGTGATAAATTAACTAGGTGATAAAGTTTTGTATCACAAGTGATAACAAATTTGTTTTTTTGTATCACAGGATTTAACTTACTTTGTATCATAGGTGATACTTAAAATATCACATGTGATGCTTAAAATATCACATGTGATACTTAAAATATCACATGTGATACTTAACATATATGATTTTGAATCTATCACAGGTGATACCTAATAAGTTATTTTGTATCACAGGTGATACCTTATATATTTTTTTTGTATCACATGTGATACCTTATAATGTATGTAGGTAACTACAGTTTATGTAAATTTTTTGTGCTGCTCATTAAGTTCAAATTATTTTTCTTTATTGGTTTAGTGTGACAACATTTATTTAGCCAAAAAAAAACAAATGATATAAAAAAAATAAAAAAAGTCTGTTTATCAGCTTAATTTTTAAGTTCATTTTTTATTAAATGTCAAATTGATTGAAGTCCTAGGTTTCTTTTTACAAGTCTTTGTCAAAAAAAAACTTTCATAAAAGCCAATGGATTAAAAAAGTTACCTTTTTATATTAAAAAAAAAACGGATGGACCACTTTTGCCAATTCAGGAAACTTACCCCACCAACCCCACCAACTCCACCCTCAACCTTTCACTATCAAAATATTCTCTTTATCTAACAAATCATTTTCTCTCTCTTATCACCAATAAAAAAGCTACCATAAAGCAATCAAAACTACCCGTTTTTAACTGTTAAATTCATAAAAGTAACACAAAAATGCAAGAATCATCAAGTGTACAAGCAGATCCACAAAAAAAAAAAAACGATTGAAAATGAACATACTGAATCTCGAAATGAAGGTACGATGCTTTCGAGTAATTAATTAATTGTTTTATTAGTTGTTTCTGTATTTTTTAAGTGTCTTTGATATAATTTATGAATATTTTCTTAAGTTTTTGTGAAGCAATGATAGATTATAGATTATATTTAAAAAATCTAGATATAATTAGCTGATTATTGAATGTGTTGTAGTTAATAGGTTATGTTGTTTATTAGATGTTTGTTGATGAACTGACTGTTTGGGATTTTAGATTTTGTGATATGAGGCCTTATGTTGTACATTTTAGAAAGTTAAGTTATCAAATTAGTTCAAGTGTTTTGTAGTTTAATGAAAATGTCATGAAAATGCAGAGCATAAAATAGATGAAACAATTCCAAAAAGAAGAAAACAGTTACCAAGATTAGGATGTAAGAAAAAAGGACGTCATATGCATCCACTATTAGCAGCACATCAAAGAAAGTTGGAAGAAAAAAAGAATGCAGATGAAGAAACAACGGTTAGATGCGGCAAAATTAGAAAAAGCTGAAAATGAAGCAGCAAAGAAGGAAGAAGCAGGTGAAAAATGTAAAGAACAGGTTAGTTAAATGTAAAAATGAATTATTATTAATAAATATCACTGGTGATACAATAAATATCACTGGTGATAAAGTAACTGGTAATGTCCTATAACCTTCTTTACATTATGCCACAGGCTGAAAAAGAAGCTGAAAAAGAGTGTAATGCAAAGACAGAAGAAGCTGGAAAATCTAAAGAGAAAGAAGTTGAAGACAAGAAGAATGAAACAGCAAAAGGAAAAAGAAAAATAGATGAAACTGGGATTGATGAAAAAGAATTTGATATGGGTGAGTGTAATTCTGATGACAAAGAAAAGGAAGGGATTCATAAAAATGTAAAAAAGAAACAAAAGATGTTTACGACGTTGAGTTCAAGGGCAAGTGTTAGGCCCTTTTTTGATGCAATGCATGGACTAAGCAAAGAGAGAAAGAAAGTTATAAGAGAAATGGGCTTTGGTGAGTTGATTGATTTTCCGATTAATGAAATACCAACAAGGCTAGCGTTTTTTGTAGTAGACAGTTTGGATGTAGAAACAATGAACCTTCGGCTTCCAAATGGTAATTTACAAATATCTCCACAGACCGTTAAGGAAGTTCTTGGGTTACCAAAGGGATCGAGGAGGTTGGAAACAAATGAAGAACAAAGAGAAAAGAAAGATCTATTTGAGGAAGAATGGAAAAGTCAGTTCAAAGATGAAAGAAAGTTGACAATAAATGCATTATCAAGACAGATAACAAAAACAATAAACACAGATTTCATTTTCAGAATAAACTTTTTGATGCTAGTTGCAAATACCTTTGGAGAATGTGATAGCAACTGTGTTGTAAAAACGACGGTATTGAAAAATGTTCTTGAAGAAGATGATGTTAGAGAGATAGATTGGTGTAGATATGTATATGAATGTGCAAGATTGTCAAAAACTGATTGGGCAAGCAGAAAGAGGAATAGGACAGAGGTTGTCTATTACGACCCGGTTACATTCTTGATGGTATCTCCTGATTTTTATTTTTTATTATTTTTTATTTTTTTTAGCATAACAAGTTTATGATTTTGAAAATATACATACATATGTTTTAAGTGTTAAAAAAAGACCATGTGTAGTATCACCTGTGATATATGAAGTATCACATGTGATATATGAAGTATCACCTGTGATATATGAAGTATCACAGGTGATACTATTTATTATTTTCACAATTTATACTATATGAAGTATCACCTGTGATATATGAAGTATCACAGGTGATACTATTCATTGTTTTCAATTCTTAAAAACTATATGAAGTATCACCTGTGATATATATAATATATATATAATATATATATAATATATATATATATATATATTTATATATATATATATATATATACTTGATAATGTTTTTTAATATAATATTATAAATGGTTGTTGAAACAGCTTGCATATTTACAATATACGAAGTTTGATCGAATGAGTGTTGCAAGAAGATTACCAGCTTTCAAAAGTTGGAATGCAAACTTGTTGAAAAGTAGAGAGACTCTGGAACTAGATTACAAAAACTTTTTTGGGATAGTCAACATTATAGGAGCTCTGAATGAACAAGAAAAAACTGCTCAAAAGGAGGTGAGTATATGATATCTCTAGTGATATTAGATTATTTTTGTGTTTAAGAGTGTAACTGATGATTTCTTAAAATTTAAATTCAATTACAGGAAATTTATGAAATGTTAGAAGACAAAATAGATGGTATTTTGAGTGAGAAACAATTGTTTGAAGAAACAGTCAAGGAAAGTCTAGTAAAGTTTGGAAATGATCAAAGGCTTATTGAATATAGAGAAAGATTAAAGCAGATTTTCAGAAACGCTAATGATAATTTCCAGAGAAAAAGTCCTTTATATTATTCATCAACAGAATCAAGCTCCATCAAATTTGTAACAAGTGATGATGAAGATGACGAGAATGGTGAATCTAATGATAACAATGATAACAATGAAAAGACAGAATCTGGACATCAAAATAGAGAATATGGAGATGAAAATGGAGAATCTATGATATTTGATGATGATGAAGCTGACAAACAAGATGCCACAAATGACAATAATGCAAAATCAAACTCTGATAAAGACGAAGGTGCACAAGGAATGGGAAAGGATGAAACTGCATCAAACAATGAGGGCAGTAGTACCAAAAATGATGTAGATGCGGAAAACAATGAAACAAAAAAGGTTACAAGTCAAAAAATTGAAGGTGAAAAGATGAATGAAGATGAAGAAATTCAATGTCAATTTAAAGTTGATGATGATTTATCTTTCTTTGAGGAATTAATTGCTAAAACCGATGAAGAATTTATGAAAGAATTGAGAGAAATTCAACGAAAACAAACCAAACCGCTTGAAGATTTAACCGATGAAGAATTTATTAAAGTTTTAGCTGAAGCGCAAACATTTGGGAATCAGGAAAAGGTAGAAGAAAAAGAAACGGAACAAGCAGATGCTTCTTGTCAACAAGAAAAACAAAAGCAGCAAGCAAGTTCATCTTGTTGTAAAAGCAGGGAGCATAATTTTGAGTTCACACCAGGATCACAGCCAACCTTTGATCTAGGATTTGATAGCCCTGTAGTAGATTCAAAACCATGCAAAAAATCAGAGTCAAATGATGAAGAAAAAGAATCTTGGTGCTTGCAATCACCGTATATAAACCAAAAGGTCAGCACAACAGCAGAGCTAACAGAGGATGAAATACTCTTGGCAAGAAGCATCTTTTGTATGCAAGGAGACGAAGCGTAAGATTAACTTTTAAATTTTTATCAACTTTAATTGAATATATCACAGGTGATACCTCAGTTCTTTTTAACAAATGAAAGAAATGATTAGTATCATCTGTGATATATCAAAGAATATATAATATCTGAAGTTTCTTATACTTATCACCTGTGATATTCTCAAAAACAGAGAGCAAGTTTTGAACGACCAACGTGTAGGATTGATGAGAATGAATGTCCAATCACTAGCACCAGGATTGAAAATTGAAACTCCTGTGATCGACACATTTGCTTCAATCCTAAATTATGAAGAATGGGAATCAGAGAAAGAGATGAAAAGGCATTATTTTTATACATCAATGATGGTGAGATAAATTTAATTTAAAATAATGTACTATAATTGAATGTGTTTATGTATTAACTTAATTTAACTTGTTTTCAATTATCAAGCAGCTGCCTGGAGTAATAGAAGATAATCGAAAACGCATGCTTTCCGAAGAAGAAATAATAGATAAACAATATGATGAGTTTGCAAAGATGATTGCAATTCAGATGGAAGATGATATAAGGAGGCTACAATTTGAAGATGTTAACTTGGTATATCATATGACTTTTATAAATTAATGAATGAACTTAGTCTATTATCTTAAAACTTAAATCATTTTTATAATTTCATGAAAACAGGTTTTCTTCCCAATTATAGCGCATGGTCATTACTACCTTATAGTTTTCAACATCCTTAAAGGAACATCTGTGATAATAGATAACAGTGATTCAGATGGGACGTTTGAAGGAAAGTACCAAGAAAACTATGATCTTGTGGTAAGAAAAACTATTCTGAAGACTTCACATACAATTTATTTTGGTCAAATATAATTACAATATCACTTGTGATATTTCAGAATATCACTGGTGATATTTCAGAATATCACTTGTGATATTTCAGAATATCACTTGTGATATTTCAGAATATCACTTGTGATACTAGTCTATAATTGACACTTTGTAATTTTATTTTCAGAGGGCTGTTTTTGCAAGGCATTTGTCTACATATCTACATCCAAAAGGAGATGTATTTATGAATCAGAAAAAAAAACCAACAATCTTAAACATGAGTTGGAAAACAAGAAAAGAAAAGATAGACTGTGGTTTGTACATGATGTTGCATATGGAGCATTATGAAGGTAAGAGTGGAGCAAAATGGGAAACAGGCATGCTCAAAGAAACGAACAGAAGCCATCAAATGCAGATAAATAGCCTGAGAACAAAGTATGCAGCAAAGATGATGCTCCATGAAGTAAATGAGAAGCAAAAGATGATGTCTGACTATGCCTTGAAATTTGCAGCTGAAAATCCAAATGAAGAAGAAGTAAAGAAATTGGTTCAGGAGGCTATAAATAGAAAGATTGAAGAAGAAGAAGCCCTAAAGCCTGGATCAAGTGGTTATTAGTTTAACATTTAATTTTTGTATAGAAACTTGTACTGTCTTAGTTTATGTTTCTGAAATAGTGTACACAGTTAAGCTAGGTTTAAGAATTAGATATTGCAAAAGCCATTTTTTGTAGTACTGCTGGGCCACGGAATGTGATGGACAGTGTCCAAGTTTGGGGTTACCTAAGAATGATGGTGCTCTATTAGGTCCTGAACCACATTCCCGGGTGCCAGAGATTGTACTCGATTTTGTTATGGCTTTGTGCTTAAATTAAGAGTTAGGCATTACACAGATGAATGTAATCAGAATTTGAAAATATTTTTGGGTGAAGTAAATATAAGCTTCTTTTATAAATTATGAGTGTGTGATTTTGTATGTATCACAGGTGATACCTAGAAGTTATTTTGTATATTAAATATTAACTGTCATTTTATTATTTTATCCGTTATTTTTGTATCACATGTGATACCTAGAAGTTATTTGGTAAACTGTAGATACCTTCCTTACATTATAAGGAATTTTAGGTGATACCTAAAATTAGATATTAGGTATCACCTGTGATACAAAATAATTTATTAGGTATCACCTGTGATACAAAATAATTTATTAGGTATCACTTGTGATACATTCAAAATCACACATTGATTCGTACTGTTGCTCAATAGAGCTTAGAAGCACTGTTTGTCGAAAGTACTTGGTACACTTATTCGTCTATTTGTGATATCAAAAGACATTTTTTTATTTGAAATTATGGAATACTTTGATATTTTTAATATTTTCGATTTTATGGAATACTTTGATATCTATCATCTGTGATAAAGCTTTAAACTGTTTTGGCTAAGGTATTATTTATCACCTTTGATGCAAAAAAACATATAAGGTATCACCTGTGATACATACAAAATAACACTGCTAATATACAAAAGAAACTTATATTCAGCTTATATTCAAATTCTGATTACATTCATCTGTGTAATACCTAACACCTAGTTTAATCATAAAGCCATAACAAAATCGAGTACAAACTCCGGCACCAGGGAATGTGGTTCGGGACCTAATAGAGCACCATCATTCTTAGGTAACCCCAAACTTGGACACTGTCCGTCACATTCCGTGGCCCAGCAGTACTACAAAATGGCTTTTTCTATATCTAATTCTTAAACCTAGCCATAACAAAATCGAGTACAAACTCCGGCACCAGGGAATGTGGTTCGGGACCTAATAGAGCACCATCATTCTTAGGTAACCCCAAACTTGGACACTGTCCGTCACATTCCGTGGCCCAGCAGTACTACAAAATGGCTTTTTCTATATCTAATTCTTAAACCTAGCTTAACTGTCTACACAATTTCAGAAACATAAACTACGACAGTACAAGTTTCTATACAAAAATTAAATTTCAGAAACATAAACTACACAATCTTTCATCATATCGCACTTTCAACATGATCTGCTTCCTGTTCAGCTTTCCTTTTCTTTATCGCTTCTCTTATCACCTTTGCTTTCAGTTTATTGTCTGGGTATCTCTTTGCAAATTTATGTGTCTCGTTGCTGATATTTTCTCTTTGAATATTCATTTCATGTGTCAAAATCTTTGTGGCATACTTGATTCTCAATCTTGTTATTGCATTCTCTTGTTCATTTCCTTCTGTTGGAAACTCCAGTTTCCAATTTTTCTCAATCTCTCCATTGTATTGTTCCATATGCATCATCACAAAGACTCCGCAATCAATGATGTTCTTTTTGGTTGCCCACTTAAGCTTCATCACTGTTGTCTTTGATTTTTTTATTTGAGAAGCCTTTTTGTGTTTGTGGGATTGCAAATATCTTGAAAATAGTTTTTTCTACACAAAATAGAAAATTGAGTTTATTAAAGACATCTCATTTAAGCAGTATCCATAATAATTTAAGCACGCATCATAATTTATGTATAGTCTTTAATTACTTACGAGAACATCGCACTCCTTCGAGTATTTGCTTTCGTATGTCTGCCCTGAATTAGAGTTGTCAATGATAACAGAACTTCCTTTGGAGAGATTGAAAACAACCAGATAATAATGTTCATGCGCAATTATTGGAAAGAATGCCTGTATTAATTGTAAACAAAAATTAGAGTCATTTTAATACAAATAAAACATATCACATGTGATACTTAACATATCACATGTGATAGTTAACATATCACATGTGGTACTTAACATATCACATGTGATATTTCAATAGAATATTAAGTATCACCTGTGATACAAACAAAAGTTAAAACTCATAATAATTGAAATAAGTTGTTACCAATTCTACTTGATGCAACGATTTGTCATCTTGATTGTTTTTAAACACAGGTTCTAAGTATGAACAAAAATCATTATATTGCTTTTCTTCATCTTGCTTTTTTGCATCCACTATTTAACGTGTCTGTTTTTATACATCAACACATGTTATAAGAAACAAATTAAGATTTTATTAATTAAGTTCTAATTTTTTAGGTACTTACCAGTATTCCAGTATGAAAAAATTGTTTCATCTTTGGTCCATAGTTGTTGATTGTTTCTTCGTAGTTTAAAACTGCTGCAAAGGTGTCGATTACACTAGCTTCCACTTTTAGTTGTGGTGCTAGGGTTTACATGTTGTCTCTGATCGCCGCTGCCTCCCATGCCCATTCAGTTTGAAACACAAATTCGCTATACAAAAAGATAGACCATAATTAGATATATTATTAACAAATTCCTATATTATTGTTTAATTAGATAAAGCAGACTTACTATGGATCTCCTTCCATTAAAAATAAAGCATCTGTAACCATAATTTCATCTAGCTTTATTGGAATTTGTATGTCAGTTTTCTGGTTCATATACGGTGAAACCAGAATTCTTTTTTGAACGACATTTATTTTCTCAATGTAATCATCATCACCCCTTGCCTTTTTTTCTTCATTCACAGCTTCATCATTATCACTACCAGTTTCTGTCTCATCACTTCCAGTGTCCGTATCGTCATTCACAGCTTCATCATCATCACTTTTCACAGTTTCCGTTGCAATTTTTTCTTCATTCACAACTTTATCATCATTCACAGTTTCCATATCATTTACAGCTTCATCATCATCACTACCAGTTTCCGTTTCACTTTCGTCGCTATTCACAAATTTATCATCATCATTCACAACTTTATCATCACTATTCACAACTTTATCATCATCATCATCATCATCATCATCATCATTTTCTGTTTCAATCTCGCCATTGCCATCATCTTTTTCTTGTTCACTTTCACTATGTTTTACATTCTCAGTTTCTTTGCCATCATCACCATTGCCATCATCACTAGTTTCTTTGTCCTTCTCATCACCATTGCCATCATCATTTTTGCCAACATCACTACCATCGTTGTTGTTATCATCACTCTCTTCTTCTTCATCTTGATCAAAATCCACAACATTGAACATTGTTTTGTATTTCTTACATAACATGTTCATTGTTTTGTCATCCTTGAACTTCTGCATACCATCTTTGATTGTCTCATCCAACTCTTCTTTTTCTTTTGAAATTGTTTCAAATTTCTCTTTAATTTTTGCGTAAAACTCCTGTAAAACGAGCAAGTTGGATTAGTTTTTTAATCTATCACATGTGATACATATGACATGTAAAATTATATGTAATATTAGTTATCAGTATAAGTTATATCACCTGTGATACATATCACTTGTGTTGTATGTAATATTAGTTATCATCATCACATATGTTTTATCACTGGTGATATACTACCAAAAACTCAAAAAAATCACCAGTGATATTCTGAAATATCACCAGTGGTATTCTGAAATATCACCAGTGATATTCTGAAATATCACCAGTGATATTCTGAAATATCACAAGTTATATTGTAATTATATTTGACCAAAATAAATTACCACAAGATCATAACATTTATCACTGGTGATATACTATCAATAATTGAAAAAAATTAAAACTAACCTCTTTTGTTTCTGGTCTTTTGGGAAGCAATGGCTCATTGTAAACATCAGCTCCCTTGTATAAATCAAAACCAACTTGTTCTTCCTGAGGATCAAACTCTGGATGGTGTTCCAGCTTTCCCAAGCAGTTTTGTTTTGTTTCCATCAAAATCCTCTTCTTCATTGCTTGAGTGTTCCAGCTTCTTATTGCCGGACGGTGACGTATTACTGGAAAGCTTGGAAAATTGGTTGAATCCAAGTATAGCAGCTTTTTTATACAAAAAATAAATTTGTGTTAGATTATAATATTTGAATCACTTATGACTAACTTATAGAAACTTTTAAAATAACTTACACATAAGTAGGTAATCGGCCCATAGTAGTAGCCTGAGTTCAACTTCACATTATGCCAGTTTTGCTTACTTATCTGTAAGCTTTCCAGTATGTAACCACACCAATCAATATCCTTTATATCATCTTCTTCTTTGACATGCATCAGCACCGTCGGCAGCACCTTTCCTCCATTGTCTATTGTTCCCATCGTGCTTGCAAACAGAGTTAGGAAGTTAATTATAAAGGTGAAATCAGCATCAAAGGTGTTTGATATCTCCATGGATATCGCTGGTGCTGTGATTTTTGCTAGATGAGAGTATTGATTTTTCCATTCTTGTATGAAAGCATCATCAGGTTCTCTTTCATCTAGGTCTTGTAATTTCTTCCTTCCCATCGGGACACCTAGCATATCGTTAATTTTTTGCCTTGTTGCCTTAATAGATCCTTTTTCCAATCTTAGTTCCATGCTTGGTGGATGGAAACTTTGTATCACATGGTACACTAAAGCACCTGGAAGTTCAACTACAGGGAAGTTGATGAATCTCTCAAAACCAATGTTTTTCAAGCACTTTTTCCTAGCATCTGATAAACCGACCATTGCATCATACAGAGCTCTAGGTGATGTTCTGATTTTGCAGGTAGGATACATCATATTTTTTTTTTTTGTTTTTTTTCCTTCTTTCCTTTTTCTTTTTTCATTTTCTTATTTTTATTCTTGACAATATCCTCCTCCTCAGAATCTTCTTCATCACTTTCCAATTTTCTTTTTTTGGCTATTTTTTTAGCTTTCTCTCTCTCCTTCTCCTTCTTCTTTTCAGCCTCTTCTCTTTTCTTCATTATGCTTTTTTTTAACTTTAGATCTAAATAACTGCTTTACTCTTTTCCTCTTTTGTTCTACAACAGGTTTTTGTCCTGATGTGGATGTCGCTTTATCATCTGCATATTTAAAACACATAAAAGATATAAGTCCCAAACTTATCACACATGATACTCAGCATATGACATGTGATACTCAGAATATCACTTGTGATATATAACTTATCACATGTGATATTTCACTAGAATATTAAGTATTACAAAATAACACCTTAGGGTAATGCAGAAGCCAAATGCGTCTTCTGTGGCTTAGTTGCAGCCGACGCCTTCGGCGAAGCCGATGGCGTCTTCTGTTGCTTAGCCACAGAAGATGCTTTCGGCTTCTCTAGAATATCAAGTATCACCTGTGATACTTAATATTCTAGAGAAGCCGAAGGCGTCTTAGCCGCAGAAGAAATTAAGTATCACCTGTGATACAAAATAAGCTATGACATTAAGTGACACTGATTTTCTATCTTATATAACAACCAATAAGCAACTTTTAATTCCTAACTTGTATAACAACCAATAAGCAACTTTTAATTCCTAAATAAGCAATAACGTAGAAGCCAAAGGCGTCTTAGCCGCAGAAGACATTAAGTATCACCTGTGATACAAAATAAGCTATAACATTAAATGACACTGATTTTCTAACTTATATAACAACCAATAAGCAACTTTTAATTCCTAACTTTTATAACAACCAATAAGCAACTTTTAATTCCTAAATAAGCACTAATGTAGAAGCCGAAGGCGTCTTCTGTGATACAAAATAACATCTTTTGTGGCTTATCTGCAGCCAACGGCTTTGGCTGTTGTTTAGCCACAGAAGACGCCTTCGGCTTCTACGTGATACAAAATAACATCATTTCGCATGTGGTTTTGTGTGGCTTAGTATGCCTTCAGCGAAGCCGAAGGCGTCTTAGCCGCATATAACTTCTTCAATAAATGCTTCTAATGTGTTTGTTAACTCTTAAAACCTAATTTCTAGTGCGTTTTTCTTCACAAAATCACTATAAACATCAATTATTCATTCTAAAATCATAATATCTTCACAAAATCACTATAAACATCAATTATTCATTCTAGGGTTTCGGTATACCTGAAATTGGACTGTTGACTGGTGTTTCCTTCATCCTTTTCGCCGGAGATTCCATTTTTTCTGATCGACTGGTGAAATGCGTGTAGATCCGGCGTTTTTTACGGTAATTTTGATCGGTTTTTGTTGTGAGTAGTGTGTGTTTTTAGTGTGTGTTTGTTGGTAGAAATTATGAGACGAAAATGAGCGGGTTAGTGTTTGTGTTTTGTTGTGAATTTACGAAATTACCCCTCCGTGTATTTTTTTAATAGCAATTGGTATGATCTCAGCCATTGATTAAATTTAAATCAATGGATGTGGTTTGTCCATTGGTATGTGAGAGTTTTATGGTTTGTAGAATAACTCAACTCTTTAAATATAATTACATAAGCTTTTGCTTCGATTGGACTTTTTACATTATAAAACACCAATAATTCATTCTGAATTTGTTAATTAGATCAACACCCTCACTTCAAAAGGGTACAACTATTAATTTATTTCTCGCATCTTATTCTAATCTATCAAAAATTATCCCCTTATCTCAAAATCATCCTTAACTTATATATCTATACTATATATAAAGCAAAAATAACTTTTTCTTAAAACCTAGAAAACTTAAAAATGAGTAATATGTTATACCTAAAGTATCATTTTAAATTTCAAATTCCTTTTTACATACTCTTAATTAAAAATAGTAACAACATCTACCATTAATTTAAAATTTTAAATATTGTTTAATTCTCAATTTTTTTTTTTAATTTTTCGTTCTTAACCTATAAACGTTTTTTTTCTTATAATGACTACAAACTGAACCCGCAAAGGCCAAACCAAAACCACAAGTTTACAAGTATTATTACTTGCCTCTATACGCCGTCGCTTTGCCCGGGTATTCGTCTAGTATATATAAAGAGAAAATGTTCTCTTTCTTAAAACTAAAAAAGACTTAAAAGTGAGTAATGTGTTATGCCTAAAACACCCCTTTAATCTTAATGTGTTATCCACAAAATACCTCTTTAATCTTAATGGTTTCAGTTTCAAATGTTAGCGTATCTACTATGGTTATTTAAAAATAGGTCTAAGAAATAATGAAGAGATCTAAAAATTTGTGTACTATAGTGAGGAACTATTTTATCTAGCATTTTGCAGAGGTTTATAAACTAATGATTTTGTATGAGGTGGCAATTTTAATAACTACTATAAGTTTTTTCTATAATGGAAATATTCAAGGTTGTCAGGATCAGGATTCTACCTAGGATCGTTTTTGGCTTCACAAGATCGTAATTGTAGGATCGGATCGGGATCGTAAGATCCTATAAAAATGTATATATTTTTGTATAGGGTTGTAGTTTTGTACTTTTATATATTTTTAGATAATATTTTATATTATAAACGAATCTAAATGGAAAAAAAAATAAAAAGAAGCTATATGTTCAAGTACCGTAGTAGTAGAACATTAAGAAACATGAGCTTTTAGTAGAATCGGATCGTTTACGATCCTACGATCCTGTGTGCGATCCTACGATCCTACACCGATCTTGCTCCACTTGAGATAAAAACATGGCCTTGTAGTAGGATCGGATCGTTTACGATCCTATGCTCCTGCGTGCGATCCTACGATCCTAGACCGATCTTGATTAAATTAAGATCCTACTACGATCCTGCTCGTTTTTTATATGTGGGATCGTAGGATCGCGATTTTGACAACCTTGAAAATATGTTTAAAATATGAAAAAGTTTATAAATTAATGACATTACATATGATGACAATTTTGTAAATTTTTTAAGAATTGAGATCCTCTCAAGTTGTAGTTAACATGACCAATCATGTTGAGTTTTTTGTGAGAGGGAAAATACATGTAGGCCCAAGATTTTTAATTGAAAGAAATTATTTTTATCTATTTTACTTATTTTTTATTGATCAACATGATACAACAACAACAACAACAAACCCAATCCCGCCGGGGCAGGGTATGGGGGAGGTGGGGTGTAGACAGACCCTACCCCTACCCCAAGGTGAACCCGGGAGTGGAGAGACTGCTTCCAAAGAGACCTCCGGCAAGTGCGTGTATGCACGTGAGAGAGCAAAGGCAGGGGAGCAACCGAAAAGCAAAGCAGACAACAAACAGTCAAACGCAGGCAAAACAAGCAAACACAGAAAGCAGGCAAACAAAGTCACAAAACGCTAAGGCACAAAAAGCAAAGAGCAAAGAACCAAGAAAAACAGGCAAATAAAGTCACAAAACGCTAAGGCACAAAAACAGACAAAGCAAAGGGGACAAAGAACGGGGCCTAAAGCTAAAGCAAAGCAACCAAACAAAACAAAGCAAGACAACGCACGGGGCCTAAAGCTAAGGCAAAACAATCCAACACACCTAGCCTAAGCTACCCGCATATCCTAATTCTATCCCTCCACGCCTTCCTATCTGAGGTCATGTCCTCGGACAAGAGCAGCTCCTTCATGTCGAGCTTAAGTCTATCCTCCCATCTGAGTTTGGGTCTCCCCCTCCTTCTCACACCATCCACCACTAACGCTTCGACTCTTCTTACGGGAGCCGATTGAGGCCTCCTCTTTACATGACCGAACCACCTGAGCCTTCTTTCTCTCATCTTTGCAATAATAGACTCGACCTCAAGCTTAGCTCTGAAGACTCCGTTCGGGATCATGTCCAGCAAGGTCTTACCGCATAGACCAATGGTCAAATGGATTGAATGCTCAATTTTGGCATACCTCTTTAATACATTGATAGATCATGTTAAAACTAACTTGAGAGGATCTTAATCCAATTTTTAATAGATTTATAATAGTTGATGCCCATAGTTTAATTTCCACTATAAATAGTTGACTTATAAAAAAAAAAATCCACCAACCACATTATTCATATATATATTTGTCAGGAGTGCTCCTCTCCTAATGGTGGGATTAACAAAGTGGTTAAAACAATTTTTGTGGCTGTAAGGTTAGGAATTCACTGTAGAAACAACTGTTCATGGAATAAGAAATTAAAAAAAAATGCCTAATCACAACGTCATTACAGATGTGTGGCTGTAAGGTCGGGAAGGTACTGTTGCGACAACTGTTCATGGGACTAATTATACATATAAAAACACTCCAACGTTACTTTTCCATCTCCAGTCTGACTCGCCCCTTCCCCTAACCATCCTCTTCTTCACTCGAAATCATCAGGTTTAATTTGCCATCTCCAGTCTGACTCGCTCCTTCCCCTAACAATCCTCTTCTTCACTCGAAATCATCAGGTACTTAATTATTATTTTTTTCTTAAGATTAATAAGATTTTCTCATCCTAAGTGGATTAGGTTTTGGATATTCAGTTTGCTTTCTATTGAGGGTTTTATGAGATGAGGTGAATTAAGCAATTAAGGCTATTGACGCAAAAAAACAAGTGAAAATATGTTCAATTTAGGGTTTAATTGTGGAAATTGGTGAAATTTATACAATTGGGGGTTTTTTATTTTAAAGAAGAAAGAAACAAAAAAGGGATCAAATTAATTTGAAGAGAAGACATTGGAATGAAATTGGAAGAAAAGATGATATTTTTTGGGTTGCTTGAAACGAATATTTTTATTATTTTTGGAATGAAATGAATTGATAGACAGCAAGTTGTTGGCGTGTACTTTAATGTGCTTTTATTAGTTTTTGATAGGGTGGTGGGTTCAGTTAGTCGGTTTATTGTCTTGGTTGAGCACGTTGGTTTAGTAACGAGTCAATAAGCGTGTGAGCGTTGTCATTAGAATCAAGTGGGTATCTAGGATTACACCATATTTAAGATTACAAGGGTGTTTGGTTTAACTTATTTCGCTGGCTTATGGCGATATTTAGCAATAACAGGTCCATTTTAGCGTTTGTGTAATATTTGTGTTCTCTTGCAGGCTGCAACCTTCTAACTAATGATTTAGGTTCAACGAAAATTTGGCTTTGGATATAAGAAATATCAAGTGTGTGTTCATAAGCCCAAAAAATAAGGTAATCCAAACATTCCTTAAGTAGGCATTCTTTGATTATTATTGTTAATATGTTCATTTGAGTGATTATTATATATTTTAATGATATACAGATGTGATGAATGGGAACATAGTAGTTCAAAAACTAGACAGCATCATAGTCCGGTTAGGGAAAGAAGTGAAGAAAGGCATGCCAAAATTGAGCAATGGAACAGGTAAAAGGATGAATCAACCAATGTATTTTCATGACCAAACTAAATGTTTTGCCGCTGGCTTCTTTAAATCATAATGTGTGTGTGTTTGTGTTTTGAATGGTTATGTAGATGTATACATACTGACAGAATCAGCGAGGGCCAGGGGATTTGGTTTCGTAAACTACAACAGTGATGAATCGGCTAACAAAGCAATGTAAGTCATGGATGGACAGGTTTTTTCAATTCGTATATCTCAGAGTGCTCAACAGGATGGCTTTGCGGGTAATCATTTTTAAGTTTTTTCATACTTGATATAAGATATTGAGGTGTCTTCTAAAAAATGATATGATATTATGGTCTATTTAGTATGACGGGTCAAAAATGGGTCAACTTTTAGGACATGGCAAAAGGATTTTGGTTTGGTTGACAACTTTAAACTTTTTTTTTGGGTTTCATATACTTAACTCTTAAATATTACTCTGTGTTTATTGTAATTGAATGACACTATCCAACTCCTTTATTGCATAATTCACTGAACCAGTTAACCGATTTTGCTAGGCTATGATGAGTCTGAACTGTTTGGGTAAAGTAAATCAGAAGCCGCCATAGATGAATGGAAGGTTACCTCAAAAAGCTTAATTAATGGCAAGTTGATTGCAAATCAGTAACCTCATTTTCTCTTTTGCCTAAAAATACCACTGCCGCTTCCATTTTTTATTTTATTTTATCTTTTTTCAATATTGATTTATGCCCTATAAGTAATCCCATCATACGTATTCAAGTAATTGAAGTTTAGAATCGACTCGCCATTAATTAAGCTTTTTGAGGTATGGTTTTCTTGCTTTTTCAATTATGATCGTTTAATGTTAACTGTTTATTCGAACCCTTTTAAGAAAATTTCAAATCTCAATTATTGCAAGCAATATAAATGCTCCTGAATTGAACCAGTGTTCTAAAACTATTGCAAGTACAGTGATACTTTCTAAGTTGCATTCATATTTCATGCGCGTTTTTCAGATTCAAAGTCGGTTGTGACGGACGTTTCATACACATCGTCTTCCTCTTCCAATAATTTCATCGGCTTGGAGAAAAGATGTGTTGGTGCATTTACTGATATTGGAGAAGAAAGCAGCCCTTTAGAAAACTTTAAAACAGAGTCTGACCCACTACCATTATTTACATTGGAGGTAACTTTTAAAGAATTTACTACTATAAGCTTCATATTTCCTATTCCCTTTGACCTGTTTGAACTAGAAAATGGACTCTAAAGTACCTGGATGCAGAAAGCAATATCTGATTACAAACTTATAGTTTTGGAATAATGAAACCAGAAACATACTGTTTTTAATCTTTATAATGATTGATCGGTTCTTTCAGTTATTCAATTTTTGGCCACCACAGGAGACACCGGCAAGAAACCAACGAAGAGGGATAAAACCGGAGGAAAAAGTAGAATACTGATTAGCAGACCCCGTCGAAGTAAGTAGTAATAATAATCAACTATAACATAAAAACCAATTTCCAATAGCTTGCTTACTGTTGCCTCAACTGAAAAATAACGCAAATTAAGCTATTTGGGTGGTCAAATTTTAGCAAGGCGAATTTTCACAACCTTTCTTCAAACCACCTCATTTGTAACAAGTCATCTCCTCTCCTGAAAATATTGAAGAAAGAAGCCAATTTGGCAAAGAACTTCCAGGTAACAATATCCAATTTATTAGAAAAATTAAGCCAGTATGAACTTTGAACTAGCAGTTGATGTGTTTTTTAGGTCTATAATAAACTACCAAGTTTTAAATTTATTTATTGCCGAACTAACCTATAGACTCTAAACACTCACGAGCAGTGTAACCGATCAATGTAGATAGTTTCTAGGTAAGCAAGGGTCGTTCACTAGGAGCGAAGCTAAGATGATCTAAAGGTATTCTAATTACTAAACTAACTAACCTAGAAAGCAAGTAAATATTTTTGGGGTTTTAGCCTGAGAGGCTATCACGATTTTGTGTGTTTAATTAAACTAAATATGAGAAAATAAATATTAAACTAATTAAAAGCAAATTAAAGATAGATGAAGATAGATAGGAAGAACGGGTTAGCCAAGTCTAATCCATTTTATAGTTATACATGCTTATGTCTACTTGTTTTAATTCATTCAATTGTTTTGTCGCCAATCCGATTATTAATCCTGTCACGATTAAATAACCTACCATCGTGGTGGGAAAGAGGACATGATCATAGTGACTCGTCTAGCATCAATACTAACTTATTGCTTTAAACCATCTAACCTAGTTCGGTATTACACGCTACTAGTCCTATTAGGTTGTAGACACGTTCCGTTTATGCCAAACAATGATTCCTAATAGAGATTCGGGTTAACACGCATATAACTCAACCTAAGCAACCACAATTACAGGTAGTTAGGTCACATCAATTAAAGTTATAAGGATCATAACCTAGTTACATAGACTTCTACTAGTTATAAGCAATAAACGAGTTTTTATCGACAAGCACCCAATCCAATAACAAAGCAAACACATCGACAAATTCATAAAAACTAATAAAACTTCATAAACATGGCTAACACCTAAGGGTGTTAGCCCATAATCTCAGCAAAAGATAAAGTATACATAAAAATTAAACATAAGAAATCCATAGACAAATTTATTATGCTAACCGAATGATACACAAAGATAAGTATGGAGATGTTCTTCGTCGATCTTCAATGGTGGATGGAGAAGGTGTTGGGGACGATTTGGGGCTGTTCCCCACTGATAATGGTCCTTCTGGTGATAATAAAATCGTCCATAGGGCTGTGGTATTTATAGGGGTAAGGAAGAGTAGCCTCCAAGTTTACCAAAAATATGCAGTCTGCTGTTACGACCCCGATACGGCGCATCTATAAATCCTATGCGCCGCATCTCCTTCAGAATCAGATAGATTTTCTTTTTCTCTTCGCGTGGCCGCTTGAATCAACTAAAACGGAGTCCAGATGAAGATTTTATGACCAAAAGAGTGAAACATCTTCTAAAGTTGTTACGTAAACATTATTTCTTCATTTGGCTTCGATTCTTCACTTGATTTATCGGTTAAGGCTCATATACGACGTATCTCAAGGATAGGATGCGCCGCATTCGATGTAATCCCGTCTTGGTCTTCAAATATCTAGGGCTTCTATACGGCGTATTCATAGAATCCGATACGCCGTATTCTTCAAATTGACCAAGTTTCATATACGGCGTATTCCCAAAGATGGATACGCCGTATGCATCAAAGTCAGGCAAGGTCTTGAACTCTTCTAAGTATATGGATACGGCGTATCTAATTAGCGTTGATACGCCGTATTGAGTGTCTGATCAGTAGGCATTCTTCAATATCTTCGTTTTTGCTCTAAAACACATCTTTTTCCATAACTTTCTCCAATTGCTCCGATATTACTGAGATTTACAAACATAAATGATTAAGTACCAAATCTAACACATAATAGTATAAAATGAGCAATATAAACGGGATAATGATGCTAATAATATGTACTTATTTGATGTCATCAGCAGTACTAACTTTTCAGTTAGTACTGTTATAACTTGAGCAGTAATTTTTTTGAACTAGCAGTACTAACTTTGCATTGACAGTAATAACTTTCAACTAGCAGTACTAACTTAGCAATTAGTACTGTTAGTTATAACTTTGAACAGTACCTTTGGATAACCAGCAGTAGATTGCGTTGTCTGTTCTATTTAGCCATTGTCGTCAGCTTGCTGAGTTCTCAGGTATGTTATGCATAAAAGGGTACTTTATTGGTTTGGATATTTAGTAGATTTAACTATTCATAATTGTAAAGAATAAAGGTTTGTATTTCCAGAAGTTCAACAATTTTGCATAACCAACTAAAGGTAGATTTTTATGTTTGTATCCCCGAAATAAGAAAGAGGGAAGCAGTACAGTTTCAATTAAGCTTAGTCAGAAAGTGATATAGTAGATGGAGTTGCATGAAGAAGTTGATAAGCAAAGCGGAATGGCTCCCTGTGCGAGGTAAATTTTGGCCTTCCTAATACATTTTATACCAAAATAGCGTAAGAAAAGTATGATGCGATAAATCTTACACAAATTGCTCATACCGATCAGGAACAACTATATTCTTATATTCCTCTACTGATGTGCACTAAGGAATGTCACCATCTGGGATTTATAGATGTTACAGTTGAAGGTGAATTATAGTTTTTTACTGTTCTGAATCAGTTGTTTATAAAAATATTGTTTTGTGATTCATCATTATACATGTTGGTAGTGGTTATAGAATGAGCATTTCCTTAAGATATCAGGTATTAAGTTTCCGGCAAATAGAGTATAAAGTGTTAAATTGAAAGATTTTTTTTGTTTTTGTATTTTTTAAATCACAATTGAATGAGGTTACAGATGTTTAAATATTGATAATTTTTCTAATGTATTTTGGCTACTATTCCCATCGCAACACGCGGGCTACCCAGCTCGTTTAATATATAAAGCACATATTCCACTATAAAATTCCATTAACCCAACATGATGAACATGCCGCATTCATACTAAATGCAATATCCCAACAGAACATAATAGTGGTTCTTGTAAATGCAAAGGAAAGAGCAAGCCCCAAAAAATAAGATTTTAATACAATAAAAGTACCTTGAAACATACTTAGTTTGAAATATATTACTTACGTATTTTATTTTAAATAGTTTCTGGATTAAAGTTCTTGGTTGGTTGTTAGTTACTGGATTGTTTGGTATGTATTTCCTGTGTTTGTGTGAGTTTTTTTGTGTATATATTCGGGAATTGCGTATTGCAATACGGAATATGAAAGTATGTATTTTGTGTTTATTTGTGTCCTACTTTCACTATATATGAATTGAGCATTTACAGATTACTTTCCAGGTTGAATATTACTGGTGAAATGGTAAAGTTTTGTACTATATTTTTTTATTTTATTATTGTGAGATTTGTGAGCAAAGAAATAAGAGATATAAAAAAATGAAAAAAAAGTGTAAGAGAGAAAAGAGGAGAGGAATGTAAGATAATCAGTTCGTCAAAACTTAACCGATTTGATACTTTCATTGACGATAATTTGTTGGTACGTTTATATAAACCAACGTGTACAGTTTTGTTATATATTATTAAAGTTGATATGTAATATAAACCAAAAACAATCGGCCACTAATCAGTAAAAAATCGGCCGAATCGGTCAAAAATCGGTTTAATCGGTCACAAATCGGCCAAATCGGCCGATTCGGTCAATTTAAAAATAATAATAATTTAGGCATTCTACTTAATTTGGGGATCGTTTATTTCACTTATAACGCTCAATGGGTATCATAATCAGAATTGGATCCTTTTATTGAGGCTTGGAAACACAGTAGACTTGGAATAAGTTAAGATTTTTAGTTTGGTGTCCAGAAATACACAAAACTTGTAGGAAATGGCAATCCGATTAATCACTGATTAATCCCACCTTGACTGATTAATCGCTGCAGGGTGGTCGACCGCCCGACTACCGATTCACGATTTTTGCAACATTGCTAGAAATACCATCCCACTTCACAGTTTTTGGGCATCCTTTCTCACACACAACTTTCTGAGTTTAAAACTCTTATCGCATTTTCTCTCCTTTGACCATTTAGTTAGTTTTCTTTTGTTTAAAGAGTGATCCTATCATCCAACCAAGTGATCACCTTCATTCCTCTACTAGTGCAAGAGAAGAACACAAAGTATCAAGAAGATACAAGGTGTTGTAGTCATAGTTTAGTGAACTTGTAACACTTGTTACATACTTGTTGTATCCTAGCATACACCAAGTTGAATTTTCTTTTGTGTAGTTTTTGAGTGTGGATCATTGTGATCCTATTGAGATCTTGGAGATCTCTTGTAGCTTGTGTGCTTGTGAGTTGATCAAGTGGATCAAGGGTAGATTGGGTAGATTGTGTGAAGAGTGTTGATTGTGTGATTTAGTAAGGATTGTGTGGATCGTGGTAGATTGGCACTAGCTAAGATTAATACTCGAAATTTAGCTTAGTGTCGGAAATAAAGATAAGCGACGTTGTATGGTTTTCTCCGCCTGAAGGGAGCTTTGTTGACATTGTTAGGAATATAAATATTCAGATGAAGGCTCGGTCACCCCGAGTATCTATTTAGCATTTACATAGCTCGTAGGCTTATTTATATTAGTTTAAGTATTATTAGTAATATTAGTATTAGGTTAGTTATATTTATATTTGTGGAGTGGGTCGGGGCTTTCCCCACTGTCAGCTCACTCCACAGCCCACTAGGGGCACAAATATTAGCTACTATATAAAGCCCTTCCTACACTTGGGAAGGGTTGGAACTCTTGTCACTTTACACACATTAATCTAATTTTCAAAAGTTTTCCCTTCATCTCTTTCTCTCTCTAGTTCTTCCATCTAACTCAAACATGGATCTAATCTTCCATAATCCAAGACCACCCGAATCATACACACAATCAAGATGTATAGATCTTACAATTGGTATCAAGAGCCATGGTTAGGTTCGGTTTGATTGTGTGTCGGTTTCATTTTTTTTCGGTTCAAATCATTGTGCTTAAACAGTCTCGTTCATGCATCTCATCTTGGGTCATGTTTGCAAAATCTTGTTCGAATCATTTCATGTAAAGTGCTTTGACTTTAACTGTGGTGGGTCATGTTTGCAAAATCTTGTTCGAATCAATTCAAGTAAAGTGCTTTGACTTTAACTGTGTTGGAGTTGTAATCTTTAGTATCTTGACTTTTGTTCGAACTATTTGCTACTTAAAAAATCTGATTCAACGCAACAACTTTAAAGACCAGCTTTTCTTAGTATTTTTTGTTCGAACCAGTTTTCAACACAACAAATTTGTGGTCTTTATGTTCTTGATCTTATGCACAATTTGCACTAGTATTTTCTTGATTTTCTTGTGTTATGGACCTTAACACATCATATTTATGTGCGATTGTGAGCTGCTATTGTTTAAAGACCAGTGTTTTTGTTCGAACTTTATTCTTATCTTGCGGGTTTGAAATGGTTGTTATTGTTTGTTGAGATTTTGGTTTAAGAACTTGTTGCTTGTACATGTTCATAGTAGCGTTTTGTGTCATGAAGTTCTTAGTGGCGTTTTGATGAAAGAGAAATCCCAGATCCGGTTTTTCTGGGAAAGTACGAAAATGATAGCTCGGTTTGACTGGTCAAACTGCTACTAGCGTTTTGTGGTACTAGCATTTTGTGTTCTGGCGATTTGTCTGATAGTACGAAAGTGACAGCTCAGTTGACTGGTCAATGGTGGCGATTTGTGTGTAGCGTTTTGTCTACTCAAGACAAATTATCATACTAAATGAAAGGTTATGCTGCTAAAATTTTAGCAGATCATGCGTTTTGTCTGTCATAGTCAAACCAAAACAATTAGCAATTTAGCAGTAACTATGCCTCAAGAGATACAGAATTAAGAGGCAAAGATTATAACCAGTCGACCACAAACAACCATTTGACCATGACTTGTTGACCTTAGTCAGTCATAACCATCTTACAACCAAATATTAATCCTATGTAGACAACCAAAATCTCCACTGACTCCAACTAAGTCCCTATCCCAAAATCCACCTCCAACATCTAATCAATACTACATCAACTCTCATCTAAACTAATATTATGTCAAGATCTCAGATCATCTTTTCGTGATATTCAAAGAACCATCAAGAATTTTTAAAAGTCAATCACACGAAAAATGACTCATCACCGATCATTTATTTGAAGACTTGACTTCATTATCTTATACGAAACAAAAAGATAAGTAAGATAACAGTTCTATTATCCTCTCATCTTGGGTTCGATTAATATACGAAACTGCTTCAAGAAGAGAACAAGAACAAAAGTGTCCATATTCTTTCTTAGTTTCGACTTTCAATCAAGAAAAACAAATCACAACCTACCCGAGACCCTATAATGGATCTTGAAGCCGTGAACCATTCTTGATTCAGCCTTGAGAAGAAAATGAAGACAAAGGTAAAGGTACGGGTGTGTTTGTGTTTGATTCGGATTGAGATGGTATTGGTGATGTGTTTGTGTTCGTATGGATGGATCTGAAAAAACATTGGTGATAGTGTTGGTGTGGTTGCGTTGAGTATGTGATGGGATTAGGGTCTGTGCTATGTGGCTGAGTGCAAAGATGATGATGGGGGCGCTGGAGTTTGTGTATGTGATTAGGGTTTGAGTGTTTAAGTAATATTAGGGTTAAGGTTAATTTAACTAATCTTGTGTAAATCGGGTCTGGGGTGTCCTATGGATCGGGTTATGAAGAGGATCCGAACTTATGATGGGCTTTAATGAGATAGTAGAATGGACCAGACCCTAGGTGTATAGTGGACGGATTGAATTTGGATTTGCTATTTTAGGAAATTGGGCTTCCTTGTTTTGGACTCGATTTGACCATACAACATTTGCTGGATTGGGCCACAATACGCAGACATGGTACAAATTTTTACAAGGATTCACACGTCACGGCTAGTATTTGGGTTCATGAATATCAACGTGATTACAGAGTTGTGGATTTGACAACATTGTCCTATTGGTGTCCACGATTTGAGTGAGCCTACAATTTGATCTTTGCGATTTGAGTTACAGTTGACAAATTGCGATTTGATTAATTGCAATTTGTCAAGTTGCGTTTTGACTTGTTGCTACTTGACTGATTGCGATTTGACCAGTTGTGATATGACGTTGCGAGTTAACACTTGCGATTTGACTAATTGTGATTTGGTTGATTGCAATCTGACTTGTTACAAATTGACAATCTGTGACTTGACTTGTTGCGATCTGATCAAGTTGTGATTTGATTCCTGTGACTTGAATTTTGAAGATTAGTATTGTACCTTACTCTAGGCTATTCTTGTTGATTTCACGGTTTCTCTTGTAGATTTTAGAAAATCCCGCGAAAGATTCGATTTCTCGGTTTAAATCTCAAGAGTAGTAAAATCCCGTCAAATCAATTTTGGACAAATAGGTGGGGCATGGATTTTGACATAATAAAACTTACGGGGTTTGATTATCTTTTCGGGATTAGTTTGGGCTACGAGATCGGTAGGAATTGGGAAATTACAGTAGCTTGGTTGGTTTGTTGATTCGCGGGTTGGTGTACTTAGTGTCACAAACATCTCGGGGTTGGATGGATGCACGATGTTTGATGACCCTTGCTTGAGCGTATTTATGGTGATTAGACTTGGTTGTTCAAGAAATGGATATATACAATAAAGGATGGCAGGTTGGGTATATATCACTACCTATATTTAAAGGAGTTACGTTGTTGTGCTCAATATAGGTTCTAAATCACAAATTTAGTGCAAGTATAAGTCACGGACTTGTCCTTTATCAAGCTTTATCAAGTGATTGTTGTTTCTCAAGCTTCTAATGGGATTGTAGTGCAAGATCTTCTCAAAAGGTGGTCAGACTTAAAGACAGGAGGTGATTTGTTTAGAGACGTGTTTTAACCTTTTACTCACTCTGAAGTTAAACACATATCATCATGCGGTTTTGGCATATTACGAGCTTCAGTGACTGTGTTAATCTACTAAACCGTTGATGAGGATACAAGCAAGGGGTTACTACAAGAGAGTCTTAATCACCATCTTCTTTGCAGTAATTTTATTTGTCTCTTTCCATGTATTGTGCCTGACAAATTCTCAAACATCACGGACTCTCAGCTTTGGCAAAAAGGTCATTTCATGCCCTTTTTGAGGGGGAGAATTTGCGCGTGTTTTCTAGCGGTTCAGTCTCCAGCGGTGTGAATCTTAGTGGTTCCGGTTACAGCGGGTCAGATCGTAGTGGTTCAGTCTCCAGCGGTTTGAATCTTAGCGGTTCCGGTTACAGCGGGTCAGATCGTAGAGGTTCAGGATTCAGTGGTTCAGTCTCCAGCGGTTTGAATCCTAGTGGTTCCAGGTTCAGTGGTTTAGTTTTTAAGCGGTTTGGGTCTTAGCGATTTGCCTAAGGTTTCAGCAGTTTGATTCTTACTGTTGTGCAGTTTGTTCTTGAATTTATTTCTCGGTTAAATCTCAAGAACTGTAAAATCCTGTATACAGTATGACAACTATACCAAGCACTGCACCTGATGACATCCAAGCAGCTGGGTCAGACAGCTATGCTTGACAGGATTGACTATGAGTCATGGGCACTGCTTAGAATTAGCGCATGTTTCTTCTCTTTTTAGCTAGTCAACAGCACAAGATGATCACGAAGTTCATTTGGTATTCCTCATTTGAGATTGAAGTTGATTTTCACGAAGGCGTCTACTTATTTTATCTTGAAGTCGGGGTTGGTTGGATGCATGACCTTCAATGATAACTTGCTCGTGCTTAAAATTTAAGTTGAAGACTTAGGTTATCTAGTTACCAGCAGTCAGGGTAACTATCACTTAAGAGTTCCGTTGGAGTACTCAGTGTCACACGTCGATGACGTTGTCGATAATCGCAAGAGGTGTTAATGTCTCATACTTTGGTTGGGTATTGAGTACATAGAGATTTGCTTGGAGCTTTAATTCTCTACACCGTTCTTCCAACATTAGTGCAAGCTTAAGTAACAAATTTGGGGACTTCTACTTCTGTTTTCAATTTTGGTATATCGGGTTTCCTTCAACAAGTGGTCACTAATCTATGTACAAGGTTGGTTAGTTGGCCAAAGGTTTTAAAAGTTGTGATGTGATCTATAATTCTCACAGGATATTCTTAACCCAAACTGATATTCACCTAATTCAAATCAGTCATGCCACATTCAAGTTATTACTGTCTCATGGTTTCTTCTTGGTTTTGTAAAATCCCGCGAAAGAATTTATTTCTCAGTTTAAATCATAGATTTGTAAAATCCCGTGATGATGGGTCATGCTCTCTTGACCATGATCGGGTTAAAACCATTATCAAAGTCCAGCTAAAACATCACAAATGGCTGGATCGGGACATTTAATCGACAAGATGTGACTACGGCATTAGCTCAGTATTATTTATTTGAGGCTGAAGTGAAAGTTCATGGGTGCGTGTACTTAGTATCTGAAGATATCGGGGAGGTTGGATGAAGATTCTTCGAGATCCTTGTTCGAGCTTTCAACATTTACAATGACGAGGACTTGGATATCTAGTTATTTTTTCTTTCTCTCTATTGCAAAATAACTATCACTTTAAGGAGTCACGTTGTAGTGCTCAGTGTCACACGAAGTTGTGGATATCCAAGAGGTGATGTACGTCTTATACTTGATGGTTGGTTGGTTGAAGAGTATAGAGTACTTAGGGATTCAATGTAACACGAAGTCTCTACACCGCTCTTTGTCTCGCATTAGTACAAGTTTAAGTCACAAGTTCGGGTTATGTTACTTCAGTCTCAAGTTCATCATATTGGGTTTTTCTCCATCAGTGGTCACGACATCAAGTCGAAAAAATGATAATGGGGTTGGTAACGAGTTAAATGAGAAAGGTAGAAGAGAGAGTAATGACGTCTGTACACATCAGTTCTGGCCTCGCTCTTCATCATTATGACGTCTGAATACATCAGTTCAGGCCTCGTTCTTCAAAGAAAAGAAAAGTGTACGCTTGAGTGCACTTTATCTTCAAAAGAAGAGGAATCTTCTTATTTATGGCCATTCTCATCAACAAGTTTCATGCTCTTTCCGTGCTTATTCAGTCTTCAAGTGGATCGGCGCATATTGGAGTATATTTTTATTCACGTAATCAACCAAAAATTGCAGTTGACAGGCATATGCAATCTTTGAGGGGGAGAAAGGGTGAATAAACAACATGTCAGTCTTTAAGAACCGTCAAGCAGAGTTACTTACCATTGATGGTATTCATATTCACTAGTTCAATCATCAAAAATTGCAGTTGGCAGGCATATGCAATTTTTGAGGGGGGGGGGGAAGGGTGAATATCATTCTACATGTTGATTGATGATTGAGAAATGGTCATACGACTCCTGAATACGTCAGTTCAGGAGTCGTGCAAACCATGGTTCTCCAACACTACATCTTCTTCCTCTATCAAGGTGTTGAAGAACATGGTCACGGAATGCTAATCGACATCTTCTCACGGGCTGATACAATCAGCATCAAAGAGTTTCTAGTCAATGCTTCATGTACACGTCATTACGCTGCATGTACACATCATGATGATGATTCTGATTAATCGTAACCATCATGGGGGAGAGAAATGTGTACACCAAGGACGCACAACAGGTTCACGTGATCGGGCTTAATACTTCTTCTTAGTTGAAGTTATTCCGGGAAGACAAATGTCATAACCGCAGAGAAGATCAGTGGTTCAACTTGTTACCTTGGTATTATCGTTTCACTGCTACGTTATGTGCTGATTAATCGTAACCATCAGGGGAGAGAGAATGTGTACATCAAGGACGCACAACAGGTTCACGTGATCAGGGCTTAATATCCAAGGATGGATACATACTATAGATGATCAGTGGTTCAACTTGTTACTTTGGTGTTATACTAAAGACTGAAGAAGGTCGAGTCGTCAATCTATTCTTCATTCTCTGCTGTGTGTTATCGTCTCATGTGTACGCTGCGGGCTGATGGGTTATATGTAAGGTTACTGGAAGGTATTTGGTGAGATGAAGATGGTTGGTATTCTGTTCCTCCATATTGGGCAATCTTGAAGAAGGTCTAGTCTTCAGTCTTCTCTACATTCTTCGCTATGTGTTAGAAGACTAAAGACGGCATGCATTCGGTTATCTAAAGACTACTTCATATTATGGGCGTTCATCCAAATTCTTTCTTCTATTATGGGTGTTCATCAGAAAGGTTGTTAGATTAGGGGAGAGCACTAATTAGGGGAGAGTGAAAAGCCTGAATTAATCCCTAAGTTAAAAGTGCTCACGTTACTCTTCAGCAAGTTAAATGATGGAAGCGGAAAAGATTCAGGATGCTGAGGAGTAATGGTTTTCGGTTCGTATCCTTGTATATATTTTCCTTCTTACATTCTTTTTCATATCTTATACCATTTTGTAAATAGATATATAGAAATCTTGCTAATTGTAAATAGAGAAACGTAAAATGATGCGTGGTTTTGCGACCTTACAACAGGTTTTACCTCTCGAGGGATCTCGAGAGGCTTGCAATCCCCACCAGGCAGTGTACCTGACCGATGTAGTATAGTGTAGTGGCAAGTACCGGGAGATTGATCGTTCTCTAGGGGAATAGTGTCGTTAGGATTGAAAAACTACTCTAATAGGTCTAAGGGTGAGGGAAGATTCTTTTTTGTATTTTTATATTTTTATGAAAGCAAGTAAAATCTCGGGTTTGAAGGAGTGGGCGAAATTAGTTGCTAGTCAACTAACCCAAATAACTACAAATGCAAATAAAATAAAATAACTGAAAATAAAAAGGTCGTGGAACTTATATGGAGAGAAATGTGTTTACTTAGATTTCCTTACTCCCTAACTATATATTACCGGTTGATTAGTGTGTATTAATTGCGTGAATGACGGGTGTATTCCTTAATACCAATCGTGGGGTGGCGTACGTACTTCCCCAACTCTACAAGCTCCTACTTCACTCCTATGTCGAGCCGGCTAAGAAGCTCCTAACATGGGATCACTAGAATTCGCTCATGCATTAAATACAACCATAAAAACCTTAGTACGCATTGGTTCATGTTTCTTAAGACGTTCAAGCAAGTTACCGTATAGGAGGTTAGCCAGTTTTCTTAAGCCTAACATCGATAAACAATCATCCAATACAATTAATAACACACCAACAACTAATAATTAATAGTTAGGTTTCATTAGATCTAAGCAAACACAAGATAAATCTAGCCTAGCATGTTAATTAAAAGACAAGAACAAGATATAATCAAACAACACATAGACATATTGAATGATTAATTGATTACTTATCTTCAATTAAACATGGGAGATCCAAGGGTATAAAACCCTTAAAAATGGCAGAAAATTCGTCTAGGGTTTCTCCTCACAAAGTTGCACACTAATGACTAAAAATTGCAAAACTATATATAGAATTTAGGGGCTGACGGCGTCACGTTGTAGGAGGCGACGCCGTCACCTCGCCGCGGCTAGGGTTCCCGGATGGTCTTCCTGACGCCGTCCCTCTTTAATCCTCCAAAATCCACTCTGGCGCGTCAAGGGTTGACGCCGTCACAATTGTGCTTGACGCCGTCTCTCTTTAACTTAAACCGTGACGGCCTTGATCACCTTAAAGGGTGACGCCGTCACAATTTCCATTGTAAAACTTTCTGGCGCGTCACGTGTATTTGTCATATCCACCTCTTTTGCCAAGCCGTGACGCCGTCAGGAGCAATCCTTGACGCCGTCACGTGTACTTTTCCAGCAGCTTTGGAGACTTTGTCGTTTTCTTCACTTTTATGCTCCAAAAATGTCCAAAATGCTTCCTTTTCCAGATTTCTTCTCCAAAGTACCTAAAATGACAAAAGGAACGATTTAGGGCAATATTTGATCAAATAAATACGATTTAGGGCTTAAATGACCCCCTAAAAGCGGTACACTTTTCGCTTCATCAAATACCCTTACACTTGAGATTTGCTTGTCCTCAAGCAAATGCGCTTTTATTCTAATCAAAATACAAGTTAGGGGTCATTTAACGCTAATATAAAAGTAATTACAACAAATAGTCGTTCCACTTTAATCATAATAAGCACGGAGATTACATACTAGCACCTCACAAGTAGTGTTTAGATACTCACATCTCTCAGGTGTCATAAAAGTATATCTCATAAATGAAAATGGATAATATCTCTCACTACCTGTCATAGCAAATAGATTACCATAGCCTTGGGAAAGGATCAAAAACCTTCTCCACTAGGCGTAAGCACCTAAGATAAACTATCAAAGAGGGCTTTTAAACGGGTTATAACGTTAGGTGTAGGATATGATAAACACGGTTTTGTTGGATAAAGGATATTTTACTGGTGGCGAGTTAAAGATCTTGATTAATTACATGTACAATATGGCGTTGCTAAGCCAAGACTAGACTCGACTTAAGCTAAAAACCAAATAACAAAAACATAAAATAAACATAAAATGAAACGGGATGGTAGTCCATATGTTTTTTTCTACTTTTCTTTTTCTCATTCTTTTTTTGTATTTTTCTTGATTTTTTTTTTTTTTTTTTTTTTTTTTTTTTTTTTTTTTCATACACTCTTGCCCTACCATCCAAAATAATACATCATAGGGGCGTTGCATTCCCCTTACACTTGAACTTTTACATAACTTTACAAATAACTATTCTAATGACTCGAATTAAGATAATCGACACACTTGGAGTACTTTTAAAATATTTAGCACATATGGGGGTAATAATGTTGTTCTTCACCATTACTCTATTACATTAGTACTTTACCCATGAGTCCCAATCGTCCCAAAACAATATGTACAAGGATATGACTCGACTTAGCAACCATGTAATCAATTAGATAATTAACTTGGGGTTTAAACAAATGTTGTCACAATAATGCACTAAAAATGAGTGCATACAAGGTAGGCTAAGGCGATTTGGGTGTACATTTAAGTGGGGTGTAACAAATTCTTCCTTTAAGTAAAATGCTTAAAGTTTGAAATGAAAAGATAGGCTCTGAGGGGTGTACTAGGGGTATCATGTACTAAAAATGAGTACAACGCAAAGGGTGTGGGAGAATTACTTGACCAATGTAGCCAATGTAATTATAACAAAAACACAGGTGTAAAACAATGGGTTAATCCTAATGCCTCTTATCATGTAGTAAATCTAACTACACGAATGTAGTCTCACTTGTGGCCTCAGAATGGTCCTAACGCAAGTTCTAGAATCTAAGTGCTACCGGTACACACATCATAGCATAAATGCTTTTCCTACCAATTCTAGGGGCGAACCTCACATATTTGGGGGTGGAAAATTTTTTAGTGGTACGGTTTTGTGCTAGTCATATAACTCCTATCCATGAGACGCTCATTAAGATCAAAGTTTCACTCCTATATGTTGTAAAAAAATTTAAATTTGGCACTAAAATTGCCTTAACAGGTATTTCTCTCAGTTTTATTACACATCTACCATTAAACAAACAAAAATCAAGCGTAATAGCATTCTCTAAAGTATCGTACTTTACCCCCCCCCCCCCTTACACTTAAGATGAACATTGTCCCCAATGTTCAAATAACAAGATGTAAAAGTATAAGGTAAAAGAATGAAATCAAATACTCCCCTGATTCGTTTGGTGGATAAAGAGGTAACATGGTTAGATCTTCTTCCAAGGTAATGTTGAAGCTTCAAGACTAATGCATCGCCAAAAGCTAGATTCCACATACATTTCCTTGTCCAAAATAACCTGTTAAACCTGAGAAAACAAACACGAAAACCTGCATAACATCGGCGGGATAAATCTATATAAGGATATAATGCTTGTGGAATGATTATTTTGCAGATTCCTGGAGTTTATAAGTTAGAGATTTAATAAAAACTTTTTATGATTCCGGTAGAAAAACAAAACTTTCAAAAATTTCAAAAAATTAAAACCTGACGCCGTCAGAAATGATCTGACAGAATTCTCATGTTAAGTTTCCGGAAAATTTATGGAAAAACCTATACCTTACTTCCTGGAATTCCTGCAAAATATCATTATGACTCGATACAAGCATTTGACTCAAACAATTACTAATATGTATGTTAATCTAATATTGTTATGATTCATGTTCATTTGTTCTAATAAACCGATTTGGATTTCCCTTACACTTATCTTTTGCAAAATACCTTTATATGTAGTTAAGACGAAGTTAAAAACAAGATAAAGCATTTTCACAATTTAGTTTTGAACATGAATCAATAATAATAAAAATTAAACATACATACGGAAGCAAATAAAATCAAACAAACAAATAAATAAGTACACAAAGCAAATAAAGCTTGGGTTGCCTCCCAAGAAGCGCTTATCTTTATTAACGAGTCTTGTAGCTAGACTCAAAGTCACCGTACATTACGTGATTCCATCATTGGTCACGGTTCCTAGGCCATTCTCATTTCTGATTTTATATTCCGGTCCTAATTTCAAACAATCCTTGTAGAAACCGGATATCCTTTCCATAACATAGTCTACTCCTTTATTTCTATCCTCATCATTCCTATAGTAGACCGCTTGCTTAAGCTCCTTCTCAACATTTGACAAGTGTTGGAATTGCTCTATCTTATATGGCATTTGGTAGTTTACCTCATCGGTCTCATCCTTAAATCTAACTATCCCTAAGGAAGGTTCATAAGTCATTCTAGAGACCTCAACAAATGGTTTTCCAAAAACTACTTGAGTTAAGCATGCATCGACTATTGGGCGGATATCTTCTACAATTACAAAGTCGGTGACGTAGGTGAAGTTTCCTACATAAACCGGTAATCCCTTAACTCTTCCCATGAAGTTACTCATCCAACCCTTATCAGGGAACATCCTATACCCAAGTTGATTTTTCATTATCAAGTTGTAGTGGGCTCTAGTCATGATGTTTATGGGTGATCTAAGGTCGATGTAAGCTTTCCACACATGCAAATGTCCGATGTTGCATGGTATGTTGATATTAGAAGGGTCGCCTATTTTTATAATTGGTCTACCTAGGAAGTATGGTGTCTCGGGGTCATCGAATAAGTCTGTATGATATGCGCGCTCTTCCTTAGTGGGTAGCCTATTGAAGTAGTCCTCATCATCATCTACTTTTTCAATCTCACTTTTCCTAACTTCTTTATCAACCTCGACTTTCTTAACCTCATCATCAGGTTCACTATTATCCTCATTCCTATCAATTAGTTTAATAGTGACAATGTTGACGAAGTGGACGTGTTCGGATGAAGAGGGGTCTTTTACTTGGGGTCCGCTATTTGTGTTCCTAGCGTCCTTATGTGGAGGTGATAGCACTTGGTTATTGAGGGCTTTCAATAAGTTGTCAATTTTATTGGTCATCTCGCTTTGTTTTTGTTTGAAATCGGCTTCAAACTTGGCCAAACGAGCTTCTTGAGATGCCATAAATTGGGACATCAATCCTTCAAAGTTATTGGTACTACCATAATTGTTGGAAGGATTGTTATTGAAAGTACGGTTCGAGGGTGAACCGCTTGATTGGAAACGATTAGGTGGGTTGGAAGAATTGGTATGTTGTGCGTTTTGGTTTTGTTTCCACCTAAGGTTTGGGTGATTTTTCCATGAGGGGTTGTATGAATCACCGTAGGGGTTTGGCTCGAGTTTGAAAGTGTACCACTTGTCTCCCGCTCCGTCGGTACGCGAGGATGCGTAGTCCGCAAAAGCTTGTTCGGGGAGTTCCATGCAATCACGAGTGTCGTGGGGACCACTACATAATTCACATGAAGAAGTGATTTTGTTCACTTGGCTTGAAGGTTTAGGAGCCTCGTAGGATTTCATAAGAAACTTGACTTGGTCTTCGAGTTCTATGATCCTACGGTCGGAAGTGCTTGAATTGTTCGAAGGCAAAGATATTGCCTTGACCGTTTTATTCAAATCACGGGGATCACTCCAACTTTCGTTGTCATAAAGAGCAAGATCTTCCAGGAGAGCCCATGATTGTTCCGCACTTAGATCACGTAGCTTACCACCGGCCGATTGGTCAATGGTTTGCCTCGTGGAGAGATTGATATGGTCATAGAAGATTTGGACTTGGAGCCAAAGTTCTATGCCATGGTGAGGGACTTTTTGGAGTAAGTCCTTGAATCGAGTCCATGCCTCGTAGAGGGTTTCGCCTTGACGTTGTTGGAACATCAAGATATCATTCCTTAGCTTGGTAGTTCTTCCTGGTGGGAAAAACTGAGCAAGGAAACGAGTGGTGAGATCATCCCAAGAGGTGATGGATCCTGCGGGTAGACGCTCTAGCCATTGACTAGCTTGGTCCCGCAGAGAGAATTGAAAGAGACGCAGTCGGGTCGTCTCTCGAGTGGCAACATCAAGGTCTATGGAATCAACGATTTTGAGAAAATCCTTGAGATGTTGATTAGGATCTTCGGAACGAAGTCCATGGAATGCGCATCCGCTTTGCACCAACCGGAAGGTGTCGGATCGCAAGGGAGTGACATTGGCTCCTTGAGTGAGCTCAATGGTGTTTCGATAGCCATGGTGGCTAGGACGGGAGTAGTCTCCTAAAGTACGGGCTCTAGGAGGTGGGTGTTGTTGTGGTGGTGGGTTGTTGGGATCAAGGATATTACCACCTTCCATGATGTCGGATGGTAATGGTTACAAACAAAGAAACGAAGAAAAAAGATAGACTAAAGAAAACCTAGAAAAATAAAATAAAAATCTCACTAGAAAGGAATCTAGTGAGTAGACCTAATAAAATAAAAATTCAACCTAAACAATAACTATTCCCCGGCAGCGGCGCCAAAAACTTGATGCGTGGTTTTGCGACCTTACAACAAGTTTTACCTCTCGAGGGATCTCGAGAGGCTTGCAATCCCCACCAGGCAGTGTACCTGACCGATGTAGTATAGTGTAGTGGCAAGTACCGGGGGATTGATCGTTCTCTAGGGGAATAGTGTCGTTAGGATTGAAAAACTACTCTAATAGGTCTAAAGGTGAGGGAAGATTCTTTTTTGTATTTTTATATTTTTATGAAAGCAAGTAAAATCTCGGGTTTGAAGGAGTGGGCGGAATTAGTTGCTAGTCAACTAACCCAAATAACTATAAATGCAAATAAAATAAAATAACTGAAAATAAAAAGGTCGTGGAACTTATATGGAGAGAAATGTGTTTACTTAGATTTCCTTACTCCCTAACTATCTTTTACCGGTTGATTAGTGTGTATTAATTGCGTGAATGACGGGTGTATTCCTTAATACCAATCGTGGGGTGGCGTACGTACTTCCCCAACTCTACAAGCTCCTACTTCACTCCTATGTCGAGCCGGCTAAGAAGCTCCTAACATGGGATCACTAGAATTCGCTCATGCATTAAATACAACCATAAAAACCTTAGTACGCATTGGTTCATGTTTCTTAAGACGTTCAAGCAAGTTACCGTATAGGAGGTTAGCCAGTTTTCTTAAGCCTAACATCGATAAAAAATCATCCAATACAATTAATAACACACCAACAACTAATAATTAATAGTTAGGTTTCATTAGATCTAAGCAAACACAAGATAAATCTAGCCTAGCATGTTAATTAAAAGACAAGAACAAGATATAATCAAACAACACATAGACATACTGAATGATTAATTGATTACTTATCTTTAATTAAACATGGGAGATCCAAGGGTATAAAACCCTTAAAAATGGCAAAAAATTCGTCTTGGGTTTCTCCTCACAAAGTTGCACACTAATGACTAAAAATTGCAAAACTATATATAGAATTTAGGGGCTGACGGCGTCACGTTGTAGGAGGCGACGCCGTCACCTCGCCGCGGCTAGGGTTCCCGGATGGTCTTCCTGACGCCGTCCCTCTTTAATCCTCCAAAATCCATTCTGGCGCGTCAAGGGTTGACGCCGTCACAATTGTGCTTGACGCCGTCTCTCTTTAACTTAAACCGTGACGGTCTTGATCACCTTAAAGGGTGACGCCGTCACAATTTCCATTGTAAAACTTTCTGGCGCGTCACGTGTATTTGTCATATCCACCTCTTTTGCCAAGCCGTGACGCCGTCAGGAGCAATCCTTGACGCCGTCACGTGTACTTTTCCAGCAGCTATGGAGACTTTGTCGTTTTCTTCACTTTTATGCTCCAAAAACGTCCAAAATGCTTCCTTTTCCAGATTTCTTCTCCAAAGTACCTAAAATGACAAAAGGAACGATTTAGGGCAATATTTGATCAAATAAATACGATTTAGGGCTTAAATGACCCCCTAAAAGCGGTACACTTTTCGCTTCATCATAAAACCAGAAAAACCATAAAAATTGAAAAATAGAAAATACCAAAAATAGTTTCACCTAGGCATGTCTTCTGTTTATCGATAACATTTACGGACATAGAAATG
Source organism: Artemisia tridentata subsp. tridentata (assembly GCA_021014915.2). Lineage (NCBI taxonomy): Eukaryota > Viridiplantae > Streptophyta > Magnoliopsida > Asterales > Asteraceae > Artemisia > Artemisia tridentata. Next base: position 195,037,431 of record CP139507.1, read on the forward strand.
TCAGTCAATAATGGCACGGGTATTTAAATGAAGCTCGAGCAGAAGTTAAAATGGATGGTTAAAACATGTCTAAATGGCTTGCTATTACTTTAGATAGCAACCCGTGCTTCAAAATGGGGAAAGCACGTCGCCAAAAAGACGGTTGTTCCTCTCACTGGGTGAAGTTCACCCGGGCATGGATTACTTCATATCCGTGCATCCCCGATTTGATGTACGCCTCAGTGCATCATTTCTGGTAAAGGAAGAGAAATCTTCTTTGCATACAAATAGTTTTCATTCTATGATTCTTCTGAAAATTATTTGTGAGACACTTGGTGATTACGTGTTGCTTGAAATTCTTTTGACTTGGATTGTGCATAAGATTTGTCACTCAATCAACGACTACAAATCTTTACTAGAAAACGGGTCATTGATTGAGGGGGAGAGTGAATTCAAATTTTATATCAACAAACGGGTTTCTTGGTTAACTCATACTTGTTAGAAATGGTTTTGTAGTCAATGGGGTATTAGTTGAAGAGGATCTTGCTAAAACTTTATATCAAATGGCCAAATGTGTTAGTTGCTAGAAAGTTTAGGACATTATGTGCAATTTGTTTATAGTCTCCTAGCTTTATGTATCTAGAAGGTTCATTTGTGTTACTTTGGAATCCTCGTTTAATCCCCTAAATACTTTAAGACTCAAAATCTAAAAGAAGTTAGAAAACCAGTTGTGTTTGATGTTTTTGAATACTCCAATGACATTTGTATGATCTAAATGAATGAGTTTCAAATGTTGTTTGACTCTTGTTAGTCGATTGCTGCTTAATTGTTGTTGATATTGTGCATATGTTCTCAGGATTCGCTTAGGTATATTGCTATTATGTTAGAATCATGTTCCTAAGATCCTGAATTGAATATTGAAATCTGTGTGAATTGCCATGTTCATGATTGCTAATTGCTCTTCATGCTAGATAGTGGTTTGACGTACTTCCTGATTGTGGTTTGAATATAAGATGAACTTGGTATTATAATGTGGCAAGCTGCTGAAGGGTATCTATTAAGGAATAGTGTATCTGTATGTATGTATATCTGTGTTGATATTCTTATGCAGATTCCATAGCCAAAATGAATGTGCCAGTTCCCATTCTAACCATTTGATCAGACGTTCAAACTCTATTGATTGGCTCGGAATTCACCACAACAACAACGTCGGCAATAACAACAACAACAACAACACTGTCTTCACCTCCACCACCATCATTTCAACAAAGCAGTACTTATTCCGCCAAGTGGGGATCTACAATACTTGGACGTTTTGTTGGTGGATGGATAATCGATGTTGACCATTGGCTCACTCAGAAAAGCGGGTGATTACATCATCTGCGCCAAAAGGTCAATATCATTTATGTCATAATTGTCAACTTGTGCATAATAAGCAGTAAATCTCCCTCTTAGATTAAGGGGGAGAATAGTATGTTCCATTATCAGAAAACATTAAATCGGACACATTTTCTCCCACATTTTCTAACTTATTTAAATCAATTGGGATCACAAATCTCAAATGGCTTGAAATTTTTGATCGGGGGAGAGAATGTGATTTAAATATGAAATATGATAAAATGTGATGATTTGGAAGTAAAAGTAAGCTCTCCCGCATGTGCTAAACTATTTTGTATATCAGTGCACATATTGAGGGGGAGAAAAATGTTTTGGACATATAAGTAAGCTCTCCCATGTGTGCTAAACTACTTTATATATCGATGCACATATTGAGGGGGAGCGAATGGACAAAAAGGATTTGGCATGCATCTTATGTGAGCAAGGCTCAGACTTCACCAATGAATTGACGATAGCTAAAGTCAGTAGTCGAAAGGACATGTCCTGGACGGGTAATAATTTCAAGCCAGTTTATCTGGTGATGTAAGCGTGTCTCGCAAAGGACGTGTCTGAGTAGAATGTACCGATTTCGAGCGATTTTCCTTGAATGTGATCTGGACGGGTAACAATTTCAAGCTAGTTCACTAGTGATGTAAGCGTGGCTCGCGATGATCATGTTCTTGGAAAATCAATCAATTCAAAAGTGTGAGCTTCACCTGACATGTGCAAATTTATAAAACAATTACTCGAGCACATGTTGAGGGGGAGCATTTGAAAAATATAAAACTCTCAAGTGTTTGCAAAAATGTGTTTCAGAATCATGAACACTTTGAGAGATTTTTCAAAGATTTGGTTTATGGCAATCGTGGAAGTACACCAAAGACTGACCATTTTAATGAATATATGGAGTTATAAGGATGGTAAGGTTAGGCTCAAGTTCCCACGATCCCGCTAGAGCCGGAGGGATCTACCCAGGGACAATCCACTAGTTAGTGTAGAAGTCCTTAGGTATGATTAAAAAGGAGAAAAGTGTGATTAAGGGAAGAGTGCCGACTGAGATGGAGCTAGTACTGGAACAAACCCAACAAGGTGCTAGTTATGAAGTCTCGGTAAGCACTGAAGGGGTTGAAGAATGAAAAAGAATTGTAAAGATAAAGGGTGAAAAGAAAGAAGCCCTCCTTACAACTTAGGCAGAAACCGGGTCAATTCATATGCTGTCAGAATCACTTAGATGATTGCTGGCATTGAAGACAAAGTATCATGGACCCAGTGATACGCTGCACAACCCTCCCTAGCCACTCAAGGTCCCTCAAAGGACTCTTGTTTCAATTGTCACGGAGCTCAATATATTTCTATCGTCTCTCTCACTCCGAGTTAGATGATATTGAAAAGGTGGCAGTCCTCTCCAGCCTCCGATCACCAAATCAAAATGCACAATAGAGTCTAGAGCCACGAGATGCATAATAAGATCTCATAGGAACACGAATTATTTCTACACTGGTTGTTCAACATTAAGGACACCAGGTGTAAACTCATGAGTCCTACGCAGATCTTAGCAATCTGCCAGAACATTTATGAGAGAATTTACAAATGTAATTCTCAATGATTGAATGGAAATTCCTGCCAGGGTCAACATCAAGCAGCCCTGAAAGCAGGTCACTTTGGTAATTCCCTATGGATTACGCTTAGTGATCGCGGCGGTTTCAAACGGTCTACAGTCGTGGAGTGATCTCCAGCGACTCACCTAATCGTTGATATACTACGATACGTTTTATTGCTAACTGTCGTATGCAGGAACTTCTGGCGATTGTAGCTGATTGCTGTTGCAGCTGTTTGCGGTTGTAGCTGATTGAAGTTGCAGCTGATTGCGGTTGTAGCAGATTACAGAAAAGATGCCAATCCAACACCACATGCTCACACTACATAATCATCGTATTCAAAGAAGTCATGATCAACCAAAAGACCTTCAACACAGCTTCTGCTAACTCTGATGCTGAAGATCATGACATAGAATAGTGTGAGCATGTCGGCTCAAAGATTTACACATCGCATGGAAACATACTACTGAAAGATGGCTTGAAGATACATGTTGGATGATATTTTCGAAGAATACTCAGAGTCATCCAAGACAAAGGAAAAGTCATCAAAAGTTCACTGCTGAAAGCACAATGATCAAAGACGTTGAAGAATCAATGACTACGAGCTATGAAGACAAGTTCTGAAGACGGAATGCTAGAAGTCAAATTATTATTTCCGGGGTGACCTCCCTTAGGGGGAGATCGTTAGGAATATAAATATTCAGATGAAGGCTCGGTCACCCCGAGTATCTATTTAGCATTTACATAGCTCGTAGGATTATTTATATTAGTTTAAGTATTATTAGTAATATTAGTATTAGCTTAGTTATATTTATATTTGTGGAGTGGGTCGGGGCTTTCCCCACTGTCAGCTCACTCCACAGCCCACTAGGGGCACAAATATTAGCTACTATATAAAGCCCTTCCCACACTTGGGAAGGGTTGGAACTCTTGTCACTTTACACACATTAATCTAATTTTCACAAGTTTTCCCTTCATCTCTTTCTCTCTCTAGTTCTTCCATCTAACTCAAACATGGATCTAATCTCCATAATCCAAGACCACCCGAATCATACACACAATCAAGATGTATAGATCTTACAGACATAGTGCTTAGAACTCTCGAGTTGGGTACTCGAAGAGTGGAGTAGGGCGAAGAAGAGCTTCGTGACTGAACCACTATAAATCTCGTTGTATCGGTTTGATCTTTCCATCTCATTTCTTTATACTTATTGTTTATATTAGATATTATAGCTTAGTGTTCATATTGGTGTTGATTAATTTCACAAAAGAATCGAATCAAAGTTTTTCACAAGTAAAGTTTTATAACTAACAAAAAACCGGTAAAACTATTCAACCCCCCCTTTTAGTTTTCCACAATTGGTACCAGAGCCACGTCGGGCAAGATTTTAAAATAAATTGTATTTTAAAACTTGAATCGATCAATGGATTTCGAAAAATATCAAGAAGGGAAATCTGTGCAAAGACCACCACTTTTTGAAACCGGTTGTTTTATATATTGGAAAACAAGATTCTAAACGTATGTGAAATCAAAAGACATTGACTTTGGCATATTATTACCGAGGGTGACTTTCAACCGATTGAAAAGAATCCGGAAACAAAAGGGATGAAATAGTTCCTTATAATAAACAAAGTGATAACCTTAAAAGAAAACTAGCCAAAAATGATGAGGCTAAAATGATGATTTATAATGCTTTGCCGAAAAAGGAATTTGAAAGAATTTTTATTTGTAACACGGCAAAAGAAATTTGGAAAAATTTGTTAGTCACTCATCAAGGTAATAATCAAGTCAAAGATGAATCTATTGATAATGCCTTTGCTAGATTTAATACTATTATTACTAGTCTTAAAGCTCTTGATGAAGGTTATTCTAGGAAGAACTATGTTAGGAAGTTCCTTAGGGCTCTACATCCCAAATAGAGAGCAAAGGTCACCGCCATTGAAGAGTCAAAGAACTTGGCGACATTATCACTTGATGAACTTATAGGAAACTTGAAAGTTCATGAAATGATAATCAAGAAAGACTCCGACATAGTCAAAGGCAAAAGTGAGAAAGTTAGATCTATAGCATTGAAAGCCAAAAAGGAGTCTAGTGATGAGGAAAGTTCGGATTCCGATAGTGAAGATGAAGAGTATGCATTAGCCGTTAGAGATTTTAAGAAGTTCTTTAGGAGAAGAGGTAGATTTGTTAGACAACCTTGTGATGAAAATAAGTCGTTCCAAAAGAACCGAGATGAGAAGAAAGGAAAGAGTGATAGGAAATGCTTTAGATGCGGAGATCCTAATCATCTAATCAGAGAATGTCCTAAACCACAGAGAACCAACAACCAAAGAGCTTTCGTAGGAGGCTCCTGGAGTGATAGCGGTAAAGAAGAAGAGAAGAAGCCCAACGACGAAACATGTCTTATGGCTCAAGCTTCAAATGAGATATGCTTGGGAATCGACTTGGAGCCCGATGAATGGGTCAAGGATAGTGAATGCACTAATCATATGATGGGTAACCGAAGTCAATTCTCATCATACAAGGCTTACAACGGAGGTAATGTCACTTTCGGTAGCAAACTTAAGGGCAACATCATAGGCAAAGGTACGATTACTTAAAACTCCCTCACTATTAGAAATGTTGAGCATGTAGATAACTTAGGATTTAATTTGCTTAGTATTAGCCAAATGGTTGACAATAAGTGTAGAGTTATATTTTTTGAAGAGGGTAGTGAGATCACTAAGAATGGTAAGACCATAGGCAAAGGAGTTAGGAAGAATGGCTTATTTGTTATGAAAATAGGAAATAAGCATCAGGATAAGATTTGCCTTGCAACCATAGATGATAATTCCACTCTATGGCATAGGAGACTAGGTCACGCCAATATGCATTTAATATAATCATTAGCATCTAAGGAACTAGTTAGAAACCTACCTAATATTAAGTTTGATAAACACTTTTATGACGCTTGTAAAGTTGGAAAACAAGCTCATTCTAGTCACAAAGCTAAGAATATGGTCACGACCTCTAGATGCCTAGAACTCCTTCACATGGACTTATTCGGTCCATCCACCGTACGGAGCTACGGAGGAAATTACTACACCCTAGTAATACTAGATGACTACTCTAGGTATACTTGGACTAGATTTCTTAAGGATAAGACACAAGCTTTCAAGGAATTCAAAATCTTTAGTAAGAAGTTCCAAAATCAACTAGGGTGTACAATAGTTTTAATTAGGACGGATCATGGTCGAGAATTTGATAATGAAGTGCAATTTGGAGTATATTGTGATGCTAATGGTATTACACACAATTTCTCAGCTCCACGCACTCCACAATCAAATGGGGTAGTTGAGCAGAAAAATTGTACTCTACAAGAGATGAGTAGAACGATGTTGAATGAACAATCCATTCCGCAAAATTTTTGGTGTAATGCGGTAGACACCTCAGCTTACATACTTAATAGGATTTTGATTAGACCAATATTAGGAAAAACACCATACGAAATCTTAAAAGGTAGAAAACCTACTCTAGATTACTTTAGAGTGTTTGGAAGCAAGTGCTTCATACTAAACACAAAAGACTACATCACCAAGTTTGACCAAAAATATTATGAAGGTGTTTTCCTAGGTTACTCCCAAAATAGTAAAGCCTATGTTGTCCTAAACAAAGAAACCATGAAAGTTGAAGAATCACTCAACGTGACATTCGATGAAAGTCCTCCACCAACTAAGACATCACCCTTGGTGGATGATGACTTAGATGAGGAAGAAGCCATTAAGGTCAATGGCAAGAAAACCTTAGAAAATGACATTGAGGATGAAATAGTTGAGGTTGACGAAGTTGTCAACATTAAGGAATCCAAGAACCATCCAATAGAAAATGTCACAGGAAACCTAAAATAAAGAACTCTTAGGTCACAAGCACAAAACAAAAGTAATTTCTTTTATTTTATATCGACCGTAGAACCTAAGAATGTCGGTAAAGCGATAAAGGATGAAAGCTGGGTAGTTGCCATGCAAGAAGAGTTAAATCAATTCACCGCAAACCAAGTTTGGGATCTACTACCTCCACCTAAGAATCAAACCATCATAGGAACTAAGTGGGTGTTTAGAAACAAGCTCGACGAAAATGGCGTCGTAACTAGGAATAAGGCAAGGTTGGTGGTACAAGGCTATAACCAACAAGAAGGAATAGATTACGATGAAACTTATGCACCCGTAGCTAGATTAGAGTCTATTAGGATACTCCTTGCCTATGCTTGCGCTTTAGACTTTAAACTATACCAAATGGATGTGAAAAGTGCATTCCTAAATGGTTATATCAACGAGGAGGTATACGTTGCACAACCTCCAGGATTCGTTGATTTTGAAAAACCGAATCATGTTTATAAACTCAAGAAAGCACTCTATGGTCTCAAACAAGCTCCCAAAGCTTGTTACGATAGACTAAAAGCATTCTTGCTTAAACATGAATACACCATGGGAATGGTTGACAACACACTTTTCACGAAGAAACGAAATTCACATCTCATCATTGTTCAAATATATGTCGACGATATTATATTCGGCTCAACTTGTCCAGAATTGTGCGATGATTTTTCAAAGATCATGCGTGACGAGTTTGAGATGAGCATGATAGGCGAATTAAATTTCTTCTTTGGTCTACAAATAAAACTAATGGAATATGGTATCTTCTTTAATTAATCTATGTATATTAAGGAGATGCTTAAGAAATATAGTTTCGAAGAGTCTAAGCCCATAAAAACTCCCATGTCCACGGAAACGAAACTCATGAAAGATGAAGAAGGTGAGTCTGTGGATAGCACTAAGTATAGGGGTATGATAGGAAGTTTATTATACCTAACGGCAAGTAGGCCCGATATCATGTTTAATGTCTGCCTTTGTGCTCGCTTCGAAGAGGATCCTAAAACCTCTCACCTTGAAGTGGTTAAGCGTATCTTCCGATACATTAAAGGCACTATACACTTGGGACTTTTCTATCCCAAGGGGGCCGGTGTAGAAACTATTGTCTATGCCGACTCTGATCATGCGGGAGATTATGTAGATCGAAAAAGTACGAGTGGCGTTTGTACCTTCATGGGTTGTTGTCTAACTTCTTGGTTCTCCAAGAAACAAACGGCTCTTGCTATCTCCATGGCCGAAGCCGAATACGTAAGCGTTGGAAAGGCATGTCAACAAGCACTATGGATGAAACAAGCTCTAATTGACTACGACATCCATCTCGACGACATCCCTATTATGTGTGATAACAAAGGTGCTATTGACTTGAGCAAAAACCCCGTTCAACACTCTCGTACTAAACACGTCAAAATTCGTCACCACTTCTATGCGATAACGTCCAAAAAGGAAATATTTCTATTGAGAAAGTTCCCTCTCAAGACAATATCGCCGACATCTTGACCAAACCTCTCAAACGAGAATCCTTCAACTATCTTCGTCTAGGTCTAGGAATGATGGAACATATCCAGTAAATCTTATGACTATCTAAATATTTCATTAGAAATATTAAAGTCATCCCTCGTATCCCTCTAATGACTACTTACGTATTTCCTCGGAAATATTAAAGTCATCACTTATCGTCTAGTTTAGTTCCTCTCGTTAAAAGAATTTATTAGGTATAAATTCTCTCCTCGTGTAAAAAAAGTCTCACTAAATCAGCGAGACTTATTCGTCAAAAATCAAAATGGGACAAAAATTCATCCCAGCAGATCATGGCACCACTAAAGTGGCACGGCACCATTAATTTTAATGGTACCTTGGTACCGTGGATCTGATACAATCCGTATTTCAGTCTTCTTTTCCCTCACTACTCACTTTTAAACTTTCCCAACTTCTGCCATTGCTGTCAAAACCGAACCTCACAACCTAAAATTCAATTACACCCTTTCAAGATCAAAGTCGAGGCATTAATTTTCAAGATTATCAACTACTACTACTTTTTCAACATAGATTGTAAGTCATTTTGACTCTAATTTTCTTTAATCTTGAGTCTAGGGTTTGTTTATACAAACTGAATTGGGGCTTTTCAATTTTGAGTAAGTCTTTATGAAATTAGGACTAGGATTAAACAATGTATAACAATCATGATTCCCTCAACATAGGATTTGCATAAACCCACCTATATCATACATTTTGGTCCGAATTTTGCTTGAGATTAAATAGTTTTGAGAGGAATCATGTCTAGGATACTTGAAATTGCATTAGGAGACATTAACACTAAAACTTTTCAAACTTAAAACTCTTGGGCGCCAAAACATTGAAGTCGCCAAACACCCCAATTCCATTATTTTCGAAAAATTTCACAAAACTAGGATCATGAAACATTTTTCGTGCATTGTTGATACAAACGAAAAACGTTTTCTCATGCATACATGATCTCATGAATATTGATCGAATTACATAACTAATATGTATTTATCGATATATCCATTTAAGCAAAAGTGAAGTTAGGAGCATTTGGGTAATCTCATTACTTTTAGTTCTAGAGTCGAGATTACTGCACCTCCACATGGTTTGCATATAGGCACACTCTAGGCACGTGTCTTCAAAACAACTATTCTCAATTTTAATTTTTAATAATTTTTTCATAGGTAACAAGATGTATCACATGTTTGATTACGATCATGAATTGACAGCTGATTACATTCCCAAATCATCACTTGAACCAAATACTCCATCTGGTCACATACAAAGTTTTCGAAATCTTGAGTCTCGTCTCTTTCATGAAGGACGAATTGTCGAGTCCTTTTTTTTCAACCATGATTACATCAAAACCATGTTTCAAGAAATCGGATTTGATTGCTTGTTTTGAATTGATGACCTAATCTGTCCTCAATTTGTCCCTGAGTTCTATAGACAAGTTAAGCTCGTATATAACGACGATCAAACTTTGTCTCTTCAATTCTCGATACAAAACCAAGAAATCTCTCCTACCCTTGGCCAATTTGCTCATATTCTTGAACTTCCGAACCATGGACAATGTGCCTACACGGAAGGATGGTCTCTCAAAACCCTCACTAGTCACCAACATGAGTATGATCCATAAAATACTCTCACTCCCACTCCATGTGAGATTAAAGAACACATTCGTCTACCTCAAAAAGTTCATGGCCTTCTTAAAGAAAATGGTCAAGTTGAGTTTCATAAGTCTCATGTCTATAACTTAGATCCACTAAAAATCTATGTTGATAAAGTTCGTCCAAATCTACGTAGATGGATAGAAGTCATTCGTGAAAATGTCTTTTGTCTTCCTTACAACCGTGAGCACCTCTCGGCATGTTGTGCTCATATGTTGTATTGTCTTGTCACCGAACAACCCTACAATCTTGCCTACTTTGTGGCAAAGAGAATTGTCAATGTCAAGGGCCGACTAAATAAGGCGATACCCCATGGCATGTTGTTAACTCGTTTATACCATTTTGTCATGAACTCGTTTCCTCACCTCCAAAACAATCAATATCTTCTTATCAATCCCACCATGGCTCCTCTAACTCAAAACACCTACACCTCTCTCTATTGGGAATGTACATCATCTCAAAGAAACCATGATGATAGCTCGGTATCGTACTATGATGTCTCGTCTAGTGATGATGAATGAGGAATCATCAACACATACCAAACAACATGGGTGGGCTCAAGTCAATAGAACTATTCTCGTCTTTTTAGAATAGGAATGTCTATCTTATATTAGGATTTATATATGGTTTTTGGATCGTATATTGGTGAAATTATTGTGAATCAGGAGGTTGGGGATGATGATAATACATCATCTCCATGGTAAGAGTTTAGAGAGAGAAGTAGAGTGAGAGAGGATGAACCTGGTCTTTTTATTCAAGATAAGAAAATGAAACAAACACTATAACAAGGCTCACCCTCCTAGTGAAGTCTAGGAGGGTATATATAGGCTAACAAACACAAGACTTTACATAATTGACGCTTCTAGTCCTTGTGTTTGTGCCATACATAATAACTAATATAATCCCGAATATGTTGTCACATTTTCGTGTTAGAAGCATTCCTAACAATCTTCCCCTAATGTGGCAACATATGGGATTACTTACATCATTTCCTACAAGTACAAAATCAAGTAAAATAAAGTCTTCATAAGCTCTTCAAGTGCTGAGGATGACTACAGTTGACGCTCTTTGTCTTCATCTTGTACCTCGGCTTGAGAACTTTTCTTTACTTGTAGTCAAATGATGTAATATGCATGAACTGGATTAACTTCCCCCCAATTCATGCTGCATGTCTTTAAAGGCTTCTTCATATACTTCTTTTTGGTGAAGTTTCTGAATCAGCTTCCCCCCAAACTGACAACCGTCTTCAGCAGATTCAAAACTTTGATGTAGTTAACATGTCTTCTATCTTTTGAAGGCTGTAAGTACGCAGCGGAATTTGTAGATGACATCGTAAACCACACTAAGCAAATCTGACTAGTACTCGGTAACGATTATGCTCAATGCGGAAACTCCGTTCGGGGGTAACATGCAAGAAATCAGCAAGATCTTCTCACATAAGTAGGCTACTTCGCACATCACAACCTGCGAAAGTTGAAATGATAACACCAAAATCACAAAACCGAACCACTGATCATCTCTGCGGACGTCTCTCCGGTAGTACTAAAATTGTAAGCTCGATCACATGAATCTGTTATGCGTCCCCGATGTGCACATTTCTTCCCCCTGAATGCAGATACATCTTGGAAAAAGAGTATTTTCGCAAAGAGTGCAAGAAAAGTCAAAGTAAATCTACTCTCTCTTCCCCCACAATGTCTTCGCGGAATCGGAAGCATACAAACTATGGTTATGATGGAAACAGAGGCAGCGTAAACCCTGTATGTCCAATTAGTCGAAGATGTGTGAAGTACCATAAATAGCCCGTGAGAATCAACTGCTGATAAAATCTCTGCTAACTCTTTACCGACCCCATTATCATTCTGACGGCTTTTTGTAGTGACTACTGATGGAGAAAACCTAGTATTACGAACTTGAGACTGAAGTAAAATAACCTGAACTTGTGACTTAAACTTGCACTATTGTCTGACTAAGAACCAATACTGAGAATTTCAATAAAGGTAGAATCATATACCCATCCAACCATCCTTAACTGTATATGAACTTCTCTCGAATTATCCACAGCTTCTTGCAACACTTGAGCACTACAACGTAACTCCTTTAAAGTGATAGTTATACTCTGTGAGCACAACAACGTAACTCCTTACATCAGGTATAACTAGATAACTCAAGTCTTAATCATTCTTGCGGTTAAAAGCTCAAACAAGGATCTCGAAGAATCATGCATCCAACCAACCCCGATATCTTCAAGATACTAAGTACACGCACCTGTGAAATTCCACGTCAACCTCAAATAAATAATAATGAATTGATGCCGTAGTCACATCTTGCGGTTATATGCTCAAAACTAGCCTTTTGACTGTTTAAGTGAACTATGATAATGGTTATATCCCGATCTTGTCAAAAACGTATAACCCCAAAAAAAATTAATCACTTTGTCATTACGGACCCCAAATAACCAATAACCAATAACTATACCAAAAATTCATCTTTATTAAAATTTGAGTCCATTGACAAAAAAATAAGACAAATTTTCGGATCTAATCCTTCCAGCCCATGTTTGGTTTAACAGCCCAATACAAATTCAACACACCAATTTATAAACAAGAGGCCCGATCCAAATCCACAAACCAATGCATACCTGGTCCATCTCCTAACAGCTATAACCACTCATATACCTAATATTTCTCATATTAACCTAAATCTAATCTCACACATCAAACAATCCGCCTACCATTTCCTTGGCAGTCAACACGTCGAACACAGACACACCCTTATCTCATACATCAATTACTCCGCCCCCATCACCTCTTCTTGTCACTCGTTTGTAGATCTAACCACCCATCTAGAAACCGATAACCATATTCACTTCTCAATCTCCATTACTCGATTTTGAATCCTAATTGTAACTCACAAATCAACCTACACAAATGCAAACAGTACCAGACCCTAACCTACGTCTACATTTGTTGCTCCATCTGAATCAAGAACTCGTTTTTAAGGCTTCATGATCCTTAGAAGGGTCACGGGTAGGTTCTACTTGTTTTGTTTGGTTTTCATTTGACCGAATGAAAGGAGAGATGAAATAAAATTGTTTTAGTCCCTTCTTAATATCATTCGAATATTAAAAACAAAGAAGTGAAACTTCTTTATAGATCTGTGACGAGTTTAGTTCAACACCTAAGATCTTTTAAAGATTGTGAATATTTGAATGTGTTTTGAACAAATCTGAGATCATAAGTTGTAAATTTTTTCTATTTCTAGTCACTGTGGTGTTGAGGAGTTGGGATTTAGAAGTTGTGTCATGAGGATATTGTGTTCGGAGATTGATTAGGATAGTTGATGGGTCATTGTTGGTGAAGGGTTATTGTTGTTGGCTGTTGTTGTGTTGTTTGCTGTTGCAGAAGAGGGTTAAGGATAGGATAGGATTAGTTGAAGTTTGTTTTGGTTAATTAGTTTTTATGTTCTTCCTCTTCTTTCTATTTTTTTGACTGTTAATTGACTAATGATTGGAACAACTCAAGAGTGAACAAATCGAGATTGGAACTCGAGAGTTGGACAAACTCGAGAGTTGGATAACTCGAGAGTTGGACAAACTCGAGAGTTGGACAAACTCTAGAGTTGGACAAACTCGAGAGTGACAAACTCGAGAGTTGGACAAACTCAAGAACTTAGAATTTCCTAACTCGGAAACTTAAGCAATCAACAAACTCGGAGACCTTCAAACAAACCCAGTAAAGAACAGAAAACCGAGACTAACAAAAAAATACCAGATCTGATATGTTTGACCATAAAAACACAGTAAACGAGACCAAGCAGACCAGATGTGATATGTTTGACCAAAAAAAAAAATCACGAACAGGACAAAAAACTTATTATATCAGTGAAAAAAGAGCTGTTTTTGACAAGATTTGATCACAAAAATCAACCAATAAAGTAATATCATGGCTCTTGATACCAATTGTTGGATCGTATATTGGTGAAATTATTGTGAATAAGGAGGTCGAGGATGATGATAATACATCATCTCCATGGTAAGAGTTTAGAGAGAGAAAGTAGAGTGAGAGAGGATGAACCTGGTCTTTTTATTCAAGATAAGAAAATGAAACAAACACTATAACAAGGCTCACCCTCCTAGTGAAGTCTAGGAGGGTATATATAGGCCAACAAACAAAAGACTTTACATAATTAATGCTTCTAGTCTTTGTGTTTGTGCCATACATAATAACTAATATAATCCTGAATATGTTGTCACATTTTCGTGTTAGAAGCATTCCTAACAATGGTAGATTATATTATGGCTTAATAATCCTAACTATCTTGCATGCTTGACCTTTGTTCTATCACCTTGCATGATTTTAAATTATATGAATCTTGGATGATAGCTTACTTTGTCCTTTTTGATTGCATGCTTATAGCTTATCTTAGATAGTTGCATGTTAATCTTTAATTGCTAGGAGTAGCTAAATATGAGATATATTTGGCAATTTAATCTTTAGTGGTTTGAGGCACTAACATTTCCTGCAAATAGTCCCCCTAGAAAAGTCATTTTAGCTGCCCAGAACTAGGCAGCACAGGAAAATTCGTGACTCCCAGATCACGGTACCGTTAAATAGGCTACAGTACCGTGTGGTATTTTGTGGTACCGTGCCCTTGTTTGACGAATTTTCACTGTTTCCTCTAGATTCCTGCATCCCTAACCTCAAACCTGCAATATTTTGCAAACACTCATACACCCTAAGATTCCCTCACTACACCATATGACACTTCCACCAACTTTAATTCAAATCCCACATCTCTTGCCTATTTAAAACCTCACCATTGCAAGCATCTCTTGCATCTCATCTTCAACCTCCCATTACTCATTCACCATGTCTTCCACACAAGGATCAACAACCCATATCTCCAAGAAACCTAGGATCACCGTTAGACCACCATCCAAACCTCTCTTTGTTGATCTCACCAAAGATGATGAAGTCACAACACCACCTTCCCAAAGCACTCCTAACTCACCATATCCACCTAATGCTCCTTTCAAAACATCATCTAGAACAACATCTTCATCATCTCCCTCTTTTAACACCATGCCATCATCCATGGATTACACACTCTCACCTATTACCCCATTGGATTATGCCATGCCAACCCCATCACCAACATACTCACCACCACCTCCATCTCCAATCATGGGCCAACCTATCCAACCTCATCCGGTTGATATACATAGTGCAAATTGCCTATGTTGTCTTCACAACCGCAACCTCATCTTCTCTTTGAGAGATGAGATACACTTCATGTTCTCTTATGTTGAACATCTCTTGACACCCCCACCACCTCCAATCATGTCACCCCCTCCACCTCCCACTAGCCCATTTAACTAAACATATTGATGTTTAGTTTTCAAAAATAAACGGTTAGGATCCCTTATTGGACTAGAAGCAAATCTTAGGGCCTCTCAAGTCACTAAAGATTTATGTGTGATCCTTGTAGTTTTTACTTTCTTGTCTTTATGTTGTACTCACACCTTATGTGTGATTATCATTTTCAATTATCAATGCATGGGCTTAGTTAATGGTTGAATTATCTTAGTTTCTTTATTTTATTTTGTCATGGTCGGATATTTGTCTTGGTTGCTACATGTTAGATATTGTATGTGTGTCATCTAACTTTGTTTTGTAGCAAGAACCATTGCTCGATTCCTTGGTGTCCTCCAAACGAGGGGGAGTATACATCAAGGGGAGCCTTTGCGATCTTTTTACTTCGACAAAAAGGGGGAGAAATGGGATATAAACTCATGCTAAAAACTTGTTAAAATTAATTTTTCACTTAAAATGAATTTATGTTTTTTCATCATCAAAAAGGGGGAGATTGTTGATGCAAATAATGTTCTAAAAATGTTATTTATATCTTTCGATAACTCCACGTTTTGATGATAACAAAATTTGAAAACGATTTACGTCAAAATTAACGTAAACAAGTTTTTAGTCGAAATATCCCGTTTCTACGTAAATCACTCTAGGTATGAACAAACAAATTTACAACTTGACAAATGATCAAAGAAGTGAATTTGTGTTTCAAACTTCACATTTTTAATGTGACAAAACATTTTTTCAAAAATATACCTTACAAATTATTTTTGAATTATAAAGAAATGTTTTATTAGAAAAATAAGTTTAAAATCATAACAGCTATTTCCCCCCACCCAAATCAGATCCAAACTTTCCCAAATAAACTTTCACCACTAAAAACAAAAATGAAGCTCCTTGTCTGGCACGGTACCATGGTACTACTAAATTTAGTGGTACCGTGTGGTATTTAGTGGTACCGTCCCACTGTAATGGCTAAATTTTTCTTGCCTATAAATACCAGCCCACTTCACAGTTTTTGGGCATCCTTTCTCACACACAACTTTCTGAGTTTAAAACTCTTATCACATTTTCTCTCCTTTGATCATTTAGTTAGTTTTCTTTTGTTTAAAGAGTGATCCTATCATCCAACCAAGTGATCACCTTCATTCCTCTACTAGTGCAAGAGAAGAACACAAAGTATCAAGAAGATACAAGGTGTTGTAGTGATGAAGCGAAAAGTGTACCGCTTTTAGGGGGTCATTTAAGCCCTAAATCATATTTATTTGATCAAATATTGCCCTAAATCGTTCCTTTTGTCATTTTAGGTACTTTGGAGAAGAAATCTGGAAAAGGAAGCATTTTGGACGTTTTTGGAGCATAAAAGTGAAGAAAACGACAAAGTCTCTAAATCTGCTGGAAAAGTACCTTTGACGGCGTCAAGCCCTAGTGTGACGCCGTCAGCCCTTGATAAGCCAGAGAGGATTTTGGAAGATTAAAGGGGGACGGCGTCAAGAAGGCCGTCAAGCCTTGATAAGCCAGAACGGATTTTGGAGGATTAAAGAGGGACGGCGTCAAGAAGGCCATCAAGAAACCCTAACCGCGGCGAGGTGACGACGTCACGACCCAAAGGGTGACGCCGTCAGATCTGTTTTCCTATATATACTTTCATAATTTTTAGTCATTGGTGTGCAACTTTATGAGGAGAAACCCTAGACGATTTTTCTGCCATTTTTAAGGGTTTTATACCCTTGGATCTCCCATGTTCAATTGAAGATAAGTAATCAATTAATCATTCAATATGTCTATGTGTTGTTTGATTATATCTTGTTCTTGTCTTTTATTTAACATGCTAGGCTAGATTTATCTTGTGTTTGCTTAGATCTAATGAAACCTAACTATTGATTATTAGTTGTTGGTGTGTTATTAATTGTATTGGATGATTGTTTATCGATGTTAGGCTTAAGAAAACTGGCTAACCTCCTATACGGTAACTTGCTTGAACGTCTTAAGAAACATGAACCAATACGTACTAAGGTTATTATGGTTGTATTTAATGCATGAGCGAATTCTAGTGATCCCATGTTAGGAGCTTCTTAGCCGGCTCGACATAGGAGTGAAGTAGGAGCTTATAGAGTTGGGGAAGTACGTACGCCACCCCACGATTGGTATTAAGGAATACACCCGTCATCCACGCAATTAATACACACTAATCAGCCGGTAAAAGATAGTTAGGGAGTAAGGAAATCTAAGTAAACACATTTCTCCCCATATAAGTTCCACAACCTTTTCATTTTCAGTTATTTTATTTTATTTGCATTTGTAGTTATTTGGGTTAGTTGACTAGCAACTAATTCCGCCCACTCCTTCAAACCCGAGATTTTACTTGTTTTCATAAAATATAAAAAAATACAAAAAGAATCTTCCCTCACCCTTAGACCTATTAGAGTAGTTTTTCAATCCTAACGACACTATTCCCCTAGAGAACGATCAATCCCCCGGTACTTGCCACTACACTATACTACATCGGTCAGGTACACTGCCTGGTGGGGATTGCAAGCCTCTTGAGATCCCTCGAGAGGTAAAACCTGTTGTAAGGTCGCAAAACCACGCATCAAGTTTTTGGCGCCGCTGCCGGGGAATAGTTATTGTTTAGGTTGAATTTTAATTTTATTAGGTCTACTCACTAGATTCCTTTCTAGTGAGATTTTTATTTTGTTTTTCTAGGTTTTTCTTTAGTCTATCTTTTTTCTTCGTTTCTTTGTTTGTAACCATTACCATCCGACATCATGGAAGGTGGTAATATCCTCGACCCCAACAACCCACCACCACAACAACACCCACCTCCTAGAGCCCGTACCTTAGGAGACTACTCCCGTCCTAGCCACCATGGCTATCGAAACACCATTGAGCTCACTCAAGGAGCCAATGTCACTCCCTTGCGATCCGACACCATCCGGTTGGTGCAAAGCGGATGCGCATTCCATGGACTTCGTTCCGAAGATCCTAATCAACATCTCAAGGACTTTCTCAAAATCGTTAATTCCATAGACCTTGATATTGCCACTCGAGAGACGACCCGACTGCGTCTCTTTCAATTCTCTCTGCGGGACCAAGCTAGTCAATGGCTAGAGCGTCTACCCGCAGGATCCATCACCTCTTGGGATGATCTCACCACTCGTTTCCTTGCTCAGTTTTTCCCACCAGGAAGAACTACCAAGCTAAGGAATGATATCTTGATGTTCCAACAACGTCAAGGCGAAACCCTCTACGAGGCATGGACTCGATTCAAGGACTTACTCCAAAAAGTCCCTCATCATGGCATAGAACTTTGGCTCCAAGTCCAAATCTTCTATGACCACATCAATCTCTCCACGAGGCAAACCATTGACCAATCGGCCGGTGGTAAGCTACGTGATCTAAGTGCGGAACAATCATGGGCTCTCCTAGAAGATCTTGCCCTTTATGACAACGAAAGTTGGAATGATCCCCGTGATTTGAATAAAACGGTCAAGGCAATATCTTTGCCTTCGAACAATTCAAGCACTTCCGACCGTAGGATCATAGAGCTTGAAGACCAAGTCAAGTTTCTTATGAAATCCTACGAGGCTCCTAAACCTTCAAGCCAAGTGAACAAAATCACTTCTTCATGTGAATTATGTAGTGGTCCCCACGACACTCGTGATTGCGTGGAACTCCCCGAACAAGCTTTTGCGGACTACGCATCCTCGCGTACCGACGGAGCGGGAGACAAGTGGTACACTTTTAAACCCGAGCCAAACCCCCACGGTGATTCATACAACCCCTCGTGGAAAAATCACCCAAACCTTAGGTGGAAACAAAACCAAAACGCACAACAAACCAATTCTTCCAACCCACCTAATCGTTTTCAATCAAGCGGTTCATCCTCGAACCGTACTTTCAACAACAATCCTTCCAACTATGGTAGTACCAATAATCTTGAAGGGTTGATGTCCAACTTCGTGACATCTCAAGAAGCTCGTTTAGCAAAGTTTGAAGCCGATTTCAAACAAAAACAAAGCGAGATGACCAATAAGATTGACACTTTGTTGAAAGCCCTCAATGACCGAGAAATGGGAGCACTCCCTAGCAACACAGTCAAGAACCCAAAACTAAGCGTCAACGCCATTTCATCGGTTTCGTTTCCTAGTTCTTGTCCACAATATTATTCGGTCAATTCCATGAGCACGTGTTTCAAACAAACCCAAGTCATCCAAAAGGACCAACAAGTTAAGATATCCAACACTAAATTGGTCAACAACATAGTTGAAACACCTCCCACTCAAAACCTTGACGAAGAATTCAAGGAGCTCCACCTTGAACGTCCAGTTATTGATGTGTTGGATGAGAAGAAGCTCAAGTTAGGCGAAAAAGGGACCGCCTTTGTTCAAAACAAGCTACCTAAGAAATTAGATGATCCGGGCTTATTTGTTCTACCTTGCAAGATCGGTAATTCGGAGGCTTATGACACATTAGCCGATCTTGGATCAAGCCTTAACCTACTTCCGTTACCTCTCTACACCTCTCTAAAACTAGGAAAACTTGAAGAAACTGAGGTAATAATAGGCTTAGCGGATGGAAGTGTTGCTTACCCGGTTGGAGTAGTCAAGGACGTGTTAGTACACATAGGAAAACTAACCATTTTAGCCGATTTCCACGTCCTTGATATGGTTAGCGACCCTACATGCCCCTTGTTGATAGGTAGAGGATTTTTGGCGACCGCTAGTGCTATGATTGATTGTAAGGAATCTAAGAGAGCGGTTGGAGAAGGTGATACTTGGTCAGTCTATGATGTGAAGAAACATGCCTATGATACTAGTGAGGAACCAACACCCCATTGGTTAGAATTAAATAGGAGACCATCTAGATATGGACCATGGATAGATGGAGACTTCATAGGACCCCAACGCCCATTTTACCTAGAAGAGGACTTTGTGAGCCGAACACATGCGGTAGAACAACTCTTGGATAGGGACACCGAATTGGATCCATTTGAAGACCCTCTAGTTTTTAGGAAGATGATTGATTTCCTAAGAGTTTTGCCAATTAACCTAGGGATGAATAAGTGGACTTGTGAGGACGATGATCATAAGTGGGATTGGGACAAACCACCCAAAGATAGAGATGGGTCATGGCATATTAAGATGACATTGTATGACCCGGATGGAGAGAAGTTTGAAAAGATATATCGTACTATGCGGACCAATAGAAAACTTCAATCCAAGCTTAACCCTAAAGATGTCCTCGATGACGATCTCACTTACATAGGTTAAAAGGACTTTGAGTCTAGCTACAAGACTCGTTAATAAAGAAAAGCGCTTCTTGGGAGGCAACCCAAGCTTTATTTGCTTTGTGTGTTTATTTATTTGTTTGTTTGATTTTATTTGCTTCCGTATGTATGTTTAATTTTTATTATTATTGATTCATGTTCGAAACTAAATTGTGAAAATGCTTCATCTTGTTTTTAACTTCGTCTTAACTACATATAAAGGTATTTTGCAAAAGTTAAGTGTAAGGGAAATCCAAATCGGTTTATTAGAACAAATGAACATGAATCATAACAATATTAAATTAACATACATATTAGTAATTGTTTGAGTAAAATGCTTGTATCGAGTCATAATGTTATTTTGCAGGATTTCCAGGAAGTAAGGTATAGGTTTTTCCAGAAATTTTCCGGAAACTTAACATGAGAATTCTGTCAGATCATTTCTGACGGCGTCAGGCCTTACAACCTGACGGCGTCAGGTTTTAATTTTCTGAAAATTTTTGAAAGTTTTGTTTTTCTTCCGGAATCATAAAAAGTTTTTATTAAATCTCTAACTTATAAACTCCAGGAATCTGCAAAATAATCATTCCACAAGCATTATATCCTTATACAGATTTATCCCGCCGATGTTATGCAGGTTTTCGTGTTTGTTTTCTCAGGTTTAACAGGTTATTTTAGACAAGGAGATGTATGTGGAATCAAGCTTTTGGCGCTGCTTTAGTCTTGGAGCTTCAACATTACCTTGGAAGAAGATCTAACCATGTTACCTCTTTATCCACCGAACGAATCAGGGGAGTATTTGATTTCATTCTTTTACCTAATTACTTTTACATCTTGTTATTTGAACATTGGGGACAATGTTCACCTTAAGTGTAAGGGGGGGGGGGGTAAAGTACGATACTTTCGAGAATGCTATTACACTTGATTTTTGTTTGTTTAATGGTAGATGTGTAATAAAACTGAGAGAAATACCTGTTAAGGCAATTTTAGTGCCAAATTTAAATTTTTTTACAACATATAGGAGTGAAACTTTGATCTTAATGAGCGTCTCACGGATAGGAGTTAGATGACTAGCACAAAACCGTACCACTAAAAAATTTTCCACCCCCAAATATGTGAGGTTCGCCCCTAGAATTGGTAGGAAAAGCATTTATGCTATGAGGTGTGTACCGGTAGCACTTAGATTCTAGAACTTGCGTTAGGACCATTCCGAGGCCACAAGTGAGACTACATTCGTGTAGTTAGATTTACTACATGATAAGAGGCATTAGGATTAACCCATTGTTTTACACCCGTGTTTTTGTTATAATTACGTTGGCTACATTGGTCAAGTAATTCTCCCACACCCTTTGCGTTGTACTCATTCTTAGTATACGATACCCCTAGTACACCCCTCAGAGCCTATCTTTTCATTTCTAACTTTAAGCATTTTACTTAAAGGAAGAATTTGTTTACACCCCACTTAAATGTACATCCAAATCGCCTTAGCCTACCTTGTATGCACTCATCTTTAGTGCATTATTGTGACAACATTTGTTTAAACCCCAAGTTAATTATCTAATTGATTACATGGTTGCTAAGTTGAGTCATATCCTTGTACATATTGTTTTGGGACGATTGGGACTCATGGGTAAAGTACTAGTGTAATGGAGTAATGGGGAAGAACAACATTATTACCCCCATATGTGCTAAATATTTTAAAAGTACTCCAAGTGTTTCGATTATCTTAATTCGAGTCATTAGAATAGTTAATTGTAAAGTTATGTAAAAGTTCAAGTGTAAGGGGAGAACCGAGGCCCCTATGATGTATTATTTTGGATGGTAGGGCAAGAGTGTATGCAAAAAAAAAAAAAAAAAAAAAAAAAAAAAAAGGTAAAAAAAAAAACATACGGACTACCATCCCGTTTCATTTTATGTTTATTTTGTCTTTTTATTATTTTTTTCATTAGCTTAAGTCGAGTCTAGTCTTGGCTTAGCAACGCCATATTGTACATGTAATTAATCAAGATCTTTAACTCGCCACCAGTAAAGTATCCTTTATCCAACAAAACCGTGTTTATCATATCCCTACATCTAACGTTATAACCCGTTTAAAAGCCCTCTTTGATAGTTTATCTTAGGTGCTTACGCCTAGTGGAGGAGGTTTTTGATCCTTTCCCAAGCCTATGGTAATCTATTTGCTATGACAGGTAGTGACAGATATTATTCATTTTCATTTATGAGATATACTTTTACGACACCTGAGAGATGTGAGTATCTAAACACTACTTGTGAGGTACTAGTGTGTAGTCTCCGTGCTTATTATGATTAAAGTGGAACGACTATTTGTTGTAATTACTTTTATATTAGCGTTAAATGACCCCTAACTTGTATTTTGAATAGAATAAAACCTCTCTTTGTTGATCTCACCAAAGATGATGAAGTCACAACACCACCTTCCCAAAGCACTCCTAACTCACCATATCCACCTAATGCTCCTTTCAAAACATCATCTAGAACAACATCTTCATCATCTCCCTCTTTTAACACCATGCCATCATCCATGGATTACACACTCTCACCTATTACCCCATTGGATTATGCCATGCCAACCCCATCACCAACATACTCACCACCACCTCCATCTCCAATCATGGGCCAACCTATCCAACCTCATCCGGTTGATATACATAGTGCAAATTGCCTATGTTGTCTTCACAACCGCAACCTCATCTTCTCTTTGAGAGATGAGATACACTTCATGTTCTCTTATGTTGAACATCTCTTGACACCCCCACCACCTCCAATCATGTCACCCCCTCCACCTCCCACTAGCCCATTTAACTAAACATATTGATGTTTAGTTTTCAAAAATAAACGGTTAGGATCCCTTATTGGACTAGAAGCAAATCTTAGGGCCTCTCAAGTCACTAAAGATTTATGTGTGCTCCTTGTAGTTTTTACTTTCTTGTCTTTATGTTGTACTCACACCTTATGTGTGATTATCATTTTCAATTATCAATGCATGGGCTTAGTTAATGGTTGAATTATCTTAGTTTCTTTATTTTATTTTGTCATGGTTGGATATTTGTCTTGGTTGCTACATGTTAGATATTGTATGTGTGTCATCTAACTTTGTTTTGTAGCAAGAACCATTGCTCGATTCCTTGGTGTCCTCCAAACGAGGGGGAGTATACATCAAGGGGAGCCTTTGCGATCTTTTTACTTCGACAAAAAGGGGGAGAAATGGGATATAAACTCATGCTAAAAACTTGTTAAAATTAATTTTTCACTTAAAATGAATTTATGTTTTGTCATCATCAAAAAGGGGGAGATTGTCGATGCAAATAATTTCTAAAAATGTTATTTATATCTTTCGATAACTCCACGTTTTGATGATAACAAAATTTGAAAACGATTTACGTCAAAATTAACGTAAACAAGTTTTTAGTCGAAATATCCCGTTTCTACGTAAATCACTCTAGGTATGAACAAACAAATTTACAACTTGACAAATGATCAAAGAAGTGAATTTGTGTTTCAAACTTCACATTTTTAATGTGACAAAACATTTTTTCAAAAATATACCTTACAAATTATTTTTGAATTATAAAGAAATATTTTATTAGAAAAATAAGTTTAAAATCATAACAGCTATTTCCCCCCACCCAAATCAGCTCCAAACTTCCCCAAATAAACTTTCACCACTAAAAACAAAAATGAAGCTCCTTGTCTGGCACGATACCATGGTACCACTAAATTTAGTGGTACCGTGTGGTATTTAGTGGTACCGTCCCACTGTAATGGCTAAATTTTTCTTGCCTATAAATACCAGCCCACTTCACAGTTTTTGGGCATCCTTTCTCACACACAACTTTCTGAGTTTAAAACTCTTATCACATTTTCTCTCCTTTGATCATTTAGTTAGTTTTCTTTTGTTTAAAGAGTGATCCTATCATCCAACCAAGTGATCACCTTCATTCCTCTACTAGTGCAAGAGAAGAACACAAAGTATCAAGAAGATACAAGGTGTTGTAGTGATGAAGCGAAAAGTGTACCGCTTTTAGGGGGTCATTTAAGCCCTAAATTGTATTTATTTGATCAAATATTGCCCTAAATCATTCCTTTTGTCATTTTAGGTACTTTGGAGAAGAAATCTGGAAAAGGAAGCATTTTGGACGTTTTTGGAGCATAAAAGTGAAGAAAACGACAAAGTCTCTAAATCTGCTGGAAAAGTACCTTTGACGGCGTCAAGCCCTAGTGTGACGCCGTCAGCCCTTGATAAGCCAGAGAGGATTTTGGAAGATTAAAGGGGGACGGCGTCAAGAAGGCCGTCAAGCCTTGATAAGCCAGAACGGATTTTGGAGGATTAAAGAGGGACGGCGTCAAGAAGGCCATCAAGAAACCCTAACCGCGGCGAGGTGACGGCGTCACGACCCAAAGGGTGACGCCGTCAGATCTGTTTTCCTATATATACTTTCATAATTTTTAGTCATTGGTGTGCAACTTTATGAGGAGAAACCCTAGACGATTTTTCTGCCATTTTTAAGGGTTTTATACCCTTGGATCTCCCATGGTCAATTGAAGATAAGTAATCAATTAATCATTCAATATGTCTATGTGTTGTTTGATTATATCTTGTTCTTGTCTTTTATTTAACATGCTAGGCTAGATTTATCTTGTGTTTGCTTAGATCTAATGAAACCTAACTATTGATTATTAGTTGTTGGTGTGTTATTAATTGTATTGGATGATTGTTTATCGATGTTAGGCTTAAGAAAACTGGCTAACCTCCTATACGGTAACTTGCTTGAACGTCTTAAGAAACATGAACCAATGCGTACTAAGGTTATTATGGTTGTATTTAATGCATGAGCGAATTCTAGTGATCCCATGTTAGGAGCTTCTTAGCCGGCTCGACATAGGAGTGAAGTAGGAGCTTATAGAGTTGGGGAAGTACGTACGCCACCCCACGATTGGTATTAAGGAATACACCCATCATCTACGCAATTAATACACACTAATCAGCCGGTAAAAGATAGTTAGGGAGTAAGAAAATCTAAGTAAACACATTTCTCCCCATATAAGTTCCACAACCTTTTCATTTTCAGTTATTTTATTTTATTTGCATTTGTAGTTATTTGGGTTAGTTGACTAGCAACTAATTCCGCCCACTCCTTCAAACCCGAGATTTTACCTGTTTTCATAAAATATAAAAAAATACAAAAAGAATCTTCCTTCACCCTTAGACCTATTAGAGTAGTTTTTCAATCCTAACGACACTATTCCCCTAGAGAACGATCAATACCCCGGTACTTGCCACTATACTATACTACATCGGTCAGGTACACTGCCTGGTGGGGATTGCAAGCCTCTTGAGATCCCTCGAGAGGTAAAACCTGTTGTAAGGTCGCAAAACCACGCATCATGTAGTCATAGTGTAGTGCACTTGTAACACTTGTTACATACTTGTTGTATCCTAGCATACACCAAGTTGAATTTTCTTTTGTGTAGTTTTTTAGTGTGGATCATTGTGATCCTATTGAGATCTTGGAGATCTCTTGTAGCTTGTGAGTTGATCAAGTGGATCAAGGGTAGATCGGGTAGATTGTGTGAAAAGTGTTGATTGTGTGATTTAGTAAGGATCGTGTGGATCATGGTAGATTGGTACTAGCTAAGATTAATACTCGATATTTAGCTTAGTGTCGGAAATAAGGATAAGCGACATTGTATGGTTTTCTCCGCCTGAAGGGAGCTTTATTGACATACTGCTTAGAACTCTCGAGTTGGGTACTCGGGGAGTGGAGTAGGGCGAAGAAGAGCTTCATGACCGAACCACTATAAATCTCGTTGTCTCGGTTTGATCTTTCCATCTCATTTCTTTATACTTATTGTTTATAGTAGATAGTCTAGCTTAGTGTTCATATTGGTGTTGATTGATTTCACAAAAGAATCGAATCAAAGTTTTTCACAAGTAAAGTTTTATAACTAACGAAAAACCGGTAAAACTATTCAACCCCCCCCCCCCCTTCTAGTTTTTCACATGGTCTATATCAACCACTAGCGTTGTATTATTTTTAGGATTATTGGGAGTTGGTTAATTGGTTGAGCCAACTTGGTATCTTTTCTTGGTAAGTCCTGGATGTTAATTGAGATTTCTTTAAGTCTAATTTGTGTGTCACTAAAGCGTGCGTTTTTCATGTTAAAGCGTGAGTTAGTCCATGATAAAAGTCTTTTTCGGGTTTGTGGTAAGATAAGTAACTAGTAGCATTTGGTTTGTTAGACTTAATCTATTTGTTTGCTATTTTTTATTTTTAAAATTTATAAATGTTTCTCATGCTTTATCCCACCCTTAAATTAGTCTTTAATTATTATTTCATAAATCCAAGCCTTTGGCGTGCTTAATCTAGAAGGTCGAACAATCAACTATGGTTTTGTCGTCTTTCGTGATCGAACAATCACTTGTGGTTTTATCACTTCCAATTGAGTATCGTCATTGGTAAGGATTACTTTTAAAAGGATGATTCACCCCTAAGCCTTACATTATTTAGTCCAATTTTCATTTTTAGATTTGTTACTCCTAGACTTTAGTGGTGGAGATGTGTATCATTGCCAAGCATATGATAGAATACTCATCACGACTGAACAATTGAGCAAATTACTAAATGTTACCACGTAGATTAGTTGAGTGATTTGAGTGTTTTTATTTTACATTCGTAAGTGGTTTGGTTGTGCACTATTGATTGAGTTTACTTAAATGATTAATCATTTTCTCTTGTTTAGGATGCCTTTTCATATGTTTAAATCTAGAGTCTACTTGAGGACAAGTAAAAGTCAAGTGGGGGGATATTTGATGTGATCAAATAATCACTACATTCATACATCATCTATTCCGTATATATTGCTCATTTATTATCATTTTGTATAAGAATCGTTATTTAATTGTTTACTTTTGCGATTCTTAGTAATTATGGAGCAAATATGGAAAAAAGCGGGAAATGACATTATTTTGAGCTTGAATCAAGAAATCAAAGAAGTACATGCTGAGCAGACATCCCAAAACGTGTATCAAGGCTAATTAGATATGTCGTATCATTATACTTAGAAGAAATCCAAGACCTTGCCTGACTTTGAAGGATTATACGGCGTATCCACTTCTTGATATACACCGTATATGAAACTTGGTCTATAGATGAATAATGAAGTCAACAGATGAATACGGCGTATCCAGCCTTAGTGATACGCCGTATATGAAAGATTAGCCTTTGAATATCCAAGTTTGGAAACTGAAAAATACGGCGTATGCATTTCTACCAATACGCTGTAACAATGGCGACTAATGATTATCTCAGAATATTTTATGAGTGAAGCCCACGCTAAATAAGCCAAATACGCCATATCGGGGATGATGGATACGGCGTATCAACACTCTGACAGAAAACTATAAATAGAGGGCTCATTCACGACTTTCAAAGCATCCTACTCCACATAACATCATTCACAAACGAAGGGCAGGAAACACTATGACGTGCTAGGAGGGAATCTTGAGTATCATTTACTTTGGTTAATCATTTTGTTATCGTATCGATTTCATTATGAATTCTACTCGTTTGGATTTGATTAATCATTTGTATCTTGCTACGGAGATTATGGGCTAACACCTTTAGGTGTTAGCCAAGTTTATGACTATCTTGTTATTTTGATGCATTTACTCGATTAATTGCATTTTTGTTGGATATTATCTATGTCTATCATGCTCAATTGCGTTTGTTTGCTTGCTTGAAGTATGTTGGCAATTGTCTAGATTATAGGTTATAGATTAATCTATGTGATTTATGATATGTATTATAAATGGTTCGTATGTGTGATAACATAGCTTCACGGTGGTAGCCATTAGGACTAGAGGCCGACCGTATCCCTAGGTTAGTCAATATATGACTAAGGAAAGTAAGTTAGCGTGATAACCCTTATAGATGACCATACGCGAGGGTTTAGGTAGTCTCACTTGTATGTGATTGCCAAGATAGATTATATTTAATAGTTGAAATATTTTATGCGTGCTTGATGCTTATTAGCAGTGTGACCACCGGTTTAAGGGCGGATATGCATAGGGCTAGGTAACCATGACCATCTGGACTAGTCTACCATAGATAGGGAATGTTCTCAAAAGTCTGAATCCATACTCCTCGAGTCGCAGTTTACATTCCCTGACTCTCCAACGAAAGTAGCTTTTAGTCATTGCACTAATAGATGAATCACTATGACTTTAAACGATGAACTTGCCTAGCACGTTCTCCTATCATAAGACCTCGACCTTACCTTCACTATCGTTATTTATGTACATTTCTTAGTTTACATAGTTAATTAGAAATATCAAATTGTGCCAATCTCATAGATTGAACCCTCACTTCAATAGTTTGGATAGATAATTAGAATATCGTAGATATAGCTTTAGTTCAGTCACTCCTTACAAACAACCCGTACTTACCAATAACTGGCTATAACTGATCGGGTACATTTCCCGTAAGTGTTAGTCTATACGTTAGTCGACAATTATAAACTTAAAACCTGATAGGAATCTTACACCTAGATAACACACATCACCAAGCGTCGTAGTAATTTCATCAGATAACTCAGTCATCACCGTTATCATACCATACTAAATTATTGAACACAACATATATACATACATGCAAATAACATATACGATACTATAACTAATACTACATGCATATGCGAAAAATGTGTCTAACTCTATAGGTCACCCAGAGCCTAGGTTTAAGTCTAAGTACCAATCTACGGTGGATACCTAAATCCCTTAAACCACATATCAGATACCAACTTGAAATGCCCTTACTAAGATTTATTATTATTATTATTATATTGATTATACGATACGCCGTATCCCAAGACTTGGGATACGCCGTATCGGCTGGTAAATGGAATACGTTGCGTGCAAAAACCCAAATACATTGTATGCACATTTTAGACTCTATACGCCGTATTCCCTAAGTTGAATACGCCATATGCTCTACTGAGCCCAATACACCGTATCCCTGACCTTGGATACCCCGTATTGGTTGATCTGGTGCAAAACCAGCAGTAGAAAACTGCAGAATCTTCAATATACTAAATTCTGCAAGACCAAACTGATTTAACCAAAACAAAAAACATACATTACCATTTAAAAACTGTACATAGTGCATACTATTCGTTTAGACCCGTACTTAAGCAAAATGGGTCATTGTGCATACTATTCGTTTAGACCCGTACTTAAGCAAAATGGGTCATTTTGGGTAAGAACGACACTACGCCAAACACCCCATTAACTTACAAACACGACATAAACTAGTTATTTAATAACATTATTTTGAGTTTCTACAAACCATACACAAAAGCATTATGTCCTAGAGCGTTTCTCGGTATAGAGAGGGTAGGGTTAAACTCAGTTTCACCTATAATAAAACATAAACAAAGTAACGTAAGCAATAGCTTTGTGAGACTATGCATATATAAACTGAAAATAATCATGGCAATAATACTAAAAGTTGTTTCGTAAGAGTTTCTTCCCGCTTAGCTACTTAGTGCATAATGGCACTTCTAGTTCCACACGGAAGTATATTCTTACATCCCTTCCTACTTTAGAGAGAGACTAATGCTTTTTCGCCATGTCATAATGTAACATGATGCCACATGCTTATTAGTTGTCTACCTAGAACGTCATGAACCTCAGTTTGGTTCTACATAACTATGCATGCTTTAATCACCAACATAGGATGTCTAGTCTGTTTTAGGGACATATCGTCATTACGATATACTATTCATTCCACTAAGGATGCTTACTTCTCATTTATTGGCAAACAAGCCAAATAAGCATACTAGTCATCCACATAGGACGTCTAAGACCTACTTTGGGACATAAGGCACTTTATAACACTTTTCGTCCACCTAGGATGTCTAACTCCACTTTCGGAGCATATACATGACTATTATACTCATGTCGCCCACTAAGGATGTTAAACAAACTATAATTCATAACTTTAACTAAGGACATTCTACTTTGACTATGTGGGACATTACGGGCTGTTTTGACTTGTTCTTAACAATTCATAAGTAAGCTTATATCAAGCGAATCATTAGTACATATAACATATGCATAAACATGACATGAAATCATAACACGGGAATAATATATCACATATAACAAAACAGGAACATGAACATCACGGGACTTGTGGTGTTCTAACGGGCTCCTAATGTCCCGTTTCTACTCTTATATACGTTACATACCTCGACTTAGCTTGTAACTACCACGAGCTCCCGTAAACGTCCTCGGCTAAACTTTATAACCTAGGAACATATAATTGACACGGAGCTTACTTTGTTAGACCCAAAACCCCTTTTCAAACGGGTATGACCTTAGATGAAATTGACTAAGACTTTTATGAGTTGGGAGACTCGATATGATTGGTTAGTCTGTGAAAAATTAGAAGGGGGGTTGAATAGTTTTACGTCTTTTTAATTTTTATTATGAAAACTTTGTTTACTCTTAAAAACTTAGATTCGAGTTTATGTGAACTCAACTCTTGAACAATATGAACAAATATAAATATAAATAAGCGATGCAAGTAAGGTAAAGAAATGAAATGAAAGATAGAGATGGAAAGATCGAACCGCGAGACAAGAGATTTATAGTGGTTCGGCTACAAGGACACCTTCCTTGCCCTACTCCACTCCCCGAGCACCTAACTCGAGAGTTTTCTTCACTATGTCAACAAGCTCCCTTATGGCGGAGAAAACCTTACACAACTATAGCTTACACCGGCTTAACGACACAAAGCTAGATGTCGGGTTCTAATCGTAGCTAGAACCAATCTCACAACTAATATCACAACTTCTTCTTCACGACTTCTTCACAACTTATTCACGACCTCTTCATGACTTCTTCACAACTTATTCACGACCTCTTCACGACTTCTTCACAACTTCACGCACACCTTTTTCACTACTTCTTCACAACCTAGCACGACTAATCTACTCTTTTACTTCTTCACACCTTCACTACTTACACACCTTGACCTCTTCACAACTTCACTACTAACACACTAATCTAGCCTAACCAAATATGCACACACTTATCTAACAAATATACACAACTTATACACAAATGAATGAATGATTATACAAGCAACTTAGGTAGCAAGATGATACTAAGTTGCAATACTTATTCTTTAGATGTTGAAGGAGTATTCTTCTTTTGCACTTGGATGGTGGAAGCTTGGATCACTTAGAAACCAATGCTTAAGAATCTATGATCAAAGGGTTTTAGAAAGAATTAGAAGAGATTTAGAACAGAAGGTTTGGGGTGCAAAAGGTGAGAAAAAGTCCAGGGAAAGTCCAGTATTTATAGGCAAATCTGGACAGGCTGGAGGAGCGGGGCGGTCCCCTTAAATAGGTGGCCGGCCCCCTTAAAATTAAGGGGACCGCCTAGTAAAATTAAGGGGGCCGCCCATCTGACCGTTGCCCAGATTTTTCTTTTTGTGGGGAAGGTTTTTCTGAAACACTTTTACCATTTTTGGTTGAAAATTTGAATTCATAATTTTATAAAAGATTAAACATTTTTATTTAATACCAAAAATGATTTTCTAAATGATATAAAATGTTTTGGGTCATTTTATAAAAAATCTAGTGATTAAGAAAATGTTCCTTTGATCATATAATGCATTAAGCATTTGTTCATTCATACCTTAAGTGACTAAGTTGTAGAAATGAATATTTCCAACTAAATACTTGTTTACTTAATAAGTTTTTGTTTGTTGAGTTTACATTTTGTGATCATCAAAACATAGAGATATGAATAAGTATTGATAATGTTTTTAAGCATTATTTATATCAACAATCTCCCCCTTTTTGATGATTACAAAACTTAAACTCATTAAATCCAAAACATTATTTTTGGACAAGTATTTAGTGAGTTTTTATTCACTTCTCCCCTTTTTGTAGAATCAAAAAGGTTATGCCGACAAATTTCAGATACGAAATTTGTCGGGGCGAAAACTCACCCTTGATGTGTGCTCCCCCTCGTTTGAGGGCACCAAGGAATCGAGATATGGAATACTTGCAAGAAAAATATTAGAAGCACAAGCATACATAGCAAAATATGGAATATAAAAACAACAATCATGGCAGACAACAATCATGGCAAACAAATATTAAGAATATATAGCAAGACATTAATTAGTATGCTTGAAACATATAACAAGAAAAATGTCCTAAATTGCAAAAGAGAGCTTTTGGACTTGCTTGCGACACGAAAGCTTGGAAAATAAGCATACAGTTATGCTTAGATGGTTGATGGTAGAGTGTTTGGAATTGGTTGAGTGAGAGTAAGGATGTTAGATTAAAGAGGTATATTTTTGGAGGTGGAGAGTTTGGAGCGGAAAGCATGTGAATAGTATTTAGTTATTTGATGGTGAGGGAAATGGAGCGGATGGAGTGGATCTAACGATGTTATATCGGTTTAGAGAAGGAATAGGATGAGGATGAGCGAGTAGATATTTGATCCAAGAAATATCTTCACTCAAGTGGAGATGTTGAATGAGATCTAGTAAGAAGATACTCAATACAAGTGAAATGTTTATTTAAGGCAATGATTTGTTTTTGGAGAAGGACACAACAAGGACAATAGTTGACATAAATATCAACTTGATTCAAATTGTGAGGGTGAGGTGAGCAATTTGAGTAGGGTGAGGATGGAGGATGGAGGTTGGCCCTTGTTGTAAGGTGCATAGTAAGGAGATCACTACGATCATTGATTTGGTTGGGAATGTGGATTTGGTTATTTGGTGGAAATGGAAGAAATTGGGGTGTGTAGTTAGAAGTAAAGTTGGATGTTTGACCAATATGATGAGGGTTTTGAAAGGTTTCAATGAGGTTGGTTTAAGGTTGAGATGCGTAGTTTGGAACAAAGGTGGAGGTTGAGGTTATTTTGTGATGAAGGAGGACTAGAAGGGAGTTGATCCAATTGAGCAGGGTGTAAGGTAAGAAGAGCACAATGCTCATGGGCTTCTTTAAGTTTTTCAACGAACTTCAAGTGTTTGGAAGAAGGTGATGATGGTGGAGTGTGGTTGTTATGATGGATGAATGAACACTAATGATGCAAAAGGGCTATTTATAGTGTAAGAATGGTGTGGTTTAGGAAGGTAAATTTTGGAGGGGTGGTTTAGAAAGGTGATGATGGTTGAGTATGGTTGTTATCTGGGATGGATGTTTGAACATGTAACGTAGGAGTAACATGTGAGTTGGTAGGAGGTGGTGGTGATACTCTTGGTGGTGGAGACATTTGTGAGCTTGGGTAATTATGAGTGGATGAGGATGGAGATATGGAAGAAGGGGATATTCTAAGAGTGGTAAGTGTTTTGGATGGTACATTGGTAGGTTGAATAAGATGTAAGGTGTTGTGAATGAGATTGGAATAATTGTTTAGGGATTGATCATGCTCTTCATACGAATCATATGGAAGAGATGAATGGGTATTTTTGGGAGTAAAGATGGGTGATTGGTTATTATGATGAGGTTTGTGAAAGGGTTCATTGGAATGAGCTTGAGGATTGGGAGTATAGTTGGGAACAAATGTGGGTGGAGGTGTCGGTTGTTTAGCAACATCATTTATTGAGATGGACTTGTTTCGGGGGTTTGGTTTTCTTCGGGTTTTTCGATCATCCTTGCTAACCTTGAGGTTTTTGGCTTTGGTTTGATGGGAGATGGCGTGATGAGATGATGGAAGGTTATGAGGAATGGGAGTGTTTATAGTGTAGGATTGATGGGATTAAGGAATGGATAATTTGTTGGATGGATTGGAAGTGAATTTTTGGGAAGTGTAGGATGAAATGGGCTAAAAAGTAGAAAAGGAGACAGCACTTTCGACCATCAGATGGCCGGTCCCCTTAAATAGGGGCCGGTTCCCTTAAACATTAAGGGGGCCGCCTTATGATTTAAGGGGGCCGCCCATCTGTAGGTTCCCAGATTGCTGGAAATGAGTTTTTGGCAGAAAATTGTAGAAAGGGTTGTGTTTTTGGGTTTAGTTTCAAGCAAGTCCAACTCTTTGAGGCAATTAAGCATGTAATAGATATATATGCAAAACATGTTAATTAAAGAGATTAAGCAAACAAGTAATTTCATCTAGCATGTAAACATACTCATCAAGCAAGTAATATATATGGACTAGGAAACAATAAACTACACCAAGTATTTTCCAAATTATATCTAAGTGGGAAGATTAATGAACTATTAGATGGATCCTAATGTGTGCCTATGTACAATAAATGAGAACTTAAGATAGCATGGACTTCTAGATTTGTTACAAACAAAATCTTAATAGACAAACCATGGTCCGCTTGATTTGACTTAGTTCACTTATAAATGTCATGTACATAAATATAGATGACAAATATGAGATCACCATGCATGATTTAAAGAAATGTTTTTAGCATTATTCAACAATGTTTGAAAGTGGGTTTTTATGTAGATGTGAAAGTTATTTGAATAAAATAGATTGGGTTTAAAAAATGTGTTAATGAAAAATGGGTAAAAAGAAATTCCCAATCTTTGACTTTGATCAAAATAGAATTATGGACATAGATAAAGAAGAAAAATGAGATAGTAAAACATATTGTAGAAAAGTGAAATATTAAAAAAAAAAAAAATCATTTTTCCAAAATGTGAAGTTTTTGTATATTTTTACAGATACTAGATTTTTGACACCAAATACCATTAATCCAAAAAAAAAATGGTTGTTAAAGATCTCATGCTCAAGGGAATTGGTTAAGGCTATTGTCATATGCTACCCTTTTCTAGTGATGACGAAATTCTATATGTTTGACGCGAGAGTGTTGAATGGGATATAACCTAACATCTATGGCTCCTTTGTTGTCGCACACTTATCTAACTTGATGCCATATTCTACGAGAGCTTGTTTCATCCATAGTTTTCTAACGCGAGAAATCTAATCTTACTTCTATGTTAATGATTAATCCACTTAACTCATTTCACTTCATCACCATGTGTTTTCTAATAGTGGACATAGAAGATTTCCATTTTAAATTTGAGAAGGCTAAATGAGTTTGACAGTGAATACTTCATTTAATACTTAGGGGGCTAACTAAAGGGTTTCTAGTTTATTAAATCATAAAACGAATATATCTAAAAGTGTGAATGCAATGCAACCTATCAAACTAAGCATATCCTAAGGCAATGATTAATAAGACTATATGTATGAAGTAACTACTCATGAAATTTAAAGAGAGAACGTACCTTATGTCCAGCTTTTCTTCAAATACTTCAAGGTGATATATTGACTTATAAAAGCCAATCATAGATGAGTTTTCGAATAATTCAATGAGTGACGATTTAGCCACTTGGTCCCCATTGTCCCATTTGTCCAAAATTATTTGAACCAAACATGGTTTGCATTTGCATGTATGGTGAAAGTATTCCACAAGGGTTGAAACTTGGTTGAAGTGAATAATTCCATATTGGGTGATTATTATTATTAGGAAAGTTTTGTCTACTTTGATTTCTTCTAGGTTGAGGGGTTTTAGACCGAGGATGAGGATTATTTGGTCTAATTGGAGGTGGAGTTTTAGATCTTAATTTCGGTTTAGAAAATCCGGTTTTGGCTTTCAATGATGGTTTATAAAAACTTTTTACTTCCTCATCACTCGCAATAGGTATTTTTCTATCTTTTATAAGTATATACTTAGGTTTCGACTCTAATGGTTTTAGTTTACTAGATTGACATTCAAACTTTACATTTTTATTTTCACTAGTTGAAACATTATTTGAGTTGAATCCTAGACCGGTTTTATCTCCTGAAGTTCCTTGAACACTTATTATTTTCTTAAGTGAGTTACTACTATTTTTAAACTTGTCAAGTTTGGAAATTTCATCTTTAAGTTTTTCGTTTTCATTTTTGACCTCTAGACATGTTTTACATTCTATAAAAGCTTCCTTTCCTTTTTCTAAATGTTGTAGTTTAATTTTTAATTCAAGTACTTCATTTTCTAATCGATTATTAATATGTTTTAGTGATTTGTTTTTATCTATGACTTTTTGACCTAATTTGCATAATCTATTATATTCATTATCTAGGTCTTTTTTGTCTAATGATTGATTTTTGTCACTAAAGTATTCGGTTTTCGAAAGCACCTCATTTGATGTCTTTGCCATAAGACATTTTTCGTCGTTTGCTTTGTCCGCTTCGTCTTTGTCGCTATCACTCCATGCTCCGCTAACAAAGGCGTTTTGGTAATCATAACCCGGTGGCTTTGGACATTCGCCAATGAGATGGTTTGGGCTTCCACATCTAAAGCACTTTCTTTTCCAGTAGTTATCATTCCTATTTCTTTGAAGCGATCTTCTTTCATCTCGTGGTTGTCTTGTGAATCTTCCTCGTCTCTTTAGAAATTTCTTGAACTCTCTTACGGCCATAGCATATTCTTCGTTATCACTCTCGGAGGTTGAACTATCCTCTTCACTAGATTCCTTCCTAGCTTTCAATGCAATTGACTTGCTTTCCTCTCTTTTTCCTTTGACCATCTCGGAGTCTTTCTTTATTAATGCTTCGTAGACTTTCAAGTTGCCGATCAACTCGTCAAGTTGAAGAGTTGACAAGTTCTTCGATTCTTCAATCGTCGTAACCTTAGCCCGCCATTTTGGATGAAGAGCCCTAAGAAATTTCCTAACAAAATTCTTACTAGAAAAATTCTCATCAAGTGCTTTTAAACTTGTGATGATAGTGTTAAACCTAGCAAAAGCATTATCTATTGATTCCTCTTCCGGAATCGTAAATTGTTCATATTGTTGAACAAGAAGATCTATTTTATTATCTTTGACTTGACTATTACCTTGGTGAGTTATTAGTAAGGAGTTCCAAATTTCTTTTGCGGTTTCACACATAAAGATCCTTTCGTATTCTTTACGTGGTAACGCATTATAAATAACCATTTTTGCCTCATTATTTTTAGCTAGTTTCTTTTTTAAATCATCATTTTGTTTTTCAAAAGATACAATTTCACCTCTTTTAGTTAAAAGATTATTTTGAATAGGGGGAAAATCACCATAGGTAATAACATGTCAAAGATCAAGATCTTTTGATTTCACATAAGTTTCGAATCTATTTTTCCAATAAAGAAAACCATCACTTTCAAATAGCGGTGGTCTTTGCATAGATTGCCCTTCTAAATATTTTTCCGATTCCATAGATTGATTCAAGTTTTAAAATACAACTTATTTTAAAAATCTTGTTTGACGTGGCTCTTGATATCAATTGTGGAAAACTAGAAGGGGGAGTTGAATAGTTTTACATCTTTTTAATTTTTATTATGAAAACTTTGATTACTTTTAAAAACTTAGATTCAAATTTATGTGAACTCAACTCTTGAACAATATGAACAAATATAAATATAAATAAGTGATGCAAGTAAGGTAAAGAAATGAAATGAAAGATAGAGATGGAAAGATTGAACCGCGAGACAAGAGATTTATAGTGGTTCGGCTACAAGGACACCTTCCTTGCCCTACTCCACTCTCCGAGCACATAACTCGAGAGTTTTCTTCACTATGTCAACAAGCTCCCTTATGGCGGAGAAAACCTTACACAACTATAGCTTACACTGGCTTAACGACACAAAGCTTGATGTCGGGTTCTAATCGTAGCTAGAACCAATCTCACAACTAATATCACAACTTCTTCTTCACGACTTCTTCACGACTTCTTCACAACTTATTCACGACCTCTTCACGACTTCTTCACAACTTATTCACGACCTCTTCACGACTTCTTCACAACTTCACGCACACCTTCTTCACTACTTCTTCACAACCTAGCACAACTAATCTACTCTTCTACTTCTTCACACCTTCACTACTTACACACCTTGACCTCTTCACAACTTCACTACTAACACACTAATCTAGCCTAAGCAAATATGCACACACTTATCTAACAAATATACACAACTTATACACAAATGAATGAATGATTATACAAGCAACTTAGGTAGCAAGATGATACTAAGTTGCAATACTTCTTCTTTAGATGTTGAAGGAGTATTCTTTTTTTGCACTTGGATGGTGGAAGCTTGGATCACTTAGAAACCAATGCTTAAGAATCTATGATCAAAGGGTTTTAGAAAGAATTAGAAGAGATTTAGAACAGAAGGTTTGGGGTGCAAAAGGTGAGAAAAAGTCCAGGGAAAGTCCAGTATTTATAGGCAAATTTGGACAGGCTGGAGGAGCGGGGCGGTCCCCTTAAATAGGTGGCCGGCCCCCTTAAAATTAAGGGGACCGCCTAGTAAAATTAAGGGGGCCGCCCATCTGACCGTTGCCCAGATTTGTCTTTTTGTGGGGAAGGTTTTTCTGGAACATTTTTACCATTTTTGGTTGAAAATTTGAATTCATAATTTTATAAAAGATTAAACATTTTTATTTAATACCAAAAATGATTTTCTAAAAGATATAAAATGTTTTGGGTCATTTTATAAAAAATCTAGTGATTAAGAAAATGTTCCTTTGATCATATAATGCATTAAGCATTTGTTCATTCATACCTTAAGTGATTAAGTTGTAGAAATGAATATTTCCAACTAAATACTTGTTTACTTAATAAGTTTATGTTTGATGAGTTTACATTTTGTGATCATCAAAACATAGAGATATGAATAAGTATTGATAATGTTTTTAGGCATTATTTATATCAACATAGTCAACGGAAGTTAAGTTGAAGTCAACCTGATAGTCAAACTAATAGTCTAAGTAAGTGCAATATGGTAATAGAAAGATTGATGTGTCACTAGAGGGGCTAAAGTTGACAAGTGTGAATTTAGCTATAAAGTTAATGTGGCCAACTTATAAAGAGTGAAACTTATGGGACATATCCTACCAATTGGCCAAAGATGAATAGCTTATATGTGAAGAATTTCCAAGACTTTCCAGAATTTGGTAGAGTGCACTAGTGTGTGTGTGTGTGTGTTTGGAGGCATAAACAAAAAGTAGGGAAAAACCATGCTTTCTTAATTATCAATTGAAGAAGATTAGTGTATAGAGTCAAGAGGTTAATCTCTAATAATGATCTTTCCCAAATAAGTAACCTATTAACTTGATTTCATATGAGGTTAGGGTTTGTGTAGAGTTATTGGGATTTCATCATATGATCAATATATGATCATATGATGATCTAAAAAGGAAGTTGGGTATGTTTTATGGGTTACGTAAACTCTTAGTTAGATTTAATGGGTGAATTGGGGGTTAGGGTTTATGAACCATAATTTGGGAAATTGGGTAAAGATGTGTTTTGAAGCAAATCAAGATTTATAATGATTATGGGATAAGTTTATTGAGTCAAGGTAAGCAATTGGTGGGAGTG
The DNA here is from genome assembly GCA_021014915.2 of Artemisia tridentata subsp. tridentata. Classification (NCBI taxonomy): domain Eukaryota; kingdom Viridiplantae; phylum Streptophyta; class Magnoliopsida; order Asterales; family Asteraceae; genus Artemisia; species Artemisia tridentata. The sequence goes on from CP139507.1 coordinate 195,077,501, forward strand.
TTCATCATATGATCATATGATGACTAAGAATGATTAAAGGGTATGTTAGTTATTATAGTAATTCACTTGTATGTTTTAAGTGTTTTTGGTTATGGTGATTGACTTAGATGTGTGAAGAATGATGAAGATGGTGAAATAGTGATTGGTAACTTAGCTTTGGAATCAATGGTAAGTAAATATGGTTATTATATGGTAAATTGGTAATATGAGAATTTTCATATATATATATATATATATATATATATATATATATATATATATATATATATAAAATATATATATATATATGTATATATATGTGATATTGAATGAAGTGCTATGAAAGATTATAGTTGCTCAGGAGTGTTTGGAATAAGGAGACTTGAATAGTGTTAGCTATGACTTAGAAGGATCAAGGTATGTGTTATGATTCTATGTGTTTATGTGTGTTATAGTTATGTGATTATAGAGTATGTTAATGTTCATGCTACACATGTGTGAATTTAGTATTAATTATATACTAACCTAGCTACTTACTAAGCGAAAGCTTACCGTTATAGTGTTAATTATGTTTTGTAGGTTCTCGTGGAAGTACTATGGCTTGAATTATGGTATGAAACTTGAAAGCACAGGTTAGAAGGCTTATATTATATTAGAGCTTAGTATAGACACCGAGCTTGTAGCAAGGTTGTACCCCGAGAGTCTCAAATGCGTTAAACATTTGTAATGTCAAATTTTGTAATGGTTTAATAGTCAATTTACAGGTTTAAAGTATGTTTAAGTTTTATGTTAAAGTTTAGTATGCAAATGGGTCAAAACGGGTGTTTGACATAACACCCGTCAATTTGTAAAGCACATTTCCGCGGGTCGTTATGACCAAGTTTATATGTAAAAAGAATGTTTATAATGTATTAATGAATTCTGGAAAGTTTATTGAATTATGGAGTTCGGGAACTAGGTTTTTCGGAAAATGGTTTTGGAAGGGTGCAGGCTGGATGGCCAGGCCGATTGGCTGGATGGTTTTGGGCAGCTTTTGTCAGTTTTCAAAAAACCATATCTTTTAAACTGTAAGTCGTTAGGAGTCGAATCACCCGTCATTTTGAAGGGTATCGAGTCTGGTTTCATTTAAAAATACTTCCAAGGGTTGGTTCAATATAGATTTTTATCAGTTGTTAAAAGAGTAACTGAAAGTCCGTTATAGTCGAGTCAAAAGTCAAAAGTTTTAGTCAAATCGGGCACGAGGCGTAAGATACTTAGAACATGACTTAGCTTTTCATAAACAAGCATTAAAAGTGAATTAAGCCATAAGGGGGTGTTTGGTTCGTGGCTTATACACTCACACGAAAACTCTTCTGAAAATTAACACCATAAAATGGTGTTAGGGCATCATAAGGAGATACCTATCACTTACCTAAACATTTACACTAGATTAACATGAGTTCTTGGTGATTTTGGAAAATAATAACTTAACATAATCATGTAAATTCTATAAAACCAGAATATGGCTTCAAAATACAAACTTTAAGCATTACCCAACATAGGGTAGGTCTAAAACACAGATTAAAGAATGAGCATATGATTTTACCTCGAATTGATTTGTGGGAACACTAGTTGAAGTGTTTCTAAGCTTAGATATGATGATTTCTTGCTTTAAACTTGCTTAAAATCAAAGTGGAATTGAAACCCTAGAATTGCACTTGTGTTTTTGTGTGTGACGTGAGGCAGGAAGAGGGAAGAAGGCACAAGAAACTTCTGATGATTCACAGACTTATCTAAATAACATATGTATTTTAGTTTAAGTTTCACTATGTGGCAAAGTTAGTTACTGTTAGTGAAACTATTACGTGGATGGTCCTTATTCCTTTAAAACTAATTTCGTAGGAGGTCCTTTTGACTAATGAGAATATATAAGAGTAATGAAAGTTAACTTGGAAGCTTTTAAAATAATGATAAATCATTACCGTGAAAGTTGGGGTGTTACAAACTTGTTCAAACCCGGTATCTAATGCTAAGCTTATAAGCATAATCCAATGTACTTCCATTTCTTCTACTTCATATCCATATGTCCGTAATTCGAGACCTTAATTAAGCCGCAACACAACCTACAAAAATGTCATCAACTATAACGTAAGCTTTCGCTTAGTAAGTAATCGGGTTAGAACATGTATAATACATCAATTACTCATATTAGCATCTTGAACATCTACCATTAGTCCAAATCTATTACCATACATCATATGCATCTATAACACTTTAACAACCAACAAGCTTTAACCACATAATACTATAACCATCACTAAGCTTTAACACATTAACTATAACATATCATCAAGCATATAGCAATAACAACACATACATTGGTTAGTCCATAACCAAGGACTAACACTCATTTATCCAACTAGTCAAGTCTCTATTAATTCCATACAATCTAAGTCAAGACTTCTAGGTTTTTAACACCTTCATTCATCACACATAATATGATGACATTAATGTTAAACACATTATAACCAAAGTTACTTACTTGCATATGGACCTAGCTAGGGACATAGTGTTGCATAAACACTCTTAATTCTCATCTAATGGTCATCAAAGCTCCATGTCTTTTCCACCCTCTTCTTGTTTGCCTCGTCACCTACACAAGACCACACTCTACTGGAAATATTCGGAATGCCATAGAAATCCCTGGAACTTAATATTAGAGGGTGTTAGTTTGGCCATCTGACACATTAGATCCTTCGAGTCATTTTCTCTTTTATTTGTAACACACAATACTTTCTAAAACCATTTACATAATACATTGACTTATAGTTTGACTATCAGGTTTGACTAACCAATTATGTGAAGCATTTCAATACATATAAAGTATTAGTCAAACTATCTAATGACATACTTATAATTAAATATCTAAAAACTGGGTTTGGGGTGTTACATAACCGGTTTTGGGGTGTTACTAAGTAAAGATTGAAATAGTTAGATAGGTTAATTCATTTTAGTGTTGTATATGATCGTTTAGGTTATTTGTTTATGGATTTTGTCATATCTATAACCTTGTATAAAATATGCATGTCTGAAACCAAAACTCGAACTCTAATTCAAGCCTCAACTTTAATATTCACACAATGGATCCTATAAACTTTCATTTCTAAAAAAATTCAAATTTGTTTTCCCTTCTATTTACTCATACTTTAAACATACTTAAATACACGCTATTCTTCCAAAAAAATACAAAATTAAAACTGACATCTATTACCAAACAATATTAGAAATCGAAAACTATTTGTTACCGTCGCTTTGGGCCTGTTTGGTAGGGGCTTTTTGGGGGAGCTGTTAGCTTTTTGTTACAAAATAATCTCATCTAGGCTAAGTAGCTCCGTTTGGATACATTAACTTCAAGCTTTTATTTCAAACAAATAACTCCTAAATGAAAAGCTGATACATGAAGCTTTTTAAACATCTTGGAGCTGTTAAAACTTTAAATTACTGATATACCCTCCAAACATTTGTTTACAATTATAGATATGTCTTTTTATGTCATTTTACATCTTATAATTACATTTAACAACTAACTTACCAAACACTTTTATTAAAAAAAAGATACAGTTTGTAGCTCATGTTAACAGCTTTGCAGCTTACAGCCTACAGCCTACAGTTTACAGCTTACAACATACAACTAGTTTTGCCAAACATACCCAAATTGTGCGAGTACGAAGCTTGTTTACAGTAATACGAGAAGGATCTAATTGCAAATGCTATTAACATGCTGCCTTTTAGGTTAAATAATTAAGGGCTAACTACATGAAAATGTAACTTACTTGACACCTTCTATGGTTCTGTGTAGCCATTTTTTTTTATCTATGTAGCACACTTCTGAATTTCATCTTTTTGATGTATCGTGTGACTAGTTATGTGTATTATTTGACCGATTTACCTTTCTCCTGATTAAATAAAAGTGTGTAAACTAAAGAGTAAAATGATCAAATAATACACACAAATAATCATACGATGCTCCAAAAAAATCAAATTCAAAAATATACTACATACATAAAAAGAAAACACATTTAGCCAACTAAAATTAAGGTCAAATTGCATATATATCCCTCCCAAAGTAAATAATTGCATATATATATATATATATATATATATATATATATATATATATATATATATATATATATATATATATATATCATTTGTACAAGTTTTTTATGCACATAATACAATGGTTTTTATGCATGTTTTGGATATATGTGCAATTTTGCATTTTCCGAAAGAATAATTAATGTATGATATGAGCTAATTAGGGCACTTCATCACCAACTAGTCGACTAGTTTATGAGGTGGATTTCTCTTTCAATAATTTAGTTGACAAAGTGTACTAAGTGACAAAACACAAGTAGTGAATTGTAAATAAGCAACATTGGAATAAGGAGAGAAAAAGTCGGTCGTTAGAGTAAGATGCGGGAAAACTCTATCTTCAACAATTCGGTACTATATTAGCTCAACTTCCTCATTCCTACCTCAGTTTCATTTCAAATTAGAAGAACTCATAATCCCTTAATTTCAAAAATCATAAAAATAAGCCCATGATGATTTAAACCTTGAAATAATTATGGGTTTATTTTCAAGAAAAACATCTCAAACCCTCCCCCCAATTCGTCATTTCATTGCTGTTATATTCATTTTCACCATAATCCTACTTATATTCTTCAAGGTAACCTTTATTTAAGCTTATTTGTGTGTCACTAGCTTATTTGATTTCAGCTTATATTTTATAAACTTAAATATTCCGGCTTATAAACCTCATTTTGATATAATAAACTTATATAAAATATAAAATTAAGCTAGAAAATATGGGCTTATAAAATGAAAACAAGCTTGTAAGGCCACAAACAAGCTTAAACAAACACCCATCCAAAACCCAGATGAGATTATCATTATTTTGCATAAAAAACTTATACCCATGTTTACATATGTTTATGTCTGTGTTTCAGTGTTTTAGTCTCTGTTTTTTAAGTATGTTTTTTTCTTTGTGGCATTTTATCAAACAGGTGGAAGACATATCAAATGATACTAAAACTGTAATAGGACATAACTTACAACCAACTCCCTGGCATATATTTCCTGTTAGAGATTTTAAGAACGAAACTAGGTTAGCTCGTGCTTCAAGGATCGTTAAATGCTCGTATTTGTCGTGTCTGGCCTCATCTAGTAATGGTGAAGCGATGTTTACTAGCGAAGCAGAGACGTGCCCTGAGTTTTATAGATGGATCTATCATGATCTTGAGCCATGGGCTAAGACTCGTGTTTCGTATGATAGTTTAATGGAAGCTAAAAAGTTTGCTTCTTTAAGGGTAGTGATTATAAGTGGGAGATTGTATGTGGAGTACTATTATGATTGTGTGCAAAGCCGTGCTTTGTTTACGGTTTGGGGTTTGTTGCAGCTGCTTAAAAGGTATCCGGGGAGTATACCGGATGTTGATATAATGTTTGATTGTATGGATAGGCCTATTGTTGATAAGAAGGATCACGCTGCTATGCCTTTGCCGATTTTTAGATATTGTACTACGCCTGATCATTTTGATATCCCGTTTCCTGATTGGTCTTTTTGGGGCTGGTAAGTTTTGAAAAATCAGTTATTAAGTTTTATATGGATATTGTTTGTATCTTGGATGTGTATGAATATTTAATTAGTTAAGTATGCTAATAATAGAATATTATGTCGAAAGTTCGAAACCAAAGCTGTAAATAATGCAATTTTCTTGAATTGTGTATATATATATTTTTTTTCTTTCTAGCGAACATTAATTTTGGGACAGAGGGAGTATAAGTTAGTACCCATTTGTGTAGAAAGTTGCATTGGTTTGAGATGACACACGTTTATGTTTATTGGGGTAGAGACAAATGTTTAATGAAGTTTTGCAGTTTCGAGTGTTTTGTGTTTTTTAGAGTGGCATGTGTCAACTTGAGCTTAACTAATAGTTTGAATCTAGGGTTGACTTTCTTTTTTCTTCATATAAGGATTTAGGTTGTTTAGGTGGATTCGGGTTATGTAAGTTATGCCAGTTTGAAGTTGTTCACACATTAAGGAACATTAATTATTATCATAATCATGTGGGTATTTTATATATAGATGAATTTAAGCATAGTACTACTAAACTACAGCACATAAGCATTGTGCCTGACTATTTGCTCATTTAGTTTTTGGCTCTTACCAACTTGCATGAAGAATTATAGATGCTGGCCTCGAAGTTTTACTGATAAAATTTGAGATTATATTCTGATTATAAACCAAGTGTTCATTTAACTTTGATAATACTGAAGGGAGTATCAATGGGGTGTTATTATATTTAAGTCGAGAGTATTAATGGATATTTATTTTTTATCAGGGTAGAAGTTAACCTGGGACCTTGGCAAGAGGAATTTAAAAGCATAAAAAAAGGGTCACAAGTAACGAGTTGGGACAAAAAGTTCCCTTATGCATATTGGAAAGGAAATCCAAATGTTCTTTCTCCAATTCGAGAAAAATTGCTCTTATGTAATGACACAAATAAATGGGGAGCTCAAATTATGCGTCAGGTACATGTTTCTTAAGTAAAGAACAAGAATTTGATGATTTTGAAAGGATAAGATGTATATGTTTCTTTGGATCTTGATGTATTTTTGCTTGCCTTTTTTGCTTGACATTGCATTACAGAATTGGGCACAAGAGATAGCGCAAGGTTTCAAGAACTCCAAGTTATCTAATCAATGCAATCACAGGTAAATTGCAGTTACCTACAAGTGTCTTTGTTGTTAATGTTGACGGATATTTTAGTCTATTTATTTGGATAATTTACCTTTATTTGATATGATGTGTTGAGTCAGCTGTTTCAATACTCACGAAACGCGAGGTTGTGTTTCATGATCATTACAGTTTCATCAATTGTTAAAAGTATAATTTCAGATATGTGTTAGTAGGTCGTAGCTTCTCTAGATTAATTAATGATCACGGTTGATGTATGGCTCATGTTTGCAGGTATAAGATATACGCTGAGGGTTACGCTTGGTCCGTTAGCTTAAAGTATATCCTGGCATGTGGTAGTCTACCTCTTATAATCAACTCGAAATACGAGGATTTCTTCAGTCGAGGCCTCTTCCACAAAGAAAATTACTTGCCTATCTCCCCTAAAAACATTTGTCCATCCATTAAAACTGCAGTTGAGTGGGGGAATTCACACCCTGCTGAGGTAAACAGTCTTCATGTTACTCTATCCAACTATGAAAATCAGAATGTTTGCTAAATCTTTGAGCACACCCACGTGCTTACTCCACTATTTTTTACTTTTATTATTATTTTTTATTATACATATATATTTTTTTCATTTTGTAAAGGGCTATAATGTGCATTGATTTCTGTTTTCTGCATAGAGTTTAGTGGGTAAATATTTATGAGCAGATAAATTTTATATATGTTGGCATTGGTAAATTTAGTAACTTATTATCAAGGATTGTCATCAATGTGTGAAGCATATTTACCGATTTTAACCTATACTTGACAGTCAAACCTTTCATCCCGTAGCAGTTTTGACCCGTTTAATAAGCAATTAGATTTTTTTTTTTAAAGAAAAAAGAAAAAAAAGAAAAAATTATAAAAAAAATAAGAAGAAGCCTATTGATAACTTCAACGAAAAGGAACTATTTGCAATCTTCATTGAGACAGGTGGAGCATTACTTATCGTGTTTCCATCTTTAAACTAATTGGTCCGTGTTCTCTTTTGTGTGGCTAACAGGCTGAGGCAATAAGAAAAGCGGTGCAAGATTATATGGAGCAATTAAGTATTGACAGAGTATATGATTATATGTATCATCTGATCACAGAGTATGCAAAGCTGCAGGATTTTAAGCCAGTCCGGCCTCCAGCTGCACTGGAAGAGTGTGTCGACTCTCTGATTTGTTATGCTGATGATACGCAACGTGGGTTCCTCGAAAGGTCAGCTGCCTCCCCTTCATCAACCCCTCCTTGCAAACTCCCTCCTCCAAATGTTGAAATGATCAAGAAACAGATAGAAGCTAAAAACACAATATTAAACAAATCCGAACTTATAATTTAGCTACTTATGCTTATTTGATGTGGTTTGAATGTGTAATTGTATTATGGATATAGCATCTAATATGATTTAGCTAGTAACAACGGTTTTCGTCATCATTTTCTTCCAAGTTGGGATTTTCTCATGTTGGGATCTAACATAACCTCACATGTCAGTATGTCACAACCATGAGTGTCATTCTGGTTGGTTGGCGGGTTTTGGGCCGGGTAATCAGGTTTTGAAGGAGAAGAAATTCAACCAAACGGGCCCAGCCCAACCCATATAAGAGTTCAGATTGTGGCATTGTGCGGGTTAAACCAAAATGCAGAAAAATAAGTTCAGAATTTCTTTATATGTTCTTAAATATTGTCTAATCTTTTAATTTTGTTAAAATAATAATGCAATATGATCCCTCCATTGATGATATCCAAGATACCAAGAATTTAGGATCTTTGGCATACATCTCAGCACTTCCGGCTAAACTCGAATGTGGCTTGGCTTGTATTGCTGGTTATTAATTACTTCGTATTATGTAGCATATGGCATATATGTAGAAAAAAAAGTTAGTTATTCTGGTTGATCTGAAGCCCCAATAAAACACAAACTTTGACTCGAAACCCAACTCTAACAAGAGTTCAAAGGAATTTAAATCAGGTCTAAGTTATTCCACTTCAGGAAAATATAACCGCTCCACTTATATAAAGTGGACCCTATGTAAAATTATTGTTTATATATTTTTTAGGATGTCTCAAAATAATTATTCACTTCTCATTTCAACTAATAAAAGTAGAATTTAGTGGGTGAATATGCTATTTGAATTGTTTGAAAGTGTAGCCGTCTCACTTTTATTAAATTGTGTCATTTTTTTTAGTTACAATAAATTTGAGACGGAAGAATTAGCCCATTTTGGTTTGAAATCTACTCCTAAGACAACATGAATAACATAGCAGGATTCCAATCCATATAATCACTCATTTTCCTATACAAACTGCATTAACAATTGTGGTTTAATCGATATTTAAAATGCATTCCGGATTTTCCAACTAAAGATGATTTAGAACATTGCCTAATGTAAATTGTAAACCAAACAGTAAAACAATTTCCTATATCTTAGGCTAAAGGGAGTGAGGCTACCCAGGATAGGGGCGACTCGCGCCACGTGGCGCTGATTCAGCAAGTTGGGTAGCCTAAAAAAAAAAGGGGAGTGGGGCTACTTAGGAGGGTGGGGCGACTCACGACAAGTGGCAGACAATAATTGGAGTAATATAAAACTTGTACACGTGGCAAACAATAACTGGGTAAAAGAAAAAAAATAGGGCGATACAAATAGATCGCCTGAAAGTTAAATTGGGCAAGGTTGCCTTGGGGGGGCGGTGTTTGGGGCTACTTGAGGGGCGATCCAGGCCTTATCGCCCCTTTGAAACGCTTCACTCCGTTTAGCCTTAGCAGGAAAGATTATCGTGGTCTCGCGGAAATGAAGAAAAACGAGGAGAGAGACTAAAATGAATAATTGAATATAATATCTATTTTTAAATTGATCTTACTTGTGTCAAGCGAAACAAAAACAATTTTTTTTTAACACTATTTGACTACTTAAATGTGAACTACTTGTGTAAGCAAATTACAACACACAAAAAGGGCAATATTATATGTGATTATGTTATCACCAAATCTGTTTACACATGTATTGATTACGAAATGACATAAAAATACAAAAAGTCTTTACCAATAAAAACTCGTTTATATGCGGTGGGAACAATTTTACGCATCATCCAGATGACTAGATGTTGTGTATGTATAGATGCCAGCCAAAGTGTCTATCAGTTGTCTCAAGGGTGTTTCAGCTTATTTTTGACTTCACGAGCTTATATGTTTTCGGATTTATATTTTATAAGCTCAATTTTTTTGTTTTGTTTTGAAACTTGTGGTTCAACTTGGTACATTATTTTAGAGTAGAGTATTACACGCGTATAATTTAGACAATAAATTAGAAAGTACGTTATTGTCAAAGAACTTGATGCACCAATACATACAATTCGACACGAGATTCATCTTTATGTAAAAGCATAGATGCCCATGTCACTAATGTGATATTTTTTTGTACTTCAGACCACATTATATTTATTCTGAAATTATATTACTTAACAAAAAAGAAGATTAGAATTCTGAAATGTGTGTGTATGTTGAATCAAAGGTTGAATGATTGTTAAACTATACTCCATTTGTCTTATAAAAAGTGTCAACCTTATTATTATTTATGTTTGTCTCAAAATAAATATTCAGTTTATATATATGAACAATACTGATTTTCTTACTTTATCATTTTAATCAATATTTGCATTAATTACTCAATTCTAATTTCTATATTAACTATGAGGGTAAAAAAAAAATGATATATCCTCCTAATATATGTTACTACTCATATTCCTACTCGCAAGATTCTGACAAGTGTCAGAATAGACGGTTTGGATACATAGAGATAATGAGTGGATGATGCGTGGATTGCAACCCTCGCAAAATAAGTTTTACAATCCTCGAGGCAGTGTACATAACCGTTGTAGTGTAGTATAGGTAAGTCCGGGGGATTGATCGTTCTCTAGGGGAATAGTCTCGCAATAGTTGTGTAAAGGTCAAGATGTATGGCGAGATAGGTTGAGAGGTGAGGGATGATTCTTTTTGTATTTTTATATTTTATGAAAAACAATTAAAAATCTCGGTTTTGAAGGAGTGGGCAGAATTAGTTGTTAATCAACTAACCTAAAAACTAATTATAAAATTAAAATTAAAACTAATGACAAAGAAAAGTAAATTGGTGGTAACTCTTATGATAGGAAAAACGTGTTCACTTAGAATTAATTACTCCCTAGTTATCTCCTACTGATTTGTTGAATTGTCACGTCCTTGTTTTAGTTGAAGCGCTGTATTCCTTAATATTGGTCGTGGGGAGGTGCCGAAGTCCCCAACTCTATGAATTTTAGTCTCTCCTAAATCACGAAATAAATACAACGAGAAAAACCAATAGTGCACTCTACGGTTGCGTTTTCCAAGACGTTCAAGCTAGTTACATATAAGAGGTCAGCCAGTTTTCTTAGCCTAACGCGAGGCAATCAACTAAACAAAAGACAACAAATCAATATTCAATAACTAGGTTTCACTAGATCTAAGCAAACACAAATAAACTTAAGCTAGCATGTTAAATAGAAAAAAAGATAAACAAGTAATCAAACAACACATAGACATATTGAATGATTAAACGAATAACTTATCTTCAATTGAACATGGATGAAAAAGGCTGAAAAAGCCCTACAAAAGCTGTGAAAATCGTATAGGGTTTTGCCCTCCAAAGTGTTACACATTACAGTGAAAAATTACGAAAGTATATATAGATTTACAACTCTGACGGCGTCACCTTATAGGTCGTGATGCCGTCAGCTCGCCGTGTTTAGGGTTTCGTCTTGTGCAAGTCGCTGTTATGACGGCATCAGGAATATCTTGAGGCCGTCACTTGTTAATTCTTCTGGGCCGTCTCTTTCTAGCTTAAAATGTGACTCCCATCTCCAATTTGTATCTGACGGCGTCATGTTGTAGAATCTTCAAAATCCTCTGAAGCGTCACTTGATAAACTTGAACCAAAAATCCAGCTTCATAAACAAGGGACGGCGTCACATTGTAGTTTGTGAAGCCGTCAGATCTCCAAGTCTGACAGGTTTTTCGCGACTTCGTCGTTTTCTTCACTTTTTCGTCCAAATACGTCCAAAAAGTGCCAATTTCCAGAATTCTCGTACCAAGTACCTAATAATACAAAAAGAAACGATTTGAGGCAATATTTGATCATATTTATACGATTTTGGGCTTAAATGACCCCTTTAAAAGGTACCAAATAAATCCTTATCAAATATCCCTACACTTGGGATTTGCTTGTCCTCAAGCAAATGAGCTTTTACACTAATCAAAATACAAGTTAGAGGTCATTTAACATTAATATAAAAGTAATTACAACACATGATCGTTCCACGTCTGTCAAAATAAGCATGGAAATTATATACTAGTACCTCTCACAAAGTGTTTGGATTCTGACATCTCTCGGGTGTATAAAGTTATATAACATGAATGGAAACGGGAAAATATAACACTCTCTACCTGTCATAGCACATAGATTACCATAGGCTTGAGAACGGATTAAACCTCCACCACTTTGGCTTAAACACCTAGGATAAGCTATCAAAGAGGGCTTTTCAAGGGTTGTAACGTTAGGTGTAAGGGTATAGAAAATACGGTTTATTGGATATAGGGAAATTTATTGGTGGCAAGTCAATTATCTTGGTCAATTACATGTACAATGAGGCGTTGCTAAGCCAAGACTCGACTCAACTTGACTCGCTAACTACTAACTCTTTTTGTATTTTTCTTGACACTTTTTTGACTTAAACAAAAATAAAAGACGGGATGGTAGTCCGTATGTTTTTTTCTCTTTTCTTTTTCTACTTTTTATTTTCTTTTTTTTCCGATTTTTTTCTTTCTTATGTATATATACATACACTTTTGCCATATCATACAAAATAATACATCAAAGGGATCTTGCAACCTCCCTACACTTGAACTTTTACATACTATACACATAACTAATTAATGACCCGAATTAAGAAAATCAAAACAATCGGAGTATTTTAAACATTAACGTACATATGGGGGTGATAACGTGACATTCTTTCCCATTACTCCATAACAACTAGTACTTTTACCCATGAGTCCCAATCGTCCCAAAACTGTATTTACAAGATATGACTCGACTTAGCAACCATGTAACCAATTAGACAATTGAAAAAGGGTTTAACAAATATGTTGTAACAATAATGCACTAAAAATGAGTGCATACAAGGAAGGCTAAGGTGATTTGGGTGTATATTTGGGGGTGGATTGTAAACAATGTTCATTAATATTTTGGAATCCACCAAAATATCACGAGAACCGCGAAAAGGATAGGCTCTGAGGGGTGTACTAGGGGTATCGTGTACTAAAGATGAGTACATCGCAAAGGTGTGGGAAAATTACTTAACCGGTATAGCCAACGTAATTATAAAACAGGTTTAAAACAAGGGTTATCCTAATGCCTCTTATCATTTAGTAAATCCTAACTACACGAATGTAGTCTCACTAGCGATCTCGGGATGCATCACAAACGCAAGTTCTAGAATCTATATACTACCGGTACACTTATAAGCATTAAAGGTGAATGCTTTTTCCTAAATATCTAAAGGTGAACCTCACATTTTTGGGGTGGAAATTTTTGAGTGAAAGGGTTTTTGTGCTAGCTATATAATTCCTATCCATGAGACGCTTATTAAAACTAAAGTTTCACTCCTACATGTTGTAAAATTTTTTAAATTTGGTGCTAAAATTGCCCTAACAAGTATCTTTCTTAGTTTTATTACACATTTACTCTAAAACAAAACAAATATCAAGCGAAGTTATAGTTTCTAAGGTATCCCATTTTACCCTCCCTACACTTAAATTGAACATTGTCCCCAATGTTCTTGAAAAATATCAAAGTTATGATAACGGGAAAATAAAATAGAGAAAGAAACTAATAATCCCCTGATTTGCTCAACATGGACGATGTGAAAACATGGTTAAATCTTCTTCCAAGAAATAAACTTGATAAGCTTCACTTCCACTGTATACTTTCATCTTCTTGTCCAATATAAAATGTAATTCACTAAGTAAACGAAACACAAAACCTTGCATAAAATGGGCAGTAAACGCTATATATATAAAAACTAATTCCTAGAAAGCAAAGTAAGATATAATGCTTGCAAAATAAATGTCTACAGATTACTGGAAATTTAAAATTCAAAAATTTTTTCAAAAATTTTATGTTCCAGCGGAAAAACAAAATTCTAGAAAACTATGCTGCTACAGTGCCTGATGCCGTCGGGTGTAAACCCTGATGCAGTCATGTATGACCTGACAGTATTTTTGCGTTTTGTTTCTGGAAAATTTCTGGAAAAATCTGATTAATAAAACCTGGAAAATTGCAGAACATTCATTGTGATTCGATACAAGCATTTGACTCTAACAAACACATAAATATATGCTAATCATTAATTGTTAACTTTCATGTTCGAATTCGTTCTTATAAACAAATGTGATCTTCCATACACTTATCTTTTTGTAAAATCCTTTTATATGCAATTAACACGAGGTTAAAAACAAATAAAGCATTTTTACAAATTATTCGAAACATGAAAGATAAACAAATAAAGATGGATCATATATATGAAATTAAACAAAATAAAACAAACAAGCAAACAATAAAAAAGAAAGCTTGGATTGCCTCCCAAGAAGCGCTTTTCTTTATTAACGAGTCTGGTAGCTAGACTCAAGGTCATGGCCTACGTTTTCCTTCTTCGTAACCTAAAAGTTGTTTCGAACATCTTAATCATTCTTTCATCCCGTTTGTATTCCAGGCCTAAAGCCAAACATCCTGAATAATGAATATTATTTCTCTTGTGGCTATTACCGTTTTCCTCATTATCACTATCAACCTCAAAAGCTGGGATATTGTCAACATCTAAATCCTCAATGTCCTTGAATCGTTATACTTTATATGGCATTCTATATTTGACACTCTTGATTCCATCTGAAAACGTAACTATACCTTCATCTCTATCATAGGACATTTTAGATGCTTCGACAAACGGTTTTCCTAGCACTATCTCACATAAGAATTGATCTATAATACCTCTAACATCTTACAAGATCAAAAAGTCACATTGATAGACAAAATTTCCTACGAAGACGTGCAACCCTTTAATTCTCTCAACAAAATTACATAGCCGATTAGGGTTGTAAGGATCTTATCTAGGTTTCAGTTCTTCATTCATGATCCAATTATAATAGAGCCTAGACATAATATTCATACGAGCTTTTAAGTCAATGTAAGTGTGCTCTCTATACATATAACCAACCATGCAAGGAATCTTAATATTCATATAATTGCGTTTCCTAATCCACGGTCTTTTCCAATATCTCAAGGGACAAGGATACTTGATAAGAAATTTATGGTAGTTTAATTCCTCACGAGTTGGAAAGAAATTTTCAAACACACTAAAGTTATTCCTTAGTTCCTCTTCCAAGTCATCACTAGGGGTAATGTTATCCATACAAGGATTGGTTTTAAACTCAATTTCTCTCTTAGTTAACTCATTAAGCTCCCTAAGTTCATTGATTTCCTTCTCAATTCGGTCACGTAATGAAGTAATTGCCTTGGGTAAAAAGAATTGAGCAAGGAAACGAGAAGTGAGATCATCCCAAGATGTGATGGATCCCGCGGGTAAACGCTCAAGCCATTGACTAGCTTGGTCACGTAGAGAGAATTAGAAGAGACGCAAACGCGTTATCTCTTGAGTGTCAACATCAAGGTCAATGGAATCTACGATTTTAAGGAAATCCTTGAGATATTGATTTGGATCTTCGGAACGAAGTCCATGGAATGCACATCCGCTTTGCACCAACCGGATGGTGCCGGATCGCAAAGGAGACACATTGGCTCGTTGGGGAAGCTCAATGGTGTTTCGATAGACTTGGTGGCTTGGTTTGGAGTACTCACCTAAAGTACGGGCTCGAGGTGGGTCTTGGTGAATTGGTGGGTCTTGGTGGGGTTGTTATTGGTGATTTGGTGGAGCTTGGTGTTGTTGTGGTGGTGCTTGGTGTGCTTGGTGTAGGTCAAAGATGCCTTCATTCACCATGATGGCAAATGAAGAGAATTACGAACAAAGGGAACGAAGAAAAGATAGACTACAAGAAAGATAATAAAAATAATAATCTCACTTGATAGGAATCTAGTGAGTAGACCTATACGAAATAGAAATTGAACCTAAACTATTAACTATTCCCCAGCAGCGGTGCCAAAAACTTGATGCGTGGATTGCAACCCTCGCAAAAGAAGTTTTACAATCCTCTAGGCAGTGTACCTAACCGTTGTAGTGTAGTATATGTAAGTCCGGGGGATTGATCGTTCTCTAGGGGAATAGTCTTGCAATAGTTGTGGAAAGGTGAGGGATGATTCTTTTTGTATTTTTATATTTTATGAAAAGCAATTAAAAATCTCAGGTTTGAAGGAGTGGGCGAAATTAGTTGTTAGTCAACCAACCCAAAAACTAATTATAAAATTAAAATTAAAACTAATGACAAAGTAAAGTAAATTGGTGGTAACTCTTATGATAGAAAAAACGTGTTCACTTAGAATTAATTACTCCCTAGTTATCTCCTACTGATTTGTTGAATTGTCACGTCCTTGTTTTAGTTGAAGCATTGTATTCCTTAATATTGGTCGTGGGGAGGTGCCGAAGTCCCCAACTCTATGAATCTTAGTCTCCCCTAAATCACTTAAAGTCTATTAAGCTTTCTAGGATCTACAAGCCGCAATTCAAGCAGTAAATACAACGAGAAAAACCAATAGTGCACTCTACGGTTGCGTTTTCTAAGACATTCAAGCTAGTTACATATAAGAGGTCAGCCAGTTTTGTTAGCCTAACGTGAGGCAATTAACTAAATGTTGGGATTAGAGCTTCTTGATGATATTGCTGCTCATGATTGTATTAAGACTGCTCTTGGTAAGTTACAACTGCTTTTGTACTTCAAGAAAAATATTCTAAGTGTTTTGCTACTGCTAGTGGAAAGATAAGACTGCTGGAACAAACTTAGTACTGCTGAAGAAACTACAAAGAATATACACTAAGTGTGTTAGTGCTGCTAGTACAAACTTAGTGCTACCAGTACAAAGTTACTACTGTTGAAGAGTTAATGTTGTTTATGAGATATACATGTAAAGTCGGTTAGATAATTATAGAAAAGATTTACGAAGATTTATCTTGAAGAGAAAGTTATTGTAAGCCGACTAGGACTCCTTAGTCTATAAAAGGAGGTCCTAGGGCATAGAGTTAGATACGTGATTCTTTATAGAGTTTATAGCTTCAAGGTTGTATAACCCTAATACTGTTGAGTATTCGTATTATCATCAATAATATTGAAGCTTTGTTTGTTTGTTAAATTGTGTTCTTGTGTTTACTGTTACATTGAAAGTTCTTCTTAATATTGAATACTAGATTCCGCATAGTATTTGATAAACTCAAGACAATTTTTATTCTAGTTGTGTTAAATTTATCTAGCATAGCTAAACCTTTACAAGCTAAGGGAATTAGATCAAGTGTTCAACTGGGATCAACAAGTGGTATCAGAGCTTGTGATCTAGAAGCTGTGATCAAGAAGAATCTGTTTTTGCACACAAGAATTTTCTAGAAGACATGGATCAAGATTCTGCACACATGGTGGCTGCATCTAAGGTTCCTATGCTCAAACCTAATGAGTTTGAGATATGGAGAATGAGAATCGAACAGTATATCCAGATGAATGGCTATGCACTCTGGGAAGTCATAGAGAATGGTAACACCTTACCAAAAACAACAACGTCTGCTGAAGGTGTTACAACATTGGTGCCTATTACATCTGCTGAAGACAAGGCTCAAAGACGACTTGAGATGAAAGCCAGAAGTACCTTAATGATGGCCATTCCTAATGAATATCAGTTAAGGTTTAACTCTATTAAAGATGCAAAGTCGTTGCTTGAAGCTATAAAAAAGAGATTCGAAGGGAATGATGCTACTAAGAAGACAAAGAAGAATCTCTTAAAGCAACAGTATGAAAACTTCTCTGCTCCAAGCTCAGAGATGCTTGATCAAACCTTTGACAGGCTTCAATAGCTTGTGAGTCAATTGGAGCTTTTAGGTGAACACCTTTCCCAAGAAGATATTAATCAAAAGCTTTTAAGGTGTTTATCCCCAGAATTGAACACGCATGCTGTTGTGTGGAGAAACAAAGATGATCTAGATACTATGAGCATGGATGACCTCTACAACAATCTCAGGGTGTATGAACCAGAGGTCAAAGGGATGTCTAGCTCAAGCTCAAGCTCACAAAACATGGCTTTTGTGTCCTCCTCAAACAATAACATTAGCAGTACTGATGGAGTAGTTAATACTGCTCATGGAGTTTCTACTGCTAGTACTCAAGTTAATGCTGCTAATTCTACAACTGTTGATAACTTGAGTGATGCTGTTATTTATGCACTCTTGGCTGGTCAACCAAACAGTCCTCAGCTTGTACAAGAGGACTTGCAACAAATTCACCCAGATGATATTGATGAGATGGATTTGAGATGCCAGATAGCTATGTTGACCATGAGGGCAAGAAGGTTCTTGCAGAATACTGGAAGGAAGCTCACTGTCAATAGCAATGAGAATATTAGGTTTGATAAGTCCATTGTGGAGTGCTACAACTGCCACAGGAAGGGACATTTCACTAGAGAATGCAGAGCTCCAAGGAACCAAGACAACAGGAACAAGGAAGGCTCAAGGAGAACTATATCTGTGGAAACATCTAATTCTATAACTTTGGTGTCTTGTGATGGTCTTGGTGGCTATGACTGGAGTGATCAGGCTGAAGAAGGACCGAACTATGCACTTATGGCTTATTCATCTTCATCCTCAAGTTCTGACTCAGAGGTATCTAATGATTCTGTTTGTTCTTATACATCTTGTTTGGAAACTGTTGAGTCATTTAAATATTAGAATAACAAACTCTTAGAAGATTTAAGAAAGTCTGAGTTAATGGTTTTAGGATATAAGAAAGGTTTACAGTCAGTAGAGGATAGACTTGAATTTTTTAAGAAGAATGAGTTTGATTATTTAGACAAGATTAATGTCTTAAAAGGTGAAATTTATGTAAGAGATGAACTTATTAAAGAGCTTAGGAAGAGAATTGAAATAGCTCACAAAGAAAAAGATGAGGTTCAAAAAGAAAAAGAAATTATTACCCGTGCTCATAAGATTTAAGATAGATTTATACATGTTGGGTAGAGTTTGCACTTTTGAATTGATCGATTTTTAGTGAACATAACCGATTCGAGACACGCTTACATCCCTAGTTAGACTAGCTTGAAATTATTACCCGTCCTAGTCAAGTTCAAAGAAAGTCTCTCGAGACGGTATATTCTACTTAGACAAGTCCTATTCGAGACACGCTTACATCACTGGTTAAGCCAACTTGAAATTATTACCCGTCTAGGACAAGTCTTTTCGACTACTGACAATTAAGCTTCGTCAATTCGTTGGTTATATCTGAGTCGAGCTCATTTGAGATTCAACCTCGACCTTTAAACATTTTTTGATCACATTTTAATAACGTCTTCTCCCCCTCAAAAATAGCATGTCGTGATATTTTTGATATCAACTGATTAAAAGAAAAGCTTTTTTTTAGAGATAGACGGATTTGGTTTTGCATGAAATCGGGACATTTTTGTTTTTATACTCCCCCTTAATTAAAAGCATATTTCATACAGAAATTTTTAAATCAATTAAGGGTATGGAGGGAGTTATCTTGAGCACTAATTTGAAAGATTTTGAAAATCCTTCTTTTGAAAAATCTTGAAGAGGTGCTCAAGACTTGTTGTTTGACAAACGAGTTTTTGTTTGAAATCTTTTCGTTTGTTTATACTCGAACTTTTGAAAATGATTTCATCTTTGAACGTATGAGTCCTGATCCGAAATAATCAGAAGTCATCATTTAAGTTCGGGTTTCGTACTGAAGTATACGAAAGCCATTGTGAAGAAAATTTTGTGAAACAACATGTTTTAGAAAACATTTTAGTGAACTCTCGCTCAAGCATTTGTACATGTTCGTATCATTGTTAAATGACATTTCTAGATACGTACAGAATATCGATTATACGAGAGACATGTCGTGAGAAGATTTTTTTTTTTTTTTTTTGATTTTTCGTTTTATATTGTTTTTGTATTTTTTAAAATTTTCTAATTTTTTTGGATTTTTGAATTTTTCTATTTTTGTATTTTGTTTTTGTTGGGTTTTCAAATTTTGTATTTTGTTTTTCAAAAGTATTTACAGCGAAGCTTTTTGAAAGATATTTTCAAGAAGATTCGAGAAGACGTTCTAGCTCCTCAAGAGTTAGGCTTCGCATGCCAATTCGTCGAACTAAATCGTCAAACCTATCTTCTGGAAGGGCTTTAGTAAATAGATCGACGAGTTGGTAATCTGTCTTCACGAAAAATAATTCAACAGTACCCTCATCTACGTGTTCTTTGATGAAGTGATAGCGAACTCTAATATGTTTGGTCTTTGAGTGTTGTACTGGATTGCACGAGATGGCTATGGCACTTTTCGAATCACAATACAAAGGTATTTTGTCGAAAGTAAAGCCATAATCTGTGAGTTGTGTCCTCATCCATAGAACTTGGGCAAAACACGAAGATAAAGACACATACTTGGCTTCTGCGGTTGATAATGCAGTACAATCTTGTTTCCTTGATGACCAGCCTACTAGCTTTTTACCCAAAAATTGTGCTCCTCCTGATGTACTTTTTGCTGTAACTTGACACCCTACGTGATCGGCATCTGAAAATGCTATTAATTTAAACTCGGAATCCTTCGGATACCAAAGTCCCATGTTTATGGTTCTTCGTAGGTACCGAAAGATCCGTTTGACCTCTTGGAGGTGAAGTTCGGTAGGCCATTCCTGAAACCGTGCTAATAAGCAAACAACAAAATGAATGTCGGGTCGACTAGCAGTAAGGTACATGAGAGAACCAATCATGCTCCGATATTTCTTCGGATCGATGGGTTTCCCAAATAAATCAGCACCGATTTTTGGTGAAGTGACCATTGGTGTACCAACCGAGTCACAATTTTCCATACCATGTTTTTTCAAAATCTCAATTGTATATTTAGCTTGATTAATAAAAACACCACGAGGGGATTAATGTATTTGTAAACCAAGAAAGAATTTAAGTTCCCCCATCATGGATATTTCAAATTTGCTTTTAATGAGATTTTCAAAATGTTTTAAATGATTCAGATTAGTGGACCCAAAGATAATGTCGTCCACGTAAATCTGAACAATCAAAATGTCATCTTTGTATTTTCTTGTAAACAAGGTAGGATCAACAGTTCCTTTGGTGAAATTGTTTTTGATTGGGAAAGATGATAGTTCGTCATACCACGTTCTTGGAGCTTATTTTAAATCATAAATGGCTTTCTTTAGCTTGTAGACGTAGTCTGGATGTTCCTTGTCAATGAATCCTTCTGGCTGACTCACACACACTTCTTCTTTCAGAGTTCCATTCAAGAATGCAGTCTTGATGTCCATCTGATATACTGTGATGTTCTTGTGAGCTACATAGGCTAAGAATATCCCAACTGCTTCAAGTCTTGCTACTGGCGCGAATGATTCTTCGAAATCTATCCCTTCTTCCTGTCTGAATCCTTTTACCACGAGATGAGCTTTGTTGCGAATTAAAGTCATTTCTTCATCCTTTTTGTTCTTCCATAATCATTTGAGATCAATGACAAGTTTGTCAATTGGTCTTGGAACTAATTCCCAACTATCATGTAACTGGTATTGAAGAAGTTCCTCTTGCATCGCTTCTATCCATGCATTTTCTGCCATTGCTTCTCAAATGTTCTTTGCTTCTTGAATGCATATGAAAGTGTGAACAAGATCATAGAATTTCAGATTGTAGACAAGTGTAAGAAAGCTAGTGGTTTGGGCTATAATGAACTTCCGCCTCCCATTACAGGAAAATTTGTGCCTACAACACCTGATTTGTCTTTCACTAGTCTAGATGAGTTTACTAATGAACCAGTCATTGAGAAAAGAAAAGTTGAGTCTAGTGAAAAGAATAATGATGCACCAATTATTGAGGATTGGGTGTCTGATGATGATGATGAGGATCAAGATGTAGCTCAACCTAAGGTTGAAAAGAAGGTAGTTAGGCCTAGCATTGTTAAGATAGAGTCTGTTAAATCTAAAACTGCTAGGATAACTACTAAAAATATTGAGCAAGTTAGGCAGAACACTCACAGTCCAGGAGGGAATCAGAGGAACTGGAATAACTTGACGTCTCAGAGGCTAGGAAGTGATTTTGAGATGTTCAATAAAGCTTGTTATGTGTGTGGGAGTTTTGATCATCTGCAATATGATTGTTGTTACCATCAAAACAAATTTCAAAATCTAAGGATGGTACAACCAGTTTGGAACAATGTTAAAAGGGTGAATCATCAAAATTTTGCTAAAAAGACTCACCCCAATGCTAAAAAGAACATGGTTCCAAGAGCAGTATTAATGAAGTCTGGTTTAGTATCAATTAATACTGCTAGACAAAACATTTCAAAACCATCAGTATTGGTTAATACTACTAGACAAGTTAATACTGCTCACACCAAAACAACAGTGAATGGTGCTAAATCAATGACACCTTTTTTAAAAATAGCACATTCAAAAGAATATAGTATTTAATGTTGCTAGCCCAAAAGCAGTACTTAATACTGCTAAGCCAAAAGTAGTAATTAATATTGTTAAGGGAAATCATTTTTATGCTGTTAAGGCCTCAGCTTGTTGGCTTTTGAATCCAAAGATTAAAGTTTTAGACCATGTTTCCAAACATGACAGTGCATCAATCACCCTTAAAAAGTTTGATTATGTTGATGCACAAGGCAGATCCAAGTCAGTGATGGCTTGGGTCCCCAAAAGAAACTGATTTTCTTACCTTATGTGTAGGGCAATCCACAAGTGGATTTACTGGATCAACAAGTGGCAATCCACAAGTGGATTTACAGGATCAAGGAGTGATTGATAGTGGATGCTCAAGGCACATGACAGGGAACATGTCCTATCTTACAGACTATGAAGAAATTGATGGAGGATATATTGCTTTTGGGAGTAACCCCAAAGTAGGGAAAATCACAGGCAAAGGTACTATAAGAACTGGTAAACTAAATTTTGAGAATGTTTATTTTGTGAGAGAGTTAAAGTTTAATATCTTTAGTGTCTCACAAATGTGTGACAAAAAGAATAGTGTTCTCTTTAATGACATCGAATGTATAGTCTTGTCTCCAGACTTTAAGTTAATTGATGAAAGTCAAGTTTTGTTTAAAGTTCCTAGAAAGGATAATATATACAGTGTTGATTTAGAGAACATAGTTCCCAAAGGAGGTTTAACTTGTCTCTTTGTAAAAGCCACATCAAATGAATCTAAACTTTAACATAGAAGGCTAGATCACTTGAATTTTAAAACTATGAACAAATTTGTAAAACACTAAATTCTGAATCCCTATTTTTCGTCTAATTTGAAATTTTACCTAAGTTATGAAATAATTAATAATAAACCTAAACTATATGTTATATGTTAAAAATACATTATATGAGCTATAATCTAAGTAAACTCACTAAATAAAATTTGCTACTTTCCTAATCCTAAATCTATACTACACGACATACATAATATGTCCCTAATCAAATTAAAGGTTTGTTAAACAAGGGGATAAGATCAAATATGTTTTCTAAATAAAAGATCTTGTGGTTTCCCCCTTAGCCCTAAAAAAATACGCCTA
The DNA here is from genome assembly GCA_021014915.2 of Artemisia tridentata subsp. tridentata. NCBI lineage: Eukaryota > Viridiplantae > Streptophyta > Magnoliopsida > Asterales > Asteraceae > Artemisia > Artemisia tridentata. The sequence continues at coordinate 195,101,008 of CP139507.1, forward strand.
ATCCTTCCCCCTCATTCACAATATTCGGCCTCCCCACCTCTCCTCCATAACCGAACCATAAACAGCCCCCTATTCCCTCCATTTTTGCTCTCAAGTCCAAGAAGAAGAAGAAGGTGGAAGATTGGTGTACTCGTGATCTTTGTTCTCTCTTTGTTTTCTTCTTTGAATCGGCTAATAGGTAACCATGATCTCCTTTTGTATCTCTCTTGTACACGACACATAAACACACATGAAAACCTAAAATCAGATTTGGAACGTGTAAAACCTAATTGTTATAATCAATATAATCATCTTGTGATTTTGCTTGTCTCGTTAAAATATGAATAAGGTTATGCCACATGAAATCATAACTACAACATACTAAACTTGTGTAATCGACCCATGATTTTCTGTTTTGTTCGACCTAAACATTCAACCCTAGATCTGATATGGAAACTCTAATAAGCTCATTAATAAGACATTAATTATGGTTAAATAAAACCTGAAAAACCCTAGGAATTTATGATGGGTCGAATGGGTTAAAAAGGGTTTAGGTTAGGGTTGTTTCTGTCTCAACTGCATGCTGACCAGGATTTTGGGTCGTGTTGCAAGGGTCATAAGTTAATGATACAAATGTGTCTTTGCAAGATTTTTTAGGCTAAAACTAAATTCAGGATGTGTGCTATCTGGATATCAAATTTCATAATTTTTGGAGGTCGGGAGAGTAGTCTTTTGATTTTTGAGAGTTCAAGTGTCAAAACTGTATTTTGGATTTTTGAAAATCAGTTGGTGTTTTTGATTTTTAGTTTTAAAACCATAAGTAACTAAGAGGTCTCATTTGACTGAGATAATTTATAAGATGTATATGGCTTATTGGAATTTTGGTGGATTTTTATGAAGTATCGAAATGGGTTTGTTAAGGGTAAACTTTCTGGGTGTCTGTGCAGTTATCTTTCTGGGCAGGTTTGGGAAAACAACTTTTGAAAGGGTAGTTTCACTTAGTAATAAAATCTGAACAAATTAGAAGAATTACTAGACATATGTAGGAGCCACAGATAAAAATTGTAGAGCCTCAGGAGCTTAGTTGATAGGTCTATAAATTCATAAGAAACTGAGTCAGATTTGCATTCTAAACCTAAAATCTGTTTTGACACACTTAAACCTTAAATAGATTAATTATTGATTTGAAACACATATAAAACCTATGTCTTGATTGTTAACTCAGTCTAACCGAATTCCATATTCGACTAAACCTATTTTGATATTACATTTATAACCTAATTAAGTTATGCCTTAATTATGAAACCTTAAACCTATGTATTAATCACTTAACTTAAGTAAACCCTAAATATGAAGATGTAATTGATAACAAGCATTAAAAATCCATTATGGTATTAAATGAGCGTATAAGTAATATATGATTATAATCCATGTAGATCCGGTGAAGTTGGAGTGATCCTCTTGCTTGTGTTCTTTTGCCCTTTTGCTTGCGTTTCATAAGGTACAGATATTCCACCCTTTTTCAATAAGGGTATCCCATGAATTTTTGTTGGGAATTAAACTAACAGTTGGTACTGCTCGTACATAAATTAGTACTGCTGTAGATCATTCAAGAATACACTATCAGTACTAAGCCAGTTAGTACTGTTGGAACAAGAAGTTAGTACTGTTTATAAGATAAAGATGAAAGTCGTGTGAAGATATATATGGAAAAGATATAATGTATATCTTATTAATATAGATTTATACGGTAGATGGTTTACTTGTAAAGGACTCCTTGTCCTATAAAAGGAGATCCTAGGTTAAGTTTTATGGACATGCATTATTGATAGAGCTTCACGATTTCATTATAATTCTTGTGATATTCCAAGATCACTCGTAATATATTGAAGCTAATCGTTTGGTTAAACATTGTGTCATTGTTTTACTGTTACATTCATATAAACATATACATCACCAAACACAAAATCTTCTAAGTACTTGGTAGTAAATTCTGCGTGCTACTAAGTATATACTCAAAGTATCTTCAACACAATCCGTGTGTTTAGATCCGCTCAAGTGGTATCAGAGCCAGGTTTCTGATACTTTGATTTAGAAGATCCAGAAGTACTTACTCTCTTGCAACCAAGAAGATGGACATGGAGACACCTCAAACCTCAATCCTTGCTAAACTCCCCATCCTGAAATAGAATGAATACGATTTATGGCGGCTCAGAATAGAGCAATATTTCATGGTGCAAGACTATGCATTATGGGATATCATAATCAATGGTGATTCCTTCAAACCAACTACTTCTGAGGAAACACGTGCGGATGGTTCTAAGACCACAAAGCTCAACACTGAGCCAGTCACAAACAAGAAGAGAGTAAAAAAGAAGAATGATCAGAAGGCTAGGAATTTGTTACTCATGGCAATTCCTAATGATCAAGTGTTAAACTTTAGCCACTATGAGACTGCTAAGACACTTTTTGAAGCAGTTGTGGAGAGATTTGGTGGCAATGAAGCCACCAAGAAGGCATAGAAAACCCTACTTAAGCAGAGTTATGAGAACTTTAGTGCCTCAAACTCTGAATCACTTGATCATATCTTTAATAGACTTCAAAAGATTGTCAGCCAGCTAAATGTTCTAAAACTTGTGATTCCACAAGAAGATCTCAATATGAAGTTTCTCAATAGTCTACCTGCTGAGTGGAACACCTATGTGGTTGTCTGGAGCAATAAGCCAGAACTGGAAAAGATGTCACTGAATGAATTGTACAACAATCTCAAGATTGTTGAACAAAAGGTGAAGAAAGGAGGAAGCACTAGTTCTAGTTCTGGAAACACAGCATTCTTATCATCTTCCAACAATAACAGTTCTGATGATGTTGAAGCAGTTGGTACTGCTAACCCTAAAGTTAGCACTGCTAGTGTAAAAACTAGTACTGCTGGCTTGACTGAGGAGACCATATATGCATTTGTGTCAGAACAATCTGGTGGGTCTCAAATCTTCAATGAAGACCTTCTTCAGATTGCTGAAGATGATTTGGAAGCTATGGATTTAAATTGGCAGTTGGCCTTGATAAGTATTAGGGCTAAGAAGTATTATCAAAGAACTGGGAACAAGATTACCTTCAATGAAAGAGATGTAGCTGGGTATGATAAGTCCAAAGTGGAGTGCTATAATTGTCATAAGATGGGGCACTTTGCCAGGGAATGTAGAAATCCCAGACAACAGAGCAATGGGAATGGAAACAAGAGTCAGAATAGGAGGACAGTTAATGTGGAAGAAACTTCTTCCTCAAAGGCAATGGTTGTTGTGGATGGAGCTGGTTTTGATTGGAGCTTTATGGAAGAGGAAGTGGAACCAGCCAACATTGCATTGATGGCCTTTTCAGACTCTGAGGTACATATAGTTCAAAAATGCTCAAACACTTGTCATGCTTTAAAAGATTATGAAACTCTTAAGAAACAGTATGATGATCTTAGAGTAGAATTTAATCAAGTGAATTTTAGTCTGTCTAATCATAAAAGAGGACTAGCTGTTTTGGAAGAACAACTTGATTTTTATAGAAAGAATGAGTCTAACTTTAATGATGATATAGCTGTATTGAAGAGAGATTTGCAACTGAAAGATGACAAGATGTGTGGACTTGTATATGAACTAGAGACACTTAAGAAAGAAAAATAAAATATAAAGTTAAGTATTGACACTCTAGAGTACACATCAAAAGGGGTACAGAAAATAGTAGAGAGACAAATACTTAATAAAGCTAAATCTGGTTTAGGTTACAAGTCTGTTGCACCCCCAAATAGAGGAATGTTTGTCCCTCCAGGAATTGATTTGGCTCATACAGGTTTAGAAGAGTTTAAGGATATGGATTTTCCTGGATATGGTACTAAAATTAGTGAGAATCCTATTAAATTTGTTAAGGCTAAGGATTCTTATGTTAGTGCAAGTGATAAATCTCTCTCTGAGGAAAAGATGTCTTCTGGTAGGAACTCAGATGCACCAACCATAGAAGATTGGACATCTGATGATGAGGATGATCAGGTTAAGGTTAAACTTGATGTTGTTAAGGTAGAAGTTAAAAATGCTCCTAAGGTGGTTAAAACTCAAAACATAAAACCAGTTAGGAAAAATGTCAAATATGCTGAGATGTATAGAACTAAGAACAGATCACCAGTTTCTAAAGATAATCAGAGGAATTAGAACCACTCAAAATCTAAGCAACTGGATGATGAGTTTGTTATGATTAGAAAAGTATGCTTTGTTTGTGGAAGTTTTGACCATTTGGCTGCTTATTGTGACTCAAACCCATGGAAAAAGAGGGTTTTTGGGAATTCAATGGTGAATAGGAATAACAATGCTAGGGTAACTCAAAATAGTCCAACAAGGTTGACTGACCCTAATGTGAATCAAAAAATGTCACCCAGAGCAGTTATGTTAAGGTCTGGCATAAAAGCAGTTCCAACTGCTAGACCAAACAAATGGTTCAATAACAGACAAACTGTTACAAGTGCAAAACCACTTTCAAATCATGCACAAACAGTTAAAAGGCCCTTTTATCAGAAAACATCTTTGAGTAACAAAAAATGGGTGCCTAAAGTTAAACCAGCAGTTCCAACTGCTAGGCCAATAGTTCCAACTGCTAGGTCAGCAGTTCCTACTGCTAGGAATTTTAATGCTGTTAAGGGTAAATGGGGAAATGTTGTCAAGGCCTCAGCACATTGGGTTAGAAAATCTACCAAACCCAATGGTGCATCAATGACTTTCAATAAATTTTCTTATATTGATGCACAAGGCAGATCAAAGCCAGTGATGGTTTTGGTCCCCAAAAGGCACTAAAACCTTTATTTTGTGTGCAGGAACATCCTTCAAATGGTGAAGAAGACAGAGGCTACTCAGATAGTGGATGTTCCAGGCACATGATTGGTAACATGTAATACCTTTCAGACTTCATTGCTCTGGATGGAGGACCTGTTATCTTTGGAGGTGGTGTTGGAGGAAGAATTACTGGTAAAGGTGTAATTAAAACTGGTAATCTTGATTTTGAGAATGTGTATTTTATACCAGAGTTAAAGTACAACCTCTTTAGTGTGTCACAAATATGTGATAAAAAGAATAAGGTTCTTTTTACTGATACTGACTGCCTTATTCTTTCTCCTAATTTCAAGCTGCCTGATGAAAATCAAGTTTTGCTTAAAATCCCCAGAAAGGGTATTACACACAGTATTGAAATGAACAACCTTGTTCCTAAAGAAGGTCTTACTTGCCTTGTTGCAAAAACCACATTAGAGGAATTAATGTTGTGGCATAGAAGGCTTGGTCATGTAAATTTTAAAACCATTAACAAAATTGCTAAAAATGGATTGGTAAGAGGATTACCAAATAAGATTTTTCAAAATGACCAAACCTGTGTTTCTTACCTTAAGGGTAAACAACACAGAGCCTCTTGTAAGCCCAAGGTTCATAACTCAAATTCTAAAGCTTTATATATGCTGCATATGGACTTGTTTGGTCCTACTTCTGTGAATAGCTTGAATTTTAAAAGATATTTTTTGGTTATTACTGATGATTATTCCAGGTTTTCTTGGGTTTTCTTTCTGAGAACTAAGGATGAGACTAGTGAAATCCTTAAGTCGTTTATTTTTGAGGTAGAAAACCTAGCTGATAAGAAAGTCAAAATAATCAGATGTGATAATGGAACAGAATTTAAGAATAGGGTTATGGATGATTTTTGCAGAGAAAAAGGTATTAAAAGGGAATTTAGTGTGGCTAGAACCCCCCAACAAAATGGAGTAGCTGAAAGGAAGAATAGGACCTTAATAGAGGCTGCTAGGACAATGTTAGCTGACTCTAAGTTGCCTATTTCATTTTGGGTTGAAGCAGTTAGTACTACTTGTTATGTTCAGAATAGGGTTCTGGTAGTGCAACCTTACAATAAGACTCCTTATGAGCTTTTTAGAGGTAGAACCCCTACCTTAGGCTTTATGAGACCTTTTGGTTGCCATGTCACTATCTTGAATACCAAATACCAACTAGGAAAGTTTGATGGGAAATCTGATGAGGATTTCTTTGTTGGTTATTCTCTGCATAGTAAGGCTTTTAGGGTGTACAATAAAAGCACCAAACATGTTAAGGAGAATCTGCACATAGAATTTCAGGAGAATGTTCCTAATGTTGCAGGTGGTGGTCCTGATTGGCTGTTTGATCTTGATATGCTGTCAGATTCTATGAATTATGTGCCTATTACAGGTACAAATACTAATGATCATGCAGGTGATGAAGATTCTGATGAAGAATATGTCTTGATGCCAATCATGGAAGAAAGTCCATTAAATACTTCTTCTTCAAAGATTGATGATGTTCCATCATCAAGTGATGCTGCTAAGGAGAAGATTGTTGATGACTCTAGTGGACAGAATGGTAAAGAAGCAGAAATTCCTGAGAGCAGTACAAATGGAGTTAGTACTGCTGAGCCAAATGTTGATACTGCTTGACCAAGTCAATCTAATATTGATTCACCAGTTAATAATGCTCCTCAAGTTGATGATTTTGATTTCTTTGGAGCTGGTCTGCACAATATGCCTATCACCTATGAGGCTCCTTCTACTCCCCAAACAATAGTTCACAGAAATCATCCACTTACCAATGTCATTGGAGATGTACAATCTGGAGTAAAGACTAGAAGGCAGATTCAAGATCCAGATCATCATGGCTTTCTCAGTGTTGTTTATGAGGAAAAACATCATGAAGATGAGCGTGAGTGTATGTTTGTATATTTCCTATCTCAGATAGAACCCAAGAATGTGCTAAAGGCTTTAGAAGAATCAATTTGGGTTGAGGCAATGCAAGAAGAACTGCTTCAATTCAAAATTCAGAAGGTTTGGGTTCTGGTTGATCTACCAAAGGAAATGAGAGTGATTGGTACTAAGTGGGTATTCAGGAACAAGAAGGATGAAAGGGGCATTGTGATAAAGAACAAAGCAAGATTGGTTGCTCAAGGCTATACTCAGGAAGAAGGGATTGATTATGAGGAGGTTTTTGCTCCAGTTGCCAGGATTGAAGCAATAAGGCTATTTCTTGCTTATGCTTCCTTTATGGGTTTTATGGTCTATCAAATGGATGTGAAGAGTGCCTTTCTGTATGTTACTATTGATGAGGAGGTCTATGTTTCTCAACCTCCAGGCTTTATAGACCCTGACCATCCTGACAAAGTTTACAAAGTGATTAAAGCCCTTTATGGCTTGCATCAAGCTCCAAGAGCTTGGTATGGGACTCTTGCTACTTATCTTATGAAGAATGGGTTCCATAGGGGTAAAATTGATCAAACTCTCTTTATTAAAAAGGACAAAGGTGATATTCTATTGGTTCAAGTTTATGTAGATGATATCATCTTTGGTTCTACAAAGAAAGAAATGTGCAGAGAGTTTGAGCAATTAATGAAAGATCAGTTTGATATGAGCTCTATGGGTGAGCTTACTTTCTTTCTAGGACTTCAAGTACAGCAGAAGTCAGATGGAATATTTATCTCTCAGGATAAATATGTTGGTGAAATTTTGAGGAAATTCCAATTCACAGATGCCAAAGTTGCTAGTACACCTGTTGATAAGGAGACACATTTGTTATTAAAAGATCACAGTGGTGAAGATGTGGATGTGCACATGTATAGATCTATGATTGGATCTTTGATGTATCTCACATCATCCAGGCCTGACATTATGTTTGCAGTTTGTGCTGTGCAAGATTCCAAGTCAATCCTAAGGTGTCTCATCTAACAGCTGTTAAGGGAATCTTTAGATACCTTAAAGTTCAACCTAATTTAGGTCTATGGTATCCAAAAGAGTCTGCATTTGATCTGGTGGCATTCTCAGATTCTGATTATGCTGGTGCTAGCACAGATAGAAAATCTACAACAGGTGGTTGTCAATTCTTGGGTTGTAGATTGATCTCTTGGCAATGTAAGAAGCAGACTATGGTGGCCACTTCTACTACTGAGGCTGAATATGTGGCTGCAGCAAGTTGTTGTGCTCAAGTTCTTTGGATTCAAAATCAGATGCTTGATTATGGGTACAATTTCTTAAACACAATTACACACATAGACAATAGCAGTACATTGTATATTATTAAAAATCCAGTTCAACATTCAAAAACTATACACATTGAAATTAGACATCATTTTATAAGAGACTGTGTTGAAAAGAGGTTAGTAAAAGTTGTTAAAATACATACTGATGACAACTTTGCTGATTTATTAACAAAAGGTTTTGATGTAGGAAGGTTTCAGTACTTGGTAACAGGTATTGGAATGCTTAATCCTTCAAAAGATTAATGTCTAAGTGTTTTTGTTTTTGTACTGCTAGTTGTGCTATTTGTATAGTTTGTACTGCTTGGTAATTTTTAGGTACTGCTTATGGAGATTTGTTAGTCATTTGTGATAACTGTTAAAAGAAAATATTGTGTATTGTGTTTTCTTTGGTTTTGGACTAACATTTCAGGTTAAGAAAGTATTTTAATCTGGATTGTGCTTTGGAAAGTATGGTGGTTTGAAATGTCAGGTGTGAAAGCTTGTCACACAACAAATGGTAATTGGTTCACCATGTCTAATCCACATAAGAACCAACTAGTCCAAATCAAACGGTTTCTGGTAAAGACTACTCAAATCCGTTTATGGTTGACAATTTGCCAAAAATTGTATGGTAATCAACTCACCATATCTTAAAGTAAAGAGTTGACTAGTCCAAAGCAAACGGCTATTGGTAAAGACATATCAAATCCGTTGATAGCTGATAGTTTGCTATAAACTATAAGTGGACAAAAATGTTTTCATATCCACATTGAGTTTATCCTTAACTCTGAATTTTTTTTAAACAGTTTGTACTGCTAGTTTCCACTAGTTTGTACTGATGGTTTAAATTTTGTTTCATACTGAATTATTATGCTCTATGATTCACCTCTCTCAAAAGGTTACACATCTGGAAGTGTTGAGAGCAGTTTGAAACTACACAACTGAATTGATGGAAACTTGTACATATTGTCATATTGGAAGCTGAGCTTAAATGTCATATGATCTATCTGATGGTGAAGATTCTTCCAAACAGGGGAGGAATTAAAGTTTGTTCAGTTGCTGATAAAGATAATTATGTATCTCAGGGGAAGATATCAACTCAAAATTACAGATGAGTGTGGAGTTTATATTGAAGTACTTACTGTTATGGTTTCTTCAAAAGCTTATATGAGAAGAAAATTCTCAAGTGATTCAAGATTGAAGATAAGTGTTTGAAAGAATCCACCCCATCATCAACATTGGAGTTTAATTCGAAAAACTTAATGGTTTTCACAGAAATCACAAGTTTAGGGGAGGATTGTTGGGAATTAAACTAACAGTTGGTACTACTCGTACATAAATTAGTACTGCTGAAGATCGTTCAAGAATACACTATCAGTACTAAGCTAGTTAGTATTGTTGGAACAAGAAGTTAGTACTGTTTATAAGATAAAGATGAAAGTCGTGTGAAGATATATATAGAAAAGATGTAATGTATATCTTATTAATTTAGATTTATACGGTAGATGGTTTACTTGTAAACGACTCCTTGTCCTATAAAAGGAGATCCTAGGTTAAGTTTTATGGACATGCATTATTGATAGAGCTTCACGATTTCATTGTAATTCTTGTGATATTCCAAGATCACTAGTAATATATTGAAGCTAATCGTTTGGTTAAACATTGTGTCATTGTTTTACTGTTACATTCATATAAACATATACATCACCAACACAAAATCTTCTAAGTACTTGGTAGTAAATTCCCCGTGCTACTAAGTATATACTCAAAGTATCTTCAACACAATTCGTATGTTTAGAACCACTCACTTTTGATTCCTTGATATTTGCTATTCTGATTTATGATTCATTTGATATTCGTTTAGTTATTCTGTCTGATATGGTTTGATTCATTCGTCTTTCTTGTGACTTCAATATTCGTATTAGAATCCTTTGAGACTTTGTAACCCATCTAATATTATGACTTCCTGTGAAAACCTTTCTTAAACATATATCTTGATGATGTATTGAGAAATACTATTTTTAAAATGATTTCAATGAATACGAGGTAATACCACTTTTTTTTATGAAGGTTTAATGACTCTTATGAAAACGACTTTTAAAAGAATACTTTCATGAAAACAACATTTAAATGATTTTCATAATTACATAATCTGGTTGTACTCTATCCTGAAGGATTTCTCATGACTCATTGTCTCCTGATATTTGTTATGCTTCGATCCGTATTTGTTTAGTTATTTGTTTGATTATTCGTTTCACGCTATATTCTATTCGTATAACTATTATCTGAGTTGGATAATTTATAATTATCCCTTATTATTAGATTGCATGTACTATGCCTATTATGTTGCCCATATTTGTAGCCAGTCGTGGGGAGTCCATGGCCTTGCCATTGATGCACCAATGGTATTGACACTATCTGTGGAGGTGGGTTTTTGTTCACAGCGTTCCCATTTGTTTATATAGCTGTATATATAACGTACATGGCCCGTATTTATTATATGTATGTTTAGTCCAGAACTGGCATATGTATTATTGATCCAAGTTGAGCTAATCGATCTTGTTAATTACCTTAGATGTAGATCTAAGACAATAGGTATAGAGACTGTTCTTGAATAAGCTATTAAGTATTATGCGGAAACTAACACTTAATCTTAAGAAGAATTAAGAATCGTACACACAATAATTCTCTCAACTATCACCTCAATATATTAAATACGGTTACTCAAAAGTAACAGGGTTACAAAAAACCTTGAAGTGAGTACAAAACAATACGTATGCTTACAATCGTGTGTTAAACCCTAACCCTAGATCCTCCTTTTATAGATTTAAGGAGTCCTAGTCGGTTACAATACTTTCTATACAAGATAATATCTAATCGTATCATTACCATAATTATCTTAGCAAACTATACACGTTTATCTAATAAGCAGCAAAATGATTACTCTAGCAGCAGAATCCTCGTAGGCTAGCAGTAGAATCACACTTAGCTTATTTCTTCAATCTTCTCATAAACCCAGTAGTAGAATCAATATACTAGCAGTAGAATCATTTAGCCCAGCAGCAGAATGATACTTAGTATATTTTCCAATAAGAACCATGAGCAGTATAATCAAACCTCAAGCAGCAGCATCTTCAAACCCAACAATCCTCCCCTAAACTTGATATTTTCTCCCAAAATATGCAAGTTTCTTCTAAGCAAAGATCAACACCAAGAGGATGCTTCCAAACACTTAGCTCTGCTTTGAAGACTTAGATTTATGCACTTTTTCATACTTCTTCAAAAGTTTATAGGCTTGATCATCATAAAAGAACCCTTTCTGCAACTTTAACTTACCAGGTTTTAACATCTGAGTGATAACAGCTGTATCCAAAGGATAGTCTTTTTCCACAAGCATGTAAACCATCACACCTTGACCAACCAGTTCATGTACTCCACAAGCTTGATACAAATACCATCTGTGAATTTTGGTATTTAACAATACCTTCCATTCAAGATCGCTACCTTGTGTCTCAAACATATTCTTCAAAAAATAATAGTTTATCATCTCATATATCACATCTGGTCTGTTATCACCATAGTTTCCCTTATACAGCTTCCAGAGTTGTACCACATCATCTCTATCCATATAATGTAACATCTGAGAAAATCTAACAAATCCATAATATAAGCCATTTGATCTCTTGATTTCCCAATATGCTTCACTTCCATCTCTGACTGTGTGTGAATAGGAGATGATTGGATATTTGGTTGTTAAGGGAACTGCATTAGATACCTCAGGTTCTTTTTGTGGAGCTAAAACTGTAAGAGACATTACTCTTGCTTTATCCTCCTCAGTTTCCTCTTCAGATTCATGCTCATCAACACATGGTTCTTTCTCAACTTTAGAACTACTCTCTGAATCACTCATCACCACTGGCTTAGTTCTTCTCTTCTTCCTTGCCCTCATTTTCAATCTTCTCCCAGGCCTCTTTACACCAATGGTAGATTCAGTCTTTACCTCTTTCTCTTCATTTTTCTCATCATTCATTACCGCCTTCTTACTCTCCACCTTGTCTTTGACACTTTCAGATACTTCCTTAGGCTTTGCAACATTGGATTCTGGATTCATATAAGCCCTAGGTGTCTTTTGTCTTGTAAGTTTAGCAATATCAGCATCTGACATGGGTTCAACAGGTCTGTGTAACCTTGCATATGCCTCAAAATATACTCTCTTAATAGCTGCATGAGTCATCCCTTTGAAAGAGCTAGCTTTCCAGTAAGCTTGATACATCAGATAATTCTTCATATAATTTATCTGTTCAGCTCTTGTAGGCTTCTTCCTCTTAGAAACCTTTTTCTGACTCTGTTTCTTTCTAAATTCACCCAGCAGATCATCTATAGCACATTATTGCTCTTCAGGAGTGTATCTCTCTCTTTCTTCTTTTTGAGTCTTCATAGCTACTTCCTAATCAGCCTTTTCTTGCAGCTTTTTCTTAATTTCTTCTTCTGCATCAAGTTGTGCTTGCATCTGTCTAGCAACTTCTTCATCTGTTAGACTTTGTTGTTCTTGTTGACTTGGTGATTGAAACTTGAACTTCTGTTTGGGTTCTTCAACAAGAATTCCTTTGCCTTTGTCTGTTGATGCAATAGTTGGTTGTGCAGGTTTTGGGATTGGTACAGACTCTCTAATGACAACTCCTTTAGCTGGTTTTCTTGATGGTTTTGGAAGTGATTTTGTTTTAGTTGTTTGTTGTGTTGGTTCAGACTGTTTTGTTGGTGTGGGAGACTTGTTTTTCAGATTAAGCATCACTTGAGCCAAACTAAGAGCATCATCATCTGACTCTTCATCTCCTTGCACAGTAACAGAATGTTCAACACCAACAACAAACACAACTTCCTTGTCCAACTTCTTAACTCCAACAGTAGTAGAACTTTGCTCTGGCTTAGCAGCAGAATGAGCAACACTAGCAGTAGGATGCCCTGAGCCAACAGCAAAATCTGTTTTAGCTAATTTCTCAACATCATCAGCAGCATTATCACCTAAAATCTGCTCCTTCTTCTCTGATTCCAAAACCACCTCATTCCTAGACTTGTCCTTAACCACAAACTCCTCAACATGTTCACCACTATCAACATCCACATCCATATCAACATTTTCATTCAATTTAGTCTCAATCTCCCCTTGACCCTTGTTCTCCTCCCCTGAACCCTAGTCTTCATTCCTCCCCTGTTTGGGAGCATCCTCCCCCAAACCAGGTTTGGTAGTCTTTGATTCTGAAGCCCTTGATCTCTTTAATCCCTCAAGATGTCTAACCCTCTTCTTTAGCTTTTTGATTTCTGCACCCTGAGTAGATTTGACCATCAACAAATTCTTCTTGAGACCAAGCACTTCCCTTGACAATCTTGTACATTTTACCATCAATTTCTTAATAAGTTTCAGACTATCTTCACCACTTCGGTCTGTGTTACCTGACCTGAGAGGTGGATCATCAGATTTGGCATTTTGTACATTTGGGACCATCAATTCATCAGTATTAGTTTCAAGTCTAGCCTCCTCACTTCGACCTGTGTGACCTGGTCCGAGAGGTGATTCATTGGCAATGTCATTGTGCACATAAGTGTCCATCAATTCAATTGTTTCATCTCTGTCCTCATCACTTCGGGATGTATTACCTTCCCTGAGAGGTGAATCAATGGAATTAAACTCAGTATCAACCCTTGGTTGATCACCTGAGTCCCCCTTTTTAGCCATGTGACTGGGGTTTCCATCACCTGTTGCAAGTTCAAAAGAACTCTCAACATTAGGTGTTGTCATGTTTGAGGTCTTAGGTATGTTAGCACTGTCCTGTTCAACTACTAAGTTGGAAACAGTTGTGCCAGCCTCTCCCATCATGCCACCTACATCCCCTGTGGCAGCCTCATCTGCTTCCATACTAACATTGGCCTAAAGTAGCACAATGTTCTCATTTTGTGAAGTCCTAGGGGATTGGGTCTTTTGGGTTGATTCATGTGATTGTTTAGGAGTGGGTGTGTGATGGGAAGCTGTTGGGATTTCAGCTTCTTCACCCTGAGTAGCAGCCATTTGCAAAATATGTTGGGACAAAGGAGTTACTGTCCCAGAAAAACTATTTCCATTTTTCCTCAAATATGAAAACATTTTGCTTATTAGTTCAGGACTGGGATGGATCCCTTGATGTTCCAAAGGTTGTTTTAATAGATGATTTATTATTAGTTGCAAAAACCTTGGATAAACATAAATTTTTCCAGAAAATCATAGCCGAAAAATTAAATGGTTGGTCTGTGGCCAGACAAATCAAGGCAGAAGCTTGAGTTGTACTGAACTCATTCCACCCAGTAGTTTTAGGGCTAAGACAATGTAAAAGAGTGTGAAGAAGAAATTTCCATTGTGGGCAGAGAAGACCTTTGAAAAACTTTAAATTATTATTTTTCTTCTCATACCCAATTCTTTCAAGTTCTTGAAAAATGGTAGCATTATCAAGGCAAGTTATAATTATCCCTTGATTGTCTACCTTTGCCTTCAAATATTCTCCAGCATTTTCATTAGTTTTGAACCTGACAGTGGACCAAAACTGTTTCATGTGGGATTTATATATTTTGGGATTTACTGTTAACGCATACCTTATATGGGAAGCGTTAAGAAAGTCAATGACCTCAGTAAAACCCTCAGCTTCTGGGACCTTCTGAAGAAATGCCACTTGATTATGATTAGCGGAGTATTCTCTTTTCGTCATTGTGAATTTAGGGTTTTAATTTTGGGGGTTTTTGATCGGATGATAAGAAGATGTGTTAGGGTTTGAATTGGGTTTAATTTTGGGCGCACAAACTTAATTTTCATATCGAATTGGGTTTTTAAGCCGTTTAGATCTCATTAGGGTTTAATTCGCGCCAATTTTCAAAATAGTCCCTTTACTTTCAAACGAATTAGCAGAATCCCAATAGTTTCAAGTTGAGCAGCCGAACCTTCAGCAGTAGAATGTTTTGCCCAGCAGCAGAAACTTTTGGAACCAGCAGCAGAAATGTTCACTGAGCATTCCAAACATCTTTTTCTCATCAAATTAGCAATCCTCATTGACTTTTCCTGCAAAAGGTTAGTCCAAAACCACAAAAACACAAGCAAGAATATTCCACAATAATCACAAGCAATTTGTATACATAGCAACATAATAACCAACTAGCAGCAGACAACATACAAACAGAGCAAGCAATAGAAACAACTTATTTGATTAATAACAGTTCAAATCCTTACAAAACATTACAAAAACATACAGAGATAAGGTTTTTCAAAGATTAATCATTCCAATACTGGCAATTAAAAATTGAAATCTACTTACATCAAAACCTTTAGTGAGTAAATCTGCAACATTGTTGTCAATATGGATTTTAACTATTCGAATTAGCTTTTTCTCATAAGAATCTATGATAAAATGATGTCTTATCTCAATATGCTTTGTTTTTGAATGAAAAACAGGATTTTTAATAATACACATTGTACTGTTATTATCAATGTAAATTTTGGTGTTTAAAAAGTTGTACCCATAATCCAGTAGTTGGTTTTGAATCCAGAGTACTTGTCCACAACAACTAGAAGCAGCCACATACTCAGCTTCAGTTGTTGAATTAGCCACCACAGTCTGTTTCTTGCATTGCCAAGAGATCAATCTATGTCCAAGAAATTGACAGCCTCCAGAAGTTGACTTCCTATCCAAACTTGCTCCAGCATAGTCACTTTCTGAGTATGCCACCAAGTCAAAAGGTGAATCCTTAGGATACCAAAGGCCCAACCTAGGTTGACTCTTCAAGTACCTAAAAATCCTTTTGACATCATTCAAGTGAGAAACTTTGGGGTTCACTTGAAATCTGGCACAAGCACACACAACAAACATGATGTCTGGCCTTGAAGCAGTTAGATACATCAAAGATCCAATCATGGATCTGTACAAATGCACATCAACCTCTTCCCCATCTTCATCCTTGAGCAAAGGTTTGTTGGTCTCCATTGTTGTCTTAGCTGGCTTCACATCAGAAAAACTAAATTTATTCAAAATATCAGCCACATACTTGTCTTGGCTGATAAAAATCCCATCTTTCTTCTGCTTAACTTGAAGCCCCAAAAAGAAAGTGAGTTCCCCCATAGAAGTCATCTCAAATCTACTATGCATGAGCTTCTCAAATTCCTCACATAACACCTTATTTGTAGACCCAAAAATGATATCATCTGCATAAACTTGTACTATTAGGATATCCTTTTTGTCTTTCTTGATGAACAAAGTTTTGTCAATGGTTCCCTTGCTGAAACCATTATTTAACAAAAAGTTGGATAAGGTGTCATACCAAGCTCTAGGAGCTTGATGTAGTCCATACAGTGCTTTCTCCACCTTATAAACCCTATTAGGATAATCAGGGTCTTCAAATCAAGGTGGTTGCATCACATAAACTTCCTCATCAATCTTTCCATACAAGAAAGCACTTTTCACATCCATCTGATACACAGTGAAGTTCTTGAATGAAGCAAATACCAAGAATAGTATGATTGCCTCTACTCTTGCTACTGGTGCAAATACTTCATCATAGTCAATGCCCTCTTCCTGTGTGTATCCTTGAGCCACCAATCTTGCCTTGTTTCTAATTACAATTCCTCTTTCATCTCTCTTGCATCTGAACACCCATTTAGTACCAATTGCCCTTTTTCCAGATGGCAAATCAACCAATGTCCAGACCTCTTGAAGCTTGAACTGCAATAACTCCTCTTGCATAGCTTCAACCCAACTTTCATCTTTTAATGCTTTGTAGGCATTCTTGGGTTCCACTTGAGATAAGAAACAAGCAAACATACAATTTTGTAAATCATTGTGGCTCTTTCTTTGATGAAGTGACTTAGCAAATAAGCCTTGATCAAACAAATTACTGAAACCTTTTGCTTTACTTCTTGTTTGAACAGCAGAATGAACATCTCCAATTATTTGCTCCTTTGGATGATCCTTGTGTATTCTAGTGGTTGGAATAGGACTGACTGGAATTGCGTTCACCATATTGTTGAAGTCAGCCTTTGCACCAAACCCTTCTACAACTTCATCATCTATGTCAGCATAGACATTAACTAATCCAGGAAAATTTGGATCTTTTAGATAGTTAACATCATCAAAGGATCTCCAATCTTCATCAGCAGTAGAAAATCTTGGTAAAGCAGTAGAACTGCTAGGCTGAGCAACAGAAACTTTTGGCCTAGCAGTAGAATCAGGGATACTACTGCTTGTGTTATTTCCTCTGTTTTCACCAAGATCCACTTTATCAACAACATGTGGTTCTTCATTAACCACCTTATCAGCATTAGAAGGTTCAGCCCCACCTTCTACATCCTTTTGAACAGCATCACCTTGTGAAATCTTACCCTCCTTCTCTTTGGGTGTGAAAAGTTGATCAAGCTTCCACTTCTCAAGAATGACAAATTCCTGTGTAGATTCATTTGCCTTGGCTTGTGTACCTGCATTAGAATTTTCTTGTGTTCCTGCAGACATGTTAGTTATACCTGCATTTATTGGCATATAATTCATACTTTTGGTTAATGAATCTATGTCAAACAGCCATTCAGGTCCACTTCCAGCAACACTAGGTGTGGTTTCACTAAACCTAACATGTAAGTTTTCTTCCGCATGCCTAGTTCTTTGATTGAATACCCTAAAAGCCTTACTATTTGTGGAGTATCCAACAAAGAAACCTTTTTCTGCTTTCTCATCAAATTTGCCTAGGTTATCAATGGTATTTAAGATAGTAACAGGACACCCAAATGGTTTCAAGAAATCTATCATAGGTTTCCTACCATGAAATAATTCATAAGGGGTCTTGTTATGAGGCTTCACTACCTTACTCCTATTTTGCACAAAGCAAGCAGTGTTGACTGCTTCAGCCCAAAAAGTAGTGGGTAATTTTGACTCTGACAACATTGTCCTAGCAGCCTCAATTAATGTCCTATTCCTCCTTTCAGCAACACCATTTTGCTGAGGAGTTCTAGCCACACTAAACTGTCTTAAGATACCTTTTTCAACACAGAACTGATTCATCACATTATTCTCAAATTCAGTTCCATTATCACATCTGATTATCTTAACTTTGTGATTAACTATGTTTTCTTCTCTTGTTATGAAAGCCTTGAGAATGCTAGATGTCTCATCCTTAGTGCCTAAGAAGAAAACCCAAGTAAACCTACTAAAGTCATCAGTGACAACTAGGCAATACATTTTCTTATTCAAGCTTTTCACAAAAGTTGGACCAAAAAGATCCATATGCAACATGTATAAGGGCTCAGAAATAGAGTTCACCACTTTGGACTTACAAGAAGCTCTGTGTTGCTTTCCCATCTGACAAGCAACACAGGTTTTAGGTTTTTCAAAAACTTTTGAAGGTAAACCTCTAACAAGGTTTCCCTTAACCAATTTGTTTATTATTTTGAAATTTAAGTGTCCAAGCCTTCTATGCCAAAGTTTGGATTCATCAATTGTGGCTTTGGCAAACAGACAAGTTAAATTTCTTTTGGGAAGGATGTTCTTTATGTCCACACTGTATATATTGTCTTTTCTTGGGACTCTAAGTTGTACTAATTTATCATTAGGCAACTTGTAGTCAAGAGATAAGACAAGACACTCAGTGTCTTAAAAAGAACAAAATTATTTTTGTCACACATTTGTGAGACACTAAAAAGATTGAACTTAAGTCCATTTACCAAATACACTTTTTGAAAATCCAAGTTGCCTGTTTTAATAGTACCTTTTCCAATAATTTTACCTCCTTTAGGGTCATTCCCAAAGGCAACATAGCCACCATCCAAAGCTTCAAAATCTTCCAAGTTGCTTTGGTCTCCAGTCATATGTGAAGAGCATCCACTATCAAAAATGCATTTATCCTTTAGCTCATCCTGTAGATTGCCCTGCACATAAAGTAAGAGAATTAGTTTCTCTTTGGGACCCAAGCCATTACTGACTTGGATCTGCCTTGTGCATCAAAGTAATCAAATTTCTTGAAGTCCATTGATGCACTGCTGTGTCTGATTTTAGGTTTCTAGACCCAGCAAGTTGAGGTCTTAACAGCATAGAAATGATTGCCCACAACAGTGTTTGTAACCACTTTTGGCTTAGCAGCAGAAACTGCTTTTGCCTTAGCAGTAGAAAACTCTATTTTCTTTGGAATGTGCCTTGATGGTACAGCAACAGTAATTGTCCTAGAAGCACCATTTCTCAACAAAACTTCCCTAGGAACCATGTTTCTATTGGGGTGAGGGTGAGTCTTTCTAGCAAAATTCCTATGGTTCACCCTGGTGTGTTTGTTCCAAATAGGTTTTTGAGCAGATATTCTAACAGGCCTTTTATAATAACAATCTTCCTCTAAGTGCTCAAAACTACCACAGCTGTGACATGCCTTTTTAAACAGTTCAAAATCACTACCTAACTTGTGTGAAATCAGGTTGTTCATGTTTCTCTGGTTTCCTCTAGGCAAGTTATTAGTCTTCCTAGGATAATCTCTAGGTTTCACATCATCTTCAGCCATTTTCCTAGAAATTCTGCTTCCTAACACAGGTTTTACAAATTCAACATGTTTAGCTTTAGTTTCAGATGTGTTAACCTGAGTGACTTTTGGTTCAACAGTCCTAAAAATTTCTCTCTTTTTAGCTTTGGGTGTTGAATCAGTTTCAGCATCCTCACTATCTGACACCCAATCTTCAATGATTACAGTATCAGACAACTTCTTTTCTACCTTAGGTGCATAAGTTCTATCAATTTTTACATTATTTGATTCACTTGATTCACCTACAGGTTTTGCATCTACCTCAGTTAAGAATGACAATTCCTTTTTGGGAGGTGCAAAGGCACTTTTGACTGGGGGTGGTATTTCAGCAAATCCTAAACCACTCCCTCTTCTCAGTATTTGACTTCCAATAGAATTGTTGATAAGATCAGTTGCAAGCTGTTGTTTTTTCTACCAAAATGACATGTTTTTCTTTCTCAGATAATTCTACATTTCTAGCCTTTTCAGCCTCTTCAACTCTTTTATTAAGAACACTAATTTCAGCATCTTTCTTAATAATTTCTACTTCTAGACCATTAATCTTATCAACATACTCCACTTCATTTTGTTTAAGAAAGTCAAGTTTTGCTTCTACTGATTTTAGGCCATATTCATAACCTAAATTATCAAGTTTTAACTTTTCTA
The DNA here is from genome assembly GCA_021014915.2 of Artemisia tridentata subsp. tridentata. Lineage (NCBI taxonomy): Eukaryota > Viridiplantae > Streptophyta > Magnoliopsida > Asterales > Asteraceae > Artemisia > Artemisia tridentata. Next base: position 195,121,243 of record CP139507.1, read on the forward strand.
CTTCCATTCTTAAACTTTCATTCCTAGACTTTAATTCTTCAACAGTATCTAGGCATGATTTAAAAGAACAAGATGACTCATTAGATACCTCAGAGTCTGAACCAGAGGATGAAGAAGCATAGGCCATTAGAGCAAAATTGTGTTCCTTCTTTTCTTCTTCAGCCATGAAAGCAGCATTTGGTCCATCCTCTGCTTGGTCACTCCAGTCATAATCTCCCAATCCATCACATGAAACCAGAGCAGCAGTAGTCTTGGTTTCTTGAATGGGAACAATCCTTGGAGGCTCTTTGTTCTTCTTTGGTGCTCTGCACTCACTAGCAAAGTGTCCCTTTCTCTGAAAACTATAGCACTCAATTTTTGACTTGTCAAACCCCACATTGGTTTGTCTATACTTGAGTGCTCGGTCTGGACGAATAAAACTGACTTTGAAACAACGACTTTGGATGATTTGTACAACAATTTAAAGTATATGAATCTGAAGTCAAAGGTACATCCAGCTCATCTTCTAGTACAAGCAATCTCGCTTTTATGTCTTCTAACAACAAGGGATCTAGAAGTTCTCATGGCAACCATTCTGCTGCTGCTCATGTTGTTTCTGCTGTTGGTGCACCTGTTTCTGCTACTAGTTCAAATACTGATAACATCAGTGATGCAACTATATGTGCATTTTTGGCTGATCTCACTACAAGCACAACTGTTACTGATCAGGATCTGGAGCAGATAGATCCTGATGATCTTGAGGAGATTGACTTAAAGTGGCAGATGGCTATGCTAACTATGAGGGCAAGAAGATTTTTAAAGAAGACTGGAAGAGCACTCAAGTATAGACAAACCAATGTGGGGTTTGACAAGTCAAAAATTGAGTGCTATAATTGTCAGAGAAAGGGACACTTTGCTGGATATTATGTGTCCTAGATAATACAGGTGGTATCAGAGACGGGTTGCTCTTGATATCTAGGATTTTACAAGGTTTTGTTGTAGAAGAGAAGCAGTTTTGAAGATGGTCTGATCGATGGTTTAAAGGTTTAACTGGATACGCATGGTAATATTATTAAATTTGTTTATCGCAATAAATTACCTCGTACTTCTTTATTATTGATTCACATATTTTTATAAGCCTGTGTTATCCTGACCCCCTATAGGGGGGTATGCAATGATTAGGTGCTACCGCCGCCTGTACTGTCTGCTTCGCGGGTTGTACATTCCTTTAGTAGGGGGTTCCTTTAACATAACCCATTTTTATAATTCACGTTGGTGTGTGGGGTTGATCACAAACCTCGTACCTATTATTGATATGGCGACAAGATCTGGTACTTTCAATATTATTTATGTGGAATTGATTTGTTTGTCGTATTCCGAATGGTATGAATTTGAAGCAGTATGGCATCAACAGCAGGGTAAAGTAAGATTCGATTTGAGTTTTTCAATTATTATATTAAGAGTTGATTGTTGCATATGAATTGGAAGTGCAATGTCACGTGGGTTTATTAGTTAATTGAGTTATCAAATCGTGGGTCCATGCTACTACTGATTTGAGGTTTGCTATTGAGTATGACGGTAGAGTTATTCAACATAGCACATGGGTTGCAGACTGATCAGATTGAATCTTGTACTATTTTAGATTTATTTAATCGATTTGATTTATGGTGATTGAATAGCTCGTGGTTTGGACGTGGTATTTATTAACTGATTGAATTATTATTTGTGATTCGGTATCTGATGGAGATTATGTTGCTAGCTTCGATGGATAGTACTGCTAGCTTAATTTTTCACGTTCATCCTGCTGCTAGCTTTTGATCATTCTACTGCTCTCTATATTTTTTCTGCTGCTAGCGTTAAGTTTCTGCTGCTAGCTTTATTATACTGCTGCTCGTATTATGAGTTTCTACTGCTGGGTTTACACGATTGATTCTGCTGCTAGTAGTGTTTGATTCGATATAGATGCTTGAGTTACGAGCCGTGAGGGGAAGTAAGTATGGATTTATATGGTGATCACACACACAGGGGAAGTTCACACACACGAGATTTTTGGATTTGTTTTTGTTCTTAAAAGTTTTTAAAAGGCTCGAATTAATTTTCTTATTGGCGAAGAGGAGTATTTGTTGCTTATTTGACGATGAAGTGAAATTTTTCAAGGTTATTTTTTATCATACCTTTTGACAGGAGGTAACTTGCTTGTTCGTTCAAGTGACTAAGAATTGACAAAACACTTGAAGGAGTTACATTGTAGTGCTCAGTGATTATTGTCAAGGGATTGTGGTCTCCCTATACATGAGGTATACGTTCGAAGTCGTATTTAGTACAAGGCATAAGACACAAGGTTGGTTTCTTCTACTTCAGCATCAAATTGGTGCTGATTATTTTTCTTTAACAGTATATAAAGCCTACAGAATTGGATAATCATTTTATGTACATGCATCACTAGAGGGGAAGTTTCTACTGTTTATTCATTCAATATTTGTTGATAACAAAAAGGCGAAGAAATATTGTGGTGGCATGGCATGGTTCAAGGGGAAGACAGATTTGTTTCATTCAGGGAGATGATTACATCTCAACTTCTCTACTTCGTCTAGGGAAGTTCGTACACGACTTTGTTTGTTTTGTCATCATCAAATAGGGGAAGATTGTTGGGATTCTTGATTTGATGAGACAAAATAAATAGAAGAATGAAACATGAGGGCTTAAAGTGACAAAAGATGAAAGTTCAAAAGATGGAAGATTACAACGAAATCTTTTATTATTTTAGTTTATTCTTTTGTAAACCCTAATGTCTCTATTATATAAAGAGACATAGGGTACATGTTTTAATATATGTGTCTTCCATAATGTGGTCGACTTAAAGATGTGTGTGTGTCTAGGTGTCAAGTCCTCTAATGGACGCCTAGGGTTTGTGTAGTTTAGCCTCAAGGTCGATTTGATCCTTGTTATAGGTAGATAACACGTTTTATTATTCATAATAAAATTGAGGCGATTGTGGAAAAATCATGTTGAAAAATATTGATGTTCTTATTGTTATTCCGCTGTATATCAATATTATGTGTCCTAGATAATATGAGGTCTAAACAACCTCGAGCTAGGGAGATCAGCCAAAATAGTCTGAACTAATAAGCAAAATGTTTTCATATTTGAGGAAAAATGGAAATGGTTTTTCTGGGACAGTAACTCCTTTGTCCCAACATATTTTGCAAATGGCTGTTACTCAGGGTGAAGAAGCTGAAATCCCAACAGCTTCCCATCACACACCCACTCCTGAACAATCACATGAATAAACCCAAAAGACCCAATCCCTTAGGACTTCACAAAATGAGGACATTGTGCTACCTCAGGCCAATGTTAGTATGAAAGCAGATGAGGCTGCCACAGGGGATGTAGGTGGCATGATGGGAGAGGCTGGCACTACTGTTTCCAACTTAGTAGTTGAACATGACAGTGCTAACATACCTAAGACCTCAAACATGACAACATCTAATGTTGAGAGTTCTTTTGAACTTGCAACAGGTGATGGAAACCCCAGTCACATGGCTAAAAAGGGGGACTCAGGTGATCAACCAAGGGTTGATACTGAGTTTAAGTCCATTGATTCACCTCTCAGGGATGGTAATACATCCCAAAGTGATGAGGACAGAGATGAAACAATTGAATTGATGGACACTTATGTGCAAAATGACATTGCCAATGAATGACCTCTCGGACCGGGTCACACAGGTCGAAGTGAGGAGGCTAGACTTGAAACTAATACTGATGAATTGACGGTCCCAAATGTACAAAATGCCAAATCTGATGATCCACCTCTCAGGTCAGGTAACACAGACAGAAGTGGTGAAGATAGTCTTAAACTTATTAAGAAATTGATGGTAAAATGTACAAGATTGTCAAGGGAAGTGCTTGGTCTCAAGAAGCAATTGGTGATGGTCAAATCTAATCAGGGTGCAGAAATCAGAAAGCTAAAGAAGAGGGTTAGACATCTTGAGGGATTAAAGAGATCAAGGGCTTCAGAATCAAAGACTACCAAACCTGGTTTGGGGGAGGATGCTCCCGAACAGGGGAGGAATGAAGACCAGGGTTTAGGGGAGGAGAACAAGGGTCAAGGGGAGGTTGAGACTAAATTGAATGAAAATGTTGATATGGATGTGGATGCTGATAGTGGTGAACATGTTGAGGAGTTTGTGGTTAAGGAAAAGTCTGGGAATGAAGTGGTTTTGGAATGAGAGAAGAAGGAGCAGATTTTAGGTGATAATGCTGCTGATGATGTTGAGAAATTGGCTAAAACAGATTCTGTTGCTGGCTCAGGGCATCCTACTGCTAGTGTTGCTCATTCTGCTGCTGAGCCAGAGCAAAGTTCTACTGCTGTTGGAGTTGAGAAGTTGGACAAGGAAGTTTTGTTTATTGCTGGTGTTGAACATTCTGTTACTGAGCAAGGAGATGAAGAGTCAGATGATGATGCTCTTAGTTTGGCTCAAGTGATGCTTAATCTGAAAAACAAGTCTCCCACACCAACAAAACAGTCTGAACCAACACAACAAACAACTAAAACAAAATCACTTCCAAAACCTTCATGAAAACCAGCTAAAGGAGTTGTCATTAGAGAGTCTGTACCAATCCCAAAACCTGCACAACCAACTATTGCATCAACAGACAAAGGCAAAGGAATTCTTGTTGAAGAACCCAAACAGAAGTTCAAGTTTCAATCACCAAGTAAACAAGAACAACAAAGTCTAACAGATGAAGAAGTTGCTAGACAGATGCAAGCACAACTTGATGCATAAGAAGAAATTAAGAAAAAGCTGAAAAAAAGGCTGATTGGGAAGTAGCTATGAAGACTCAAAAAGAAGAAAGAGAGAGATACACTCCTGAAGAGCAACAATGTGCTATAGATGATCTGCTGGGTGAATTTAGAAAGAAACAGAGTCAGAAAAAGGTTTCTAAGAGGAAGAAGCCTACAAGAGCTGAACAAATAAATTATATGAAGAATTATCTGAAGTGTCAAGCTTACTGGAAAGCTAGCTCTTTCAAAGGGATGACTCATGCAGCTATTGAGAGAGTATATTTTGAGGCATATGCAAGGTTACACAGACCTGCTGAACCCATGTCAGATGCTGATATTGCTAAACTTACAAGACAAAAGACACCTAGGGCTTATATGAATCCAGAATCTAATGTTGCAAAGCTTAAGGAAGTATCTTAAAGTGTCAAAGACAAGGTGGAGAGTAAGAAGGCGGTAATGAATGATGAGAAAAATGAAGAGAAAGAGGTAAAGACTGAATCTACCATTGGTGTAAAGAGGCCTGGGAGAAGATTGAAAATGAGGGCAAGGAAGAAGAAAAGAACTAAGCCAGTGGTGATGAGTAATTCAGAGAGCAGTTCTAAAGTTGAGAAAGAACCATGTGTTGATGAGCATGAATCTGAAGAGGAAACTGAGGAGGATAAAACAAGAGTAATGTCTCTTACAGTTTTAGCACCACAAAAAGAACCTGAGGTATCTAATGCAGTTCCCTTAACAACCAAATATCCAATCATCTCCTATTCACACACAGTCAGAGATGGAAGTGAAGCATATTGGGAAATCAAGAGATCAAATGGCTTATATTATGGATTTGTTAGATTTTCTCAGATGTTACATTATATGGATAGAGATGATGTGGTACAACTCTGGAAGCTGTATAAGGGAAACTATGGTGATAACAGACCAGATGTGATATATGAGAGGATAAACTATTATTTTTTGAAGAATATGTTTGAGCCACAAGGTAGTGATCTTGAATGGAAGGTATTTTTAAATACCAAAATTCACAAATGGTATTTATATCAAGCTTGTGGAGTACATGAACTGGTTGGTCAAGGTGTGATGGTTTACATGCTTGTGGAAAAAGATTATCCTTTGGATACAGCTGTTATCACTCAGATGTTAGAACCTGGTAAGTTAAAGTTGCAGAAAGGGTTCTTTAATGATGATCAAGCCTATAAACTTTTGAAGAAGTATGAAAAAGTGCTTAAATCTAAGTCTTCAAAGCAGAGCTAAGTGTTTGGAAGCATCCTCTTGGTGTTGATCTGTGCTTAGAAGAAACTTGCATATTTTGGGAGAAAATATCAAGTTTAGGGGAGGATTGTTGGGTTTGAAGATGCTGCTGCTTGAGGTTTGATTATACTGCTCATGGTACTTATTGGAAAATATACTAAGTATCATTCTGCTGCTGGGCTAAATGTTTCTACTGCTAGTATATTGATTCTACTGCTGGGTGTCTGAGAAGATTGAAGAAATAAGCTAAGTGTGATTCTACTGCTAGCCTACGAGGATTCTGCTGCTAGAGTAATCATTCTGCTGCTTATTAGATAAACGTGTATAGTTTGCTAAGATAATTATGGTAATGATACGATTAGATATTATCTTGTATAGAAAGTATTGTAACCGACTAGGACTCCTTAAGTCTATAAAAGGAGGATCTAGGGTTAGGGTTTAACACACGATTGTTAGCATACGTATTGTTTTGTATTCACTTCAAGGTTCTTTGTAACCCTGTTACTTTTGAGTAACCGTATTTAATATATTGAGGTGATAGTTGAGAGAATTATTGTGTGTACGATTCTTAATTCTTCTTAAGATTAAGTGTTAGTTTTCGCATAATACTTAATAGCATATTCAAGAACAGTCTCTATACCTATTGTCTTAGATCTACATCTAAGGTAATTAACAAGATCGATTAGCTCAACTGGGATCAATAAGTGGTATCAGAGCAACTTGAAAGATTTTTTATAACAGTTGTGCTTGTATTGAAATCAGCCTAAAATGCACATATAGATGCATTACTGATGTTATCAGTATTTGAACTAGCAGTAGAAACAGGTGCACCAACAGCAGAAACAACATGAGCAGCAACAGAATGGTTGTCATGAGAACTTCCAGATCCCTTGTTGTTAGAAGACATAAAAACAAGATTGCTTGTACTAGAAGATGAGCTGGATGTACCTTTGACTTCAGATTCATATACTTTTAAATTGTTGTACAAATCATCTAAAGTCTTTGTTTCAAAGTCAGTCTTATTCCTCCAGACCACTGTATGAGTATTTCATTCAGATGGTAAGCTCCTCAGAAACTAGAGATTGATGTCTTCTTGAAGCATTGAGACCTTTATAAGTTGTAATTGACTCACCAACCTTTGAAGTCTATCATAGGTAGCATCAATGTTTTCTGAACTTGAAGCAGTAAATGTTTCAAATTGATGCTTGAGCAGATTCTTCCTAGACTTTTTGGTGGCCTCATTCCTTCCAAATCTGTGTTCAACTGCATCCATCAAATCTTTAACAGACTGAGTGTTACCAAAACTTAATTGATATTCATTTGGAATACCCATCAACAGCATATTGTGGGTTTTGATTTCCAGCTTCCTTTGTGCCTTTTCCTCATTAGTTTTAATGGGTAAAGGTCTTCCATCAACACCCTTAGGAGGTAAAGTATCTCCATTCTGAATGACTTCCCACATGGAGTAGTCAAGCATCTTCATGTACTGCTCAATCCTCATCTTCCAGAGTTCATATTCACCAGCCTTCAACATTGGTACCTTAGAAGCAATCACCATGTGAGTAGTATGTGAATCCATTGCTTATGTAGATGATGAACAGTTATGTGTTTAAGAAATTATTCTTGATAGCAGTCTCTAGATCACAAGCTCTGATACCACTTATCGATCCCAGTTGACCTATCCGATCTTGTTAATTACCTTAGATGTAGATCTAAGACAATAGGTATAGAGACTGTTCTTGAATATGCTATTAAGTATTATGCGGAAACTAACACTTAATCTAAAGAAGAATTAAGAATCGTACACACAATAATTCTCTCAACTATCACCTCAATATATTAAATACGGTTACTCAAAAGTAACAGGGTTACAAAGAACCTTGAAGTGAATACAAAACAATACGTATGCTAACAATCATGTGTTAAACCCTAACCCTAGATCCTCCTTTTATAAACTTAAGAAGTCCTAGTCGGTTATAATACTTTCTGTACAAGATAATATCTAATCGTATCATTACCATAATTATCTTAACAAACTATACATGTTTATCTAATAAGCAGCAGAATGATTACTCTAGCAGCAGAATCCTCGTAGGCTAGCAGTAGAATCACACTTAGCTTATTTCTTCAATCTTCTCAGACACCCAGCAGTATAATCAATATACTAGCAGTAGAATCATTTAGCCCAGCAGCAGAATGATACTTAGTATATTTTCCAATAAGAACCATGAACAGTATAATCAAACCTTAAGCAGCAGCATCTTCAAACCCAACATGTATCTTTGTTTTGAAGGTAGCGTATGGATGCATCCTAGGTACTTAGTTCAGTTTTGATATATACTTATGAATGGACTTGAGTGTATGCAATACACCCCATTTCACTTTTGGCACATCGAGCTAGCTACTCCATGTACAATTTGCTATATGTTTTGTTGGGCATTTCCTTTGATATGATATCCACTTTATGTTCATTATTATGCTTTGATCCCTTTCATATGTTCCATATTATGTTCGACATCTTGTTTAGCAGGTTCTCTTGGATTCATTCGCTTATTCATTTCGTATACGCTTATTACCTTTCATTTGTTTATATCTGTTCACTGAGCGTTAGCTCAGCCGCATTTTCTTTTCTCTGCGGCAGGTTATAAGCGGGATGCTGGGCATGATTGTTGAGAGTAGAAGATAGAGGACCCACCCTTGATTAGATTCCATTATTGGATTTATGATTGTAGACATTATGCTTTTGATATGTATTATATTTAGTTTATTGTTTGGATTATATTTCGAAAGTCCTTGTAATTCTTGACTTAGTATTTAATGTGAAGTCTTCCGCTTACGTTTATATGTTCTGATTGACACCATAATGTTACACTTAGGCCCTTTTTGGGTTGGGGTGTTACAATTATGGTATCAGAGCTTAGGCTTCGAACTGTAGTACTTTAAGTTATGACCTGTGAAAGAGTTGGCCCTTAGTTTTGCACTATAGGAGTTTATGAAAAACCTTTGAGAATTTGCCTTAGGATTTCCACTCTGAAGAAACTTAGGTTATGACCGGTGAGGATTGGATAGACTATAAGACATTTTTATTGGTATCGTTGCTTCCGCATAACTCTGATTCGTGTCTTACTTTTAGTTAAGCGCTTTTAAGATCACATTTTCTGGAGATTAGAAACTTATTATTTTGCACAACCTAAGATTTGTAACCGAGTAAGTTTAGAATGCGTTGAGAATTCTGTAGTAATGCCTAACACTATATAAGCCTTATTTTCTGATTCCAACCTTAACCTTTGATTCGTTTGTTAATCATTTAGATGCCTCTTAGATCATTCTGAGAATTCTTGTGACCATGATGTGTTTGACACATTCTGTGATTTCTCTTGCTTTTGCTAAGCATATTTAAGTTTTCCTACACTATCAGATTTCACTTTACCCATCCCTATTGCTATAAGAAATCTTGTGGTGATTAACCACGAGTATGGAATGTTTCCCTCACTTCTGAATGATAAGATTCACTCTGCTGATCTATCTTTCTCTGGAATGTTAATTTTGATGTTGTTCTGGTATGGATGAGTTGACTAAGCATCAAGATGCTAACTACTATCATACTGTACACCTTTGACGATTTGAACATCCTGAATTCTTTTTACCATGATTCCCGACTGGTTAACCCGTTGTTATCATTACTACCCTGGAAACTCGTACGTTACTTTTCGCGGTTGTGAAGGTTTCCTAGCACCTATTTTGTACACCGTAGGATGGATCTCACCTTGAGAGTCGTTTTGTAATCTGAGTTTTCTCGATGTAATCCCTGAACGAACCACGAAGTCTTTCCACCGGAGTGTGAAGTTGATTTGACCTGATACTGAGAGATTGTTTAGTCACGACTTGAGGTAGAATATGATATCAATAAAGGCATGTTTATATGATGCAAGTATTATGACGCCTGGCCAACGTGATAATAGTTACGTCATATAACCTGAACTTATTGGGATCATAGGATGTCTTTGAGAAGTGCCTGAGAACAGTAAGTGGAATGAGTCTGAATTCTATCTGAGTAAAGCAATGTTTTGCCTGATTCTGAAACTCCGTATCGAATGTCACCATTTTGATTGGTAGAATTAAAAGAACGGCTACAAGAATTTTTGGGAAGTGGTTTTATTCGTCTGAGCGTATCTCCGTGGGGTGCTCCAGTTGTATTCGCGATGAAGAAGGATGGTAGCATGAGGTGGTATATTGATTACTGGAAGTAGGACCGTATTACAGTTAGAAACCGTTATTCATTACCTCGAATCGACAACTTATCTGATCAACTTTGTGATGTGAAGTCGTCTCTAAGAATGGTTTATGTTATGGATATCATCAGTTACGTGTGAAGAGCAAGATATTCCTAGAACTATCTTTCGTACTCGTTATGATCACTATGAGTTTAGTGACGCCAAATATATTGGCTAATGCTTCGACTGTTGTATGGACTTGGTGAATCATGCCTTTCGTGAGTACTTTCAGAGACGAGGGAGAAACATGAGGATCATTTTTGTATTATGTTGGAAACTTTGCGTAAGAAGAAACTTTATATATTTTGGAAGTGTGATATTAGTTTGGACGAGTGGCGTTCTTAGTTGATGGTATTATTAGGATCCTGCGAAGATACCAAATGGCCAAGATCAACGACAGTTACAGAAATTAGAACCTTTTGAGTCTTACAAAAGAATTGTGGAAGATGTTCATGACTGGCGTTACCGTTGGCAAAGCTTATGAGAAGAGGAGAGAAGTTTAGTTGGTATGAGAACTGAGTTTTGGAAATGCTGAAACAGAAATTAGCTCCTACTTCCATGCTTACAGGTGAGTACCAGTTTTTGGATGTTTCAAGAAGAGACTTCGTTATGCCTTTATACAGTATGAGAAGGTTATTGCTTATGTATCAAGACAACTAGAACCGTATGAGGTGAATTATTCAACGCATAACTTGGAGTTGGCAGCAGTGGTGGTTGTTAGTAAAATTTGGAGGTAATTCTTGTATGGTGGATTATGATCTGTGTTGAAGACTTGAGGAAACTATTTAACTGAGGCACACAGTTTTTATTTCTTTATTTATCTTAGTTGTACTATGATGAATTAAGATCTGGAGCAGACCTTCTGATGGAAAGACATTTAGTAAGTTGGCAGAAACCTTTAAGCTAGATATTATTTGGTTAGTTAGCACACCAAAAGTGATCGTGTCTGAGATCCGCGTCTTACTTCATAATTCTGGGAAGATCTGCAGAAGGCTTGAGGAATCAGACTCAAGATGGCAAGTTGATGGCAAGTGAATCCTTTCAGACTTATGTATGAACGGAAGTGTAGAGCACCTTTTAGTGGCATAAGGTCGGAAGATTGTTTATTAAAAGTCCGGAGTTGATTTTAGTGATGAATAGAACAATTACCGTTATGGGAGAAGACCTTTAAAATTTCAGAGGGGTGTCTACGTATAGAGTGTTAAACATTATGGCATATGATGGAGAGTTATTCAGCGATTTGTTAGTCCTTAGGTTCATCCCTATCACTACGTATATTCTGCCGATTTCATTAGGTATTTGGTATGTTCGATAATTCGATATGAACTTCGTTTGATTGTTTGTATGCTTCTTTGACTCATTCGAAACCTAGATAGAAATGGTGAGAATTCATACCGTTAGCATTCCCTTCGTATCTGTCTCATGTTCATAATCATGTTATAGTTCATGTATCTCTTTCAGAAATTACATCTATCATCCGTTACATGTATGTTTCATGCCCATTGGATCAGATTCATTATTATTTGTTTTGCTGGAGAGCCTGAGGCTATCTTAGTTTGTCAAGATCGGGTCATGAGAAACAAAATTATTCTGTTCGTTAAAATTCTTTGGAGAATCATCCGAGTGAGTTAATCATTTTCATTTCTTTTCGTAATTTGGTACATTTTCGTTTGACCTATCTACTTCAATTTCGAGGACGAAATTTTCATTTTAGAAGGAACGAGTTGTAAAACCGTAAATTCTGAATCCCTATTTTACGTCTAATTTGAAATTTTACCTAAGTTATGAAATAATTAATAATAAACCTAAACTATATGTTATATGTTAAAAATACATTATATGAGCTATAATCTAAGTAAACTCACTAAATAAAATTTACTACTTTCCTAATCCTAAATCTATACTACACGACATACATAATATGTCCCTAAGCAAATTAAAGGTTTGTTAAACAAGGGGATAAGATCAAATATGCTTTCTAAATAAAAGATCTAGTGGTTTCCCCCTTAGCCCTAAAAACATACGCCTAATGCTTCCCCCTCATTCACAATATTCGGCCTCCCCACCTCTCTACCATTACCGAACCATAAACAGCCCCCTATTCCCTCTACTTTTGCTCTCAAGTCTAAGATGAAGAAGAAGGTGGAAGATTTGTGTACTCATGATCTTTGTTCTCTCTTTATTTTCTTCTTTGAATCGGCTAATAGATAACCATGATCTCCTTTTGTATCTCTCTTGTACACGATACATAAACACACATGAAAACCTAAAATCAGATATGCAACGTATAAAACCTAATTGTTATAATCAATATAATCAACCCATGATTTTCTATTTTGTTCGACCTAAACATTTAACCCTATATCTGATATGGAAACCCTAATAAGCAAATTAATAAGACATTAATTATGGTTAAATAAAACCTGGAAAACCATAGGAATTTATGATGGGTCGAATGGGTTAAAAATGGTTTAGGTTAGGGTTGTTTCTGTCTCAACTGCATGTTGTCCAGGATTTTGGGTCGTGTTGCAAGGGTCATAAGTTAATGATACAAATGCGTTTTTGCAATATTTTTGTAGCTAAATCTAAATTCAGGATGTGTGCTATCTGGATATCAAATTTCATAATTTTTGGAGGTCAGGAGAGTAGTCTTTTGATTTTTGGGAGTTCAAGTGTCAAAATTGTATTTTGGATGTCTGAAAATCAGTTGGTGTTTTTTATTTTTAGTTTTAAAACCATAAGGAATTAAGAGGTCTGATTTGACTGGGATAATTTCTAAGATGTATATGGCTTAGTGAAATTTTGGTGGATTTTTCTGAATTGTTGAAATGGGTTCGTTAAGGGCAAACTTTCTGGGTGTCTGTGCAGTTATCTTTCTGGGCAGGTTTGGGAAAACGATTTTTGAAAGTGTACTTTCACTTAGTAATAAAATCTGTAAAAATTAGCGGAAGTACTAGACATATGTAGGAGTCACATATAAAAATTGTAGAGCCTTAGCAGCTCAGTTGATAGGTCTAAAAATTTATAAGAAACTGGGTCAGATTTACATTCTAAACCTAAAATCTGTTTTGACACACTTAAACCTTAACTAGGTTAATTATTGATTTGAAACATATATAAAACCTATGTCTTGATTGTTAACTCAGTCTAACCGAATTCCATATTCGACTAAACCTATTTTGATGTTACATTTATAACCTAATTAAGTTATGCCTTAATTATGAAACTATAAACCTATGTATTAATCACTTAACTTAAGTAAACCCTAAATATGAAGATGTGATTGATAACAAGCATTAAAAATCTGTTATGGTATTAAATGAGCGTATAAGTAATATATGATTATAATCCATGTAGATCCGGTGAAGTTGGAGTGATCCTCTTTCTTGTGTTCTTTTTCCATTTTTCTTGCGTTTTATAAGGTACATATATTCCACCATTTTTTAGTAAGGGTATCCCATGACTTTTGATTCCTTGATATTTGCTATTCTAATTTATGATTCATTTGATATTCGTTTAGTTATTCTTTCTGATATGGTTTGATTCATTCGTCTCTCTTGTGACTTCACTATTCGTATTAGAATCCTTTGAGACTTTGTAACCCATCTAATATTACGACTTCATGTGAAAACATCTCTTAAATATATATCTTGATGATGTTTTGAGAAATACTATTTTTTAAATGATTTCTATGAATACGAGGTAATACCACTTTTTTTTATGATGGTATAATGACTCATATGAAAACGGCTTTTAAAAGAATACTTTCATGAAAACAACATTTAAATGATTTTCATAATTACATAATATGGTTGTACTCTATCCTTAAGGATTTCTCATGACTCATTGTCTCCTGATATTTGTTATCCTTTGATCCGTATTTGTTTAGTTATTTTTTTGATTATTCGTTTCATGCTATATTCTATTCATATAGCTATTATCTGAGTTGGATAATTTATAATTATACCTTATCATTAGATTGCATGTACTATGCCTATTATGTTGCCCATATTTGTAGAAAGTCACGGGGAGTCCATGGCCTTGCCATTGATGCACCAATGGTATTGACACTATCTGTGGAGCTGGGTTTTTGTTCACAGCGTTCTCATTTGTTTATATAGCTGTATATATAGCGCACATGGCCCGTTTTTATTATATGTATGTTTAGTCCAGAACTGGCATATGTATCTCTGTTTTGAAGGGAGCGTATGGATGCATCCTAGGTACTTAGTTCAGTTTTGATATATACTTATGAATGGACTTGAGTGTGTGCAATACACCCTATTTCACTTTTGGTACATCGAGCTTGCTACTCCATGTACAATTTGCTATATGTTTTATTGGGCATTTCCTTTGATATGATATCCACTTTATGTTCATTATTATGCTTTGATCCCTTTCATATGTTCCATATTCTGTTTGCCATCTTTTTTAGCAGGTTCTCTTGGTTTCATTCGCTTATTCATTTCGTATACGCTTATTATCTTTCATTTGTTTATATCTGTTCACTGAGCGTTAGCTCTGCTGCATTTTGTTTTTTTTGCGGCAGGTTATAAGCAGGATGCTGGGCATGAGTGTTGAGAGTAGAAGATAGAGGACCCACCCTTGATTAGATTCTATTATTGAAGTTATGATTGTAGACATTATGATTTGGATATGTATTGTATTTAGATTATTGTTTGGATTATATTTCGTAAGTCCTTGTAATTCTTGACTTAGTATTTAATATGAAGTCTTCCGCTTGCGTTTATATGTTCTGATTGACACCATAATGTTAAACTTAGGCCCTTTTTGGGTTGGGGTGTTACAATTATGGAATCAGAGCTTAGGCTTCGACCTGTAGTACTTTAAGTTAAGAACTTTGAAAGATTTGGACCTTAGTTTTGCAATATAGGAGTTTATGAAACAACCTTTGAGAATTTGCCTTAGGATTTCCACTCTGAAGAAACTTAGGTTATGACCGGTGAGGATTGGGTAGACTATAAAACATTTGTTTAGGTATCATTGCTTCCGCATCACTCTGATTCGTGTCTTACTTTTATTTAAGCCCTTTTAAGACCACTTTTTCCAGAGATTAGAAACTTATTATTTTGTGACCGAGTAAGTTTAGAATGCGTTGAGAATTCTGTAGTAATGCCTGACACTATATAAGCCTTATTTTCTTATTCCAACCTTAACCTCTGATTCATTTGTTAATCATTTAGATGCCTCTTAAATCATTCTGAGAATTCTTGCGACCATGATGTGTTTGACACATTCTGTAATTTTCTTGCTTTTGCTAAGCATATGTAAGTTTTCCTACACTATCAGATTTCACCTTACCCATCCCTACTCATATAAGAAATCTGGTGGTGATTAACCACGAGTATGGGAATGTTTCCCTCATTTCTAAATGATAAGATTCACTCTGCTGATCGGTCTTTCTCTGGAATGTTAATTTCGATATTATTCTGGTATGGATGAGTTGACTAAGCATCAAGATGCTAACTATAGTCATACTGTACACCTTTAATGATATGAACATCCTGAATTCTTTTTACCATGATTCCCGACTGGTTAACCCGTTGTTATCATTACTACCCTGGAAACTCGTACGTTATTTTTCGCGGTTGTGAAGGTTTCCTAGCACCTATTTTGTACACCGTAGGATGGATCTCACCTTGAGAGTTATTTTGTAATCTGAGTTTTCTCAATGTAATCCCTGAACGAACCACCAAGTCTTTCCACCGGAGTGTGAAGTTGATTTGACCTAGTACTGAGAGATTTGTTAGTCACGACTCGAGGTAGAATATGATATCAATAAAGGCATGTTTATATGATGCAAGTATTATGACGCCTGGCCAATGTGATAATAGTTACATCATATAACCTGAACTTATTGGGATCATAGGATGCCTTTGAGTAGTGCCTGAGAATAGTAAGTGGAATGAGTCTGAATTCTATCTGAGTAGAGCAATGTTTTGCCTGATTATGAAACTCCGTATCGAATGGCACCATTTGGATTGGTAGAATTAAAAGAACAGCTACAATAACTTCTGGGAAGTGGTTTTATTCGTCTGAGCGTATCTCCATGGGGTGCTCCAGTTGTATTCGTGATGAAGAAGGATGGTAGCATGAGGTGGTATGTTGATTACTGGAAGTAGGACCGTATTACAGTTAGAAACCGTTATTCATTACCTCGAATCGACAACTTATCTGATGAACTTTGGGATGTGAAGTCTTCTCTAAGAATGATTTAAGTTATGGATATCATCAGTTACATGTGAAGAGCAAGATATTCCTAGAACTATCTTTCGTACTCGTTATGATCATTATGAGTTTAGTGACGCCAATTGTATTGGCTAATGCTTCGACTGTTGTATGGACTTGGTGAATCGTGCCTTTCGTGAGTACTTGGACAAATTTTTCATAGTGTGACATTTTAATACATTCAGAGACGAGGGAGAAACATGAGGATCATTTTTGTATTATGTTGGAAACTTTGCGTAAGAAGAAACTTTGTATATTCTGGAAGTGTGATATTAGTTGGGACAAGTGGCTTTCTTAGTTTATGGTATTATTAGGATCCTGCCAAGATACCAAATGGCCCAGACCGACGACAGTTACAGAAGTTAGAACCTTTTGTGTAATACCCCCAAAAATGGGTCGCAGTGGAAGATAAATTCTGAATCCTTATTTTACGTCTAATTTGAAATTTTACCTAAGTTATGAAATAATTAATAATAAACCTAAACTATATTTTATATGTTAAAAATACATTATATGAGCTATAATCTAAGTAAACTCACTAAATAAAATTTGCTACTGTCCTAATCCTAAATCTTTACTACACGACATACATAATATGTCCCTAATCAAATTAAAGATTTGTTAAACAAGGGGATAATATCAAATATGCTTTCTAAATAAAAGATCTTGTGGTTTCCCCCTTAGCCCTAAAAACATACGCCTAATCCTTCCCCCTCATTCACAATATTCGGCCTCCCCACCTTTCCTCCATAAGTGTTGGGAATGCTTAAAGTGACGATCATTATCGAGTCAATGAGTCTTGTAATATGGTCATGTAATAGCTCGTTAGAATTGGAAAAATATAGTCTACATGATAGTAGAAGTGTGCCGTCTAGATTAGTCATAGTATTTACGTTAATGTTGAAATAGTGAAATATGTAAAGATGGCACACTTCTTTATTCTCATATCATGGGAGACTATATAATGTGTAAACCTTTCATTTGAGAGGTGTGGATTGTGAATTGTAAGAGAAATTTCTTTCTTATTTTCTCTAGCTCTTTCTCTCTCTAATATCATCTTTCTCTCTCTAAACATACTTACATGTGGTGTGAATTGATCTAAAAGAGGTGACCTATAAGTGGTATCAAGAGCTAGAAGATGATTTAGAAGTTTTTTTGTGTTTTTTTATTTTACTGTTATTGTTCACGTCGTTACTGTTCACATCACTGCTTATTTTTCTGCTTATTTCGAGCTTATTGAGACTAAAAAGCTTATCATACTGTTTCATTTGGTGTGATTATTGTTGAGCTTATTAAGGTCCAAACTGCTTATACCGTGCTTATCAGTCAAACAGTCAAACTGCTTATTTAGTCAACAGTCCAGATTTAAGATAATCACCAAATTTGCTTATTTTGTACTCAGTTGGAATTTCTGGTCATAAAATGGTCAATTTCTTGGTCGGAAAACTGGTAAAAAAGAGTTGGTCGGAAAAGTCATCGAAAAACTCATCGGATAGTAATCGGAAAACTCATCGGAAAGTTTTTATCGAAATTGCTTGTATAAGTAATTTCGACAAACCCTTGTTTATCGAAATTGGTTTCCATCGCAAAGTTTTCTGTAGGTCCTAGTAATTAACGTAAACACACAGTCTACTCAACTAGATAAACCACGATAACAACTACTATTAAGCTAAGAAAGAGATTAACAATAAGTAAAGTAAATACGGGAGAAGAGAGATTGATAGAGAAGAGATTAAGAGAAAGAGAAGTCGGATGATTCACATACACTAAACAATTCGGACAGAGCTTGTGCACTAAGAATGAAAACCAACAACACAAATGAGACCCCAAGCCTTCTATTTATAGGCAACAATCTAGGGCGTCCCATGTGCTACAGTTTCTAGTAGATATTAACCAAAATGGCCGGCCCATGGACTCCTAATGGACCGCGCCTCTAATTACAAACATAGAATCCATATTTGAGCAACATATTAGGCGTACATGACCATGACTTGAAATATTACATAAAAGACGTTCCTAACAATCTCCCCCTAAGTCTTGGTCATCTTTGTTGCTCGACGTCATCTTTGCTTCTTGGGCTTCAGACGTCTTCATAATCTTTGTTCTTTCGTTCTTGTTCTGACATGATATGATATGGTACTGATCTGCCGTTCTCCAATGGTCTTTGCTACTGGTGTCTTCACGTCTTCTCCACCATGCTCATATACCTTTTTACTTTCGTTCTGCAATTGGTTCTCACATCTTCAATCTTTAACTTGTGAAAGGTTGTAGTGCTTGAACTTTGACTTTTCTTTAACATTTGTTAAACTTTTGTTGTTTTTGAGTCTTTGTGAGAACACATCTTTGGAATATGAGCAAGGTGGAGTCTTGATGTTGGTTGAACTCCAGGTCTTCAAGCTCCTCCGCAGCATTAGCAACACGAACCAACCGGCACTTACAGGCTCAGACTTCGAGATCGTCAACAGCATAGTGTGAAGATTTTCTCTAATCCTTGCCCAGGCCGTTCTGAACCGGATACCCTCGAAAGGGCTAACACGGACACACCGAAGTGCACCCACGATTCAGTGAGCCGCTGGAGATCACCCCACGACTGTAGACCATTTTGGAGCAAACACTAAGCGTAACCCACAAGGAGTTACTGAAGTGACCTGCTGTCAGGGTTGTTTGATGTTGCCCTGGCAGGATTTCCATTTTATCATTGAGAATCACAATTGTGAATTCTCTCAAGAATGTTCTCAGCAGATTGCTAAGATCTGCGAAGGACTCTTCTTAATTTTACAACTGCTGCCCATGATGTAGAACAACAGTGTAATACTAAGTGTTCCTAAGAGATCTTTGATGAATCTCATGGCTCTAGACTCGATTAGTACACATTTGTTTGGTCGTCGGAGGCATGGAGCAGAGTGCCTCCTTTTCAATATCAACACATCTCGTAGTGAGTAGTCGACAGATGATGAAGGGTTCTCCGTGTGAAATGAAACAAGTGCCTTTTGAGAGACACCTGAGTGGCTAGAAGGTTTAGTGCAGTGCGTCACTGGGTCCATGACGTCTTTTGTCTTCAATACCGGTGATGCTCAGTCAACCAGTAGATTATGAATTGAACCCGGTGTCTGCCCTAAGGTTGAACAAATGGAGGGCTATTTCTTTTCACCCTTTTCTTTGCTTTTCTTTTTAATTCTTCAACCCCTTCTTTCTCCTTTCATTTCATTTCTCCTTTTTTGTATCATACCTAGGACTTTCTAGTTTTAAACTATGGGAATTGTCCTTGGGTAGATCCCTCCGGCTCTGGCGGATCATAGGACAGTTTTTCCTAAACCTTAGTCACCTTATAACTCCATGACTATCCTAACAATGCCATAAACCAAGCCATTGAAAATCTCTCAAAGTGTCGATGATTGTAAAAACATTTTATTGACACCATGAGAGTTTTACGTTTTTCTAAAAACTCCCCCTTAACATGTGCTCATATATAGTTAAAGTAAATTTGCACATGCCGGGAAGAGCTGGCACTTTTGAATTGATTGAATTTCAATGAACATGATCGTTGCGAGACACGCTTACATCACTGGACGAACTGGCTTGAAATTATTACCCGTCGAGATCACATTCAAGGAAAATCGCTCGAAATCGGTACATTCTACTCAGACACGTCCTTTGCGAGACACGCTTACATCAACAGATAAACTGGCTTGAAATTATTACTCGTCCGGGACATGTCCTTTCGACTACTGACTTTTCCTATCGTCAATTCGAGGGTCAATTCTGAGTCGAGCACTTATGAGATTACATCTTTCCTTTATCATATTTTAATCATCAGTTATTCTCCCCCTCAAAAATAGCATACTCATGATGTTTTTGAAAAAACTTTATGATTAAAATATGCTGTTTTTGAGTTTTAGGGAAGAATTTCAAGAACTTTTGTGTTGAACAAAGATTAGGTTTCAAATACTCCCCCTTGACAAGGGAATACCTGTCCTTATGAGCAGAATGTTTGAAAAACTTAGAAAACCTTCAGGTTTCATTCTACTCATAAGAAAGAAGCTTTCGCTCCTTTGATTAGGATTGAGGCACTGAAGCGTACCTCAGGGTCCTTTCTTTACAGGAACGGGGTGTGCACTGTTATGTGTACACAAACCATAATGTCACAATCATAATGTAAGAAAATATAAGAATAATGAATAATGAAATCAAATTTTTACATCAAGCTCCATTGATGAATATTGTGAAGACTGGATCTGGCCTTTGAAAGATTCTGATTGGAAAGGGTGGACGACCGCCAACATAGCTCTCCAATCGTCGTATCTGATATCTACGAACCAATCTCCTGTCAATCTTCAAGACAACTGCTTCACTTGTCTCAGTTCGTCAGTATTCCATTTCTTTGTCTTTCCTAATTCTTGATCACGAACTCTATGAACTAACCCGTCACGAAGGTTCTTCAATGTGTCATCACATAATTTGTGAACCTCATTGAATGACATGAAACGATTGAATCCCGTTGTACTTCTGTAGACAAAACCAAACAGTGGGTATCTTTTCATGGTGTATTGAGGATCATGGTTGTTGTCGAGATGTAGGACAGGCTCAACGAGATTCAATTTTACTTGATAACTTTCCACTCCCAGCGGAAGATCCTCTACTCGTTCTTTGATGATTGTTCTCCGAATGAAATGGCAGATAGCCGTACTGAAAGCATATTGAAGATCGGTAGAGAGATGTTACAGCTTTCCTTGTACTTTCATAAGGTACATGTCTTCAATATCATTGAGATTTAGATCTGGGAAGTCTGCCTCGGAGAACGAGTAGAGTTTGTTGTCATGTCGTCGGACGTTGATCTCAGATAGAAAGGTGTAATCATACTTCTTTGATCCTCTGACACTAACCACTGCCATAATCCTGAGGTCACTGTATACTTTTTCACGGGACTTGTCGGAAAGTTTATACTTGTACCATGTCTTCCTTTTGTCATACCAGTGATGTATTCCGAGTTCAGCATCACGATCATAGTTCACTTGGTGTTTGACGAAGAGTTGTTGGTGCAAAGCAGCTTCCTCGATGGCTGGTTGAGTGTAATGAGCTGCTGGAGTGAAGGTGATTGAAGTTGCATACTTTGTTTTGCTTGACGCTCCATGCTTGAGAAGTTCAAGATCATTGTTGAAAAAGAATTGGAAAGGGATTTCTGAGATGTGATGTTTGCGTATCACGGGAAGTGGCTTGGTCCAATCTGTGATGTAAGGACGGTTCTTGTTGTCTCTGCCATCAACCCTGATTATGTCTGGATCAGTCCAGTCAAAATCACTTGACATTTCTCGGGCAATGTTTTCAAGATGATACTCCAGTTCAGCAGCACTCTGAGATTTGTCTTTGAGGAGATTGAAAGCATCATTCTTTATTCGGCGAAGTTCTCATTTGGTCATCTTTTTGACACTCAGATTACTTTTGATTTGCTGTGTGACTGCAAAAGTACTGTCTTCAACCTTAGAAACTTCGTCCTCTTGGATTTGAGCACTAGCAAGTTGATCAAACCAGTCATTGCCTTGGATATCATCATCATTATCAAGCCATGAGATTACATTGACTTGTTTAGAAGATTTCTTGCTGCTGGAAGGCTTTGACTTTGGAGGTGACTTAGGTGGTGATTGTGGTTGATCATCTTGCGGTTGAAAGTCCACATTTTCTGGGGTGAAATGCTCAAATTGATGCTCATCAGCAGTTGGACTAGATTCTGGAGCCTTTGGAGGTTGAGAAGAAGTTGTTTTTCTGGTTGGCTCGTTGATGTGAATTCCAGATCCGCTTCCAGTCTTGTGTCTTTTTGCTATGTTGTCCTGGTCTTGGTCTTCGTCATCATCCTCACGAGTACGTTTTCCCTGATCAGCTGCGACCTTGCATGATTCCATATTATCCTGAATGGCCGAAATGAGAGCCATTTCTGTGTCAGTTAAGGTGGGTTGTGCGGTGAGTTTGGTGAGAAGGGCCAGCTGAAGTTCTTCAACAGAATAATCATAGATGTGTTTCTGATGAGATGTTGATGCAGCTATGTTTTGAAGCTTTTCTTCGATATATTTGTCGATGTGTTCTTTAAGGTTTTCCCGAACTTCAGGCATGAATTGCTTGACATAGTGCTTTGTATTGCCCCGAGTCGCCTGGAGCAAACGTTCATTGACATTACCACTCAGAAACTCATCCATTAACTTCTTTGTTGTATTCAACTCATTAACTTGACCTGACAAATCCTTGACCAAGGTTTTCATCTAATTCAGTTGGTCACTTAGGTGTCTGTCTTTCTTTTCTTGGGCAAGTTTGGCTGCCTTCTTTAACTTCTTTGCAGCTGGAGAGATGACTTCGACCCTTGTGACACGAGCAATCTTTCTTACATTCTTACTTTTTATGACCTTTTTGATTGTTTCTGAAATTGTTGCTTTGCCTTTTGATGGTGATGGTGACTTTGAAGATGATGCAGTGAGTGAAGGAATTGATGATTGTGAGTTGGGAGGTGTTAATTCTTTGTGAGGTGACGGTGGAGGTGTTGGAGTTCTAGGAGGTGACTCTGGAGGTGTTGTAGGTTTTGGAGATGAAACTGGAGGAATCGGAGTCTCTGATTGTGGCTCCTGTTGTGGTACATAAACAACCATAGCAAGATGAGGTGGTGTGTTTGATGGTGAACGAATGTAGTTATCGGCCTCCTTTTCTGCCTCTTCATCTTCTTCCTTTTTCTTTCTTTCATCCTCCTCCTTTCTCTTTAAGTCTGCCTCATGCTCTGCTTCAAGTTGTTTGGCAGCTTCTGTGGTTTTATCCCCAATGATTTCCCGTTCTTCCTCAGAGTTATTCCAATCCATAGTATCATCATGTTGTTGTTCTTTCTCCTTGTCACTGTCAAACATGTCATCAGGTATTTCTTCATCAGTAAAGACCTTTTCTTTCTCCTTCTCTGACTGTGTTTGTTCTTCCAAGTCGGGTTGATTAACCGAGCTTGGTTGTGGAGGAATATCAGACTCAGCCCTCTCGGGTTGAATAACCGTATTGGGCTGAACTGTGGTGGTAGCAACTTCAGACCCTCCGGGTTGATTAACCGGATCAGTATAGGTTGAAGTTACTTCTGGGACGGTTTCGGACCCTCCAGCTCCCTTTTTCTCTTCCAATTCCTTCATTCGTTTAACTCTTAGATCAGCCCTTCTTTTCTCATCCTCTTTAGCTGACTTCATGCTAGCTTTCTTCTTCTGATTCAGACTCTTCAGAGTCAGTTGGTTCATCACGGATCCCAATTTCTTCAGCTTTGGGTTTAGGATCAGTTCTTATTCTTCTTTTAAGTGTTCTGGGGTGTTTCTTTGAGGCACTTGATGCACTCCCAGTTTTGCTGCTTTTTGAACGTGTTTTGGATGATCCTGTTCCTTCTGCAAGTTTGGTGATCCCAACCTGTTTCATGTCATAAGCTTTCTCATAGATTGCAAAAGTTGTAGTCTCCTTGACATCATCAGTTAATAAAACATCTGGTAATCTTGAACCTTGCTTTCTTGTACTGTCTTTGGGAAAATAAACCGTTTTGACAAGCTTATCCATCCTGTACTGATGTAATTCCCTGTCTCCAGGACGTGAAGAGATATCCTTATTTTCATCAAGAAGAAGACTTATAAGTAGCTTGGTGTATCTGACAAAAGGAATCTTGGTAGATGGTCTACGTCCTTGGATTTGAAAGACAAGGTCATCCCAGATAAGTTCTGTGTAGTCAATGTTCACAAGATTCACCATTCCCCATAATATTTGAAGATGTGATAGACGAGGATGCTCGTGACCACTATCCCTCCCTGAGACAGATCGAATTATGATGTAATAAATGGTCCTCCAGGGTTATGGTATGCACTTAGCATTTACTCTGGAAATCTTGGTGAGTGGTGTGTTTGGTTGAACATCATAACTGATGTCAACAAGGAACTGAAGAACATCTGTTTCAGAAGGAGAATCCATATATCGGTTAGTTGGTTCAGGTGGGTCTGGGAGGCTTAGGGCTCTTCAGAGATGTAATGGTGTGACTTTCAACTTCTTGTGACCCAAGGTGCATGTGAACTATTTCTCATTATCTGACATCTTGATGGTACTCCACATTTGATGAATGTACAATTCAGGGATACTGTCTGAGTTTTCCAGTATGCTTCTGAACTTGTGTCTCTTCATAATCTCTATTGCAACTTTACAACTTGGTTCACTACATGAGATCTTGTTGAAGTCAACTCTTGCATTGTTGTCACCTAATTCAGCAATGTATCCATGCGGGAAAACTTCTTCTTTTGAGAGCATTGGTGGTGTTTGTTGTGATGAAGCAGCCGTTTTTGAGGTTTCTGAAACATCATTTGGACACAAATTTCAAGGATACATGAAAGTTAGCATTAGATAACCGTTAAGTTGCACATGTGATCCTTTTTTAATTGTTTAACATGTTTTACAAGTTTACACATGATGATTTCTATAGAAATGAGAATTTCTATTGAATTGAACAATTTCTATAGAATCTGTCAATTTCTACACAATTTTAGCAATTGCGATAAAAATGGACATTTGCGATAGAAATTGTCATTTGCGATAGAAATTGTCGTTTGCGATAGAAATGATCATTTGCGATAAGATTATGTGTTTGCGATAGAAATTGGCGTTTGCGATAGGAAATACTGTTTGCGATAGAAATGCCGATTGCGATAGAAATGTTGTTTGCAATAGAAATGTCGTTTGCGATAAGAAACACATTTGCGATAGCAACAACATTTGCGATAGCAATGGCATTTGCGATAGCAAATCCAATTTCGATATTTTCTTATACAAGAAATTTCGACAACATTGTAGACGTACTTTTTCCCAGATTTTTCACAATTAATCTAAACTTGATTTTATGTTACAACAATTCATCGTAATCGAATCCTATGATGTTTCTCAGCAATCTAACCAATTTATAACACTTTTTATCCACTAAACCTCAAAAATCAAACTGGGACTGTGTTCGTGTTCTTCATCAACCCTAAATCTCAATAATCACATCTATGGTGTTTCTGGGCTTAATTCAATCATGCAGTCATTCAATTTAATGCATAACAACAACACAACAACACTTTAATTACACTAACCAAGTCACAATTGATTTTCTCCAATTCGTATGCTTAAACCCTAAAATGACGAACAATCAAAGTACAAGTTACTGGGTTCAATTAAGCATGCATACATTGTTTATTATCATATTCTAAGCACAATCATACAAACAAACATATTTTAAGCACTTAGAAACGATTTTCCCCAAATCTACGCAAAACCCTAGAACTAGCATTTCCAATTTTGCTAATTTTAACCGTTGGATTTCTAAATCCTTTAAATCCGTCATTCATTATCACATTTAAAACGTTTAAACACTCACAGATTTGCACAATCTTGATCGGATTTGCAGATTAAATTAGAGCCGTGGATATGGTGGTTGGATGAAATTTAAGAGAGTGGGTGAAAAATGTCAGAGATAGTAAATGTGTATTAACTGCGGTCATATGCGTTTGACTATTATTTGACCCCTTTTGTTAACTATGCAATTTACACACAATAAGTCCCTTAACTTTTCAATTTTCTCATTCAAATTCCTAACCATCTTATCTTAAGTTTGCACTTTCACATATGAGGCACAAAACTCTTAATCCTATATGAACAAGATAAATCACCATCATTTCCTTTTTGAAGCAACATTTTTGCAGAAATCATGCAAGTACAAATTTTATAAAAAAAAAAATTGAAATTTTGTGACTCCCCCTCAACACTTGTTCTAAAATAATGATGACATTTTAAAAAAAAATTGAACAAAGTGTTGTAAGAGGGTTTGTACTTGCATTTTTTTAAGAGAAAGAGAAAAATCTTATTGTGTTTTTCATAAAATATTTACAAAGATAGTTTGATGTATGACTCCGTTTAATTTTGAGTAAGAAAATTGTTCAAGTCTTCTGGAGTCAAACATCTCATACCAATTTGGTGAACTAGTTCCACAAATCTTGCATGGGGCAAGGCTTTGGTGAACAAGTCTGCCAACTGGTGTTCAGTACCCACAAAATATAATTCAACAGTACCCATTTCCACGTGTTCTTTGATAAAGTGATAGCGTAGAGCAATGTGCTTGGACTTGGAATGCTGGACCGTGTTGCAGGAAATAGCGATGACACTCTTGGAATTACAGTACATAGGAATCTTGTTGAAGACGTATCCATAGTCCATCATCTGAGATCGCATCCAAATGACTTGAGCGCAGCATGCTGACATGGCGACGTATTTCGATTTTGTAGATGACAGTGATGTGCAGTCTTGCTTCTTTGATTGCCAAGAGACGAGCTTGTCACCAAAAAACTGTACTCCCCCTGATGTTCTTTTGCGTGTGTCTAAGCACCCTGCATGGTCAGCGTCTGAAAATGCAACAAGTTCAAACCCAGAATCCTTTGGATACCAGATTCCCAAATTAATGGTTCCCTTTATGTATCTCAGGATTCTTTTAACGGCTGACAAATACCGCTCAGTTGGTCTTGACTGATATCGGGAGCAAAGGTACGTGGCAAATACAACATCCGGTCTGCTAGCTGTGATATACATGATCGACCCAATCATACTATGATATTTTGTAGGATCAATGGGTGTCCCATGTATGTCAGCATCTAGCTTCGGGGATGAGGAAGACATAGGGGTGTTTAGGTGTCACAGCTGGTCATACCATGCTTTTTCAGGATTTCCTGAGCATACTTGGACTGACTAAGGAATATACCACGGGGTGATTGATGAACTTGCAGTCCTAAGAAGAACTTCAGTTCACCCATCATGGACATCTCAAAGTTATTTTTCATTAGTTTTGCGAAAGCATTTGAATACTTTTTATGTGTTGATCCAAAAATGATATCGTCGACATAAATTTGTACGATGAGAATGTCCTCCCCGTGTTTTTGTATAAACAAAGTCGGGTCCAAAGTTCCTTTAGTAAAGTGATTGGCAAGTAAGAACGCAGATAACTTGTCGTACCATGCCCTTGGGGCTTGTTTAAGGCCGTAAAGGGCTTTCTTTATCCGATATACGTGATTCGGATGTTCTTGGTCCACGAAGCCTTCTGGTTGAGAAACTTACACCTCTTCCCGGAGTTGGCCGTTGAGAAATGCAGTCTTCACATCCATTTGGTAGACAGTAATGTTCTTGTGAGCCGCGTAAGCCAGGAACATTCGAACAACCTCAAGCCTTGCGACTGGAGCAAACGATTCTTCGAAGTCGATTCCCTCTTCTTGACTGAATCCTTTTGCGACTAGCCGGGACTTGTTACGAATGACAGTACCATCTGCATCTAACTTGTTTTTCCAGATCCATTTCAATCCAACGACATAAACCCCATCTGGTCTCTCTACCAGTTCCCAAACTTCTAACCGCTTGAATTATTCCAATTCCTCTCGCATGGATTCAATCCAGTTGTCATAGGTAAGGGATTGCTTAATGTTTTTGGTTTCGGCTTGACAAATGGTGAGTGCATAAATGCAGGTTTCACCGTCTGTATGGAGTCTTTGTCTTGTCATGACTGGGTTTTCTGGATTACCAATGATGTTAACTAAGGGATGGTCATTTGTCCATTTATGAGTGGATGGATAGTGTTGATAATTATGGTGCAGGTTTGACGGTTCCAAATTGCATGTAGAAGATTCTGCAATATCAGGAAAGGTTGGTGCATGAGCAAATGGATTAAAGAATACATCTCCGTCATAACCTGATGGTGTGGGTACTTAAGCAGAGTTGTAGGGGGAATCTTCAGCTGTGGGTGTAGAAGTGGAAGGTGTTTGATCTACTGATGATGATGGTTTTGGTTGAGGTGCGTCGTCAGCAACTACTGTGGAAGTAGTTGTTGGTGTATCAGGTACTTGATTGTTTACGGTTTGAGCAGCGGAATCGGTGGATACAACAGAGGCACGATTAACTAGAGAGTCATCGAACAGAGGAGCAAACATGTCTTCTATATCCTTTCTATCGAACGATAATGGTTCAGCTGAAGATTCAGAAAAGTTGAGACGGTTGTGTGCGGGTTCTAAGCTGTTTTGCTCGGATGCCATATCCGTGAGCTCATCAAAATTAGCATGGATTGTCTCTTGAATTTCCCGAGTACGGCGATTCCAAATTTTGAATCCTTTCAAATTCTCACAATAGCCAACAAATACTCCTATGTCTGCTTTGGATTTCAGTTTACCAAGATTATCACGATCATTCTTTGGATAACATAGAGCTCCAAAGACATGAAAGTAATTGATATTTGGTTTTCGACCATGAATAAGCTCATACGGTGTTTTGTCATGGCGTTTGGTGATCATGCATAGGTTTTGGGTATAACAAGCAGTTGAGACAGCTTCAGCCCATAGGTAGTCTGGTAATTGGGCATTAATCAACATAGTTCTTGCTGCCTCCACTAACGTACGGTTGCGTCTTTCGACTACTCCATTTTGTTCAGGGGTGCGAGCAATTGACGTTTGATGAACAATACCATTTTTCTCAGTGAACTCCCGAAGAGTTTGATTCTTGAATTCAGTGCCATTGTCTGTTCTGATGATTCTGACAGTGTTACGAACCTGAACTTGAATCTTTGTGAGAAAAGTAATGATCATCGAAGGGGCTTGGTCTTTGGTACGAAGAAAGTAGACCCAAGTCCACCTTGAGAAATCATCTACTATTACCAAGATGTACCGTTTCCCATTGATGGTTTAAACACGCATAGGACCACACAAATCCATATGAAGCAGTTGTAGGACATGATCTGTTCTGTGATCTGCTTTTGGAGGAAAGTAGGCACGATGACTCTTTCTTTGTTCGCAAGCAGGACACAAGTGATCTTTGGCATATCTGAATTTGGGAAGACCGTCGACCCAGTTTTTCTTAGCAAGATCGGTCATCGTCTTGAAGTTCAAATGAGACATCCGTTTGTGCCATAGCCATGCCTTTGTGGGATGTGCCTTTGAAAGTAAGCATATGGGAGAGGAAGCTGTCATGCCTTCGAAGGAAATTGTATATAAACTGGGGCCGCGTTTCCCTTTCATCAGATCATTTCCTTGAAGATCCCGAATAAAACAAGTTTTCTCTCTGAATGCCACCTCCAAATCACCATCACAAAATTGTCCAACTGAGAAGAGATTGTGACCTAGGCCTTCAACGCAATAAACCCTGCTAATTTCAATGTTTCCATTTACATAGTCTCCATAACCCATAATAGCAGCGAATTGATCATTCCCGAATCTGACCGTTCCAATGAACTTTGCAACAAAGTTTACAAGAAGCTTGAGATTGCCGGTCATATGTCGGGAACAGCCGCTATCAACAATCCATAGAACAATTTGGATCACCTGCATTACCAGAAGTTGACACAGAGGCAAGTTTGGTAACGGTGGAATCCGTTTGGTTAGTAACACATGAGTTAAGCATTTTTGGTACCCATTTAAATCTATGTGTATTTTGTAACCAACGCTGCCACGTCCAACTAGTCTCAGCCATTCTCCTAATAAATGCACTAGGTGATTTGATTGTCCTAGAGGTATCTATGGGTTTTTCAACAGATTCTTCAGAAACTACTAGTGGTGGTATTCCTAATATGGACTTGGCAGCAGTAGTGATCCTAGAGGAAATGCCACTAGATCGTTTCTTTTTGCGAGTCAACAGAGTTTTAGCAACACATTTCTCATGATTTCCAGATAATATACTAGCATGACAAAATACACAACTAGCATCAACCATAATATCATTCATAACATTCAACGATTTAGCATTCATTACATAATTTATAGAACTAGACTTAGACAAGTTTGATTCTACTCCTGACATATCATGCTTTTTATTCAAACTGCTAACATTAACTACTACTTCTTCAGTCTTAGATAGTCCACTCTTAGGGTGCCAGATTCTAAACTTCCTTTGTCTCTTGGTGTTTCTGGATCTGCTAGCCTTAGAGTTGTTTCCTAGTCCTGTGGAAGTGGAAGTGTTCACATTAGTGGTTTGATTTGATGCTTGCTTAGTTGGCTTGTCAATTGTGTACATTGCTGGGGCAATCACAACTTTTCCTTTTTCTAAAACTCTGAGTTTCTTTTTCAAATCAACAATGATGTGTTGGAGTTCTTGATTTTTTGAATCCAAAATTCTGTTTAACCGGACAGTGTCATTTATGTTTTGAGAAACTTCATCTATGTCTTTCTCATATTCAAACAGTTTATGTCGTAAGACATCAATTTCATTTTTATTCTGACTTTCTGAAGCATGACTGTTTTGGAATGATAAAGACGTTTTTAGATGTTTGTACTTTAACTCAAATTCAACACTTTGATTTTGACACCATTCCAGTCTTTTGTTAAGTTTGAAAATTTCTTTTTCACACTTGTTTTCCACATCAAAGTTGATCTGTCTAAGACTCTCATTCTCTTTTAACAAATTATCAATCTCAATTTGCAGCATTTCAGCATTCACAGCATGATCATCAACAAGCATTGCATGACAAGATTCAAAAATAGAATTCATAATCACTGAAATCACATCATCATACAAAACACGTTCCAAGAGTCGATCGACCTCTTTTTCTAAAGCTTTCTTTTGACACTTTTGTTTTGCAATTTTGTCATCTTTAGCTTTAAAAATACTCATCATTGATCCAACTTTAGTCTCTAGTTCTTGTTCCCACATTGTTGCGCAAAGTCTTAGGTGTTTAACATGTGGTAACAATTTTTTCTGAAAAATTTCTCTTTTCTCTTTCTTAGCAGGAGAGAAGATAGAAGAGATCTTGATTTCAGAATGAAATTCTATTATTTGTTCCAAAAGTGTAATGTCATCCATAAATGTCTTAAAATATCAAAGAATTCGACATTGTTGAGGCATTTGAGGATCAACATTAGCTTTTGGACCATTGATTTGTGCAACAGGAGTGGTAACAGGAGCAACTTCAGAAGAGGGATTTGTTTCAGTTATAGATAATGTTTGTTCTGGTTTGTCCTTTGGAGGAACAAAAGATTTACTGATGTGAGGTCTTGCTGAATAATCGTATGGTACTCGTGAAAAATCTTAGTCTGACTTTGATCGACACTCATTCTTATGTTCAAGATATTCAATTTCTTCATCATTACTAAAAACAACAACTCGTTGAAAAGTATCATCAAACAGAAATTCTGCATTATATAACTTAGGATTATCTTTGAGTGCTTTTTGTAAAAAACGTGGTTGGTCACAGCCAATTGCAAATCCAAATCCTTTAGGACTCGGTTTCACAGTTAGTCATTGAATTTGTGTCACTGAATTACCCGTTTTATATACAACATTCTGAAATTCTTTGAGCTTGGATTCCAAGTCCATAATCTCTCCAAGATATGAGTCAACTCGTTTCCTAGTGGTTTGCTTTTCTTCAAGAAGATCCTTTTGAGATGTTGAAAGCTCTGATTGAGTTTTTAACAACTCAGAATTTAAAGTGTCAATTTGTTTTTTGAATTCAAATTGCTCCTTTTCTTTTTGAGAAAGCAAATCAGCCTTGGAAACAGTTAGCTCACGAACTTGATGCTCTAAATCCTTGACCTGAACGTA
This sequence comes from Artemisia tridentata subsp. tridentata, assembly GCA_021014915.2. Taxonomy (NCBI): domain Eukaryota; kingdom Viridiplantae; phylum Streptophyta; class Magnoliopsida; order Asterales; family Asteraceae; genus Artemisia; species Artemisia tridentata. Next base: position 195,153,358 of record CP139507.1, read on the forward strand.
TGTCTTTTGGAATGCAACCTCAAAGCCTTTCTCACGTTGTGCTTGTTTTTCATAACTTGAAAGTTGTATTTTATAGCACTCATTGTCCTTTGTTAACATTGCAATTTTGGCTTTTAAGTTCTGGTTAATCTCATTGCATTTGTCAATCTGTGACTTTTGTGCATTCAATTGTGATTGGGTAGTCAGCAATAAGGTTATAAGCTCTGGATCTTGATCAGGCATAAGATCATGTTGTTCAAGATGATCATGATTATCATCATCAATAGGATCATCAAATGAAACATTGGTGTTGTCATCATCGAATGAAACAACAGTGTTTATTTGATCATCTTCTTGAGACGGGAATGATGAATCATTTTGAACAAGATTTTCTTGTGAAGATGAAGATGCAGATGGTGAAGCAATCTCATGAATAAGGCATTCTCATTCGAGTACCTGAGATAAGCCATCGGTATCATATACCGGGCCTGTCTCATTCACATTAATTTCCTGCATGTTGGCCATGAGCATCACTGCAGCATTTGCTTCCAAATCTTCCATCTCATCATCAGATTCAGCATTGGCCATGAAACTTTGTTCTTTCCCAGTCATAGATCCACCGGCCTTTTCATCTTTAAGTGAGAGGAGAAGAGCTTCCTTATGGTATGCACTGCCCATGGTTCTTGGTTTAGGGCAAGCATTTGCCATATGACCACTTCCTCCACAATTGTAACAAGTGATTGACGTGTTTGCAATTCCTCTTCTGTTAGTGTCAACATTCTGAATCCCCTTTGTGCATTCCCCAGATTATTTCTACTACCCCCAACTGTGTTGAACCTCTGTCCACCTGAGTTAAACCTTGTACCATAATTTCCCATGTTTCCTGACCCAAATCTACCAGAAGATCGATTCTGAATCTCAACTTGACCATCATGAACAACTGCTTGGTTCCTGGTGTTTGATGAAGAACGAAGACGATTGTTTGATTTGTTAGAGAACTTGTTGAATGCTCTTGCAATTAATGCAAATCCTTCATTGAGAGAGTTGAACACATCGTCTTCTTCATCATAATCAGCATTGGAATAGAACATGGAGTCGATATTGTTGTATGGGACCAGTTGGTTATCAGAATTTGGAGATGGTGCTTCATAAGGAAAAATCTAATTGTTTGGTTGTGGTTGGAAACTTGGTTGAGACGGTGGTGGAACAAATTCTTGATTTGATGGTGGAAAGTGTGATTGAGCTATCAAAGCAAGAGAGTTTGGAGTTGGTGCTGGTGAGTAACCTCCTCTTGCTGCAATGTCCTTGTCTACCTCAGATTGATGTTGCTTGAGATAATAATACAACAGACCATAGGTTACTTGATTGATCTTTTTGGCTTGTCTGAAAAATGTTATGTACTTCTGCCAGTCTGGTCCAAGACAACCGAGAAACTTTGAGTTGATAGCAATCTTTGGTAGAGGGATGTTGTGACGTTCCAGATCATTGATGATATTGGTGAAGCGGTGATAGTATGATTTCAAAGATTCCCCAGGTTCAATCATGAAGTTAGTGTATTCCATGTATAGTTTCGATTCCATATCCTCTTGGTTCAATTCTGTACATTCCATAAGAAGATGTACATGCTCCCACATGTCCTTGGCTGTTTTCTGAGCATCAATACTCCTGAAGATTGGGTTAGGAATTCCCTGGAGTATGTAAGCCATGGCCATCTCATTAGCTTCTTGATGAAGAGTTTGTTCAGTGGAATATTGAGATACTGGAATGGGAGTTGTAGTGTCATCTCGTGGAGGTATAGAAGTTGGATCACCCAGAACCAATGTTGAAGGAAGTGGATAAGGTCCTTCCATTATGACCTTTTTGAGATATTGACCATGAGGTTTCCTTAGTTCAACAAATCGAAGAAACCGGCTAGACCATTGCACATAGTTTCCAGGAGTCAGCATTGGTGGAGTTTCAAACGATCCTGCTTCATGCCTGGATTGCTGACTACTGATAGCTTCACACATTTTTGTAAACCAATGAGGTTCTCTTGATGAAGGTTGGTAGTTTTGCATCTGCATTTGAGTTTGTGGAATGATTTGTTGCTGAGGGACTGATTGTTGAGGGAAAAACTGATGTTGTTGCACAAAAGCATGTTGTTGTTGATATTGAGGATGAAATTGTTGTTGTTGCTGTGGATACTGCTGTTGTTGATTATAGAAGTAATTGTAATGTGGTGGTTGAGACATTCTTGTGTTTGTTGGATCTTGAGATAATTAAGATGTGAGTTAAGAGTTTTGAAGTGTTGTTTTGGTTAAGTGAAGTTTTGTTCAATTGCGGTAACACTGTTCACGAATTGCGATAACATTGTTCACGAATTACGATAACACTGTTCACACCAATTGCGATAAAAATGGTAATTGCGATAAAAATTGGAATTGCGAAAATTTTGGCAATTTGCGTTTAGTTATATGAGTTGCGATAAGAAAGGCAATTTCGATTAATTAACTGAATTGCGAAAGATTTTAGCAATTTCGATAAATTATCAAAATTACAATTTCGATCACTTTCTCAATCTCTTATACAAGAGGCACTACAAGAAATGTGGCTTTTTAGTACCCCCATAAGCGTCCTAAAATGGTACTTTTTAGGACCTTTCATTTAATAGGACCAAGGATGAAAGCGTTTCATCTCGAGCGGTTGTAATAGGTCCAAAGCGTCCTAACCCTTATGAAACCAATTTTATGGTCGTAATATATGTCTATGAACAACACAAATAGCGTCCTAATAAAACCATATTAGGACACTTTTACATTGTTTTAACATGTGATTACCTACTTTTAATCTTTTGAAACACATAAAAACGTCCTAAAAGTATTGTTAGGACGCTTACGATGTAACATCATAGCTATTTTAGCAACCAAGAAAAGGGTCCTAATAACTCAAATAAGATTATGATACCAATTTTATGGTCGCATTTTACGTCTATAAACAACACAAATAACGTCCTAATAAAAACATATTAGGACACTTTTCCAATGTTCTAACATGTGGTAACCTACTTTTAATCTTTTGATACACATACAAGCGTCCTTTAATGTTAATTCTTAGGACGGTTATCATATACCATTATAGTTACTTTAACACCAAGAAAAGGGTCCTAATATCCCAAATACGATTATGAAACCAAATTTATGGTCGCATAATATGTATATGAACAAGCAAATAACGTCCTAATAACAACATATTAGGACACTTTTACAATGTTGTAAAACGTTGTTACCTAATTTTAATCTTTTGATACACATACAAGCGTACTTAAAAGATAATTGTTAGGACGCTTATCATATAACATTATAGCTAATTTAGGACCAAGAAAAGGGTTCTAACATCTCAAAGAAGATTATGAAACCAATTTTTTTGTCGTATAAAATGTCTATTAACAACCTAAATAACGTCCTAATAACAACATATTAGGACACTTTTTCAATGTTAAGTTAATTGTTAGGACGGTTAATAAGTTTAATAGGACAATTTAAAAGTCCTGACAAGTCATATGATAGTACGCTATTTTCACCATGCACACTATATTATTACGATATGAATAAAACATCAACTAAATATTAAATGAATAAAAGGAAATTGTATTTCAAATTACCAATTGTCATAACAAAAGCACTAAACATAAATAAGGTAGACAGAATCTAACATAAAGTCTGTTAACATTAAACAATACATTAACGCAACAAGAAGCTTAGTCCGTGGTCATCATGCATCATCTCTCTCAATCCTCACGGGCCACCTACAAATGAACACCCATGTATAAGCATTAAGGTCCATGTTAGTAAAATTATTGGTATCACAAGATTAACAAAGACATACCGAGATAAAGGGACAAGGCCATGCTATGGTTGCACCAACACAGTCTTCAATTGTGGTAAATAACCCATAGGGTCTCACCAAATCGACTCGTTTATTAGTAATTTGTGTCAAAACGGTCCCCTCTAAAGGTTGTGAATGTATAGAGATAGGTACCTCGTTTCTAACAGAACTCTTCATGTGGTTGTTTTCCAAGAGCATTTACCTTGCAGACGATGAAGCAACGCTGCAGGAGAGAAAAATCGGAGGATTTCTTGTTTGTGCTTCTCGAGCTCGCTAAGCTTCTCCTAGCAGCAGCCAGTTCAGTGGCCCGAATTATCTGACACTATATTAAACAAAAAGAGGGATACTTCACCAAGGATCAACAACCTTTCGAAATGTTTTGGGTAAAGAGTAGAGGTCGGGTAACTGGTCTAAAGAGGTCATTTTTAACTTCATGTCCAACTAGTTTGGTCATAGTAATCACAAAAAGCGAAAGTATTACAATTAAAATCTAAATTATTGAGTAAAACGATCAAGAAAGTTTTATGCATTGAAAATAGACTTTATAAACTTTTAACGTGTAAGAACCGTTCTGCACATTCTGCTTTTTAGCTGTGTTTTCTTATTTGACCACTTTGGGCCGTTTGATGTAAAATAAAACCCAAATTTGAACCATTTATGCATAAAAAGAGTGAGAATGCCACCTCTAGAGAAGAATAGTACAGGGCACATGAAAAAACTAACCTGGTTTCGCAGCTCCCTGATGTATGGTTCTTTTTCCAAGTTGTTTACTGCATAAAAGAATCATTATGTTGACAATTAACGTTGTATGTGTATTCTATTTGTCTAAAGTTGTGCTTATTGCTCACTGATCAGTATTGAATATAGGAAGGATTAATAAGCATATAATGGAAATATGGAATGACTCACTTGCAAGCTGCATAGTTTCTTCTCGCAGATCGTTTCTCAGCTGAAATTAAGAATGGAGAAAATGTATGAGGGTCAATGCTAAAAAGCGATATTCAGCTTAGTTTCAATTTTCAAACAGCTTGGTTTTTACAATTCTACACGTACTTCTATTTGAAACTAGTAGCGTCTGACTTGGCACATAAGAAAGAAGTTTGACTAAATCAATACATCAATTCGATTGTAATCGTGAAAGCATACATTTAGTTTAGCATGGAACCATTTAAAAAAGCCAATTTTTCCATTTTCAGGTGACAGAGTAGAAACATATTAGATCATGCACAGCTTCAACATTGATTACGTTATTAGCACATCCCCATAAACAACTGAGCTAAATTGGCAAATAAGTTTTACAGTTTTGTAGGAGTAGCAATCTCAACCAGTTTATGTGAAAATTGGTTGATATGGATATCATGACCATGCGTCAACACGTAACTTTTAAAATCTAACTAAAAGGGAATCAGGTTAAAAGGATCCCATCACATAATCAACTGTCTATAACCTCATATTTTAACAAAAGTTAATGTAATATTAGTTTTCACAAAAAATGTTAGCAGGTCAAAGTAACCCATTTGACCCGCCTAAATAAGTTTCCTGTTTATACCCGGACCCATTTAAGCACACTATCCAACATAACTTGCAGCCTAGCCTGTTCCGTCACCTGCATTGTTGTATTTCGTTGTTCATACATTTGGTTGTTGCCTTTAAAAACTGCCTTGCTGACCTTTTTCTAAAGCCATTTAGTCAATGTTTACTATTGGACTTTTAACAACACAACAACACACCCAATCCCGCCGGCGCGGGGTATGGGACTATTAACACTAAATATATTTATCTAATTAAGTTTAGCATAAATAACCGCCTAGTTTGGGATAAAGGCAATTCACCGTCATCCTTGTTAAAGGTTACACAGCATATAATTATTCTAAATTTATAATAAAAATGTAAGTCACAGTCCAATCAGTAATCACAGCTAGTGCAAATCAACTGTATTTCGTGTTGTTTCTTAGGTACCACAAGGCATAAACGGTATAAAATATGTGAATAAACAACAAAAGAGCATTAAACTACAAGAGTAACAAGATGACTTACACGGATCTGACTTTGGACCATATCAAGCGAAAGTAAAAAATGTTGATACGCATCTCTGTTGGTTAAAAGCGTGTGCATCTCGCTACCACTACAAATATCACAACAGAAAAGGAATTCACGGTCAATAATACGACACAATATCATACAAATTATTGCTAAAATCAACTAGACGTGAGAAACCATGGATCTTTTAAAATCAAATCAACTCATTTATTAGTAATTGCAAATCAAATAGTCGATTAACAAATTGCAAGATTCGTTTAGAGCACCAAAAATATAATATGATAACAATATTATAGATCAGATCAACCGACCAATATAATATTAGATAAACAAACCAACCAATGAGTGAATTAGGACGATTTCAATGGATTAAATATAGATTAATGAATAGCAACCACACCTTAGATGAAAACATATACCTGAATACCGATTGCATACCAAAAACAAAGATTGTTTAAGGTAGAGAGGCGATTTAGACAGGAAAATATGGCCGGAAAAAAAGTAAGGGGTGGCGCCGGAAATCGCCCTAGAGAGAGAGAGAGAGATTTTTTGGGGAATTAAAAATTTTAATTTTGGGTGAGAGTGAAAACTGATTTGGGGGAAAATAATTTTGGAAGGAGGGGAGACTGAAATCTGAAATTTCATTTTGGTGGGAGTGGAAGGCGGTTCAGTTTTTTCCTTTTTTTTTTTTTATTTAGAAGCTTTGCCACACTTTTAAAAAGATGTTGCACTAGACCTATAAATGCAACACTTATTTAGATAAAACCTTGATGTATATTATACATTGTTTGGTTTGGTTAACCACAAATATTTAAATATAAAAATCAAAACCGATCCATGATAAGAGGGTATTTTCGGTTTCAGTTCCTTCGGTCGAGTTTTTTCAGTTTCGGATTGAGCGGTTCGACTCGCTTTATCAATTTCTCGAGTTTTTTTGAAAACCCCAACCTAATAGTAACCAACTTTCCAGTTTGACCACTCAAACTTTATATAAGCCATAAAATAATCGAAGTTTCAAAGTTGTTTCATTCTTGTAAAATTGTGTTAAAACTATCAAACTTTATATTGTAGTGTTCTGGTGATAAAGGGTGTTCATAGAAGACTTACTTGTTTCCTGCAGTTGTGTAAGCTTTTGAATCAATCATGCGCATGGGTTCACCTTCATTCTTCTTGGATTGGTCAGTTGGGGTTTCCAGGATGGATAACAAAACTTGTATCATGTCAGGTATTCACCAGTGCTTCATGAGTAGAACAAGGGCTTCGAACATTCGCAAGTTAGGCGAGCATGAAACCGAGGTAATACTAATCGACTTGAATTCGTTTGGTAGAAGTCGGCGTGTGTTCGATATTTGGATCGATCGAGGACAAAATACTCCTTGATCGATTGGCCGAATAGAGGATGAGAGAGGAGAGCGATTTTAGGGCTCAGTTGTAACTTATAAGGATCGCTAGACTCCCTTGGTATTTATAGGTTACAAGGGAAGTTTCTAGAGTCATAATACTTGTACAAGTAGTATTATAGTTTGACAATAAGTCAAACTAAACCCCCTCCCCTTGGGAGGTCGGTCGACCGAACCTAAACCCTATAAGGTGGTTTTCGGATGTCTTTGATTTTTTGTTTGCAGCGGCTTTGGATTTGCAAAATTTTGACATTTCTATCTCTTGCCAATTTCTATGTTCTCTCAAAAGTTTCAACGGATCAGCAAGTGGGAAGTTTTGACCGTACAACACACAATAATCAGATAACGCTAAATCGAATGCCTTTGGTCATTTTCCCCACTCTGGTTCCTCCAGTTTACATTATTATGAACCGTTAGGACAAATCTGCGATCTCCATTTGCGATTGAGGCCATCGTAGCCTTTTTTCGATTATCCCATCTCCCTCTCAAAGTAATCTAGTACAACAGTGTTGCAAAAAAAGGTCCACATGGCCGATTAATCGCCGATTAGGTGCTATAAGGCCACCGACCTTGCCGATTTATGTAACTGGGTCAAACAAATAGGTCAACCGTGGTCAACGGCGGTCAATGGCGGTCAAACTTGCCGGAAACCTGTAAATCTTGCCTGAAGTACCCAAAACTCACTGTAAACTTATTTTGACCACTTATGGTAACTGTTTAAGTATATTACAAGTTGTTATTTAGAAAATGTCTTGCCGGAAATACCTAAAACTCGCCGGAAATACACAAAACTTGCCGGAAATAACTAAAATTTGTCAATAATGCCAATCCGATTAATCATCGATTAATCCCGCCTAGACCGATTGCAAGCTACAAGGTGGTTGACCGCTCGACTACTGATTCGTGATTTTTGCAACGTTGCACAAAACATTAGAGGGTGCACATACAAAACAAACGACCATTACTTTAAACCAGACTCATAGATACACAATTGTTTTAAATACTAACACATAGATTGATGCAATTGAACTTTATCAAAAACTCAGTTACTTAGAAAGCTTGTGAGTTGTATGGCTGAGTATCACAAACCCCAAAACCGAACATACCGAGCGGTCCAATCTCGGTTACAACTTTTACCTTAGGCTGGTAGGCAAGGTTCACCCAACTTCACCATACACATCAGCGCCACGTCAGCTTTCTCTCTCCTCTCACTCCCCTTCACCCAACTTCACCATTTACTAGTCAAGGGTTCACCAATCTTCACCTTAACTCCCATTTTTTTTTTTAATACTTACACAATTAAAAACGTAAACGTAAAAATATAAAAACGTAAACTTCAAATTGAGGTGAGTACATATCCTTATCAAATTGAGGTTGTGACGATGAACCACCAATTTGGGTTTGTGACATATCAAACGGGAACGAGTTATGTTTCGGGGAGTGTTTTCTTGAGACATTTTTTTTATAAAAAGAGTGTAAAATATTTGAAATTGTGTTTAAAAATGATGAATTTTTGTGTGTATTTATAGAAGAAAAATAGGGGGTGTTAGAGTTTTTTTTTTTTTTTTAATTTTTTACATTGTTCAACGGATCAATTTTAATTAAATAGACAGCAAATTCAAAGTATTGTTAGGTGAAACTTTCACCAGATTTCTCCTTGGAAGCTGTGAGCCCCGCGTGAACATTAGTGGGAGGCAAGGCATACTGCGCGTGAGGTATGAATTATGGTGAAGCATCCACGGCCTTGCCAACTGGCCTTACTTAGGTTCGGTCTTACGTAAAAACCAACCATTATGTCTTCTTGGACCGAACTGACCGAAGGACCGGACCGAACCGGACTGAACACATTCGTTACAGTCCTCGGTCTGGAGTTTTGGGCTAAATATGTCTTGGTCTGGTCAGGTGTTAGCCCAATGCTCGCCCTTTTGTAACCATCCTTGTAATTGGGGGGGAAAGAATTTTCACTTCCCGCTAATTTTTTCCGCCAAGTTCTTCACGAGACACTACGTTTCCGTCTTCCTCTTTCCCACTCCTTCTCTATTCGGCTTCACCAAAACAAAAAGGAAAAAAACTTTGACATAGTGTTTAAGTGAACTGTCAAAGTATCAAGGTATCTGTCTCCCTTTTCCATTCTTTGCTCAGTGATTATCCTGTATATGAAAATTTGAAAATATCCTGACACATTTTTGTTTTTTTCTTTGCAGTAATGGTGAAAGCAAATTGCTAGTTCTATACTTGTTTGTTTTTGTTTGTCACTTACTAGTTTATTCGCAACAGGCCGTTGGTTTTGCTACTTAAATTCAGTTGCTTGTTTCGTTTTGTTTATTATGCATAAGACATGCTCGATGAAATGACTAAATGAAATATTAGTACCATAAACTTGTTGATATGTCCATGTATGGTCTTGTTTGTGACTGTTATAGAAATAATCGATAAATTTCAGCATATTCTAAAGAAATCCTAAGTAAGCTCATCCCTCATTTAGCTTCCCAATTTCTTTACAATGTTATCCTGAACCAAAGTCTAATTCTTATTATTAGTGGTAACTCGTTATAAAATAATGACTTTCTAAGGTTTTGCTAGGTTGCTTGATTCATTTTTTCAATGTTAGATGGCTTATAGATCACCCTCATGAAGTTAATTTACTAACTTCTACAACATGATGATTGAATTAGTGCTTATCTTTGAGGTCTAATTGCTTTCTTCTTAGGACATCAAGTCTGGACTAAAGGCTGAAAGCAACAGCTTGTCAATTACGCCAGAAAAAGAGTCAAAGAGGGTAACAAAAGTCAGTATCTATTTTGGCCCCTCTTTTCTGTTCGTTTTTTTACTTATGTAAAACGATTAACTCATACCTATATTGACACTTATTCTAAAAGTTTTATTACTTCCTAAATCATCATATTCATACTAGTAGTTTTGCTGCTAACCAACCATAATATTTCTCAAAATGCCAAGATGATAGATGATATCATGCGACTTTGCAAAGGTCATCACAGTGAGTTGCAAAGTCCTTCATAAAAAGTATTAAGTGTCACAAAATATGATACAAGCGAAGATACTAAAATGGTTGGTGATTATGACTATTGAGTACTTATGAAAGCTTTGGCAAGATGGCCTCTTTTTCTGGAAATACTAATATCTTTTTGGTCCGTGCAGGTGTATATTCTCACAACAGAATAGTGGAGAAGCTAACAATGTTACACTGATTCAGTGCCCTTAGTGGTAAACTGAGATTGGTTGGAGGAGTTATACACAGTGTTTTATGAAAACATGTAATCTTCATTATGTATTCTAAAACTTCATTCATTCTTTCATAAAGAGTCGGGGGGGTTTTGGATGCTTAATCTGTGTTCTTGTATTGTTCAATTTCAGTCATTTATGACAATGCTTTGAAAACCGGGTTTTTAATCGACCTGGTCGACTGGTCGAGTCACCGGGTTACCGGTTCAACCGGTTCGATCGTCGGTCAACCCAGTTTTCTATTAAAAAAACTATTTCTTTTCAACTGGCTCATCCCGATTTTCTATTAAAAAAATGAAAATAACCAAACCCGGTCAGGTTTCGAGAACCGAGTTTACCCGGGTCACTTAAAACCCGGCGGGTCTAACCGGTTAACCCGTTTTTAAAAACCCAATTTTTTTTACCCGTTTCTCTGGCCGGAACCAGTTCAACCGGTTAACCGGGCCGAGTCGACCTGGGTTTCAAAACATTGATTTATGATAGGTAAACAATCAAAGTCAAATGGTAAAAAAAAAAAAAAAAGCTTTTCGTTTTTCATTAATTTCTATAAAGAAAATGGGATATGTGTGAAAGATATGTTATGTTACACGTTATGATTACGATTTAGTAAATGCTACATTTCCTAAAATGTTACTACTTTCGTATAAAATGTACAAAGCTATAACAATGTACGTTGTCCGTATACACTTTAACAAATGCAACAATTTCACATAATGTTGCAATTATCTATAAAATGTGAAACACTTTGCACTAAATGTTGTGTTTAAGCATCGCGGATTGCAACAATTTTTAAAAATGTTGCATTATATTATAAAATTTGCAACACATGAAAAAAAAGTGTTGGGTTAAATCTTAATATGCAACACTTAATGTAGAAATGTTGTTTTATTACCAATGTTGTAAAAAAGACAACACCTTTTACAAGTGTTGCTTGTAAAATGCTGCTTTAGGCTTATTTTGTTGTAGTGAACTTTTTTGAATAAGCGTTCCATAAAGTTATTTTTTAATAAAACTTAATATGAATAAGCATTATAAAAAGCGGATGTTTTATGACTCTAAAAAGAAGTGTCATATTATGGTGTATCATAAAAAAACCATTATGAATAAGTGTTCTATAATGGTTAACGTTATAAGACCCTATTGTCAAGGGTCCTATTAACTTTTGTTATAATAAAAAACGTTTGCGAATAAGCGTTCCATAAAACCGACGTTTTATGACTCAAATATCAAGTGTCTTATGATGGTGTATCAATCTATGGTACCCAAGTATCAACTGTCATATTAACTTATGTTTTAATAATACATTTGCGAATAAGCGTTCTAAATAATTAATGTTTTATGACTTATGTATCAAGTGTCCTATTATGGTGTATTGTAATAAAACCATAATGAATATGCATCCTTTAAGGGTCCTATTAAGTTTTGTTATAATAAAACTTTTGCAAATAATCGTTTTAAAAAAATGATGTTATATGACTCAAAAATGAAATGTCCTATTATGGTGTACAATAATAAAACCATTGTACATAAGCGTCCTATAAAGGTTAACGTTATAATACCCACGTGTCAAAGGTCCTATTAAATTTTGCTATAATAAAACTTTTTGTGAATAAGCGTTTTAACTAACTGATGTCTTATGACTCAAAACTCAAGTGTCCTATTATGTCTTATTAGGTTATGTCATAATAGGACATCTAGTGATCAAGTGTCGTATTACACTATCACATAATGGGACACCAACAACTAAATGTCTTATAAAGTAATTTATTAGGATCCATATTTTAAGCGTCCTATTAAGGTTATGTCATAATAGGACATCTAGTGATCAAGTGTCGTATTACACTATCACATAATGGGACACCAACAACTAAATGTCTTATAAAGTAATTTATTAGGATCCATATTTTAAGCGTCCTATTAAGGTATATGATAATAGGACATCTAGTGATCAAGTGTCGTATTACACTATCACATAATGGGACACCAACAACTAAATGTCTTATAAAGTAATTTATTAGGATCCATATTTTAAGCGTCCTATTAAGGTATATGATAATAGGACATCTAGTGATTAAGTGTCGTATTACACTATCACATAATGGGACACCAACAACTAAATGTCTTATAAAGTAATTTATTAGGATCCATATTTTAAGCGTCCTATTAAGGTATATGATAATAGGACCCCAAATCATCGACCATCCTATTATATAACTTTTTAGGACATTGCCTAAGTAGCAAATTATTTAAAAAGGACCCTAAATGCTCATATGTCCTATTAAGCAGTTTTTTAGGACTCCATTATCATAGCGTCCCACACAAAGGGTCCTAAAAAGCCACTTTTCTTGTAGTGAGGTGAGAATAAATGCAAAGTCGAAGTATTTTCACTAACTTATACAAGCTAGAAAATACTGAGTTCCAAATCCGATAAAACTGAAGGCTGTCAATTGCGATATCTCTGTGGATTGCGATAGACCGTGAATTGCGATAAACCCTCTTTTGTCGAAATTGAAGAACTCGTTTGCGATAAACCCTCTTTTGTCAAATTTCAAACCCGATTGCGAGAAACCCTTTTCTGTCGAAATCTAACCTTCTTTCCACCAACTTTTTCACTCCTAATTGTTAGGATTATGCTTAAAGCTAATGAAAATGATGGATTATCGATTGTTTTTTATTTCTAATGATCAAAGCTACAAAAATAAGACTACTTTAGTAACTTTTAACGTAGAAAATCATGGGTTTTTGGTGTAGAATAAGTGAAATACGATGTAAGATGAACAACGACCACAAAAAAAAAAAAAAAAAAAAAAAAAAAAAAAAAAAATCTTCACGAAATTTTTAAACCAAACGTAATAACTAATAACGAACAATGTAATCTACTCTTAAACACACACCTTAGCTATCTTAGGCGAATGATACCAGTTGTAGGTCCTAGTAATTAACGTAAACACACAGTCTACTCAACTAGATAAACCACGATAACAACTACTATTAAGCTAAGAAAGAGATTAACAATAAGTAAAGTAAATACGAGAGAAGAGAGATTGATAGAGAAGAGATTAAGAGAAAGAGAAGTCGGATGATTCACATTCACTAAACAATTCGGACAGAGCTTGCGCACTAAGAATGAAAACCAACAACACAAATGAGACCCCAAGCCTTCTATTTATAGGCAATAATCTAGAGCGTCCCATGTGCTAGAGTTTCTAAAAGATATTAACCAAAATGGCCGGCCTATGGACTCCTAATGGACCGCGCCTCTAATTACAAACATATAATCCATATTTGAGCAACATATTAGGCGTACATGACCATGACTTGAAATATTACATAAAAGACGTTCCTAACATTTTCTATCGCAATTCTGGGGTACTTATCGCAATTGTGGACTGGCATTCTATCGCAATTGTAAACTATCCTAATATTCAGAACATCAACAGAATACCACATCGATAACAGTCAACTATCCTAATATTCAGAACATCAACAGAATACCACATCGATTAAAAAACAAGAAAATCGAAAAGATATTCAGAACATCAACAGAATACCACAGTTAACTATCCTAATATTCAGAACATCATTCAGAACCCCAAACGAAAAGATAACAAGAAAATCGAAACCTCAAATCAAAATCTCAGTTTTATTGTTCACTTGTTACCAATATTTAAAGATAAATCTGTATGAACAAGTAGACATCATCGATTTATTAAAGTACAAACTTTCTATCAATATCCTAACAACATAAATAAAATAAAACAAAGTCACAAGATCTCATATTTGTTCATATCACAATAACATATTCACGGATCTATAAAGATCTTAATTGTGTGAACAATATCCATCATCGATCTTTCCGAAGTATAAACCTCTTGGTAATATACGAAACTTAAAAGAAAGATCAAAACAAGAATGTTTTAACCTCACTTTATTTCGATTCAAAAGATAATAAGAAGAACGAAAAAAAAATATAAAAAAAAAAAAAAAAAAAAAAAAAAAAAAAAAAAAAAAAAAACCCTACCCGTGTTCATCATTGTCTTGGTGCTTCGGATTATCAAAAGGATAAGAGTGGGTTAAGAGACACCTCTTTCCTGAAGGGACGATTAAAAAGGACGATTTTTTTTTTGTTGTGTTTATAGGTTCGGTTGGATAAGGAAAAGGTTGAGAAAATTTTTTTGACTACGTTTTTTCTTAAGTGGAGTGAGATTAGGGTTAGTGTGTTTAAGTAGTGTTTTATATATACCGAAATTTAGGGTTAGTGTGGATTAAGTTGTTGGGTTTTGTTAGGACTTGGGCTGGATTATTGGTGCGTGGGCTAAGTTGGGCTGCAGATTGTTGGTGCGTTTTTATGTGGTATAACTTTGATTGGACTTAAATTGTTTGTTAGACAAATTTTTCGAGTATAATTTTGGACCACGGTTACGATTGAAGCTTTTGATTATCCGAGATTGAGAATTATTAATTCGGGTTGAGATTATTCAGGTTCTTTGGATATAAATACTGTGTTCGTTATTGTGAAATCGTGAACAATTGACAAAGATTCATTTGAATAACACAATCTTACTTCTTTATCATCTACAAGATCCATTTTTCATTTCACACCAAATGGAATCAAGTTCAAAAAGGAGAGAGATGCCTAAAAGTGTAAAGCTCGCAATGCACTCCAAAGAAAACTGTTTGGCACATTTTTATTCAGTTAAGATTAAATGTAACGTTCTCTCAAAAGCAAGGTTTTCATCGTGGAGTACTTTTTCAACTTTCTTCGGAACTGAAATAGACCTTCTAACCTTCCAAAGAGAACTCCGGCACAACATAGTCCAAATAGAGAAGCAAATTGAACTAGGAAGTGACTGCATGGTAGAATTTAGAGTGCTCAAGACACTGTTAAAAGGGTTCATGTCCATGGATTTTAGAGTGTTCAAGACTTCCCGAGATTATGAATCGCAAAGCAAGTTATGGAAAGAGAACATCACTAGTATGGATGCTGAAGCTTTTAGAGATCAGCTTGTTTCACTAATGAACATACTAGCAATGGTGCTTAATGAAAGATCACTTCATCTGAGGTTCATGCTGGAGGAGAGAGAATTCAAAGAAGTGGAGAAGCAGAAACGAGTAAAAGAATTGAACGAACGAGTGAATGGAAGAAAAATGCTGACACGAGAAGGAACAGTCAACAAGGAAGGGACATCAGATTATAATTTGGTATTCACGGGTAACAGTGCACTATCAGAACATCAGAAAGAAAGTAGCAGTCCACATACTGATGGGAAACTCAACAGTAAAGATGGTTTGAAGAATGCAGCTACTGATGTCGGACCTTCACATTGTTTAGACACATTGATTACACATGAGACACAAAGTCATGAACAACCTGAATACGTTAACGACACATATGTGGTGAATCAGGATAATAGAAATATTACTCCCGAGACTGCAGATATGGATCCTAATGGAGGAACGGTTGAACACGACAATGTGATTCATGATCAAGAATGTGCTTCAAATGCTTTATTAATAAAAAATATGAAAACTGAAGTTGTTCGATGTAATGAGCTTAATCGTGAACTAAAAGCACAAAATACGTCGTTAACTGAAAAGCTCGAGAATTATAGTAAACGTATAAATGATTTTGAAACACAAACTAATCGTGAATACGGCTTTGAAGTTGCATTTCAAAAATCATATGTGAAAGAACAAAACTTGCAACATCAAATGCGAGAACTAGTTGTTGCCAACAATGAAAAGGTTTCAAAATTGGAAAAAGAAAAGCTTGACCTTCAAAACCAAATTGCAAAATTAACAACCGAGGTTTCAACATTAACAAATAAGGTCTCAACATGTCAAACAGATTACAAAACATTAAGAACGAGATGGAAAAATAGGTAAGACTCGTATCTTAACGACCTCGTTGATTTGGAAGCAAAATTGAAAGATTTTGAAAAAACCGCTTTTGATAAACCGTTGAATGTTGAGACTGAAAACTTAAAAGTGGAGAATGGGATGCTAAGACACGAAAATGAGAGAATTTTAAAAGACTCAAGCGACATCCAAGAGAAACTGAAATGTCAAATATTCTCTCTTGAACAAAATTTTCAAAAATGTCAAGCACAAAGCATTGACTTTGAGCTAGCTTTAGAACACAATCTGGAAAAGCAGTCTTTTGAAAACCCTTGGATGTCAAAACTTGAACAACTTGAT
Source organism: Artemisia tridentata subsp. tridentata (assembly GCA_021014915.2). NCBI lineage: Eukaryota > Viridiplantae > Streptophyta > Magnoliopsida > Asterales > Asteraceae > Artemisia > Artemisia tridentata. Next base: position 195,170,082 of record CP139507.1, read on the forward strand.
GATGAAAACGTGTCAATGAAGTGTCAAATTTCAAAATACGAAAAAGAAATTGAGCATTTGAAATTGATTTACAAAAATTTGTTTGATTCAATCAAAAGTTCACGAGTTCAGACAAAAAATTCAAACATGAAACAAAAAGAGACTGAAGATTTGAAGTCTGAATTCGCTGATTAAAAGTTTGAAAATGTTTTGCAAAAGATTGAATCAATGAAGATGAAAAAGGTTGAGTCTCAAATCAAAAAAGTTTCCTTTCCAAATCCCATGTTCGATTCTAATACTCTAGTGTTTGAAAAGGAAACGGGGGGAGAAAATGTATCTTTTTGAAAATGAAAATCATGTACTTCAAACAAAAGTGGTTGAGCTTGAAATGCTTTTAGCTCAACAAACAAACGATTTTGAGGATGCCAAAACTTACTTTTTCAACAAAACGACAAAATTCGAAAATTATTTTGAAAGACTTGAAAAAGAAAATGTTGAGTTCGAACGGAAATTGGCTCATAAAACAGATGATTCTAAAACCGAAAAAGATCAATTTTTGAAACAAATTGCCACTTTAGAATCAAAATTGGCATCCCAAGATTATCTTTCTCTTCAAAAAGAATATAGTGATTTGAGAACTTCATACAATGCTTTAAAAGTGAAGTTTGATTCTCTTAACCGATCAAAGGGAAAAGCTCCTATTTCAGATTTTTTAACACCAGAAGTGAGTGTTTCGAAGAAGGTTTTCACGGGTGAATCTTCAAAACCATTTTCGAAAAAGGTTTCCCAGTTTACAACCTACTCTTTGCAAAAAGGAAGGAAGTTTTCGAAGAAACCAATTTTTTCTGAAACACTTAATTCTTAAAAGTTTTCAAATCCAAATGCTTCAAAAGAAAAGACTCGAGTTTTTGAAACTCCACACTCTCGTTTTACGCCGGTAAAGCAAGTGTGGAGACCAAAACAAAGTTGTTTAAAACACTCAAATGCTTAAAATGGAAAGAATCAAGTTTTTCAAACTTCACACTCTCGTTTTACACCGGTAAAGCAAGTGTAGAGACGAAAGCAAAGTCGTTCAAAACCTTTCAAATATTCAATATCAGAATTGCTTTCGTTGCAACATAAGAATGACTCTGCTTTGAACATTCCAAATACCGAAAGGTTTCCATTTATCACAAAAAAAATCTTCAAAGAGAACCCGTGAGTTTCAACTCTAGATGGAAATCTTCTTCTTCAAATTTTAAAACTCCAAGAGAAACACCGGGTTTCTCAAACAATTTTCACCGGAAAAAGAGTTTTAAATCTCCATTGATTCCATGAGTGTTATTTCAAAATGAAACACCGGTTTTCAGTCCTCGTTGGAATTCAACATCTTTAAATCAGATTGACACAACTTACAAATGGATTTCAAAATTTAGTAAACCCGTTAGCGCCATGCTTAAATGGGTTTCCAAGGTTGTTGTCTAATATAAACTTTAAATGACTTCTTAGTACTTCAGCTAAGGACTCGGACTTCAACATGACGACTTGTACACACATTACATTGTACAACTCGGGTTTCAAAGAAAGGAAAGTGCCTTGCTAAACCATTCTTTAAAACCAAGCGTGCACTTATCCTAAAGACTTCTTAATCTTGAGCAAAATTTATTCAAAATTTTTCAAAAGGTTTCTCAAAACTTTTCAAAATTTTGCTCAAGATTTTCAAATCTTTACTCCCCAATTCGATCCAAAGTTTAAAAATGTCAAAACGTATGCTAATTTTGAGGGGGAGTATGTCTGAGTATATCGTATTAGTTACCTTGAAGCAAAATTTACTCAAGAATTTTTCAAACTGAAATTTCTAAATCTTTCAGAATTTTGCTTCAAGAAGACTCCTTCCCTCAAACTTTAAAAACTTTAAAATTCTCAAAACAAATGCGAGTTTTGAGGGGGAGTATTTCCAAAACAAAAATGTTCCATCAAAATCATGCTTAATGGTTTGTGTACACATAACAGTGCACAACCCGTACTTGTAATGAAAGGACCCTGTGGTACGCTTCAGTGCTACAATTCTCATATAAGGAGTGAAAGCTTCTTAATATTGAGTAGAATTAACCAGAATTTTTCAAAGTTTTCAAAATTCTGCTCAATAGAACAAGTATTCCCTTGTCAAGGGATTTGAAACATAATCTTTGTTCCACAAACAAAAGTTCTTGAAATTCTTCCCACAAAACTAAAAAAGCATATTTTAATCAAACGTTTTGAGGAACTCAAATAAGTACATTTTATTATCATCATTCATCCTATTTATTTGACTTGTTTTATTATATTATATATGAGAATTGATACGTTAATGTTTACTTTTGTAATTCTCAGGTAAAAACATGTATTATGTGAAACTTGGCGATTTTGGACTAATTATGGAGCAAAACAAGCAAGATGTTAAGAGTCTACTGAAATGTACAAGATCAAGATCATTCTGCTCCAGATACGCTGCAACATACTTCTTACATACGGCGTATCACTATCAAGATTTCACAAGTTTCAATCCAAGACAGCAAAGGATATGTGCCGCATAGAGAAATGGAGTTACGCCGCATCTTAAGGCGGTATACGAATATTCCTGAATATATTAATCTTGGACCCCAAGCGAAGTTAAGTCAATGCGCCGCATCTACTTATCCTATGCGCCGCATCTAACCCTCAGACAGAAACTATAAATACCCCAATGTCAGACGAATTTAAAAGGTTGGATAGTGCAAGATACCATACGTACGAGTACCAAACCAGAGACGAATTCAGACGTATTAGCAGCACAAGACACACCCTGAACGAAGATACAAGATCTGTAAGAAGGTCCTGCATGTATTCAATTCATTAAGTAGTTTTGTTTTATTGTATTAGTACACTTTAATTCATCAGGATTGATGGGCTGATGTCATGTGACTACGGATAATCATGCGCACCCCTTAAAATTGCTTTCCCATTAATTAAAGTTTATATGTTGATGTCTTTGGTGACTTTTATTAGTACATTGATAACCTCTGTGTCTAGCTGAGCATTGCTTGGGTCGCCATGCCCCTTCCTCGCCTATTTAAGAGACGCTAAATAATTAGGATAGACATAAGTAATCATTAAGGGTTTACTCGCCGATAAGATTAGAGCCAACGAGAAAGGTTTAATTATATACACTTCATATAAAACTAGCAATAAAACAAGTGAAAAGCTACTTAATTATCAGGACAGGTCTTCTTATTGTCTCAAGTATCTATCTGTGTACGTGTGTGCTAATCGCTGATTCGTGTTCATTAGTTTAGTTTACTATTTAATCATAACCAAACCGTGCCAGTCTCTCAGGCTGAACCCCCTTGCGTTAGATTAGGTTGTACAGCTAACTTAAGATATTAAAATACTGATTAGAATAACTAGATAATACGTTCTACTCTTAGTGATCGACACTCTACTTACCATTATATTCATACTGACCGGGTACACTGCTCGTTAAGTGTGTGTGTGTTATTGATAAGTCGGCTAAATATAAATTTAAAACTTGAGTAGGCATTAATACTGCTAAACCGCAACGACACGTCACACGCATCAAGTTTTTGGCGCCGTTGCCGGGGAGTGAATTGTTATTATCTGTTAATTTGATTAGTATTTTAATTAGGTTTTTCTTTTTAATTTTTAGATTCTAACCACTAACCCTGTTATATATTAGATAAATTGCGTTCATTGTATATTTGCATATTTTCTGTTTTGTGTGTTTTTATTTTCTTTAATTTTTGTTTCTTTTTGTTTATTTTTATTTTAGTTTTTTTTTTGTTTTTCTGTATTTTTCTGCATTCTGCTATCGTTGTATTGTGCTGATACAAACGATACGGCGCATCTATTTTCATAGATACGGCGTATTGCGTTTAATTTTTATAAAATACAACGCGTTTAATAAATTCGAGTACGACGCATCTTTCCCCAAGATACGGCGTATTGTGTTTTTAATAAGAAATTTTTCTAAACCCTAACGCCATACGACGCATCTATTTTAACAGATACGGCGTATTTTCTATTTAAATGAAAAACAGTTTCGAATTTTTAAACAAAAGCGACGCATCGATCTTTATCGATACGGCGCATCTTCTAAATCAAAAATCTTGTATTTTGAAACGTAACGAAAATACGGCGCATCAGCTTTTGTTAATACGATGCACTTAATTTTAATAAATATAATCGATTTTTGATAATTTAAACTTGATACGACGCATTCTTATTCAATACGGCGTAACGATTTTCTGAAATAAAAGTCTGATTAATTTTTTACAAAATAAGATACGGAGCATCCTATTTATAGGATACGGCGCATCGTCTACAGATATCAGCAAATTTTATTTTACTTTGATTGTTTCACTCTTCTTTTGCACGAGTAAGTTTTATTTCAGGAAGATGGACGATCCGGATATTACAATGGAAGAATATGTCAAGTTTAAAGAGGAAAGAGCCTTGAGCAATAATCAGGTGTATGATTGGAAAAGAGCAAGATATGATGCACAAGTCATTGAGACGAAATAAATCACTATGGAAGAATACTTGATTTTAGGACAAGAAAAGTCAAGAAAAGAAAGAAACAAATTGCCATTTCAACACACTTGGTGTATGTCAAATGATGATGAAGAAGATTCATATACCGTGAAACCAATTCCGGCAATTGTTATTGATAGTACTTTTTCTCCGGAGATTGCACAAGATGATGTGTATACGGAACCTTACGTTGAAGAATATTCTGCAATCGTATTACCACCATTAGACAATCCATCGGATGAAGATGAAAAGTATTCTAATTTTGATTTCGAACCATTTGACGCAATTGTATATGATGACATACCTCAACCAGATTTTGACCCAACGAGGGATTTTGAAGAAATCTGGGATGACTTGTTTAAAAATGAAATTTGGGACGATGCTGAAATTGCAAGACCACTAGTTAAAGATGGAGACTCACAAGATGAATTGGAGTCACTTACAACACAAAGTGGTACAAATTTATTTAATATTATTTATCCCGTTACTAATAATCTTGCTAGTTTTCCTAAACAGGTTGCAAAACAAAAAAATGATGAGGTGAAATTTATTACACTACCTATTGAAGCACATGAAGCACCTGTGATCAACCCATTTTTGGTGGAGCTCGAGGAAGAGTTTGGTGATGAGCTCATAAACATTGCTATGATTGATGAAGATGATGATTTCGACCCTATGAAGGATATAGAGGAACTCGAACTTTTACTTGCTAAAGACCCTTTCTCATCTTCTGCGGAAATCAAGGGACGCCTTACTACCAAAGAGACTAACCAAGAAGAAAGAAGACTCATTTTTCCTCAACATACTACTCTTTCAGATGAAGTGGTCAAGTCATCCAATTTATCAACCAAACCGGGTAAGAATAGGGAAGATGTACATATATTGCCAAGGTATGATCTTTATGTATTTCTTCCATCTTTAATAGCAAATTTACACTCTTTTCATATTTATTGCTACTATCACCCGCACTTGATCCCAAGTGGGGGGAACAACACCCTATTACACAGTAAATAAGGGTGGAGTCAGGCTCGTGACTCGAACAAAAACAAGCGCTTCGTGGGAGGCAACCCATGCTTATCTTTTATTTTATTTTATTTTCTGATTTTGTATTGAGTCTGTCAGACCTGCAGAAGATGCGGTGCATCTCCATCATAAGATGCGACGCATCACCTGCACTGGTCATATCTTATTTAATTTTCTGCATTTTTATTTTTGACTTTAAAACTTTCTGTCAGTATTTTAATGCGGCGCATCCCTGGTTAAGGATGCGACGCATCTTTTATTCTGATTCGTATTTATTCCAGGCTCGATACGGCGTATCTTTTTCCATAAGATACGGCGTATCGACTGACCTGATGATTTACAGTTTTAATTTTTAGTTTTATTTTTTTCTAACCACTAATGTATTATGCAAGTTTGAACCTTCTTAATTCAGGTGTGTTAAAGTCTTAATGGTATTTTAGATTCCTGCATTTCTGTGGATACATTATCTATGAAGCTTAAACGTTCTCATCCACAAGAAAGTTGATTTTTGCTCTTATACGAATAATGGAGGATCATACCGAGCAAATCTCAGGGGTGTTTTTCTGTTCTAATTCTTTTATTTTCCAGTTTTTAATCTTTGACACAAACAACGAGGACGTTGTTTAACTTAAGTGGGGGGATTGGAGAATTAGAACACTTACTTGTCCTAAACTTTTTCAAAATATGCTTAAAATGCGCTTAATATATCAAAATTTAAAATTTTTAGCATGTTTTTGTTTAAAGTCTAAATTACATAGCTGCACACATAACTCTATTCTTTCAAAATTCACAAATCTATGAGTGTGCCGGTGACTTGTAAACTTTAGAACTTGGCTTGTAGACTATTCGAGACCACCATAATAAGTATTATCTATATAATTGGAATGACTTGTCTAAATTGGTAAATTTCTAGGATTACACCCAAATAGCCTTTATATGTTATGTGATATTAACTAACTACACTGGTTAGTTAACCCCCATATAAACCCTTTGTTACTCTCACTTTTAGAGTAAGATACCCCTAGAAAAACCCTCAGAGCCATTCCTTTCGTTTCTTACACCTTTGTTATAATGTTTCGATACACCCTTACACCTTAGCCTACCCTGTAGATTAAAATCTGTGGTTAATTGCTTTAGGCAAAGTGTGTTTCCTTACACTACCTGTGTTAGCGTGCGTAATTCATTATCTTTGGTTAGTTTTGGGAATTGCACAATGCAATTGGTATGAAAGTAAATATTGTATAACTTTTAGTTTATTTTTCGTGTCTTTGCTACTTTCACTATTACAGTTATTTCTGAAAGTATGAAGATTATGGAGAAATTATCCAGAAAAATAGTGATAGAAAAGTTGTGAAATTTTACACATATATTTCATATGTTGATGTTAAAAAAAAATAAATAAAATAAAATAAATAAAAATCGAAAAAAAAGAAAAGAAAAAGAAAAAGGAAAAGTTGGAAGTTTGTTTTAACCAACTTATGTAAAGTTTTGTATTAAGTTGGTGATATCACCACTATTTGTTGTATATTATATTTATGGATTGAATGGGAGTTGCCGTTATGGGAACGCCAACTAAGGTTATTCTTTGATTGAGATCTTGTTGAGTATAATTCGTGTCTACCTAAAGCGTGTGTTTCAAGTGTTAAAGCGTGAGTTATTCAATGATATGAGTCTTATTCATGGGATGGTTGGGAAAGTAATTTACCACACTTAGGATTTTAATTTATCTGTTTTGTTTATTTTTCATTTTAAACCAATTTGTATCCCAAATATTATCCATACCCTACATCATTCTTTATCCAAACCTTTGATTTATTGAGATTAGGGATTTGAGCAATCTTAAGTATCGTAGTCGTGGATTCGGCTATGTATTTATGATTTTGTCGCCCTTTTTGATATAATATTATTGGTAAAGATTACTTGGTCCTATCTTTAGCCCATTCGAGTTAAGGATTTGAGCAATTGCAAGTATCGTGGTCGTGGATTCGATCATGTATTTGTGATTTTGTCGCCTTTTCTGGAATGTGAGATCGATAGAGATTAAGAAGAATGATTAACCCTTAACCAACAAACCCTTTTTACCGCTTTAGACTTGTTATTCCTTGGCTTTAGTGGGGGAGATGCGTATACTTGCCAAGCTTATGATAGAATATTCATCACGACTGGACAGTTAAACGATTAGATTTGCTTTTATCGAAATATTTTATTTTATTTCTAATTCGTTAAGTGTTTGGTTGTGCAATTATGACAAAACGAATACATGCTTAAATATAAAAATAAATCCTAATATCTTTTAGGATACATTTTCATAAGATTTATTCTAAGGTTTACTTGGGGACAAGTAAAGTTCAAGTGGGGGGATATTTGATGAACTCAAATAAGCACATTTTATTATCATCATTTATCCTATTTATTTGACTTGTTTTATTATATTATATATGAGAATTGATACGTTAATGTTTACTTTTGTAATTCTCAGGTAGAAACAAGTATTAGGTGAAACTTGGCGATTTTGGACTAATTATGGAGCAAAACAAGCAAGTCGTTAAGAGTCTACTGAAATGTACAAGATCAAGATCATTCTGCTCCAGATACGCCGCAACATACTTCTTACATACGGCGTATCACTATCAAGATTTCACAAGTTACAATCCAAGACAGCAAAGGACATGCGCCGCATAGAGAAATGGAGTTACGCCGCATCTTAAGGCGGTGTACGAATATTCCTGAATATATTAATCTTGGACCCCACGCGAAGTTAAGTCAATGCGCCGCATCTACTTATCCTATGCGCCGCATCTAACCCTCAGACAGAAACTATAAATACCCCAATGTCAGACGAATTTAAAAGGTTGGACAGTGCAAGATACCATACGTACGAGTACCAAACCAGAGACAAATTCAGACGTATTAGCAGTACAAGACACACACTGAACGAAGATACAAGAGCTGTAAGAAGGTCCTGCATGTATTCAATTCATTAAGTAGTTTTGTTTTATTGTATTAGTACACTTTAATTCATCAGGATTGATGGGCTGATGTCATGTGACTACGGAAAATCATGCGCACCCCTTAAAATTGCTTTCCCATTAATTAAAGTTTATATGTTGATGTCTTTGGTGACTTTTATTAGTGCATTGATAACCTCTGTGTCTAGCTGAGCATTGCTTGGGTCGCCATGCCCCTTCCTCGCCTATTTAAGAGACGCTAAATAAATAGGATAGACATAAGTAATCATTAAGGGTTTACTCGCCGATAAGATTAGAGCCAACGAGAAAGGTTTAATTATATACACTTCATATAAAACTAGCAATAAAAAAAGTGACAAGCTACTTAATTATCAGGACAGGTCTTCTTATTGTCTCAAGTATCTTTCTGTGTACGTGTGTGCTAATCGCTGATTCGTGCTCATTAGTTTAGTTTACTATTTAATCATAATCAAACCGTGCCAGTCTCTCAGGCTGAACCCCCTTGCGTTAGATTAGGTTGTACAGCTAACTTAAGATATTAAAATACTGATTAGAATAACTAGATAATACGTTCCACTCTTAGTGATCGACACTCTACTTACCATTATATTCATACTGACCGGGTACACTGCTCGTTAAGTGTGTGTGTTATTGATAAGTCGGCTAAATATAAATTTAAAACTTGAGTAGGCATTAATACTGCTAAACCGCAACGACACATCACGCGCATCACGTTTATCAAAAACATCATAAGTATGTTATTTTTGAGGGGGAGAATAAAGATATGATCAAAATATGGTAACTCAAAAGTTGATATCTCACAAGAGCTCGACTCAGAATTGAACCCTCGAATTGACGATAGCAAAAGTCGGTAGTCGAAAAGACATTTCCGGGATGGGTAATAATTTCAAGCCGGTTTATCCGGTGACGTAAACGTGTCTCGCAAAGGATGTGTCTGAGTAGAATGTACCAATTTCGAGAGATTTTCCTTGAATGTGATCTGGACGGGTAATAATTTCAAGCTAGTTCTACTAGTGATGTAAACGTGTCTCGCAACGATCATGTTCATTGAAAATCAGTCAATTCAAAAAGTGCTAACTCTACCCGACATGTGCAAATTTATTTTAACTATTTATGAGCACATGTTAAGGGGAAGTATTTCTGAAAATCACAAAACTCTCAAAGTGTTAACAAAATATGTTTTCATAATCATAAACACTTTGAGAGATTTTTCAAAAAGTTTGGTTTATGGCAATAATAGGATAGTCATGGAAATATAAGGTGACTAAGGTTAGGAAAAACCGTCCTATGATCCGCCAGAGTCGGAGGGATCTACCCAAGGACAATTCCAATAGTTTAGTACTATAAAAGTCCTTGGCATGATTGAAAAAAGGAGAAATGAAATGAAAGGAGAAAGAAGGGGTTGAAGAATGAAAAAAAGAAATGTAAAGAAAAGGGTGAAAAGAAATAGCCCTCCATTTGTTCAACCATAGGGCAAACACCGGGTTCAATACATATGCTACTGGTTGTTACTACGGTGAAACTGGTATTGAAGATTAAAGTCATCAGGGACCCAATGACGCAATGCACTAAACCTTCTAGCTACTCAGGTGTCTCTCAAAAGATACTTGTTTCATTTCTCACGGAGAACCCTTCATTATCTATCGACCTCTCACTCCGAGATGTGTTGATATTGAAAAGGAGGCACTCTGCTCTATGCCTTCGACGACCAAATATAAGCACTTAATTGAGTCTAGAGCCATGAGATACATCAAAGATCTCTTAGGAACACTTAGCATACACTGGCTGTTAAACAATTCCTACGTAGATCTTAGCAATCTGCCGAGAACATTCATGAGAGAATTCACAAATTGTGATTCTCAATGATTGAATGGAAATCCTGCCAGGGTCAACATCAAACAGCCCTGACAGCAGGTCACTTCGGTAATCCCTTGTGGGTTACGCTTAGTGTTAGCTCCAAAACGGTCTACAGTCGTGGGGTGATCTCCAGCGGCTCACTGAATCGTTGATGCACTTTGGTGTGTCTGTGTAAGCCCTTTCGGGGGTATCCGGTTCAGAACGGCCTGGGCTAGGATTAGAGAAAGTCTTCACACTATGCCGGATGATTTATTGCTAACTGTTTACACTGCAGGTAATCATGGAGACCGAGAGTTCCACCACCATTTTCCATCATGCTCATATCCTGAAGATAAAGTTCTCACCAAGACTTAGAGATAACAAAAGTTCAAAGAAGTTAAAGAAAAGTCACGGATCAAGCACGTCAAACTTTTACAAGTCAAACAAATAAATCTTATGAAGTGAGAACTAATTGAGATATGAAGAACAAAAGTCATAAGACATATGAGCATGGTGGAAAAGACGTAAAGACATCAAGATGAAAGAACGTCGGTGGAAGGCAGGTCAAGACATCACCATATCATATCACAACAAGAACGAAGAGCAAAGATTCTAAAAGACGTCAAAAGCCAAGGAAGCAAAGAAGACGTCAAGCAACCTTGATGTCCAATCCTTAGGAGGAGATTGTTGGGAACACGTTTTGTATTAATTCAAGTATTGGTCATTTAAGGTTGTAAAATCATAAAGCATGATTGGAACAAAGAATCTAGCAAAGCTATTACACGAAGACTCAAAGTTCAAGACAACAAGCATCAAAGAATATTAATGATCATCCATTTCTATTGATGGACCCATAACCCACATGTCACAGAATGAGATCTCAATGATCACCCCTTAGGGGGAGATTGTTGGAAACGCAAAAGTGATGATCATAAATGTAATCAAAGAGGGATTTCAATGATCGTCCCTTAGGGGGAGATTGTTGGGAATGCTTAAAGTGATGATCATTATCGAGTCAATGAGTCTTGTAATATGGTCATGTAATAGCTCGTTAGAATTGGAAAAATATAGTCTACATGATAGTAGAAGTGTGCCGTCTAGATTAGTCATAGTATTTACATTAATGTTGACATAGTGAAATATGTAAAGATGGCACACTTCCTTATTCTCATATCATGGGAGACTATATAAGGTGTAAACCTCTCATTTGAGAGGTATGGATTGTGAATTGTAAGAGAAATTTCTCTCTTATTTTCTCGAGCTCTTTCTCTCTCTAATATCATCTTTCTCTCTCTAAACATACTTACATGTGGTGTGAATTGATCTAAAAGAGGTGACCTATAATAACCAAACCCTAAACAGCCCCCTATTCCCTTCATTTTTGCTCTCAAGTCCAAGAAGAAGAAGAAGGTGGAATATTGCTGTACTCGTGATCTTTGTTCTCTTTTTCTTTTCTTCTTTGAATCGGCTAATAGGTAACCATGATCTCTTTTTGTATCTCTCTTGTACACGACACATAAACACACATGAAAACCTAAAATCAGATTTGGAACGTGTAAAACCTAATTGTTATAATCAATATAATCATCTTGTGATTTTGCTTGTCTCGTTAAAATATGAATAAGAAGGTTATGCCACATGAAATCATAACTATAACATACTAAACTTGTGTAATCGACCCATGATTTTCTGTTTTGTTCGACCTAAACATTCAACCCTATATCTCATATGGAAACCCTATTAAGCTCATTAATAAGACATTAATTATGGTTAAATAAAACCTGGAAAACCCTAGGAATTTATGATGGGTCGAATGGGTTAAAAAGGGTTTAAGCTCATTAATAAGACATTAATTATGGTTAAATAAAACCTGGAAAACCCTAGGAATTTATGATGGGTCGAATGGGTTAAAAAGGGTTTAGGTTAGGGTTGTTTCTGTCTCAACTACATGTTGTCCAGGATTTTGGGTCGTGTTGCAAGGGTCATAAGTTAATGATACAAACTTGTTTTTGCAAGATTTTTTAGGCTAAAACTAAATTCAGGATGTGTGCTATCTGGATATCAAATTTCATAATTTTTGGAGGTCGGGAGAGTAGTCTTTTGATTTTTGGGAGTTCAAGTGTCAAAACTGTATTTTGGATGTCTGAAAATCAGTTGGTGTTTTTGATTTTTAGTTTTAAAACCATAAGGAATTAAGAGGTCTCATTTGACAGGGATAATTTTTAAGATGTATATGGCTTACTGGAATTTTGGTGGATTTTTCTGAAGTGTCAAAATGGGTTCGTTAGGGGAAGTAGTAGACATATTTAGGAGTCACAGATAAAAATTGTAGAGCCTCAGGAGCTCAGTTGATAGGTCTATAAATTCATAAGAAACTGAGTCAGATTTGCATTCTAAACCTAAAATCTGTTTTGACACACTTAAACCTTAACTAGATTAATTATTGATTTGAAACACATATAAAACCTATGTCTTGATTGTTAACTCAGTCTAACCGAATTCCATATTCGACTAAACCTATTTTGATATTACATTTATAACCTAATTAAGTTATGCCTTAATTATGAAACCTTAAACCTACGTATTAATCACTTAACTTAAGTAAACCCTAAATATGAAGATGTGATTGATAACAAGGATTAAAAATCCGTTATGGTATTAAATGAGCGTATAAGTAATATATGATTATAATCCATGTAGATCCAGTGAAGTCGGAGTGATCCTCTTTCTTGTGTTCTTTTGCCCTTTTGCTTACATTTCATAAGGTACAGATATTCCACCCTTTTTTAGTAAGGGTATCCCATGACTTTTGATTCCTTGATATTTGCTATTCTGATTTATGATTCATTTGATATTCGTTTAGTTATTCTGTCTGATATGGTTTGATTCATTCGTCTCTCTTATGACTTCAATATTCGTATTAGAATCCTTTAAGACTTTGTAACCCATCTAATATTATGACTTCGTGTGAAAACCTTTCTTAAATATATATATCTTGATGATGTTTTAAGAAATACTATTTTTAAAATGATTTCTATGAATACGAGGTAATACAACTTTTTATTAATGAAGGTTAATTTAATGACTCTTATGAAAACGGCTTTTAAAAGAATACTTTCATTGAAACAACATTTAAATGATTTTCATAATTACATAATTTGGTTGTACTCTATCCTTAAGGATTTCTCATGACTCATTGTCTCCTGATATTTGTTATGCTTTGATCCGTATTTGTTTAGTTATTTGTTTGATTATTCGTTTCATGCTATATTCTATTCATATAGCTATTATCTGAGTTGAATAATTTATAATTATCCTTTATCATTAGATTGCATGTACTATGCCTATTATGTTGCCCATATTTGTAGCCAGTCATGCGGAGTCCATGGCCTTGCCATTGATGCACCAATGGTATTGACACTATCTGTGGAGGTGGGTTTTTGTCCACAGCGTTCCCATTTGTTTATATAGCTGTATATATAGCGCACCTGGCCCGTTTTTATTATATGTATGTTTAGTCCAGAACTGGCATATGTATCTCTGTTTTGAAGGGAGCGTATGGATGCATCCTAGGTACTTAGTTTAGTTTTGATATATACTTGTGAATGGACTTGAGTGTGTGCAATACACCCTATTTCACTTTTGGCACATCGAGTTAGCTACTCCATGTACAATTTGCTATATGTTTTGTTAGGCATTTCCTTTGATATGATATCCACTTTATGTTCATTATTATTTTTTGATCCCTTTCATGTGTTCCATACTCTGTTTGACATCTTGTTTAGTAGGTTCTCTTGGATTCATTCGCTTATTCATTTCGTATACGCTTATTACCTTTCATTTGTTTATATCTGTTCACTGAGCGTTAGCTCAGCCACAATTTCTTTTCTCTACGGCAGGTTATAAGCGAGATGCTGAGCATGAGTGTTGAGAGTAGAAGATAGAGGACCCACCCTTGATTAGATTCCATTATTAGAGTTATGATTGTAGACATTATGCTTTGGATATGTATTGTATTTATATTATTGTTTGGATTATATTTCATAAGTCCTTGCAATTCTTGACTTAGTATTTAATATGAAGTCTTTCGCTTGCGTTTATATGTTTTGATTGACACTATAATGTTACACTTAGGCCTTTTTTGGGTTGGGGTGTTACAAAATTGGTTAAGGAAAATCTTGTAAGAGGTTTACCTACCAAACTTTTTGAAAATGATGAAACCTGTGTTGCTTGTCAAAAGGGATAGCAACATAGAGCCTCTTGTAAGTCTAAAACAGAGAACTCAATCAGTCAACCTTTACATATGTTGCATATGGATTTGTTTGGTCCAACTTTTGTAAAAAGCTTAATGAAAAAGATGTATTGACTAGTTGTCACAGATGATTTTAGTAGATTTACTTGGGTTTTCTTTCTAGGAACTAAGGATGAAACTAGTGGCATTCTTAAGTCCTTTATAACTAGGATAGAAAATCTAGTAGATCACAAGGTTAAGGTGATAAGATGTAACAATGGACTTAGTTCAAGAATAGAGAGATGAATCAGTTTTGTGAGATGAAGGGTATTATGAGACAGTATAGTATAGCTAGAACTCCTCAACAAAATGGAGTTGCTGAGAGGAGAAATAGGACACTAATTGAGGTTGTTAGGACTATGCTAGCTGATTCTAAGTTGCAAACTACTTTTTGCGCTGAAGCAGTTAGTACTGCTTGCTATGTGAAAAATAGAGTGTTAGTGGTTAAGCCTCATAACAAGACCCCATATGAACTTTTTCATGGTAGAACACCAACTTTAAGCTTTATGAGACCATTTTGGGTGTCCTGTTACAATTCTCAATACCATAGATCACTTAGGCAAATTTGATGGTAAGGCTGATGAAGGTTTCTTTGTTGGATACTCCCTGAATAGTAAAGCTTTTAGAGTATTCAATAGTAGGACAAGTATAGTGGAAGAGAACTTGCATATTAGGTTTAGTGAGAGTACACCTAATGTTGTAGGTAGTGGACCAGATTGGCTATTTGATATTGACTCACTAACTAGAACAATGAATTATGAACCAGTTGCTGCAGGTACACAGTCTAATGGTTTTGCAGGTACAAAAGCTAATAATGTTGCAGGTCAAGCTAGTAAGGAGATAGAACCCGCAAAAGATTATATTCTGCTACCATTATGGACTGCTGATCCACCATTCTCAACCCAAGATCCAAAGAGTTCTCAAGATGATGAAGTCAAGTCTTCAACTGATGATGAAAAGAAGGATGGTGAAGATCCATGTAAAGAAAGTCAAAGTGATGATCAAAAGCAGGATGATAATGATAACAACACTAACAGCACTAACAGTGTTAATACTGTTAGTTCAACTGTTAATGCTGCTGGCACAGTAGATAATACTTTTGATGAAAAAGACTAGAGTGAATTTCCACATGATCCATAAATGCCTGTTTTGGAAGAAATATGGGGTGACAGTGATGAAGATGATGCTAATAAAGAGGCTGACATGGGAAATTTGGATGAAACAATTCAAGTCAGTCCTATTCCAACCACAAGAATTCATAAGTATCATCCTCTTGAACAAGTTATTGGAGATGTGCATTCACCTACACAAACAAGGAAGACGACCAATAATTTGAAGGATCAAGGGCTCTTTGTTAGAACTATTAAACAAAGAAACAGTCATAAAGACCTTCAAAACTGTTTGTTTGCTTGCTTTTTATCACAAGTGGAACCCAAAAAGACAATCCAAGCATTGAATGATTCAAGCTGTGCAGAGGCTATGCAGGAATAAATTCTACAATTCAAGTTGCAAGAAGTTTGGACTTTGGTGGATCTACTTAATTGCAAAAGGGCTATTGGTACTAAATGGGTTTTCAGGAATAAGAAGGATGAAAGAGGAATTGTGATAAGAAACAAAGAAAGATTGGTAGCTCAAGGGTACACACAAGAAGAAGGGATTGACTATGATGAAGTCTTTGCCCCAATTGCAAGAATTGAAGCAATTAGGCTATTCCTAGCTTATGCTTCCTTTAAGGACTTTGTGGTGTATCAGATGGATGTCAAGAGTGCTTTTCTCTATGGAAAGATTGAAGAACATGTGTATGTATGTCAACCACCAGGGTTTGAAGATCCAGACTTTCCTGATAAAGTATACAAGGTTGAAAATGCACTTTATGGATTGCATCAAGCTCCTAGAGCTTGATATGAAACCTTGTCAACATATATGTTGGACAATGAGTTTCAAAGAGGAAAGATTGACAAGACTTTGTTCATCAGAAGGCTCAAAGGTGATATTTTACTGGTTCAGGTTTATGTGGATGATATCATCTTTGGTTCAACAAAGAAGGAGTTATGCATTGAATTTGAGAAGTTGATGCACGAGAAGTTTTAGATGAGTTCTATGGGAGAACTTACATTCTTCCTGGGATTACAAGTGAAGCAGCGGAAGGAAGGCATATTTTTCAATCAAGATAAGTATGTTTCTGAAATCTTAAAGAAGTTTGGGTATACAGATGTCAAGACTGCAAGTACACCAATGGAAACTTCAAAGCCTCTGCTCAAGGATAAAGATGGTGAATAAGTGGATGTTCACTTGTATAGGTCAATGATTGGTTCATTGATGTATCTTACTTCTTCAAGACCTGGCATTATGTTTGTACTTTGTACATGTGCTAGATACCAAGTCAATCCAAAAGTTTCACATCTTCATGCTATGAAAAGGATTTTTAGGTACTTGAAAGGTCAACCAAAATTGGGCCTTTGGTATCCAAAAGATTCTCCTTTTGATTTGGTAGCATACACTGATAGTGATTATGCTGGAGCAAGATTTGATAGGAAGTCTACAACAGGAGGTTGTCAATTTTTGGGATATAGATTGATCTCATGGCAGTGTAAGAAACAGATTGTGGTTGCAAATTCCACAACAGAAGTTGAATATGTGGCTGCTTCAAGTTGCTGTGGACAAGTGCTTTGGATTCAGAATCAACTACTTGATTATGGGTACAATTTTATGCATACCAAAATCTTTATTGACAATAATAGTCCTATGTGCATAATTAAAAATCCTGTTTTTCATTCAAAAACAAATCATATAGAGATCAGACATCATTTTATTAGAGATTGCAATGAAAAGAAATTGATTCAATTGGTTAAAATCTATACTGACAAGAATGTTGCAGATTTGCTTATGAAGGCTTTTGATGTAAGTAGATTCCAATATTTAATTGCCAGTATTGGAATGTTAAATCTTTAAAATCTTTGATCTCTTTATGTTTTTGTAAAGTTTTGTATGGATTAGTACTGTTATTCAAGTCATTAAATGTTTCTGCTGTTACGTATAGTTAGTACTGCTAGTTATTAAAACTGTTGTGTTAATGCTGTTGGTTACACTTAGAACTGCTATGTATAATCAATATTGTGTTCATTGTAAAAGTGTTATTGCTTGTGTTTTTGTGTTTTTGGACTAACATTTTGCAGGATTGGCAAAGAAAAGTGTTGGATTGATGATAAATAAGCTGTTTGGAATAGAGTTTGTGTTAAAGCTGTGTTAATGCTGCTAAGCATAAGTTAGTGCTGCTAGGCATAACTTAATGTTGCTAGGGTTAATACTGCTGGGTTAATTGGGGGTACTGTTTTATAAATTCAATCGATTAAGGGTTTATATCAATCATTCACTCACATAATCGATTTAATCCGTTCAAATACTCTCTCAAACAAAACCCTAACTCAATTTTATCATCTAATTGCAAAATCCAACACGATTTCAAAAACAACACAATGTCGAAACTACACTTTGCTGATACGCATAACGTGATTGCATTTTTGTCAAAACCCAAAGAAAGTGAAGGGTTTGAGGAGATAGTGGATTTCTTGAATGCACACCCCATAAGGTATCCACTTACGGTTAATCCTACTATCTATATTTCTCACATTGAATAGTTTTGGTCTACTGCTAAGGTCAAAACAATCAATGAGGAAGTACAGTTGCACGCCCTTGTAGATGGCCAGAAAATAATCATCACTGAAACATCTGTTAGGAGATGTTTTCGACCAACAGATGCTGAAGGTGTTGAATATTTTTCTAATTCTACTATTTTTGAAAATCTTGAACTGATGGGATATGAGAGGAAATCTGATTCACTAAAATTTTTCTAAGCATACTTCTCCTCACAGTGGAAATTTCTTATCCATACTGTTTTGCAGTGTTTAAGTACAAAAACAACTGCTTGGAATGAGTTTAGCAGCACTATGGCATCTGCTATAATATGCTTGGCTACAGACCAAACATTTAATTTTTCAAAATTAATTTTTGATAGTATGGTTAAGAACTTGGATACTTTGTCTGGAAAATTTTATATATATCCAAGGTTTTTGCAATTGTTTATGGACAAACAATTTACTGAGTAGGTAACTTATAAAAGAACATACATTGCACGCTTTCATACTAAAAAGATTTTTGCAAGTATGAGAAGGGTGGGAAAAGACTTTTTAGGAAAAGTAACACCTTTGTTTCAAACAATGGTGGTACAAAACCAAAACCAATTGGTTGAAGATTCAGAAATCCCCACTGATACCCAACACACACCCACAATTTTACCATCATCTTTTCAACCACAAAATACCTATAACCGTAGGAAGCCTAGAAAGGACACTGAGCTACCTCAGGCTAGTGCTCCTACTCAAAGTGGTGCAGATGAGGCTGTCTATAAGGAGAGGGATGACAGTTTGGAAAGGGTTGCCACTACTGCTACTAGCTTAGATGCAGAGCAGGACAGTTGTAACAGAAATAAGACCCAATCCAAGGCAACTTCTACTGAGTCTAGTTCCCATGGAACTGATTCAGGTGAAGGTCCCAGGCGCCAAGACACCGTGAGGGGGTATGGATGCTCAAACTAGGTTTGGGGTTGTACCTAATCAATCCAATGATTCACCTCTCGGGAGAGGTAACACACTCCGAAGTGATGAGGATAGACTGAAATTAAAGGAATTGATGGAAACTTGTACCACTTTACAACAACAGGTTCTTGATCTCACAAAGAGAGTTAACTCTCAACAAGGTGAAATTACAAGTTTGAAGAAAAGAGTAAAGAAGCTTGAGAAGAAGAAAAGATCAAGAACCTCTGGGCTGAAAAGAATACACAAAGTTGGTTCAACTGCAAGGGTGGAGTCCTCTAGTGATAATGCTGAAAGTTTGGGGGAGGATGCCTACAAACAGGGGAGGAAAGAGGACAAGGCTGCAGGGGAGGATATGGAGATGGTATAGGAAGGAGTTGAGTTTATTATTGAAGAACATGTTAATGATGCTGAAAATGTAGAAGTTGAGTTGGTTTCTACTGCTGAGATTGATGATAATGCTGCTCAGGTTAAAGCTATTAGTGAAAAAGTTTCTATTGCCAGTGTTGAAGTTAGTGCTGCTGAGAAATAAGTTACTGTTGCTTTCACAACTACAACAACTGTTGATGAAATCACAATAGCCCAAGCACTTAAAGACTTAAAGAGCGCAAGACCCAAGGTGAAAGGGGTTGACATTCAAGAACCAGCTCAATCCACAACAAAAACAGTTCAACAACTACCTCAGGGCAAGGGAAAAGAGAAGATGGTTGAGCAGATTGAGAAGCCTATAAATAAGAAAGAATAACTCATATCTAATGCAGAAATTGCAAGATTGTTACAAGAAGAACATGATGAAGAAAATAGGTTGTTAGCAGAAAAGGCAAGAATTGCAGCTGAGAAGGAAAAAGCCAACATTGCACTTATGAACCAATGGGATGATATAGAGGCTAAGTGTGATGCTGATTTTCTTTTAGCTCAAAGACTGCAACAAGAAGAGCAAGAATAGTTGTTTAAAGCAGAGAAGACTAAGCTGCTCATGGAGTTCTTAGAACAGAGGAAAAAGTTCTTTGCAAAGAAGAGGGCTGAAGCAAAAAGGAACAAACCACCAACCAAAGCTCAGAAAAGGAGTATAATGTGTAGCTATTTAAAGAACATGGATCAATGGAAGCCTGATCAGTTGAAGAATATGAGCTTTGAAAAGATTCAAGAAGTGTTTGATAAGGTTTTCAAGAGAGTAAACACATTTGTGCCCATGGAAACAGAGGTGGTGGGAGGAAGTTCTAAGAGAGCAGGAGAAGAGTTAGAGCAAGAGAGCAGAAAGAAACAGAAGGTAGAGGAAGACAAAGATACAGATGAGCTAAAACAGTTCATGGTACTTGTTTCAGATGATGAGAAAATACCTATAGATGCTGAACCTTTGGCTACAAAACCCCCAAGCATTGTTGATTGGAAAATTTACAAAAAAGGAAGGAAAACACATTGGGAGATAGTAAGAGCTGATGGAAAATTCCAGATGTTTCTCACCTTTGGTCATATGCTAAAAGGTTTTGATAGAGAGGATTTAGAGACTTTGTGGAAACTGGTGAAAGATAAGTATGGAGTAACAAGACCAACCAATGCTTATGACAGAGTCTTATGGGGAGATTTGAAGGTAATGTTTGAACCACATTGTGTAGATGATGTATGGAGAGATCAGTTTCGAAATGAAGTATTGTTTTGGAAGCTGCATGACTCTTGTGGAGTTCATACTGTGGCAATGAAAGGACTTCAGATTTACATGTTGGTTAAAAGAAGTATCCCCTACCACCTTCCACAATGACAATGATGTTGAACAAGAAGCTAAAAGTGGAGAATGACAGTGAAATGTCTTTGGAACTTATTTGGTTTATTATACAACTGAAGAACCAAAAATGAAGTGTTTCGAAGCATCCTCCTGGTGATTATGAAGCTTTGAATGAAGAAACTTGATGATTTTGGGAGAAAATATCAAGTTTAGGGGAGGATTGTTGGGATTAAAGCTTCTTGATGATATTGTTGCTCATGATTGTATTAAGACTGCTTTTGGTAAGTTACAACTCCTCTTTTACTTCAAGAAAAATATTCTAAGTGTTTTGCTACTGCTAGTGAAAAGATAAGACTGGTGGAACAAACTTAGTACTACTGAAGAAACTACAAAGAATATACACTAAGTGCGTAGTGCTGCTAGTACAAACTTAGTGCTGCCAATACAAAGTTACAGCTGTTGAAGAGTTAATGTTGTTGAAGTAAAGTTAAGACTGCTAGTTGTATAGTTAATGTTGTTTATGAGATATACATGTAAAGTCGGTTAGATAATTATAGAAAAGATTTAGAAAGATTTTGTTGGGTCAAAAAGATTTGAAGATACAAAACATGAAGAATGAAACATGAAGGACTTATAGTGACAAGAAGGGAAACTACAAAAAGATGGAGCTTTTAGAAGATTCTTAGAAGATATGCTTAAAATAGTTTCCTTATTGTATTAGGAATGTTTTCCTTTGTAAACCCTAGATGTCTCTAGTATCTAAAGAGACATAGGGGCGTTGAGTTTATTAAGTCTAGACAAGATGTAGTCTACTAAAGGAGTGTGTGTGCTCTAGGCGTTTAAGTCTTGTTTTATGGTTTTCACCTCAAGGATCGTTGATTCCTTGTTATAGTTTAGATAACAAGTCCTACAATTGATCAAGTAGGATTGAGGTGTGTATGAAAGATAATAAAGAAAAACCTTGTTTCTGATATCGTTCTTGTTGACATAAATAATGCCTAAAAACATTATTCATATCTCTATGTTTTAATGATCACAAAATATAAACTCATTAAACATAAACTTATCAAATAAGAAAGTATTTAGTTGTAAATATTCATTTCTACAACTTAATCACTTAAGGTATGAATAAACAAGTGCTTAATGCATTATATGATCAAAGGAACATTTTCTTAATAACTAGCTTTTTTATAAAATGTCAAAAACATTTTATATCTTTTAGAAAAATATTTTTGGTAATAAATAAAAAGGTTTAATTCATTATAAATTTATGAATTCAAATTTTTAACCAAAATCAGTAAAAATGTTCAAGAAAAACCTTCCCCACAAAAAGACAAAACTGGGCAACGGGAAGGAAGGGCGGCCCCCTTAATTATGCTAGGCGGCCCCCTTAAAATTAAGGGGGCCGGCCACGCTCCAGTAGGTTCCAGCTGTCCAGTTTTTCTGCCTATAAATACCAGCCTTCCCCTGGATTTTTACTTACCTTTTGCACACTGAAACTTTCTGTTGTAAATCACATTTCATATCTTCAAAAACCCTTTGATCATATAATCTTAAGCTTTGGTTTCTAAGTGATCCAAGCTTCCTCCATTCAAGTGCAAGAGAAGAATACTCCTTCAACAACTAGAGAAGAAGTATTGCAACTTAGATACCTAAGTTGTTTGTGTCATTATTCATTTGTATATAAGTTGTGTATTGTGGTTAGATAGTTGTGTGAATAATTGTTTGGGATAGGTTAGTGTGTAAGTAGAGAAGTTGTGTTGTTAAGGTGTGTAAGTAGTGAAGTTGTGAAGAAGTAGAAGTGTACATAGGTTGTGCTTAGTTGTGAAGTGATAGTGAAGAAGTCGTGAAGAAGAAGGTGTGATTAAGTCGTGTTTAAGTTGTGAGATTGGTTCTAGCTACGATTAGAACTCGACATCTAGCTTTATGTCGTTAAGCCGGTGTAAGCTAAAGTTGTGTAAGGTTTTCTCCGCCATAAGGGAGCTTGTTGACATAGTGAAGAAAACTCTCGAGTTAGGTGCTCGGGGAGTAGAGTAGGGCAAGGAAGGTGTCCTTGTAGCCGAACCACTATAAATCTCTTGTCTCTCGGTTAGATCTTTCCATCTCTAACTTTCATTTCATTTTATTACCTTACTTGCATTACTTATTTATATCTACTTATATACATATTGTTCATATTGTTCAAAGAGTTGAGATCACATAAATTCGAATCTAAGTTTTAAAAAGTAAACAAAGTTTTCATAATATAAATTTAAAAGGACATAAAACTATTCAACCCCCCTTCTAGTTTTCCACAATTGGTATCAAGAGCCACGTCAAACAAGATTTTTAAAATAAACTGTATTTTAAAACTTGAAACGATCTATGGAATCTTTAAAATATTTAGAAGGGAAATCTATGCAAAGACCACCACTATTTGAAAGTGATGGTTTTCTTTATTGGAAAAATAGATTCGAAACTTATGTGAAATAAAAGGATCTTGATCTTTGGCATGTTATTACCTATTGATGCGTGGTTTTGCAACCTTACAACAGGTTTTACCTCTCGAGGGATCTCAAGAGGCTTACAACCCCACCAGGCAGTGTACCTGACCGATGTAGTATAGTGTAGTGGTAAGTACGGGGGATTGATCGTTCTCCACAGGGAATAGTGTTCGTTAGGTATGAAAAACTACTCTAATAGGTCTAAGGGTGAGAGAAGATTCTTTTTATGTTTTTTATGAAAGCAAGTAAAATCTCGGGTTTGAAAGAGTGGGCGGAATTAGTTGCTAGTCAACTAACCCAAATAACTACGAATGCAAATAAAATAAAATAACTGAAAATGAAGAGATGGTGAAATTTATGTGGAGAAAAATGTGTTTACTTAGATTTCCTTACTCCCTAACTATCTTTTACCGGTTGATTAGTGTGTATTAATTGCGTGGATGACGGGTGTATTCCTTAATACCAATCGTGGGGTGGCGTACGTACTTCCCCAACTCTACAAGCTCCTACTTCACTCCTATGTCGAGCCGGCTAGGAAGCTCCTAACATGGGATCACTAGAATTCGCTTGTGCATTAAATACAACCATAAAAACCTTAGTACGCATTGGTTCATGTTTCTTAAGACGTTCAAGCAAGTTACCGAATAGGAAGTTAGCCAGTTTTCTTAAGTCTAACATAGATGAACAATCATCCAATACAACTAATAACCAATAATCAATAGCTAGGTTTCATTAGATCTAAGCAAACACAAAGAAAACCTAGCCTAGCATGTTAAACAAAAGACAAGAACAAGATAGAATCAAACAACACATAGACATATTGAATGATTAATTGATAACTTATCTTCAATGTAACATGGAAGATCTCAAGGCAAAAAGCCTTGAAAAAGCTGCTAAATTCGTCTTAGGGTTTTCACACACAAAGTTCCACAATAAGTTCCACACTAATGACAAAAAATTGCAAAACTATATATAGAGATTAAGGTCTGACGGCGTCACGTTGTAGATTCTGACGCCGTCACCTCGCCGCTTTTAGGGTTCCCGGATGGCCTTCCTGACGCCGTCCCTCTCTAGACCTCCAAAATCCATTCTGGCTTATCAAGGCTTGACGCCATCAGATTATGGCTTGACGCCGTCCCTCTTTAAATTAAGCCGTGACGACCTTGATCAGATTAAAGGGTGACGCCGTCAGAATTCCATGCAAATTTCTCTGGCTTATCATGAGTAATTTTCACATCCACCTTTTTCTTGCCAAGCCATGACGCCATCTGGGGATAATCCTGACGCCGTCAAAGGTAATTTTCAGCCGATTTTGAGACTTTGTCGTTTTCTTCACTTTTATGCTCCAAAAATGTCCAAAATGCTTCCTTTTCCAGATTTCTCCTCAAAAGTACCTAAAATGACAAAAGGAACGATTTAGGGCGATATTTGATCAAATAAATACGATTTAGGGCTTAAATGACCCCCTAAAAGCGGTACACTTTTCGCTTCATCAAATACCCTTACACTTGAGATTTGCTTGTCCTCAAGCAAATGTGCTTTTATTCTAATCAAAATACAAGTTAGGGGTCATTTAATGCTAACATAAAAGTAATTACAACAAATATTCGTTCCACTTTAATCATAATAAGCACGGAGATAACAAACTAGCACCTCACAAGTAGTGTTTAGATACTCACATCTCTCAAGTGTCATCAAAATAAATCTCATAAATGAAAACGGATAATATCTCTCACTACCTGTCATAGCAAATAGATTACCATAGGCTTGGGAAAGGATCGAAAACCTCCTCCACTAGGCGTAAGCACCTAAGATAAACTATCAAAGAGGGCTTTTACATGGGTTATAACGTTAGGTGTAGGGAAAAGGAAAACACGGTTTTGTTGGATAAAGGATATTTTACTGGTGGCGAGTTAAAGATCTTGATTAATTACATGTACTATACAATGTTGCTAAGCCAAGACTCGACTCGATTTAAGCTAATGAACGAAAATAACAAAAACATAAAATAAACATAAAATGAAACGGGATGGTAGTCCGTATGTTTTTTCTATTTTTCTTTTTTTCATTTTTTTGTATTTTTCTTGATTTTTTTTTTTTTTTTTTTTTTTTTTTTTTTTTTTGACATACACTCTTGCCCTACCATCCAAAATAATACATCATAGGGGCGTTGCATTCCCCTTACACTTGAACTTTTACATAACTTTACAATTAACTAATCTAATGACTCGGATTAAGATAATTGAAAAACTTGGAGTACTTTTAAAATATTTAGCATATATGGGGGTAATAAATGATGTTCTTCCCCATTACTCCATTACACTAGTACTTTACCCATGAGTCCCAATTGTCCCAAAACAATATGTACAAGGATATGACTCGACTTAGCAACCATGTAATCAACTAGATAATTAACTTGGGTTTAAACAAATGTTGTCACAATAATGCACTAAAAATGAGTGCATACAAGGTAGGCTAAGGCGATTTGGGTGTACATTTTAGTGGGGTGTAACAAATTCTTCCTTTAAGTAAAATGCTTAAAGGTCGAAACGAAAAGATAGGCTCTGAGGGGTGTACTAGGGGTATCGTGTACTAAAAATGAGTACAACGCAAAGGGTGTGGGAGAATTACTTGACCAATGTAGCCAATGTAATTATAACAAAAACACAGGTGTAAAACAATGGGTTAATCTTAATGCCTCTTATCATGTAGTAAATCTAACTACACGAATGTAGTCTCACTTGTGGCCTCGGAATGGTCCTAACGCAAGTTCTAGAATCTAAGTGCTACCGGTACACACATCATAGCATAAATGCTTTTCCTACCAATTCTAGGGGCGAACCTCACATATTTGGGGGTGGAAAAATTTTTTAGCGGTACGGTTTTTGTGCTAGTCATATAACTCCTATCCGTGAGACGCTCATTAGAACTAAAGTTTTACTCCTAAATGTTGTAAAAAATTTTAAATTTGGCACTAAAATTACCCTAACAGGTATTTATCTCAGTTTTATTACATATTTACTATTAAACAAACAAAAATCAAGCGTAATAGCATTCTCTAATCGTACTTTTACCCCCCCCCCCTTACACTTAAGATGAACATTGTCCCCAATGTTCAAATAACAAGATGTAAAAGAAAAAAGTAAAAGAATGAAATCAAATACTCCCCTGATTCGTTCGGTGGATAATGAAGTAACATGGTTAAATCTTCTTCCAAGAGAATGTAAAAGCTCCAAGACTAATGCATCACCAATAGCTTGATTCCACATACATCTCCTTGTCCAAAATAACCTGTTAAACCTAAGAAAACAAACACGAAAACCTGCATAACATCGGCGGGATAAACTCTATATATAAGGATATAATGCTCGTGGAATGATAATTTTGCAGATTCCTGGAGATTATAAGTTATAGATTTAATAAAAACTTTTTATGAAAACAAAACTTTCAAAAATTTTCAGAAAATTAAACCTGACGCCGTCAGGTTGTAAATCCTGACGCCGTCAGAAATGATCTGACAGAATTCTCATGTTAAGTTTCCGGAAAATTTTTGGAAAAACCTATACCTTACTTCCTGGAAATCCTGCAAAACATCATTATGACTCGATACAAGCATTTGACTCAAACAAATACTAATATGTATGTTCATTTAATATTATTACGATTCATGTTCATTTGTGTTCTAATAAACCGATTTAGATTTCC
Organism: Artemisia tridentata subsp. tridentata; assembly: GCA_021014915.2. Classification (NCBI taxonomy): domain Eukaryota; kingdom Viridiplantae; phylum Streptophyta; class Magnoliopsida; order Asterales; family Asteraceae; genus Artemisia; species Artemisia tridentata. Next base: position 195,197,252 of record CP139507.1, read on the forward strand.
CTTACACTTAACTTTTGCAAAATACATTTATATGTAGTTAAGACGAAGTTAAAAACAAGATAAAGCATTTTCACAAATTAGTTTTTTAACATGAATCAATAATAATAAAACTTAAACACACATACGGAAACAAATAAAATCAAATAAACAAAGAAATAAACACACAAAGCAAATAAAACTTGGGTTGCCTCCCAAGAAGCGCTTTTCTTTATTAACGAGTCTTGTAGCTAGACTCAAAGTCCTTCTACCCTATGTAAGTGAGCTCGTCATCGAGGACGTCTTTAGGGTTAAGCTTGGATTGAAGTTTCCTATTGGTCCGCTTAGTACGATATATCCTTTCAAACTTCTCTCCATCCGGGTCATACAATGTCATCTTAATATGCCATGACCCATCTCCATCTTTGGGTGGTTTGTCCCAATCCCACTTATGATCATCGTCCTCACAATTCCACTTATTCATCCCTAGGTTAATTGGCAAAACTCCTAGGAAATCAATCATCTTCCTAAAAACTAGAGGGTCTTTAAATGGATCCAATTCGGTGTCCCTAGCCAAGAGTTGCTCTACCGTATGTGTTCGGTTAACAAAGTCCTCTTCTAGGTAAAATGGGCGTTGGGGTCCTATGAAGTCTCTATCGATCCAAGGTCCATATCTAGATGGTCTCCTATTTAATTCTAACCAATGGGGTGTTGGTTCATCACTAGCATCATAGGTATGTTTCTTCACATCATAGACTGACCAAGTATCTCCTTCTCCTACCGCTATCTTAGATTCCTTACAATCAATCATAGCACTAGCGGTCGCTAAAAATCCTCTACCTATCAACAAGGGGCATGTAGGGTCGCTAACCATATCAAGGACGTGGAAATCAGCTAAAATGGTTATTTTTCCTATGTGTACTAACACGTCATTGACTACTCCAACCGGGTAAGCAACACTCCCATCCGCTAAACCAATTATCACCTCGGTTTCTTCAAGTTTTCCTAGTTTTAAAGAGGTGTAGAGAGGTAACGGAAGTAGGTTAAGGCTTGATCCAAGATCGGCTAATGTGTCATAAGCCTCCGAATTACCGATCTTGCAAGGTAGAACAAATAAGCCCAGATCATCTAATTTCTTAGGTAGCTTGTTTTGAACGAAGGCGGTCCCTTTTTCGCCTAACTTGAGCTTCTTCTCATCCAACACATCAACAACCAGACTTTCAAGGTGGAGCTCCTTGAGTTCTTCGTCAAGGTTTTGAGTGGGAGGTGTTTCAACTATGTTGTTGACCAATTTGGATGTCATAACTTCTTGGTCATTTGGAACGACTTGGGTTTGTTTGAAACACGTGCTCATGGAATTGACCGAATAATATTGTGGACAAGAACTAGGAGACGAAACCGACGAGATGGCGTTGACGTTTAGTTTCGGGTTCTTGACCGTGTTGCTAGGGAGTGCTCCCATTTCTCGGTCATTGAGGGCTTTCAACAAAGTGTCAATCTTATTGGTCATCTCGCTTTGTTTTTGTTTGAAATCGGCTTCAAACTTGGCTAAACGAGCTTCTTGAGATGCCATAAATTGGGACATCAATCCTTCAAAGTTATTGGTACTACCATTGCCGGAAGGATTGTTGTTGAAAGTACGGTTCGAGTTGGAACCGCTTGATTGGAAACGATTAGGTGGGTTGGAAGAATTGGTTTGTTGTGCGTTTTGGTTTTGTTTCCACCTAAGGTTCGGGTGATTTTTCCATGAGGGGTTATATGAATCACCATAGGGGTTTGGCTCGGGTTTGAAAGTGTACCACTTGTCTCCTGCTCCGTCGGTACGCGAGGATGCGTAGTCCGCAAAAGCTTGTTCGGGGAGTTCCATGCAATCACGAGTGTCGTGGGGACCACTACATAATTCACATGAAGAAGTGATTTTGTTCACTTGGCTTGAAGGTTTAGGAGCCTCGTAGGATTTCATGAGAAACTTGACTTGGTCTTCAAGTTCTATGATCCTACGGTCGGAAGTGCTTGAATTGTTCGAAGGCAAAGATATTGCCTTGACCGTTTTATTCAAATCACGGGGGTCACTCCAACTTTCGTTGTCATAAAGAGCAAGATCTTCTAGGAGAGCCCATGATTGTTCCGCACTTAGATCACGTAGCTTACCACCGGCCGATTGGTCAATGATTTGCCTTGTGGAGAGGTTGATATGGTCATAAAAGATTTGGACTTGGAGCCAAAGTTCTATGCCATGGTGAGGGACTTTTTGGAGTAAGTCCTTGAATCGAGTCCATGCCTCGTAGAGGGTTTCTCCTTGACGTTGTTGGAACATCAAGATATCATTCCTTAGCTTGGTAGTTCTTCCTGGTGGGAAAAACTGAGCAAGGAAACGAGTGGTGAGATCATCCCAAGAGGTGATGGATCCTGCGGGTTGACGCTCTAGCCATTGACTAGCTTGGTCCCGCAAAGAGAATTGAAAGAGACGCAGTTGGGTCGTCTCTCGAGTGGCAACATCAAGGTCTATAGAATCAACGATTTTGAGAAAGTCCTTGAGATGTTGGTTAGGATCTTCGGAACGAAGTCCATGGAATGCGCATCCGCTTTGCACCAACCGGATGGTGTCGGATCGCAAGGGAGTGACATTTGCTCCTTGAGTGAGCTCAATGGTGTTTCGATAGCCATGGTGGCTAGGACGGGAGTACTCTCCTAAAGTACGGGCTCTAGGAGGTGGTGGTTGTTGTGGTGGGTTGTTGGGATCGAGGATATTACCACCTTCCATGATGTTGGATGGTAATGGTTACGAACAAAGAAACGAAGAAAAAAGATAGACTAAAGAAGACCTAGAAAAATAAAATAAAAATCTCACTAGAAAGGAATCTAGTGAGTAGACCTATAAAATAAAAATTCAACCTAAACAATAACTATTCCCCGGTAGCGGCGCCAAAAACTTGATGCGTGGTTTTGCAACCTTACAACAGGTTTTACCTCTCGAGGGATCTCAAGAGGCTTACAACCCCACCAGGCAGTGTACCTGACCGATGTAGTATAGTGTAGTGGTAAGTACGGGGGATTGATCGTTCTCCACAGGGAATAGTGTTCGTTAGGTATGAAAAACTACTCTAATAGGTCTAAGGGTGAGAGAAGATTCTTTTTATGTTTTTTATGAAAGCAAGTAAAATCTCGGGTTTGAAAGAGTGGGCGGAATTAGTTGCTAGTCAACTAACCCAAATAACTACGAATGCAAATAAAATAAAATAACTGAAAATGAAAAGGTGGTGAAACTTATGTGGAGAGAAATGTGTTTACTTAGATTTCCTTACTCCCTAACTATCTTTTACCGGTTGATTAGTGTGTATTAATTGCGTGGATGACGGGTGTATTCCTTAATACCAATCGTGGGGTGGCGTACGTACTTCCCCAACTCTACAAGCTCCTACTTCACTCCTATGTCGAGCCGGCTAGGAAGCTCCTAACATGGGATCACTAGAATTCGCTTGTTCATTAAATACAACCATAAAAACCTTTAGTACGCATTGGTTCATGTTTCTTAAGACGTTCAAGCAAGTTACCGAATAGGAAGTTAGCCAGTTTTCTTAAGTCTAACATAGATGAACAATCATCCAATACAACTAATAACACACTAATAACCAATAATCAATAGCTAGGTTTCATTAGATCTAAGCAAACACAAAGAAAACCTAGCCTAGCATGTTAAACAAAAGACAAGAACAAGATAGAATCAAACAACACATAGACATATTGAATGATTAATTGATAACTTATCTTCAATGTAACATGGAAGATCTCAAGGCAAAAAGCCTTGAAAAAGCTGCTAAATTCGTCTTAGGGTTTTCACACACAAAGCTCCACAATAAGTTCCACACTAATGACAAAAAATTGCAAAACTATATATAGAGATTAAGGTCTGACGGCGTCACGTTGTAGATTCTGACGCCGTCACCTCGCCGCTTTTAGGGTTCCCGGATGGCCTTCCTGACGCCGTCCCTCTCTAGACCTCCAAAATCCGTTCTGGCTTATCAAGGCTTGACGCCGTCAGATTATGGCTTGACGCCGTCCCTCTTTAAATTAAGCCGTGACGACCTTGATCAGATTAAAGGGTGACGCCGTCAGAATTCCATGCAAATTTCTCTGGCTTATCATGAGTAATTTTCACATCCACCTTTTTCTTGCCAAGCCATGACGCCGTCTGGGGATAATCCTGACACCGTCAAAGGTTTTTTTCAGCCGATTTTGAGACTTTGTCGTTTTCTTCACTTTTATGCTCCAAAAACGTCCAAAATGCTTCCTTTTCCAGATTTCTCCTCAAAAGTACCTAAAATGACAAAAGGAACGATTTAGGGCGATATTTGATCAAATAAATACGATTTAGGGCTTAAATGACCCCCTAAAAGCGGTACACTTTTTGCTTCATCACCTATGGTGATTTTCCTCCTATTCAAAATAATCATTTAACTAAAATAGATGAAATTGCACCTTTTGAAAATCAAAATGATGATTTGAAAAAGAAACTAGCAAAAAATAATGAGGCTAAAATGGTCATTTATAATGCATTACCACGCAAAGAATATGAAAGAATTTTTATGTGTCAAACCGCAAAAGAAATTTGGGATTCTTTACTAATCACTCAGCAAGGTAATAGTCAAGTAAAAGATAACAAAATAGATCTTCTTGTTCAACAATATGAACAATTTACAATTCCTGAAGAGGAATCTATTGATAATGCATTTGCTAAATTTAACACAATCATCACAAGTTTAAAAGCACTTGATGAGACTTTTTCTAGCAAAAATTGTGTAAGGAAATTTCTTAGGGCATTGCATCCAAAATGGCGCGCGAAGGTCACGGCTATTGAAGAATCGAAGAACTTGATGACGCTATCGCTTGATGAACTCATTGGCAACTTGAAGGTCCATGAAGAAATTATAAAGAGAGACTTTGAAACGGTCAAGAGTAAGAAAGATAAAATAAAAACTCTTGCGCTAAAAGTCAAAAAGGAGGTTAGTGATGATGAAGATTCAACTGACGATAGTGAAGACGAAGAATACGCAATGGCCGTGAGAGAATTCAAGAAATTCTTCAAGAGACGAGGAAGATTCACAAGACAACCGTGAGATGAAAGAAGATCGCTTCAAAGAAATAGAAATGAGAACTACGGGAAAAGAAAGTGCTTTAGATGTGGAAGCCAAAACCATCTCATTGGCGAATGTCCAAAGCCACTGGGTTATGATTACGAAAGCGCATTTGTTAGTGGAACATGGAGTGATAGAGACAAAGATGAAGCGGACAAAGCAAAAGACGAAAAGTGCCTTGTAGCTCAAGCCACCGATAAAATATGTCTAGGGATAAATTTGGAGCCCGACGAATGGATTAAGGATAGTGGATGCTCGAAGCACATGACGGGGAACCAGAAGCTATTCTCCTCCTACAAGGCATACAATGGAGGTAATGTTATTTTCGGTAGTGATTTTCGTGGATAAATCATTGGCAAAGGTACGATCTCTCAAGACTCCCTAACTATTGAAAATGTTGAGCATGTAGATAATTTAACATATAACTTGCTTAGTATAGGACAAATATGTGATAATAAGTGTAGGGTTACTTTTACAAGTAAAGATAGCGAAATAGTTAAGGACGGAAAGGTCATAGGTAGAGGAATTAGGAAAGGTCGCGTATATGTTATGAAACTAGGAAATAAACCGGAAGATAAAATATGTCTAGCAACCTTAGATGAAAACTCTACATTGTGGCATAGAAGATTAGGTCATGCAAATATGCAACAAATACAATCCCTAGCCTCTAAAGAATTAGTTAGAAACTTGCCTAACCTAAGATATGACCAACACTTTTGCGATGCATGTAAAATAGGAAAACAAGCACATGCTAGTCATAAAGCTAAGAATATAGTCTCCACTACTAGATGCCTAGAATTATTACACATGGACCTTTTTGGTCCATCCGCTATGCGGAGTTACGGAGGTAATCGTTATACCTTAGTAATTATAGATGACTATTCACGATACACGTGGACTAGATTTTTAAGTGATAAAACCGAAGCCTTTAATAAGTTTGAAATATTTAGTAAAATGATTCAAAATAAATTAGGATGTTCTATAGTATCAATTAGGACGGACCATGGTCGGGAATTTGATAACGAAGTGCAATTCGGAAAATATTGTGATTTAAATGGGATATCTCACAATTTCTCCGCTCCTCGCACTCCACAATCAAATGGGGTAGTAGAAAGAAAGAATCGAACATCACAAGAAATGAGTAGAACAATGCTAAATAAACAATCTATCCCACAAAAATTTTGGTGCCATGCCGTAGATACATCAACATATATAATAAATAGAGTCTCAATTAGGCAAATTTTAGGAAAAACCCCATATGAGTTATTAAGAGGTAGAAAACCTAATCTAAACTACTTTAGGGTATTCGGGAGCAAATGTTTTGTTCTCAATACAAAAGATTACCTTACTAAGTTTGATCCTAAGTCGTACGAAGGAATCTTTCTAGGGTATTCACAAAATAGTAAAGCATACATAATACTTAATAAACACACTATGAAAGTAGAAGAGTCCTTAAATGTAACTTTTGATGAAACTCCACCACCACCTAAGACTTTGCCCTTGGAAGATGATGACCTAGTTGAAGAAGAAGCTATTGAGGTTAGTAAAATTAAACCCTTAGGCGATGATAATGAAGATATAATATTAGGTGAAAACGAAATAGTAAATGTTAAGGAATCTAAATCACACCCGTTAGATAATATAATAGGAAACCTAAATCAAAGAACCCTTAGATCACAAGCTCAAGATAAAAATAACTTCTTTTGTTTCCTATCAACTATAGAACCTAAAAATATAAATGAGGCATTAAAAGATGAAAGTTGGGTTATGGCTATGCAAGAAGAACTAAATCAATTTAAGACTAATGACGTTTGGGAACTAGTCCCAAATCCCATGAACATGACCATCATAGGAACTAAGTGGGTTTATAGAAATAAGTTAGATGAAAATGGAATAGTTACTAGGAACAAAGCTAGGTTAGTCGCCCAAGGATATAATCAACAAGAAGGAATAGATTATGACGAAACTTATGCCCCCGTAGCTAGATTAGAATCTATAAGAATACTACTTGCCTATGCATGCGCCCTAGATTTTAAGTTATTTCAAATGGACGTGAAAAGTGCATTCCTTAACGGTTTTATCAATGAGGAGGTATACGTGGCACAACCTCCAGGATTCATTGACTTCGCAAAACCTGAATATGTTAATAAACTCAAGAAAGCTTTATATGGACTCAAACAAGCTCCCAAGGCTTGGTATGATCGATTAAATGCATTTCTTATTAAACATGATTATTCCATGGGAATGGTAGATAACACTCTTTTCACGAAAAAGAAAAGCCCAAATCTCATCATTGTCCAAATATATGTCGACGACATTATATTCGGATCGACTTGTCAGGATATGTGTGATGAATTCGCCAAAATCATGCATGATGAGTTTGAGATGAGTATGATGGGTGAACTTAATTTCTTCCTAGGATTACAAATAAAACAATTAGAAGATAGAATATTTTTTAATCAATCTAAGTACATTAAGGAAATGCTTAAGAAATTTGGATTAGAGGACGCTAAGCCCATGAAAACACCGATTTCTACGGAAGTAAAACTCACAAGAGATGAAGAGGGTGAGTCCGTAGAAAACAGTAAGTATAGAGGAATGATAGGTAGTTTACTATACTTAACGGCAAGTAGACCGGATATCATGTTTAGTGTCTGCCTTTGTGCTCGCTTTCAAGATGATCCCAAAACCTCTCACCTAGAAGCGGTTAAGCGTATCTTCCGATACATTAAAGGCACTATACAATTAGGATTATGGTATCCTAAGGGATCCGACATAGAAACCATCGTCTATGCGGATTTGTATCATGCGGGAGACTACGTGGATAGAAAAAGCACTAGCGGAATTTGCACGTTCATGGGATGTTGTCTAACATCTTGGTTCTCGAAGAAGCAAACCACTCTTGCTATTTCTACCACAGAAGCCGAATATGTAAGCGCTGAAAAGGCATGTCAACAAGCACTATGGATGAAACAAGCTCTCATAGATTATGGCATTAGGTTAGATGATGTCCCAATTATGTGTGATAACAAAGGTGCTATAGATTTAAGTAAGAATCCCGTTCAACACTCTAGGACTAAACATATAGAAATACACCACCACTTCCTCCGCGATAACGTTCAAAAAGGAAACATATCTATAGAAAAGGTTGCATCGGAAGATAACTTAGCAGACATATTCACTAAGCCCCTTAAGCGTGAACTCTTTAACCAGTTACGTTTAGGCCTAGGGATGATGGAACAAATTGACTGAATTCTCTGCATTTTTGGTACATTTTTTTTTCCAGATGGGCGGACCCCTTAATGTTATAAAGGCGGTCCCCTTAATTATTAAGGGGACCGGCTTGTCATTAAGGGGACCGGCCATCTGTCTGTAAATTATTTTTTTTTTCTTTTGTTTCCTTCCATCTGAGTCTAGGATTCTGTTTTGCAAAAATTAAAAGATTGGGATATTTTTTTTCATAAACATATTTATAAACAAAACCCAATCTATTTTCTACAAATCATTCTCACATCTAGGAAAACACATGAAAACCATTTTTCTTACATTGTTGAATAATGCTAAAAACATCTTTTTTTCATGCATAAAGATCTCACATGAATTGTCAAAGTATATAATCTAATATATACATCTTTGATATTCATATATTGAGCAAAATCAAATCAAGGAGACCTTGGATTGTTTCTTAGAAAAATTTTGCATTTAGGAGTCGAAACAATCACATCTCCACATTTGTTGCATATAGGCACACACTAGAACAAGCTTATTAATCACGTCCTCACAATTGTTTCATCACCTATTCCCCATTAGTTTCTAGTGCATTTGCTATTTTACCCTTGCCTTATATGATTAATTGCCTTAATTCTCTAAATTGCTAGATATAACTTATTGCTTGTTTATCTTATATGCCATGCATGCTTAATATGTTTCTCTATTGCCTCAAAGAGTAGGACTTGCCGAAAACCAAAAGCTCAAAACATAGCCATCCTCACCTATTTCTGCAGAAAAACCCATTTCTGGAGCCCAGAAAGGTACCAGATGGGCGGCCCCCTTAATTCATAAGGCGGCCCCCTTAATTATTAAGGGGACCGCCCATAATTAAGGGGACCGGCCATCTGCTGGACGGGTTCACAGAATCTTTTTCTGCTTTTTAGCCCATTTGATCCTATACTTCCCCAAATTCACAAACACATTATGTCCTAATCACCCAACAAGCCTATCCATTCCCAAACATCCACATTCATTCCAAACTACTCCCCTAAACATCAAACCAACTTCAATGGAATCCTTGAAAACCCTCATCACCTTGGTCAAACATCAAACTTTTCACCCCAATACCATCCATTTCCACCAAATAACCAAATCCCCATTCATGAAAGGCAAAAGCTTCATGAAGAGATTAACCAAATCCATGATCTTAGTGATCTCCTTGCTATGCACCTCACACAACGCAACAAGGGACAACCTCCATCCTCACGTTACTCAAATTGCCTACCCCACTCTCTTAACTTGGATCAAGTTACAAACCACACCCACTATTGCCCTTGTTGCATCTTCCATCAAAAATAAATTCTCCACCTAAGTGAAGATATTTCTTCGATCGAATATCTACTCACTCGTCCTCATCCCATTCCTCCCCTTCAACGATATAACATCACTGGATCCGCTCCATTTCCCTCACCATCACATAACTAAAACCCATCCACATGCTTTCCGCCTCAAAATAAAATCCCTCACCCTTTTGTGTCGCAAGCAAGTCCAATCGCTCTCTTTGGCAATATGCGGACCATTAGTGTTTCTAGTTATGTTGTAATCTTTATGTTTCAAGTAGTATAACACCCCAACCCGACAAGGGTAAAGATATCACAATGATGGTTTCATATCAGATCAAAACAAAGCATACATCTATAGCAATACAAGAATACTCAAAGGTTACAAATGAAATACAGATACTATAAGGTTACAAATGAACTTCCACTAAATACTAATTCCGAAATAATAATAACTTCTAATCACTTCTAAATCCAGAATAGCTATCAGCCTTCTAAGTCCGAGGTTCTCTCCACTCATAACCCAGCTTCCATCTAAAACCTGCCGCACACGAAAAGAAAACGTGCGGCTGAGCTTAAAAAGCCCAGTGAACAGATATAACGATAACAAACAGTAATAGAGAATAGTGCAGAATAACAAAAACAATGGTCAAACAGATGTAATATGGATCACGGAATAAGTCAATGAATAAGTATAAAGGAAAGAGAAAGGGATAGTAATCCACCACGAGCCCAGAAACAGATCATATCATATCGTAACCATAAATCTTCATAATCATATAGAGGGGAGACCTCTCAGATAATCAGATAATATGAGGGGTGTCCTCATTCTTCAAAATGGAGTAGCTAGCTCCCAGAAATATGTGAAAGGCGTGTATTGCACACAGCACCAGTCACCAGACAAGTCATATCATATCAGATTAAATCCACTAAACAGATCAGATCTAGGATTGCAATCCATACGCCCCCCAAACAGAAGTCATAATCATATAATCATATTAGCCGGCAGATAACAGAACAGGGACGGTGTGAGAAATCACTCCCCCACACAGGAGTCATGCCAGTGGTGCATCACAGACACGGCCAGGTTACCTTCCTGGCTAGGTAACAGAAAGGTGGCTCGGGTATCAAACTAAGAGTCAGGTCTCAATGTCATATCAAAAGGTCATATATCAGAAGGTGCATCTCAAAGTCATATCCAGAGGTTCATACACAAGGGGACATAGCAATGGCCTGAGAAATCTTAACTGAATCATAACTCATAATCGTAATCAAGGTTCATATCAAAAGTTCATTTTAAAACTTTCATCCAAAAGTCCATTTTAGAAAATCCTTTATTCGTGGTCTTCATAAAACGATCCTTTAAAGTAATTCTCATAAAAATATTCTCTCAAAACGGTTTTTCATAAAAATTAGTCTTCCAAAATAGCTTTCATAAAAGTTAGTAACATTTATATATAAAATGGTTTTGCCTCATTATAAACGCCCTTTTAAAATTGTTTTTCTCAAAACATTTACAAGATATAATTAGGAAAGGTTTTCATAGCATAGCTTCAGATCAGAAATCATATCAAATGGAACTCAACTGGGGAGGTTCAAACAAAGGAAAATCATAACAAACGAATCAGAAACTAATGGATTTAGCATACGAGAGAGATCATGAGAAACCTTAAAAGAAAGGTCAGAATATCTGTACCTTAGACCGCGAGTGAAAACACAAATAGAAACATAAAGATCGGAAGCAAACTCCTTCTTCAACGAATCTACACGAATACATGATCGTCTGGTTAATAACTTATTTTAAATCAGATTTTCTCATTTTAGTCGGCTTTCCATTTTTAGTGACTATTCGTATTTAGGAAGTTTCCCGAAGTAGCAAATTAATACTTAAGATTGACGATTAATAATATTAGAGGATCAAAATGACAATTATAATGGCTTAGGGTTAGTTATGTCGAATTAAAATGTTTTAGGATTATGAATGACAATTTAATAGCTTAAAGGTTTAATGTGATAAATATAATTAGTATAGGTGTTAATATGACCAATTTTCAAAGTCTAAGGTTTAAGGTGTAAATTAATTTCTTGATGAGTCATTTAGTACTTAACCGAATTAGAAGACACATTTGGACGTTTTTCGAATTAGCTAATTTAGCACAAGATATTTAAATCGACAAACATCCTTACAAACCCAACGTGACTCACCAAACCCTTAACCCCTTTCTCGACTTCAAAACGACATCTAACCACTCTCCCTAAAGCTATGTGACAAACACTTTTAATATTAACAAAAGCAAGTGAAGAATAATTTTTCCAACCTCTTCTCTGCATGGTTTTTAACGAGGCCAACCATGACCCAAAATGACCCAATGAATTAAAATCTTTCAACTCCAGTTGGTCATCTTGTAATATGACCATCCACTCACACCCATTCACACCAATTACTTACAAGACATTACCATCTTAAAGATTTCATACGCTACATGCATGCATGAAAAACAAAAGAGTTTGATTACCATAGGGCAATGTCAAACGAACCAAAAGACGAAACATAGAAACCATTTATCAGATCCTTTACCATTTCAATAAACATGCACGCCCCTTCTATATCACTTAGGTTTATATCCAGCTTTTTAAGGTATATAAAAGAGCTCATATGGATGTTTAAATGAACCAAACGGAAACGTATCTCACAACATATTCGAATGCTTAAAAAAAATAAGTCGACCAACATATTTCATAAATTCAGGATTCATGGGACGCTTAAATATATAGTATTCTGGTTGTCATTAAACGAGACCAGTAGCATCATGATAGTAGGATTCGAAAGCTTAGAATGACACGTTTTAAGATCAAGTTATACACATCATCAAATGCTCGTTATTTACAGGTTCTTTGGCTCATTTTATGCTAACATTAGGTCGACCAACAGCTGTGATATGGACATCAAACAGCCTACTCACACGACACTAAAACGGTTTATAAATAGGCGTATAGTTGTTTATGGTTGTTCGCATGATTTCATGTGACTAGAACATATAGGTTATTCGTATTTTATAAAATATGGTTTCAAAACGAAACGAATGGATGATACCTCTTGAGGTCGGATTGAGAACGGAATCGAAGAACTCAACACTAAACCTTTTCGAACCACAATGCCCATGATCGCCCACAACCACTAACACCACTTCTAACCGCTGTAGCACCACGATGGAACCACCAAAAAAAAAAAAAACCAAAGAACTCCTTTACTGCTGTGTTTTGAGCCGAACAGGAAGGAACAAGAAGTAGCAGCCAAGCGATTGATTTTATTGTAGGGTTTTAGAATACTCGATATGTTAATAAAAGAAGAAAAGGATAGAGTAAAACAAATAGGAGGTCTTGGCCGATCAAAGAGGAGGACTAGGACCAAATCACACGGCATTTGATTGACAAAATCAGAATATTTCAAATTTTGTGATCTCCTTCCATATTTATTTGATATTATCTACTCCTTTTTACATTTAATATCAATTAAATACATTATATATATATACTTCGGTATATATAAAATTGTAAGGTGTCAAAAATTATTTTGGACATGTAAGAATTATAAAATAACTTGTCTAAATTTTATTTTATTTTATATGTAATTTATTAACCATGGTTCAAATTTATTTAGCTTATTTTAGCTTTTAATTACATTTTAAGTTGTGAGGGCATTTTGGTCATTTTACACGCTATCTGAATTTCAGGTATTACAACTTCTTCCCCACTAACAAAAAATTTCGTCCTCGAAATTTGCAGAAAGCAGAAGAAAAAGAGAGCAGAAAACGTAACAGAGACATACCAGACTAAAACGAGAATTGAGGTGAAACGAAACAGGAACACAACTGACGGTGAACAGACATATGAAAGATTTGTTTCTCATGACTCAAACTTGTAGATTCCAAAATTGTTTCAGATCCTCAGAGCAGACATAACATACTAAGTCCAGATCAAATGAATAACATACCAAACGTAATAGATGAAAATCAGATTCTCTCGGGAGAGAAAAAGAAATACATAGGATTTTGACGGATATGACGTTCACAGAAATTGATTAGACAAATCAGATTAGAACGTACAGGAAATAGATTATTGATAACATCAATTGGCAGAAAGTTCTACAATGGAACCTAAGATAGTCATTAGAAGTACAGAGGTCAGCAAAACGCGTGATGAGAATCCAGACGTATCAATTCGCATAACGGTGAAAGCAGATTACGCGCATAGGTAGATTGAACTTAAAGTCTCGCTAACGCAGATGATCTCAAACAGTTATCAGAATTTCTAAAGACTTAAGGCACTTCTCGAAATATCCTATGCCCACAACAAGTGCACGTTATATGATGTAAGTATTATCACGTTGGCCAGACGTCATAATACTGGCATCATATAAATATGCCCTCATGATGGTCATACTCAATCTCAAGTCGTGAACAAAATAACTTATCTTAATCCACCTAATCCAACTACAGTCTCAGAGGTCATCAGAGTCAAAATCATAACTAAGAGGAGAAACGAACTACTCGAAAGAGTTAATGGAACAGGTCTAAAATGTCTATCAGAACCTGATACGTCGCCAATAGCGTCAACCCTTCATCACTTCATCAGAATCAACTCAGACAATACCAAAGGTTGCTTCAAAATCCTCATAACAAACCATCGGCCTACATACGCAGAATGAATACATAACGGGATCATTAACAGAGGGTCTAAATCATTCAAAGGATCTTATCATCAGGTAACCGAAATTTAAATAGATCAAGAGGAACTGAATTACGTCATCCACAGCTTCATCCATCACATAATTCTTCCAAACACAAACGTTCACTTCAGGATTTTCTTCCATTCAAAATCATGATCTCGATTTCCATTCTCAAGTCTGCTTCTGCTCTCAATTCATCTTAGTACAACTAAAATGGATAAAGAAGCAAGACTGCGAGTCTTGGACAGGTCTACTAGCACAGTTCGGAATTCGCCAACTCAGATTGCTGTCGTCTTCGGATGCTTGGTAGTGGTGTCGGCTACAAACTCTGAACGCCAATCACATCTACTCTTCCAGAACAAAGGTCATTCCATTTAATACGAAGATGGTCTACATGCCTCCTCGTTCGTCTCAGGGCACAAACATGCTGTCATACTATGACAACTGTCCAGATACTCGTGAAAACATGATTCCTATTAGCCAATACAATTGGCATTATTTAAAACTCATGATGGTCACGATGAGTACGGAAACAGTTTTCATGAAACGTTTCAGGGAAAACTTCATATCTAATTCACATAACCAATCTTTACGAATAAAACTGAAATATTTTACGGAAGTTGCTCTCAGTTAGCCATCTCCTATCTTCGGAGTTCTTGTGGTTGCTTCATCAGTCCTTCAAACATTAATTGAGGTCGTCTGATATAGAATTTACAAAGGTAGAATAATTTAATCATTGATACGCGGCAATGAAAAGGGATTACGGTTAGAATTACGGTTAGGTTTACGATAGTTGATACTCCAAGTTTTCTCTTTCTTCTTCACAAGCTAATAAGGTATTCAAAATGAAGCACTGAGGTGAACAAAATCACAATTCATCATCCTCTCCAATTTCTCAAATTCGATGGCATCATGGTCCGTCAACTGGGATTGGTTCAAATTTTCATTCTGCTTCTCAACCGAAAAGAAAATCCAAGAGTTTCATCATAGAACACCAGAAAATTTGCATAATAAAACTTCCAAGGCCAAGGTTTTCTAAGAGTGGATAATAGGTGTCAGAAGGCAATCAACAATCAAATGAAATCGAGATAAAAGTTTCCATAGCAGGTTAGGCTTAACAGATTTGAGCGGTTAAAGGTTATCATAATGAAAGTGGGATGAAACATATTACTAAAGGTCACAAATCAGATACAGTAGTCCCTGGCAGTGTATGAGGGCCAGCCAATCCATATCTTAAAGTCCACAAAATCAAATATATCAAAGCAAACGGATTCGTAGGATGAGTACGGTCGCCAAGCCAGACGGATAGTTCATATCTCAGGGTTAAGTACATGGTTCATCAAAGTGTGGAATTAGATAAGCGAACAATTCAAGGTGTTGGATTCTTGTTTGGCTAATTGACATAAGTGGCAGGTAGGTTGTGAGTCATCGGTAATACGAACATCGTATAACTGTAAAAAAAGTGAGGCATATAGAATGTCAATAATCAGTAACATCATGCTCAGTTAACAATTTCACATCGAGACAAAATTATCGTCGCAGTCAATGGCTAATAATCACCAGAGTCCTCATAGGAGTAGTAATGGACTTTGCAAGGACAGAGTAATATCAGATGATACATTTATATCCAGCACAGAAATGAATTTATAAAATGTATCAAACACATTAGGATTAAATGACCTTCGGGACGGTCAGAGGAGTATCAAACTGCTTATCAAACAGGTCGGAAGTGAAGAACAAAATCAGGTAGTGGTAGCAAAAGTTTAATAATCGGAAATCATGGTAGGGAGTTCAAAATTGTTTCAAATGCCAAAAGTGAGGCATAGGAGAATAGTTGCCAATCTCTTATCAGAATAGAATCAAAATTAACTATCAAGGAAAGACGGATCAACGAAGCAGATCTTACCGTTCAAAATGGGAGGGCAACATTCTTATACTCGTGGTTAAAACACCACCAGACTTCTCATGGGAACAGAGATTGTTAAGACGAAATCAAATATTGTCAGAAGGTTCATAGATGCTTATCAAAAGCAAGAAACAACTAACAGAATGTATCAAGTATCTCATCGTCATGGGGATTCTCAGAAAGTCCGAAGAGGCATCAGAATGATTAACAAAAGGTTCAGAGGTTAGAGTCGGAATCTTAGGTGGTGCAAAGCGTGAGCTTTCAATCTCCAAAAGTGATTTCAACAAACAGGGCATAAATCAGAGTGATACGGAAGCAATGATAATTAAACAAAAGCCTTATAGTCTACCCATTCCTCACTGGTCAAACTTAAGTTCCTATAGGGAAATTCTAAAGCAAAACTTAAAGGGTATCTCATGAGCGCTTACAGTGGAAACTTAGTGGTCCAGACTTCACAGGTCAAGGGTAAATGTATTACGAGTCGCAGCCTGTCGCTCTGATACCATAAATTATAACACCCCAACCCGACAAGGGTAAAGATATCACAATGATGGTTTCATATCAGATCAAAACAAAGCATACATCTATAGCAATACAAGAATACTCAAAGGTTACAAATGAAATACAGATACTATAAGGTTACAAATGAACTTCCACTAAATACTAATTCCGAAATAATAATAACTTCTAATCACTTCTAAATCCAGAATAGCTATCAGCCTTCTAAGTCCGAGGTTCTCTCCACTCATAACCCAGCTTCCATCTAAAACCTGCCGCACACGAAAAGAAAACGTGCGGCTGAGCTTAAAAAGCCCAGTGAACAGATATAACGATAACAAACAGTAATAGAGAATAGTGCAGAATAACAAAAACAATGGTCAAACAGATGTAATATGGATCACGGAATAAGTCAATGAATAAGTATAAAGGAAAGAGAAAGGGATAGTAATCCACCACGAGCCCAGAAACAGATCATATCATATCGTAACCATAAATCTTCATAATCATATAGAGGGGAGACCTCTCAGATAATCAGATAATATGAGGGGTGTCCTCATTCTTCAAAATGGAGTAGCTAGCTCCCAGAAATATGTGAAAGGCGTGTATTGCACACAGCACCAGTCACCAGACAAGTCATATCATATCAGATTAAATCCACTAAACAGATCAGATCTAGGATTGCAATCCATACGCCCCCCAAACAGAAGTCATAATCATATAATCATATTAGCCGGCAGATAACAGAACAGGGACGGTGTGAGAAATCACTCCCCCACACAGGAGTCATGCCAGTGGTGCATCACAGACACGGCCAGGTTACCTTCCTGGCTAGGTAACAGAAAGGTGGCTCGGGTATCAAACTAAGAGTCAGGTCTCAATGTCATATCAAAAGGTCATATATCAGAAGGTGCATCTCAAAGTCATATCCAGAGGTTCATACACAAGGGGACATAGCAATGGCCTGAGAAATCTTAACTGAATCATAACTCATAATCGTAATCAAGGTTCATATCAAAAGTTCATTTTAAAACTTTCATCCAAAAGTCCATTTTAGAAAATCCTTTATTCGTGGTCTTCATAAAACGATCCTTTAAAGTAATTCTCATAAAAATATTCTCTCAAAACGGTTTTTCATAAAAATTAGTCTTCCAAAATAGCTTTCATAAAAGTTAGTAACATTTATATATAAAATGGTTTTGCCTCATTATAAACGCCCTTTTAAAATTGTTTTTCTCAAAACATTTACAAGATATAATTAGGAAAGGTTTTCATAGCATAGCTTCAGATCAGAAATCATATCAAATGGAACTCAACTGGGGAGGTTCAAACAAAGGAAAATCATAACAAACGAATCAGAAACTAATGGATTTAGCATACGAGAGAGATCATGAGAAACCTTAAAAGAAAGGTCAGAATATCTGTACCTTAGACCGCGAGTGAAAACACAAATAGAAACATAAAGATCGGAAGCAAACTCCTTCTTCAACGAATCTACACGAATACATGATCGTCTGGTTAATAACTTATTTTAAATCAGATTTTCTCATTTTAGTCAGCTTTCCATTTTTAGTGACTATTCGTATTTAGGAAGTTTCCCGAAGTAGCAAATTAATACTTAAGATTGACGATTAATAATATTAGAGGATCAAAATGACAATTATAATGGCTTAGGGTTAGTTATGTCGAATTAAAATGTTTTAGGATTATGAATGACAATTTAATAGCTTAAAGGTTTAATGTGATAAATATAATTAGTATAGGTGTTAATATGACCAATTTTCAAAGTCTAAGGTTTAAGGTGTAAATTAATTTCTTGATGAGTCATTTAGTACTTAACCGAATTAGAAGACACATTTGGACGTTTTTCGAATTAGCTAATTTAGCACAAGATATTTAAATCGACAAACATCCTTACAAACCCAACGTGACTCACCAAACCCTTAACCCCTTTCTCGACTTCAAAACGACATCTAACCACTCTCCCTAAAGCTATGTGACAAACACTTTTAATATTAACAAAAGAAAGTGAAGAATAATTTTTCCAACCTCTTCTCTGCATGGTTTTTAACGAGGCCAACCATGACCCAAAATGACCCAATGAATTAAAATCTTTCAACTCCAGTTGGTCATCTTGTAATATGACCATCCACTCACACCCATTCACACCAATTACTTACAAGACATTACCATCTTAAAGATTTCATACGCTACATGCATGCATGAAAAACAAAAGAGTTTGATTACCATAGGGCAATGTCAAACGAACCAAAAGACGAAACATAGAAACCATTTATCAGATCCTTTACCATTTCAATAAACATGCACGCCCCTTCTATATCACTTAGGTTTATATCCAGCTTTTTAAGGTATATAAAAGAGCTCATATGGATGTTTAAATGAACCAAACGGAAACGTATCTCACAACATATTCGAATGCTTAAAAAAAATAAGTCGACCAACATATTTCATAAATTCAGGATTCATGGGACGCTTAAATATATAGTATTCTGGTTGTCATTAAACGAGACCAGTAGCATCATGATAGTAGGATTCGAAAGCTTAGAATGACACGTTTTAAGATCAGGTTATACACATCATCAAATGCTCGTTATTTACAGGTTCTTTGGCTCATTTTATGCTAACATTAGGTCGACCAACAGCTGTGATATGGACATCAAACAGCCTACTCACACGACACTAAAACGGTTTATAAATAGGCGTATAGTTGTTTATGGTTGTTCGCATGATTTCATGTGACTAGAACATATAGGTTATTCGTATTTTATAAAATATGGTTTCAAAACGAAACGAATGGATGATACCTCTTGAGGTCGGATTGAGAACGGAATCGAAGAACTCAACACTAAACCTTTTCGAACCAAAATGCCCATGATCGCCCACAACCACTAACACCACTTCTAACCGCTGTAGCACCACGATGGAACCACCAAAAAAAAAAACCAAAGAACTCCTTTACTGCTGTGTTTTGAGCCGAACAGGAAGGAACAAGAAGTAGCAGCCAAGCGATTGATTTTATTGTAGGGTTTTAGAATACTCGGTATGTTAATAAAAGAAGAAAAGGATAGAGTAAAACAAATAGGAGGTCTTGGCCGATCAAAGAGGAGGACTAGGACCAAATCACACGGCATTTGATTGACAAAATCATAATATTTCAAATTTTGTGATCTCCTTCCATATTTATTTGATATTATCTACTCCTTTTTACATTTAATATCAATTAAATACATTATATATATATACTTCGGTATATATAAAATTGTAAGGTGTCAAAAATTATTTTGGACATGTAAGAATTATAAAATAACTTGTCTAAATTTTATTTTATTTTATATGTAATTTATTAACCATGGTTCAAATTTATTTAGCTTATTTTAGCTTTTAATTACATTTTAAGTTGTGAGGGCATTTTGGTCGTTTTACACGCTATCTGAATTTCAGGTATTACAAGTAGTTTATGTAATGTAATGATGATTCATATGTTATATATGATCATCTTGAATGCATAAATAAATTAGTTGGTTGTTCTAAATATTTTTGCTATGTATATGTATCTTGTGTCTCCTAACTTGTTTTTGCAGCCAAGATTTCCATAGCTCGTCTCCTTGGTGCCCTCGAACGAGGGGGAGTAAACATCAAGGGGGAGTTCTCGTCCCAACAAATTTAGTTTCTAAAACTTGTCGGCATAACCTTTTTTATTCTACAAAAAGGGGGAGAAGTGAATATAAACTCACTAAATACTTGTCCAAAAATAAATTTTTGGATTTAATAAGTTTAAGTTTTGTAATCATCAAAAAGGGGGAGATTGTTGACATAAATAATGCCTAAAAACATTATTCATATCTCTATGTTTTAATGATCACAAAATATAAACTCATTAAACATAAACTTATCAAATAAACAAGTATTTAGTTGTAAATATTCATTTCTACAACTTAATCACTTAAGGTATGAATAAACAAGTGCTTAATGCATTATATGATCAAAGGAACATTTTCTTAATAACTAGCTTTTTTTATAAAATGTCAAAAACATTTTATATCTTTTAGAAAAACATTTTTGGTAATAAATAAAAATGTTTAATTCATTATAAATTTATGAATTCAAATTTTTAACCAAAATCAGTAAAAATGTTCCAGAAAAACCTTCCCTACAAAAAGACAAAACTGGGCAACGGGCAGGAATGGCGGCCCCCTTAATTATGCTAGGCGGCCCCCTTAAAATTAAGGGGGCCGGCCACGCTCCAGTAGGTTCCAGCTGTCCAGTTTTTCTGCCTATAAATACCAGCCTTCCCCTGGATTTTTACTTACCTTTTGCACACTGAAACTTTCTGTTGTAAATCACATTTCATATCTTCAAAAACCCTTTGATCATATAATCTTAAGCTTTGGTTTCTAAGTGATCCAAGCTTCCTCCATTCAAGTGCAAGAGAAGAATACTCCTTCAACTACTAGAGAAGAAGTATTGCAACTTAGATACCTAAGTTGTTTGTGTCATCATACATTTGTATATAAGTTGTGTATTGTTGTTAGATAGTTGTGTGAATAATTGTTTGGGATAGGTTAGTGTGTAAGTAGAGAAGTTGTGTTGTTAAGGTGTGTAAGTAGTGAAGTTGTGAAGAAGTAGAAGTGTACATAGGTTGTGCTTAGTTGTGAAGTGATAGTGAAGAAGTCGTGAAGAAGAAGGTGTGATTAAGTCGTGTTTAAGTTGTGAGATTGGTTCTAGCTACGATTAGAACTCGACATCTAGCTTTGTGTTGTTAAGCCGGTGTAAGCTAAAGTTGTGTAAGGTTTTCTCCGCCATAAGGGAGCTTGTTGACATAGTGAAGAAAACTCTCGAGTTAGGTGCTCGGGGAGTGGAGTAGGGCAAGGAAGGTGTCCTTGTAGCCGAACCACTATAAATCTCTTATCTCTCGGTTAGATCTTTCCATCTCTAACTTTCATTTCATTTTATTACCTTACTTGCATTACTTATTTATATCTACTTATATACATATTGTTCATATTGTTCAAAGAGTTGAGATCACATAAATTCGAATCTAAGTTTTAAAAAGTAAACAAAGTTTTCATAATATAAATTTAAAAGGACATAAAACTATTCAAACCCCCCCCCCCCTTCTAGTTTTCCACAGTTCTTATTCCGCTATGTTTTATCATGTGAACGTTATCATTCCTAGATAATATAGACCTAACAAGTCTAGAGTCACAAACGGTCCAAGAAACTATCTTTACCACATTCTTAGTTTCTAAAGATTTATCTTGAAGAGAAACTTATTGTAAGCCGACTAGGACTTCTTAGTCTATAAAAGGAGGTCCTAGGGCATAAAGTTAGATACGTGATTCTTTATAGAGTTTATAGCTTCAAGGTTGTATAACCATGATACTGTTGAATATTCGTATTATCATCAATAATATTGAAGCTTTGTTTGTTTGTTAAATTATGTTCTTGTGTTTACTGTTACATTGAAAGTTCTTCTTAATATTGAATACTAGATTCCGCATAGTATTTGATAAACCCAAGACAGTTTCTATTCTAGTTGTGTTGGATTTATCTAGCATAGCTAAACCTTTACAAGCTAAGGGAATTCGATCAAGTGTTCAACTGGGATCAACACTAAACTAGAGACAACAAATCAATATTCAATAACTAGGTTTCACTAGATCTAAGCAAACACAAATAAACTAAAGCTAGCATGTTAAATAGAAGAAAAGATAAACAAGTAATCAAACAACACATAGACATATTGAATGATTAAACGAATAACTTATCTTGAATTGAACATGGATGAAAAAGGCTAAAAAAAGCCATACAAAAGCTGTGAAAATCATCTAGGGTTTTGTCCTCCAAAGTGATACACATTACAATGAAAAATTGCGAAAGTATATACAGATTTACAACTCTAACGGCGTTACCTTATAGGTCGTGACGCCGTCAGCTCGCCGTGTTTAGGGTTTCGTCTTGTGCAAGTCGCCGTTATGACGGCGTCAGGAATATCTTGAGGCCGTCACTTGTTAATTCTTATGGGCCGTCTCTTTCTAGCTTAAAACGTGACTCCAATCTCCAATTTGTACTTGACGGCGTCAGGTTGTAGAATCTTCAAATTCCTCTGAAACGACACTTGATAAACTTGAACAAAAAATCCAGCTTCATAAACAAGGGACGGCGTCACGTTGTAGCTTGTGACGCCTTCAGATCTCCAAGTCTGACAGGTTTTTCGCGACTTCGTCGTTTTCTTCACTTTTTCGTCCAAATACGTCCAAAAAGTGCCGATTTTCAGAATTCTCGTCCCAAGTACCTAATAATACAAAAAAAAATAATAATAATAATAATAATTAAAAAAAAAAAAAAAAAAAAAAAAAAAAAAAAAAAAAAAAAACGATTTGAAGCAATATTTGATCATATTTATACGATTTTGTGTTTAAATGACCCCTTAAAAAGGTATCAAATAAATCCTTATCATTGAATAAAAAACATATTATATTTTTGTGTGTGTAGGAGGATATGTAGGAATATAATGTAGGAGACTATAGCAAAACTAGGGTAAAAATGACATTTTATTAATCAGAATTAAGATTAATTACACTATAAGATTAATTACACTATATCATAATTTGTTCAATTTTTTTTTTTTGTAGACACTTTTTGTAAAGATGGATGGAGTATTAAAATAGGATATTATTTCAGTCATATCCTTACAACGATATTTAATATGTTGGTTATTCTATCCTGTAGTCGAAGAGACACATTTTGACATGTCTCAAAATGATATTCATTTATCTTTTTTTATCACACATGATAGAGTGCAACGTAAGTGTTTATCTACAAACAAGAAGTAAACGCATATGATAAAAATATTTAGATCAGAATTATTCTTGTAGTATCAAGAGTGTTTTTTTCTTTTTCTTTTTTTTTTTTTTTTTTCCTTCCTAAATGTCCCTAACTATCACACAAGTCGCGATCAATTTTGAATTAGAGTTCTAGATTTTTGAACATCCAAACTACAAAAAGTCCCTTTTTAGAAAGGAAATGAAGAGAAAAAAAATAAATTATTTGGATGTCCCTTTTTGGAAAGATATGAAAGAATATGAAGAGAAAATATTACTAGTAGATCAATTGTTCTCTGAAACTTCAATTACAAGTGTTGGAAGATTTTCTGATAAAGAAACATGCTAAGAATATTGATAAGAACATGCATATATGAGTTGAGTTGATAAAAGTTTATACTAACTCTCTTATGTTCACCAAAAGAACTACCTACACATACAAGCGAAAGAGAGTTTTTCGTTTCTCAATAATATCGACTTAAAGTGACAAAAAGAAATCTCCACTCCAAGACTCGTACGAGTAATAAGAGTTGAATCGAGCTCTAAGACTCCTACAAATTTAGTTGATATGAGAAAACTCAACTATTAAGTAACACACCACCTTGTTGATAACTAATGATACTCGTCTATGATAGCAGAAAGAAAAGAAAAGCACTATTGTTTTGAGTTATAAAGACTAATAACCTATTGTTTTGAGTTATAAAGACTAATACCCTCTATGGTTTAATGTCAAGTTCAGTGGTTACAAGCGTAAACTCGTATAAATGAAGTTGTAATTATGTTTTCAATGTTAGAGCTAAGCATATATCCTAACCTGTCACAAAATTATATAATGGGATAATTCTAAAAGTAGACCAAACACAAATGGGCGGTTCCCTATCTACCCCGAAATCCGAAAATAATTATGTTGCCCAGGGCAACCGGCAATTTTTTGGGCAACTGAAGGATTTTCAGTGTATTTTTTGAGCAACAATCGCCATTTTTTGAGCAACTGGGGACATTTTTTGAGCAATCGGGGTATGATATAGACCATTTAGTGTTTGGTCTATTTTGGTAATTATCCCTTATATAATATGTATCAAGCTCTTAATATTTCTATTGTATGTAACTAAATTGCTAATTTTTCTATTGTGTCTAACTAACTTGATAATTTTTCTATTGTATGTTTTAAAAAACCAATTAATCAATATTTAATATTTTATTAATTAGTTTGCTCAATACCTTATAACCAAACTGGGCTAGCTCAATTGACCACCAAGATTCCTTAAAGGCTTGGAGAGATTAAATTTTATCGAAGAACCGATTGAAATCATGGACCGGGAAGTGAAACGGCTAAAGCAGAGTCGTATCCCAATTGTGAAGGTCCGTTGGAACTCTCGCAGAGGCCCCGAGTATACATGGGAGCGAGAGGATGAAATCAAGCGAAAATATCCTCATCTCTTTTCGAACCCAACGAGTAACGTAAATTGAAATCTGGGACGGATTTCCCGATTAGATGGGGAGACTGTGACAAATGGTAATTTTCACGTTGTTAAATAATATTATATGAGTATTAATTATTCTTAAGCTGAGCATTTCTATGCGTATTTGCATGTTTCTGAGTATTTTTGAGCATTTTTGGGAGCTGTCCCGCATACTGTAGCTTATAGTCACTGCAGAAAAAGTATAATTTTTTCAGTCAGCCTAAATTATCATATTTCTGATAGTTACTGACAAGTCTCATAATTAACTGAGAGATTTCTCATATTTTTCTGAAAAACAGCCGCACGCGCGTACCGACAGCACAGTACACATGGTAACAGTCAAATAAATATATTTTTGAGACAGTAATAATATTTTATTACATTTCTGACAAAAACGTGGATAAAAACTCTATTTTACGCATACGTGTCCAAAAATGTCAAACCGGGACTTTACGGTCACGTTTTAGCTCAAACCGACACACGATACACCAACGCGGGTAAAAATTAAATTTACCCTTCCCCTAATAACACTAGAACCGGCCACAAGGTGTTACTACACCACTACACTCCAAAAATCTTCCACTAGCTATTTTAATCCTTATAAATAATATGCATTTTACTCTAATTGACATTAAAACAAGAATGCTTATCCTTTCTACCATCTAAACTTTGCCTAGATCATTTTTCTTCTTCAAACCACACGACACACTCTCATTTTCCAAATCCATAAATTTTCTTTGAAGTTCAATCAAATTAGAGTGCATAATCAAGCTTTTCGGGTTATTTGGAACTTGGTTTGGGTAAATTTGGTGAAGCATTGGGTGATCATGGTCCTCATACTCCACGTTAACCTTCAAACTTTGTAAGGATTCATAAAAAATTTCTAATCTTGTTAATCTCTTGTTCATTTGATGTCTAATGATGATTAAAAGTGTTAAAAGCATATATTTTGTTGATATGGAAAAAGCTAGGGCTTGTATGTTATTATTTAGTGCTCGATTTTTTTTGTGAAATATGAACTAGTTTATAAATTTCTTGCTTGTGTGGTAAATCTTGATACATATAGTGTTAGTTTGATGATACAAACATGAGTTACGATTTTTACGCGAGATTAAGCAATATATGGACTTTTGGGACTATATACACTAATCGGCCATATTAAAAATAAAGGATTATTGGGGTTTTGAAAAACATAAAATTTTAGCTCAAATGGTGAAATGGTGGAAAAATATAATTGAGTGCTTATTTGGAATAGATTGTTAAATAAGCCATAAGTTATAGAAAATAACTAGTAAAAATGGGTAAATGAGTTGACATGTTTAAGATGGGTCGAATAGACCATAATATGGTCATCTTTGAATATTTAGCTTAGTAGCTTATTTATTAGAGCTTATTTGATAAGCCTAAAGTTTATTTTGTAACTAATGCTTACTAAGTTACTAAATAATGGACTAAACAAATTTTTGGACTTAAAAGCCCACGAAGGGACTGTTGGGCCGAGCCCATGTGACAATTTTGTAGCTTTGACTTTTGACCAAACGGACCTAATAAGCGAGTAAAATGATTTTTAGAAACGCGTCGATATATACGTTTTAACTAAAAATGTGTTTTGGGCTAAAAATGGTTATTGGGCTTATTTCCTGATTTTCGGCCCAATTAACAACTAAAATGACGAGAATGATTTTTGGAATATTTTCCGACTCGCTATGATTATAAATACTTAACGAAATGATAAATATAACGAAAACTATTTTTGGACTTGTTTTAAGATGTTTAGTCTCCGAAAGGGTAAAAATTGACATTTTAACCAAATTACTATTGAAATTGACTTTTGTTGACTTTTTTACTAATTATTGAATTGGTGTCGAAATCTATTGCTAAAAACTTAAGCGTAACAATAACGAATAATATAACGATAAAAATTACTCGCGACGACCAGAATATATAACTAACGTATTTTGCACATATACTTTACTAGTTGAGTTATTTGGGAAAATTGCAACATTTGAGGGAAAATGGAAACGTTGTATAAACGAATGGGTCATGCCCAAATTTTCTAAAAATTCAACACTTAGAGTATTTTTAGAGCAAATAGTTAACTTAAGTAACTTTGCAAAAGTTTACTTAACAATGTTTTATAATTAAACTTATATTATAAATAATAATTAATATTTATAATATAATAATCCTCCACTAACTTCATTATTTAATTAATTTCTCAAAAACTTATTTAATTAATTATAATCATAATTAATTAAATACATAAGTAATTAATCTAATATATATATATATATATATATATATATATATATATATAACACTTGCGCATTTTAATCGGCGAATACTAGCATGGATGTTCCGTTACGTATTCCCACCGTACACTTTCACCATGAGCCACCACCATCAAGGGTTACAACAATAAATTATTTCAAAATATATTTTACCAAACAGCAAGCAAGAAATGCACGAGCACTGGTCAAACGTAAACTTTTCAAATGAAATAAAGTCACATGAGACACGAATATTTCGCTAAGACTTACCGTACTGATTTAGGTTGCGTGTCGGTGCGGTTGCACTATTTTTGTTCATTAGCAGATTGCTATTGTTGAAAGGTGAGTTTATAGCCCCATATTTTTATACGATTTTGTTTTATAAGCTTGGGGTGAGAAACATGCAAAACCGTTTTCATGGACCAGAAATGAATTTTGTTTTTATACTCACTAGTATGCAGAAACCTAAGTTTTGCTGAATCCCATTTTGTGCCCACTATCATCTACCGTTAATTCCTTGCTAGGAAGCCGTTTGATATAAATAGATCTATTGGGGATGACACCCCCGTTCGGTTGGCTCGGCATAGCCAAGGCGAACGTATACCAATCGAATAATAGGCCGAGTGTCTGGGGATTAACACTCGCGGGCACCCTTTATATGCTAATGCCAGTTGGACACGTGGCAATGTCATAGATCGGTTAGATGAGGCTTAGTGATTGCATAGCTGAGTAGTGTGTATTTGTTGAATGGTTTTATATGATATTGCTATTGGTCCATTTGTGCTATTTATTTTAAACCTATGAACTCACCAGCGTTAGCTGACTTTTAGCATATTTTTCTCAGGAAACTGAGGTGCGTTAGCCGAGTGCAGAGCATGGCGATGGTCGTAACAAATGATGGAAATGTTTTTAATAACGCGTTAACTCTTGAATTTGGACCTTTTGTTTAAATGGGCTACATTTTCATTTGACATGGATTTTATGTGACGCAACATGACTTGATTTATGCAATGTATTTTAAAACGGATTTTTAATCCGTTCCCCATATCTTGTGTTGTGTTTATCGATTTCGTAGCACCCCAAAGTGAATGCTTCCGCAATATTATGATTTTAGGGGTGTTACAAAATACAGGCGAAGTTCAGGGTCAGCATATTGCCCAATTGGATGTCACTGCTACCTGAACCACTAACAACTAACAACCCGTTCTAAAAAAAATACCTTACAACCAAACACATTGCTTTTTCTAATAAACACGTGAAAAACACAAAGACACTAGAATATAGCCACCATAACCACAACACTCACAACATAATATGAAACACATTCAATAAAGGTTGCCAAAATATGGGATTCTTGTAAAGAAGTTAATTTTCAATAACTTCCTTCGAAGGAGATGGTTGAAGCTATTGAGAAGGAATTACAAGGGTAAGTCGAAAATCAAAGAAGATGTATTTAAGTTGGGAGAAGAGTTTGTTACAAGAAAAGAAGCGACTGATAAGTTGAAGATGCATGCATTGCAGTCAAGGAGAGCTATTGCGGTTCTCCAGTGTGATAACAATAGGGTGAGAGCTAAGTGCTACGGCACTGTGGTTGGTGCAACGAAATTCAATTCAACACCTGGCAGAGAAGAGGATATGCCATCCATCTCAAAGACTCAGGGCCAATTTGAGAAAACCAAAAAACATAAGGACAGGAAATGCAAGAGTGTTAGTGCTAAAGGATATAAACTCAGGAATCATAAACCCCCTTTCCCATGGGACCTATTCATCTCAAAGTGGGGGGATGAGCAGTGTTGGTCGGTTAAAACATTGACTGATGCTCATATATGTATTCAAACAAGAGATGTTACTACTGCTACAGCTAGGTTTCTGTCAACTTATGTCAGCCAGATTCTTTCTACCAATTCTAAAATCGCAATTAAATCATTACAACTTGAATTGCAACAGAGGTTACAAATAAACGTATCATTCGATAAAGCTTTTAGGGCAAAGGAAATTGCTGAGGAGAAGATGACAGGTGATCAAAAACAACAGTATGCCCTCCTTAGAGATAATGCTATGGAGCTCAAAGAAAAAAACCCATACACAATAGTCAAGATCCAGGTGAAAACCAACACATATCTGATTTTTAATTCAAGGGTATTCAAAAGAATTTATGTGTGTATTGGTGCACTTAAAGCTGGGTATAGAGCTACAAGAAGAGAGATATTGGGGTTGGATGGTGCTTTCATAAAAGGACCATATACAGGGCAAATTTTGACTGCTGTTGGTATTGATGGTAACAATGGCATTTACCCTATTGCATATGCTATTGTTGAGGCCGAATGCAAGAGTTCTTGGTTATGGTTCCTAAAAAATATAGGTGATGACCTTGATTTACACCCAAACTATAACTACACTTTCATTTTAGATAGACAAAAGGTATAATAAATTCCATTAACACTTATTACAAAAGAATTCGTTACACATAAGCAATGTTTTAATCCACTATGTCTTACTTGTAACAGGGTATTCTACTAGCTATTCAAGAGCTTTTTCCTTCTGCTGAACACAGATTCTATGTTAGACACATATATAAGAACATGAAGCAGATTTTCAAAAGAAGGATTTATAAGGATTATCTGTGGAAGTGTGCAACATCAACCACTGTGCACTAGTTTCAACAAAGAATGGATGATCTGAAATCCTTTGACCCTAAAGCTCATGAGTGGTTACAAAAGATACCACCAACCTCATGGTCAAGGTCTTTTTTTCAGGTATGTCATTTTTCATATTTATTCTTTAAGTGTGTATATAGTAGACATTAACTTATCCTTAATCATTAATCAAAAAACATGTAGAGCTAAGTGTGAAATTCTAGTCAACAACCTTTGTGAGTCACTCAATAATAAGTTGGTAGATGGTAGAGAAAAACCAATAATAAGGTGTTTGGAATACATTAGGCAATATTTGATGAAGAGGATAGTGAATGTGCAAAAGGTCATAGAAAAGTATGATGGTCCCTTAACCCCGACTGCAACATCCATTTTTGATGTTATTAAGCGAGAAACTAATGAGTATTCAGTTATTTGGAATGGGGCTGACAGTTACCAGTGTAAGGGACCATGGAATGACCAATGTGTAGTGAATATGAGGTTTAGGACATGTACATGTAGGAGATAGGAGCTAACCGGTATTCCATGCAAACATGTTGTGGCAGCAATGTATAGCATGGCAGGTGATGGTAGGGAGGTAGGTATACCTGAGGATTGGGTACATCAAGCATATTGGCTAAAAACATGGAAGGAGACGTACAACCAAAAGATTGATTGTGTTGCTAACAATAAATATTAGCCCAAGTGAAGCATCCCTAGTATCTTATTGCCCCAACACCATCATGTTCTCGTTGGCAGACCAAGAAAGAAGAGGAGAATTACCAAAGATGAGACGGCTGAGAATTCGTTGAAGAAAATGGTCAAGGGTGGGAAGATTTTAAAAAAGGGAAAGACTCTCACTTGTAGTCAATGTGGTACAGACGGTCACAACAAAAGAGCATGTACAGGTCCAAGAAAGAAGAATGTAAAGGGGAAAGGCAAGATCTGAGGGTGTTGCAGACACTGAACCAACTGAAACTGATGCAGAACCAAGTCAACCAATGGAGTCACAATCAACCCAAGAAGTTGGTAGTCAAAGGAGAAAGAGTACCAAAAAGGCTTCCAAAGAAGCCGCAATTTGAATGGCTTTATGTGTGAGTAAGATAAATAATTTCTTTATGTTTTATTGTTGTTTATGAGTTTTAGATTAAGACAATTGATATTTCTGTATTTCTGTTATGGTTGTTATATAATGGTGGTTAAGACAATTGGCATGTCTTTATTTCTGTTATGGTCTACATTATTTCCTTCTGAGCCTGGCTTGTTTATGCCTTGTAATTCTTTGGATACTAAATTATAAGCCTGGCTTGTTTATGCCTTGTAATTCTTTGTATACTAAATTATCTGCTATGTTGATTTACATTTGTCAAAATTGGTAAACAATCTACAACACCATATGACCATTAACTGCCATCCAACTCTATTAACTAAATACATTACATAATATTACCAAAATACAACCAAAGTTTTTTTAACTACCACAAAATTTTTTACATCAACTGTTTCATCCTTTACTGGTGCAACACAAAAGAGTCAACAAAGATGTCATTTCTTCATTTTCCTTTACTTGCAAGCTTCCTTTTCCCCCTGTAACTTCAACCTTTCTTTTTCCTTTGCTGTCATTATATGCAATTGCTCATATTCCAAATGTCTTATTACCTATAGAATCCCAAGTATGTTATGCTAGAAGGGCTAGTATGCAATAATCTGACATTGGAGAAAGCCATTTAGCATACACTTTTTGATGTGGAATATTTTTTGAGCTGGAACATGTTTGAGCTAAAACCTTTTTAACAGGAACATTTTCCGATGGCCACATAAAGGTGCATCTTTCAAGAGCTTTAACAGCTTGAACATCGAGTTCATCACTGCTAATTTCATCACTGCTCGATGATAGAATGTCACTGCTTGTATCATAATCATCACTGCTTGAGAATAGCCATTCACAGATTGGGCTTGAACCATTGACAGCTTGAACATTGAGTTCATCATAGCTAATATCATTACTGCTTGATGATACAATGTCACTGCTTGTATCAGAATGCAAACCTAAATAAAAAGATAGGCATGAACTAACAAATACGAAACTAGAGTAACATAGGCAGTGAATAAAATATTCAGATTGTCTACCACAATTAAATAGAGTAACCTTTTTTCACCATGATTTTCAAAGTCCAATTGAGTTATGAGGTAAGTTGGG
This sequence comes from Artemisia tridentata subsp. tridentata, assembly GCA_021014915.2. Lineage (NCBI taxonomy): Eukaryota > Viridiplantae > Streptophyta > Magnoliopsida > Asterales > Asteraceae > Artemisia > Artemisia tridentata. Next base: position 195,229,457 of record CP139507.1, read on the forward strand.
GATAAATCAAGGGTTAAGTAAATAAGTTATGTGAGGTAATTTGGGGGTCTGGTTTCCTATTTATTGTATAATAATAATGTGGGTCAGGTTAAGTAACAACTGTCTCATGATGACTCATATAATTCAAAATTGATGTGGGTCGGCTTTGACTTTTTTAGTCAACTGCGATCAAATGGCAGCCCTTGAAATAAATAACAATCTCATACCACACAATCTAAATCAATCCTAACACTGAAAATACTTCATCTTCAACACATAACCGATACACTCCTACTCCATCAATCCTTTTTTTGGTGAACTGGTTAATCATTTATTAAACTGCTAACAAATATATGCATACCAATGTAGTCATCAGGTAGTACGACAATATCATACTTACCCATTTTGACGGCATGAGTATTACAACAAACAGGGCATTCAAAACTCCAAAACCAAACCTAAATCATCAAAACTGAATCTTTAACATATGATTAAAGATTTATTCACCAAATCACCTAAAGTGTTACTGCTTCTACTCATGTTAGCCATCCAACCTTACTGAACACACAGACCACAACTTCTACTCATGTTAGCCATCCAACCCACGACCAACCTTTGGTTTATGTTTGACTTTTAAAGCACATTTATGGACTTGCAGAATGACATGAATAACACAAATCATAATCCTACTTAACAAACAAATAACACAAATCATAAACAATCATAGTCCTACTTAACAAATAAATAACACAAATCAAATTAGATTATTAAAGAAACCTGAACCATTTTTGTGATACCATAATGTACATAAACTACATAACCAACAATCATCAAAAGACATTGTTCATATATACCTAATATAAACACCAACTACCAGAAACCCAAAAAACCAACCCACATTGACCAAACCCAAACGGTCAACTTTGCAAGTAAACATAAGAAACGAAGAACACCCAACTGATGACAAGGTGTTTCCTTAACTTGTTTGCCCGCTGCTCCTCCATTTTTGCTCAAAGCTCCGCCTGGTTTGCCCGGGTCTCCTCCTCGTTTGCTCTGTGCTCCTCAAAGTCAGCCCGCTCTTGCTCTAACGCAAGCACATCTTCCAAAGCATCACTGGTCCTAAGTAAACCAGGGATGATGTCTAGAGATCGGTCGCACATAGGCAGATCCACCCAACCTATGAACGGACAGCAGGAGTTCTGTAAAATGAAAGAAATGTAAATAAAATGAAGAAAACAGAGCAACTTGTAAAATGTAACATTATTTTGTTTTGATCAAGAGTCAAACTTACTTATGTCGAGCATGAATAGAATCGACGACCAGGATTCCTGTTCGTCCAGGATGTCCGTACCACAGCACAGGCACAAAGAACCATATTTTTGGAAGATGTGCAGTAACACATACCTCAACACAAAGGTAGGTGTGTTAGTGGGCCTCTCAGGTGGATTTTTGGCGAGAAAAGTGAACTAAAAAAAACCACACGTGCAACGCCCGTGAGGACTAACTAACGGGTTTTATTAACGATCGTTAGCAAAAACGGGGGATTTAACGGCTCGAGGGCATTTCTCGCAAAAAAAAAACAAAACGTTAGGTACACAGGTTGCATAATTTTTCGCTCAAGGACATTTCTCACAAAATCGACAAAGTTTAGGGACATTTTTTTACAGTTTACTCTTCTATTTTTATACTAAACTAGATAAATATCCGTGGAAGGCGGCAAATAATTATACTTACGAAATCTTGATCTAGTCCGACCTTTGATAACAAAAACTTACGGGTTTAATTTGTACTCATTGCGAGAAAAAAATTCTTAAGTTATAAATAAAAATGATAACAATTTAAGGATTAAACAATATTCATAGCATTTAAGTTTAAGGAGTATTATAGCCAATTAACATTACTCGAATTTTAAGCATTTTAAATATAAAGAATGCATATGTAAAAGGCGTGCATGTATGTTTTTGGTGGTTCTGTCAGTTCTCGTAGATAAGGTGGTTCTCGCAAGAAAGTCTCCCTATATATATATATATAAGGAGGCATTATTGTGGTATACACTTTAAAATAAGCAATAATAAGCACAATTGTGGACCATTAGATCAAACATTATTGATAAGATTAAAATCTTATTAAATGAGTGGCATATTTGTAATAAACTAGAAAATGAATGGCATCTTGTACCAATTTGATAAAACTAATTTAGCAGGTGATTTGATTTGAGAAAATCAAATCGAGTAAATAAGAAAAACACCATGTAATTGTTTATACATTGATCCACAACTTAGAATTCAATTTTTCCATTCGTACATTTTTAAACTCCGTATAAGCAGACTCTCGTAGGTATTAGTTTTTATTTGAAAATTTTGACTAAATACTTATACAATATAAATAAAATTTTGTTACACATTTGAAAAACAAATAATCAGCTTGTTTTATTTTTAAAACGTTTATTATGTAGCGGCACACAAATTTTGTTGACACATTTGTAGTGGCACACTAAGTTTCTTGATACTTATATAGTGACACATTAAAATTTTTGCACATATTTAGTGACACATTAAATTTTGTGATACATTCGTAATGACACATAAATTTTTATGACACATTTTTAGTGACAAACAAAGTCTTTTGACACATTTAGTGTCAAAATACATTTATAGTGACACACTAAGTTTGTGACACACTTAGTTTCATGTTACATTTAATTTACAGTGACACGCTAACTCATTTATAGTGACACGCTAACTCTTTTGCTACATTTGCAATGAAACACTAATTATGTCTAGTAACCAAATTGTATCATCTCTAACAAATAGTAACCCGAAATGTGTGCCACCTTGAACAAGTATCAACTGCTATATTGTATCATTTTGAACATGCATCATCCAACACATCAATGCCCACTTTATTTTGTAAGCACAATGAATAATACATTACTATATATATTAATTCACAACGAATACGACGCCGTTTTTGCCCATCGGAACTAATACAACGTAGTTTTTGCCATAAAATTGTCGTTTTTGCCGAATTAATGTCATTTTGGCCCGAAAATTGTCTTTTTTGGCGGTTTAATGTCGTTTTGCACTATTCATTACTGTTTGCCTTTTCCCGCCAAGTTTCTTGCCCCAAACTTTGGCCCATTTTTTCTATCCCGTTTTGCCCCAAATCACCTATTCTGGCCCTTTTTAAAAGGTATTAGCCTACGTATACAATCGGGATTAAAACGTATAATTGTATAGAAAACATACGTGTCGATCATCCATGGTTTTATCTATATCGTAATACGAAAAGAACTTTCTATACCATGGTATTCCCTAGGAAAAAATCTCAGTTTAACTAGACCTAGAATATTGGCAGAGAAAATTGTTCCAGGAAATTTTGTTAAAAAAAATTATCAGGCTTTCGAGAGAAGATTAGTAGCCTTTGGAGGAGGTGTGTATTATATTTTCTCTTACTGCCAATGTTTTAGTTTGCTGATGTATATTTATTGTGGTTTTCACTTTAGTCTTTTTTTCTTTGCATGTATAGCCTTTCGAGAGAAGATTACCAGCTTTTGGAGGAGGTGTGTGTTATGTTTTTCCTTACTGATAATGTTTTCTTTTACTGATGCATATTTATTGTGGTTTTCATTTTACTATTTTTTGCTTTGCATGTATATCCTGTTAAGAATGCCTATGTATCTCAGTTTTAACAAGTGCATGTATATTTGATGCATATATATGATGCTAGCAAATGTAATGCTATATGCTTATTGCACATTTTATACTGCCTTCATTACCTTATACTTGCAAACAATCGATTAAAATTACATCAGTGAAAGATGAAGACTAAAAATAAGGCCATACGTAGAATTAGTTCTCTTGCTTCTTTAGAATCTCTGGATATTTGTTCTTTTGGTCAAGGAAGACAATCTTATAGTTTAGATCGACAACTAAAGAAGCGGGTAAGTGATGTATGTAGTGTTGACCCATGTTTAAATTCTATCAGTAAGAAGCCGTGTAACTCTTCCCGTGTTACCAGTGTTGTTACCACTGGTACCAGTTCTATAGAACAGCCGAAAACATCAAACTCTCACAATTATGATACTTTTAATGTAAACTGTGATTGCAATCACAAAAGTAACATATTGTCGGGTTAACGATTTCAAAGTAAGCAGCCTATAACCAATGAAGAAGGGTTTACAGCTTATGGTACAGAAATCCAATATGATATCACTAATGTGTTCACTGGTCCAGCTGCGCAAATATCAAGTATGTATCTGATGTGCGTGTGTATTGCTCTAATTCTTTTATATCCACGGCAGCAGCCCAAAAACTTGGTGCGCGCGAGATGTCGTTGTGGTTTTAGCAGTATTAATGCCTACTCAAGTTTTAAATTTATATTTAGCCGACTTATCAATAAAACACACACTTTAACGAGCAGTGTACCCCGTCAGTATGAATATAATGGTAAGTAGAGTGTCGATCACTAAGAGTGAAACGTATTATCTAGTTATTCTAATCAGTATTTTAATATCCTAGGTTAGCTATACAATCCTAATCTAACGCAAGGGGGTTCAGCCTGAAAGACTGGCACGGTTTGGTTATGATTAAATAGAAAACTAATCTAATGAGCACGAATCAGCGATTAGCACACACGTACACAGATAGATACTTGAGACAATAAGAAGACCTTTCCTGATAATTAAGTAGCTTGTCACTTGTTTTATTGCTAGTTTTATATGAAGTGTATATAATTAACCCTTTCTCGTTGGCTCTAATCTTATCGACGAGTAAACCCTTAATGATCACTTATGTCTATCCCACTATCCTAGAATATTGAGCATTTGTGATGCCCACGTTTCGTATACGCTAGAATAGATAGGCGAGGAAGGGGCATGGCGACCCAAGCAATGCTCAGCTAGACACATAGGTTATCAATGCACTAATAAAAGTCACCAAAGACATCAACATATAAATTTTAATTACTGGGAAAGCAATTTTAAGGGGTGCCCATGATTTTCCGTAGTCACATGGAATCGGCCCATCAATCCTGATGAATTAAAGTGTACTAATATAATAAAACAAAACTACTTAATGAATTGAATACATGCAGGACCTTCTTACAGCTCTTGTATCTTCGTTCAGGGTGTGTCTTGTGCTGCTAATACGTCTGAATTCGTCTGGTATCTTGCACTGTCCAACCTAAGCTCGGTGTCTAAAGGATCTCGAAATTCGTCTGGCCTTGGGGTATTTATAGTTTCTATCTGAGGGTTAGATGCGGCGCATAGGATAAGCAGATGCGGCGCATTTATTTAACTTCGCGTGGGGTCCAAGATTAATATATTCAGGAATATTCGTACACCGCCTTAAGATGCGGCGTAACTCCATTTCTCTATGCGGCGCATGTCCTTTACCGTCTTGGATTGTAACTTGTGAAATCTTGATAGTGATGCGCCGTATGTACGAAGTATGTTGCGGCGTATCTGGAGCAGAATGATCTTGATCTTGTATATTTCAGTAGACTCTTAACATCTTGCTTGTTTTGCTCCATAATTAGTCCAAAATCGCCAAGTTTCACATAATACTTGTTTTTACCTGAGAATTACAAAAGTAAACATTAACGTATCAATTCTAATATATAATATAATAAAACAAGTCAAATAAATAGGATAAATGATGATAATAAAATGTACTTATTTGAGTTCATCAAATATCCCCCCACTTGAACTTTACTTGTCCCCAAGTAAACCTTAGAATGAATTTTATGAAAATGTATCCTAAAAGATATTAGGATTTATTTTTATATTTAAGCATGTATTCGTTTTGTCATAATTGCACAACCAAACACTTAACGAATTAGAAATAAAATAAAATATTTCGATAAAAGCAAATCTAATCGTTTAACTGTCCAGTCGTGACGAATATTCTATCATAAGCTTGGCAAGTATACGCATCTCCCCCACTAATGCTAAGGAATAACAAGTCTAAAGCGGTAAAAAGGGTATGTTGGTTAAGGGTTAATCATCCTTTTTAATCTCTATCGATCTCAAATTCCAGAAAAGGCGACAAAATCACAAATACATGATCGAATCCACGACCACGATACTTGCAATTGCTCAAATCCTTAACTCGAATAGGCTAAAGATAGGACCAAGTAATCTTCATCAATAATATTATATCAAAAAGGGCGACAAAATCATAAATACATAGCCGAATCCATGACTACGATACTTAAGATTGCTCAAATCCCTAATCTCAATAAATCAAAGGTTTGGATAAAGAATGATGTAGGGTATAGATAATATTTGGGATACAATTTGGTGTAAAATGAAAAATAAACAAAACAGATAAATTAAAATCCTAAGTGTGGTAAATTACTTTCCCAACCATCCCATGAATAAGACTCATATCATTGAATAACTCACGCTTTAATACTTGAAACACACGCTTTAGGTAGACACGAATTATACTCAACAAAATCTCAATCAAAGAATAATCCTTAGTTGGCGTTCCCATAACGGCCAACTCCCATTCAATCCATAAATATAATATACAACAACTAGTGGTGATATCGACCACTTAATACAAAACTTTACGTAAGTTGGTTAAAACAAACTTCCAACTTTTCCTTTTTTTTTTTTTTTTTTTTTTTTTTTTTTTTTTTTTTTTTTTTTTTTTGAGACATCAACATATATGTGTAAAATTTCACAACTTTTCTATCACTTTCTTTCCGGATAATTTTTCCATACTTTCAGAAATAACTGTAATAGCGAAAGTAGTAAACACACGAAAAATAAACTCAAAGATATACAATATTTACTTTCATACCAATTGCATTGTGCAATTTCCTGACTCAACCAAAGATAATGAATTACGCACGCGAACACAGGTAATGTAAAGAAACACACTTTGCCTAAAGCAATTAACCACGGATTTTAATCTACAGGGTAGGCTAAGGTGTAAGGGTGTAACGAAACATTATAACAAAGGTGTAAGAAACGAAAGGAATGGCTCTGAGGGTTTTTCTAGGGGTATCTTACTCTAAAAGTGAGAGTAACAAAAGGGTTTATACGGGGGTTAACTAACTAGTGTAGTTAGTTAATATCACATAACATATAAAGGCTATTTGGGTGTAATCCTAGAAATTTACCAATTTAGACAAGTCATTCCAATTATATAGATAATACTCATTATGGTGGTCTCGAATAGTATACAAGCCAAGTTCTAAAGTTTACAAGTCACCGGCACACTCATAGATTTGTGAATTTTGATAAGTTCACAATTTTTGAAAATAATGTTATGTGTGCAGCTATGTAATTTAGACTTTAAACAAAAACATGCTAAAAATTTTAAATTTTGATATATTAAGTATATTTTAAGCATATTTTGAAAAAGTTTAGGACAAGTAAGTGTTCTAATTCTCCAATCCCCCCACTTAAGTTAAACAACGTCCTCGTTGTTTGTGTCAAAGGTTAAAAACTGGAAAATAAAAGAATTAGAACAGAAAAACTCCCCTGAGATTTGCTCAGTATGATCCTCCATTATTCGTATAAGAGCAAAAATCAACTTTCTTGTGGATGAGAACGTTTAAGCTTCAAGAATGATGTATCCACAAGAATGCAGGAATCTATAATACCATTCAGACTTTAACACACCTGAGTTAAGAAAGTTCAAACTTGCATAATACATTAGTAGTTAGTAAAAATAAAACTTAAAAAAATATTAAAATGAAAATCATCAGGTCAGTCGATACGCCGTATCTTATGGAAAAAGATACGCCGTATCGAGCCTGGAATAAATACGAATCAGAATAAAAGATGCGTCGCATCCTTAACCAGGTATGCGCCGCATTAAATAAACTGACAGAAAGTTTTAAAGTCAAAAATAAAAATGCAGAAAATTAATTAAGATATGACCAGTGCAGGCGATGCGTCGCATCTTATGATTGAGATGCGCCGCATCTTCTGCAGGTCTGACAGACTCGACACAGAACAAAATGTAAAAGTTTTCCTTCCGGGTTGTCTCCCGGTTAGCACTTGTCTTTATTCCAGAGTCTTCAAGTTAGACTCACGTTCAGCTCCTTATTTTGATCTATTGATCCCCACATGTCCGTGCACGATGTAGTTGCGAATTACTTCGTCACGAACATATTCTGGCCCCAATTCAAGTACACCTTTGTAGAATCCTTTCATCTTTTGGTACGGATATTCGATCCCTTTCTCAGCGTCATTTTCATCTACAAAAAGAAATGGTGTAAATTTGTAACAAAATTTGTTAGGGGCATGTTTAAACCTTGGGTGAGCACGAGGCATCATGTAATTGATAACGTTGCTTCCACTTTTAAAGGTGATCTTTCCATCAAATCTTTTAGCGTTAATTTCGACCTCCTTACAAAATGGTTTCCCAACGATCACGTCACCCATCTCAACATCACGATAAGCATCCATGTTTTCCACCACGGTGAAATCTGTAACAATAGTTAAATTCCCAACAAAAATAGGCACATTCATGAATATTCCAACTACGTTTTTCCCTCTATACTCAATTTTGTTTTTCATTATAGAATTATAGAAATCTTTTAACATTACATTAATTGGTAAAATAGGGAAAAAGTTGGCGCTAACCTGTTTAAATCCTATCATGCAAGGAAATTGTAAATTATAAGCACAATCTACATGGATCTTTCTACCATAATCACAGAAACTAGGATATCCTTCAAATTCATCATAATTCTTAGTGTTGATCATATTAATTCTAGGTATATCCATAATTTCTCCTTCTTCAATTTCGGGTTCTAAATCCTCCATAAATTGATCATTGATTCCTAATGGTAAATTGAGATCATTTAATTCAATGTAGTCTCCACTATAGGTCTCAAGTGATTCATTATTTACCAAGGTTTCTCCCATAAATCTAGCTTCAAGATCGAGGTCCATACATTCTCTTAATCCTAGCACATAGACGCCTCTAATTATGCTTTTAGCAGGATTTTGGCACTTATAGACTAGTTTATTATTCCCTACCTTTAATGAGATTTTCCTTTTAAACACATCAATCTTAGCATGGGAGGTAGACAAGAAAGGTCTTCCAAGGATTAAAGGAATCTTAATATCCTCGGGCATATCTAATATAACAAAGTCTACGGGGAAAACAAACTTCTCAATCTTAACTAGCAAATTTTCGGCAATCCCTTCAGGTCGTTTTACCGTTTTATCATCCAATTCAATAAGCAGCTTAGTTGGTGCTAATTTTCCTAGTCCTAGGGTAGTGAATGTCTTAAGAGGCATAACACTAACACTAGCTCCTAAGTCAGCTAATACATTATTGAAAGATAAATCATTAATTGAACAAGGTAAAGTAAAACTTCCTGGGTCCATTTCTTTATGAGGCAAGGCATGTAATTCGGTTGCAGAGCTCTCTTCTTTCATTGTAGCCTTGATCTCCTCTTCAATCTTTGTCTTCTCTTTGAGCAACCTCCTTAAACTGATTGAAGAATTAAAGAAAAATTCGGGCATTGCACCATCATTACCATTCATCAATCTTCTAGGAAAAGGTATGTTAGGTGTGACTTCTTCAGTAGTGTATATGGCCTTGACATGATCTCTTGGGTTAGTTTCAGTTGAGCTTGGTAAACTTCCGTATCCCCTTTCTTGAAGAACTTTGCTCATTTGTCCAATTTGTTGTTCCAAGGCTTTGATCGAAGCTCCTTGATTTCTTGTTATAGTATCCGTTGAGGCTCGGATTTCCTTGATCATAGCAGTGTTCTCTTCATGTCTTTTAGCAGCATCGGCCATAATTTGCTTCAAAGTGTCATCCAAAGTCTGCCTCCTCTCTTGATAAGTGGGATTGTAGTTGTTCTTTTGATAGAATTCCGGAGTAGCTTCCCTAAATCTTCCTGAAGGTAGGAATGGTTGTCCAAATTGTGTGTAGTATGCTTCTTCAAAAGTCTCACTTTCATTCTTATTAGGGCAATCTTTAGTGTAGTGAGGTCCTTTGCATTTTTCACATCTAACTTGGGCAGCATAAACTTTCTCATCACGCTTCTTCATCTCTCTACTAATTTTATCCAATTGAGCTTGAATAGCAGCAAACCCGTCAAAATTAGTGCTGCTCTTAGATCTAGTAGAGGTTCCGTCGTGCCATTTCTGAGAATGATCAGCAGCTTCTTGGATAGCTTTTCTAGCATTGGCTGCACTCATTTGTGGCACAGCTCCCTTAGCATCCAAGATTTGTCTAGTAGGCACGTCCAATCCTTGATAGAACAATATTATCTCCTGCATTGGACTTAGATAATGTTGAGGGCATTTCATCAACAAGTCTTTAAATCGTTCCCAAGCTTGATAAAGAGTTTCATCAGGCTCTTGCTTGAAACTGTTGATAGCCTCCATCTTTTTAGCGGTTTTAGCAGGTGGACAATATCTTTTCAGGAATTTGCTCTTCAAATCTTCCCATGTTGTGATTGAACTAGCAGGTTCATTCCTTAGCCACTTATTAGCAGCTCCTTTTAGCGAAATTGGAAAGATCCTTAGCATAAGTTGATCGTCAGAGACTCCTTCTGTAGTAAACAAATCTGCTATCTCGAGGACTTTTTCAACATGTTCATTAGCATCTTCATGTTCTGTTCCACTGAAAGCATTTTCTCTTAGCTCCTTGAGAAACTGACCCTTCAACTCAAACTTTGACTTTTCATCAAACTTTGGTCTAGCAACTCCTAAACTGTAATCAGCACGGGTTTTGTTCATGTATTCCTCCATAGTAGTGTTTTCCGTCATTGTTTTTTATTTCTTCTTCCTCTTCCTCTTCAGAAAAATAATCAAGCTCAAATGAACTTGAAATTTCAAAGCTTTTTGTGTTGAAAAGCCTTTTAAGCGAATGTAAGGCTCGTTCAGGATCTTCGAAAGGTGTAATCAAGTTCTTAGTTGAACTCCTGGTCATGCACTTCCTGAAACTATCACAAAAGCATCAGTAGGGTATGTTCAAGAAAGTAATATATCAGAAAATTAACAACGAAAACGGAATACGAAAAATAAAAGTTACTGATATCTGCAGACGATGCGCCGTATCCAAAATGTTGGATACGCCGTATCTTATTACGTTAAAATTTAATCAGACTTTTATTCAGAAAACAGATACACCGCTTATAATTTTAGCATGCGCCGTATCCAGTTTTAATTATCAAAAATCGATTATATTTATTAAAATTAAATGCGTCGTATTAACAAAAGCTAATGCACTGTATTTTCTTTACGTTTCAAAATACAAGATTTTTGATTCAGTAGATGCGCCGTATCGATAAAAATCGATGCGTCGTATCTGTTTAATAATTCAAAAACTGTTTTTAATTTAAATAATAAATACGCCGTATCTGCAAAAACAGATGCGTCGTATGGCGTTATCGTTTAGAAAAATTTCTTATTAAAAACGGAATACGCCGTATCTTGGGGAAAGATGCGTCGTACTCGAATTTATTAAACGAGTTGTATTTTATAAAAAATTAAACGCAATACGCCGTATCTGTGAAAACAGATGCGCCGTATCGTTTGTATCAGCACAGTACAACGATAGCAGAATGCAGAAAAAAAATAAAAAGAAAAACAAAAATAAAATCAAACAAAAAGAAACAAAAATTAAAGAAAATAAATAACACACAAAAATAGAAAATATGCAAATAATACAATGAATGCAATTTATCTAATATACAACGGGGTTAGCGGTTAGAATCTAAAAATTAAAAAGAAAAACCTAATTAAAATACTAATCAAATTAACAGATAATAACAATTCACTCCCCGGCAACGGCGCCAAAAACTTGATGTGCGTGTGTATTGCTCTAATTCTTTTATATCCACGGCAGCGGCCGAAAAACTTGGTGCGCGCGTGATGTCGTTGTGGTTTTAGCAGTATTAATGCCTACTCAAGTTTTAAATTTATATTTAGCCGACTTATCAATAAAACACCCACTTTAACGAGCAGTGTACCTGGTCAGTATGAATATAATGGTAAGTAGAGTGTCGATCACTAAGAGTGGAACGTATTATCTAGTTATTCTAATCAGTATTTTAATATCCTAGGTTAGCTATACAATCCTAATATAACGCAAGGGGGTTCAGCCTGAAAGACTGGCACGGTTTGGTTATGATTAAATAGAAAACTAAACTAATGAGCACGAATCAGCGATTAGCACACACGTACACAGATAGATACTTGAGACAATAAGAAGACCTGTCCTGAAAATTAAGTAGCTTGTCACTTGTTTTATTGCTAGTTTTATATGAAGTGTATATAATTAACCCTTTCTCATTGGCTCTAATCTTATCGGCGAGTAAACCCTTAATGATCACTTATGTATATCCCACTATCCTAGAATATTGAGCATTTGTGATGCCCACGTTTCGTATACGCTAGAATAGATAGGCGAGGAAGGGGCATGGCGACCCAAGAAATGCTCAGCTAGACACAGAGGTTATCAATGCACTAATAAAAGTCACCAAAGACATCAACATATAAACTTTAATTAATGGGAAAGCAATTTTAGGGGGTGCTCATGATTTTCCGAGTCACATGGAATCGGCCCATCAGTCCTGATGAATTGAAGTGTACTAATATAATAAAACAAAACTACTTAATGAATTGAATACATGCAGGACCTTCTTACAGCTCTTGTATTTTCGTTCAGGGTGTGTCTTGTGCTGCTAATACGTCTGAATTCGTCTGGTATCTTGCACTGTCCAACCTAAGCTCGGTGTCTAAAGGATCTCGAAATTCGTCTGGCCTTGGGGTATTTATAGTTTCTATCTGAGGGTTAGATGCGGCGCATAGGATAAGCAGATGCGGCGCATTGACTTAACTTCGCGTGGGGTCCAAGATTAATATATTCAGGAATATTCTTACACCGCCTTAAGATGCGGCGTAACTCCATTTCTCTATGCGGCGCATGTCCTTTACCGTCTTGGATTGTAACTTGTGAAATCTTGATAGTGATGCGCCGTATGTACAAAGTATGTTGTGGCGTATCTGGAGCAGAATGATCTTGATCTTGTACATTTCAGTAGACTCTTAACTCTTAACATCCTATGTTGCGGCGCATAGGATAAGCAGATGCGGCGCATTGACTTAACTTCGCGTGGGGTCCAAGATTAATATATTCAGGAATATTCGCACACCGCCTTAAGATGCGGCGTAACTCCATTTCTCGATGCGGCGCATGTCCTTTACCGTCTTGGATTGTAACTTGTGAAATCTTGATAGTGATGCGCCGTATGTATGAAGTATGTTGCGGCGTATCTGGAGCAGAATGATCTTGATCTTGTACATTTCAGTAGACTCTTAACATCTTGCTTGTTTTGCTCCATAATTAGTCCAAAATCGCCAAGTTTCACATAATACTTGTTTTTACCTGAGAATTACAAAAGTAAACATTAACGTATCAATTCTCATATATAATATAATAAAACAAGTCAAATAAATAGGATAAATGATGATAATAAAATGTACTTATTTGAGTTCATCAGTATCATACTCTTTATGTTTACTCTTCTGTCTTTCTACTATTAATCCTTTTAAATTCAGTTGTGTTTTACATAGAATTTCTGCCACTGTATTTCAGACGAATATAGCCTAGACAAAGTACAAGACACAAATGCCTAAGTTAGACAGACATCTTTTGTGTCATCTGCAGTCTTCAAATTCTGTAGATAAAGGAAAACAGAAAACGTATGAACTTTCTAATGGAGCATCTTAAGAAATTAACAACAATACAGAATTCCTATGTAATCTACAGTTACTTTTAACTTTCATTTGCTGTTATATATGTTGTTCCAGCAATTCATGCTCATATTATTTGTCTTTCTTATAGGTACACAAGGACACAGAAGCCAGGATTTACCTTTTAAATTCAATTTAGATGGCGATGGTCCTTCATCTAATAAAAGTGGTGGAACCCACAATGCATTAACAGCTGCTGACAATCTAAATCTACAAATGAATAATGAACAATCCTACTGTCAAGGTTTCATTACTTTCTAGAAAAAAATTATATATATTTTTTAAAATATTTGCTACTTACTTATCACATTTTTTTTATTCATTCCAGTTACAATGCATTCTTCATTAAGTAGAAAGCAACGTTCGCGTAGCCTGCATAATAGAGGTGCAATATATAGACAAGGTATGCTGTTATTTTGCTTTCTATTGTTTTGTATGTAGAATACCTTTTTTTTTTCCACCAGCCATTGTTTTTAGACTTTCATTTTTATTTTTCTAATGCAGGCTCTCCAGATATAACTTTCAAGTCCAATTTATATGGAAACGACTGTTCATCCAATGATAGTGCTCAGACTCATAATACATTAACACTTCCTGAAAATCTAAATGTGCAAACAAATGACCAACAACGCTTCCCTCAAGGTTTCATTACTTTAAAAAATAAATATGTATACATACTTTGAATGACTTTTCACTTACTTACCGCCCTTTCTCTTATTTGCTCCAGTTACAATGCATTCTCCATCAACCATAACACATCGTATGCAAAACTCAACTAAAAGAGGTACTACATCTACACAAGGTATGCTGCCGTCTTGATTTGTCCTGTTTCTCTTTTTTGTTTTGCCAGTACAAACTTACTACCTTTTCTTTTATTTGTTCTAGTTAGAATGCAGTCTTCCTCGAGCATAAGCCATCGTCCGCGTAACCCGTCAAACAAACCTGTTACATCTATCCAAGGTATGATGCTAACTTGGTTTGTCATGTTTCATATCTAAACTAAACCGTGCATTTTTATTTTGAACACGATTTTGTTTGTCACAGTCTCATTTTTGTCTTTCCATTGCAAACTTACCAGCTTTTTTTTTAATTTGCTCCAGTTACAATGCATTCTTCATCGACCATAAGCCATCGTCCGCATAAGCAGAATAACATACCTACTACATCTACGCAAAGTATGGTGCTATCTTCCTATGTCCTATTTCTCTTTTTTGTCTTTCCAGTCCAAACTTACCACCTTTTCCTTTATTTGTTCCAGTTACAATGCATTCTTCATCGACCATAACGCATCGTCCGTATAGGCAGAATAACAGACCTATTACATCTACGCAAAGTATGGGGTTGTCTTGGTTTGTCCTGTTTTTCTTTTTTGTCTTATTTTTGTCTTTCCATCGCAAACTTACCAGCTTTTTTTTAATTTGTTCCAGTTACAATGCATTCTTCATCGACCATAAGGCATCGGCCGCATAAGCAGAATAACAGACCTACTACATCAACGCAAGGTATGGTGTTGTTTTGCTTTGTCATGTTTCTCTTTTTTGTCTTGCCAGTACAAACTCACCACCTTTCCTTATCTTTTATTTGTTCCAGTTACAATGGCTTCTTCACCAACTACAACTGATCGTCCGCGTAACCCGTATAACAGACCTATTACATCTAGCCAAGGTATGATGCCAACTTGGTTTGTCCTGTTTCATATGTAAACTAAATGATGCATTTTTATTTTGAACAGGGTTTTTTTGCGACAGTCTCATTTTTTTTACTTTCCATCACAAACTTACCAGCTTTTTTTTAATTTGTTCCAGTTACAATGCATCCTTCATCGACTATAAGACAACATCAGCGTAACCTACATAACCTACTACGTCTACACAAGGTATGACACTATTTTGGTTTGCACTATTTCATATGTAAAATAAGGCATCCATCTTTATTTTAAACAGGAATTTGTTTTCATTGTTTCATTTTTTTCCCCGAATGTAGGTCCTCCGAATACATACATACATATGGGCCGTTGTGATCAAATCTGCCATCATTGCAATGCACGGTTTTGGTATGATGAAAGGATAACTTCCAGTCGTAGAAACTTTACAGAATATCATAAATGCGGCAATGGTGGCAGAGTTAAGGTGGATGATCGTGATGAATATCCACAAGATATAAAAGATCTTTTCACTGATCGTCATTTTATGGAAAATATTCGTGCATACAATCAGATGTTTGCAATGACTTCATTAGGTGCAGAAGTAGACACTTCTATAAACATGGGCCGTGGTCCTTACGTATTCAAGATATGCGGTCAAATTTACCACCTGATAGGAAGCATGTGTCCACAACCAGATGCACGTCCGCAGTTTCTCCAGCTGTATATTTATGATACAGAAAATGAAGTTGCAAACCGGCTGCAAAACTTTGAAAGATCTGGTCACGGTTTGCGTGCAGATATAGTAGAAAAGTTGATTGACCTTCTAGACAAGCACAATGCATTGGTCTAGTTTTTCAGAACAGCAATAAATAAAATAGCAGACCCTAATATTCCACAGTTCAAGATACGCTTATTTGGTGTTATTGGTTCAAGGCGATACGAATTGCCTACAGGAGATTCTATTAATGCTATTGTTTTTGAAGGTGGACCAGACGTGCAAACTGACTTTGATGTCATAATTGAACAACACAATCACCAACTGCAATGGGTAAACAAATTAAACGCTTCTTATATGTCATTGCAGTTTCCATTGATTTTTATCTTTGGTGAAGATGGATATCATTTAGGCCGTAAATTATTAACCGCAAGTTCATCTTCCGACTCACCTAAAAAAATGACAATGAAAATGTACTATGCATACAAGCTGCACGATCGTTTTAATCATTATAATCTACTGACAAGAAGTGGCAGACTTTTTCAGCAGTATGTTGTAACAGCATATTGTAGCATCAAGCAGTCAAGGATTGACTTTATAAGAGAGCACCAGAATGACATTCGCAATGACTACATGGCCGGATTATACGATGCTATCTCACATGGTGATCGGGATGGGTCAGATGTCGGTTCAAGGATCATACTGCCTTCATCTTTTCTAGGAGGCCCGCGCTATATGTACAGCCATTATTTAGATGCTTTGGCTATCTTCCGTGTGCACGGGAACCCCTCATTCTTTATTACGTTCACTTGCAATGTTAACTGGCCAGAGATCCAAGAATATATGGAAGACTTTCCGCATGTTACAGTTGCTGACAGACCCGACGTTGTAGATCGTGTCTTTGAAAGAAAGATACATGATTTAGTGACCTTCTTACGAGATTCGAAGCCTTTTGGTTATGTAGAAGCAGGTACTGTTTAAATTACATATATAAATACTTTCTTTGAAAATATTAGACTTAATAAATACCTAAATAACACTTATTTTATTGCAGTTTTATATACAGTCGAGTTTCAAAAAAGAGGTTTGCCGCATTGTCATTTATTGCTATGGGTCAAAGAAAGTCACCGTGTACAAACACATGAAGATGTAGACATGTATGTATCTGCAGAGCTACCAAACCCAGCAATTGATCCTGATGGCTATAGAATTATTACAGAATTGATGATGCATGGCTCATGTGGCGCGGTAAATAAATCGGCGCCATGCATGCGAAGCAGTGATGTTTGTACTAAGAACTTTCCTAAACCTTTTCATCCTGCAACATTCATTGATAAAAAAGGCTATGTGCATTACCGCAGAAGAGATTCAGGCATAACAACATTAAAACAAAATGTTATCCTTGATAACGGATACGTGGTTCCACATAACCGGTCTCTATGCATGCGGTTCTAGCACACATCAATGTTGAATACTGTGAGTGGTCGATGCTTATAAAATACCTCTTCAAATACATTTCTAAAGGCACTGATCGTATAATTACTCATATTAGCAGAACACTCGGAGATTCGGAACCAAGCACAAGCCATCGTTCCTTGCATATTGATGAAATAAAGAATTTCCAAGATGCTAGATACATTGGCCCACACGAAGCTTGCTGGAGAATTCTTGGGTTTAGCAACCATAGCAGAGATCCACCGGTCCAAATACTTGCAGTTCATCTTGAAAATATGCAGCGGGTCACTTTTAGAAGTCACCAACAATTGCAAGCAATTCTTGACAGTGACTACAACAAAAGGACGACACTTACTGAATGGTTAAAATACAACACATACAATACAGACGGGCACCATCTCACCTATTTAAACTTTCCCAAAGAGTTTGCATGGTATCAAGATGGAAAATATTGGCAGCGTAGACGTCGTACCACCACCTTAGCAATCGGCCGTTTAACATATGTGCATCCAAGCTCCGGAGATGCATTCTACTTGAGGCTCTTACCCTGTCATCAAAAAGGCATAAAATCCTTCCGCCATATTCGTACGGTTAACGAGATTCTCTACCCAACAAATAGAGCAGCGTGTGAAGCAATGGGCCTGTTACGTGTTGACCAAGAATGGAATATTGCTTTACAGGAAGCTTCTTTCTCTGCTACTCCATCTCAAATGAGAAATCTTTTTTGCCAGATGCTCATCTTTTGCGACATTTCCAGCCCAGTTACATTGCTACAGTCACATGGTGATTCCATGTCAGAAGACATTCCTCTAATACTTTCAGAAGTATTACACATACCAGATCTTCATGTTAGCACAGATAACTTACAAGGCGACCTTATGTATGAACTGCAAGCAATTCTTAATTTCTATGGAAGATCGGTTAATGACTTTGGCTTTGATCTACCTCCACCTCACTTACTAGAAATCTTGAATAACAGAGCAATAATGGAAGAAAGATCATACAAACGTGAACTTTTAAAAAGTGAAAGTCAAAGATTAGCGAGTCAGTTAAATGCCGAGCAACAGATGATATTCGATGAAGTAACAAGTGCAGTTAATAATCGACAACAGAAGCTTATATTTGTTTATCGACATGGAGGAACAGGAAAGACTTTCATATGGAAAACAATAATTTCTACACTGAGATCGGATGGGAAGATTGTCCTGCCAGTCGCTTCTTCAGGTATTGTAGCCTTATTGCTCCCATCAGGACGGATGGCTCATTCAAGATTCAAGCTATCGCTAGATTTAACCGACGAATCAGTATGCAGCATAAAAAAATACGCAAATAGCAGAATTACTAAAAGTAACTGATCTTATCATATGGGACGAAGCTCCTATGAACGATCGCAAATGTTTCGAAGCACTTGACCGTACATTGAGAGATATAATGAACACACCGAGCAGTATGTTTGGAGGAAAAACGGTTATTTTAGGTGGAGATTTCAGGCAAACACTTCCCGTGAAGAAAAAAGCTACAAAACAAGAAACTATCTCTTCTTCCAATCCTTATGGCCATATTTCAAAATCATTCGGCTTAACCAAAACATGCGCTTGCGACAACCAAGTCTTTCAAGTACCGAATACGAAGCGACTGCCACATTTTCAAAATGGTTACTTGAAGTTGGAAACGGTACAATTGGTGAACCAGACGAAAATGATCCAGAGAATTCATCTTGGATACAAATAGAAGATAGATACTGTATTCCTGAAAGAGATACAGCTATTCAAGAACTCATTAATTTTATATATGATGAGCAAACATTGCAAGTCTCAAACGCAACATCGTTACAAGAAAAAGCCATAGTGTGTCCGAAAAACGAAACTGCAGATATCATAAATTCTACTGTTCTTGATATGTTACAAGGGAATACTTATACTTTTACGAGCACAGATGAAGCTACACCGAAAACAAACAATGGAGGAGCAACAGAGCTATTATATCCTTAAGAGTACCTAAACACACTTTCTTTCTCAGGAATGCCCGCTCATGAGCTTACCCTTAAAATAGCTGCACCAATAATGCTACTGAGAAATCTAAACCTAGGCGGTGGGTTGTGTAATGGTACACGGATGATTGTCACTCAGATATTTACAAAGCTTATTCAAGCAAAGATCATCACCGGTACCAGATTGTCTGAAAAAGTTTACTTACCACGTATCTTGCTGATCAATAAAGATGAAAAGCTGCCATTTGTCTTTAAAAGGAAACAATTCCCAGTTAAAGTTTGCTACGCAATGACAATCAACAAAAGCCAAGGCCAATCGCTAAACAAAATAGGCGTATATCTACCTGATCCTGTTTTTAGCCATGGTCAATTATACGTTGCGCTGTCAAGAGCGACATCTCCTCAAGGGTTAAAAATGTTAATCAAACAACAGCCGAGCAAGGATAAAAACACAACTAAGAATGTTGTTTATAAAGATTTTTTAGACATGCTTACATTTCAACAGGTTCCTCATAGTTACATTTAGCTTTTAAATATACGTTTCTACAATTAGCAAATACTTGCACAAATAACCTTTAAACTGTTACAATAAATACTTGATTGTTATTCTTACTGTATATAAGTGAATATTGTATCTATTCTATCCTTCTTTGAATTTCTAATTTTTACTCTTCATAATTGCACCTCTAAACTATTACAATAAATACTTGATTGTTATTGTTACTATATAGAAGTGAATATTGTATCTATTATATCCTTCTTTGAATTTCTAATTTTTACTCTTAATAATTGCATTTGCAAGTTTTTGTTTTCATTGAACATCCGTTCCTATGCACCTATTATTAACATTTTCTTTTTTAACATATAGCCAAATGGAACAGAGCTCTAGCATTGTCACATCATCCAGGTCTACAGGAAAAGAGATTGTTACACAATCAGAAACCATCGGCCTTGCCGACCTAAAAGAATCAGATATTGGTAAACCTATATATGTAAAAGTATATCGAAAATGGACACCAACAAACAGGCAAGGGAAGCCAATCCTCTTCTGCTACATGTTGATCGATCAGCAGGTACAAGTCCTATTTTATCGGCCAACTACACACTTAAACATTGTTAAATTGTCTAAAAAAAGTAAAACAGCCTACATTAAATTTATGAGTTATTATTCTGTTTACAGGGAGGAGCTATACAAGCAAATGTCAATTTACGTGAAAAAAATAAATTTGACGCCCTTCTTCACATCGACAAAACTTATGAAATAACTCGATTTGGTTTTCAACCTGCAAGAACATGGATGCAAGTTGTCCCTCACTCACTTTCGTTGATTTTTGGAACATACACAGATATTAAGGACATACCAGATACATGTTTCCCAAAGCACTATTTCAACTTCAGCCATCATCGAGACCTATATACATAAGTAGATGTAAAAGAAGGCTTGCTAACAGGTATTTAACACACACATGTATAAAACACTTATAACTAACAGATGTATAATTCAGTATGACTATTTACAGATTATATCGGATGCGTCTAATATGTGACTGAAATACAGCAGTTAGTCAAAGCAACGCAAGATTCAGTGGTTTGGAGAGACATTGGTATCCAAAATTTAGAGTAAGTATGTACCATCTTTCTTTGAAAGTTAAAATTTTACATTCACTCTTACGAATAATTTGTAACTCTAACAGTGGCAACACAATTCGCTTTACTTTATGGAATCAAGATGCTCACACTTTTAGACACATAGAATACGAGAAAGCAGAAAAACCAGTGATCATGGCAGTCAACTCATCCTTAGTAAAAAACTATGGAGGTAAAGTTATTATTTTATAGTTCTCCTTTACCGTTTTAACTTTCTTGCTTAACATTTACGTAACACAACACAGGACTACATCTCTCACCAACGGCTGCAACTTACTACTATTTCAATCCAGACATACCCGAATGCCATGAAATGCGCAATGTGTAAGTAAACAAACTCACAAAGTAATATTACATTTTAGATTTTAAAAGAAACAAAACTCACATTAACCACCAATACAGGTATGAACAATTCATAGACCCACCAACGATACTCAATATCCAGTATCAAAGATGTGCAGATCCTGTTCAAGAAAAATACAAAAACCGTGTCAGCTTAGCAGATTTAGCAAATGAAAATCCACAAAATCAACAGGTACCAAACATCTGCAATACAACTACAGTCAAATGAAAATCTAATATACAGATACAATTTTAACAAAACAGAATGTCCGGTTTACTGTTGTCGCTACAATTGAAAAAATAGATACAATAAGGCCATGGTTTTTCAAGAAATGCTATGACTATAAACAGAAAATTTCTGAACGCTTTCCGCACACCCATTGCAAGCAGCCGACCTCTGAAAGCGATATACTTTACAGGTCAGCGACAATATTGTTACATTCCTTTACAAATGTACATAAGCTACTCTTTATAAAAAATAAATGTCTTTAATAAAAACTATCCTATATATTTTTTGCACAGCTATTGCTTCATAGTACAATTGTCCGATAATACAGCAAATGTAACAATGACATGCTTCAGCAATGAAGCAAACTCGCTTATAAAAGATTGCAAAGAGCTGCTGCAAAGCTTACCCGATCAAAGGTCTTATGAGTACCCACCATAATTGCTTTCTCTCCAAGGAAAAAAGAAAATTTTCCAGCTCCACTTTGACCCAGAGAGTACAAAGGAAAAGTAACTATTCATTCTCGATACCTGTTGGGATGATACATTATTGATAACATCAGGAGTTGCTGACATTTTCGAAACTAGCACAGATTCTCCCACAATAAACATTGTGCAAACGGAAGCAAGCGAACCACTTCAACCCGAAGAAACTGAAACCACACCACCAACAGAATACAGCCGGGTAGCTGAAAAATCAAAACCTACCAACAAGCCTGCGAAGAAAACTGCTAGGAAATCCCTTTTCACACAAGACAAAGATACAGGCACTTCAGCAACCCTCAAAAAATCTAAAAAAGAAGACTAATCAATGCAAAGTTGCAGGCTACAAATGCAAAAAAAAAAAAAAAAAAAAAAAAAAAAAAAAACCGAATCATATATGTATGGTAATGTACGTAAGTACACACTTCTCAGGTGTACTTTAACGACAATAACTTATGTAAATATATATGGTTACTACTTACTACTAATCATCATTTTGTATTTTGCGCAACGCATATACAAGTTGCTATTTTGTACAACAACCATATCCCCATTGATTTATATCACTCAGCAGACACAAAGATACAACACCACAAAAATCAAAAAACAAAACTAACTTAAAGTAGATAATAAGAGTTATATTTATACATAACGCTTCAAAAGCTTAATCCATACATGGAAGCATATGCAATACTTCCCCAAAATTTGCCCAAAAGCTTCGACATAAGTAAAACATAGACACAGATTCAACAACATTTACATAACCTTACAACTATCAAAGCTAAACACACAACCTAATCATGAAGATCCATGACAAAGATGTGATGATCCTTCTCCGCCCTTCCTTCCCTTGCTAAATCAAGCACACCAACCAAACCAGCCAACATTCTAGCCTCGTTGTCCGACGTCTCACCCATCGAATCGATCACATCCCCAGCCACTTCATGAAAAGGACCAAAAGTTTCGGTTCCAGCTGTCAATACCTGACGATTCTCAGCAGTAGTTCGAAGTTCATCACATAACTCACCAAGAAATTGGATAAACACTTCCATTTCTGCTCTCTCTTGACCGAAAAAAACCCTAAAACAATCTTGAAGCCTATCGGATCCACAAGATTCCTTAATCTGATCGATATGTGGAGTAGATGCCATTTTTTTAATTGAAATCTAGACTAATTGATAGAATACCTAAACTTATAATAACAAATGGGCAAATGTCATAAAAGAGTATTGATTATATAGGCAAACGAGAAAATTAAATGCAATCAAACTGGAACAGTGTTTCAGTTCTACTTCCAATGCAACATAATCCTCAATGGTATGTCTGATTCTCTCTTTGATGAAATCTTAATTCCCTTTGCCATGCAATAAAAGCAGTGAATAAAAAAAAAAAAAAGTATATATATATATATATATATATATATATATACTATAATTATAAATAATAAAATCTGAACTATACTTAAAAAAAATAAAAAAATAAAAAAAAATAAAAAAAATACTACTATACATATTAAACCACAAATTCCTAGCAAAAACACAAATAGTACGGCATCAAAAACACCTTTATAAACCTCATTTCAAACCAATAATATTTATTTTTATTACTTTTTAGCCATCCAAAACCTCTGCCAAAAAACAGGCACGCCCGCAACGCGGCGTCCACCGCCAGTCTCATACTAGTAAATATCAACTGATGCATAAATAAGAACTAGTAGACCCACTGTTTCTAAGCAAATATCAACTGTTACGTTAACAAAAACCAAAAAAAATATACAACTATATTCCAATGTTGCTATATCGGGCGAATCAACAACAATTACAAACCAACCGTCTATGCTTTGCGGTATCCCACTCGTCAATAAACAAATCAATCGTCTTCTAACCGAGAACGAGATATTTAACATGATCACTAGTCTTCAAAAATAATGATACTCGAGAAGGGTTCATATCTAAAAGCAGCGGCTAAGGTTCGGACTTAGTGGTGGCTGCCGTTGAAAGAGTTTTTAACTTTGATTATTACCATGAAAACGGAAGTCACCAACAAAAAAGATTCAACTAAAAATCGAATCACACGAAAACCACATCACAAATTTGAAATAAAAAATTATTACCATGAATGAGGTCGCTGAAAAAAAGGATCGAATCATGTGAAAAATGATAAATGAAATTGGTTCACATCACAAATATTGAACAGATTACTTCGAAAAAAACATATCAAATTGATTTCAGCATTTGTGAAAGGAAGGTAGGAGCGGCGGTTGAATTTGAGGGAGAGAGAATATAAAACCTGATATGTATTTTAGGGGATATATGAGATATTCACGGGGAGTGTTGATTACTAATTTACCCTTTTTAATTATCATATAATTTCTCTTTAAATTACCAACTAGTTTTTACATGTCAATAAAATGTGCCACTTGTCACAATTTAATTGGTGCCTATTGTTCATCACTTTAAGGTATTCACCACATGAACACAAATCTATATATATATATATATATATATATATATATATAATCAGGATAAGCCTCTTTACCAAAAAAAAGAAGACATAATGATATATAAAGTGTGTGAACATTTGTTCTTTCATTGAAAAATTATCTACTCTTCTAAGACGGATCACTATAGAGTGTCTAGAATCCAACGTAAAAAAATACGCAACGCTATCAAATCGTTCACTGACACAGCACCGTGTTTAAGAAATTATTAGAAGTTCCTGGCCCGTGATCATACCTAGTGATAAGAGAATATACAAAATAGAAAAATGAATTTTTTAAAGGTTAAATACTTGTATTACCAACAAACTTTCCTAAATTTCCAAATACGGGTAATTTACTTTTCTTTTTTAATTTTTTTATCACCAACAAAAGTTTACATTTGTTTCAAATATCACCAGTTTTCTCAAATGTTACCGGCAATAGCCATTGTCACCGCCACGTCATCTAGTTTAACCGGTCATTTTTTTATAACCTACGCCACGTCAGCGAAGTCAAACCCAAACACAAACACTCAAGTCAAACATATAATTAATCTCACCCCATTAAATCTTTTACCTACCCCGATCAGACACAAACACACACATTAATCACTCAAACCATAACAATCACTCAAAATTTAAAAATCTGTCAAACACATACAAAAAAACAATGTAGCCAAATAATAAAAAAGGTATTTTTATTTATGTTTTGATCTATCAGTTGCTGATTTAATTTATCATTAACAGCTTTTTTGATTTATAAATGGTGTTGTGTTTTGTTGTTAGTGATTCTTTGTAAAATAGGGTTGTTTTGGGGTTTCTAATGGTCCTCATGTTATGTGTATTGTATGCTTTGTTTTTTGTTTTTCATGCTCTGCTTTTCGCATATATGATGATTCTTATGTGTTTGATGAAATTTTTATAAAATAGTTGGAACTTAGAATGATATGTCATCAGAGGGGTGCCTGTAATGTGCCTAGAACCATTGCCTGTAATGTGCCTAGAATGTAGTTTCATGCCTAGTTATGAGTTTTGTGTTTGATTATTTGTGGTGCCTGTTTGGGAGTACACTAAAAGGACCAAATCAGTGAACACATTGGAATGTGCATAGTTTTTTTCTTGGCCACCAAAGAGAGAACAATACAGCCTTGTTTGTGATTGGCCATCAATGAGAGTACAATGCAGCCTAGTTTGTGATTGGCCACTAATGAGAGTACCTAGCAGCCATGTTTGTGCTTGGCCACCAATGAGAGTACAATGCAGCCTAGTTTGTGATTGGCCACTAATGAGAGTACAATGCAGCCTAGTTTGTGGTTGGCCACCAATGAGAGTACCTTGCAGCCTTGTTTGTGCAACCTTGCAGCCTTGTTTGGGATAACACTAAAGAGAACCAAATAAGAGAACATACTGGATTCTTCTACATTGCAGCCTTGTTTGGGATTACATTGAGAGGACCAAATGAGTATTGGATCACTTAATTATACAATGGTATACCTTGAATATCTTTTTCTTTGATTGTGATATATCTTAACATTTTCATCAATCAAACTGATCTACCATTTTTTATTTGCAGATGTCATAACCATTTCCTCTGATTCAAGCAGTTCTAATTCAAGCACTGCTGGTAGAGCAATCCCACCACAATTGCTTGCTTGGTATTACCCTAAGTCTGAATGTACAAGCTCTGTGTATCTAATTGATGATTCCAGCTCTGATGGTGAGCAAGTTGTTCCTATCCAAGCTATTGAACCTCCAGAGCCTCTCCCAGCTCAGAATCCTATCCTAACTCTGCCTGTCCTAGTTCAAAATCCTCACAAACTCGAATTTAACCAGGATATAGTGTTAGGACTGCCAGCTAAGAAAACTTGGACTGCCATTGGTGACAAGACATTTGGGACTAAAAAATCTGAAGGTTTTGGAGCACCTAAATGCAGCCAAGGCAAAGGCTAGAGGAAGATGGTGTAGGATCTCCAATAACAGCTTTTGTGGTAGGTAATCATGGTATTTGGAAGTTTAAGATGGTATTATTACTTCTTAACTTTTTATGACTGTAATTAATGATGGTACTATAATCGGTAATCTTTTGGAATGATGCAACATTTGATGGTAATGTAGTTTAAATGGATGTAGTTTAAAACTTTAAATGGTAGCAGTATAAATGTTATATTGTCTTCTGCAAATTTTTGTTCTTGATTTCTCTATTGGTTCTTGATTGCTTCAAATTATGGGTTCTGGATTTCTACAAATCATGAGTTGTTGATTTTTGCAAATCATGGGCTCATGATTTACATGTTGGTATTTTACATGTTTTCTGCAAATTTGAAGTTTCCATGTTCTCTCCAATTTTTACACGTTTTCTCTAAATTTGTGTTCATGATCTTGTTGATTTGAACAAATTTGAGTTTTAGATTGACATGAAAATTTGTGTTAATTATTTGAATGTCGATTTCTGTATGGTTCATGATTTGTGTTTACGAGAATGATAAAACATTTTCAAATGGGTATAAACCGGGTGAAACTTACCAAGGTCTTTAATATGATTTTCCATGTAGGATAAAATTAATGACGTGGAAAATAATATTGGTATACTGGTGGTATTTACAGGTAACATCAAGTTTTGTTGGTGATAAAAGAATTAAAAAAAAAGAAGTAAATTACCCGTAATTGGAAATTTCGGAAAGTTCGTTGGCAATTTAAGTCTTTAACCCTTTTTTTAATTTACAAATAAAAGAGTTCAATTTCAAAATCAAGCATTCCGATTTGCCTAATAAAAGTCAAAATTTACTTCAATTTGGTCAAACCTATCTAAATTCCATCCGACAAAATAAGCATGTATAAAAACACATGTGCCGATTATATAAAAAATAAAACTAAGAAAAGAAGAGAGTAACTAATAGAACTTTTTGTTGTTAAATTTTAAATATATTATAAGGACTTAAGTAAAATTAGTTTACATGCTCTTTAATAACTTTATAAATTTAATAAATAACCATTTAACTTTATTTTTTTCCAAAAAGACATAGACGTTGTTGTTATTAATAAATATTATTATCATTATATATTAAATTAATGTATAAGCACGAAATTATAAATATTAAAATGAAGACACAAGTTATTGTTATGCATAATTAAATACGTGAAATTTTTTATATATAAACAACTCATGTTATTTCTCTTTATGAGATTAAGTAAAGAGATCCGCAAAAATGTTTTTTTTTTTTTTTTTTTTTCTTTTTTTTCCTAGTGGCTTTTAATAAGGACTCATATTATTCCTTTTTATTCCTCTTTATGAGATTAAGTAAAGAGATCCGCAAAAGTTTTTTTTTTTTTTTTTTTTTTTTTTTCCTAGTGGCTTTTAATAAGGACTCATATTATTCATTTTTATAAGTTTAACCCGCGCGTAGACAGATTTAAAAATTAAACACGGCTAAAATTATTATTGACAATAATATAAATATCAAAACAAATCCATGACACCACGGGTTATTGTGTGATAAAGATAAATACACGAGATTTTGCACATTGGAACGATGCATGTAATTCCTCGTTAAAGTTATAAAAAGAATATCTTGAAAAATATTTTTTAAAGGTCATTACAAGCTATTAGGGGTGCCAGTAGGGATAAACTTTATAGGGTCAGGTTAAATCGGGTTGAAAAAGCTTATTAGGTTAGTTTTATCCGAACCCGATAACCAGACATTGTTATTGGGTTGGGTTAGGTTAGATACTTTTGTTATCAGGTTACGGTCAACCCGATAAGACCCGAAAATCAATATTTAATTCTTTTTTTTTTTACTAGTAACATAAAGATTATGAAATGAAAAACGAAAAATGATTGACTTTTCAAGGTAAAACAGACTAATTTCGAACATGATTGTTTGTAGAAAGCAGATGAACTTTCACAGTTAACTAACAAGTGAAAAAGTAAAAGCTACTGTAACTTTTATAAAATATTTGGAAAATGGATCTTGTTCTAAACACGTACTCATTAAATTTGAGTTAAAAACATTAAGTTTGATTTTTAAATTCATTCCATTAAAGGAAGCATGTCACCAGGAATTTCATAAATGGACTTTGGGCTCTCATCTTTTATATCAACGGAATAGGCATAATCATAGACTATTATCGACCCATTCTTTAATGCAAATTCCACGAGTTGTGTCAACTATTCACGAGAGGCTGCATAGCCAGTTGGATTGTTTTAGGCGAAAATTACTGTGTTACCCTTTTACACGAGGCTCTATCTTGCAGAGCCCAATATTTTCCCACTTTACATATTTACCCAAGCATCTCGCGTATGCTTTTACCTGTGGGTTCCCGAGATGATGTGACAACATTTTATTGGTCGAAGAAAAAAAAAAATAATAATAAAACATCTCGCGTATGGATTTTTCCGGGCATACACGAGATTCAAAAAACAAATAATAATAATAATAAAAAAAAGGATCTCGCGTACATATGTAGCAAGTGTACCCGACATGCTAAATTTTCAACTTTACAACTTTTTAATAATTACAAAAACCACCTCTTAACTTTTTAATAATTACAACTTTTTTATATAACAAACTTTATTCGTCAAATATTTAGTAAATATCTATCGAATTCTCTAATGAAAAAAATATCGTTGCGAAGAGCTCTAAATTACAAACAAAACAAGCCCAATATTAACATGTTTTTGACGTACGTACGATTTTATAAAAAATGTTGAAGTTTGTTTTATATATATATATATATATATATATATATATATATATATATATATATATATATATATATATATATATATATATATATATATTTAAAAAAAATTCAAAACACACTCTTAAACTACATGGGCCAAACACGTACAAAGTTCTATAAAATAGGAATATCGTTTAGAAATAAAAACGTAAACATTCAAACAAAAAGTTGATACCATTTTTAATTTATGAATGTTTACGTTTTTATTTCTAAACGATATTCCTATTTTATAGAATTTTGTACGTCTTTGGCCCATGTGGTTTATAACAAACTTCAACATTTTTTATAAAATCGTACGTATGTCAAAAGCATGTTAATATTAGGCTTGTTTTGTTCGTAATTTAGAGCTCTTCGGAACGATATTTTTTTCATTAAAGAATTCGATAGATATATACTAAATATTTGACGAATAAAGTTTTTTATATAAAAAAGTTGTAATTATTAAAAAGTTAAAGGGTAGTTTTTTTAATTATTAAAAAGTTGTAAAGTTAAAAATTTAGCATGTCGGGTACACTTGCTACATATGTACGCGAGATCCTTTTTTTTTATTATATATATATATATTTATATTATATATATATATATATATATATATATATATATATATATATATGAATCTCGGGTATGCCCGGGAAAATACATACGCGAGATGTTTTATTATTATTTTTTTCTTTGACCAATAAAATTGTGCCACGTAATCTCGGGTACCCACGGGTAAAAGGATACTCGAGATGCTTGGGTAAATATGTAAAGTGAAAAAATCTTGGGCACTGCAAGACAGAGACGAGTGTAAAAGGGTAACACAGTAAGGGTGTTCATGAGTTAGATTATCAGGTTGATCTATTTATTCGGTTCGATTAGTTCGATTAAATTTTTTTTTGGCGTAAAAACCGAAAACCGGACCAAACCGAACATAATTCAAATTGTACTTAACCGAACCGAAAATCAAATTTGAATTCTGTTCGGTTTTTAGGTTGACCCGAATAACCGTATTACATGATTTATTTATTTTTTTAAATTTAATTATGTAGATTTTTAGAAAAAGAAAAAAAGAAAAAAAGAACTTCAATCTTAAAAAGTGTTTAATTTATAATAAGAAAAACATTTAATCGTTTTCTACGTATATAAACATATAAACAAAATATTATATTTATTTGAATTCGGTTTTCGGTTCGGTTCGGTTATCATTTTTCCGAATTCATAACCGAACCAAAAATCGAATATATAATTCGGTTCGCTTACAAATTCGGTTATTTTTTTCGGTTCGGTTCGGTTTCAATTTTCGGTTCCTATGGATATTACCTGAATTTGTCAGCACCCCTAGATTGTTTAACTGCTCATTTGTAGTATCACCCGATAACCCGAGTCACCCGACCGGAATACCACTCGAACCCGATAACTTGATTCTTTATAGAGTCGGGTTGCGGGCGAGTTTTTAAAAATCAAACCCGACCGCTAAGACCCGATAAAACCCATACATGTGCATAATGTATAGAACACGATAACAATAGTTAAATTTAAACAAAATCAACTTCAACACCATTTGAGTTAAACAAAAACAAATACTTCATCCAATAAAAAATATATACAAAATATTAACCAATATTAAAATATAATGAAAATTTTATGTAAGAACTCACGCTTGCACGAATATTGTAACTATACAAGTATAAAATATTTTACATAATTTAATATAAAAAAACTTATTTAACAGACTTGTGTATGCACGATGTTAAAAACTAGTTTAGCTTAACATATTTCAACACTAGAGGTGTTTCCCTTGATTCTTTTTTTCTTTTTACTTTGTTAGTGTAACTTTTATGTATCTCTTTAGTGAATAAATACATCGATAAGACGTGTGTAATGGTGACTAATATCATTGATAACTCAACGTTACATTAGCTTTTTACTAAACCATCAACATTACCACCCGCATAATAAGACCATCAATTTCACAACCAATTCTCATTTTTTTATATTAAACACACAAAAAACAATGGAATACCCATTCACAAGTTGGCCGTGGCCAAGACCAACTTTTCCACAAAATTATCATAAGACAGGTCATTGAGGAGGAAGTTTTTCTAGCAAGAACATGTGGTTAGGGGAGGAAGACACGTCTTCCAACCTCCATTATACCCGGTCTAACATACTATCATTAATGTTTTTCATGACAAACCTAACAATTACTTAAACACATATACAATAATACAAAAAGTGGTTATTCAACAACATCCTTTCTCATTATTTCTAATCCTTCCGAATCTAAAATTATTCGGATTGGAAAAAACGAATCTTTTATATAATAAAACAAAATCTTTAGTGGGGACTTTTACATTTAAAAAAAATCAAATCATACCTTATTAAGTAATAATCAAATTATTATTATTATTATTTTCTTAAATATTAAATAAGAAAAGCCTAAATACTTCTAAATTTATCCATATTCTAAAAAAAACGAATTTGATTTGTAATCATTCAATAAAAACTTACAAAAATATATGTGTCAAAATATAAAAAATTAAAACTTGAAAACGGTGGAGCAAGTTTTTCAAAGATTTGGGCTGAAACTTAAAATTCAATATCATTCCCACTAAATATTTGAAGTCCCAACATTCCCAAATTCCTCCTCCATCAATCAAACTCGATCTCTTATCATTCATTCATGCACAATCATTGACACAAGAACATCTCCTCCAAATCTAATTAATATTAAAGCCCACTACATTCGTAAATAACCCTAATTCAATACCTTAATCAAAGTACAATGGTTTTGAAGGTCCTGTTATAATAATTAAAACCCGAAATTAAAAATAATAATTTATTTAAATGATTAGAAAAACCCCCGGGCGTGCGCGAGCATTATATCTAGTTTTCATCTATACAGAATCATCACAAACCAAAAAATAAACATATTTATCTATATTTATATCTATACTATATATAACGAATTTTTTACCCTCTTTCTTTTAAGATTATCATATATAGAATTTAATCAAATACTACTAACTAAGGTACAATTAATTAATACAACAACACATTTATATATTGATTTGTCAACTTTAATTTAATTTTAAAACACCATTTAAATGAAAAGTACATATTATTATACCTATTGTACAAAAGGGACCAATGGCCAACAAAATGTTTAACACCCACAACTCCACAAGATAATATAATAAAATGAAACTACATGATAAATGCAAACTGATAGATTGTGAACAAACAAGACTATGCAACTGTTACACCCACGGATGATAGTGGGCTGGGTCGTGGCAAGCGGTCCAGGAAAGCACCGGGCTGGCATGAGGAGTTCGTAATGGGCTAGGACTTGTCTAAACCATTTATCTATCGTTAAGTTTATCTGTTTGTTTAGGAATGTCTCTGTGTTTCATTAGGAAAGTGTCATTGTTCTAGAATCTAGCTTGTAATCGACTTGTGATACAAGTTAGGGTTTATCTATTTATACCGCGTCAGGCATTAATGAAAGTCAGTTTTGTGTCGAATAATTCTCTGGTCTTCTCGTCTTTTTCTTAGGAGCTTCCACACGCTATAGTGGTGCTACCTTGGTACGAGTCAAGTCGTATCAATTGGTGCTTTCATCGTTCTCATGGAAGAAAATACCATTCGATTACTGCTTAAAGAGCAGGCTGATGCGGCTAACTTGCGCGCACAACAGCAGGCTGCAACTTTTTAGGAACAAATTGAGTTATTAAGGTCTGATTTGCAAGTTACTCAGGGTTTACTTCAGGCTCGCAATGGGGCAGGCGGAGATCAAGGATCGTTGTTACCACGGTCTATTCGGTTGGATGTTCCTAAGTTTGCAGGAAGCGATCCAGATAGCTGGATCTTTGCCATCAATGAATACTTTTCGTTGCTTCATACTCCCGCAGATCAACGCTTGAGGATCGTGGGGTTTAATTTAGAAGGTGCGGCGGCGGAGTGGTTTTGATGGATGACACGTAATGGTTTGATTACCAATTGGGATAGATTTGTGGAGTGTTAAAAATCGTTTTGGGCCATCCAAGTATGAAGACCCGCAAGGGGCGTTGTCGAAACTGTTACAAACAGGTACGGTTGAAGATTATCAACGCGAGTTTGAAAAGATAATGAACAGGGTTACGGATATACCAGAATCTTTGCTTATTTCTTTCTATGTTTCTGGACTTAAAATTCACTTACAACGAGAGTTGTTGGTGTCGAAACCAACTACACTGGGCGATGCGTTTGCATTGGCTCGGATTACCGAGGCTCGTTTGGAGGATCAAACTGCTCCGGCATCGGGTATCACGACTCGGACTGTGATCACCGTGGGAAACCATAAGCAGTCCTTGTCTCATGTTGGTGGACCTTCGACGACGGTTAGTACAACTAAACCACCCTTGTTGCCAAGCCCTACTGGAACTTCCAAACCACTTGCCATTAAATGGATTTCCCTCGCTGAGCGACAAGACCGTCTAAGCAAAGGATTATGTTTTAATTATCCTATATATAATTTACCATCAACATTTAGCTACAGTTGTTAGCTACAGTTGACGCAATAGTGTTGGGCTATGCCTTACCTTCTGGGCTCCCGCTATTTCTCTTTCGTCTGTTAAGACGCTCCTTTTATCCTTTATTCGTTGCCTGCGAGGTGATAGAATACCCTGTAGATTTATACGTGTCTCTTCCCTGTGGTTTCCATCGGTAGTTGCGCAGATCTTCTTCGGAAGTTTTCGATCGGTTGCTGTAACAGTCTACCCTTACCGGAGTCCGGTACGTTTGTGGTTTGTGTGTCCACTCCTTATGATTTACGTTCTACTGTCTTATTAATTTGTTTATTTATTTGTTTGAGGATATTAGGTCTCTATATTGGTATTTTTGTCGTTTTTTTCCTCTAGCCTTTGTTCTTGCGATTAAATAGTTGTGGTGATTTGTGTGAATTGTTTCATTTGTGGTGTCTTGCCCTTTGTGCGTGGTTATTTGTGATCATCTGTCTAATTTGCGCTTTGTTTAATTCGTAACGGCCAGGTCTAGCCGATAAGAATAGTCTTATGTGTATAAGTAGTGTTATTGATTTATGTGATTTGTTATTTGTTTAATTTGTGGTAAGAGTAAAAATCAAAAAAAAAATAGCACTACGCCTGTTCATCATACCTAAAAGAAGTAGTTATTAGTTAAGTATGGGCCGTAAGCCTAAACCTGTCCGTAAAAATTGTTACCAACAACCGCTGGGAGGATACGGGGCTGTTAGAAATGATCTTGGTGAAGGACTGGCCCGTGGTGGTGTTATGGATGTGGCTGATCCTTCATATGCTAACAACGGTGCCAGTTTTCTTATGATTGATACGCCTACTTCGGTTTGTGAAAGTATGATGATTCCTACATGTGACATTGCCGAATTCATGTCTGTCGATGGTCCCTTACATTGTGACGACTATTTGGACCATGATTCGGTTCCCATTGACAATGTCCAAGCTTTGCCTACAAAATCTTCGAATGGTATATCGATTAATGAACTTTGTCTGGGTAGCGCTCGTGCCTTCCCACCTTCCGCAAGTTCTGCCAGAAAAGGGAAACAAATTATGGATGATATACCGCTGTCAACAGCAACTGGTACTTTGATTTCTTTTGTTGTTCTTTGTTTATTTCTGTATTTTTTCATGCCAGTAATCTTTTTTTCCCACATCCCTTATTTGCAGGCCCATGCCATGCCAGTGTGTCTGTTCCAATGCATTCAGAAACCATCCGATCTTCTGGTAATGTTCTGTATCTTTTATTTCTCATTTTCCTTTTCCATTGTTTCCTTCTGTTTGCTTATATACTCTTTTTTCTATGCACATTCCCCAAGCAGATATACCGCCGCATACGGGTTCTAATACTGGTGCCTCCTTTCTAACGGTCAATATGCCAAATTCGTTCTGTGAAAGTATGATGATTCCTCCGTGTGATATTGCTGGATTCATGGATAGTGACAGTTCATTATGCTATACCACCAACAGTCCTTTTACCGCAATTCCTGGCAGATATTCTAATGGTATATCGATTAATGAGCCGCATGAAGCTTATCAGTGTAGTGCCTCAGGTCAAACTGCTGTTGCTGAAAAAGGGAAACAGAAGGTAGATGATGTATCACTGTCAGCAACAACCGGTGCTGTACACTTTCCTATTGTCATTCGTTTGCGCCTGTATTTTGTTGCTTCTTGCATCTTTTTTTACGCTTCTGCTTTCGTCTTCTGTCACTAACTTTCGCCATTGTTTTTTTCAGTTGGACCTCATCCTCCTCCTACTACATCTTTTGGTTATACCAGCGACTTTGACCATGCATCTTCCACTCCCGTTATTGTTTCTCGGGAGCG
The DNA here is from genome assembly GCA_021014915.2 of Artemisia tridentata subsp. tridentata. Taxonomy (NCBI): domain Eukaryota; kingdom Viridiplantae; phylum Streptophyta; class Magnoliopsida; order Asterales; family Asteraceae; genus Artemisia; species Artemisia tridentata. The sequence goes on from CP139507.1 coordinate 195,265,238, forward strand.
TGCAAATCCTGTATCAAGACCTCGCCGTTCCACCAGGAAAGAAAGGGCTGCTACACCATCCTCTGGTAATATTCTCCATCCTTTGCTTTTGATTTTTTTTTATTGTTTCTGTCTTACTCTTTTCTTATGTAAACTTTTTTTCTTTCCTTAATGGCTGCATACACCAGCTTTGCTTTATTATGTCACTAACTTTCGCCATTGTTTTTTTCAGTTGGACCTCATCCTCCTCCTACTACATCTTTTGGTTATACCAGTCACTTTGACCATGCATCTTCCACTCCCGTTATTGTTTCTCGGGAGCGTGCAAATCCCGTATCAAGACCTCGCCGTTCCACCAGGAGAGAAAGGGCTGCTACACCATCCTCTGGTAATATTCTCCATCCTCTGCTTTTGATTTCTTTTTATTGTTTCTGTCTTACTCTTTTCTTATGTAACGTTTTTTTCTTTCCTTAACGGCTGCATGCACCAGCTTTGCTTTCTCATATGTCTGTAACATTTGTTGTTCTTTTCGTACCTCAATCTGACCCTGCTCCTACTACAGGTTCTGACTATAATGCGCACTTTCAAGATGCGCCGTCCACTCCTGCTACCATTTCTCACCCGCTTACAAATCCTATATCAAGTGCTAGGCAAGCAGCTAGAAGACAAAGAACTGGTATTAACCGTCAACATGCACGTACTATTAATTATGCAAATCCTGTATCAACCACTACCTCTGCTTCTGATTTTTCTTATTCTTTCTTTCTTACTGTCTTCTTATGTAAAGTTGTTTGCTTTTCTTAACGTGTACATACACCACTTTTTGTTTTTTTATCTGTGTGTAACATTTGTTGTTCTTTTTTGTAGCTGGACGTGAACCACATCCTACTACATCTTCTAACTACAATGCGCGCTTTCAAAATGCAACCTATGCTCCTGCTAACATTTCTCCCCCGCTTCCAAATCCTATTTCAAGTGCTAGGCGAACAGCTAGAAGACAAAGGACTGGTATTAACTGCAATCAGTGCGTACTATTAATTATGTTTTCTTGCTATATGGCATGTTTTTCCTGTTTCTTTTATCGCTTCTAATCCTTTTTTTTACTTTTTTTTAAAAAACTACTTTGCAGGCCCACCAGACACATACGTCTCTTTAGGACCATGTAACAGAGTCTGTCGTCATTGCAAGGCTCTTTTTTGGTTTCAAGAAAGGGTCAAACATGGAAGCCGTGTATTTCCTGCCTATCATAGATGTTGCATGGGAGGTCAAGTGGTTTTGCGCCGCCAGTCTGAATATCCTGCATACATAAAACAACTATTCACAAACCGCCATTTCATGGAAAATGTCAGAGCTTATAACTCGATGTTTGCTATGACATCATTAGGAGCTCAGACTGATGAATCAGTTAACAGGGGCCGTGGCCCATATGTTTTCAAAGTATCAGGACAGATTTATCATTGGATAGGCTCTCTCTGTCCACCTGATGAAACTGAACCGCGCTTCTTGCAGTTGTATATCTTTGACACACGAAATGAAATACAGAATCGTTTAAACCATTTTGAAGATGGTGGTCAAAATTTGAGCCCAGAGATTGTTAATGGTCTAATTCATGTTCTAGATGAACACAATGAGCTGGTTCGTTTGTTTAGGACGGCAAGAAACCTCCTGAACACTCAAGACATCCCTGACTTCAAGATACGCTTATTTGCAGTCAAGGGTTCGCGTCAGCATGAATTGCCTACTGGTGACTCTATTGGAGCTATTGTTTATGAAGGAGGCCCTGATACAGGCACTGAATTTGATATGGTTATTCAGCAACGTTCCACTCAACCGCAAAGAGTTAGCAAATTACATCCTTGCTATATGTCATTTCAGTTTCCTCTACTTTTCATTTTTGGAGAAGATGGATTCCACACCGGGTTACGCTTATGCAACCCAAATACTCAAACAGTCGAAGAAACCAAAAAGATGTCAATGAAGATGTATTACGCGTATCAATTGCATGATCGTTTTCAAGAATATAATCTACTCACACGATCCGGTAGGCTCTTTCAGCAATATGTTGTCACAGCTTATTGTAGTGTAGAGCAATATCGATTAGATTACATTCGGGAACACCAAAACGATATCAGAAACGATTACCTTTCAGGGGTATATGATGCAATCGCACGCGGTGATCGGAATGGTTCTGATGTAGGAATGCGGACAATCCTTCCTGCATCATTTGTTGGTGGCCCACGCTATATGTACAGCCACTACCTTGATGCACTCGCAATTTGCCGGGTTTATGGAAACCCATCTTTCTTCATCACATTCACCTGCAATGTAAAATGGCCAGAAATTACAGAATATATGGAACAGTTTCCAGACGTGAATGTTGCTGATAGACCAGATGTTGTTGACCGAGTTTTTGAGCAGAAAATTCATCTTCTGATTGCGTATCTCCGTGACGAAAGACCTTTTGGACCAGTTGCAGCGAGTGAGTTTCAGTCTCTGTTAATAGCTACCTTTACATAAACTATTTCCATTATATCTTATTCAATTTTTATGTTTACCTTTTCAGTTTTGTACACAGTTGAATTTCAAAAGCGTGGCCTACCACATTGTCATCTGTTGTTATGGATAAAGGAAACTTCAAGAGTACGCTCACATGCAGATATCGATCGATATATATCAGCTGAATTACCTGGTAGGCACGTTGACCCAGAAGGTTATCGAATAGTTACCGAGTTTATGATGCATGGTCCATGTGGCATTGCAAATACATCAGCACCATGTATGAAGGGAACTGATGCGTGTACAAAAGGGTTTCCTAAACCGTATGCTGATGCTACTGCTGTCGACAAAAACGGGTACGTACATTATCGCAGGCGTTTTTCAGAAGACATTACCACCGTTCAAAACGTTGAGCTAGATAATAGCTATGTTGTGCCATACAATATGATGCTTCTTAGAAGGTTTTATGCACACATCAATGTAGAATATTGTGAATGGACGATGTTGATCAAGTATTTATTCAAGTATATTTCAAAAGGCACAGACCGGGTAGTAACGCAGATAACAAGAACCGCTAGAAACACGGCTTCAACTAGCCAAACACCTGCAGTTAGAATTGATGAGATAACGAATTATCTAGATGCAAGATACATTGGTCCACACGAGGCGTGTTGGCGGTTGCTAGGACTCGATATTCATTACAGAGACCCGGCTGTTCAAATACTGGCTGTCCATCTTGAAAATATGCAGCGTGTAACTTTCAGAACAAATGAAAGTTTAGACTCTGTTGTTGAAAATCCCAGTAACAAGAAAACCACCCTAACACAATGGTTAGACTTTAATGCTCAGTCTACACTCGGTCACCACCTGACATATCTAGACTTTCCTTCTGAATTTGTTTGGAATAACACTCAAAAGTTTTGGTCGCCTAGGCGAAACCTTAACAAGCCTTCAATTGGTAGGTTAGCATACATACATCCTAGCGCTGGTGATTTGTATTACCAAAGGCTTTTACTTTGTCATCAGAAGGGCTGTGCATCGTTCTCTGCTATACGTACAGTTGAAGGCCGCCTTTATCCAACTAATAAAACAGCATGTGAAGCAATGGGTTTATTAGCAGATGACGGAGAATGGTCGCTTGCTCTTTTAGAAGCAGCCTTAACCGCTACAGCATCAGAAATACGCCAACTGTTCTCTCAGATTCTTATCTTTTGTGATGTTAGCAATCCAGCATCTCTTTGGAATAAGCATTGGAAGCTCATGAGTGACGATATACCTATAATCTTATCACAAGTGTTCCAAATGCGCCAAATTAGCTTGACTGATGAAGAGCTACAGAATGGGATTCTGTACGAGCTGGAACCTATTCTTAGGTCTCATGGGAAATCGGTTACAGATTTTGGTGTCCAGCTCCCTGCACGACGCCTGCTACAGATTCTGCGAAACAGAACAGTTATGGAAGAACGAAGCTATGATACCGAAGCCATGAGCATTCAGAGAGATCGTTTAGTCCCAAATCTCAATACTCAGCAACGACAACTCTTTGATGATATTCTCGAAGGCGTTAGAGATAACAGACAAAAGCTAATTTTCGTATATGGTTACGGTGGCACTGGAAAGACTTTTGTATGGAAGAGTATAATCTACGCCCTACGAGCAGAGCGAAAGATAGTTCTTGCGGTGGCTTCTTCCGGGATTGCTTCACTGTTGTTACCATCAGGGCGCACTGCTCATTCAAGATTTAAGTTGCCGCTGGATGTCACGAATGAATCTATGTGCACTATAAAAAAACATACTCAACTCGCTGATTTGCTGATACAGGCAGACCTGATCATCTGGGACGAGGCGCCTATGAACGATCGCAAATGTTTTGAAGCACTTGACCGGACCTTGCGAGATCTCTTAAATACACCAACAACCGTTTTTGGCAATAAATCGGTCATTCTGGGTGGAGATTTCAGGCAAACTTTACCGGTAAAGAGAAAAGGTACAAAACAGCAAATAATTTCCTCATGTATCACTGAATCATATCTGTGGAAACACTTCAGAGTTCATCTGTTGACTGAAAATATGCGGCTACAAAGAGCAGAGTCGTCTTCCCATCAATTGCTTGCAACTGCAGCTTTTTCTGAATGGTTGGTCGACATAGGAAATGGTGTTACTGGTGAACCAGATCAATCAAATCCACAAGATACCTCATGGATACATATACCCGATATGTACTGTATTCCAGATAGTCCTGAAGCCAGGATGCAGCTTATACGATTCATATATCCTGACACGATTCTTCAATCGCCAACTGCCGAATGCTTGCAAGAAAGAGCAATTGTTTGTCCAAAAAATGAAACTGCTGACACTATTAACTCAGATATCTTGCGCATGTTGAATGCTCCCACTCATGTATATATAAGTAACGATGAAGCTATACCGCGTGGAAATGACGGAGGAGCCACAGAATTACTATATCCAGCAGAGTACCTTAACACGCTCTCATTCACAGGAATTCCGCCGCATAAACTCGAACTCAAAATAGGTGCCCCTGTTATGTTGCTACGGAACTTGAATTTGACTGGAGGTCTTTGTAATGGAACACGCATGATAGTAACACAGATGCTTGCCAAAGTAATCGAAGTCAGAATTGTCACCGGCACTCGCATACTACAAAAAGTTTTTCTTCCTCGAATCCTGTTATTCAACAGAGACGAGCAACTGCCATTCATATTCAAAAGGAAGCAGTTCCCGGTCAAAGTATGCTACGCGATGACCATCAACAAAAGCCAAGGACAATCACTGAACAAAATCGGCGTGTACTTACCAGAACCCATTTTTGGCCATGGCCAATTATACGTTGCGCTTTCAAGAGCCACATCTCCTGACGGGCTAAAAATCCTCATCAAAGATCAGCTCAACAGACCACCGAATACGACGAAAAATATCGTCTACAGGGACTTTTTAGAAACCATAATCAGAAACCAGGTCTTATTCATAACAAATAAATTGCACATATTCTTTCGCATTTCTGTCTTGGTATTTATTCATAGGGCCCAAGCACAGCTAAAGCGTACAGAATATATTATTCTAATAGTTAGACAGTGTATAGCGCTTAGCTAATCACTAATTTTTCTCTAGAAGAAATTTAAGTATTCATAAATTGTAGCTCAGTAACCCTTTATAATATCTGATATCTTATTTCAGTGGAATCTATATGTCTTAGTTATTTTCATGCCTTTTGCTACCTACTGCTAAAATCTATCTCCTTAAACCCATATAAGTTGATATGCGTTTTCCTTTTAACCAGAATCACATCAACAAACATATTCCTTCCTAATGCTAATGCATAAGTAACTAAACTCATATAAAATCGGTTATATTTTTAGATGTTTTCTTTGCTTAGGCTATTACTCACTAGCAAATTCCTGGTACCATGTAATATCTACTATGTTATTATGTTTCTTACCTATATTTTTACAGATTTTCTTCCTTACTACTGAATCACAACTGGCTTAACCTATATAAGGTGCCGTATCTAATTTTAAACCTTCCCAGCTGTATCTATGTTAGCTATATTTTTACAGATTTTGTTACCTGCTGCCAAAGGCCAGCTCAATTAACCCATATAGGGTCACACGCATTCTACGAGTATGCTTATACTCACGAACAAATCAGTCACAAGGTACAGTCCTATAGACAAGAAGATAGACTATGCTCACAGAGACTTCTTTTGCATGCACTTAACAATGTGCAGATCAGTGAACCCACATAGGGTCTAATACATAGATTCTGTCACTTCCGCTTCCCTTACCTTTATCTTGGAACAGGTCACACATCATAATATATTACTAAACCACAGGTAAGTACACCCGTATAAGGTCAGCTATCTTTTTACACACTGAACTCATCTGACCTCTGATACTTTAGTACGTTTCTTACCTATATTCTTACACATTTTATATCCTATTACTAAATCACAGGTAACTAAATCTATATACAATCTAATATCTTATTTTAACCCTTGCGGATTATATCTATGTTAACTATATTTTGACAGATTTTGTAGCCTACTGTCAAATAGCCAGCTCAATGAACCCATATAGGGTCACACACAGTCCACTGCCATGCTTATACTGATCAGAAATCGGACAAGGATTTCGCTACATCCTATTTGACAGTTACATGTACGGTCTTATACACAAGAGAGTAGGCCCATCCTTTTATAACGTTCTAAGAATGGATACTTTCAGAGACTTCTTTCGCGTGTACTTTACGGACACCACGACCATACATGTCTCCTCATGTAATACCAATACATTTTCGAACCAAGGTAAACCTGTACTAGACTGCCTCCTGCCAACACCAACTTTCGTGTGGTGGTTACTTGGATACAGTTTATTGCCTATCTATTTTTCCTAACAGCTACCTTTTCTTACTTATTACACATATTTATATATGATGTCATTTATCATTTCATCATTATGATACAGGAAAATGTCACATGATACTTCGCTGGCAGCAATGACAAGGTCTGCAGGAAAAAGGCCAGCAACAGATCTTGAAATTGTTAGCCTTGCTAATCTCAAACCATCAGACATACGAAAGGCAATATGTGTACGAGTATATCGCAAATGGACAGTTACAGATACTAGAGGAATAAAGCAACCAACTTTGAGCGTTATATTACTTGATGACCAGGTAATGTTAATCTGCATCACATCTTTTAATACACATTAAATTTCACGCTCTTGACTTTTGTCCTTTTCTGTCATATTATAGGGTGCTGCCATACAAGCAAATGCAGAAGGGCGCGAAAAGACAAGATTTGATAACACCCTTCAGATCAATGCTGCATACACAATCACTGGATTTGGTCTTCTAGACACCAAAAAATGGATGCAGACATTACCTAATCGCTTCACCTTGATATTCGGGAGGGCCACTGATGTACAGCCCTATACTGGAACCAGCTTTCCACTACATCATTTCAACTTTGCCACATACGGCCAGTTACTTCAGCGTGCAGACAAGAACAATGAAATACTATCAGGTACATATTAATATTGCTAGCAATGACACAATAAAAAGTAATATAACTGCACATTATACGAATGTAGATTACATAGCATGCGTCCTTTCCGTTGGTGATATCCGTGAACCAAACCCACCCAATACAAAACAGATTATCTGGAGAGACATTGTACTTCGAAACTTAGAGTAAGTTAATCATATCAACTCTCTTCTTAATAACAAGCGGTCTAAATAACAACTCACTGACATTTTTTCCCATATCCAGAGGGGACACTGTCAGATTCACACTTTGGAATGAAAGAGCTCACAAATTTGACATCAACGCTTACGAAAAAGAACCTAAACCAACTGTAATGGCTGTCAGTTCATGCTGGGTAAAGACATACAAAGGTACCATCATTGCCACCCACCGAATTCAAAAGATATAAACAGAATAAATTCTAACAGGCCCACAAACAAATGCAGGGTTGCAGCTATCAAGCACACCTGCAACTTACTACTATTTTAACCCTCCTATTCCTGAAACAGATTACATCCTAAGCATGTCAGTTGCTCTGCCATTCTCTTAACACATTTGCCTAATTCTTTACACATCTACCTAACTTGCAATACCCTTATAGGTATGATCAACTGCTCCCGCCACCAGTCATACAGAATGTACGCACATACCGCTATGATAACATACAGGATGAAAAGAAAAGGAACAGAGCTACAATAGATGAGCTCCTACGAGAAGATCCAAGAAACCAAACAGTCAGTACTTGCATCAAACTTACAACTTCTACCTTTTTATTTGCTATGTGATTCTTTTAATTTATAACTACCTTTTACAGAATGTTAGATTCACAGTCATTGCAACAATTGAACAAGTTGTTGTTGGCATACCATGGTTCTACCGCAGATGCCATGACTGCAGAAAGAAAATCTTCGATGACCGCCCACATACACAATGTGAGGCACCAGCTCCAACACAGGCAGATGATTACAGGTCCAAATAACCAATAACAGTTTATAACCAACGCAAAAAAAACTGTTAATATTGTGCAATAAACTTACTATTGTTTAATACCTATGCAGTTATTCCTTTAGGCTGCTCATTTCTGACAACACTGGAGTTTTAACATTAACATGCTTCAGTAATGAGGCACATTCAATAGTCACAGAAGTCAACAAAGTTGTCTCAGAAGAAGGATTCAGCGATCCGTATACAATCCCACCACATTTAACAGCCCTCGAAGGAACCACACATTTGTTTCAGCTGCACTTCTCGCCAGATTCTACAACAGAAAATCAGAAGTATGTGCTTGATAGTGTGATGGAAACTGGTGCCCATCTGCTGCTACCGCCTCAGCAAAACATCCCCCTGCTAACAGAACCTGAACCCGAGTCACCAACTGAAGAAGGTTGTCACTTCACAAGCTGTTGTCTCTTTCGTGTACTTGGTAACCTTTTTTTACATGATAATTAACTGACCTCTGCCAGGTGCTACTTCCGAACCTCCGGTAACCCCTACTTCACCTGGAATTTTCCAAGCAACGACTCCTACTACAATAGAGACTGCTGGCCATTTACAAGACCAACCAACAAAAACAGCCATGCCAAGAACATCAGCTCGAAGACGAATCTTAACAGAAAACAAGCAACAGGAAACAAGCAGTGCAGCAAAAAAACCAAAACCAGATATCCGCAAATAACTGAAGATCTGCCTCCAACGGTTTAATAATATATTAGCTTTTTTCTTCTTCAAAACATCTAAACTATCGCCTGTAATATACCTGTAATATGCCACTATACTACCATTACCTTTTTATGCAATCTTTTGTCTATGTATGTTGCTATCTATCGCTGCCCCGCCGCAACGCGGCGGTTCGCAGCACATCTCGTTGTGATAATCGATGGGCACGGGGGCATAAGTGTCCAGGAAAGTTTTTGTTACTCATGACCGAAGAGGAGGATGACCAGGTAGTCGCGACCAATGATGGAGGAGACGAGCCGGTCGAGAGCGGTGACATATCCATTCTTAATTCCCTTTATTTGGCCTGTACTCATTGACAATGGTAGCACACATAACTTTATTCGGCCTGATGTCGTCGAGCAACTGTGTTTACCTATCCAACCAACAAAAGGGTTCAAAGTATATATCGGCAATGGTGTGACGTTGTTGTGTGAAAGTGTTTGTTCACAGGTTACTTTTCACATGCAAGGAGTCACAATAGTGGTTGATTTATATGTATTGTCAATGCCGGGACTTGACGTAGTGTTAGGGATTCAATGGCTTCAAACCTTGGGCAAGGTAACTCATGACTATACGGAGCAGACTATGGAATTCACTTTGCTTAACACGACTTATATGTTGAAAGGGGATGACTTCCTACGCATGAAAAGAATTAGTTTTCATCAAATGCAAGCTTTATTGGGCCAGGATGAGGTTTATGGTGTTTATGAAGTTGATAGTTTGCCGTTGGTAGCAGAGGCGCAAGCCGAGGATGCAGTTTCAGGGCATGAGGAGCTCATACCTTTACTTGAACGGTTTGATTCACTATTTCAGGTACCTACAACATTACCTCCTAATCGTTCAATTGACCATCGTATTCATTTGTTACCTAGTACTAAGCCTGTGAATGTGCGTCCGGTTATCCACATTATCAAAAAGGTGAGATGGAAAAATTGGTTAAGGAGATGTTAGATCAAGGAATTATTCGTTTTAGTCAAAGTCTTTTTTCGTCACCGGTGTTGTTGGTTAAGAAAAAGGTTGGTAGTTATCGATTTTGTGTGGATTATAGGGCCTTAAATGCGGTCATTATTCAAGATAAATTTCCTATCCCAACGGCCGATGAGATGTTTGATGAGCTTGGGGGAGCGGTTATTTTTACTAAGTTGGATTTACGCGCCGGGTACCATCAAATTCGAGTCCATGAGCGGGATGTGTATAAGACGGCGTTTCGTACACATGATGGACATTATGAATTTTTGGTTATGCCTTTTGGGCTTACAAATTCCCCTTCTACTTTTCAGGCTACTATGAATCGTTTGTTCTCACCTTACCTACGCAAATTTGTGGTTGTTTTTTTTATGACATCTTAGTTTACAGTACCACGCTTGCGGCGCATTTGGAGCATTTAGAGTGTGTTTTTCGGTGTTTACAGACATATCAGTTCTATGTGAAGAAATCTAAGTGTGTATTTGGGGCGAGGACGCTTGAGTATTTAGGTCATATTATTTCAGGTCGTGGTGTGGAGGTGGATCCTAAGAAAGTGCAAGCCGTGAGGGATTGGCCACAGCCTACAAATCAACGACATGTGCGAGGGTTTTTAGGACTCGCTGGGTATTATCGGCGTTTTATTAAAGGATATGCAACTATGGCAGCGCCGTTGACAGATCTTCTCCAAAAATATGGCTTTAAGTGGGGAGTGGAAGAGGCGTCGGCTTTTTGATAACCTTAAGCAGCAGTTATCGACAGCTCCTATTTGGGGACTACCAGATTTTAATCAAATGTTTGTGGTGGAAGTTGATGCGTCCGACAATGGGATAGGTGCGGTATTGCTACAAAATAGCCGACCTATTAGTTATTTAGCCGAAAGCTTAGGCCAAGAATGCGTATGGCAGCTACATATCAAAAGGAGTTGTTCGCCATTGTGGAGGCAATTTATAAATGGCGTCAATATTTGGTGGGGTGGCGTTTCATAATTCGTATCGACCACAAAAGTATTAAGGAATTGACGCAACAGGTGATCCAAACTCCAATCCAACAAAAGTATGTTAGAAAATTGTTGGGATTCGACTTCGTAATAGAATATAAACCAGGTGCTTCAAATCAAGTGGCGGATGCGCTTACTCGAATGCATGATGATGAGGAAGCTGATAATGCAGCCTTTATGGGCCTTAGTCATCCAGTTGTGGGGTTAATGACAGATTTAAAGGAAGAGAATGAATCGTTGGAGGAATTGCTTAGCCTACATAGAAAGTTGGATATGGGAACTGCACCGAGTGGGTTTAGACGTGAGCAAGGGCTCGTGATTTTTCAAGATCGCTATTATGTGGGGAAAGAATCAAAGTTGAAAAGTGTAACACCCCCTTTTTCGATATACGCAGCGGAATATAAGTTGGGGTATTACTTCAAGTATCACAGTCATGAAAATAGAAAACGACTCAAAAAGAGATGTTTTAAATAAAATTGTTATCATTCATTTATATAAATCCGAGTTACATTATAGAGGTCCCAGCGGGAAGTTTCGAAATACGTTATAAAGGTTACATTATTTGTTGAATGATAACAAAATTGACACTCTTTTTATAAGAAGAAAGTCCATTGCCACTCCGTGCCAAATCGTACTTTTGTTACCTGAGATAAAACATGCTAAAAAGTCAACACAAAGGTTGAGTGAATCCATAGCGTTTAAAGTTATAATCAGTTGAACACAAGCTAAGTAGAAAGTAAAGCGGTAGTATTGCAGTTCAGTATATATATATTTCCCTAAGTCTCATGACACGCAAACGTTAACAGGATGGACATCATAGCAATTAACTATGGATGTAATTACTACATTATTAAATGTAGTAATACTGCCCTCGAGTAGGAGTTTGTCGGACTCTTTATTAATCTCAAATAAAGTGCATTTGCTACTCGTCCAGCAACACAAATGGGTCGTCAACTGCCAATAAATCTATTCACTATATTCGCGTTCACCCGCAAGTGATTAATGGTTCATGATAGAGGGTCTTTTAGAGGCAATAGGTAACTTAGGCAATATTGATCAGGTAAGCATACAGAAAAATACTTGTGTTCGGTTTTGTAGCATGTATCTCCCCACAAGTTTGGAAAACGTATAAAAGTGGGACTATGAACTCACCTTAGCAGTCTGGATGGAAAACAAATTAAATACAATTGATAAACGTCTCCGGCACGCGACCTGGGTTGGTATGTCAAGTTTTAGTAATCGTATTCCAATATATAAGTTTTAATATTCGTATCGTAACGTTTTGGTTGATAGTTATATGTTTAATTGTGACAACATGAAGTCTCTTCAAAAGTTGGATAAGATTTTATTTTCTTTCTCATTTTTATGTTTCCGTTTGTTTGTTATCGAGATAAATGTATTTCGTTTATTAGTTTCTATTATAAATATATTCCAAATATATTTCTAATAATAATTATAAAATGTTACGCTTTTTACCCTTATAGTTTCATATATTTACAGTTTATACCCCTGAACTTTCATAAAATGACAATTTTTACCCCTGAACTTTCATAAAATGACAATTTTTACCCCTCAACTTTGGTAAAATGATAGTTTTTACCCCTGTAGTTTCAAAAATGACAATTTATTCCCTCAACTTTAAGTCGTTGGCAAAAATAGTCCTTGTTTTAATAATTACGAAATATTTACATTTTTGGCTCAATAAAACTCCAACTTTTGAAATTGGCAGGTTTTCCCCTTAAACTTTTGGGTCGACTTCATTTTAGATCCTAGTTATAAAGTTAATTAGAGTTTTGACAGATTTGGCCCTCAAAGCACTTATGTCGTTTCATGCGACATCCTTTTTCTATATTAACGATTTTTAAGCTTGTGAAAATGACACGACTTGCTACGACTCCTTTATACATGTTATTATAAGTTTGTGAACATCATTTCTACAAATTATTAGCTTATGATTCGAGCTTATGAGCTCGAAATAATTTAAAAAGGGTGCGTTCGAACAGTTTCCGAAGGGGCTCAAAAGGACTCGAATAACTATGGGGCAAAGCAATCTTTGTGGAAAACTAGAAAGGGGGTTGAATAGTTTTTACCGTTTTAAAATTAATTCGCTTTGTATACTTAACGTGATTCCAAAGTAAAGTAAACAATCAAGCACACAAACAAATAATATAAGTAAAGAAGTAAAGAGAGGAAATATCAAACCACACAACACAGATGTTTATAGTGGTTCGGCTACAAGGACTCTCTTCCTTGCCCTACTCCACTCCTCGAGCCTCTAACTTGAGAGTTTTTCTTCACTAAGAAACAAGCTCCCTTCTAGGCGGAGAAAACCTTTACACGACGCTTACTCTTTATCCGGTACTAAGCTAAACACCGGATTCTTTACAAGGGTACAACCACTCCTGTTTGTTCTTTACAAGGGTACAACCACTCCCGTTGGTTCTTTCACAAGGGTACAACCACTCCCGACACTCTTTGTATTTTAAGGACTAAAACACTAATCAAACTCTACTAAATAAATGATACAAACAATGATGTGTGAACTAAAACAAAATCACACAGACTCTATACTAAAAGGATAACAACAAAAGGTTGATCCTTATATGCTGTGATATTCTTTGCTACAAAAGGAAAGATCAATGAAATGAAAGAATGATATGGGTTAGTGATATGTAAATGAATGAGTATGTATTTAAGCTATATGAGTGATGAAAATGGCCAAATGATTAGCTTGCTATTTATAGGCAAAGCTGAACAACAGTTGGCGGATCCGGCGGATCCCAAAAATTGGATCCGCCTTTGTATGGCTTTGGATCCGCCATGTCAGGCCAACTAAGATATTCCCATATCTTTTCATATCTTGCACAATCTTTCCATATCTTCAAATGTCAACTATTTAGCTTGAAGATCTAAACAAGATATCTCAAAATCTTTCCAAGATTGTGTTCATGATGCATGCCATGATGTCATCCTAATATTTAGAAAATAAAGTTTCTAATTTAAGAAATAAACATGTAAATGTATGTAATGTTATTCCTAGTAAACTTGTAATGTGTAAATGTGTTTTAAAAGACTTATCACTATAAATGTAGAAGACTTAATCTTATTTATGCTTTTGCTTAAAGATAAACTTTGTATTTGTCATTAACAAAATTAAGCAAAGATCGTAAAATATAAATAACGTTTTTAGGACGATATTTGTATTAACAATCTCCCCCTATTTGTTGATGACAAAACATAAAGTGTATTTTTAAGTAAAGAACTTAAATAAAGGATGAGTCTTTTAAAAATATAGATTAAGTTAGTTTATGCAAGTTTTAAATCTATTTTAAGAAAAAGTATGTACTGTGATGTTTCACAGTGATGAGAACTTAATCCTTTCTCCCCCTTTTTGTCGAAACAAAAAGAAGATATGCGTAGCGGAATGCGATTTTGAGAACTTTAAAGCTCCCCCTTAATTTATACTCCCCCTAAATGGATTACCAAGGATATGATGTATGATCCTACAAAATAAATGGTTAGAATATGATATGCTCCCCCTTGATGTATACTCCCCATTGCTAGAGTACCAACGTATACATTTCAAGAGTATGAGATGCTATAAAAGAAAAGTTAGTAATGAATAACTTCAATCAAGAAGCAAAATGCATATGCAATGGTCAACCAAACAAGAAGGTCAACCCATTTGGCTTTAAAAAGTCAAAATGAAGTGTCTGATCAAAATTTAGTACCTAATGTACATTTGATCAAATCATTATGTGATGTTAAAAACAACTATACTATGATATTAGTAATCTAAAATAAGATAATATGCTTAATGTTGATCACCCACAAGCATAAAAACATAACATTCATTACTTGGAAAAAATGATGTTACATTTAAACAAAGAAAATAAATCCTAAAAAAGAAAAATTCTAAAACAACATCCTAAAAGTTCCTATAAGAGGAAACTAAAAAGCTCCTATTGAGGAGGATGAGAGATTGCATTGAGATGCTCGAGAATGTGGTTCAAGATGAACCTCATTTCATTTTGAAGCTCATGGACCAAAATGTTGGTCCCTTGGGCCAAATGAGCGGTCCTCTCGCAATGAGAGCAATCATGTCTTGGAAAACCGGGAGGAAGGGTAGGCTCATTGTTTTGTGGTGGTGGTGATTGGTTGCTTGATGGTGGTGGTGGTTGTTGGTGAGATGATGGTGGAGTTGGGATGGAGTTCATCAAGATGGTTTGGAGATCCATCGCTTCATCAAGGCGTAAATCCACCATATTAGAGTGAGCATGGAGGCGGGCGAGTTCCTCGTTGATCTCTTCTTGGGTTTGTGGCTCATTTATCCACATTGCCTCATCGATGGCAATTAGTGTGGATGTGGGTGAGAGAGGTTGTGTTTGAGGTTGAGGTGCATCATGGTATAAAGGACCGTGGATATCCTGATAAAGCGGATGAAAAAGCATTGGTTCTTGACCTTCAAAGGTCATGGGTGGAGGATTGGTTGACCTTGGTGGAAGGTCTTCCAAGTCATCAAGATATGGATGTGGTGATGTAGGTGGAGTCCTAAATAATTCTAGAGGCTGAAGTTGTGGTGACTTTGGTGGTGAAGGTGATTTGCTAGGTTGAGTTGGAGCAAGAGGTGGAGTTGTAGCAACAGGTGTGATTGTTGGTGGTGGTGTGGAGATAGTGGTGTGAGATGGTGTTGGAGTAGCAAGATTGAGAAAATTCTCATTTGCGATTGGTGAAGAGATGTTAAGAGGGGATGATTCCTCCTCTGATGAGTTAGCTAAGTTTATGAAGCAACAAGGCTTAACACTAATACGAGCAGTTCTTTTTGGGGGTTTGCTAGTAGAGGAATTGCTTGATTTTTTCATGGTTAAGAAATGTAGCTAAAAAGGTACAAGAGGTATGTAGAGAAGATGGTGAGTGAGTGAGTGAGTTTTGATCATCCTGATCATCCTAATTTATAGACAGTAAGATTTTTGAAACTTGTGTTTGGATTCGATGTAAATCCAATGGAGAATGTTGGTTCCTAATGATTTGGAACAAAAATTTGTGCTAGTCACATCATTTAAGTCAAACCATAGAGCTCAAGTTGAGTGAAATGTAGAAGATTTGCAGTTAATGCAAAGAGTGAGTGGAAAATCTGTTGATATGATGTTCCCACGGATTTGACGGATCCCAGAAAAGGGTTCCTTGCTTGTATTGGAAAGGTAACTCACATGGAAAATTTGAAAATTCAAATTTTGGTGGGAAATTGACTTCTTAAGGTTCTAAGAGTTTCCTAAAACATTCTAAAGAGTCTAAATGATCAGTAAAGAATTCCTAAAAACTATAATCCAAAATCTAACTATCGGGATTAGTCGGGAATTTTTGAAAAATGTTACTATAGGGACCTGCGGATCCAATCGACAATAAAGACGGATCCAAAATTTGGGAGCCGTCGAATCCGCAGGTTCAAGAATGGCGGAGCCAAAGGAAACACTAGGCGGATCCAAAATCTGGGATCTGCCAAATCCGCCATATGAAAGTCCTAATTCTAAACAGAACGTATGTCATATTTTTTGTATCTCGGTCAAAACCCGAAAAATCTCCTAAAACATATGTAATAGCTAATATGTAATACAAATATGCTAAATATATAGATTCTAACACACATGTACACATAGATTAATCCGATCATAATATCTTACCATAAAGGGAGTTAAGCCAAACGGGGGCTTAATCACTGAAAATTGATAACAACATGTGTTATCGACATGCAATTTAGAGTTAGTTCATACATACGTCAAGTACTAACATAATGTTTTAAGAACCATACATGTTCAACACATCATTGTTTGAAGAAGTCTAAAACCAAACACTCCTTTTACTTTAACTTCTTGCTCAATTTCTTGTAACCCTTGTGAAGTTTCATGATCCAACGCCCCAAATTCTTCATCATTCCCTTTGTTTGTCGATGCTCCTCGTATTCATTCGGGATTGGAGGAAGTTGACTCAAGTACTCAGGTGGTGAGATCCTAGAGTTAGGCAAACCATCATCTTCGCTCATTGATGATGATGATGATGATGATGATGTAGGAGGATGAGGACGTTTACCTTTTGCTACCGCTACCCTATGATCACTTAGGGCAACGAAGGTGTGTGGAATCTTGTTGTAATCAGGAATAAAACCTAAAGCATTTCTATGAATGGATTGAAAGGCTCTATAGAGACGAGTCAAGACCATCCCGTAGGGCATTGCGGTGGTACCTTGTACCGGAATATCGGCCATTCGTTTGGCGATATAGTATGCAAGGTTGAAAGATTGATGGGTTGATACACAATACATCATATAACAAAGACATGTGCTGATATGATCTCGATTCCCAACGATGCTTATGACATTTGCCCTTAACAAATCTTCTAGCTTTTTAAATTCGGGTCTAAGTTCATTGAGTTCCATGGCAAAAGGACATCTATTTACTTGACGTCCTCGATGCAACCTAGTTGGGTTGTTCCTAGGTAAGAAGAAATGCTCCCGAATGGTTTCTTTTGCGGTCAAAGGTGTGGCATATGGTGTCGTTCGACCAAGGTTTGATTCTAAGATTGTGAATGACCATTTATCCGAATAGACACATGTTCCTTGACTTGGAACTCCTAAGACATCTCCAAATTGATCTAAGGGAATGTTGAATTGGGTTCCATTGACTCTAAAGTGAATGTTCATGTATCCATGATCATTAGAACTAAGTCCTACAGTAGCATAGAACTCGATAATAAACCTAGGGATGATGGGCTCATCAATGTCTAGAAGACTATTGAAATGAATCGTGGCTAGTTGCTCGCGAAGAATGGTACCTTCATAGAATGAGGGGTCTACAACCCTACCCTCATGGACATATCATTTTTCTAGTGCTTTAAAAATATTAACTTGAGCTTCGGTGAGACCCTTGGTTTTGTGGTGTTTGGGAAGGTAATCAATGGTCTTTTTGTGATCATAATTGGTTGCGGGAGGCATAGTTATCCTAGACACGAAAAATATATAGTTTAGTTGAAATTATCAAAAATACGTATAAATGCCTAGTGTGTGCCTACATGGGGACAATGTGGAGGTACGGATATCTCGACTCCTTTTGATGCATGAAAATTTTGTTTATGCAAGTTTTATGATAAAACGAGAGATAACCCAAACGCTCCTACTTCAATGTAGCTTCATTTGAATGTACCCGAAAATACATATTAGTTATGTATTCCCTTTAGCATTCAAGAGGCATTATGCAAGTGATGTTTAAAACATAACGTTTTTGTATTTGTATGAACAATGTTCAAAAACCGTTTTTCCTAGTCGTGAGAAGATTTTAGCAAAAATTTCTCATGGGGTTTTTTGATGAATAATGATAATGTACTACAAGATGCAATTCCTAACTATGAAAAACATGATTTGTTATGCAATTTAGTAAATATGCTTCATGATTTTTCAAGAATTATGCATAAACCCCAAGTTTTGGTTTTGTGCATGAAATAGAAATCCTAGACGCAGATCAGGAATGTATACATGATAAGGATACTTACAGTGATGTTTAGAGCTCAATTTGGTTGAGAAAGATGGCCTAAATTGTGAGTTTGGTGAATTATGGGTCGAATTCCAGTAGGTGTTTGAGTGTTGGGAAGTGTGATGAATAGTACAGGAGTTTATTTAATATATAAAAACCTGTTCACCAAGTGACGAATCCGGCGGATCCAAGACAAGGGATCCGCCCTTGTTGTCGTTTGGATCCGCAGGATCAAAACACAGGTTTGGTTATTGCCGTGTTTGGTTAATCTAAGGTTCGAGTTAAAGTTTAATCTACTCACTAGGTTCCATTAATCCTAAACCAAGTCTAAGATAGTTGAAAGGTTCTCTCTTGAGAGGTTTTGTGAGGATATCGGCAATGTTTTCCTCTGAGGAAACTTTCTCAATTGAGATGTTTCCCTTCTAAGCATTGTCATGTAGGAAGTGGTGACGTATTTCTATGTGTTTGGTTCTAGCATGTTGGACTGGATTTTTGCTAAGATCGATAGCTCCTTTGTTGTCACAAAGAATGGGAATGTCGTTGAGTACAATTCCATAGTCGACGAGAGCTTGTTTCATCCATAGTGCTTGTTGGCAAGCTTTTCCTGTTGACACATACTCGTCTTCAGTTGTTGATATGGCAAGGGATGTTTGTTTCTTAGCAAACCATGAGGTGAGACAATGTCCTACAAAAGTACAAATACCGCTTGTACTTTTCCTATCAACATAATCACCAGCATGGTTTGAGTCGGCATACACTATGGTTTCCATTCCCGTCCCTTTGGGATACCATAATCCTAGATGTGTAGTGCCTTTTATGTACCTAAATATCCGTTTAACGGCTTCAAGATGGGATGTTTTGGGATCTTCTTGAAAGCGTGCACATAGACAAACACTAAACATAATATCTGGTCTACTAGCCGTTAGGTAGAGTAAACTACCAATCATCCCTCTATATTTAGTGCTATCTACGGATTCACTTTCTTCATCCTTGGTGAGTTTGGTTTCGGAAGACATTGGTGTTTTCATAGGTTTAGAATCTTCAAGACCAAATTTCTTAAGCATATCCTTGATATACTTAGATTGGTTGAAGAATATCACATCTTCTAATTGTTTTATTTGGAGACCTAAGAAAAAGTTTAGTTCCCCCATCATACTCATTTCAAACTCATCATGCATGATTTTCGAAAATTCATCGCATAACTCTTGACAAGTTGAACCGAATATAATGTCATCCACATATATCTGGACTATGATAATATGTGATCCCTTTTTCTTGGTGAAGAGAGTGTTGTCTACTAGGCCCATGATATACTTATGGTCAACTAGGAAAGTCTTAAGTCGATCATACCAAGCTTTTGGTGCGTGCTTAAGTCCGTATAATGCTTTCTTAAGTTTGTAGACATGATTTGGTTTTTCAAAATTGGCAAAGCCGGGAGGTTGTGCAACGTACACTTCCTCATTAATAAAACCATTTAGAAAAGCACTTTTGACATCCATTTGAAATAGTTTAAAATCATGTGCACATGCATATGCAAGTAATATCCTAATTGACTCAAGTCTAGCTATGGGTGCAAAAGTCTCATCATAATCTATACCTTCTTGTTGATTGTAGCCTTGTGCTACTAGCCTAGCTTTGTTTCTAGACACTACTCCATTTTCATCCATTTTGTTCCTAAAAACCCATTTTGTACCTATTATGGTTTGATTATTAGGTTGTGGGACTAATGTCCAAACATCATTTCTAGCAAATTGATTTAATTCTTCTTGCATCGCAATGACCCAAGATTCATCTTTTATGGCTTCATTAACATTTTTAGGTTCAATTGTTAAAACAAAACAAAAGAAATTACTTTCATTTTGAGCTTTAGACCTTAATGTTCTTTCATTGATTTTTCCTATGACGTTTTCTAATGGATGACTTTTGGTTTCTTTGATATTAACTATTTCTCTTTTTACCGGTTCATCTTCTTTCTCACTTTCAATATTTTCCTGATTATCAACCATTTGACTTTCAACTAAGTCATCATCTACCAAAGGTGATGTCTTAGAGGGAATGGACTTTCATCGAATGTTACGTTCAATGATTCCTCGACTCTTGAGGTTTCTTTGTTCAAAACTATATATGCTTTACTAGTTTATGAATATCCTAGAAATACACCTTCATACGACTTTGGGTTGAACTTGGTGAGATAATCCTTTGTGTTTAAAATGAAGCACTTGCTTCCAAACACTCTAAAATATCCTAAAGTAGGCTTTTTACCTCTGTATAACTGATATGGAGTCTTTTTTAAGAAAGGTCTAATTAGAACTCGATTTAGAATATATGTGGATGTATCTACAGCGTGACACCAAAACTTTTGAGGTATGTTTTGTTCATTTAACATGGTTCTACTCATTTCTTGAATTGTCCTATTTTTGCATTCTACCACACCGTTAGATTAAGGGGTTCGAGGAGCCGAGAAATTATGAGTTATGCCATTGGCATCACAAAAAGCTCCAAATTGGATTTCATTGTCAAATTCACGACCATGGTTGGTTCTTATTGACACTATGTTACTTCCTATTTGATTTTGAATTTTCTTACTTAAGATTTCAAATTTATCAAAAGCTTCGTTTTTAGTTTTCAAAAACTTAGTCCATGTATACCTAGAGTAATCATCTACTATTACCAAAGTATAGAAGTTTCCCCCGTAACTTTGTATAGCGGATGGACCAAACAAATCCATATGTAATAATTCTAGACACCTAGATGTAGACACCATGTTTTTAGCCTTATGGCTATTATGAACTTGTTTTCCTATTTTGCAAGCATCACAAAAGTGTTGGTCATATTTCAACTTGGGCAGGTTCCTAACGAGTTCCTTAGATGATAAGGATTGAATTAACCTCATATTAGCATGACCTAACCGTCGATGCCATAGAGTTGAGTTTTCATCCAAGGAAGTAAGACAAAGCTTGTATTTAGGTGTTTTATCGAATTTCATAACATACGCGTTATTCTTTAAAACACCTTTTCCTACTGTTATGCCGTCTTTAAGTATTTTACTTCCATTTTCACTGAAAAGGACGTTATACTTTTTGCGGCACAATTGACTTATACTAAGAAAGTTAAAACCTAAATTATCTACATGAGCAACATTATCGATAGATAGAGAGTCATGAGAAATCGTACCTTTTTCGATGATTTTACTTTTAAGCTTGCTACCAAATGTGACATTACCTCCGTTGTATACTTGGTAAGTAGAGAAAAGTCTTTTGTTTCCCATCATGTGTCTTGAACACCCACTATCTTTAATCCACTCATCTGGTTCTAGTTCAACTTTTAAGCACACCTAATGTTCAAGAAAAACTCAAGCGTTTGGTCCCCAATATCTCATGGGTCCGTTTGGGTTAAACATAACATTATCATGGTTCATGTAAGGAAATAGTGGACAAGTGTTCCAAGGAATATAATTAGGACCTTGAAAGTTTCTAGACATGTTTTGGTTCCAATTATTTTGGTAATGATGTTGCGAGTTAAAGTTACTTTTTGGAAAGGGGTGTTTGGGAAAACTTGTTTTGGGTGCCTGTTGAACCGTTTTAACTCTATACTCATTTCTAACTTGACCTTTTCCTATGGAGACTGATGGTTTTTGTTTGTTAATAGTTGTACTAGTGCTAGGTTTTCTAGTGACCTTAACAAATTCAGTACGATTCGTTTTAAGAACCTTCTGTTCATCAACAGTACCGGCGGATCCCTTGGGTACAACTGGTGGATCCAAAATTTTGGATCCGCCGGATCCGTGGGTGTCTGACTCAGTTGGAACAGTTTCTTTTTCTTTCACTGTTTGTTTCTTAAACTCACTTAAGGTTCTTAGTTTCATAAAACCTAGTCCGGTTTTATCATGAGGTAATTTTTGCATCTTTGTTATCTCATCTATACAACTTATATTTTTATCAAACTTTCTAAACTTAGAATTTTGTTTGATAAGTTCTTCCTGTGTTGACTTAAGTGTTTCAAGTTCTAATTTAAGTTCCTGACACGACACACACGTTTCTTTAGCATTTTTACCTTTTTCCATTCGTATCTCCTTTTCTTTAAGCAAATAAACTTCGTTTTCTAAAAGTGTCGTTTTGGTTTTTAAGAACTTGTTTTTGTTTATGATTTTTAAAGTTATATCACACAGTTTGTTATATTCTATTTTTAAGGTTTCATCATCTATAGAAGAGTATGATGAGTCAGAATGTACCTCTTCTGTGTCATGAGCCATGAGAGCAACTTCGTCGTTCTTAGGCTCGTCATCATCTCCTTCACTATCACTCCAAGCTCCACTGACAAAGGCTCTTTGAGACTTGTTCTTTGGAGGCTTTGGACATTCTCCTATTAAGTGACTAGAATCACCACACCTATAACACTTCCTGTCTACCTTTCCTTTCCTATCATCATGGTCTTTTCAGAAGGATTTCTTTTCTTCACAAGGTGGTCTAACGAACTTTCCTCGTCTCCAGAAGAATTTCTTGAAATCTCTTACCGCCATGGCAAATTCTTCGTCTTCGCTACTAGAACAAGACTCTTCATCACTTGACTCAACTCTAGCTTTCAAGGCAATGGACTTCATTTTCTCCTTCTTGCCTTTAACTATTTATGAGTCTTTTTCCATCACCATTTCGTGAACTTTGAGGTTTCCTATGAGCTCGTCCAGTGTCATACTTGAAAGATCCTTAGATTCTTCAATAGCTGTCACCTTTGCTCTCCACTTCGGGTGGAGTGCTCTTAGAAATTTCCTGACAAAATTCTTACTAGAAAAAGATTCGTCAAGTGCTTTAAGAGATGTAATAATAGTATTAAACCTAGCAAACGCACTATCAATGGTCTCATCTTCAGAGATAACAAATTGTTCATATTGTTGAACAAGAAGATCAATTTTGTTATCTTTGACTTATGAGTTCCCTTGATGAGTGATGATTAATGATTGCCAAATATCCTTAGCCGTTTTACACATAAAAACTCTTTCATATTCTTTCTTAGGTAAAGCATTGTAAAACATCATTTTGGCTTCGTTATTTTTGGCAATCAACTTCTTTTGCTCATCATTGTGACGAGTAAGAGAAGTACCTACATCACGACCACCTGAAATATCATTACTTATGGGCTTGTAATCACCCTCTACAATTATATACCATAGATCTATGTCCTTTGACTTCACATACGTCTCAAAGCGATTTTTCCAATATATGAAACAATTTGGTTCAAATAGTGGTGGTCTTTGCATAGATTGCCCTTCTTTAAAGTTTTCAAAATCCATTGATCGTTTCAAGTTTTTAAAATACAATATATTTTGAAAATCTTGAGTAACACTGCTCTGGTACCAATTGTGGAAAACTAGAAGGGGGGTTGAATAGTTTTTACAATTTTAAAATTAATTCGCTTTGTATACTTAACGTGATTCCAAAGTAAAGTAAACAATCAAGCACACAAACAAATAATATAAGTAAAGAAGTAAAGAGAGGAAAGATCAAACCACACAACACAGATGTTTATAGTGGTTCGGCTACAAGGACTCTCTTCCTTGCCCTACTCCACTCCTCGAGCCTCTAACTCGAGAGTTTTTCTTCACTAAGAAACAAGCTCCCTTCTAGGCGGAGAAAACCTTTACACGTCGCTTACTCTTTATCCGGTACTAAGCTAAACACCGGGTTCTTTACAAGGGTACAACCACTCCCGTTGGTTCTTTCACAAGTGTACAACCACTCCCGACACTCTTTGTGTTTTAAGGACTAAAACACTAACCAAACTCTACTGAATAAATGATACAAACAATGATGTGTGAACTAAAACCAAATCACACAGACTCTATACTAAAAGGATAAAAACAGAAGGTTGATCCTTATATGCTGTGATCTTCTTTGCTACAAAAGGAAATATCAATGAAATAAAAGAATGATATGGGTTAGTGATATGTAAATGAATGAGTATGTATTTAAGCTATATGAGTGATGAAAATGGCCAAATGATCATGTTAGGAATATAAATATTCATCTGAAGACTCGGTCACCCCGAGTACATGTTAGCATTTAATAGCTCGTAGGATTACTAGTATTATTATTATTATTAGCTTAGTTACAATAGTATTTGTGGAGTGGTTCGGGTCTTTACCCACTGTCAGCTCACTCTACAGCCACACCGGGCACCCTATGTATTACTATATAAAGCCCTTCCCACACAAGGGAAGGGTTGGACCTTTCATTCCCTACTAATCTTACATATCACTTTCTCTCCCTAAAAGCTCCCAATTTCTACTTCTCTCTCTAGATTCTTATACTATTCGATCCATATCTAATCCATACGTGTGTTATTGTTATTGTGAACATCTTACAATTGGTATCAAGAGCCATGGTTAGGTTCATGTAAGTAGAGGTTCACGGATTTCTTGGTGTGTTTTAGAGTTTTTTTTTGTTCGAATAGTTTCTTAAGGAATATCATTTGTTCGGCTTTGTTTGTGGTTAATATTGTGAAAAGCTTGTACTTTCTTGTTCAAGATCGTTGTATAAGCGTTGTTTAGTTGTTGGATTGTTTGGTTCAGTCGATTTTTGGTATATTTGGTCAATTCGTGTACTTGTTTGAAGATATTTCTTCGTTGCGATTTGAGTCTCGTATTGACTTTCTTCGGTGCTGTAACCACTGTGAAAATTTGACTTTCTAATAACCTATCATATAGAAAAACTTATCCTTTTCTTCGAGTAATTTTTTATTTTTATTTTATTTAACTGTTATCTTACGTAGTTCACATCCTTGATAAACGTGCTTGCAACCTAACCTTAACTAATTTATTATTTAAACATACTTGACCTAAAACTTTATGAGGTCCCAAATTACAACTTTACGTTATTTCGTTAACATAAATTTAAAACTGAAAGTTTCTTAATAGACAAAAGTTTTATGAAACCCTAACTACTATAACAACATTTATAAATAACCAAACCCTAAGAAATATTAAAGTACAATTTATCTGATTAATGTACAAGTATCTAAAGCATAAAAACCCTAATTCCATAATAACCCCCGGTAAAACTCTAATTCCAAGTAATTATGATTTTAGGTACAAAATTTACAAGACCTAATTTATTTATATAAGATTTTAACAAAAATAAATATATAAGTCATTTAAAGTCAATATACAAGTCTCTCATGCATAAAAACTATATATTTACAAAAACCTTATTAAAACCCTAAATAAATTTATTTTAAAGTACAATTTTTAAATCTTTTATACATAACCCTTAAAATTGAATTTTTTTAAACTTACTAAATGTTAGTACAAGTCTTTAAACCTAAGGTACAAGTTCCTAATGCATAATAACTAATTTTTAACAAAACCCTATATAAACTTTATAAAAATTATTTTAAGGGCATACATTGTAATAATTTTTCACATTAATTTTCAAAAATAAATTTATTAAATATTTTTACAACTCCCTAAACATAAGGTACAACCCTCTAATGCATAAAAACTTAAATACCTATTTAATTCCCCTGAAACTCTAATAAAAATTATATAAATTAAGGAATTGTTAAAACTACATTTTTCTTATTTTATAAACCCTAGTACAACATCCCTAAGCCTAAAGTACAATTTTCCAATGCACCAAATTGATCTCTCTTATTTTTCTTTAAATCGACATATATAAAAATCTATTTAGAAAACCTTAAAATGATATATAGATAATCTTTAAACTCTAAAAACCCTAGCTAAATCTTAAACCCTAAAATGCCATACACCTAAGCCTAGTGTACAACTCTTTGAAGCCCTTTTGATTCCATTCCCCCTCCTTAGTTCGATCCCCACAAAAACATAACTAAATTAGTTTCCTAAAATAGCCTACACTAAATAACCCTTCCTTACTTTTCCCCCTCCTCCATGTCATTATGATCTCATTAAGAAAATGACATGTATGGTTTTGAAAGCACCACATCACCTCTCCCCTCCATAACCTACATGGCCAAACCCCCCTCCTCACACTTGTATTCAAACCATTAAGCCACATCTCCATATCCTCATCACCACCCTAGAAAACCCTAAAATTCTTTTCATAAGTAGCAGCCTAATTTTCCCTCCTCTATTCACACAACCATTCGACCCAAAATACTCTTCAACTTATCCCCACTTCATTCGAACTACACCAAACCACATTCATTCCCTTTCCTCCTGAACACAGCCCCAAACATACTCCCCACACAAACCCTAGTACGCATAGAAGGTGAGGAGAAACTCTAGAGAACAGGAAGTCGAACCCAAGTATCATAAAACCCTATTTCGAAAAAACCCTAAGTAATTCTTCAAACTCTATTCTTATTTTAGTTTCCTAATTTTATACACATCTAAAAACACTAAAACACAATCTCTAAAAATAAACAAGATCAAAGATATTAGTTTTCATTTCTTTTTCATTTTGTCTGTTCGAGCAGAAACCACAAACACACTTAATATGTTCGAGTTCTTGTATCAACGAACCAAGAATTATTAAAATATGTTAAAACATGTCAAATACTATGATAACATACATAAAATCTTAGTTACAAATGTTTTAAAAACTTAAAACCCAATCGGGTATGTTTTCTGTGTTTTGTGTCGAGCAGAAAAACAGCCCTCATGGCCAACTTGTGACCCATAAACCAACCCCTAATCGACCTTTATAAAATTTGAGAATTGGTGGATTTAAAGACCACCCAACTAATTAAATTTAGGAAAAAGAATTTCGAAATATGATTAATTTTTCATCAAGATATCGAGTCTGAAAAACTTGCCTTTATCGCTAAGAATAAAAGTTAAGATTTTCAGTTATTTATTTCTAGTTTCTATCGATCAGCAGCCTAACTTCAGACCTATTTTTTTTGAACCTTAGATCAACTCTAAAAATTCTGTGTTTTTGACACATCAAACTTCACATAGCTAAAAAAGGAATCACGTAAAAAGAATAATCGAGTCAAAAGTTATTTGCTTCCAAAGTTTGCCCCATATCGCTAACACTATAACATAAAAAATTTTAGTTATTATTTTTCACTATCAGACGACCAACCCACTAACTTTCGACCTGTCTTTCGACCACTAGACTATCACTAAAAATCCTAAGTTTTTGCCACATTAAAGTTTACCCAGCTAAGTAATTATAGAAGAAAGAATTTTATAGAATGATCAAGTGGTTTAAAAGTTATAGTGTCTCAAAAATTGTCCTATCGCTAGGTATAAACTCATTTTCCAGATTTTTATTAAAAATTTGTTTCGATCAACTGATTTTTGAAATATTTTTCGACCATCAAACTGATTTCATAAATTATGAAATTTGGTGTATTTTTAGATGACCTAGCTAACTTTACATAGAAGAAAGAATTTTGAAGATTGATCGAACGAGTAGAAAGTTATTGGGTCTCAAAGTTGATCCCCTCGCTAGAATCAATAAGCCAAAATCCGGTTTTATTAACATTTGTGCCTACCCATCGAGTTTAGTAAATTATTTCTAGTATCAAATGAATTTCATAAATTATAAAACTTGACGTACTTAAAGACGACATGGCTAACTTTTTATAGGAAAAGAGAATACGTAAAATGATTTATTATTCATTAAGTTATGCGGTCTCAAAACTCTAGCGTTATCACTATTTTCATACATATTATTTTTAGTTAATAAGAGTTTGTGGGCTGATTTTGTAAACTTTCTATAATTAATTAATTCAAGGGCCATTTTTGCCAATAACAAATAAAAAGGGTAGAAAATGTCATTTTTGAAACTAAAGGGTAAAAACTGTCATTTTAGTAACTGTCATTTGACCAAAACCTTAGGGGTAAGAGTGTCTCTTTTTGAGTCGTTTTTATTCTCATGACTGTGAACCATGAAGTAGCACCCCAAACTGGTATTCCGCTGCGTATAATGAAAACGGGGGTGTTACTGAGTGGTATCAGAGCTCATGGTTATAGAGAACCAAATATTTTCAAACATTGGACTATAACCGTTTTCCATAAAAACTCCACCGAAGTCCTCCATGCCAAGCCGATGTTAAAACATTATTGGTATGTAATTTATTGTTAATTGTTTAAACTGCATAAATGGAATAATTATAACTATAGAGTGGTTACAGAATCCTGATTTCCCCTATCCCATCTATTCCTCTCATGTCCAGACTCAAACATCAAACTAAAACCCTACTTAGAGCCGTATCTATTAGGATCATTATTAGAAACCGAACCATTATACTAGAGACACATAATCCTTAACCTACCACATGGAATATTAATAAAAGGACCTTGTATTCATTGTTTTGTATAAAAACAATTAATCAAGTTATTAATTACCAGTTGTTAAACCAAGACCTACCATGACTTTACCTAGGATTATTATGAAACCTTAGACCTACCATGACTAGGCAATGACTATAGAAATTCCCTCTAGAATAAAGAAGAGAACTTGATGAATGAAGAGAAAGTCACTGAACCTCAGCTTTTATTAGTTTGTTCCTTAGCAAGAATAAATATAGATCCCCATCAGCCTGATCGTCAAACTAAAAAGTTAACTCGGAAGAGTTCCTGGTACCCACTAAATCAGATTTATACCTGCCAACTTTTGTACTATATCTTGGCCACGGGATATGTAGCATAAATAAGACGCTTGCACTAATTTTGTTATATATAACAAATTAGCAAGTTATTTATGACTATATGTGGTTTTGATTTAGTTGTATTTTGATGTGCATGGTATCGGTTGATGTGGGCCAGTGATGATCATCTCACCTACGCGTATGATATTTGGACATGTTGTGACCTTATGATTATCATGAGTTTTACCTTGATAATCTAACATGGACAAAATATAAACGTATGTAATAATAAAACCTAGGAAGAATAACCAAACCTACCATAAACCGTACCTAAGGAATAAAGCAAAATAACCAAAAGCGAAAATTCAATGATAGAAAGACCATCATCTTAATTTAAGGATTCCCAACCTAGAAATTAAGAAAGGCATTACTTCTAAGAAAAGGACTTTAAGAGAAAACTTGATGATAGGAAAACTGATGGGTGTGTAAATACTCATCATTTTATACCCATAAAAGACACAAAAATGACCAAAAACACCCAAATAGACCATATTATACTGCAAATATTCTTGGTTTGTGTTTTTATGTGTTTCAGGTACAAAAGGATTGAAAACGGGGCAAAAACAAACAAAACCGAGCACAAGATTGGAAAATCGTGAAAAGCCGAGGACGGGGAAGAAATTTACAAGTTTGGGCCGGGATAGTACTCAAATTATCAAAGTCAACTTTCAAGAATATTGAAATATCACAAATAACCCTTGGAGATGATTTTCAGATTTACAAGATTTGTCCCTGAAGTTTGAAACTTGGCAAGTTTGGTCCTTGAAGTTTCCTAGCTTACAATTTGGACCTTGTGATTAAATCTACAAAAACCGGATCTCAAACCTATTAAACCCATTTACCCAACAATCCATTTCCCAACCCAACTAACCTAAAGCCCAACACCAAAATAACCCAACCCTTTATCCCTTTGCTAATACCGGTTTGACTTCGGTCAAACCTTTCTTTTTCAATACCATTGCCGCCCAAAACCATACCAGAAACCACCACCATCCACCGCCCTTATCCTGACACATCCAACCCCTCCTAGCTTCTTCTCAACACTCCACCTAACAAGCCAAGATTCAATTAATGCTTCGTTCCCATCAGTTCAGAACCAAGTGGTATTTCCACTACTACCAATTTTCCCGCCAAAAATAGAATGAACGGCTGAGATGATGCCCAAGCCTAACCAATGGTGGGATTTGCTCGAAATTGATCAGAGATGCTTTTTGGATGTCTATTTAAAGAAATGAAGTCACCAAGAGAAGTTTGTCACCGTTTTTAGACCATTCGTAGTGTAGAATTACTTATTGCTCTGTTCAAGTTTCAATTTACGTTTTCATTGTCATTTCAAGTTTATTTTAAGTCATCTATTACTTCTGTATTGTAATCATTCCAAGTTTTATAATATTTCAAGTTTTCATGTTTCTTGTGAATTCGTATTAAGCTCCCTTAGTTATTAAGAATCCATTACAAGCTTCCTACCATCTCTTATAAGCTCATATTAACTCTCAATAGCTATTTGTAAGCTTATTACACTCTTAAACTGTTCTAATTGTAAAGGTGAAGAAAAGTCAACATTTCAGTCAAATATAGCTGTTCAGGTGTGATTAGCTGTTCTGGAATAAGCTGAGTGGTGTTTAGTTTGGTATTGACAAACCAAGTTCAGTTCTGATCAGTTTCATTTCCTTCATAGCCCCTCACAGTTGTAAGCTATTTTCTAATATTTTGCATTATTTTTTAG
The DNA here is from genome assembly GCA_021014915.2 of Artemisia tridentata subsp. tridentata. Taxonomy (NCBI): domain Eukaryota; kingdom Viridiplantae; phylum Streptophyta; class Magnoliopsida; order Asterales; family Asteraceae; genus Artemisia; species Artemisia tridentata. Next base: position 195,296,314 of record CP139507.1, read on the forward strand.
TCTACTGTTCTATAGCTTAAATTTTAGCTTATTGTATTAATTTTCTGCTTATTAATAGTTTTTAATTGTATTTCATCTGTTTTATCAGTGTTAAATAGCCTTTTCTTTATTTTGCTTAAAAACCTTTAAAAAAAGCCAAAAATAAGACAGCTTATTAGAACTGCTTAATTTTCAATTAAAGTTACTAATTAGTGCTTATTATACTTTGTTGTCATCTTTTAATTCATATCTTAGCTTAAATTTGTCTGTTTCACTTAAAAAAAAGCAAAACAGCCCTCTTATAGGGGTGTTTGGATTAAGCTTGTCTAGGGTCAAAATAGCTCAGTACTGTTCATTTGCTTGTGGACTAAGTTTGATTGAGCTTAGCTAAGGATAGTTAAGCTATTTTCAGTAGAGGTTAAGTGCTTTTAAAGCTTTTTGAGGATTTGGGTTAGTGAGGTCAAAAATAGAACCTGAACTGCTCACATAAGCTTGGAATAAGCTTGAGCTTATTTGTTGTCATGTTTCTGTTATTTAGGGTCTATTAAGTCAGTATCCAGTAGTTTAGTAAAAGTCTTGTGGCTTAGTTAGGATTTGGACTGAATTTCATCATCATACTGCATCAGTATGCACTGAGCAGAACACCCCTAATGGCCCCTCTTTTCAGCTTATTTGTGGCTTGTCCAGTTAAGCTGAGGTCCTGATTTTTGGTTTACAATTAGGTTTCATAACTAGCTTTTAGGATATTATCTGGTATTTCACTTTAGAGCTTATTAATCAGCTTATTTATAGTCTGCAAAAAGCCCATTTGGACTGATCTAAGTCTGCAACAAACCTCAGTTTCTAACACCATCTGATCTAGGTACAAATTAGGGTTCAATTGGGTTGTAATAATTGGGGCTTTTGGTGTTTTAGTGTAGCTTGTAGTACTAGGAAGCTTTTGCCCCCATAAGTTCCCACTAATCAGCTTAATTGAGTGCTTAATTTTGATCTGCAAGTAGGGGTTTAAGCTGCCTTTTCTGTCTTTATTTTGAATCTGCCAAATTGCTTATAAGGATTATTCTGTGAGTTAAGCTGCTTTAATCAGTAGTTTTATGCTTTAATAAGTTGTTTGAACTGTTTTTGAGCTTGTGGTATTTTTTTAGTGCTTAAGTGCTTATTTTAGTGCTTATTTCCAAACTGCTTATTAGCCCATTTGCTTATTAGGGTTCAGATTGCTTCTGATTTTATTTTTCCTAGATTAAGAATAATATTTTAGATTTACCTGCAATTTTTCAGAATTTTCCAAAGTTATTTACTATTTTTAAACCTTTTAATTAGTTTTTAATAGTTTTTAATTCATAATAAAAAATATAAAATTCAGAAAAATATAAATCTTTTTTCTAAAATTTTATTTTATTATTTAGGATTTAAGAAAAATAAAATTACACTTGTAGGATTAGTTTTCTAATATTTTGGTTTTAATCCCGTTTTTTGTAATTTCCGTTTCGCGTTCTTTTTATATATATTGTGTTAATCTTAATTTTATTTTGATAATTTGTTTCTCATTATTTAATTAGAATCAAGCAATCAAAAATCCATATTACAATCATCAGTCACTCTAATTCCAAACCTTAAACGATTGTCCATTCCATCCTCGCTGGGACACGACCTGGATAATCACTTACCTGGTATCACACATATCACAAACGTGAGTTTTCGCAAGTTAGCCTTTTTCCTAAAGGTTTAGTTTGTATTTATTCACGTGTCTCCGTCTGTATTTATTTATATACGTACTTTACCATCGGATCAAATTTTGGCGCCGCCGCCGGGGAGGTTGTGTTGCGACAATATCGTTGAGATTTTAAAACGATTAGTGACTTGAGATCCTTCCTTGTGAAGTTCCTATTTCCCATGAACCATATAAAATACAAAAATATTTTTCTTTTCTTTTATATATATAATATCATATAAATATAAAAACCCAAAAACATTTTCCGTTTTATTGTTAAATAAAAGATAAAAGCAAAATCAATATAATATTCCTCAACTTGGAGTATTATCATAATAAGTTCCCAAACATCAGATTAAAACTTGCCTTTGTGTCGCTTGCGAATTCGGCTCACCTTTGATTGATAAACAAACTCTAACGGAGGTTTCAGGAGGTTTGGCATTAAATTGACAAACCGAAAGGAGCGGGTTTTTAAGGAGCATTTATTGCCCACCTTTGCTCCTCCGCCACTCTGTGCGTTTTTCTTTCAGGGAGCTACCGTACGCTTGTTTGATTTAAGGTTTAAGTTCCTTGTGTTTTGCTTTGATCTTGATTTAATTGAATTAGTTTTTTTCCAAAAATCAAAAAAAAAATAAAAATAAAAAATAAATAAAATTGAAAAACCAAAAAAACCCAAATTTTTTTTCCTCATCCTCTTAAACCGTTTGATTCTATCTTCTTAAACCCTCCTTAAATATTTAATTCTCATGTCGTCACTGGGCTATCACTGTTTTGATTGTAAAGGTCCAGTGGGTGATAATCTTCGTTGTTCCAAGTGTAAGTGTGAGCGGTGTGGAAATCATGCACCAAAAGGATCTTGTTATTGGTGTGAAGTAGCCCTCAAAGAAAAGCTTAATTCCATCGATAATACTCAAAGTCTTCCCGAACACCCTCCGCAACCCCAGCCATCTTCACTCACTTTGCATAATTGTTTTATATGTGGAGATCCGTTGGGGGATGATTCACAGTGTGAACGATGTTTTTGCAAAGGATGTGGGTTTACTCATGGACTTTTCATATGTTGCACTTCTGAAATCCAAAATACACTTGACTATCCAGATTCATTTTGGCAAAAACTGTGTTATCAAAACTTCAATGATACATCATTTCAAAATATGCCAAATGGTCTTTGTGAATATTGTGGAGGTCCACACCCAAGTTTTGATTGTCAAGCAGGGAATACGTCTGTCTATGAACAAGATCCATGTAATCAAAACTTCGGGTATGACCATTATCTGTATAATTCACCGAATCAGTCACAGCAAACGTATTGTTGTGAGTACTGTGGATGTCCACATTATAATTCTGATTGTCAAAAAAGGAACCCGCTTGTCTATGAGCACAGTCCTTGTAACAATTTTGATTATTCTTCTCATGAGCAACCTCCACAGTATGAAACGATTCAAACTCAGCCTCAGCTATCTCTTGAAGGATCTTTCGAAGATTTCTTCCAAAAACTTCAAGATGTGCAAAATGAACTTAAAAATTTGGCTGATAAACATACCTAAGATGATCGTCATGGTGAATCTATGGAAGATTTACTCGCCGTAGAACGAGCAGCACAAAATCGTTTCTTGTTTAATCAGGCTTGCATGCTCGATGACGAAGATGAAGACGACGATGAGAGTACTATTCCTTTGAGCGATATAATTTCTCAACTCCCTCAGTCTATTGCAATCACATCATTCTTTCCTACTTTGGACCCCAAGGACTCTCTTATTATGGGGGATGAGCATATTAGCACTATTCCTGAAAAGGAATCGGACGAATTCATAAAGTCTAGTGCTGAGAACCTTTTCCCAATCCCAAGTGAGTCTGAGGATATTTCCGACAGTGAAAGTGATGGTTCTTTTCGTAGTGATCATCCTCTTGACACTACTGATGATTTTTTTGGGACGTTTTCTAACCCCCTTTTCAATCTCGAAGATGATTTTTCCTCTAGTGATGACGAATCACTTTCTGATGAGGACGTTCAAAATGAAAGTCTCAAAGTCTATTCGAATTCTCTTTTAGAATTTGATGATGAGTACTTTTCTAGCAAAATAAATCCTCTCTTTGATGAAGAGTTAGAGAACGATGAGGTCAAGGACTCTATTATTCATAAACTTGATGATATGACCTCAATTCTTAATCCCGATATTGATAAGGACAATCTTTCTCTGACATATGTGACATTTCCTTCTGAGGATAGCCATTATATTGACTTCACATATGTCGTTCGAGTTTTTCTACCTTTCTTCGCCTATAAGGTAGATTGTCCTTTCCTTCACTCGTTTGGGAGTGAAGACAAAGTTTTTGACCCTGGTATCTCCATTTATCAATCTTTTGAGCCGGGTATATCTCATCGGAGTGGAAATTTCAAGAACTTCAATGTTTATCCAAACATTTCGAATGAAAATCCGATGGAGATTTTCTCTTCCACATGCTTCCCCATGAACCAATGAATTCGGGGTCGAGTCAAGCTAGTGACTCGGTTAACAAAAACATTAGCATTTCATGGGTGACTACCCAGGTTTCTGACTTCTTTCTATTTTCTGACACTAAGTGTGGGGGGATTCCTCTACTGTGCTTTGTCTTTTGTGTTGTTTGCTCTTGTTTGCAGGTTTCCCTTGGATTGTGATGATTGCCGCGCCTGTTTTCAATCCAGCCGCCCAATATCCTATCCTTTTGTTAACGATTATCTAGGGATATCTTTTTAATCCTGTTTGTGAAAATAGAGATTTCTTTCACACACTTGGCTATTAGTCTTACCTTTTTATGTTCAATAGTGTTGGCATAATAGCCGGTACTTTGAATATTGAGGGCAATATTCAATTCTAAGTATGGGGGGGGGGGGAATTCTCTCGAATTTTGTCACATGTGTACCTTCTAGTGCCCTAGTACCCCCGTTTTGGCCAAAATTTTAAATTTTTTTCGTTTTTGAATAAAGAAATTGCAATAAAAAAGAAGTTTTTAGTCTTGATTAGGTTAGAGCAAAGGGAATCCTGACTCTGCCAGAGTATTGATCTGGCTGATTCCTTAACAATTAGACTAAGGTTTTACGATTTGTGCAAATGAAAATGCTAAGCATAGAATAATGGTTTTCTTTAGAGCTTATATAAGTAATCTATGGCTTTTCCTCCAAGGAGATAACGAATCCGACTTAATTGGTGCTTATTTTTCAAAAATTTGATCACACAAAATCATTTTTCTTTACGATTTTGAAAAATACTAGTTCAAAGCTTTATTTAAACTTCGGAACAAGCATATGTCATAATAATGTAAAATTTTAAGTAATAAATAAATGTGCTAAAAAGCTAAGGTTCAAGATCGGCCCTTGGATCCTTATTTCCGGAAGGCGTTTAGGTCTTGGCTACCCTCTTACACCGGCCCTTGGACCCTTAATTCTGAAAGGCGTTAAGGTCTTGGAACTCTCTGTTGTAACGGCCCTTGGATCCTTTATTCCAGGAAGGTTTAAGGTCTTGGTTCCCGTGAAACTCCGTTAGTTTATATTGCACAAAGTTAAGTGCCAAAAAAAATGATGATGAAAAAAATGAAAAAATGAGAAAATAAAAAGAAAATAAAATGGAATGATATTGCAAAATGCAATAAATTTTGAAGCTTGCTTGTTGTGAATTTTAAATCTATCTTTCAACTAGTATTAGTCAAAGTTTTATAAAAACGTCAATTTTTGTTATCAAAATTTTGAATATAAGCACAGTCACCTAAACTTGAAAAATGTGGGAGTGAAAAGTTAAGTTTCGACTTACATAGATTATTGATATAAGTAGTGTTAGCATTTTACAAAAGCATTTTCACATTAAGTTTAAGCTTAGTTGGGAGTATAAAAAAAGAGGATGACGATTACAATTCCATGGAGACACCCAGTTTGTGTGAATCCTGTTCCATGATACCATTTTTGGAAATCAAGCGTGTTGTATATTTTTGTTCTAAGTTTAAATTTCTGGCATTATATAAAAATCAAAACGGGGTATACATGGTTTTCTTTTGATCCTTTCATTACTTCATATGATCGGATTGCTAGGGACTAGCAATAGCTTAGTGTGGGGGATTGATGAGTGTGTAAATACTCATCATTTTATACCCATAAAAGACACAAAAATGACCAAAAACACCCAAATAGACCATATTATACTGCAAATATTCTTGGTTTGTGTTTTTATGTGTTTCAGGTAAAAAGGATTGAAAACGGGGCAAAAACAGAAAAAACCGAGCACAAGATTGGAAAATCGTGAAAAGCCGAGGAAGGGGAAGAAATTTACAAGTTTGGACCGGGATAGTACTCAAATTATCAAAGTCAACTTTCAAGAATATTGAAATATCACAAATAACCCTTGGAGATGATTTTCAGATTTACAAGATTGGTCCCTGAAGTTTGAAACTTGGCAAGTTTGGTCCTTAAAGTTTCCTAGCTTACAATTTGGTCCTTGTGATTAAATCTACAAAAACCGGATCAAACTAAAACCTATTAAACCCATTTACCCAACAATCCATTTCCCATCCCAACTAACCTAAAGCCCAACACCAAAATAACCCAACCCTTTATCCCTTTGCTAATACCGGTTTGACTTCGGTTAAACCTTTCTTTTTCAATACCATTGCCGCCCAAAACAATACCAGAAACCACCACCATCCACCGCCCATATCCTGACACATCCACCCCCTCCTAGCTTCTTCTCAACACTCCACTTAACAAGCCAAGATTCAATTAATGCTTCGTTCCCATCAGTTCAGAACCAAGTGGTATTTCCACTACTACCAATTTTCCCGCCAAAAATATAATGAACGACTGAGATGATGCCCAAGCCTAACCAATGGTGGGATTTGCTCGAAATTGATCAGAGATACTTTTTGGATGTCTATTTAAAGAAATGAAGTCACCAAGAGAAGTTTGTCACTGTTTTTAGACCATTCGTAGTGCAGAATTACTTATTGCTCATTTCAAGTTTCAATTTAAGTTTTCATTGTCATTTCAAGTTTATTTTAAGTCATCTATTACTTCTGTATTGTAATCATTCTAAGTTTTTTAATATTTCAAGTTTTCATGTTTCTTGTTAATTCGTATTAAGCTCCCTTAGTTATTAAGAATCCATTACAAGCTTCCTACCATCTCTTATAAGCTTATATTAACTCTCAATAGCTATTTGTAAGCTTATTACACTCTTAAACTGTTCTAATTGTAAAAGTCAAGAAAAGTCAACGTTTCAGTCAAATATAGCTGTTCAGGTGTGATTAGCTGTTCTGGAATAAGCTGAGTGGTGTTTAGCTTGGTATTGACAAACCAAGTTCAGTTCTGATCAGTTTCATTTCCTTCATAGCCCCTCACAGTTGTAAGCTATTTTCTAATATTTTGCATTATTTTTTAGTCTACTGTTCTATAGCTTAAATTTTAGCTTATTGTATTAATTTTCTGCTTATTAATAGTTTTTAATTGTATTTCATCTGTTTTATCAGTGTTAAATAGCCTTTTCTTTATTTTGCTTAAAAACCTTTAAAAAAAGCCAAAAATAAGATAGCTTATTAGAACTGCTTAATTTTCAATTAAAGTTACTAATTAGTGCTTATTATACTTTGTTGTCATCTTTTAATTCATATCTTAGCTTAAATTTGTCTGTTTCACTTAAAAAAAAGCAAAACAGCCCTCTTATAGGGGTGTTTGGATTAAGCTTGTCTAGGGTCAAAATAGCTCAGTACTGTTCATTTGCTTGTGGACTAAGTTTGATTGAGCTTAGCTAAGGATAGTTAAGCTATTTTCAGTAGAGGTTAAGTGCTTTTAAAGCTTTTTGAGGATTTGGGTTAGTGAGGTCAAAGATAGAACCTGAACTGCTCACATAAGCTTGGAATAAGCTTGAGCTTATTTGTTGTCATATTTCTGTTATTTAGGGTCTATTAAGTCAGTATCCAGTAGTTCAGTAAAAGTCTTGTGGCTTAGTTAGGATTTGGACTGAATTTCATCATCATATTGCATCAATATGCACTGAGCAGAACACCCCTAATGGCCCCTCTTTTCAGCTTATTTGTGTCTTGTCCAGTTAAGCTGAGGTCCTGATTTTTGGTTTACAATTAGGTTACATAACTAGCTTTTAGGATATTATCTGGTATTTCACTTTAGAGCTTATTAATCAGCTTATTTATAGTATGCAAAAAGCCCATTTGGACTGATCTAAGTCTGCAACAAACCTCAGTTTCTAACACCATCTGATCTAGGTACAAATTAGGGTTCAATTGGGTTGTAATAATTGGGGCTTTTGGTGTTTTAGTGTAGCTTGTAGTACTAGGAAGCTTTTGCCCCCATAAGTTCCCACTAATCAGCTTAATTGAGTGCTTAATTTTGATCTGCAAGTAGGGGTTTAAGCTGCCTTTTTTGTCTTTATTTTGAATCTGCCAAATTGGTTATTTAGCTTATTCTGTAAGTTAAGCTGCTTTAATCAGTTGTTTTATGCTTTAATAAGTTTTTTGAACTGTTTCTGAGCTTGTGGTATTTTTTTAGTGCTTAAGTGCTTATTTTAGTGCTTATTTCCAAACTGCTTATTAGCCCATTTGCTTATTAGGGTTCAGATTGCTTCTGATTTTATTTTTCCTAGATTAATAATAATATTTTAGATTTACCTGCAATTTTTCAGAATTTTCCAAAGTCATTTACTATTTTTAAACCTTCTAATTAGTTTTTAATAGTTTTTAATTCATAATAAAAAATATAAAAGTCATAAAAATATAAATTTTTTTTCTAAAATTTTCTTTTAATATTTAGGATTTAAGAAAAATAAAATTACACTTGTAGGATTAGTTTTCTAATATTTTGGTTTTAATCCCGTTTTTTGTAATTTCCGTTTCGCGTTCTTTTTATATATATTGAGTTAATCTTAATTTTATTTTGAGAATTTGTTTCTCATTATTTAATTAGAATCAAGCAATCAAAATTCCATATTACAATCATCAGTCACTCTAATTCCAAACCTTAAACGATTGTCCATTCCATCCTCGCTGGGACACGACCCAGGTAATCACTTACCTGGTATCACACATATCACAAACGTGAGTTTTTGCAAGTTAGCCTTTTTCCTAAGGGGTTAGTTTGTCTTTATTTAGGTGTATTCGTCTGTATTTATTTATATAGGTACTTTACCATCGGATCAAAAACCCTAATACCAATAGGAAAACTGAAGATGGTGTAAAAGAAAACTAGAACTCATTAAGGAATCCCCACCATGTCCTATGATGACTTTAGTATTTAACAGAGGATAAATCCCTGTAGGAGATAAATAAATTGAGGTTTAGAAATCTACTAAGTTGTAATCCCTCTCAAATCTTACTTGGGTTACAGTGGATGTGACCTAAGTGAAACACTACCTTTCTGCTATATGAATCCTCATTTTGTAATAAACTCCGTAATAAACTCAGCTTCTATTTCATCTATTCTATTCATAGGTATTTCGTAGTCATCCATTATTATACCATTAGGAACTAGATTTACTCCTAACCAAACAATAGACAGATCTACCCTGTAGGATCCTTAGACAAACCTTAAGATTTATTTCGAGGATTACCGTAGTATCGCCTTAGAAATTCCTGACCTACCACCGTAGTATGAACAAAAAATTCTCTTAATCTTTTGAAAAAAAAAATAATTATGAAGTCATTTTATAAAAACAAAACGTTGAACACCATCTAAAACAATTTGAAAATATAAAATACCACCACAACTGGACCAAATATCACATCATTCAATCCTCAGTTATACATAGCCTGGCCAACTATGTCTAAACTAGGAAGAATCATGTCATAATTGGACAACTATCTTTTCAAGATTTTCTACTAATTTTCATTCAAAAGCAAAATATTGAAAAATCTTTCATTACATATCACTTTTGATTTGATACAATAGAAGTCTACCACTACTACCCATTACCTCTAGGATAGGAAATTAACAAGAATTGAGGATAGAAAAACCCTAGGAATTCACAAATATTTACGACAAACCCAAAATTTTATTAGGAACCTTGGAAGATAATACATAGAAACATAGTTAGCAACAGAAGTGCTAATATTACAAGGATTACATAAGTCTTACTTCACTAAGGATTACCTAGGAGAGAAAACGAGGACTTTATGGAAGACATAACTATTACAAATTTTATTAACATCGAAAGTTCATACATAGGGAAATAATTAGGAACGGAAGTACTAAGGTTACAATGATTACAAGATAAGGAATAGATTCACTAATAGGTTGACCCACCATGAAAATGAGGATCGCCACCAACAACACAATAGCTAGAGCCACGACGGGATGAATTATCTTGATTATCCTGCGTATAGTACCAAAATTAGGCATGAGAATAAATAAGATTTATTGAGAATTACATAGAAAAACAACCCTTACCCCCATATCTTGTCTACCCCGATAGCAAAGACCACAATAGGCATAAGGACCGCAAGGACACAAACTAGGAACGCATGATCTTCATTCGGTACATAAGCCAAATAGGAAACCGCAAGGACCACATAGACGATTGCTAGGAATGTAACGAGGTGCGGCATTTTGAGGTTTTTAGAAGAGGATTTAGTAGTAAATGAATGAGGATTGAAAATGAGGTATTTATAGGAGAATTATAGCCGTTATTCGACCGTTGCAAATCACTGTTACGGACCGTTAGGAGTTACAATTCCTAGACATTAGAGTCTGACCGTTGGAACAATATTCACAGCCTTTAGATTTATTAGGTGGTTAAACATTCAAATTTAGTTCATCCAGTAGGAATAAGAGTAACCAAGATACGTTCCCTTAAGTAGTAAATGGAAATTCCTAGACAACTCTTTTAGGCCAAAACTATAATTGAGGAACTAGTAGTGAAATGATATTATTGGAGACATAGAACATAAGAGTAAGCTAATTTTATTTTTTACTTGAGACATTTTAAGCATATCAAACTCCCATCGCAACCTATTCTCATATTCCCTATCTAGGTTAGAAATCTAAGCCTGACTATTCCTATACTTCACTTTTCCAAATTTCTCAACCAACAAAGACTGAATCTCGGGACGAGATTCCCTCAACGGAGGGTGACTGTAACCACTGTGAAAATTTGACTTTCTAATAACCTATCATATAGAAAAACTTATCCTTTTCTTCGAGTAAATTTTTATTTTTATTTTATTTAACTGTTATCTTACGTAGTTCACATCCCTGATAAATGTGCTCGCAACCTAACCTTAACTAATTTATTATTTAAACATACATGACCCAAAACTTTATGAGGTCCCAAATTACCACTTTACGTTATTTCGTTAACATACCTTTAATACTGAACGTTTCTTAATAGACAAAAGTTTTATGAAACCCTAACTACTATAACAACATTTATAAATAACCAAACCCTAAGAAATATTAAAGTACAATTTATCTGATTAATGTACAAGTATCTAAAGCATAAAAACCCTAATTCCATAATAACCCCCAGTAAAACTCTAATTCCAAGTAATTATGATTTTATGTACAAAATTTACAAGACCTAATTTATTTATATAAGATTTTTACAAAAATAAATATACAAGTCCTTTAAAGTCAATATACAAGTCTTTCATGCATAAAAATTATATATTTACAAAAACCTTATTAAAACCCTAAACAAATTTATTTTAAAGTACAATTTATAAATCTTTTATACATAACCCTTAAAATTGAATTTTTTTAAACTTACTAAATGTTAGTACAAGTCTTTAAACCTAAGGTACAAGTTCCTAATGCATAATAACTAATTTTTAACAAAACCCTATATAAACTTTATAAAAATTATTTTAAGGGCATACATTGTAATAATTTTTCACATTAATTTTCAAAAATAAATTTATTAAATATTTGTACAATTCCTTAAACAAAAGGTACAACCCTCAAATGTATAAAAACTGAAATACCTATTTAATTCCCTTGAAACTCTAGTAAAAATTATATAAATTAAGTAATTGTTAAAACTATATTTTTCTTATTTTATAAACCCTAGTACAACATCCCTAAGCTTAAAGTACAATTTTCCAATGCACCAAATTGATCTCTCTTATTTTTCTTTAAATCGACATATATAAAAATCTATTTAGAAAACCTTAAAATGATATATAGATAATCTTTAAACTCTAAAAACCCTAGCTAAATCTTAAACCCTAAAATGCCATACACCTAAGCCTAGTGTACAACTCTTTGAAGCCCTTTTGATTCCATTCCCCCTCCTTAGTTCGATCCCCACAAAAACATAACTAAATTAGTTTCCTAAAATAGCCTACACTAAATAACCCTTCCTTAGTTTTCCCCCTCCTCCATGTCATCATGATTTCATTAAGAAAATGACATGTATGTTTTTGAAAGCACCACATCACCTCTCCCCTCCATAACCTACATGGCCAAACCCCCCTCCTCACACTTGTATTCAAACCATTAAGCCACATCTCCATATCCTCATCACCACCCTAGAAAACCCTAAAATTCTTTTCTATAAGTAGCAGCCTAATTTTCCCTCCTCTATTCACACAACCATTCGACCCAAAATACTTTTCAACTTATCCCCACTTCATTCGAACTACACCAAACCACATTCATTCCCTTTCCTCCTGAACACAGTCCCAAACATACTCCCCACACAAACCCTAGTACGCATAGATGGTGAGGAGAAACTATAGAGAACAGGAAGTCGAACCCAAGTATCATAAAACCCTATTTCGAAGAAACCCTAAGTAAGTCTTCAAACTCTATTCTTATTTTAGTTTCCTTATTTTATACACATCGAAAAACACTAAAACACTATCTCTAAAAATAAAAAAGATCAAAGATATTAGTTTTCATTTCTTTTTCTTTTTGTCTGTTCGAGCAGAAACCCCAAACACACTCAATATGTTCGAGTTCTTGTATCAACGAACCAAGAATTATTAAAACATGTTAAAACATGTCAAATACTATGATAACATACATAAAATCTTAGTTACAAATGTTTTAAAAACTTAAAACCCAATCGGGTATGTTTTCTGTGTTTTGTGTCGAGCAGAAAAACAGCCCTCATGGCCAACTTGGGACCCATAAACCAACCCCTAATCGACCTTTATAAAATCTGAGAATTGGTGGATTTAAAGACCACCCAACTAATTAAATTTAGGAAAAAGAATTTCGAAATATGATTAATTTTTCATCAAGATATCGAGTCTTAAAAACTTGCCTTTATCGCTAAGAATTAAAGTTAAGATTTTCAGTTATTTATTTCTAGTTTCTATCGATCAGCAGCCTAACTTCAGACCTATTTTTTTTCGAACCTTAGATCAACTCTAAAAATTCTATGTTTTTGACACATCAAACTTCACATAGCTAACTTGTTTTAGAAAAAGGAATCACGTAAAAAGATTAATCGAGTCAAAAGTTATTTGCTTCCAAAGTTTGCCCCATATCGCTAACACTAGAACATAAGAAATTCCAGTTATTATTTTTCACTATTAGACGACCAACCCACTAACTTTCGACCTGTCTTTCTACCACTAGACTATCTCTAAAAATCCTAAGTTTTTGCCACATTAAAGTTTACCCAGCTAAGTAATTCTAGAAGAAAGAATTTTATAGAATGATCAACTGGTTTAAAAGTTATAGTGTCTCAAAAATTGTCCTATCGCTAGGTATAAACTCATTTTCCATATTCTTAATAAAAATTTGTTTCGATCGAATGATTTTTGAAATATTTTTCAACCATCAAACTGATTTCATAAATTATGAAATTTGGTGTATTTTTAGATGACCTAGCTAACTTTACATAGAAGAAAGAATTTTGAAGATTGATCGAACGAGTAGAAAGTTATTGGGTCTCAAAGTTGATCCCCTCGCTAGAATCAATAAGCCAAAATCCGGTTTTATTAACATTTGTGCCTACCCATCGAGTTTAGTAAATTATTTCTAGTATCAAATGAATTTCATAAATTATAAAACTTGACGTACTTAAAGACGACATGGCTAACTTTTTATAGGAAAAGAGAATACGTAAAATGATTTATTATTCATTAAGTTATGCGGTCTCAAAACTCTAGCGTTATCACTATTTTCATACATATTATTTTTAGTTAATAAGAGTTTGTGGGCTGATTTTGTAAACTTTCTATAATTAATTAATTCAAGGGCCATTTTTGTCAATAACAAATAAAAAGGGTAGAAAATGTCATTTTTGAAACTAAAGGGTAAAAACTGTCATTTTCCAAAAGTTCAGGATATAAACTGTAATTTGACCAAAACCTTAGGGGTAAGAGTGTAACTTTTCATAACTATTATCTTTATCATTTCTATTTTTATTTTCCGATCTAATAAGAAATATATCAACTTAATACATTTATTTCAACAACGAACCAACGAACGAACGGACAAAATATATATTCTACAAACAAACAAAGTATTTAACATACGAATAGAATGAAAACATAAAAATAAGAAATACAATAAATTTTATAACTTTTGAAGAGACTCCATGTTGTCCCAAATATAACATTTAATCAAAAACCAAAAACGTTACGAAACGAACAATTAAACTTATATATATATATGTATATCTCTATATATATATATATATATATATATATATATATATATATATATATATATATATATATATATATATATATATATATATATATATATATATATATATATATTCAGAAATAGTTACTAAAACTTGACATAACCAACCCAGGTTGCGAGCCGGAGACGTTTATCAACTTCATTTAACTTTGTAATTCATCCAGACTGCCTAGGTGAGTTTATAGTCCTACTTTTCTTATTTACATGTTTTCCAAATATGTGGGGAGATACATGCTATCAAACCGAACACAAGTATTTTCCTGATTGTTATTGACTAGGCTAACTGTCATTTATTATTGAGATTGTATTTATTGAAAGACCCTCATATCATGCCCCATTAGTCACCCGCAGGGTGAGCGCGAATATAGTGAATAGATCTATTGGCCTGACGACCCATTTGTATTAGCCGGATGGATATCCTTAGGGGTAGCCGGTTATACAGATGCATTATATTTGATTTCTTAAACTCGGGGGCAAGACCACTCTCATTTAATTATGTTTGTGGAACCTGGAAACTGTTAACGCATTGCGTGTCATGAGGTTTAGTACAATATGTTGAATTATGATTGAACTGATTTCCTTACTATTTACCTTGTGTTCAAACTATTTATTAGTTTAAACACTATAGATTCACTCAACCTTTGTGTTGACTTTTTAAGCATGTTTATCTCAGGTAACTAGGAGTATAGCTATCGGCACGGAGTGGCTGTGGACTTTCTTTTTAATAAGAGTGTCCACTTTGTTATCATTCAAAGAATAATGTAACTTTTATAACATATTTCCGAACCTCCCTCTGGGACCTATATTATGTACTCTGATATTAAATAAATGAATGATAACAATTTTTACTTAAAAACGTCTCTTTTTGAGTCATTTTCTATTCTCATGACTGTGAACCATGAAGTAGCACCCCAAACTGGTATTCCGCTGCGTATATTGAAAACGGGGGTGTTACAGAGTGGTATCAGAGCTCATGGTTATAGAGAACCAAATGTTTTCAAACATTGGTCTATAACCGTTTTCCATAAAAACTCCACCGAAGTCCTCCGTGCCAAGCCGATGTTAAAACATTATTGGTATGTAATTTATTGTTAATTGTTTAAACTGCATAAATGGAATAATTATAACTATAGAGTGGTTACAGAATCCTGATTTCCCCTATCCCATTTATTCCTCTCATGTCCAGACTCAAACATCAAACTAAAACCATACTTAGAGCCTTATCTATTAGGATCATTATTAGAAACCGAACCATTATACTAGAGACACATAATCCTTAACCTACCACATGGAATATTAATAAAACGACCTTGTATTCATTGTTTTGTTTAAAAAAAATTAATCAAGTTATTAATTACCAGTGGTTAAACCAAGACCTACCATGACTTTACCTAGGATTATTATGATACCTTAGACCTACCATGACTAGGCTATGACTGTAGAAATTCCCTCTAGAATAAATTTCGGAAGAGAACTTGATGAATGAAGAGAAAGTCACTGAACCTCAGCTTTTATTAGTTTGTTCCTTAGCAAGAATAAATATACATCCCCATCATCCTGATCGTCAAAGTAAAAAGTTAACTCGGAAGAGTTCCTGGTACCCACTAAATCAGATTTATACCTGCCAGCTTTTGTACTATATCTTGGCCACGGGATATGTAGCATAAATATGACGCTTGCACTAATTTTGTTATATATAACAAATTAGCAAGTTATTTATGACTATATGTGGTTTTGATTTAGTTGTATTTTGATGTGCATGGTATCGGTTGATGTGGGCCAGTGATGATCATCTCACCTACGCGTATGATATTTGGACATGTTGTGACCTTATGATTATCATGAGTTTTACCTTGATAATCTAACATGGACAAAATATAAACGTATGTAATAATAAAACCTAGGAAGAGTAACCAAACCTACGATAAACCGTACCCTAGGAATAAAGCAAAATAACCAAAAGCGAAAATTCAATGATAGAAAGACCATCATCTTAATTTAAGGATTCCCGACCTAGAAATTAAGCAAGGTATTACTTCTAAGAAAAGGACTTTTAGAGAAAACTTGATGATAGGAAAACCCTAATACCAATAGGAAAACTGAGGCTGGTGTAAAAGAAAACTAGAACTCATTAAGGAATCCCAACCATGTCCTATGATGACTTTAGTATTTAAGCAGAGGATAAATCCCTGTAGGAGATAAATAAATTGAGGTTGAGAAATCTACTAAGTTGTAATCCCTCTCAAATCTTACTTGGGTTACAATGGATGTGACCTAAGTGAAACACTACCTTTCTGCTATATGAATCCTCATTTTGTAATAAACTCCGTAATAAACTCAGCTTCTATTTCATCTATTCTATTCATAGGTATTTCGTAGTCATCCATTATTATACCATTAGGAATTAGGTTTACTCCTAACCAAACAATAGACAGATCTACCCTGTAGGATCCTTAGACAAACCTTAAGATTTATTTCGAGGATTACCGTAGTATCACCTTAGAAATTCCTGACCTACCACCGTAGTATGAACAAAAATTTCTCTTAATCTTTTGAAAAAAAAATAATAATTATGAAGTCATTTTATAAAAACAAAACGTTGAACACCATCTAAAACAATTTGAAAATATAAAATACCACCACAACTGGACCAAATATCACATCATTCAGTCCTCAGTTATACATAGCCTGGCCAACTATGTCTAAACTAGGAAGAATCATGTCATAATTGGACAGCTATCTTTTCAAGATTTTCTACTAATTTTCATTCAAAAGCAAAATATTGAAAAATCTTTCATAACATATCACTTTTGATTTGATACAATAGAAGTCTACCACTACTACCCATTACATCTAGGATAGGAAATTAACATGAATTGAGGATAGAAAAACCCTAGGAATTCACAAATATTTACGACAAACCCAAAATTTTATTAGGAACCTTGGAAGATAATACATAGAAACATAGTTAGCAACAGAAGTGCTAATATTACAAGGATTACATAAGTCTTACTTCACTAAGGATTACCTAGGAGAGAAAACGAGGACTTTATGGAAGACATAACTATTACAAATTTTATTAACCTCGAAAGTTCATACATAGGGAAATAATTAGGAACGGAAGTACTAAGGTTACAATGATTACAAGATAAGGAATATATTCACTAATAGGTTGACCCACCATGAAAATGAGGATCGCCACCAACAACACAATAGCTAGACCCACGATGGGATGAATTATCTTGATTATCCTGCGTATAGCAGCAAAATTAGGCATGAGAATAAATAGGATTTATTGAGAATTACATAGAAAAACAACCCTTACCCCCATATCTTGTCTACCCTGATAGCAAAGACCACAATAGGCATAAGGACTGCAAGGACACAAACTAGGAACGCGTGATCTTCATTCGGTACATAAGCCAAATAGGAAACCGCAAGGACCACATAGACGATTGCTAGGAATGTAACGAGGTGCGGCATTTTGAGGTTTTTAGAAGAGGATTTAGTAGTAAATGAATGAGGATTGAAAATGAGGTATTTATAGGAGAATTATAGCCGTTATTCGACCGTTGCAAATCACTGTTACGGACCGTTAGGAGTTACTGTTCCTAGACATTAGAGTCTGACCGTTGGAACAATATTCACAGCCTTTAGATTTATTAGGTGGTTAAACATTCAAATTTAGTTCATCCAGTAGGAATAAGACTAACCAAGATACGTTCCCTTAAGTAGTAAATGGAAATTCCTAGACAACTCTTTTAGGCCAAAACTATAATTGAGGAACTAGTAGTGAAATGATATTATTGGAGACATAGAACATAAGAGTAAGCTAATTTTATTTTTAACTTGAGACATTTTAAGCATATCGAACTCCCATCGCAACCTATTCTCATATTCCCTATCTAGGTTAGAAATCTAAGCCTGACTATTCCTATACTTCACTTTTCCAAATTTCTCAACCAACAAAGACTGAATCTCGGGACGAGATTCCCTCAACGGAGGGTGACTGTAACCATTGTGAAAATTTGACTTTCTAATAACCTATCATATAGAAAAACTTATCCTGTTCTTCGAGTAAATTTTTTTTATTTTTTTATTTAACTGTTATCTTACGTAGTTCACATCCCTGATAAACGTGCTCACAACCTAACCTTAACTAATTTATTATTTAAACATACTTGACGTAAAACTTTATGAGGTCCCAAATTACCACTTTACGTTATTTCGTTATCATACATTTAAAACTGAACGTTTCTTAATAGACAAAAGTTTTATGAAACCCTAACTACTATAACAACATTTATAAATAACCAAACCCTAAGAAATATTAAAGTACAATTTATTTGATTAATGTACAAGTATCTAAAGCATAAAAACCCTAATTCCATAATAACCCGCAGTAAAACTCTAATTCCATGTAATTATGATTTTATGTACAAAATTTACAAGACCTAATTTATTTATATAAGATTTTTACAAAAATAAATATACAAGTCATTTAAAGTCAATATAGAAGTCTTTCATGCATAAAAACTATATATTTACAAAAACCTTATTGAAACCCTAAATAAATTTATTTTAAAGTACAATTTATAAATCTTTTATACATAACCCTTAAAATTGAATTTTTTTTAAACTTACTAAATGTTAGTACAAGTCTTTAAACCTAAGGTACAAGTTCCTAATGCATAATAACTAATTTTTAACAAAACCCTATATAAACTTTATAAAAATTATTTTAAGGGCATACATTGTAATAATTTTTCACATTAATTTTCAAAAATAAATTTATTAAATATTTGTACAACTCCCTAAACATAAGGTACAACCCTCTAATGCATAAAAACTTAAATACCTATTTAATTCCCTTGAAACTCTAGTAAAAATTAAATAAATTAAGTAATTGTTAAAACTATATTTTTCTTATTTTATAAACCCTAGTACAACATCCCTAAGCCTAAAGTACAATTTTCCAATGCACCAAATTGATCTCTCTTATTTTTATTTAAATTGACATATATAAAAATCTATTTAGAAAACCTTAAAATGATATATAGATAATCTTTAAACTCTAAAAACCCTAGCTAAATCTTAAACCCTAAAATGCCATACACCTAAGCCTAGTGTACAACTCTTTGAAGCCATTTTGATTCCATTCCCCCTCCTTAGTTCGATCCCCACTAAAACATAACTAAATTAGTTTCCTAAAATAGCCTACACTATATAACCCTTCCTTAGTTTTCCCCCTCCTCCATGTCATCATGATTTCATTAAGAAAATGACATGTTTGGTTTTGAAAGCACCACATCACCTCTCCCCTCCATAACCTACATGGCCAAACCCCCTCCTCACACTTGTATTCAAACCATTAAGCCACATCTCCATATCCTCATCACCACCCTAGAAAACCCTAAAATTCTTTTCTATAAGTAGCAGCCTAATTTTCCCTCCTCTATTCACACAACCATTCGACCCAAAATACTCTACAACTTATCCCCACTTCATTCGAACTACACCAAACCACATTCATTCCCTTTCCTCCTGAACACAGCCCCAAACATACTCCCCACACAAACCCTAGTACGCATAGAAGGTGAGGAGAAACTCTAGAGAACTGGAAGTCGAACCCAAGTATCATAAAACCCTATTTCGAACAAACCCTAAGTAAGTCTTCAAACTCTATTCTTATTTTAGTTTCCTTATTTTATACACATCTAAAAACACTAAAACACAATCTCTAAAAATAAACAAGATCAAAGATATTAGTTTTCATTTCTTTTTCTTTTTGTCTGTTCGAGCAGAAACCACAAACACACTCAATATGTTCGAGTTCTTGTATCAACGAACCAAGAATTATTAAAACATGTTAAAACATGTCAAATACTATGATAACATACATAAAATCTTAGTTACAAATGTTTTAAAAACTTAAAACCCAATCGGGTATGTTTTATGTGTTTTGTGTCGAGCAGAAAAACAGCCCTCATGGCCAACTTGTGACCCATAAACCAACCCCTAATCGACCTTTATAAAATCTGAGAATTGGTGGATTTAAAGACCACCCAACTAATTAAATTTAGGAAAAAGAATTTCGAAATATGATTAATTTTTCATCAAGATATCGAGTCTTAAAAACTTGCCGTTATCGCTAAGAATAAAAGTTAAGATTTTCAGTTATTTATTTCTAGTTTCTATCGATCAGCAGCCTAACTTCAGACCTATTTTTTCTGAACCTTAGATCAACTCTAAAAATTCTGTGTTTTTGACACATCAAACTTCACATAGCTAACTTGTTTTTGAAAAAGGAATCACGTAAAAAGAATAATCGAGTCAAAAGTTATTTGCTTCCAAAGTTTGCCCCATATCGCTAACACTAGAACATAAGAAATTTCAGTTTTTATTTTTCACTATTAGACGACCAACCCACTAACTTTCGACCTGTCTTTCAACCACTAGACTATCTCTAAAAATCCTATGTTTTTGTCACATTAAAGTTTACCCAGCTAAGTAATTCTAGAAGAAAGAATTTTATAGAATGATCAAGTGGTTTAAAAGTTATAGTGTCTCAAAAATTGTCCTATCGCTAGGTATAAACTCATTTTCCAGATTTTTATTAAAAATTTGTTTCGATCGACTGATTTTTGAAATATTTTTCGACCATCAAACTGATTTCATAAATTATGAAATTTGGTGTATTTTTAGATGACCTAGCTAACTTTACGTAGAAGAAAGAATTTTGAAGATTGATCAAACGAGTAGAAAGTTATTGGGTCTCAAAGTTGATCCCCTCGCTAGAATCAATAAGCCAAAATCCGGTTTTATTAATATTTGTGCCTACCCGATCGAGTTTAGTAAATTATTTCTAGTATCAAATGAATTTCATAAATTATAAAACTTGACGTACTTAAAGACGACATGGCTAACTTTTTATAGGAAAAGAGAATACGTAAAATGATTTATTATTCATTAAGTTATGCGGTCTCAAAACTCTAGCGTTATCTCTATTTTCACACATATTATTTTTAGTTAATAAGAGTTTGTGGGCTGATTTTGTATACTTTCTATAATTAATTAATTTAAGGGCCATTTTTGTCAATAACAAATAAAAAGGGTAGAAAATGTCATTTTTGAAACTAAAGGGTAAAAACTGTCATTTTCCAAAAGTTCAGGATATAAACTGTCATTTGACCAAAACCTTAGGGGTAAGAGTGTAACTTTTCATAACTATTATCTTTATCATTTCTATTTTTATTTTCCGATCTAATAAGAAATATATCAACTTAATACATTTATTTCAACAACGAACCAACGAACGAATGAACTAAATATATATTCAACAAACAAACGAAGTATTTAACATACGAATAGAACGAAAACATAAAAATAAGAAATACAATAAATCTTATTACTTTTGAAGAGACTCCATGTTGTCCAAAATATAACATTTAATCAAAAACCAAAAACGTTACGAAACGAACAATTAAAACTATATATATATATATATATATATATATATATATATATATATATATATAATATATATATATATATATATTCAGAAACAGTTACTAAAACTTGACATAACCAACCCAGGTTGCGAGCCGGAGACATTTATCAACTTCATTTAACTTTGTAATTCATCCAGACTGCCCAGGTGAGTTTATAGTCCCACTTTTCTTATTTACATGTTTTACAAATATGTGGGGAGATACATGCTATCAAACCGAACACAAGTATTTTCATGATTGTTATTGCACTAGGCTAACTGTCCCTTATTATTGAGATTGTATTTATTGAAAGACCCTCATATCATGCACCATTAGTCACCCGCAGGGTGAGCGCGAATATAGTGAATAGATCTATTGGCCTGACGACCCATTTGTATTAGCCGGATGGATATCCTTAGGGGTAGCCGGTTATGCAGATGCATTATATTTGATTTCTTAAACTCGGGGGTAAGACCACTCTCATTTAATTATGTTTGTGGAACCTGGAAACTGTTAACGCATTGCGTGTCATGAGGTTTAGTGCAATATGTTAAATTATGATTGAACTGATTTCCTTACTATTTACCTTGTGTTCAAACTATTTATTAGTTTAAACACTATAGATTCACTCAACCTTTGTGTTGACTTTTTAAGCATGTTTATCTCAGGTAACTAGGAGTATGGCTATCGGCACGGAGTGGCTGTGGACTTTCTTTTTAATAAGAGTGTCCACTTTGTTATCATTCAAAGAATAATGTAACTTTTATAACATATTTTCCGAACCTCCCTCTAGGACCTATATTATGTACTCTGATATTAAATAAATTAATGATAACAATTTTTACTTAAAAACGTCTCTTTTTGAGTCGTTTTCTATTCACATGACTGTGAACCATGAAGTAGCACCCCAAACTGGTATTCCGCTGCGTATATCGAAAACGGGAGTGTTACAGGTGCGATTTGATCAGTTGGGAAATTGCTAGTAGCGATTTGGTATACTTTGGAGTCTGCGATTTGACTCATTATCTTAAAAGGGAAAAAGACAAATCGCTAGGAAAGTGACTGTTTTGGAGTATTCTCTGGGTTGCGAGTTGACCTGAAAGCGACTGTTCTGTCATTTTGTGGACTTTGCGATTTGAGTCTGGTCTGCGATTTGATAGTAGTGATTTGAGTTACTCTGGTTTGCGATTTGACTATTGCGATTTGGTCAAGTGTTGCGATTTGAAGAAGTGTGTTTTGGTGCCTGCGATTTGAGTGTACCTACGATTTGATCTTTACAATTTGATTTACAGTTGACTGATTGCGATTTGATTAATTGCGATTTGACAAGTAGCGATTTGACTTATTGTGATTTGACTTATTGTGATTTGACTAATTGTGATTTGACCAGTTGCGGTTTGACGTTGCGAGTTGACTCTTGCGATTTGACTTATTGCGATTTGGTTGGTTGCGATTTGACTTGTTGCGATTTGACAATCTGTGACTTGACTTGTTGCGATTTGATCTGTTGTGATTTGATTTCTGTAACTTGAATTTTGAAAATCAATTCTGCAATTTACTCTTCGATTACGGTTTCTTTTGTTGATTTTAGAAAATCCCGCGAAAGATTCGATTTCTCGGTTTAAATCACAAGAGTTGTAAAATCCCGTTTTAATCATGACAAGCACTGCGTCTGATGATATACAAGCTGCTGGGTCTGATACTCGCCCTCCTATGCTAGATAGGACTGATTACGAGTCATGGGCTCAAAGAATTCGACTCTATTGCATGGGTAAAGAAAATGGGTTCAATATTCTCAAATCAATTGATGAAGGACCATTCCAGATGGGCACCACTCGTGACGTTGTTACAACTGGTGAAGACGGAACTGTAACTTTGGGAATCGACAGGCCTCGAACTTACAATGATCTGACTGAGGAAGAAAAGAAGAGGTATGATGCTGATATTAGAGCCTCAAACATTGTTATTCAAGGTCTGCCAAAAGATGCTTACAAACTCATCAACTTTAATACTGAAGCAAAAGCAGTGTGGGACAATGTAAAGATGCTATTGGCTGGGTCAGAACTCACAAAGGAAGATCGTGAGTCACAATTTTATGATGAGTTTGAACATTTCAAAATGAGCCCGGGTGAGAATGTCACAGACTACTATGTGAGATTCCACAAGTTGGTGAACAACATGAGAACGATCAAAATGACAATGCCAAACATCCAACTTAACTCCAAGTTCGTGAACAATATGACCCCTGAATGGGATAGATTTGTGACTGCAGTTAAACTCAACAAGGGATTGAGGGATACAAACTATGAACAGTTGTATGCTTATCTGCAACAACATGAGAAACATGCTGCATATAATCGTCTGTTGAGAGAAAAGCTCAATCCAGCTGCACCAAATGACCCACTGGCCTTTGATGCAAATGTTCAGCAATACAATCAACCACAACTTGATCAATCTTATCTGAATCCCATCCTACCAAAGAATCAGTCAATATTTGCTCAATCATCCATGCACCCGCAACCTACTATGAACTCTCAACTAGACTCTGGATACTCCCGCACTAATCAGATGATTGACGAGCTCTCCAATCAAGTGTCCTTGCTCATTCAACAATTCAGAGCTACACTCCCTCAAACTAACAATCAACTCAGAACCTCATTTAACCCACGCACTCAGGCGACAGTGGAGGATGGAAGAATCGTGGTTCAGAATGTTCAGGGGAGGCAAAACTTGAATCAAAGGAACTTGGGTAGAGGTAATGTGCAAATGAGAGCAGGGAATGCAAATCAAGGGCAGGGGAAGCAGCCCAAATGTTACAACTGTGGGGGACTCGGCCACATTGCCAGAAACTGCAATCAAACAAAACGTCCTCAGAACTTAGACTATTTCAAGGACAAGATGTTATTGATGCAGGCTCAAGAAAATGGGGCTGTATTGGACGATGAAGAATTGTTATTTCTTGCTGGAAATGGGGGAAATACTTTTGATGCCGATGTGGATGAGCAACCTGTTCATGACCTTGCGCTTAATGATCCCAACATCTTCAAGGCGGATGATTGTGATGCGTTTGACTCTGATGTGGATGATGAACCGACTGCTCAGACATTCTTCATGACCAATCTATCTTCCATGATTTCATCACCTCATCAAGCCAGTCCCTCCAATGCATCTGTGATTTCTGAGGTACTAAAACTTTATGACACATATAACATGGTTGATGAACAGAAGATTCCTAACGAAGTACAACAGACATATGTGGTTGATTCAGATAATGGTGACATGGGAAATAGTAATATTATTCCATATGAACAATATGTGAATCACAACAACGTGTCTGATGTACAAGATGGTGCATCTTCTATTGAAATGATTGCATGTGATGTAAATAATGCATGTGCCTTAGATAATGATTGCCCTGTAGATGATGGTTGTGAAGTAAATAATGCATGTGCCTTAGATAATGATTGCCTTGTAGATGATGATTGTGAGTGGCATGAAAACACTGTTTGTCCCTGATGACACCTTGACCACTAGACTAAACATATATAAAGATCAGGTGGCAATTTATGAACAGCGTGCTAAGTTTGAACTAACTAAACGTGAGCAAAAAATGGAAAGTCAAATGCGTACACTTATAACTGAGCGTAACTTAAGGGAGGAAACATTAAAACAAGAGTTGAATTCTTTACAAAAACAGCTGGATCAGACTGTTAAACAAAAACAGGAGGCCCTAGAGCATGTAAATACACTAAAACAAGACTTTAAGGAAAAAGAAACACAACTCTTAAATGATTTCTCAAGACTTAAAAACTTAAAGAATAAGCTTGAAAATAAGTTGTACACGCAAGACCAATCTAGACAAACGGTTCAAATGCTTCAAGAGCACAAAAGGTTGTGTGATAAGCACAGTGTAAGTAATGTAGGTGAACCTAAATTAGCTCTCCTTAGGAAAGCTAAAGTGACCCAACCTGCCTTATACGATGCCAATGTGATGATTATGCCTGGTCATGCCCCACCTGATGTTTCATCCTTAGAAGAGAGTGATGAGATAGATGTGAGAAAAAGAGAAAGAATGAATGAGAAAATGAAGGATCCCAAATGCATAGCCAAACGAATAATAGTCAAACCCCATGATTATTATGAGGAGAATCGATTGACTGTGTTTGCACCTCAAAAGAAGTTAACGCCTGAACAAATATTTTGGTCTATAGATATGGAAAAGAGAAAGGCCGATGAGCTTGAAGCCAAAACTCCATCCCTTAGGAAAATTGCAGCTGCGACGGTGTATCCTCCCAATACACCTAGGCATTTGGTCCCTTTGACTCTTCCTACTAAATGTAAAACCTTAATTAGCATATATGTACTTTGTCAACTATTTGCTGATTTTGATAAAACATGTAAGAAGAGAATTACACCAACCGGAATTACTGAGGGGGAAAGGGGTTTTAAACAGAGAAAAAGGTGTTACTTAACTAAGGTCATTCCATTCTTTAAATTACCTAAGGAACAGTTTGAGGGATTACAAAATGCTCTTGAAACTGAAGTAAATGAAATGAAAGTAATATTTAAAGATATGGAAAATGAGGTAGCTCAAAATACGATAGAACTTAAGAGCCGGGAGATCGAGAGAAAGAACATTCTCATCACCAATGAGAATTTGATTGCTAGATGTATTGCACAGGATATATTTTATATTGCCACTGATTCTGCTTTAACTGCCTGTGAATTTTATGAGTATTCTATTGCATTGAATGTTACCCAGAATCGTGTTGTTGAGCTTGAGGGGGAGAATTTGAAAATGCAAGAGAAAATTCAAAATGATGACCATGATAACATGGTCAAGCATTTTTCAAAACTAGAAGTTGATTATCTTAATTTACAATTAAAATATCAACACTTAGAAGAAAAATGTAAAATATCAAATGCCAAGACATCTCTGGATGCTCCTGAATTTGATACATATTTTGAATTGAGTAAACGTGATGAAAAAATTCAAGCTCACACTAACACGATTCGACAGTTGAGAGCTCAAATTGCCCAATTAAAGTCAAATAAGAGTGAAACAATTGGCACCAATAAACCATCGTCTTTGGATTCTCAGAATTTTCACTATCAGGACCTATCAATAAGTTACATGGTGAAAATGAGTGTTTTCGAGCTAAAAATTCAAAAATCAAACAGCATTACAAAGAGTTATATGACTCAATTAAAGTCACACGAAACAGTCATAATGAAAAGATAACTTCTTTGTTAAATGAAATTGAGAATCATAAGACTCAGGTGAAAGGAAAAATGCCAATTGACACTTGTGATAAGGTTGCTCCAAAGGTTTCTGTTGTTAGAGAGTATGATGTTAATGTTGTGCCTATTCCAATTCCCCTTAGGAACAATAGGTCTGCCCATCAAATTTATCTTAATCACCTTAAGCATAGCCTGGATATACTTCGTGAGATTGTAGAGGAGGATAGGATAGAAAAACCACTTGATAAAGCAGTTGTGGATGCCTGCTTCCTCACTAAAAGGTCTCAGGAATTTTTAGAGTACGTCATTGGCACTGGCCCTAAGATTGATAACAAAAGAGATAGATTTGGTGCATCATCATCTACGACTAAAAACAAGCAAGTAACCTTTGATCTACCACTGAGAACATCAGAACCCAGCACATCTAAGTCAGGAAAGCAAATGACAGTAAAACAAACTAATGTTCCCATCATTACTTCTACAGGAGTAAAATGTGACACCAAAGCTAGCGGGTCAAAGCCTAGAGGCAATGCAAGGAAAGATAGCACTGTGCCGGCTAATAGTGGCCACGAGAAGAAAGTAGAAGTCCAACTTAGGAACAATAAGTTTGCAATGAGTAGAATGAATCGTGTTGATTCTAGTATCAAAAGTACTGTAATTAATTCGAATTCTAATGCTGTCTGTAAAACATGTAACGAATGTTTAATTTCTGCTAATCATGATGATTGTGTTGTGTCATTTTTGATGTCTCCTGTACAACCCCATGTTAAGAATGTTAGGAAAACTGAAACAAGTAAGAAAGTTTGGAAGGCAACAGGAAAAACGTTTGCAAATGTCGGGTATCAATGGAGACCCATTGGAAGAAAGCTCACTTTAGGAGATCAGTGCCCCTTAACTAAATTGAATAACCATAAAATAGTGAAGGTTAAGGAATGAAGACCAACTGGTCGAATGTTGCCTTTAGTGACACAATGCCCTACTACTAGGTCAATTGCTTTTTCTTGTGTAATTTCCATTGTAAATACAGTTGCATCTATGAAACCTGTAGTTCCAGAATTTGTGTGTGCTAACCAAATGTGACATTTCATAAATTCAAGGTCATTCTTTAATCCATATTATATTTTATTTTCTCTTGAGTAAAAAATTCATTTTTACTTTTCACCGATTTAGCGACTTTCGTGTTTCTAGCCATTCATGAGCCGTGTTAGGATTCCTGTCCGTTTTCATTTCATAAGTGATTTAATGTTCCATCATACACTCCTAATATTCAAAACTTCTATATTTCACATTTTATGTTTCGTTTCACGATTTTGTCAAATTTTGGTAACAACTTGCATTTTCAGTCTGCGTTTTTTATTTTTAATTTCGTTTAAACACTCCGGAAAATGCAAGTCTCCCATGAAATATTAAAATTAGTCATTTTAACACCTCATAATATTTTTATAACATTCTCCAAAAATTTACGTTTTCAAGTCACCCGGTACTGCGTAATTCACGTTTTCGGCTCGCGGTTTAAGCTTTAAAGACATATTAACACTCCGAAAGGCTCGGGAAATATATGAAACATCAATTTGGGTCATTTTAAGTTAAATGTGACATTTTTATGAAAATATTATCTACATGACATTTATTTTCACAAACTATGCATAAAACGTTACCGGTTTAGCCCCGTTGGACTTAAAACTCACTCCGTGACTTATGATACTTGTATAAAACATGTATATAATGTATTTTTATGAAATAATAAAATATATCCACTCCTTTTAAATCCCTAGGCCTGCCACCATCCCCCCCCATTACCCATATTCACACTCTTCATTCTCCTCATTTCCAAGAAACATAATCATTCCACTCCTCCATGCAAATCTCACTCTAATTCAAAAACCATCCATTTGTCCTTCCTCCCCTCATCCTTTCTGCCAAAAATCTACACAAAAACACACTCATATCATCTTGATTTTTATCCCAAAATCATCTTCACAACATCTTCTTGAAGGTGCTCACAAAAGGTGGTGTCTTGAATCAAAGTTTTGGAGGTTCTATTGAAGTTTTCTTGGAGTTTTCTGGAAGCCTTCCTCAAAATCATTTAGAAGTTCTTCCATGGTTTTCAAGGGCTGTAAATCTTAGGGTTTATCAAGGGTAAAGATTGGCTTCAAAGGTTGGGTGAAAGGCTTGGGCATTGAATCTCTTGGTTGGTGATTTTTAGGCTAGTATTCTTGTTCTTGATCTCTTGTTCCTCTTCCATAAAATCCTTGTAAGGAACCAACCTTCATCTTTTCATTTCTCTACTGTACATACAAGTTACTTGATGTGTTATATATGCCTCATAAGTTATTGATGCTTAAATATGTTTGGTACATGTTAAAAATTACAAGAAAACACTAAAAAGGACTTATTCTGAAAACACTATTCTGATTAGGGGTAAAAACGTTATTAACTGGACGAAACAGTAGACCATGGGCCTAAAATAAAAATATTTAGTTGTATATCTATGTCTTGTGGTCATTTCCATGTTTGGTGATTCCCGTGACGACACCCGATGATTAAACTAAAAAAGTTTTCGTGAAACATGTCATATTCTGAGTAACAGATTTGAAACCTATATAAGTCAATTTTTTTGTACATGACCACCTATTGCTCAAAACATAAAATTTGTAGATAACATTTCAACTTAAACGTGGCCACAAGAATGAGATTAATCGGGCTTGTAGAACTCAAGATATTGTATTTTTCGTGGGACTGTTGTGATATTAGTGATTTCAGAACTTGGTAGTAAGGGTAAAAATAATAAATTCACTACTGTTACGAAACTTCTAAATTAGTGGGCCCCAAAAATATTGTTAGTATGGTTGAATACCTTTCCGGGGATATAAAGAACATAATTTTTTGACTTACGGTTTGAGAGATATGAATTTTTAAAAATGGTTAAGTTATAAAAACTCCATCAGATTTTGAGTTAAAAGTTATGAAAAGGTTAATAACTTATGAATTTTGGACCCTTAAGTTTTAATTTGAACCACCTAATATATTTTGGACCTTTAGTCATAATCTGAACCTTTTGACTAAGAATTGACCCCTTTGGCTAAATTGGACCCTTAGACTTAAATTGGACCTTTAATACTAATTTTGGACTTAGGGATATAAATGGACTAAAAACTTGAGATTTTGTAAGAAAGGTAAAATTTAAACTTGTAAATCATTTTTAAAGGCTAAATTAAATCTTAATAATTATTTAAACTTTATGTACCAAGCATAATTGAGATCGTAATTTATATAGCATATAATAATGATTGTATCATTATTCATAAAAGCTAAGACACACGTATATATTCTAGGTTGCTCGTAGAGTTCTTGCGGATTATTTCTTCATTCTTCACTTGATTGTCCACTTTTGATTTCGGTGAGTTCAAAGCCCCACTTTAACTCTTAAACTGTTTATAAACCCATTGGGGGAGATACATGCTAGTTTTACAAATTGAATACAAGTAGTTTTTGGTATGCTTGACCAGATTACATGATTATAGTTATTGAGTAACCTTGCCATATAAGTCCCAAATTTCATGAACCGTTAATTCTGTGGGAAACGGTAGTATTATGAATATGCATATTTGGCTTGACGAGCCTGTCCGGATGAGTAGCGCTCATATTGAAATGGGTAGCATAATATTGAGAAATTGAGGTAAATGGCAAATCTTACCTTTGGAGGGGCATTATTAAATCTAGGTCAAGGTTCGGTTTCATGAGCTCGATGCTATAATCTTATTTCCTGACTTGTATTCGTTACATGTCAATTTATGAATAATGCTTGTATTCAACTTATTATTTATTAAACTCTATGAATTCACTCAACCTTTGTGTTGACTTTTTAGCATGTTTTATCTCAGGTCCGTTGATGTTTAATGCTTGGATGGGCGGGCAAGGACATGTATGGATGGACACGTGTTATTTCACACTTGATGGAACTTTTAATAACTCAAAAACTTATGTTTTGTTTAAATTATTTATTTTTTGGACTTTTGTCCTGGTCAAAACTTTTGGGACCTAACTTCGTTAAACTCTGATTTTATCAAATGTGAACTTTGTTTAAAAACATCTTTAATTATTTTGATGTTTCCTATGACTTGTACTATGTGACTAATAGATAACACCCTATGTTGTATTCCGCTGCGTTCCGAAAATGGGGGTGTTATACCAAACGGACCCTAGCTGTACGTGGGGATCCACATTTTTCAGTTATCCATCGTTTTCTGTTTTAAAATGCAGGTCGTACAAATCGTCCTTTGGTATTTGGACTCAGGCTGCTCAAAACATATGACTGGGGATCGCTCACGGCTCAAGAATTTCGTGAAAAAGTTTATCGGGACAGTTAGATTTGGGAACGACCATTTTGGGGCAATTATGGGTTACGGAGATTATGTGTTTGGTGACAGTGTAATTTCTCGAGTATACTATGTGGAAGGACTAGGACATAACCTGTTTTCTGTTGGTCAATTTTGTGACTCCGATCTTGAAGTTGCTTTCAGAAAACACACTTGTTTCTTCAGAGAGTTGGATGGTGTTGATCTTGTCAAAGGCCTCGAAGACTAAATCATGGCTTTGGCACCGTCGTTTGAATCACTTGAACTTCGGCACCATAAATGACTTGTCTCGCAAGGATCTTGTACGAGGCATGCCCAGACTAAAATTTGAGAAAGATCATCTTTGTTCTGCATGTCAATTGGGCAAAAGCAAGAAACATACTCACAAACCCAAAACCATCAATACCATCATGGAAGTTCTTCACACCCTTCACATGGATCTGTGCGGACCAATGAGAGTGCAAAGTATCAATGGAAAGAAGTATGTTCTGGTGGTGGTCGACGACTACTCTCGGTTTACAGGGGTAAATTTTTTGAGAACCAAGGATGAAACTCCAGAGGTTATCATTAAACTAATCAAGCAGTTACAGGTAAGGCTGAACAAAACTGTCAGAATCATTCAGACGGACAATGGAACTGAGTTTGTTAACCAACAACTAAGACAATTTTATGAAGATATTGGCATAACTCATCAGAAAAGTGTTGCATGCACTCCTCAGCAAAACGGTGTTGTTGAAAGACGAAATCGTACTCTAAGTGGAAGCTGCAAGAACTATGCTAATATATTCTAAGGCTCCGATGCTTCTTTGGGTAGAAGCAATTGTTACTGCATGTTACACCCAAAATCGTTCCTTAATACACACTCTTCACAACAAAACTCCTTACGAGCTGTTACATGGGAAGAAACCAGATATTTCCTTTCTTCGTGTGTTCGGTGCTTTGTGCTATCCGACAAATGATGGTCAAGATTTGGGAAAGCTAAAAGCTAAAGCAGACGTAGGTTTCTTCGTTGGGTATGCACCAGATCGCAAGGGGTATAGAATCTACAACAAGAGAACCCGAAAAATCATGGAAACTATTCACGCTACATTCGATGAGCTGACTGAGCAAACGGCTCCTGAACAAACTAGTTCTGGACCCACACCTAATCTATTGACACCTGGACCAATTAGTTCAGGTCTTGTACGGAATCCCACGCCTAAAGTTCCTTATGTACCTCCCACCAGTGAAGAGTTGAAGAAGCTATTTGATTCGATGTTTGACGAATATTTTGAGCCACCAACAGTAAATACCACTACGGAAGTTCCACCTGTACCTCCTGTTGCTGATGCTCAAATTCCACAGAACTCAGATGGTCCATCTGTATCTGTATCAATCAGTCAAGATGCTCCACCTGTCAGTCAATCGCCCTCATCATCAAATATTCAATCTTCTTCGGTACAACAAGGTTCTGCAGAAAACAATTCTTTTGAAGTTAATCCTTTCGCTCCTATTGATGATGTTTCGTTTGAGAAAATATTTGCTCCTGAGTCTTCAACTGATACATCTTCTTCAGAAGATCACAACACGGCAACATCAATTCAAAACCCTCAACCCCATGATCATCTCAGAAAATGTACCAATGATCATCCAATTGACAACATCATTGGTAATCCTTCGCGTCCGGTATCTACATGAAAACAACTTGCCACCGATGCACTGTGGTGTTTCTTCAATTCTGTACTATCCAAAGTCGAGCCAAAAGATGCTAAAGAAGCTATGTCCAAAGACTGCTGGTTCAACGCTATGCAAGATGAAATTCATGAATTTGATCGACTTGAAGTATGGGAATTAGTGCCTCCTCCAGAGTGTGCAATGTTCATTGCTCTAAAGTAGATCTTCAAGGTGAAACTTGATGAGCATGGTGATGTTCTGAAGAACAAGGAACGGCTAGTTGCAAAAGGGTATCGACAAGAAGAGGGCATAGACTTTGAAGAATCTTTTGCTCCGGTTGCACGAATTGAAGCCATTAGAATCTTTCTCGCAAATGCTACTAGTCAAAATATGATAGTCTACCAGATGGATGTTAAGACAGCTTTCTTGAATGGTGACTTAAAGGAGGAAGTCTATGTGAGTCAACCAGAAGGATATGTGGACGCTGATCATCCCACTCATGTCTATTGCTTGAAGAAAGCCCTCTATGGCTTGAAGCAGGCACCTAGGGATTGGTATGACACACTGTCCAAGTTCCTTCTTGCAAACGGATTTTCCAAAGGTGTTGTTGATCCCACGCTATTCACCAAGAAGGCGGGCAAATATCTACTTCATGTTCAGATATATGTAGATGACATAATCTTTGCCTCTTCTGATCCTAGAGAATGTGATCGGTTTTCAAAGGAGATGAGTTCTAAGTTCCAGATGTCGATGATGGGACAAATGTCATTTTTCTTAGGTCTGCAAATCTCTCAAAGTCCCGGAGGCATCTTCA
Organism: Artemisia tridentata subsp. tridentata; assembly: GCA_021014915.2. Lineage (NCBI taxonomy): Eukaryota > Viridiplantae > Streptophyta > Magnoliopsida > Asterales > Asteraceae > Artemisia > Artemisia tridentata. The sequence continues at coordinate 195,330,194 of CP139507.1, forward strand.
TTAATCAATCCAAATATGCATAAGAAATTTTGAAGAAGTTTGGATTTGATTCAAGTGATTCTGTTGACACTCCCATGGTTGAAAGATCAAAGCTGGATGAAGACCTCTCTAGGATCCCGATTGATTAAACAAAGTATAGAAGTATGTATGATTGGATCCCGAATTAAAGCCATTAGACCTAATCTTCTGTTCGCAGTATGTATGTGCGCTCGGTACCAATCCAAGCCTACCAAAAAGCATCTGGAAGCAGTGAAAAGAGTCTTTAGATATCTTCAAGGCACTATTCATATGGGTCTCTGGTACCCTAAGGACACTGCAATGGAACTCATGGCTTATGCTGATGCTGATCATGCCGGGTGTCAAGATACTCGTCGAAGTACTTCGGGGGGAGCTCAGTTTTTGGGGGAAAAGTTGGTTAGTTGGTCTTCTAAAAAGCAGATGAGCACTTCTATATATTCTACAGAGGCCGAGTACTTTGCTATGTCTGCTTGCTGTGCTCAAATCCTATGGATGAGATCACAACTTTCTGACTATGGCTATGCATACAACAAGATTCCTTTGTATTGTGACAACAAAAGCGCTATTGCTCTTTGTTGTAACAATGTCCAACACTCCCGGTCGAAGCACATAGATATCAGGCATCACTTCATAAGGGAACAAGTTGAAAAAGGGATTGTTGAACTATACTTCGTGAGGACGGAGTTTCAGTTGGCTGACATCTTCACCAAAGCACTTCCGAGAGAACGGTTTCAGTTTATTCTCCCTCGTCTTGGTATGAAGAGCTTGACACCTGAAACACTCAAATGTCTTCAAGAAGAAAAGGAGGAGTAAAGGATTGGCTTCACATATCCTTGTATATACGTGTATATATCTAAAACCAAAAAGAAAATAGAAAAATATAAAACCTATAAAAGCCCTAAAAATCAGAAAAACAAAAAATACCAAAAATAGTTCTTCTAGGCATGTCTTCTGTTTATCGATAACATTTACGGACCTAGAAATGTCATTCAATAATGACACGGGTCTTTAAATGAAGCTCGAGCAGAAGTTATACTAACCGGTTAAAACATGTCTAAATGGCTTGCAGTTACTTCATACTGCAACCCGCGCTTTATAATGGGGAAAGCATGTCGCCAAAAAGACGGCTATTCCTCCAACTGGGTGATGTTCACCTGGGCATGGATTACTTTATATCAATGTTTTTTCGAACTGATGTACGTTTCGGTGCATCATTTCTTGTATAAGAAGAGAAGTCTTCTTTGCACCACAAACTCTTTATCTTCTATGATTCTTCAGGAGAGTTTTGGTGTTTCACAAGGTGGTAACTGGACTTAAATTTTCACAAATACTTAACGCTCAATTGAATGTCAACAGCTCTTTAAATAGAAAACGGGTCATTAATTGAGGGGGAGAGTATTTGTTCAAAATTTTGACACCTTTTTAAGCATTATGCAACATCAGCAGTGACACTCTCTCATAGATTGAGGGGAAGCATCGTAATGTCTCATTATCAGAATATATTAAACCTGACCACATTTTCTCCCATAATTTTCTAACTTATTTAAATCAATTGGGATCACAAATCTCAAAGGGTTTGAAATTTTTGATCGGTGGAGAGAATGTGATTTAAATATGAAATCTGATAAAATGTGATGTTTTGGACGTAAATGTAAGCTCTCCCATATGTGCTAAACTCTTTTGTATATCAATGCAAATATTGAGGGGGAGCAAATGGTTTATAGAAACAAAAAGGAGATGGCATCTCATGTGAGCGTGACTCAGAATTCACCAATGAATTGACGAAACATAAACTGTCATTAATCGAAAGGATGCGTCCTGGCCGGGTAATAATTTCAAGCTGGTCTAACCAATGATGTAAGCGTGTCTCGAAGAGGACGTATCTGAGTAGAGTGTACCGTTTCGAGAAACTTTCTGTGGATGTGACCAGGCCGGGTAATAATTTCAAGCTAGTCTAACTAGTGATGTAAGCGTATCTCGAATCGGTCATGTTCACTCAAAGTGGATCAATTCAAAAAGTGCAATCTCTACCCAACATGTGCAAATTTTAATTTAAAACATATGTGCACATGTTAAGGGGGATAATTTGAAAAATGTAAAACTCTCAAAGTGTTAGCAAAATGTGTTTCATAATCATGAACACTTTGAGAGATTTTTCAAGGATTTTGGTTTATGGCAACATAGGATAGTCATGGTGTTATAAGGTGGCTAAGGTTAGGAAAACCGTCCTATGATCCGCCAGAGCCGGAGGGATCTACCCAAGGACAATACCAAATAGTTAGTATTAGAAAGTCCTTAGGTATGATTATGAAAAAAGGAGTAATGTGAGAAAGGAGAAAGAAGGGGTTGAAGAATTAAAAAGAAATGAAATAAGAAAGGGTGAAAAGAAATAGCCCTCCAATTATTCAACCTTAGGGCAAAAACCGGGTTCAATTCATATGCTACTGGTGGTTACTAAGGTAACACTGGTATTGAAGACAAGACGTCATGGACCCAGTGACGCACTGCACTAAAACTTCTAAACCACTCAAGTTCTCTTAAAAGGACTTGTTTCATTCTCAAGGGGAACCCTGCATAATCTATCGACCGCTCATTACGAGTTATGTTGATACTGAAACAGGAGACACCGCTCCAGTCTCCGACTACTAAAAATGCACTTATCAAGTCTAGAGCCACGAGATGCATCATAAGAACTCATAGGAACACGTGCTACTCCCACACTGGTTGTTCAACATTAAGGACACCAGATGTAAACTTATGAGTCCTACGCAGATCTTAGCAAACTGCCAGAACATTTATGAGGGAATTTACAAATGTAATTCTCAGTGATTGAATGGAAATTCCTGCCAGGGTCAACATCAAACAGCCTGAAAGCAGGCCACTTCGGTAATTCCTTATAGATTACGCTTAGTGGTCACGGCGGCTCAAACGGTCTACAGTCGTGGAGCGAACTCCAGCGACTCACCTAATAATTGATTTACTACAGTAGATCTTGTAAGCCCTCTGTGGGTTTTCGATTAGGAACGGCCTTGGTAAGGATTAGAGAGAGTTTTCACACTATGCTATTAATAATCTGGAAATCCAAACCTATAAGTGCCGGACGTTTTATTGCTAACTATCGTATGCATGAATTCCTGGCGGTTGTAGCTGATTGCAGAGAAGATGCCAATCCATTACCACATGCTCACACTACACCATCATCGTATTCAAAGAAGTCATGATAAACTAAAAGACCTTCAACACTCCTTCTGCAAACTCTGATGCTGAAACTCATGACCCAGAATAGTGTGAGCATGTCGGCTCAAAGAGTATCACATCACATGGAGACATACTGCTAAAAGATGACCTGGAGACATACGTTGGATGATGACATCAAAGAATCACCAAAGATCATCCAAGATAGAAGAACGGTCATCAAAAGATCACTGATGAAAGGCACAAAGACTAATGACATTGAAGAATCAAAGTCTACGAGCTATGAAGTCAAGATCATATGATAGAATGCTAGAATTCAGAAAATTATTTCCGGGGTGACCTCCCTTAGGGGGAGATTGTTCGGAATATAAATATTCATCTGAAGACTCGGTCACCCCGAGTACATGTTAGCATTTAATAGCTCATAGGATTACTAGTATTATTATTATTATTAGCTTAGTTACAATAGTATTTGTGGAGTGGGTCGGGTCTTTACCCACTATCAGCTCACTCTACAGCCCACACCGGGCACCCTATGTATTACTATATAAAGCCCTTCCCACACAAGGGAAGGGTTGGACCTTTCATTCACTACTAATCTTACATCTCACTTTCTCTCTCTAAAGGCTCCCAATTTCTACTTCTCTCTCTAGATTCTTATACTATTCGATCCATATCTAATCCATACGTGTGTTATTGTTATTATGAACATCTTACAGATCAGCTTGCTATTTATAGGCAAAGCTGAACAACAATTGGCGGATCCCAAAAATTGGATCCGCCTTTGTATGGCTTTGGATCCGCCATGTCAGGCCAACTAAGATATTCCCATATCTTTCCATATCTTGCACAATCTTTCCATATCTTCAAATGTCAACTCTTTAGCTTGAAGATCTAAACAAGATATCTCAAAATCTTTCCAAGATTGTGTTCATGATGCATGCCATGATGCCATCCTAATATTTAGAAAATAAAGTTTCTAATTTAAGAAATAAACATGTAAATGTATGTAATGTTATTCCTAGTAAACTTGTAATGTGTAAATGTGTTTTAAAAGATTTATCACTATATATGTTAAAGACTTAATCTTATTTATGCTTTTGCTTAAAGATAAACTTTGTATTTGTCATTAACAAAATTAAGCAAAGATCGTAAAATATAAATAACGTTTTTAGGACGATATTTGTATTAACAATCTTTTTACGACGTTCTTGATCCTATTATTAGTTAGATGGGTGGTCTTTAATATGGCCAAGTTTCAGAATTTTTGGGAGTCGTTTAGTGGTCGAAATAATTATGCAAAGTGGGGTGGTTTGGGGCTGTTGCGACAGAAATAAGAAAAGAAAAACAAATCGGGTTTTTGGCTGTTAGGTGTTCTAATCCGTTTTTAACGCATGTTATCATGATCATAAATCTATTAAATGTATCTTTTATATGTCTTAAGGTTCTTTGATTTATAATACTTGAAAAAAAATTATAGGTGTGTTCGGTTTTTGTTCGACAAAAAGAGAAAAAGAGAACAACATTTTTGACCTATCTTTCTATTACAACTCATTTAGCTAGTATCGTATTTTAAGAGATTTTAAGTGTATGAAAGTAATGAAAAGGGGTTTGATATACTTACTTGAATATTTGTTCGATTTATATAGTTTTTGGGCGAAATGGTGTGGAATTGAAGTGCTAGCCTTTTTCCTTCTTCTAAGCTCTTTCAAACTCCTTCCTAGCTTCTAAATGGATTATGGGATCAGTGGTTAGGGGAGTGTAGGCTGCTTTTAGTGTAGGTCGAATGATATAGGAATAAAATGGGAAGGTTTGGTTTGCTATTTATAGAAAAGAAAAGGTTAGGGTTTTTAGGAGGCTAGGTCATCTTGTTATGGGACTAAAGGAACATGGTGAGGTATGCTAGACACTTGAACGCCACATGTGAGGAGGGGGAAGGAAGTTGTTATGTGTTTTAATTCCTAACCACAACATTTACCTACATAAGTTGACTTAGGTTAAAATTTCAAGGGACAAGGATATGTGGAGGCTTATAGGACTTAGAAGGGTACTAGTGGTATGTATGTTGGTTAGTAATTAGTGACAAAATGATTTGGTTAAATCCTTATTAGGATCGAACTAGGTAATTAGAGTAGGATCGAATAGCTTTATTTGTTGTACATTGGGCTATGGCATGTTGTACTCTAGGGTTTAGGGATGTAACAAGTTAGTTTAGGGTTTTGGTTTGGACATTTGTTGAGTAGTAATTAAACTAGGGTTTTCTTATTTGTATATGTATCGATTTGTATAGAAAAGAAAAGGGAAAATGGTTTGTGCTTAAAAGGGTTGTATCATGGGTTTAATAGAGTTGTACTAAGGGTTATGAAATATAGAAAATCTATTTTTAATGTTTAGTTAAGTTATAGTAATTATAGGTTAGTTTTATTAAGTTTAAAAGTATATAAATGAGATTTTAGGTTTCTATGCATTAGACACTTGTACATTAGGTTTAGGGACTTGTACTTTTAATTAGTAAGTTTAAGAAATTTATTTTTAAGGCTTGTGTATAAAAGACATGGATAATGTGCTTTTAAAATAGGCATATTTAGGTTTATAATGGGATTTTTATTAATATTATGTTTTTATGCATAAATGACTTGTACCTTGGCTTGAAAGACTTGTACACTTATATTTTGTAAAAATCTTATATATATTAATTAGTGTTTGTGATTTTATAACATAAAATCATGATTTAATGAAATTAGGGTTTGTATCGGGAGTTATAGTGAATTTAGGGTTTCTGTGCTTTAGTAACTTGTACATTAGCTTGGATGAGTTGTACTTTAGTGTTTTAGGGTTTGGTTACTCATATTCATTGTTAGAATGCTTTAGCGTTTCGTAGAATCTCTAATAGATAAGAATTGTTTAGTTTCTACGTTTGTTAACGAATTAACGTAAAGTGGCAAATAGTATATCGTAATTTTTTTATATGGAAATATTTATATAAAATAAACATTAAATAAGTTGATGTTGGTCCACGTGAGAGCATGTTTATCGAGGATGTGAGTTACGTCACATTAGATAGTAACGATCAGATAATAATATAAAAAAAATTATACGTAGAAAAAGGAAAAGTATTCTGTAAGATAGTTTATTATAATGTGAGATTTTTACAGTGGTTATAGTATCCCCCCGTTGAGGGAATCTCTTCCCGAGATTCAGTCTGTGTTGGTCGAGGTGTTGGGAAAAAGTGAAGTATAAAAAGAGTTGGGCTTAGATCCTAACTTATTTAGGTAGTGAGTGTGAGAATGGGAAATCGTGTAACGATTTGATTGGTGATATGAAGTTTAAAAATAATATTATATATAATATTATCTTGTTTTTATGTCCTTTAAATCCGATAATATCGTCTCACTGCTAGTCCTTGGTTATATTTTTAGTCCAAAAAGGGTTGTCTAGGAATTTCCATTTGGTATTTAAAGGTACGTAATCGCATTAGTTTTATTCCTACTGGATGAAATAAATTTGAATGTTTTGCCACTTAAAAAATCCAAAGGCTGTGAACAGTGTTTTCCAACGGTCAGGAATAGTACATTCTAATGGTCATGAACAGTGAAATCTAACGATCGTGAATAGTAAAATAACGGCCAGTTTTTCACCTATAAATACCCCATTTTTAATCCTCATTCTTTCACCACTAAATTCTCTAATTAAAATCTCAAAATGCCGCACCTTATCGCAATCTCAGCAATCATGTACGTTGTTCTTGCGGTTACATATATGGCGTATGTTCCTAATGAAGATTATGCATTCTTGGTTTGCGTTCTAGCGGTTCTTATGCCTATTGTGATCCTAGCTATTAGTGTGGACAAATTATGGGGGTAATAGTCTCGAGTTAGGATGGTTAAATTGGGTCCTTTTTGTGTTTCTATGTAGTCCTTAATAAATGTGAAAAAATTATTTGTTCTTATGTCTAATATCTAGTCTTGCTATTGTTCTTAATAGTTTGTTTGTATTTATGGCGCAGGATAATCAAGGTGATTCATCCCGTGTTGGCTCTCGCTATTGTTGGGTTGGTGGTGGTCTTTGTTGCTATGGCGGGTCAACCTATTGGCGATTCTATACCTTTCCTTGTAATTATTGTAACATTAGCACTTCCGTTGCTAATTATGTCGTTATGTATGAATTTTCGTAGTTTCTAATAAAAATGTACGCTATTTGTGTTTTCCTTAAATCTTGTGAATTCTTAGGGTTCTAATGTTTTTGTACTTTTGTCGATTTCCTATCATAGAGGTGATGGGTATTAGGTGTAGACATCTATTGTGGTTGGTTAAAAGGAATATTTATGGATAGTTTGTTTTGTCTCAAAATTTTGCTTTTGAATGAAAATTGTTATTAGAAAATATGAAAAGATAATTGTTTCATTTATGACATGATTCTTCCTAAATTATACATAGTTGATCAGGCTATGTATAATTGAGGACCAAATGATGTGATGTTTGGCTCAGTCACTGTGGTATTTATGTTGTTCAAAGTGTTTCAGATGGTATTCAACGTTTTGTTTTTGTAAAATGACAACATAATTATTTTTCACAAGAATAAGGAATTTTTTTTTTCATACTACGGTGATGAGTCAAGAATTTCTAGGGTGGTAAAACGAATCTTAGGGTTTGTGTGAAAATCTTACAGGGTGGTAATAGTCTATTGTTTGGTCAGAAATAATATTAACCAAACTTCTAGTGAGATGACAGTGTATTGCTACGTGATGATTATGAACAGGGCAAATGGAATAGAAACTGAAATTAGACAAAGATTGTGATTATTACGGAATATTACAAGATAGAGATTCCATACGATAGAAAGGTAGTTGTTACACTTAGGTTACATCCATTGTAACTAAGGTAGAGTACAAGGGGAAATATACTTAGAAAGTTTTAGTCTACGGTTTATTTATTTATAACTGGAATTTCTCTTCTGTTTAAACATAGGTGTTATCCTTTGACGTTATTGTGACCTTAACGAGTTCTCATTCTCTTGCATTAGTCTTGGTTCTGCTGTGCGTTCCCATCTCCTAGCACATACGCTTTTCCGCGGGCACCGTTATTTTGGTTGGCATTCGGCTTCGGGCACCGGCTCTTGTAATGCCCCTTCTCACCACATTCGTAGCAAGTTATAGCTACTGGTTGTGGATTTACTCCTGTTGCTTTATAGTCTTTGGTCTGATGTCCAACTTTCTGACACTTTACGCACTTAACAGTGCATGGACCATAGTGGTGCAACGAGCACCGATTGCAAAATGGTTTTCTTTCGATATAACCACTCCCCTCTGCAGGTGTGGCAGTATAGGCTCTGGCAGTCTCCTGCCGACGATTCTGATGATGATGGTGATTATTACGGTTGTGCTGATAGTTGTTATGGTGATAGGTGGTCCTTCTATCATCAAACTTTCGCTTGTTTTCATCATTTCCTTGGATGGAACTACGCTTGATTTCATGATCCATTAACTGCTGGGCTATGGTAATTTCCTCTTCCAATGACTGAGGCTTGGATGCAGTTACATTTCCCTCGATACTTCGAGGTAATCCTTCAATGTACTTTTCCAATGTTTTCTCAGGATCAGGCACAACAGTTGGGCACAAAATAGCAAGTTCTTGAAACCTCCTATTGTAGGCCTTGAGATCAGTTCCTTTCACAACTAGCGGGTGAAACTCATCCTCCAGCTTCTTAATCACAGTACGGGGGCCGTATTTCTTCAACATATTCTTTTTGAGATCTTCCCAGGTAAGTTGGTGAGCTGCTTCAACACCCATAGTTTGGGCAGTCGCAGCAAGAAATTCCCTGTAGCAAAAGTAACCTTACAGTCTTCGGCACACCCACTTCTTACGATGACTATTTCCGTACGCTCAAACCAACGAGCCAACTCAGTTGCTCCTTCTGTTCCTTTGAAGAAAGTTGGTTTACAGTTTATGAAGTATTTATAAGTGCACTTACGAGCTATTGTTGTCTCGCTTTCTCCATTGGGTCTGCTAGTGCTTCCAGATCGGCCCATTACTGCTGCTTGATTCTCAAGTGCTGCAGCAACACTGTCTGCAACAAGCTTTCGGATAGCAGCTTGGGACATGGCTGGTTCTGGGGAGTTGCGAGGCATATTTCTATTAATACCACGAGAAAACACATGTTTAGAATTTGCATGGTGACCATTTTAAATTAACAAGGTAAAATCCATGATAATCATAAGGTCACAACATGTTCAAATACTATTGTACATGTATGTAAAATGACCAATCACTGGTTCACACTAATCGATACCATACACAACAAAATCACAACCACATATAGTCATAAATAACTTGCTAATTTGTTATATATAACAAAATTAATACAAGCGTCATATTCTACCACATATCCCATGGCCAAGATATAGTACAAAAGCTGATAGATAACAATCTTATCTAGTGGCTACCAGAAGCTCCTCCTAGTCGACTCTCCAGTTCGACGATCATGCTGACGAGGATCTGTATATACTTCTGGTATCGAGCTTGCATGTCTCCCACTACTGTCTCTGAAACTGTGATCCTAGGCTGAGCTGTCATCAGTTCCTCATTCCTTTTCATCATCTCTTCTGTCAACTTCAATTCGTCATAGGTATTTCCTGTCTCAGCTACTCACGACGGTTTTCTGCCTCCTCACGATTCTCGTCCATCTTCTGCTTCATGGTCTCTTGACCAGTAACTAAATCTTTAACTCTATATTCTATACCCTCGATGCGTTCTAGAGGCAACTCATCGAGATGACCTAAAGTAGTTTCGATCTGTTCTTCTTGCCGTTCTAATCGCGTCAGAAGGGTAGAAACGGTTAGCTGTCGATCCTGTGCTGCCTGCGAGCTTTCACCTATTTCAAAGACTTGCGATGGAGTAGGGAAATCAGGAGTAGGTGATCGGGGTAAAACGTGATACCGAGCGATAATGGTCCTAGCTTTTTCACTAAGTTCAAATGGGACAAATGGGGGAATATAAAATTGTAGATGATAGTGGAGGTGGGCGACATAAGAGGGATAAAATGGGTAGGGGAAGTCATAACTCTGTAACCACCCGGAAATTATAAATATTTCACTATGTAACTAAATAATTAGCAATAAACATGTATAAGTAGCATTTCAGTGGCGTTGTAGCACGGAGGACTTTGGTTAAGTTTGTGAAAATTGGTTATAGTCTAGGTTTGAACCTTGTTCTCTATAACCATGAGCTCTGATACCAATCTATAACACCCCCGTATTCGATATACGCAGCGGAATATAAGTTGGGGTATTACTTCAAGTATCACAGTCATGAAAATAGAAAATGACTCGAAAAGAGATGTTTTAAAAAAAATTGTTATTATTCATTTATATAAATCAGAGTTACATTATAGAGGTCCCAGCGGGAAGTTTCGAAATACGTTATAAAAGTTACATTATTTGTTGAATGATAACAAAATGGACACCCTTTTTATAAGAAGAAAGTCCATTGCCACTCCGTGCCAAATCGTACTTCTAGTTACCTGAGATAAAACATGCTAAAAAGTCAACACAAAGGTTGAGTGAATCCATAGCGTTTGAAGTTATAATCAGTTGAACAAAAGCTAAGTAGAAAGTAAAGCGGTAATATTGCAGTTTAGTATATATATATATATATATATATATATATATATATATATATATATATATATATATATATATATATATATATATTGCCCTAAGTCTCATGACACGCAAACGTTAACAGGATGGACATCATAGAAATTAACTATGGATGTAATTACTACATAATTAAATGTAGTAATACTGCCCTCGAGTAGGAGTTTGCCGAACTCTTTATTAATCTCAAATAAAGTGCATTTGGCTACTTGTCCAGCAACACAAATGGGTCGTCAACTGCCAATAGATCTTTTCACTATATTCGCGTTCACCCGCAAGTGATTAATGGTTCATGATAGAGGGTCTTTTAGAGGCAACAGGTAACTTAGGCAATATTAATCAGGTAAGCATACAGAAAAATACTTGTGTTCGGTTTTGTAGCATGTATCTCCTCACAAGTTTGGAAAACGTATAAAAGTGGGACTATGAACTCACCTTAGTAGTCTGGATGGAAAACAAATTAAATACAGTTGATAAACGTCTCCGGCACGCGACCTGGGTTGGTATGTAAAGTTTTAGTAATCGTATTCTAATATATAAGTTTTAATATTCGTATCGTAACGTTTTGGTTGATAGTTATATGTTTAATTGTGACAACATGAAGTCTCTTCAAAAGTTAGATAAGATTTTATCTTATTTCTCATTTTTATGTTTCCGTTTGTTTCTTATTGAGATAAATGTATTTCGTTATTAGTTTCTATTATAAATATATTCCAAATATATTTCTAATAATAATTATAAAATGTTATGCTTTTTACCCTTATAGTTTCATATATTTACAGTTTATACCCCTGAACTTTCATAAAATGATAATTTTTACCCCTAAACTTTCGTAAAATGACAATTTTTACTCCTCAACTTTGGTGAAATAACAGTTTTTACCCCTGTAGTTTCAAAAATGACAATTTATACCCTCAACTTTAAGTCATTGGCAAAAATAGTCCTTGTTTTAATAATTCCAAAATATTTACATTTTTGGCCCAATAAAACTCCAACTTTCGAAATTGGCAGGTTTTTCCATTAAACTTTTGGGTCGACTTCATTTTAGATCCTAGTTATAAAGTTAATTAGAGTTTTGACAGATTTGGCTCTCAAAGCACTTATGTCGTTTCATGCGACATCCTTTTTCTATATTAACGATTTTTAAGCTTGTGAAAACGACAAGACTTGCTACGACTCCTTTATACATGTTATTATAAGTTTGTAAACATCATTTCTACAAATTATTAGCTTATGATTCGAGCTTATGAGCTCGAAATAATTTAAAAAGGGTGCGTTCGAACAGTTTGTGAAGGGGCTCAAAAGGACTCGAATAACTATGGGGCAAAGCAATCTTTTTACGACGTTCTTGATCATATTATTAGTTAGTTGGGTGGTCTTTAATATGGTCAAGTTTCAGAATTTTTGGGAGTCGTTTAGTGGTCGAAATAATTATGCAAAGTGGGGTGGTTTGGGGCTGTTGCAACAGAAATAAGAAAAGAAAAACAAATCGGGTTTTTGGCTTTTAAGTGTTCTAATCCGCTTTTAACGCAAGTTATCATGATCATAAATCTATTAAATGTATCTCTTATATGTTTTAAGGTTCCTTGATTTATAATACTTAAAAAAAAATTATGGGTGTGTTCGGTTTTTGTTCGACAAAAAGAGAAAAAGAGAACAACATTTTTGACCTATCTTTCTATTACAACTCATTTAGTATCATCTTTTAAGAGTTTTTAAGTGTATGAAAGTGTTAGCATTTAATTTATGCTATTTAGAAAGTGATGGTCATTTGTATGTTAGAGCTAAGTGTCATGTGTAATATGTATTGTATTTAGTGGGCTAAGGCATTAGTATTGATAAGTTACTTAAGTGTATAAGTGTAGTGCAACACTTAGCCCACATTAGGTCAAAAAGTGAAAAGCCCATCAAGCCTTGTTGATGGCAGTCGACACATAAAACCACACACACTCTCATATCTTAGTTTATGTCTCATAGTGTAAAAGAGAGTGTGTGTGTGTTTTCCCTCCTAGTCATTGTATTATTTTCTTCCAAGTTAATAATCATTCGACTACAAGTTTTTACATATGATCCACCACTCTTCTTGTTCTTAAAAGTATTTGTGAGTCATCCTTGTTCTTGTGTCGAGTTGTGTGATAAAGTAGAAGTGGTTCGGTTCATTCCAAGTAAAAGTCGAGCATAACAAGTGGTATACAAAGAGCAAGGTTTCAAGGTAGGATTTTTGTTTGTGTGTTCGGTTCCATAAACACCCTTTGTAACATTTTTTCTTCAAAAAACGCTACAACTTGTGTTTTCTTGAACTCCATACGCATAGAAAGATCACTAAGTTGTGTTTGTTCGTGGTTTGGTGACTTGGTTTATGAGCTTAGTATCTTTCACTTGAATCTTGTGTATTTGTGTTTTGGATTCTTTGTTGTTCTTGGTTCATAGATCGAATATCATCAATAAATTTTGTAAAAGATTTGTTGTTGATTATTTTAGTGAAAGTTGAATTATTGAAGTTAGTGAAAGTTGGTAAAAGGTTGCAGTGATAAGACTGACATGTATAGGACTAGCATGGGCTAGTAGCAAAAGTCCAAAGAGTTGGTAGAAGTAGGTAGAAGCTGACAAGTTTCGAAATTGGACCAATCTTTCGGAATTGCTACTTTTCTTTGAAATTGCAACATTTTTTCGCAATTGCAACTGTCTTTCGGAATTCAGAACTTTTATCGGAATTGAAGCACTTCTTCGCAATTGCTTCAAGTTGTCGGAATTGCAGCAGTTCTTTCGGAATTGATACACTGTCTCACAATTGATGCTGTCTTTCGCAATTCAACCTTATTTCGCAATTGGACAATAATTTCGCAATTGGGGCAGTCTTTCTAAATTGGTCCCAGTTTTCGAAATTCATCATTTTCTCGCAATTGGCTTAAACGACTTCAAAGTTAAATAACTTTTAAGGATTTGATTCGAACGTAATTTCGTCAACTCAAAAGTGAACTCGGTATTTTAGCACTTGTAGAAGTGAGTAAAATACTTCGACAAACGGATATCTACCCTCTTGTATAAGAGTGTTAGATCTTTTATATAAATTACCAATTTATATAAATTAGATATATTTCTATCTAAATTGATATTTTGCCATAATTTGTATAAATTTTGGTCAAATTGAAATTTCTATAGAAATTGTCGTGTTTATCAAAATTGTAATTTACATAACTTTTTTCGAAATTGTAATCTTTTGACTTTGTCTTAATTATACTCTAATCAAATTTTGTAACTTTATTTAAATTTGTTTCGTTCATTTAAACCTACAACTTCAACGATCATCAACAACAAACCAAGGCTTCCCAACAACGATCAAGTTCAACCTTCAACAACAACATCTCCTATTTTGTTGCAAAGATCCTCAATCCACTTAATCATACAATATTTCAAAGATGACTACACAACAAGACATTCATGCCGCAAGTTCAGAAAACCGTCCTCCAATGTTAGAAAAAGGTGGTTACCTTCCATGGACGAGTCGTATGCTTCGATATATGAGATCAAAACCTAATGGACAAGGTAGACTCTTGGCTAACTCCATTGAGAAAGGTCCATTCAAGCCTCGTAGGATGGAAGTAACAGCTGAAGATCGAACTTCAGAACCTCCCGTTGAAGCAACTTACAAAATCCAAGAAGAAAAGGATTATACTCCAGAAGATTGGAAGCAAATTGAAGCTGATAACTTGGCAATGCATCTAATCCAACTTGGTTTACCACAAGAAATATTCTATGCTGTAGACAGTTGTGAAACTGCTCATGCTATGTGGGAACGAGTCAAAAGACTCTGTTATGGTACAGACATTGGTAAACAAGAGATGGAAAACAAGCTTCTGACTGAATGGGAGAAGTTCACATCCACACCAGCTGAACAGATTGAATCTTACTACACACGGTTTTGTACTCTAATGAATGAGTTGATCAGAAACAATTTGGCACCTAAACCAATTGTTCAAAACATCAAGTTCATCAACAACCTTCCAGAGGAATGGGGACGATATGTCACTATTGTCAACCAAACAAAAAACCTTCACGAGGTGAACTATGATCAGCTTTATGACTTCCTAAAACAAAACCAAACAGAGGCGAATGAAGTCAGAAAAGAGAAACAAGCAAAACAACAAGATCCTCTTGCACTCATAGTCCAATAACCTACACCTACAACAGTTAATACACAACCCTCATCATCTTCATCCCAACAATTCATGCAACAACAATACAACTCTCAAACACCGTTCTACCCACAACAACAACAACATGTAATCCCACAACAACAATACCCGCAACACCCAGATCAACATGATCAAGATGAGTCAACTGATGATTTGACTCAAGCTTTTGCTTACCTATCAAAAGCATTCCAAGGACGCTACTCCACACCCACCAACAACAATCAACGAATCTCATTGAACACTCGTAACAAGCAAATTGCACAGCCGAGTTTCAACATGGGACAGCAAGGACAGATGGTTGAGGGATATGGGAATCAGCAGGGATATGCTCAAAGATATCAGATGGGTAATCAGAATGCAGGGCAGTATGTTGGTAATCAGATGGGTCAGTATGTAGGGAATCAGATGGGTACAACTGTTGGTAATCAAAGGGTACAGAATGCTGGGAATCAGTTTGGGAATGTTGCTGCTCAGGGAGCTGGATATGGGAATCAGGGTAATGTGATGAAATGCTTCAACTGTCAGGGTATTGGTCACATGGCTAGGAACTGTCCCAACAAGCCGAATAAGAGGGATCCAGTGTATTTGCAGAAAGCATTAATGTTGGCACAGAAGGAAACGGCTGGGCTTTAGTTGAGTGCAGAAGAGAATGACTTCATGGCTATTATGGATAACTCTGAAGATCAAGAGGACATCGATGCAAACTGCATTTTTATGGCTAATCTCCAGGAGGCAAAGTATGACACGGATTCGGAAGCACCTCCTGCTTTTAACACAAATGCGGTTTCTGAGGTACAACCATATGCTACATGTCACAATAATGAAATGTTTGATATGTCACCTCAAAACGAACAGCATCCTGCGACTCCTAATCTCATTTACGATACATATGGACGAACCAAGTTGTAGTAATACTAATTTGGTAACTCCAGATATGGATCCTAATGAAGAATTCGAGTCACAGCATATTGATAATGATAAGGAAACACGTGCTATGTTTGAATCATTATTGCAAAATTGTAGTATGGAAATTGAAAAGGTCAAAAAGATCAATCGCGATGTTAAGGCCGCGAATGACAAATTGACCACTGAGCTTGAGAGTTACAAGGAAAATGCAAGAGCTTTTGATTTTAATAACAAACGACAGTCAGAACTTGAAGTTAGCTTAAGAGATTCTGAGTTAAGAGAAAAACATTTGCAAATCAAATTTGACACTCTCGATGTTAATTTGAACATGCAAATCTGATCTTTAAACAAAGAAATTTCTGAACTAACCAACCAGATTTCAAAACAAAAATCAACTTATTCCAATCCTGAAAAAGAAAAGAAGGAGTTGAATGAAAGGTTTTCAAAACGTGAAAAGGGTCTTCTTAAAGAGATTACTGACAAAAAGGAAACCATTGCAAAGTTGGAAGATTTACTTGTAAAAACGGGACATTCTGCACAAACAATTAATTTGTTAATAAACGATAAAAACCCGATTTTGCATACAATGAAGAAAGTGGCTATCGGTTATGAAAATCCTTATTATCTCAAGAAAGCTCAGAAAGATCAGAATGTGTTATATGATGGTACTCTTATAAATGATGTGCATGATCCTCCACCGGGTTATGATTCTGTTGAGACGATTAAGCTTTCCGAAGAGAGTAGAATCAAAATGCGACAATTGAACAGAGAAATAAAACCCATAGACTATAATGAACTTAACAAACTTTCTGGGGTTCATCTTGTTCAAAAAGAGTCACCTATGTTTTTCAAACAACCAGTGGCTGTCGCAAAACGAATATTTGTCTTAAAACATCTGTCTAACATTCAACAAATGGCATCTAAAAACACTTATGATTCAAGTGCAGCTAGACTATATTTGGTGGATCTTAAACAGAAAATTGAAACACTTAAAAGTATTGTGGCTTCCAAAACAAATAATCAAAAATTTCAATGGTTTCCAGGTGTTCAGGATGAAATTAAAAAGATTTTTGAAACGGAAACTAATCCACATATTTCTGCAATCTATGCGGTTATTCAAAATGTAGAAAATAATCTTTTGAAAGAGTCAGCAGAATTTGTTAAGGACCACAAATCCTTAGTGAAGGAACTAATGAATAATTGGAACACATAAAAGTTTTGGAAAAGCAAAATGACTCTCTCTCCTTCGAAGCTCTATCGACCGATATTATGTCTATTATTTACCAAACATATTCTGTTGAGGATGATGAAAGACTTCGAGCTGAGACTTCTGAAATTGTTGTAAAATATGAAACGGCACTTGCCAAGATTGAAAAACAAAATGTTACATATTTTAAACAACTTGATACAAAAAAGGAAGAATGCAAGTATGACAAACTGTCGTATGAGCGCTCTTATAAAAACATGCAAGGTCAAATTGATCTTTTGAAGTCTCAGCTTGCAAGTCAAAAAGGGCAGGGTGAGGAAACTACGGGTATTGCACCATCAACCCCCCTGCCTAATGAGAAACAAAAAGAGAAAGCTGTTGTCGAAACATCGAATGTTATAGCACCTAGCCTTTATAAGATTAGTCCCATTACTGCGTCTGCCTCTACATCTAAAACATATAGGGCGATAGACAAAAGTAAGAAAGATAATCCAAATGAGTCTCGGAATGCTACAACAACACCTCAGGACAACAACAAAAATTCTAATGAGTGTGCCTTACCTTCTACAGGATTAGAAAGCAACTCTAGGAGCAAAAGACAGTCTAGGAGCAATAACAAGAAACCTAGTGTCTCGCCTGTTTCTGAGAGTGCATGCAAGAAAGTAGAAGAACATCATAGGAATTTACCGCTTTCCAAGAAGAAACATGTATCATCTATTTGTAATGTTAGACTCCTGTTTCTAATGCATGTAATAATTCTGATTGTTTAATGCAAAAGAAATCTTTGTCTAAAAATGCTTGTGATGATAATGTTTCTAATGATGTGAAAAAGAATGATATGCCTGAACAGAAAAAGAATCCTTCAGTAACTATGGCTAAGTCTAGATATATTCGAAGACTTATTGCAAAAGCTAGGAAAACCACTAGCAGCCTATTACCTAAGGATCACACCAAGTTTTGTGAATGGAAACCAACGGGTAGAAAGTTTGCACTTAAGAATGGCACATTAGAAATAGTTCCCAATGCATCTAAGGAAACCAGTTCTAAGTGTAATACACCTGTTACTTCTAACCCCTTGGAACTAAATGTTAAATGGTTTCCATATACAAAATCATCTGTTCTTTGCAGGTCATTGAAATTTGTCTTTGGATCGTCGACTCGGGTTGCTCCAAGCACATGACTGGGAATCTGAAGCTGCTGATCAATTTTGTGTGGCAGTTCATGGGGACTGTACGTTTTGGGAATGATCATGTTGAAGCTATTCTGGGTTATGGAGATCTTCAGTTTGGAAACTACTTAATCACTCGGGTTTACTATGTCGAAGGGTTGGGACACAATCTGTTCTCAGTCAGACAGTTTTGTGATGCAGATTTAGAGATTGCTTTTAGGAGAAACACTTGTTTTTTCAGGAATTTGGTGGGGAATGATCTCTTAATTGGGAATCGTGGCACCAATCTCTATGCAATTGACATAAACCAAATGGCCTCTTCATCACCTATTTGTCTCATGACCAGGGCAGGTGAAACAAAATCCTGGTTGTGGCATAGACGTTTGTCCCATCTTAACTTTGACACGATCAACAAGCTTGCCAAAGACAACATCGTCTCCGGTCTTCCAAAGTTTAAATGCACCAAAGAACACCTATGTCCATCATGTGAGCAAGGAAAGAGCAAAAGGACAACATATAAACCTAAACCCATACCTAGTTCGGTTGATAGGTTGTATTTGTTGCATATGGACTTATGTGGCCCAATGAGAGTTCAAAGCATAAATGGGAAAAAGTATATTCTTGTAATTGTTGACGACTATTCAAGATATACATGGGTAAAGTTTTTGAGATCAAAAGACGAAGCTCCAGGCACCATCATCACCTTTCTGAAGCGTATTCAAGTTCTACTTCAAGCTCCAGTTAGGATAGTAAGAACAGACAATGGCACGGAATTTGTAAATCAGGAGTTAAGAACATTCTTTAAAGAAACTGGTATTACTCACCAGACATCAGCTGTTAGAACTCCACAGCAGAATGGGGTAGTTGAAAGAAGAAATAGAACTCTTGTGGAAGCTGCTCGCACAATGCTGATTTATTCCAGTGCTCCGTTATTCTTATGGGCTGATGCTGTTTCTACTGCTTGTTTTACTCAAAACCGATCCCTAATCCATCCAAGATTCAATAAAACCCCATATGAACTTGTCAACAACCGAAAACCCGATATCTCTTACCTACATGTATTTGGTGCTTTATGTTATCCAACTAATGACAGAGAAGATTTGGGAAAGTTGAAGGCTAAGGGTGATATTGGAATCTTCATTGGTTATTTTGAAAACTCGAGGGCATTCAGGGTGTATAACAGGAGAACGAAAAAGATCATGGAGACGATGAATGTGAAGTTTGATGAAATTTCACAAATGGCTTCTGAAAGACTCGCTCTAGAACCCGCGCTTAACCAGATGACTTCCGGACATATCAGTTCGGACTCGCACCTCAGGAGCTCAATCATTCATACGAACAACCCACAATCAAGAACTGGATAATTTCTTTGGTTCATGTACGATGAATACTATGGTGGCGCTTCAAAAAATGCATCTAACCAACATTCCACTGCACCCACTCACTCAACAACAACCACCACACCACCAAATCCAGATGATCCAAACTTCGAAGCTGGCGCACCAACTCCCTCAAGTCAACTCATCTAATTACTCACTATCTCAGTAATGAAATTGTTCTACCAAGAATTGATGAGCAAGAAAAAAATATGTGTGTTAGACGAAGAAGTCTTGAAACCGTTTGGAACGAATCTGCTGATCATCTTCCAGATTACATGAACCGTCTAACACCATTCGTTCAGTCCAAGGACCCTTCAACATAAGTGACAAAGACCATCCGATTGAACAGGTTATTGGTGAACCTCAAGACCAATTCAGACGAGAAAACAACTAAACACGATTGCGACAGCATCTATGTTGCTCAGTAGTTCATAGAACCTAAGAACATCGGGAAGCAATGGCAAATTCCGGATGAACGATGCAGGAAGAACTTCTTCAATTTCAATCCATGACACCTGGGATTTAGTTCCAAGACCAAGTGACAACTAGTCATTGATCTTAAGTGGTTATGAATAAACAATAGGATAAAGAAATCATGTAATTGCAACAAAAGCTCGTCTAGTGGCAAAGGGTATAGACAAGAAGAGGATTGATTTTGAAGAGTCATTCGCACAGTTTGCAAGCTTGAAGCAGTCAGGATTTCTTAGCTTATGCGCTCACAAAGGAATATCACAGTTTATCAGATGGACATCAAGACGGCTTTCTTGAAGGCACTCTGAGGAAGAAGTGTACGTGAGTCAGCCAGTGATTCGTTGACAAAGATCATCCGGATAATAGTTCTATAAGCTAAAGAAAGCAATTCTATGGTTTGAAACCAAGACACCATGGGACGTGGTATGATGAATTATCATCTTTTCTACTTCATAATAATTTCACCAAAGGAACAATTGATCCAACCTTGTTTACAAGAAAATACAAAAATGATATTTTGATTGTTCAGATTTACGTGGACGACATCATATTTGGGTCCACTAATCCGCAACATTCAAAACATTTTGAAAATCTCATGAAAAGCAAATTTGAAATGTCCATGATGGGTGAATTAAAATTCTTTTTAGGCTTACAAATTCATCAATCCCCACGTGGAATTTTTCTAAATCAGGCTAAATATACAATTGAGATTTTGAAAAAACATGGAATGGACAATTGTGACTCTGTTGGTACTCCAATGGTCACTTCACCAAAAATAGGCGCTGACTTATATGGGAAACCCATGGATCCAAAGAAATATCGGAGCATGATTGGGTCTCTCATGTACTTAACTGCAAGCCGACCAGATATTCATTTTGTTGTTTGCTTACTTGCACGGTTTCAGGCAAGGCCTACCGAACTTCACCTCCAAGAGGTTCAACGGATCTTTCGATACCTTCGAAGAACCATTAACATGAGACTTTGGTATCCGAAGGATTCGGAGTTTACACTGCTAGCATTTTCAGATGCAGATCATGCCGGTTGTCAAGTTACAGCAAAAAGTACGTCAGGCGGAGCGCAATTTCAGGGAGAAAAACTAGTAGGCTGGTCCTCAAGGAAACAAGACTGCACTGCTTTATCAACGGTAGAAGCCGAGTATGTGTCTCTATCTGCTTGTTGTGCCCAAGTTCTATGGATGAGGACACAACTCACAGATTATGGTTTCTCTTTCGACCGCATACCTTTGTATTGCGACTCGAAAAGTGCCATAGCCATCTCGTGCAATCCAGTGAAATACTCGAAGACCAAGCATATTAGAGTCTGCTATCACTTCATAAAAGAGCACGTTGAAGAGGGTACCGTTGAATTTTTTTTCGTGAAGACTGAATATCAACTCGCCGATCTATTTACTAAGGCCCTCCCAAAAGAGCGGTTTGAAAATTTAGTTCGTCGAATTGGAATGCGAAGCCTAACTCCCGAAGAGTTAGAAAGTCTTCTCGAATCTTATTGATTTATATCAACAAGCTTCGCATGTAAATATTTTTGTAAATATATACTTGTTCAAAAACAAAATTATAAAAATAGAAAATTTCAAAAAGACATAAAAAATATAAAACTCAAAAACCACAAATATTCTTCTCACGACATGTCTCTCGTATAATCGATATTCTGTACGTATCTAGAAATGTCATTCAACAATGATACGGGCATGTACAGATGCTTGAGCGAGAGTTCTTTTTTATGTTTTTCTAAAAACATGTCGTTTCTCAAATTATTCTTCATTAAGGCTTTCGTATATTTCAGTACGGAACCCGTGCTTTATAGTGAAATCTTTTATTGTGGCCCAAGTTCTTCAACTCAGAAAGATTTCATATAAAGGCTACATTGTTGACTTCTAATTATTTTCTATCAGAACTCGCAATGTTAATGGCAAAAAGCTAAACCCGTGAGCACTTAATCAAAATTGTTTGAAAAAGATTTTTCAAAGTCTTTCTATAAATTTTGTGCTCACAATGACTCCCTCGAAGACCCTTAAATGCTTTTAAACTCAATTGTTTAATAAAATGCTATGATTAAGGGGGAGTATAAAAAGAAAAATGTTCCATTTTCATGCTAAAATCAGTCCGTCTCTCCTCAAAAAGTTTCATTTTAATCAACTGTTTTCAAAAATACCACTTCATGCTATTTTTGAGGGGGAGATTAAGTGTTTAAATATATGGGGGAGAGGACGTGATTAAAATATGATCTAAAAGTTATTGCGGTTTGAATCTCAAGACTCAGTGATAACCCTCGAATTGACGAAACTTAATGTCCGTTATCGAAAAGACTTGTCCGGGACGGGTAATAATTTCAAGCTGGTTTACCAGAGATGTAAGCGTGTCTCGCAAAGGACTTGTCTGAGTAGAATGTACCAATTCGAGAGATGATCTTTGAATATGACCGGGACGGGTAATAATTTCAAGCTAGTCTAACTAGTGATGTAAGCGTGTCTCGCGAAGGTCATGTTCATTGAAAATCGATCATTTCAAATGTGCGAACTCTACCCAACATGTGCAATTTAATTCAAAAATGCATGAGCACATATGAAGGGGGAGTATTTCTAAAATACAAAACTCTCAATGTGTTATCTAAATGTGTTTTCTCTTAAACACTTTGAGAGATTTTCACAAGGTTTAATGGCATGTGACAAATAACCTAGGATAATCATGGAGTAATAAGGTGATTATGATTAGGTTATGTCCAATGATCCGCCAGAACCAGAGAGATCTACCCAAGGACAATTCCAATATCTTAGAATTAGAAGTCCTTAGGTAAGATTGAAAAAAGGAGAAAATGAGAAAGGAGAAAGAAGGGGTTGAAGAATGAAAAAGAAAAGTTTAATGAAAGGGTGAAAAGAAATAGCCCTCCATGAGAACTTAGGTCAGAAACCGGGTCAATACATCTGCTATCGGTACTCACTAAGGTGATATTGATATTGAAGACAAGACGTCATGGACCCAGTGACGCATTTTGTTAGGAATATAAATATTCAGATGAAGGCTCGGTCACCCCGAGCATCTATTTAGCATTTACATAGCTCGTAGTCTTATTAATATTTGTTTTGCACTATTAGTATTATTAGTATTATTAGTGTAGTTACATATATTTATGGAGTGGGTCGGGGCTTTCCGCACTGTCAGCTCACTCCACAGCCCACTAGGGGCACAAGTATTAGGAACTATATAAAGCCCTCTCCACACAAGGAGAGGGTTGGAACTCTTGTCACTTCTCACACATTAATCTAATTTTACAAGTTTTCCCTTCATCTCTCTACCTTCTCTCTAACATCTCACTAACTCAAACCATGGATCTAATCTTCCATGAACCAAGACCACCCGAATAGATCCACACAATCAAAAGGTTAGATCTTACAATTGGTATCAAGAACCATGGCTAGGTTCGGTTGATTGTGTGTCGGTTTTATTTTTTATGTGTGATTCGAACCATTTTTTGTCTCAAATTGTTTGCATCTATTTTTTGTTCGAATCATTTCATCTTGTTCAAAAGGTGATTCGTGGGTCAGAGTTGGGCCTTAACATTTTGTGGTGTGACAAGAACAAGTCCATTTGAGTTTTGGGGTATTTAAGAAAACTTGTTTTTTTTTTTTGTTCCTTGTCTTCTGGTTCGAAGTTTTGGGGATTGAAGAAAGCTTGTTTTGTTTTGTTCCTTTTCATCTAAGTTCGTATTCTCACCCTTTTGAGGTGTGCTTCACTAACATCACGAGGTGTTTAAGTCTGTCACATGTTGGAAGTGAAAAACACCACGAGTTGGTGTGATTGTTCTTGGTAGCGGTTTGTTGAAGTTCTTGGTTTTTCTTGACAGCGGCTTGCTTATTTTTGGTAGCTGTTTGTTATTGAAACAAAACTGGTATAAGTGACAAAAGTGTTAGACTGGCGGTTTGGCTTATAACCAAAACGGGAAAAAGACAAACTGAATGAAAGTGACAGTTTTGTTGTGTACCTGTAGCGGTTTGACCAGTCAATAGCGGTTTGACCAGTCACCAGCGGTTTGACCAGTTTTGGCGGTTTGACTTTTTGGCGGTTTGACAGTTTGGCGGTTTGACTTTTTGGCGGTTTGCTATTAGCGGTTTTGTTCAGTAGCGGCTTGGTGATCTAGCGGTTTGCCTATTAAAGATTTTTTTAATTAGCAAATCTAAACGGAATGCTGCCAAAATTTCAGGTGGTGTAGTGGTTTGGCTAAGTAGCTTTGACCATACCCGTTGACCGCTAACCAAATACCAATGAGCCTTAAACATCATCTGTTAATTACTTACAAACAAACAGAATGAAGATGAAGAAGAGACCTTGACCACAAACATAATCATATACTACGACTCATTGACTTCAGTTTTCTTTAAAACATCATCAGTCCATGACTCCATATACGACCCATGAAATGAAAAGAAACAGTAACATTACTGCAGCCATCCAAAACCAAACCTATCCTAACATCCTATACTTCACACATCAAACAACTTCATCAACTACTCTAACCCCATCTCCAATACCCTACTCGAATCCAAAAGAAGAAGACTAATTACATGATCTTAGTTTCTTGTCTTTCGTGTAACTCAATGAAACATCAAACCATTAAAGGTCAAACACACGAAAACAAACATCATTGATTCTGTTTGAAGCCTAGCTTCATTAGTTGTTTATCCGAAACAAAAGAAAAGAAAGATAACAATTATTCTATTCTCTTTTCTTCGATTCGTTCAATGATAACAGTTAATAACAACAACCTACCCGAGACCCAATGAAGGATCTGGAAGCCATCGTTATTCTTGTTTGATGATCGGTTAGCTTCAATTGAGTGTAGACAGAATCGGTGTTGGGTTGTCGGTGCTACATAACAACGATCGAAGGTGTGTTTGTCTGGTATTCGGTTTATATCAAGCATAATAGGAGCTGGGATTCGAAAGTTTTTGATGATGATGATTGGATCTTGATTTGTTTTGGGATAAAGGAGAGAAGTGTGGCTGCTTATTTCTTAAAGGTGGATTAAGGTTATGATGAAAGATGAGATTGATGATATTGTGTTGTGTGGCTGAGTGAAGTTAGTGTTGAGAGGGGCGGATTAATATTAGATTAGGGTTAGGTATATGAGTTTAAAGTGTCTTATATATACCGTATAATTAGGGTAACACTTTAATGTCATAACCGGGGTGATTATTGGATGGATGGATCGAGTTGAATTTTATTGGGGCCTTATTACTCGATTAAGTGGGCTTCTTTGTTAACTCAATGGACTGGGCTTGTAACACCCCAACCCGACAAGGACAAAGGTGTCACAAATACGGATTCTTATCAGAACAAACACAGGCATATGACATAAATAATACAATAGGATTCCAAGGATTACAAATAAAAAAATTGAAATTTCAAGGCTACAAATAAAAGATACAAAATCTCTAAGTCTGAAATAAGAATCTCTTCTAATTATCTCTACTCCAGAATAGCTAACAGGGTCTTCTAAATCCAAGGTTCTCTCTATTAATAACCCAGCTTCCAACTAAACCTGCCGCGGGAAAAGAAACGCGGCTGAGCTTAAAAAGCCCAGTGAACAGATATATAATAAACAGAAACGAAAACAAACGGAAATGAAAGCAAACGGAAATGAATAGATATAGCATACTGAATAAGATATAAGTAAAGGTACAGAGAGTAAAGTTTTAGGACAGTAATCCACCACGAGCCCAGAAACATATCAAATCATATCAAATCACATATCAGGGTGTATGGAGGGGTGACCTCAGCATACCAGGACAGGGTGAGGGGATACCTCCAGGGGTTGGAGTTGCAAGCTCGCAGGGTTGTGAAAGACGTGGATTGCACCCATCATCAGTCACCACATATCATATCACATATCACAAACAGGACAGGTCTAGGATGCATCCATTCGCCCCCCCAAAACAAATCATTTTGGCCATAATAACAGGAGTGTGCACATATCAAAATCAGGATGGGGACGGTGTAACCAAATCACTAGGGCTACACACTAGTCATGCCAGTGGTGCATCACAGACACGACCATGTTACCTTCATGGCTAGGGAACAAATTTTGGCTCGGGTATCAAACTGGGATCAAAGGTCAAATGTCAAAGGTTCACATCATAATCAGGGTGTCATATCAGAAGGTTCAACATCAGAAGGTCAATATCAGCAGGTCAATATCAGCAGGTCAGTATCAGGAGGTCAATACTCCAAGTTCCATAGTACTAGTTTATTTAAAAGGTTTCTAATTAAGAGTCCATTTAAAACAATCTTTTAATAATGGTCTTCATAAAATGATCCCTCAGAGTAGATTTCATAAATGATCTTTCAAAATGGTTTGATCGGCCCTAAAACAGTCAACTTAAATCAACCACGGATGTGGTCAAACAAAGTCAAACCACTTGAGAACACAATGCAATTATCCAAGGAGTATAGTTTTATCCCCGGGTCGTTTAAGTCCCAGCGAGGTGTGAATTATGAAATAAAACGAATCTGTGATCGGGCGATAATTGAACGGAAAAGGGTTTTGAATAATTTACACTAAGGAATAAAAGAAAATAGCTTAAACAAGCTATAAGAACAAATACGAGAAAGCAAATTACCTAGAAACGTTTAAAACTAAAAGACGTATGTTTAAATTTAAATAAACGTAAACGTACGAAATAAAACGTGAGTTTTAAGAAATAAAAAACCTACGAATATGAAAATTTAAATTTTTACAATCCTAATAATAAAAGAAAATTATTAGAAAAAGAAAATTATTTATTTGACTTATTAATTAATTATTATTAATTAAAAACTATTTAATATTTATTTAAACTAATTAAAATTCTAATAAATACTAAAAGATTAAAGAAAAATCTGAAATTTTTTATATAAATACTCTAAGGTGACAAGAAGCTAAGAAAATTATAAAAATGAAAATTACTTAATTAAAATTTAAAAAGATAAATTCTATTAAATAGAAGCTATCACTATATTTCTATTTTTGTTTTTTCTTAAGGACTAAAAATGTAATTATATTTTTCCTAGATTAAAAATGACAAAATAAAATTATGAAAATTGGATTTATATTTTTCTGATTAATATTCTATTTATTATGAATTAATTACTATGTTAAACTAAATAAAAGATTAAAAATATTAAAACTATTAAGAAAATTCTAAAACTTTTTTCTAAGTTACTTATTAGTATAAGAAGCTAGGGAAAAATATAAAAAGTGTGAAATACTTATTAATAAGCAGTACAATAAGCAGATAAGCTTAAATAAGCAAATCTGACTAGAATACTATATAAATAAATAAAGAAAACTAAAACACTAATAATACACTAGGGGAGATGGTGCGTGTGCTTGGTCTGGTTTCTGACCAGCTTTGACCAAGAGGTCCCAGGTTCGAATCCTGGCAAGCACAAAACACAAAACTATTTTTTTTTATTTTATTTTTTTTTATTTTCTTTTTACAAACACACTAAACACTTAATAACTAACAACTTTTAAAAAAAAGTATTTTTAGAACTAAGAAATAAGCTCAGTGGGAGCTTAATCTCACCACAGTTAAGCTTTTACAAGCTTAACTTGGTTTTTCAAACGCCAACAAGCTTCTAAAAAGCTATAAATTAGACACAAACAAGAAAATAAGATAAGAACAAATTAGATGGGCTTAAAGGAAGCCAAAGAAAAGAGAAAAGCTAAGAAAATAAGCTGAAAAGCTCAATTAAGCAATGAACCAAACCTGGTGTACACAGGACAGTTGCAGGCCAAGTAGTGATTTTCAAGGCTTGATTTAAGCTATCTAATAAGCTAGAACATTAGATACCAGATACTACATTTGAACCTTACTATGTGAACTTTATGAAAAACCAAAAATTAAGCAAACTGCTTAACTGGATAAGCTAGAAAGCCACCAAGATCAGCAGTGTTTGGGCTTGCAGGCTGCTAATGAACTGAGGACAGGGCAAAAATGGGCTTTTCAAGCCCATTAAAAGCTATGATAAGCTAAACCATAAATCTGACAAAAAATACTAAATAAAGATGAGCTTGTGAAATTTAAAAATCCTAAATTACAGCTACTAAGGGCTTAATATGAGAGCTATAGAAAATCTAAAAAATTTGCAAAAACTAAGAAAACTTAAAAATAAAACTAGCAAAGCTGAATAAGGTCTGATAAAGGGAATTCTAAGCACAAGTCCTATTTGATTCTGACACAAACTGAAAAGAGAGTATAAAGGAACCTGAGAATGCAAGAAAACAACTCCACAATAAGCCTAGCTTATTGTGAGCTTAATGAGGCAAGTGACTGCCTTATGAGAGCAGTCCCCTAGTCCAAATCTGCAAACAGCTTCAAAACAAGCAAAATAAAGCTGAAACAGCTTATGTTAGTGATGATTAGCTTAAGTGAAATCAGACTTTTGGCAAATGAACAGTGTAATACCCCAAATTACCCACTTTGACCCACACAGCCAAACACCCCTATACCTGGACTGTTTTGAGTTTTGAACTAGGAATTTCTGAAATAACTTATAGACCTAACATATTATTAACTAATTACTTAATTAAGTGAAGATAAGCAGTTTTCAAATTTAAAATAAGCTCTAGATAAGTTATAGCTTATAATGGACTAAACTTGGACTTTATGACTGTTTTAAGCTTTTCAAAGCAAAAGACCAAAAATAGCTGAACTATTGATACAGGATCCTTAATTAACTAATTTACACAGGAATAAGCAGTAAAAATCATAATAAGCAGATTTTAAGCAATGCTACAGTGCTTTGTTGACCAAGAGTTGACTTTTCTGAAAACTTAAATTTTAACTTGATTTAACAGAATTTAAGTCCAAATAAGCTTAAATAAGCTTAATGGAGCAGAGATTGCTGGTTTAAAGCATAAAATTAACTAAGAACAATTTAGGCGGGAAAAACTGTTAAACATGAAACATGAATTAAACTTTGATTAACTGGTTCAAATACAACTTAAACAACTTAAATTATACAAAAACTATAAAACCCAGGAAGAAATTACAATAAAAACTAACTACGACATTATTTTAACTAAATTACACTAAACTAGCACCTACTACTCTCCTCTCTCTGTCTTGTGGTCTTTTTATGCTTCCCAAATATCTCTCTTATCTCTTTGAAGCTATCCCAGCAGTCCAATTAAGCTGAATTAATCCAAGCCCTCCACTTGTAATTTTGGCGCCAAAGTCATACTAGTGGATTGAAGCAGTTTTGTTGCAATTAAGGAAGTTTGGGAGTTTATGGAGGTGGAGGGGGAGTGGTTAGTGACTGGGGTGATGAGGTGGAAAGGTGGAGGACAGGTGGTGGTGGTTTTGGAGGTGGTATTGGCGGATTTTTGTGAGGGAGAAGGAGTATTTGACTGGGTTTGACTGGGGTCAAACCTGGTTTTATTTATTTAAGGGTTGGGCCGGGTTATGGTTTAGTGGTTGGGCTGGGTTTAGTTTTGGGTTTGTGTTTTGGGTTTATATAATAAAAAGGGTCCGGCTGGTTATAGTATTAAACACAAGGACCATTTTTGTTATTTCCTGAAAATCCAAGGACTGAAAATGTAATTCTCCCAAAGTTATCATAAGGACCAAAATTGCCAAGTTTAATTTACCAAAGGACCAAAAATGTTAATTTTCCAATTTAAAATGTCCAGGGTAAATTCTGTCAATCATTAAAATTTTCAGGGACTAAAGTTGCCGTTTTGCAAAACTGAACTTTATAAGGCTAATTTTGACAACTTGAAAATCCCTGAGGGTCTTTTATGAAAAGTTTCCATGTTTTGAATAACTAGGGACTAGATTTGACAATTTATGAATAAAACACAGTTTAAATATTTTTCTGTCTTTTTGAGACTTTTCAAAGTGTTTTTGACTGTTTATGTGGGTTTAAACAAGGTAAATATATGTGTATTTAGACACATATCAAATCCCCCACACTAAACTATTGCTAGTCCCTAGCAATCTTTTATGAAGTTTTAATGGATTTTTCTCTTTACCAGATATCCATCATTTCTGGAGTAGCCAATTGTTTTAGTTCAAGTAAGAACTTTGGTACAATGATAACCATGTGATTTTGAGCAAACCACAAGCTGTCAACGGTTTTGATTTGTCTTTACCAGAAGCCGTTTGCTTCTGGACTAGCCAACTCTTAGATAAATTATTAATATTATCTTTGGTGAGCTGATTACCAATTATGGTTTTTCCACTGCCTTTACCACAAGCCATAACCTTGCGGGCTAGCCAACTCTTCACTTTTTAGGATATGGTGAGTCGAATACCATACAATTTTGGGCAAATTGCAAGCCATAAACGGATTTGATTTATCTTTACCAAGAGCCGTTTGCTCCTGGATTAGCCAATCCTTATGTGGGTTAGACATGGTGGACTGATAACCATTTATTGAGTTCTAAGTGAGAAAAAAAATTTTAAAATTTTGGCCAAAATGGGGGTACTGGGGCACTAAAAGGTACATATGTGAACAAATTCGCCAGAATTCCCCCCCACACTTAGAACTGAATATTGCCCTCAATATTCAAAGTACCGACT
Source organism: Artemisia tridentata subsp. tridentata (assembly GCA_021014915.2). NCBI lineage: Eukaryota > Viridiplantae > Streptophyta > Magnoliopsida > Asterales > Asteraceae > Artemisia > Artemisia tridentata. The sequence goes on from CP139507.1 coordinate 195,360,970, forward strand.
GTTAAACCAACACTTAGAACGTGAAAGGGAAATATTAATAGCCATTATTTTATATACACATTTTTTTTTTTTTTTTTTTTTTTTTTTTTTTGTACATATATACAACATGTGGGGCATCTCCCCCACACTTGGGTATTAGAAAAGAGAAAGAAGTCAGAAATATGGGTGAAAACCCATATGGTGAGCTAATTTTTGTTCACCGAGTCACTAGCTTGACTCGACCCCGCATTCATTTGTTCTTGGGGAAGCACGTGGAACAAAAAATCTCCATCGGACTTTTGTTTAAAATGTTTGGAAAAACATTGAATTTCATGAAAGTTCCACACCGATGAGATATACACAGATCCGGCTCACAAATGATAAATAAAAATGCCGGGATCAAAGATAGTGTCTTCATTCCCGAAGGAGTGAAGAACAGGAGAAGTCACCGTGTAGATGAAGAAAAGAAAGAAAGTCATGATAAAAATCATGACTAACTCATTATCATTAGAAGGAGAATTCATGATTTCAGGATCATGAATCTCGTCATTTAAGCTCATTTGATCAAGACATATTCTGGGCGGGAGGGATGGAATTTTGAGATTAATCAAATTCTCAGTTTTGAGAATATCTCCCTCCGGAACACAAAGATAATCTTTGTCAAGATCAAATATGAAGTTATCATACTCCGGCGGAGATATGATATGAGTGAGTTCATCGGAGAACTCCTCAAAGGTGAATGAATCATATTCAGATTTGATGTGAGTGAGTTCATCAGTGAACTCCTCAAATGTAAATGATTCATAATCGGGGAGAGAATTATGAGAATGAGAAGTGGTGTTGCCACTAATTTTCTCTCCCATCTGATCAAAACAGAAGGCTTCCATTTCCGGAATAGAATCATCGGAAAATATGTCACTATCCTTTATGGGGATAGGAGATGAAATGGATTTTTCCTTGAAAGCCTCGATTTTAGAAACGAGAAGACTGACATTCAATAATGTTGCTCGAAGAGCTTCATCTTTGATTTCAGTGTCAATTTCTTCATTATTCTCTTCTTCTAAGCTGACTAGCTTAGAAGGCAATTCTTCCACATAAATGATGTCTCCACAAGATAACGAATCGTCATCATTAGAATCGGAGAACATCTCAACATGATCTTTTGGGAAGATAAGAGGAGGAGGGATATCACACAAATGCTTGAGAATTCCCTGTGACTCTCTTGGGATTGGGACAAGGTTCTCGACACTATACTTTATGAATACGTCTGATTCCTTTGCAGGAATTGTGTCAAGATGCTCATCCCTCATACTTAGAGAGTGAGTGTGAACCTCGGGTGTGATAGCAGTTGTTTGAGATGGAATCTCAACTGCTGGGATATCAACTGATGAACTTGATGAATCTTTATAGAATTGAAGGATATCAAGTGTATCTTCATCATCACTGTCATCAGGAATAAAACAGAACTGAGAGCTAGATCTGGCTGGTTTTTCTTTTGCAATTGATTCCCTAACAGCTTTTTCAAAGGCATCATGGGAATCTATTTTAGCAACCTGCTCTTCAGTCAATAATTCCGCCATGGATTTCTCATGTGAATTTAGAATTAATGAAAATTGCGGGGGTGGGGATCTGTCAAAACCAGAAGGTTGACATTGATTATCATCATGAGGACCCCCACAATATACACAAGAAAAACTGGGAGCATTCTGAAATGTTTTTTTATTAAACTCCTCAGCTCTTTTCACTAACTCTAGAAGCTCTAGATAAGTGTCTTGCTGGGTTTGCTGAGGAGTTTGAGTTATTTGGCACTGTGGAGGTTGGTCGTGATATGGATCGTCGTAATTGTTACAAGGAAATGGATTCCCTGTTTGACAATCAGAGCTAAAATGTGGGCCTCCACAGTACTCACAAGAAAAGTTTGGTGTATTTTGATACAACGCATCATTGAGATTTGGACAATATGATACTTGCTCGTATGAATGTGATGGGTAATTGGAGAAATTTGAAGAGTCGTTGAATGAGTTCGGATCAGGATCATAAGAAAATGAATTCCTCGAACCACAAAACAAACAACTTCCGTCTCGAATATCATTACCACATTGTTCACATGTACACCAACGACATGGCAAACCGAAAAGCGACTCACCACAACCGACACAAGGAATAAAATCCGGAGGTGGGACGAGTGGAGTGCTCTGAGAGCTAGGAATTTCCACCACTTCCGTTATGGACTCTGGTTCTTGTTTTTGATAAACGTGAAGATTAGGCAAGTCATTCTTTTCAGTCACTGTTCTAAGTTCTGTACGTTTGCTTGACAAACTTTTAACCGTAAATCCTGAAAGGTTAGGATCGATTCTCGACGGTTTGTCATTAATAGCACGTATCTCGGGCTGTGGAGGGTAGTAGGAAAGACTTTGAGAATCCTTGAGAGACTCTTTAGTGGATAATTCACACCAATAACAAGATCCACGATCCTTTGGTGCATGCTTTCCACACCGCTCACACGCACACTTAGAACAACGATGGCTGTCAATCAACGGGCTTTTACAATCAAAACATTTGTACCCGAGAGACGCCATAGAAGAAGGGTATAAGAAGTTTAGAATCAAATGGATAGAGGGTAAAGGGATAAAGAATCAAAAAGGGTGAGAGGGTAAAGATGAATATTTTTGGGTTTTTTGTGTTCGTTGAAAACTTGAATAAAAATGTTTTTGGCAATCGTTTAGTCAAACGAATTAACTTCACGATTATTTTAGTTTTATATGAAAAATAAGAAAATATGAACAAAGATGGTAAATATACAATGGGTGTATATTCAACAATCACTGATGCTTCAAATTCGTTCAACGCAGCACACCTCCCCGGCAGCGGCGCCAAAATTTGATCGGCCCTAAAACAGTCAACTTAAATCAACCACGGATGTGGTCAAACAAAGTCAAACCACTTGAGAACACAATGCAATTATCCAAGGAGTATAGTTTTATCCCCGGGTCGTTTAAGTCCCAGCGAGGTGTGAATTATGAAATAAAACGAATCTGTGATCGGGCGATAATTGAACGGAAAAGGGTTTTGAATAATTTACACTAAGGAATAAAAGAAAATAGCTTAAACAAGCTATAAGAACAAATACGAGAAAGCAAATTACCTAGAAACGTTTAAAACTAAAAGACGTATGTTTAAATTTAAATAAACGTAAACGTACGAAATAAAACGTGAGTTTTAAGAAATAAAAAACCTACGAATATGAAAATTTAAATTTTTACAATCCTAATAATAAAAGAAAATTATTAGAAAAAGAAAATTATTTATTTGACTTATTAATTAATTATTATTAATTAAAAACTATTTAATATTTATTTAAACTAATTAAAATTCTAATAAATACTAAAAGATTAAAGAAAAATCTGAAATTTTTTATATAAATACTCTAAGGTGACAAGAAGCTAAGAAAATTATAAAAATGAAAATTACTTAATTAAAATTTAAAAAGATAAATTCTATTAAATAGAAGCTATCACTATATTTCTATTTTTGTTTTTTCTTAAGGACTAAAAATGTAATTATATTTTTCCTAGATTAAAAATGACAAAATAAAATTATGAAAATTGGATTTATATTTTTCTGATTAATATTCTATTTATTATGAATTAATTACTATGTTAAACTAAATAAAAGATTAAAAATATTAAAACTATTAAGAAAATTCTAAAACTTTTTCCTAAGTTACTTATTAGTATAAGAAGCTAGGGAAAAATATAAAAAGTGTGAAATACTTATTAATAAGCAGTACAATAAGCAGATAAGCTTAAATAAGCAAATCTGACTAGAATACTATATAAATAAATAAAGAAAACTAAAACACTAATAACACACTAGGGGAGATGGTGCGTGTGCTTGGTCTGGTTTCTGACCAGCTTTGACCAAGAGGTCCCAGGTTCGAATCCTGGCAAGCACAAAACACAAAACTATTTTATTTTTATTTTTTTTTTATTTTCTTTTTACAAACACACTAAACACTTAATAACTAACAACTTTTAAAAAGAAAGTATTTTTAGAACTAAGAAATAAGCTCAGTGGGAGCTTAATCTCACCACAGTTAAGCTTTTACAAGCTTAACTTGGTTTTTCAAACGCCAACAAGCTTCTAAAAAGCTATAAATTAGACACAAACAAGAAAATAAGATAAGAACAAATTAGATGGGCTTAAAGGAAGCCAAAGAAAAGAGAAAAGCTAAGAAAATAAGCTGAAAAGCTCAATTAAGCAATGAACCAAACCTGGTGTACACAGGACAGTTGCAGGCCAAGTAGTGATTTTCAAGGCTTGATTTAAGCTATCTAATAAGCTAGAACATTAGATACCAGATACTACATTTGAACCTTACTATGTGAACTTTATGAAAAACCAAAAATTAAGCAAACTGCTTAACTGGATAAGCTAGAAAGCCACCAAGATCAGCAGTGTTTGGGCTTGCAGGCTGCTAATGAACTGAGGACAGGGCAAAAATGGGCTTTTCAAGCCCATTAAAAGCTATGATAAGCTAAACCATAAATCTGACAAAAAATACTAAATAAAGATGAGCTTGTGAACTTTAAAAATCCTAAATTACAGCTACTAAGGGCTTAATATGAGAGCTATAGAAAATCTAAAAAATTTGCAAAAACTAAGAAAACTTAAAAATAAAACTAGCAAAGCTGAATAAGGTCTGATAAAGGGAATTCTAAGCACAAGTCCTATTTGATTCTGACACAAACTGAAAAGAGAGTATAAAGGAACCTGAGAATGCAAGAAAACAACTCCACAATAAGCCTAGCTTATTGTGAGCTTAATGAGGCAAGTGACTGCCTTATGAGAGCAGTCCCCTAGTCCAAATCTGCAAACAGCTTCAAAACAAGCAAAATAAAGCTGAAACAGCTTATGTTAGTGATGATTAGCTTAAGTGAAATCAGACTTTTGGCAAATGAACAGTGTAATACCCCAAATTACCCACTTTGACCCACACAGCCAAACACCCCTATACCTGGACTGTTTTGAGTTTTGAACTAGGAATTTCTGAAATAACTTATAGACCTAACATATTATTAACTAATTACTTAATTAAGTGAAGATAAGCAGTTTTCAAATTTAAAATAAGCTCTAGATAAGTTATAGCTTATAATGGACTAAACTTGGACTTTATGACTGTTTTAAGCTTTTCAAAGCAAAAGACCAAAAATAGCTGAACTATTGATACAGGATCCTTAATTAACTAATTTACACAGGAATAAGCAGTAAAAATCATAATAAGCAGATTTTAAGCAATGCTACAGTGCTTTGTTGACCAAGAGTTGACTTTTCTGAAAACTTAAATTTTAACTTGATTTAACAGAATTTAAGTCCAAATAAGCTTAAATAAGCTTAATGGAGCAGAGATTGCTGGTTTAAAGCATAAAATTAACTAAGAACAATTTAGGCGGGAAAAACTGTTAAACATGAAACATGAATTAAACTTTGATTAACTGGTTCAAATACAACTTAAACAACTTAAATTATACAAAAACTATAAAACCCAGGAAGAAATTACAATAAAAACTAACTACGACATTATTTTAACTAAATTACACTAAACTAGCACCTACTACTCTCCTCTCTCTGTCTTGTGGTCTTTTTATGCTTCCCAAATATCTCTCTTATCTCTTTGAAGCTATCCCAGCAGTCCAATTAAGCTGAATTAATCCAAGCCCTCCACTTGTAATTTTGGCGCCAAAGTCATACTAGTGGATTGAAGCAGTTTTGTTGCAATTAAGGAAGTTTGGGAGTTTATGGAGGTGGAGGGGGAGTGGTTAGTGACTGGGGTGATGAGGTGGAAAGGTGGAGGACAGGTGGTGGTGGTTTTGGAGGTGGTATTGGCGGATTTTTGTGAGGGAGAAGGAGTATTTGACTGGGTTTGACTGGGGTCAAACCTGGTTTTATTTATTTAAGGTTTGGGCCGGGTTATGGTTTAGTGGTTGGGCTGGGTTTAGTTTTGGGTTTGTGTTTTGGGTTTATATAATAAAAAGGGTCCGGCTGGTTATAGTATTAAACACAAGGACCATTTTTGTTATTTCCTGAAAATCCAAGGACTGAAAATGTAATTCTCCCAAAGTTATCATAAGGACCAAAATTGCCAAGTTTAATTTACCAAAGGACCAAAAATGTTAATTTTCCAATTTAAAATGTCCAGGGTAAATTCTGTCAATCATTAAAATTTTCAGGGACTAAAGTTGCCGTTTTGCAAAACTGAACTTTATAAGGCTAATTTTGACAACTTGAAAATCCCTGAGGGCCTTTTATGAAAAGTTTCCATGTTTTGAATAACTAGGGACTAGATTTGACAATTTATGAATAAAACACAGTTTAAATATTTTTCTGTCTTTTTGAGACTTTTCAAAGTGTTTTTGACTGTTTATGTGGGTTTAAACAAGGTAAATATATGTGTATTTAGACACATATCAATAAGGATAGTCTTTTAAAATAGTTTTCATACAAGTTAGTAAAATCCCAATTAAAAGAGTATTGTATCATATTTGTAAACTTCATTTTAAATAGCTTTTTCTCAAATCATTTTCCATGTCAGAATTAAAAATGCTTCACAGTCTAGGTTCGTATAATAGGTCAAAGGTTCAAAGCAAAGGAATCATAGCAAGGTATCAAATGTCAGGTATTATATTAGGGTTCATATCAGGGTTCATATCAGGATTCAAGACAGGAGATAAATGCAGGGGTTCATTATCAGAAGGTCAAGTCTCAGGTATCAATCATAGGCTAAACAGATCAGAACATGAAAGAGGTCATTGGAAACCTTATAGAGAAGGTCAGAATATCTGTACCTGATGGCAGAGCAAAACAAACCAGAATAGATGGAACACAAGACACGGATCAATCCTGCTTCACGGAACCTAAGGGAAGGAACAACTAATCACAACATAATTCCTTTTTACGGTATTAAGGTTCATTTTAACAAGTTATAGTAGTTCAGGGTCAATCTTGACAACTTCCATATTTTAGGGTTCAAAGTGCAATTATGCTAAAGTCAAAGGTTTAAGGTGTAAATATCACAATTTTACTCATTTAATCCAAAAGTTATCCAAAATTTCCATTTTAATCCTTCTATGATTCACAGCTTACCATATAGCCCCTTAACTTAATTAAATTGCAATTTACACCTTATAATTATCAAACTTACAATTTAAGTCCTTAAAGTATTCATATCTACATATTAGTCCAATAATTATCCAAAATTACGTATTACACCCTTAAAATATTTATCTATACGAATTATCCATACTTTAACATAATTTACAAATAACCCTTACATTTTAATAAATTTCCATATAGGCCTCATAATTAATCAAATTACAATTTAGACCTTCAAATATCCATATTAACACATTAAGCCCTCATTTCTTAGAATTTTCCCATTATACCCTTTAGTTTTGGAAACTAACAATTAACACCCTTTTTAAAATGTCTTAACAGCTTTTGAGTATTAACTGGACCTGTTTCAAATAATTTATGAACCATGTTAAATCTTAGAAATAAAATTCACCAAAATTCAAAGACGTTCCCCAGGGTCTTAAGTATTTTATGTAATTTTTCCAGATTTTATTAAGTTGTCTAGGTACGAATGAAAAATCCCTTTTTCCAACCTGTTCCAGAACCGGATCAAATAAGACACCCGAAAAGTAATTAATTATTTACCCCATCTATAAAATTTATAAAATTCTACAAAAATTCCAGTAACTAGTAGACATCCCAAATATTACCCAGTTCGAAGGAAATATTTTAATTCGACATGGTTTGAAAATGATAATTGAAAAACACAGACTGTATCTCCAGACCTACGAATTCAGTTTTGACACTCGATCTCATAAATTAGCAAAAAGTGCCTTCCCGACCTCATAAAAATATGAAACCAATTTTCCCAGAAAGCTATTTCAATGAACTTACTTGTAGACCCAAAAACCACCCAAACACACGTTATCATTATTTATTTATAGTCGATTAAAGTCGGGTTACATTCCAGATCAGTAGCAGTTTTTAATATATCATGTATTCTCTTAGGTTTTCGTCATTCCAATCATTAGTTCTTGACATATAACGATTATAGATGAGTTCATATCATGTCTAGGTCAATTATAACAGGTCTTAACATAATCAAAACGAACAATTCATCATCAATACCGCCTGGTTCAATCTATACATATCATGTTTTAGGGTTTTATGATCAATATCTTTTTATAACTTCTTTTATTATTTCATGTGACATATTTGACCAAGAACAAGAATAAGAATGACAAGGATTGCACAAGGAGAAGGATACAATACCCTCAAAGATCTCACGAATGACAAGAATAACACAAAATCAAATCACCACACGAACGAATCCTTCTTCCTTCTTCTTTGATGGATCGACAAAACAAAAACAAAGAAAGTTTTATGGATTGATTCGGATTGATCAAGAACATGTTTTATGGATTGACTAACAAGTTACAAGATTACCTTAACAAAGATCAAACCTTCTTGTGGTTGATATGAGGATCGAATGGTAGCAAGGCAAGAGAGAAGAACCGGTTTTAGAGGGAGAGTTAGGGTGTGCCGAATTTTAGAGAGAGGGAGGGCTAGGGCTCAATATTTTCGGTATGATGAAAAAAAAAGAAGGGACCGAATATTTGATTAGTACCAAATGGGGAAGAGATCAAAATTTTAGGAACTTACCAAACTTATCCCAATCACGAACCAGGACTAGATTCAAGACCGTATTCGTTCGTGTACATATCCGTGGATCAACTAGACTAAATAAATGTGTAACGAATATATTACTTGGGTATAACCTAAGTTTAAAATATTTGTATTACATTTATATGTTCAAATATTGGCGTGTTAGATACTTAGGTTAAGTTCTCTTAATGTTTCTCATATGATTTTCATAAGTTCCCAAAATTTAATTTGAGGGCATTTTTGTCAATTCGCGTTATGTTAAAATTTCGGGTTTTACAGGGCTGATATAGGATGTTACTTGGGCCATGTGACATTGGACTTATTGTGTGTAATCTGAATTTCGCTACTGGCTTGTTTCGTTTGGACAGTTAAAGCAAGGTCGATTTTTTATTGGTGGTATTGTTCACAAGGATGGAGTAGTATGTTGGTCGGACTGATCGGGTTTTGGTTTTTCGTTTGGACTGGACCGGACCCTAGGAGCTTATGTTATACACTAATGCTTCACTCAAATTGATGGGTCTCTAAATTAAAATTGTTATCCTAAAATTTTGTACAAAAATTATTGGATACAATCTTTAATGTTTGGATTAAGTGTGGTAATGTTTGGTAGTCCAAATTTTCACGAGGATACACATGTCACGGCTGGTATTTGGGTATATGAATGTCAATGTGAGTACAGAGTTGTGGATTTAGCAGCATAGTCCTATTGGTGCCTGAGATTTGAGTGAGTCTGCAACTTGATCTTTGCGATTTGAGTTACAATTGACAAATTGCGATTTGATTCATTGCTATTTGTCAAGTTGCGTTTTGACTTGTTGCGACTTGACTGATTGCGATTTGACCAGTTGCAATATGACGTTGCGAGTTAACACTTGCGATTTGTCTAATTGTGATTTGGTTGATTGCAATCTGACTTGTTGCAAATTGACAATCTGTGACTTGACTTGTTGCGATTTAATCAAGTTATGATTTGACTTCTGTGACTTGAATCTTGAAGTTTGGTATTGCAGTTCACTCTTGGGTATTCTGATTGATTTCACGGTTTCTCTTGTAGGTTTTAGAAAATCCCGCGAAAGATTCGATTTCTTGGTTTAAATCTCAAGAGCTGTAAAATCCCGTGAAATTAATTTTGGACAAGTAGGCTGGACTTGGATTTATGCATAATAAAACTTACGGGGTGTGACTAATTTTTCGGGATAAGTTTGTGCTTCAAGATCGGCAGGATTTGGGAAATTATGATAGCTTGGTTGGTTTGGTAATTCACGGGTTGGTGTACTTAATGTCTCAAACATCTCGGGGTTGGATGGATGCACGATGTTTGATGACCCTTGCTCGAGCATACTTAGGGTGATTAGACTTGGATGCTCAAGAAGTGGATATATACAATAAAGGATGGAAGGTTGGGTATATATCACTACCTATATTTAAAGGAGTTACGTTGTTGTGCTCAATATAGGTTCTAGATCACAAATTTAGTGCAAGTATAAGTCGCAGACTTGTCCTTTATCAAGCTTCATCAAGTGATTGTTGTTTCTCAAGCTTCTAATGGGATTGTAGTACAAGATCTTCTCAAGAGGTGGTCAGACTTTAAGTCAGGAGGTGGTTGTTCAGAGACGTGGTTTAACCTTTTACATTCTAAAGTTAAACATATTTCATCAAGCGGTTTTGGCATATTATGAGCTTCAGGGAATTTTTTAATCTGCTAAACTATTGATGAGGAGACAAGCAAGGGGTTACTTCAAGAGAGTCTTAATCACCATCTTCATTGCTGTAGTTTTATTTGTCTCTTTCCATGTATTGTGCCTGACAAATTCACAAACATCACGGACTCTCAGCTTTGGCAAAAAGGTCATTTCATGCCCTTTAGGGGAGAATTAGGGGTGTGTACTAGGCAGTTTCCGTTCGTCCAGCGATGTGAATTTTAGCGGCTCCGGTTACAGCGGGTCAGATCGTATCGGTTCAGTCTCCAGCGGTTTGAATCTTAGCAGTTCCGGTTTCAGCGGGTCAGATCGTAGCGATTCAGGATTCAATGGTTCAGTCTCTAGCAGTTTGAATATTAGCGGTTCCAGTTTCAGTGGTTTAGCTTTCAGTGGTTTGGGTCTTATTGCCTAAGATTTCAGCAGTCTGTTACTTACTGTTGTGCAGTTTGTTCTTGAATTTATTTCTCGGATAAATCTCAAGAACTGTAAAATCCTGTACACAGTACGACAACTATTCCATACACTGCACCTGATAACATCTAAGTAGCTGGGTCAGACAGCTGTGTTTGATAGGACTGACTATGAGTCATGGGCACTGCTAAGAATTAGCACATGTTTCTTCTCCCTTTGACTATTCAACCGCACAAAATGATCACGAAGTTAATTTGGTATTCTTTATTTGAGATTGAAGTTGAATTTCACGAAGGCGTCTACTTATTTTATCTTGAAGTCGGGGTTGGTTGGATGCATGATTTCAATGATAACTTGCTCGTGCTTAAGATATAAGTTGAGGACTTGGGTTATCTAGTTACCAGCAGTTGGGGTAACTATCACTTAAGAGTTATTAGAGTACTCAGTGTCACACGTCATTGACGTTGTCGATAATTTCAAGAGGTGTTAATGTCTCATACGTTGGTTGGGTATTGAGCACTTAGAGATTTGCATGAAGCATTAATTCTCTACACCGTTCTTCCAACATTAGTGCAAGCTTAAGTAACAAATTTAGGGACTTCTACTTCAGTTTTCAGTATTGGTATATCGGGTTTCCTTCATCAAGTGGTCACCAATCTGTGTACAAGGTTGGTTAGTTGGCCAAAGGTTTTAAAAGTAATGATGTGATCTGTAATTCTCATGGGATACTTTTAACCCAAACTGATGTTCTCCTAAATCAAATCAGTCATGCCACATTCAATCTGTTACTATCTCACGGTTTCTTCTTGGTTTTGTAAAATCCCGCGAAAGAACTTATTTCTCGGTTTAAATCATAGATTTATAAAATCCCGTGATGATGGACTATGCGCTCTTGACCATGATTGGGTTAAAACCATTATCAAAGTTCAGCTAAAACATCACAAATGGCTGGATTGAGGCATTTAATCAACAAGATGTGACTACGGCGTTAGTTCAGTATTATTTATTTGAGGCTGAAGTGAAATTTCATAGGTGCGTGTACTTAGTATCTGAAGATATCGGGGAGGTTGGATGAAGATTCTTCGAGATCCTTGTTCGAGCTTTTAACCTTTACAATGACGAGGACTTGGATATCTAGTTATTTTTTCTTTCTCTCTATTACAAAATAACTATCACTTTAAGGAGTTACGTTGTAGTGCTCAGTGTCACACGAAGTTGTGGATATCCAAGAGGTGATGTACGTCTTATACTTGATGGTTGGTTGGTTGAAGAGTATAGAGTACTTAGGGATTCGATGTTGCACGAAGTCTCTGCACCGCTCCTTGTCTCGCATTAGTACAAGTTTAAGTCACAAGTACGGGTTATGTTACTTCAGTCTCAAGTTCATCATATTGGGTTTTTCTCCATCAGTGGTCACGACATCAAGCCGACAAAATGATAATGGGGTTGTTAACCAGTTAGATGAGAGAAGTAGTAAAGAGAGAGAAATGACATCTGTACACATCAGTACAGGCCTCGCTCTTCAACATTATGACGTCTGAATACCTCAGTTCAGGCCTCGGTCTTCATCATTATGATGTCTGTTCAAATCAGTTCAGGCCTCGTTCTTCAAAGAAAAGAAAAGTGTACGCTTGAGTGCACTTTATCTTCAAAAGAAGAGGAATCTTCTTATTTATGGCCATTCTTATCATCAAGTTTGATGCTCTTTCCATGCTTATTCAGTCTTCAAGTGGATCAACGCATATTGGAGTATACTATTATTCACTTAATCAACCAAAAATTGCAGTTGACAGGCATATGCAATTTTTGAGGGGGGGAAAGGGTGAATAAACAACATGTCAGTCTTCAAGTACCGTCAAGTGGAGCTACTTACCGTTGATGGTATTCATATTCACTAGTTCAATCATCAAAAATTGCAGTTGGCTGGCATATGCAATTTTTGAGGGGGGGAAAGGGTGAATATTAATCTACATGTTGATTGATGATTGAGAAATGGTCATACGACTCCTGAATACGTCAGTTCAGGAGTCGTGCAAATCATGGTTCTCCAACACTACATCTTCTTCCTCTATCAAGGTGTTGAAGAACATGGTCATGGAATGCTAATCGACATCTTCTCACGGGCTGATACAATCAGTAACAAAGGGTTTCTAGTCAATGCTTCATGTATACGTCATTAGGCTACATATACACATCATGATGATGATTCCGATTAATCGTAACCATCAAGGGAGAGAAATGTGTACACCAAGGATGCACAACAGGTTCACGTGATCGGGCTTAATACTTCTTCTTAGTTGAAGTTATTCCGGGAAGACAAATGTCATAACCGCAGAGAAGATCAGTGGTTCAACTTGTTACCTTGGTATTATCATTTCTCTGCTACGTTATGTGCTGATTAATCATAACCATCAGGGGAGAGAGAATGTGTACATCAAGGACGCACAACAGGTTCACGTGATCAGGGCTTAATATCCAAGGATGGATACATACTATAGATGATCAGTGGTTCAACTTGTTACTTTGGTGTTATACTAAAGACTGAAGAAGGTCGAGTCGTCAGTCTATTCTTCATTCTCTGTTGTGTGTTATCATCTCATGTGTACACTGCGGGCTGATGGGTTATATGTAAGGTTACTGGAAGGCATTTGGTGAGATGAAGATGGTTGGTATTCTGTTCCTCCATGTTGGGCAATCTTGAAGAAGGTCGAGTCTACAGTCTACTCTACATTATCCGCTATGTGTTAGAAGACTAAAGACGGCATGCATTTGGTTATCTAAAGACTTCTTCACATTATGGGTGTTCATCCAAAGTCTTCTTTCTATTATGGGTGTTCATCAGAAAGGTTGTCATATTGGGGGAGAGCACTAATTAGGGGAGAGTGAAAATCCTGAATTAATCCCTAAGTTAAAAGTGCTCTCGTTACTCTTCAGCAAGTTAAATGATGGAAGCGGAAAAGATTCAGGATGCTGAGGAGTAATGGTTTTCGGTTCGTATCCTTGTATATATTTTGCTTCTTACATTCTTTTTCATATCTTATACCATTTTGTAAATAGATATATAGAAATCTTGCTAATTGTAAATAGAGAAACGTAAAATCAGAAAAACCATAAAAATTAAAAAATTAGAAAAGACCAAAAATAGTTTCACCTAGGCATGTCTTCTGTTTATCGATAACATTTACGGACTTAGAAATGTCATTCAATAATGGCACGGGTCTTTAAATGAAGCTCGAGCAGAAGTTAAAATGGATTCTTAAAACATGTCTAAATGGCTTGCTATTACTTCAGATAGCAACCCGCGCTTCAAAATGGGGAAAGCACGTCGTCAAAAAGACGGCTGTTCCTCCAACTGGGTGATGTTCACCTGGGCATGGATTACTTTATATCCATGTTTCTTCGATCTGATGTACGTTTCAGTGCATCATTTCTTGAAAAAGAAGAGAAATCTTCTTTGCATACAAATAGTTTTCATTCTGTGATTCTTCTGAAAATTATTTGTAAGACACTTGGTGATTTTGTGTTGCTTGAAATTTGTTTAAACTTGGATTATGCATAAAATGTGTCACTCAATCAACGACCACAATACTTTAATACGGGTCATTGATTGAGGGGGAGAGTGAATTCAAATTTTATATCATCAAACGGATTTATTGGTTAAATCATACTTGTTGAAATGGTTTTGCAGTTAATGGGGTATTAGTTGAAGAGGATCTTCCTAAAATTTTATATCAAATGGCCAAATGTGTGAATTTCTAGAATGTTTAGGACATTATGTGCAATGTGCTTATAATTTCCTAGCTTTATATATCTAGAAGGTTCATTTGTGTTACTTTGGAATCCTCGTGTAATCCCCTAAATACTTTAAGACTCAAAACCTAAAAGAAGTAAGAAAACCAGTTGCAGTTGATGTTTTTGAATGCTCCTATGACATGTGTATGATCTGAATGAATGAGTTTCAACTGTTGTTTGACTCTTGTTAGTCGATTGCTGCTTAATTGTTGTTGATATTGTGCATATGTTCTCAGGATTCGCTTAGGTATATAGCTATCATGATAGAATCATGTTCCTAAGATCCTGAATTGAATATTGAAATATGTGTGAATTGCCATGCTCATGATTGCTACTTGCTCTTCATGCTAGATAGCAGTTTGACGTATTTCCTGATTGTGGTTTGATTATAAGATGAACTTGGTATTATAATGTGGCAAGCTGCTGAAGGGTAGCTATTAAGGAATAGTGTATCTGTATGTATGTATATCTGTGTTGATATTCTTATGCAGATTCCATAGCCAAAATGAATGTGCCAGTTCCCATTCTAACCATTTGATCAGACGTTCAAACTCTATTGATTGGCTCGGAATTCACCACAGCAACAACGTCGGCAACAACAACAACAACACTTTCACCACCACCACCACCATTTTCTCCCACATTTTCTAACTTATTTAAATCAATTGGGATCACAAATCTCAATTGGTTTGAAATTTTTGATCGGGGGAGAGAATGTGATTTAAATATGAAATCTGATAAAATGTGATGTTTGGACGTAAATGTAAGCTCTCTCATATGTGCTAAACTCTTTCGTATATCGATGCACATATTGAGGGGGAGCGAATTGACAAAAAGGATTTGGCATGCATCTTATGTGAGCAAGGCTCAGGCTTCACCAATGAATTGACGATAGCTAAAGTCAGTAGTCGAAAGGACATGTCCTGGACGGGTAATAATTTCAAGCCAGTTTATCTGGTGATGTAAGCGTGTCTCGCAAAGGACGTGTCTGAGTAGAATGTACCGATTTCGAGTAATTTTCCTTGAATGTGATCTGGACGGGTAATAATTTCAAGCTAGTTCACTAGTGATGTAAGCGTGTCTCACGATGATCATGTTCTTGGAAAATCAATCAATTCAAAAGTGCGAGCTTCACCTGACATGTGCAAATTTATAAAACAATCATTTGAGCACATGTTGAGGGGGAGCATTTGAAAAATATAAAACTCTCAAGTGTTTGCAAAAATGTGTTTCAGAATCATGAACACTTTGAGAGATTTTTCAAAAATTTGGTTTATGGCAATCGTGGAAGAATACCAAAGACCGACCATTTTAATTAATGTATGGAGTTATAAGGATGGTTAGGTTAGGCTCAAGTTCCCATGATCCCGCCAGAGCCGGAGGGATCTACCCAGGGACAATCCACTAGTTAGTGTAGAAGTCCTTAAGTATAATTAAAAAGGAGAAAAGTGGATAAGGGAAAAGTGCCGACTGAGATGGAGCTAGTACTGGAACAAACCCAACAAGGTGCTAGTTATGAAGTCTCGGTAAGTACTGAAGGGGTTGAAGAATGAAAAAGAATTGTAAAGATAAAGGGTGAAAAGAAGCCCTCCTTACAACTTAGGCAGAAACCGGGTGATGCGCGTGATGTGTCATTGCGGTTTAGCAGTTTTAATGCCTACTCAAGTTTTAAATTTATATTTAGCCGACTTATCAATAACACACACACTTAACGAGCAGTGTACCCGGTCAGTATGAATATAATGGTAAGTAGAGTGTCGATCACTAAGAGTGGAACGTATTATCTAGTTATTCTAATCAGTATTTTAATATATTAAGTTAGCTATACAACCTAATCTAACGCAAGGGGGGTTCAGCCTGAGAGACTGGCATGATTTGGTTGCAATTAAATAATAAACTAAACCAATAGGCACGAATCAGCAAGTAGCACACACGTACACAGATAAATACTTGAGACAATAAGAGGGCTGTCCTTATGATAAGTAGTTTGTCACTTGTTTTATTGCTAGTGTTATATGAAGTGTATAGTTCGATGCAACGCACCGAGATTAAGTCCTTTCTCGTTGGTTCTAATCTTATCGGCGAGTAAACCCTTAATGATTACTTATGACTATCCCGTTTATCTTTCTCCTACTTTTCTACAGACCATAGAATACATAGGCATCTAATAAACAGGCGAGGGCAGAGGCATGGCGACCCGATCAACGCTCAGCTAGACACAGAGGTTATCAATGCACTAATAAAAGTCACCAATGACATCAACATATAAACTTTAATTAATGAGAAAGCAGTTTTAAGGGAGTGCAACCTTTCCGTTGTCACGTTACATAAGCCACCAATCTTGATGAATTAAAGTTTACTAACACAATAAAACAAAACTACTTAATGAATTAAACATATGCAGCACCTTCTTACAGCTCTTGTATCTTTAATTTGGGTGTGTCTTGTGCTGCTGCCTTGACTGAATTCGTCCTTGGTTTCTGTCCTTCGGTCTTCGGTTCTAAATATATTGCACACGAAATTCGTCTGGTCTTGGGGTATTTATAGTTTCTGTCTGAGGGTAAGATGCGGCGCATCTAAGGAGTAGATGCGGCGCATGTACTTAACTTCGCGTGGGGTCCAAGATTATAATATTCAGGAATATTCGTACACCGCCAGAAGATGCGGCGTATCTTTATCTTTGGATGCGGCGCATGTCCTCTTGAATCTTGGATCGTATCTGGTGAGATCTTGATAGCGATGCGGCGCATGTCATGAGTGAGATGCGGCGCATCTGGAGCAGATTTGACTTGATCTTGTCCATTTCAGTAGACTCTTCACTTTATGCATGTTTTGCTCCATACTTAGTCTAAAATCGCCAAGTTTCACCAAATGCTTGTTTTCAACTGAGAATTACAAAAGTAAACGATTAAGTATCAATCCTCATACATAATATAGTAAAACAAGTCAAATTAATAGGATAAATGATAGTAATAAAATGTACTTATTTGAGTTCATCAAATATCCCCCCACTTGAACTTTACTTGTCCCCAAGTAAACCTTAGAATTAATCTTATGAAAATGTATCCTAAAAGATATTAGGATTTATTTTTATATTTAAGCATGTACTCGTTTTTGTCATAATCACACAACTAAACACTTAACGAATTAGAAGTAGAATAAAAATATTTCGATAAAAGCAAATCTAATCGTTTAATTGTCCAGTCGCGACGAATATTCTATCATAAGCTTGGCAAGTATACACATCTCCACCACTAAAGCCAAGGAATAACAAGTCTAAAGCGGTAAAAAGGGTTTTTAGGCTTAAGGGTTAATTATTCTTAATCTCTATCGATCTCAAATTCCAGAAAAGGCGACAAAATCACAAATACATGATCGAATCCACGAACACGATACTTGCAATTGCTCAAATCCTTAACTCGAATAGGCTAAAGATAGGTCCAAACTTCACCAATAATAATATATCAAAAAGGGCGACAAAATCATAAATACATAGCCGAATCTACGACTACGATACTTAAGATTGCTGAAATCCCTAATCTCAATAAATCAAAGGTTTGGTTGGATAAAGAATAATACAGGGTATGGATAATATTTGGGATATAAATTGGTGTAAAATAAAAAATAAACAAAACAAATAAATTAAAATCCTAAGTGTGGTTAATCACTATCCCAACCATCCCATGAATAAGACTCATATCATTGAATAACTCACGCTTTATTACTTGAAACACACGCTTTAGGTAGACACGAATCATACTCAACAAGATCTTAATCAAAGAATAAACCTTAGTTGACGTTCCCATAACTGCCAACTCCCATTCAATCCATAGATATAATATACAACAACTAGTGGTGATATCGACCACTTACATAACTTTACGTCGTTGGTTAAAACAAACATCCAACTCTTCTTTTTCTTTTTCTTTTCTCATTTTTACGATTTTTTTTTTTTTTTTTTTTTTTTTTTTTTTTTTGATAACATAAACGTAGATGTGTAAAATTTCACCACATCACCCAAAACAATAATTCTGGATAATTTTTCCATACTTTTCATGACTTCAAAAATAACGGTAATAGTGAAAGTGGTAAACACACGAAAAATAAACTCAAAGATATACAATATTTACTTCCACTCCAATTGCATTGTGCAATTTCCCGACCTAACCATAGATAATGAATTACGCACGCGAACACAGGTAATGTAAGGAAACACACTTTGCCTATAGCAATTAACCAACCACGGATTTTAATCTACAGGGTAGGCTAAGGTTTAAGGTGTAACGAAACATTTTAACATTGGTGTAAGAAACGAAAGGAATGGCTCTGAGTGTTTTTCTAGGGGTATCTTACTCTAAAAATGAGAGTAACAAAAGGGTTTATACGAGGGTTAACTAACCAGTGTAGTTAGCTAATATCACATAACATATAATAGGCTATTTAGGTGTAATCCTAGAAATTTACCAATTTAGACAAGTCATTTCAATTATATAAAATAATACTTATTATGGTGGTCTCGAATAGTATACAAGCCAAGTTCTAAAGTTTACAAGTCACCGGCACACTCATAGATTTGTGAATTTTGAAAAATCACAATTTTTGAAAATGACGTCATGTGTGCAGCTATGCAACTTAGGCTTTAAACAAAAACATGCTAAAATTTTTAAATTTTGATATATTAAGCACATTTTAAGCATATTTTGAAAAGTTTAGGACAAGTAAATGTTAAGTGTTCTAATTCTCCAATCCCCCCACTTAAGTTAAACAACGTCCTCGTTGTTTGTATAAAATGTTAAAAACTGGAAAATAAAAGAATTAGAACAGAAAAACTCCTCTGAGATTTGCTCGGTATGATCCTCCATTTGTATAAGAGCAAAAATCATCTTTCTTGTGGATTAGAACGTTTAAGCTTCATATTCGATGTATCCACAGGAAATGCAGGAATCTAAAATACCACCAAGGCTTTAAAACACACCTATTATTAAGAAAGGTTCAAACTTGCATAACACATTAGTAGTTAGGAAAAATAAAACATAAAAATTAAAAATGAAAATCATCAGGTCAGTCGATGCGCCGTATCTTATAGAAGAAGATACGCCGTATCGAGCCTGGAATAGATACGGATCAGAATAAAAGATGCGCCGAATCCTTAACCAGGGATGCGCCACATTAAAATAAACTGATAAAAAGTTTTAAATTCGAAAATAAAAAATGCGGAAAAATAAAATAAAATAAGATATGACCATCTGCAGGAGATGCGTCGCATCTCAGAATTGAGATGCGGCGTATCCTCGGCGGCCTGACTGACTCAATACAAAATCAGAAAATAAAATAAAAGATAAGCATGGGTTGCCTCCCATGAAGCGCTTGTTTTTGTTCGAGTCACGAGCCTGACTCCACCCTTATTTACTGTGTAAAAGGGTGTTGTTCCCCCCACTTGGGATCAAGTGCGGATGATAGTAGCAATAAACACGAAAAGAGTGTAAATTTGCTAGTAAAGATGGAAGAAATAAATAAAGATCATACCTTGGCAATATATGTACATCTTTCCTATCCTTACCCGGTTTGGTTGATAAATTGGATGACTTGACCATTCCATCTGAAATAGTAGTGTGTTGAGGAAAAATGAGTCTCCTTTCTTCTTGGTTAGTCTCTTTGGTAGTAAGGCGTCCCTTGACTTCCGCAGAAGATGAGAAAGGGTCTTTGGCAAGTAAAAGTTCGAGTTCCTCTATATACTTCATAGGCTCGAGACCATCATCTTCATCAATCATAGCAATGTTTAAGAGCTCATCACCAAATTCTTCTTCGAGCTCCACCAAAAACGGGTTGATCGCAGGTGCTTCATGTGCTTCAATAGGTAGTGTAATGAATTTGACCTCATCATTCTTTTGTTTTGCAACCTGTTTAGGAAAACTAGCAAGATTATTAGTAACGGGATTAATAATATTAAATAAATTTGTACCACTTTGTGTTGTAAGTGACTCCAATTCATCTTGTGAATCTCCATCTTCAACTAGTGGTCTTGCAATTTCAGCATCGTCCCGAATTTCATCCTTCACTAAGTAATCCCAGACTTCTTCAAAATCCCTCGTTGGGTCAAAATCTGGATGAGGTATGTCATCATAAACTATGGCGTCAAATGGTTCGAAATCAAAATTAGAATACTTTTCATCTTCATCCGATAGATTGTCTAATGGTGGTAATACGATTGCAGAATATCCTTCAACGTAAGGTTCCGTATACACATCATCTTGTGCAATCTCCGGAGAAAAAGTACTATCAGTAACAATTGCCGGAATTGGTTTCACGGCATATGAATCTTCTTCATCATCATTTGACATACACCAAGTGTGTTGAAATGGCAATTTGTTTCTTTCTTTCCTTGATTTTTCATGCCCTAAAATCAAGTATTCTTCCATAGTGATTTCTTTCGTCTCAATGACTTGTGCACCATATCTTGCTCTTTTCCAATCATACATCTGATTATTGCTCAAGGCTCTTTCCTCAATAAGCTTGATATATTCTTCCATTGTAATATCCGGATCGTCCATCTTCCTGAAATAAAACTTACTCGTGCAAAAGAACGGTGAAACAATCAAAGTAAAATAAAAGCTTCTGATATCTGCTGTTGATGCGCCGTATCCTATAAATGGGATACGCCGTATCTTAATTCGTTAAAAATAAATCAGACTTTTATTCAGAAAAGCAATACGCCGCTTAGGAATTAGAATGCGCCGTATCTGTTTTAATTATCAAAAATCGATTTACTTATTAAAATTAAATGCGTCGTATTAACAAAAGTTAATGCGCCGTATTTTCGTTATGTTTCAAAATACGAGATTTTTGATTCAGAAGATACGCCGTATCGATAGAGATCGATGCGCCGTATTTGTTTAATAATTCGAAAACTGTTTTTAATTAAAATAATAGATACGCCGTATCTGCAAAAGCAGATGCGTCGTATGGCGTTAACGTTTCGAAATTTTTTTTATCAAAAATAGATACGCCGTATCTTGGGGAAGAGATGCGTCGTATCGCTTTATCGCTTAGAAAAAATTTTCTTATTAAAAACAGATACGCCGTATCTTGGGAAAGATGCGTCGTATCGAATTAATTAAACGCGTTGTATTTTATAAAAAATTGAACGCAATACGCCGTATCTGATAAATCAGATGCGCCGTATCGTTCGATTTAGCTCAGTACAACGATAGCAGAAAACAAAAAATACGAAAAATAAAAACAAATAAAAACACACGAAAATAAAAACAAAACAAAAGCAAACAAATAACACACAAAAACAGAAAATATGCAAAAAAAAAATAGTACAATGAATGCAAATTATTCTAATACACAACAAAATTAGTGGTTAGATAAAAAATTAAAAACCTAATTAAAATACTAATCAAACTAACAGATAATAACAATTCACTCCCCGGCAGCGGCGCCAAAAACTTGATGCGCGTGATGTGTCGTTGCGGTTTAGCAGTTTTAATGCCTACTCAAGTTTTAAATTTATATTTAGCCGACTTATCAATAACACACACACTTAACGAGCAGTGTACCCGGTCAGTATGAATATAATGGTAAGTAGAGTGTCGATCACTAAGAGTGGAACGTATTATCTAGTTATTCTAATCAGTATTTTAATATATTAAATTAGCTATACAACCTAATCTAACGCAAGGGGGGTTCAGCCTGAGAGACTGGCACGATTTGGTTGCAATTAAATAATAAACTAAACCAATAGGCACGAATCAGCAAGTAGCACACACGTACACAGATAAATACTTGAGACAATAAGAGGGCTGTCCTTATGATAAGTAGTTTGTCACTTGTTTTATTGCTAGTGTTATATGAAGTGTATAGTTCGATGCAACGCACCGAGATTAAGTCCTTTCTCGTTGGTTCTAATCTTATCGGCGAGTAAACCCTTAATGATTACTTATGACTATCCCGTTTATCTTTCTCCTACTTTTCTACAGACCATAGAATACATAGGCATCTAATAAACAGGCAAGGGCAGAGGCATGGCGACCCGATCAACGCTCAGCTAGACACAGAGGTTATCAATGCACTAATAAAAGTCACCAATGACATCAACATATAAACTTTAATTAATGAGAAAGCAGTTTTAAGGGAGTGCAACCTTTCCGTTGTCACGTTACACAAGCCACCAATCTTGATGAATTAAAGTTTACTAACACAATAAAACAAAACTACTTAATGAATTAAACATATGCAGCACCTTCTTACAGCTCTTGTATCTTTGATTTGGGTGTGTCTTGTGCTGCTGCCTTGACTGAATTCGTCCTTGGTTTCTGTCCTTCGGTCTTCGGTTCTAAATATATTGCACACGAAATTCGTCTGGTCTTGGGGTATTTATAGTTTCTGTCTGAGGGTAAGATGCGGCGCATCTAAGGAGTAGATGCGGCGCATGTACTTAACTTCACGTGGGGTCCAAGATTATAATATTCAGGAATATTCGTACACCGCCAGAAGATGCGGCGTATCTTTATCTTTGGATGCGGCGCATGTCCTCTTGAATCTTGGATCGTATCTGGTGAGATCTTGATAGCGATGCGGCGCATGTCATGAGTGAGATGCGGCGCATCTGGAGCAGATTTGACTTGATTTTGTCCATTTCAGTAGACTCTTCACTTTATGCATGTTTTGCTCCATACTTAGTCCAAAATCGCCAAGTTTCACCAAATGCTTGTTTTCAACTGAGAATTACAAAAGTAAACGATTAAGTATCAATCCTCATACATAATATAGTAAAACAAGTCAAATTAATAGGATAAATGATAGTAATAAAATGTACTTATTTGAGTTCATCACCGGGTCAATTCATATGCTGTCAGAATCACATAGATGATTGCTGGCATTGAAGACAAAGTATCATGGACCCAGTGATACGCTGCACACCCCTCCCTAGCCACTCAAGGTCCCTCAAAGGATTCTTGTTTCAATTGTCACAGAGTTCAATACATTTCTATCGTCTCTCTCACTCCGAGTTAGATGATATTGAAAAGGTGGCAGTTCTCTCCAGCCTCCGCTCACTAAATCAAAACGCACTATTGAGTCTAGAGCCACGAGATGCATGAAAAGATCTCTTAGGGACACAAACTATTTCTACACTGGTTGTTCAACATTAAGGACACCAGGTGTAAACTCATGAGTCCTACGTAGATCTTAGCAATCTGCTAAAACATTTATGAGGGAATTTACAAATGAAATTCTCAATGATTAAATGGAAATTCCTGCCAGGGTCAACATCAAACAGCCCTGAAAGCAGGTCACTTCAGTAATTCCCTGTGGATTACACTTAGTGATCGCGGCGGTTTCAAACGGTCTACAGTCGTAGAGTGATCTCCAGCGACTCACCTAATCGTTGATATGCTACGGTACGATCTTAAAAAACCCTCTGTGGGTTTTCGATTAGGAACGGTCCTGGTAAGGATTAGAGAGAGTTTTCACACTATGCTGTTAACAATCTCGAAGTCCGAACCTGAAAGTACCTGATGTTTTATTGCTAACTGTCGTATGCAGGAACTTCTGGCGATTGTAGCTGATTGCTGTTGCAGCTGTTTGCGGTTGTAGCTGATTGAAGTTGCAGCTGATTGCGGTTGTAGCAGATTACAGAAAAGATGCCAATCCAGCACCACATGCTCACACTACATAATCATCGTATTCAAAGAAGTCATGATCAACCAAAAGACCTTCAACACGGCTTCTGCTAACTCTGATGCTGAAGATCATGACCCAGAATAGTATGAGCATGTCGGCTCAAAGATTTACACATCACATGGTAACATACTGCTGTAAGATGACTTGGAAACAAATGTTGGATGATAAAGTCGAAGAATACTCAAAGATCATCCAAGACAAAGGAAAAGTCATCAAAAGTTCACTGCTGAAAGCACAATGATAAAAGACGTTGAAGAATCAAAGAACACGAGCTATGAAGATAAGTTCTGAAGACGGAATGCTAGAAGTCAAATTATTATTTCCGGGGTGACCTCCCTTAGGGGGAGATTGTTAGGAATATAAATATTCAGATGAAGGCTCGGTCACCCCGAGCATCTATTTAGCATTTACATAGCTCGTAGTCTTATTAATATTTGTTTTGTACTATTAGTATTATTAGTATTATTAGTGTAGTTACATATATTTGTGGAGTGGGTCGGGGCTTTCCCCACTGTCAGCTCACTCCACAGCCCACTAGGCGCACAAGTATTAGGAACTATATAAAGCCCTCTCCACACAAGGAGAGGGTTGGAACTCTTGTCACTTCTCACACATTAATCTAATTTTACAAGTTTTCCCTTCATCTCTCTACCTTCTCTCTAATATCTCACTAACTCAAACCATGGATCTAATCTTCCATGAACCAAGACCACCCGAATAGATCCACACAATCAAAAGGTTAGATCTTACACATTTGCACCACCCCTCCTATCCACTCAGATATCTCTTAAAAGATATTTGTTTCATTTCTCACGGAGAACACTACATAATCTATCAGCCTCTCACTTCGAGATGTGTTGATATTGAAAAGGTGGCACTCTGCTTCATGCCTCCGACGACTAAAACTAAAACGCACATTATTGAGTCTAGAGACATGAGATTCATCAAAGATCTCTTAGGAACACTTCCTATGCAATACACTTGTGTTCATCGTAAAGGATACAAGTTGTATGAGTCTTAATGAGATCTAAGGATCTTGCCTCACGACATGATGGCCTTTGGATGATTTATTGCTAACCGTCTTATGCAGGTACCGACGAAAGTTCATCCACCATCATCATCTACAACGACGACGCATCAGGACAGAAGATGTAGATCAAGGCAAGAACGACCAAAAGACAATACTTTGAAGATCACAGTACAAGAAGGAACATTAAATGAAGAATATTATACATTGACACACCAAGTTCAAGACATTGAAGGCAAAAGACCAATCACGGAAGCATCATTGAAATGACCATCCCTTAGGGGGAGATTGTTAGCATTCAATTTATGCTATTTAGAAAGTGATGGTCATTTGTATGTTAGAGCTAAGTGTCATGTGTAATATGTATTGTATTTAGTGGGCTAAGGCATTAGTATTGATAAGTTACTTGAGTGTATAAGTGTAGTGCAACACTTAGCCCACATTAGGTCCAAAAGTGAAAAGCCCATCAAGCCTTGTTGATGGCAGTCGACACATAAAACCACACACACTCTCATATCTTAGTTTATGTCTCATAGTGTAAAAGAGAGTGTGTGTGTGTTTTCCCTCCTAGTCATTGTATTATTTTCTTCCAAGTTAATAATCATTCGACTACAAGTTTTTACATATGATCCACCACTCTTCTTGTTCTTAAAAGTATTTGTGAGTCATCCTTGTTCTTGTGTTGAGTTGTGTGATAAAGTAGAAGTGGTTCGGTTCATTCCAAGTAAAAGTCGAGCATAACAGAAAGTAATGAAAAGGGGTTTGATATACTTACTTGAATATTTGTTCGATTTATATAGTTTTTGGGCGAAATGGTGTGGAATTGAAGTGCTAGCCTTTCTCCTTCTTCTAAGCTCTCTCAAACTCCTTCCTAGCTTCTAAATGGATTATGGGATCAGTGGTTAGGGGAGTGTAGGCTGCTTTTAGTGTAGGTCGAATGATATAGGAATAAAATGGGAAGGTTTGGTTTGTTATTGTAAGACATAACCATCTTGATTGTGTGGATTATTCGGGTGGTCTTGTGTTATGAAAGAATAGATCCATGGAGTTTAGAGAGATGAAGTTAGAGAGAGGTGGGAGACTCTTTCAAAGCAAAATGTAAAAAATTAGATTAAGTGTGAGAAGAGTTCCACCCTTCCCTTGTGTGGGAAGGGTTATATATATAGTACCTAATATTGTGCCCCTAGTGGGCTGTGGAGTGAGCTGACAGTGGGGAAAGCCCCGACCCACGCCACAAATATATTTAACTACACTAATAATACTAATAATACTAATATTACTAAACTAATATAAATAAGCCTACGAGCTATGTGAATGCTAAATAGATGCTCGGGGTGACCGAGCCTTCATCTGAATATTTATATTCCTAACAATATCCCCCTAAGGAAGGTCACCCCGGAAATAATAACTTGAATTCTAGCATTTTATCTTCTGAAGTTGTCTTCATAGCTCGTAGTCTTTGATTCTTCAAAGTCTTGTATCTTTGTGCATTGTGCATCCAGCAGTAATCATTTGATGACTGTTTGTTTGTCTTGGATGATCTTTGAGTATTCTTTGACTTTATCATCCAACATTTGTTTCCAAGTCATCTTACAGCAGTATGTCTCCACGTGATGTGATAGTCTTCGAGTCGACATGCTCACACTATTTGGTGTCATGATCTTCAGCATCAGAGTTTGCAGAAGCTGTGTTAAAGGTCTTTAGGTTGATCATGACTTCTTTCATTAAGATGATGATGTAGTGTGAACATGTGGTAGAGGATTGGCATCTTTTCTACAACCAGCTACAACCGCAATCAGTTGCAACTTTAATCAGCTACAACCGCAAATAGCTGCAACATCAATCAGCTACAATCGCCAGAAGTTCCTGCATACGACAGTTAGCAATAAAACATCCGGTACTTACAGGTTCGGACTTCGAGATTGTTAACAGCATAGTGTGAAAACTCTCTCTAATCCTTACCAGGACCGTTCCTAATCGAAAACCCACAGAGGTCTTTTTAAGATCATACCGTAGCATATCAACGATTAGGTGAGTCGCTGGAGATCACTCCACGACTGTAGACCGTTTGAAACCACCGCGATCACTAAGCGTAATCCACAGGAAATTACCGAAGTGACCTACTTTTAGGGCTGTTTGATGTTGACCCTGGCAGGAATTTCCATTCAATCATTGAGAATTACATTTGTAAATTCTCTCATAAATGTTCTGCAAGATTGCTAAGATCTGCGTAGGACTCATAAGTTTACAACTGGTGTCCTTAATGTTGAACAACCAGTGTAGAGATAATTTGTGTTCCTATAAGATCTTATGATGAATCTCGTGGCTCTAGACTCTATAGTGCGCTTTGATTTAGTGAGCGGAGGCTGGAGAGGACTGCCACCTTTTCAATATCATCTAACTCGGAGTGAGAGAGACGATAGGAATGTATTGAACTCTGTGAAAATTGAAACAAGAATCCTTTGAGGGACCTTGAGTGGCTAGGGAGGGTTGTGCAGCGTATCACTGGGTCCATGATACTTTGTCTTCAATGCCAGCAATCAACTATGTGATTCTGACAGCATATGTATTGACCCGGTTTCTGCCTAAGTTGTAAGGAGGGCTATTTCTTTTCACCCTTTCTCACTTCGTTTCTTTTTAATTCTTCAACCCCATCAGTGCTTACCGAGACTTCATTACTAGAACCTTGTTGGGTTTGTTCCAGTACTAGCTCCATCTCAGTCGGCACTCTTCCCTAATTCACTTTTCTCCTTTTTTAATCATACCTAAAGACTTCTACACTATCTAGTGGATTGTCCCTGGGTAGATCCCTCCGGCTCTGGCGGGATCGTGGGAACTTGAGCCTAACCTAACCATCCTTATAACTTCATACATTAATTAAACTGGTCGGTCTTTGGTATTCTTCCACGATTGTCATAAACCAAATTTTTGAAAAATCTCTCAAAGTGTTCATGATTATGAAAAACATTTTGCAAACACTTGAGAGTTTTATATTTTTCAAATGCTCCCCCTCAACATGTGCTCAAATGATTATTTTATAAATTTGCACATGTCAGGTGAAGCTCGCACTTTTGAATTGATTGATTTTCCAAGAACATGATCATCGCGAGACACGCTTACATCATTAGTAAACTAGCTTGAAATTATTACCCGTTCAGATCACATTCAAGGAAAATCGCTCGAAATCGGTACATTCTACTCAGATACGTCCTTTGCGAGACACGCTTACATCACCAGATAAACTGGCTTGAAATTATTACCCGTCCAGAACATGTCCTTTCGACTACTGACTTTAGCTATCGTCAATTCATTGGTGAAGTCTGAGTCACGATCTCATGCTATGCCAAAATCCTTTTTCATCCATTCGCTCCCCCTCAATATGTGCATCGATATACGAAAGAGTTTAGCACATATGGGAGAGCCTACACTTAAATCCAAAACATCACATTTTCATCAGGTTTCATATTTAAATCACATTCTCTCCCCGATCAAAAATTTCAAACCTTTTGAGATTTCTGATCCCAATTGATTTAAATAATTTAGAAAACATGGGAGAAAATGTGGTCAGGTTTAACATGTTCTGATGATGAAACATACTTTGCTCCCCCTTAATCTAAGAGGGAGATTCACTGCTTATTTTGCACAAATTGATTATTATGACACATATGATTTTGACCTTTTTGCGCAGACGATGTAATCACCCGCTTTTCTGAGTGAGTCAGTGGTCAACATCAATCATCCATCCACCAACAAATCTTTCACAAATGTAGTTGATCCCCACTTGGCGAGACCAAAATAGATGAATGGTGGTGGTGGTGGTGAAAGTGTTGTTGTTGTTGTTGTTGCCGACGTTGTTGCTGTGGTGAATTCCGAGCCAATCAATAGAGTTTGAACTTCTGATCAAATGGTTAGAATGGGAACTGGCACATTCATTTTGGCTATGGAATCTGCATAAGAATATCAACACAGATATACATACATACAGATACACTATTCCTTAATAGCTACCCTTCAGCAGCTTGCCACATTATAATACCAAGTTCATCTTATAATCAAACCACAATCAGGAAGTACGTCAAACCACTATCTAGCATGAAGAGCAATTAGCAATCATGAACATGGCAATTCACAAAAATTTCAATATTTAATTCAGGATCTTAGGAACATGATTCTAACATAATAGAAATATACCTAAGCGAATCCTGAGAACATATGCACAATATCAACAACAATTAAGCAGCAATCGACTAACAAGAGTCAAACAACATTTGAAACTCATTCATTCAGATCATACAAATGTCATAGGAGTATTCAAAAACATCAACTGCAACTGGTTTTCTTACTTCTTTTAGGTTTTGAGTCTTAAAGTATTTAGGGGATTACACGAGGATTCCAAAGTAACACAAATGAACCTTCTAGATATATAAAGCTAGGAAACTATTAGCACATTGCACATAATGTCCTAAACTTTCTAGCAATTCACACATTTGGCCATTTGATATAAAATTTTAGCAAGATCCTCTTCAACTAATACCCCATTAACTACAAAACCATTTCTAACAAGTATGAGTTAACCAAGAAATCCGTTTGATGATATAAAATTTGAATTCACTCTCCCCTCAATCAATGACCCGTATTCTAGTTAAATATTTGTAGTCGTTGATTGTGTGACAAATTTTATGCACAATCCAAAAAGAATTTCAAGCAACACAAAAATCACCAAGTGTCTCACAAATAATTTTCAGAAGAATCGTAGAATGAATACTATTTGCATACAAAGAAGATTTCTCTTCTTTTTCAAGAAATGATGCACTGAAACGTACATCAGATCGAAGAAACATGGATATAAAGTAATCCATGCCCAGGTGAACATCACCCAGTTGGAGGAACAGCCGTCTTTTTGGCGACGTGCTTTCCCCAGTTTGAAGCGCGGGTTGCTATCTAAAGTAATAGCAAGCCATTTAGACATGTTTTAACAATCCATTTTAACTTCTGCTCGAGCTTCATTTAAAGACCCGTGCCATTATTGAATGACATTTCTAAGTCCGTAAATGTTATCAATAAACAGAAGACATGCCTAGGTGAAACTATTTTTGGTATTTTCTATTTTTCAATTTTTTATGGTTTTTCTGGTTTTACGTTTCTCTATTTACAATTAGCATGATTTCTATGTATCTATTTACAAAATGGTATAAGATGAGAACAAGTATATATATACAAGGATACGAACCAGAAACCATTACTCCTCAGCATCCTGAATCTTCTCCGCATTCATCACTTGACTTGCTGAAGAGCAATGTGAGCACTTTTAATCAGGGATTGATTCTGGCTTTTCACTCTCCCCTAATTAGTGCTCTCCCCCAATCTGACAACCTTTCTGATGAACACCCATAATAGGAAGAAGACTTTGGATGAACGCCCATAATATGAAAAAGTGTTTTGATAACCAAATGCATGCCGTCTTTAGTCTTCTAACACTCCCGTCCTTAAGTAACGCTGTCAAAAACCTTAGGCATCTTTTCGTTAGTTTAAGTTGAGCCTCAACTGAAATCTAGCTTAACCCCACAACTCATCAAACAAGAACTGTGATGAGGTTAAGCTAAACCACAAATTTAAGCCCAGTAACAACTTGATTTCAGCTTAACCTCACAACTCATCAAACAAGAACTGTCATGAGATTAGGTTAAAATCAAGTTGGACCTAACCTTAAACTACAGAACAACTTGAACCTAACTTAACTCCACAACTCATCAAACAAGAACTGTCATGAGATTAAGTTAAATATCAAGTTGTAAGAAAAGAGCTCAACATTTTTGAATGTAGAGAAGACTGTAGACTCGACCTTCCTCAAGATTGCCCAATGTGGAGGAACAGAATACCAATCATTTTCATCTCACCAAATGCCTTCCAGTAATCTTACATGCAACCCATCAACCCGTAGCGTACACATGAGACGATAACACACAACAGAGAATGAAGAATAGACTGACGACTCGACCTTCTTCAGTCTTTAGTATAACACCAAAGAAATAAGTTAAACCACTGATCATCTATAGAATGTATCCTCTTGGATATTAAGCCCAGATCACGTGAACCTGTTGTGCGTCCTTGATGTACACATTCTCTCTCCCCTGATGGTTACGATTAATCAGCCCATGACGTAAAAGCGAAACGATAATACCAAGGTAACAAGTTGAACCACTGATCATCTCTGCGGTTATCAACACCGGAATAGCTTCAACTCAGGAGCAGTATAAAGCCCGATCACGTGAACCTGTTGTGTGTCCTTGGTGTACACATTTCTCTCCCCCATGATGGTTACGATTAATCGGAATCATCATCATGATGTGTACATGTAGCCTAATGACGTATACATGAAGCATTGACTAGAAACCCTTTGTTGCTGATTGAACCAGCCCGTGAGACTATGTAGATTAGCATTCCATGACCATGTTCTTCAACACCTTGATAGACGGAAGAAGTAGTGTTGGAGAAACATGGTTTGCACGACTCCTGAACTGACGTATTCAGGAGTCGTATGACCATTTCTCAATCATCAATCAACATGAAGAATAATATTCACCCTTCCCCCCCCCCCCCATCCTCAAAAATTGCATATGCCTGCCAACTGCAATTTTTGGTTGAATATGTGAATAAAAGTATACCCCAATATGCGCCGATCCACTTGAAGATTGAATAAGCACGGAAAGAGCATGAATCTTGTTGATGAGAATGGCCATAAATAAGAAGATTCCTCTTCTTTTGAAGATAAAGTGCACTCAAGCGTACACTTTTCTTTTCTTTGAAGAACGAGGCCTGAACTGATATGAACAGACGTCATTATGATGAAGAGCAAGGCCTGCACTGATGTGTACAGACGTCATAATGTTGAGGCCCGAGGCTTGAACTGCTGTGTTCAAACGTCATAAACTCTCTCTTTACAACTTCTCTCATCTAACTCGTTACTGACCCCATTATCATTTTGTTGGCTTGATGTCGTGACCACTGATGGAGAAAAACATGGAGAAAAACCCAATATGATGAACTTGAGACTGAAGTAACATAACCCGAACTTGTGACTTAAACTTGTACTAATGCAAGACAAAGAGCGGTGCAGAGACTTCGTGCAACATCGAATCCCTAAGTACTCTATACTCTTCAACCAACCAACCATCAAGTATAAGACGTACATCACCTCTTGGATATCCACAACTTCGTGTGACACTGAGCACTACAACGTGACTCCTTAAAGTGATAGTTATTTTGTGATAGGGAGAAAGAAAAAATAACTAGATATCCAAGTCCTCGTCATTGTAAATGTTGAAAGCTCGAACAAGTATCTCGAAGAATCTTCATCCAACCTCCCCGATATCTTCAGATACTAAGTACACGCACCCATGAAATTTCACTTCAGCCTCAAATAGATAACAATGAATTAACGCCGTAGTCACATCTTGTCGATTAAATGCCCCGATCAAGTCCTTCATTATGTTTTAACTGAAATTTGATAATGGTTTTAACCCGATCATGGTCAAGAGCGCATAACCCATCATCACGGGATTTTACAAATCTATGATTTAAACCGAGAAATAAGTTCTTTCTCGGGATTTTACAAAACCAAGAAGAAACCGTGAGACAGTAACAGATTGAATGTGGCATGACTGATTTGATTTTGGTGAATATCGGTTTGGGTTAAGAATATTTCGTGAGAATTACCGATCACATCACAACTTTTAAAACCTTTGTCCAACTAACCAACCTCGTACACAGACAACAATTTGTGACCACTTGATGAAGGACACCCGACATACCAATATTGCAAGTGAAGTAGAATTACTCAAATTTGTTACCTAAGCTTGCATTGTTGTTGGAAGAACGATGTTAAATCTCTAATTACTTAATGTTATCCTGACAAAGTATGAGACTTTCATCACCTCTTGCGATTATCCACAACGTCTTCTACGTGTGACACTGAGTACTATAATGTAGCTCTTTTAAGTGATAGTTAACCAGGCCTTCAACCATCCACCCCGACTTCTGGAAACTAGATAACCCAAGTCTTCAACTTACATCTTAAGCACGAGCAAGTTATCATTGAAATCATGCATCCAACCATCCCCGATTTCAAGATCAAATAGGTAGACTCTTTCGTGAAATCCAACTTCACTCTCAAGCAAGGAATACCAAATTAACTTCGTGATCATTTTGCGCGGTTGAATAGTCAAAGGGAGAAGAAACATGCGCTAATTCTTAGCAGTGCCCATGACTCATAGTCAGTCCTATCAAACATAGCTGTCTGACCCAGCTGCTTGGATGTTATCAGGTGCAGTGCATGGAATAGTTGTCGTACTGTGTACAGGATTTTACAGTTCTTGAGATTTAACCGAGAAATAAATTCAAGAACAATCTGCACAACAGTAAGTATCAAACCGCTAAAATCTTAGGCAATTTGCTAAGACCCAAACCACTGAAAGCTAAACCACTGAAACCGAAGCCGCTAAGATTCAAACTACTGGAGACTGAACCACTGAATCCTGACCAGAACTGCTAAGATTCAAACCATTGGAGACTGAACCACTAGAAAACACGCGCTAATTCTCCCCCTCAAAAAGGGCATGCAATGACCTTTTTGCCAAAGCTGAGAGTCCGTGATGGTTGTGAATTTGTCAGGCACATGCATGGAAAGAGGCAAATAAAACTCCTGCAAGGAGGATGGTGTTTAAGACTCTCTTGTAGTAACCCCTCGTTTGTCTCCACATTAATGGTTTAGTAGATTAAGAATTCTGTGGAAAACTAGAAGGGGGGTTAAATAGTTTTACGTCTTTTTAATTTTATTATGAAAACTTTGTTTCTTTTTAAAACCTTAGATTTGAGTTTATATGAAAATGATACTTGAACAATATTATTAATTGTATGTGTATCCTTTTAGATTTGTTATAAAAGTTTTCTTTTTATGAATGGAGTTTTAAATTGATCTTTATGTGAAATCAACTTCTACTTAATACTAATAGTTATATATGCCTATATGTATGAAACTAAAGATGATATAAAGAAATAAGTAAGAGATGGAAAGATCAAACCGAGACACGAGGGATTTATAGTGGTTTGGCTACAAGGACACCTTCCTTGCCCTACTCCACTCCCCGATCACACCTTGCTCGAGATTTTTCTTCACAACTTTAATAAGCTCCCTTATGGCGGAGAAAACCGTACACAACTTTGGCTTACACGGGTTTAACGACACAAAGCTAAATGTCGAGTTATAATCGTAGCTAGAACCAATCTCACAACTTCACAACACAACTTCTTCACAACATATTCACGACTACTTCACAACGGCTTCACGACGGCTTCACAACTTCTTCACGACTTCAACACGACCGCTACACAACCTCTATGATGCGGCTTCACGACTTCAACACTATGTCTTCATGACTAAGACTTCATGACTTCAACATGACCGCTACACAACCTCTATGCTACGGCTTCACGACTTCAACACTAGGACTTCACGACTAGGACTTCACGGCTTCAACACGACCGCTACACAACTTCTATGCTACGGCTTCACGACTTCAACACTAGGACTTCACGACTAGGACTTCATTGCTTCAACACGACCGCTACACAGCTTCTATGCTATGGCTTCACGACTTCAACACAAGAACTTCACGTCTTCTAAGCTACGGCTTCACAACTTCTACACCACGGGTTCACGACTTCTACACAACGGCTTCACCACTTCTACACTTTGACCTCACAACTTCTATACCACAACTACTTATACAACATCTTCACTACTTACACACAACACTAATCTACAACACACACCTTACATACAGATGAATGAATGATTTACAAACTTTGTTAAACACACAACTTAAGTAACAAGATGATTCTAAGTTGTAATACTTCTAATCTTGATTGATAGAAGTATTCTTCTTTTGCACTTGGATGGTGGAAGCTTGGATCACTTGGAAACCAATTCTTAAGATTACATGATCAAAGGTTTTTTAAGATATGAAATGAGATCTACAACAGAAAGTTTTTGTGCAAAATGGTGAGTAAAAATCCAGGAGAAGGCTGGTATTTATAGGAGAAAAACTGGACAGCTGGAGACCTACTGGAGCGTGGCCGGCCCCCTTAAATAGGGGGGCGGTCCCCTTAATTTTAAGGGGGCCGCCTAGTAAAATTAAGGGGGCTGCCCAAGGTGTCCGTTGCCCAGATTTGTCTTTTTGTGGGGAAGGTTTTTCTGAAACATTTTAACTGATTTTGGTTAAAAATTTGAATTCATATTTTTAGAAAAGATTAAACATTTTTATTTAATACCAAAAATGTTTTTCAAAAATATATAAAATGTTTTTGATGTTTTATAAAAAATCTAGTTATTAAGAAAATGTTCCTTTGATCATATAATGCATTAAGCATTAGTTCATTCATACCTTAAGTGATTTTAGTTGTAGAAGTGAATATTTACAACTAAGTACTTGTTTAATTTATAAGTTTATGTTTTAATGAGTTTACATTTTGTGATCATCAAAACATAGAGATATGAATAAATATTGATAATGTTTTTAGGCATTTATTTATGTCAACAATCTCCCCCTTTTTGATGATTACAAAACCTAAACTCATTAAATCAAAAAATTATTTTTGGACAAGTATTTAGTGAGTTTATATTCACTTTTCCCCCTTTTTGTAGCATCAAAAAGGTTTCTCCCCCTTTTTGTAGCATGAAAAAGGTTGAGCCGACAAGTTTTAGAGACAAAATTTGTCGGAACGAGAACTCCCCCTTGATGTGTGCTCCCCCTCGTTT
This sequence comes from Artemisia tridentata subsp. tridentata, assembly GCA_021014915.2. Lineage (NCBI taxonomy): Eukaryota > Viridiplantae > Streptophyta > Magnoliopsida > Asterales > Asteraceae > Artemisia > Artemisia tridentata. The sequence goes on from CP139507.1 coordinate 195,397,118, forward strand.
GAGGGTACCAAGGAATCGATATATGGAATACTTGCAAGAAAAATATTAGAAGCACAAGCATATATATAGCAAAAATAAGCATGCATATAAGGACATTCATTAAAAATGTTGTGTATCAATACAAAACCATCCAAGATTATATTCAATCCTACATTAGCTAGTAAGTAATGTAATCTACATAATCATTTTAGGAGTACATGATCTTCCATGGGGCTTGCACACAAAATGGTTTGAAAAATTATTTTTGATTAAGCATTGCATATGCTTAATTTGGTGAGAATGAAGGTGGTTTTAGTGTAGTGGGTGAAAATGATGGAGGTTGTGGTGGAGGTTGGTTGTTAAGCATGTGTTCAAGGGATGAAAACATGTAGTGTATCTCATCTCTAAGACCAAAGATGATGGTTTGGTTGTGGATGTGGTGGTATTGGTGATGATGAGAAATGAGTATCAAGAGGTGTTATTGGTGATATGGAAATGACAAGTTGGGTGAATGGAGGTTCTTGAGTAGGAGGTGGAGTTGATGCTCTTGATATTGGTGATGAAAGGTGTGAGTTGATGTAGTTATTGATGGATGAAAGGGTGTTTTTGATGGTGCATTTGGTGCACTTGGGGATTAACATTGAGGTGGTGGTGATGGAGTTTTGGTGTCTTAGAGATGATTTTGGTGATAGCATGGTGAATGAAAATGGGTGTTTGATGGAGGTGATGGTTGATTTAGGTAAGGTTTGGGCTAGATAAAAGGGGTCGCAAGATGCAAAAGAAAACAGTAAATTTTACTGCCCAGATGGCCGGTCCCCTTAATTGTAGGCCGGCCCCCTTAAAATTAAGGGGACCGCCTAGGGAATTAAGGGGGCCGCCTATCTGGTGTTTTCCCAGGCGACCAAATTTGAAAAATTTCTAGAAAAGGGTCATTTTTAGGGTGTTTTTGCAGCAAGCTCCATTTGAATCATGTACATCAAGAATGATTAAATAGTGGCATAAACATGTTAAATACGCATGCATACATTTAAAACATATTATGGAATAAGCATGTTATTAATCATCAAGCATGTATATATATATCATGATATCAAGTATACAAGCAATAAGCATAACAATCTATATTAAAGACAAGAAATAAAGCATTCATTAGTTGAAAATAATTATGTTAAAAACATAATTATTGATACAACACATATTTTGCTTATAGCATACAATAAGTAGAAAATTTTAAATTGCCTAAGAGATCCATTTGACTTGCTTGAGACATGAAAAGCTTGAATTATTTTGGATGGATGATGGTAAAGAGGGGGTAAAAAAAATTGGATTAATGGGGTTGTAAGTTTGGGTGTATGGATGTTGGAGAATGTGTTGATGGAGGAATTGGAGGTGGAGAGCTTGGACTTGACCATGTTGAATGAGGGTTTTGATGTTGTTCAAGTGGTGGTGTTGGATTAGATCTAGTGAGAAGATACTCAATCCAAGTGAGACGCTCATTTAAGGCGGTGGTTTGATTTTGGAGAAAGATGCAACAAGGACAATTGTTGACATGTTTCTCAATTTGACTCAAGTGATGTGGTGATGATGGTAATGATGGTAAGATGGATGGTAATGGGTTTAAGTTGCTTTGAGCAAGGTGCAAAGCAAGGAGAGCATTAAGCTCATGGGCTTCCTTGAGTTCTTCAATGAACTTCAAGTGTTGAGTTGAAGGTGATGATAATGGAGAGTGGTTGTTATTTGGTTGAAGTGGTGGTGACACTTTTGGTGGTGGAGACATTTGTGAACTTGGGTAATTATGAGTGAATGAAGGTGGACATATGGATGATTGGTTATGTGTGTGAAAGGGTTTATTAGGATGAGCTTTAGGTGTTGGTTGAGTTTGAACAACATCATTTGTTGGGTTATGGCAAATGTCAAGCTTCCTCCTCCAAATGGGTATTTATGGTGTAGTGATGATGTGATTGTGGAAGGTAAATTTTGGAGGGTGGTTTGTGACAAAATGTGTTTGTGAATTTTGGGAAGTATAGGATAAAATGGGTTGGAAATTGAAAGAGAAATCAGTAATCTGTCACTCCAGATGGCCGGTCCCCTTAAATAGGGGCCGGTCCCCTTAATTTTAAGGGGGCCGCCTGGGTATTTAAGGGGACCGCCCATCTGCGGACTTCCAGATTACTGGAAATGGGTTTTTGGCATAAATTTATAGAAAAGGTTGTGTTTTTGGGTTTAGTTTCAAGCAAGTCCAACTTCTTTCAAGGCAAATTAGGATTTAATAACTCATATATGCTAAGCATATTTATTTAAGCAGCTTTATCTAACATGCAAACTACTCATTAAGCATATAACATGTATATACATATATTAGACAAGAAGATAATACATAGCACCAAGTAATTCATAGTATCATACTTAGGAAGATTAAAAGGCTAGTTAAATAATCCTAATGAATATCTATGTGCATGGGAATGTAGAGTTGTGATAGCATGGACTTCTAGACTTGTACCAAGTGAGGTCTTAGTGAATAAATTATGGTTATTTTCAAATTTAGTTCACTTATAAATGTCACATACATAAATATAGATGACAGATATGAGATCACCATGCATGATTTAAAGAAATGTTTTTGGCATTATTCAACAATGTTTGAAAGTGGGTTTGGATGTGAAAAATATTTTAATGAAATAGTTTTGGTTTTATTTCAAAATGTTTTTATGAGGAAAGAAAACATATTTTTCCAATCTTTGGTTTTGATAAACACGTAATTATGGACACAAGTTTGGAAGAAAGGTAGGATGGTGAAACATGTAAAATAGAAATGTGTCATAATCTTCTGAAAAATTATTTTTCCAAAATGTGAAGTTTTTGCAAATTTAAAAATAAGTCCCATTAATTATAGGTTTAAAAAATAATGGTTTATAAAAGATCTCATGCTCAAGTCTATTGTCACATGCTACCTCTTTCTACATATCCTATGACATTTACGCATGTATTATGACTAAATACAAAAATACATCATGTCAGAGTAGTTAGAGAAAAACAAAAGCTATTATAATGACAATGCATTCAACTAAACAAATAATTACGAAGGCATGCAATCAAATCCCATAGGAGCAAGTCAACATCTAGAAATTTTATATATGCAGGATGACATACATCTAGGAATGAAAAGCTTTAGTGAAAAGCAAAGTTCATAACAGTAAACTATCGTTAGGTATATTTAGGAGGAATAATGTATTCAAGTTGGAGAATGAGTATGAGACTATTACTAGTGGTGCTCAATTCAGGCTAAACACGACCGTTTTTACGGGTTACACACACCCAACTTCTCACATAGAAGCAATTCAACCGTTAGGTCAAATTGAGTTTCTAGTCAATAGATTCTCCAGTAGTCATTCTCTTTTTAGAAGAAATTAAGTTCCTAAATTTACCTATCGAAGAGTACCAAATATGAAGATTGCTTGGTTTACTAATACTTAGGGGGGCTAACTAAAGAGTTTCTAGTTCATTAAGCCACAGTATGTATATAACTAAAGTGTAAAGGTAAAGCAACCTATCAGACTAAGCGTATCCTAAGGCATTAATAAGATTATATGCATGAAGTAATTACTTATGAAATTTAAAAAGAGAACTTACCTCACGTCCTAGCTTTTCTTCGTAATTTCTCAGATGATGATCGACGTGTGAAAGATAGGTGAGTCGGATGATGATCTTCTCCTTCGTCTGTGTCACTCTATAATCTTGGATTGAGTTCACTTTTGAGTTGATTCATGTAGTCTTCGTCGCTAACACCTACATTAACAACAATTGAACTAGTAGCACATGTATCTATTTTATCTAAATGTTTATCTATTAAATTTTCTAAGATAACTAATTCATGTACAAGATCAAAATCCTCATCTTTGGCTTGACATTTTTCTTGATGAAAGTTTAAGAAATTTTTCCAAATATCATTTGCCGTTTTACAGAAAAATATTCTTTCATATTCAACTTTCGGCAAGGTTTTATAAATAATTATTTTAGCTTTATTATTTATTTCAATCTTCGTTTTCAAATAATCAATTTGACTTTCAAAATCCGTTTTTGTTTGATTTTCAAAATCAGTTTTTGTTTGACTTTCAAAATATGTTTTTGTTTAACTTTCAAAATATGTTTTTGTTTGACTTTCAAAATCACCAATCGAAATGACATGCCAAAGATCTAGATCAATTGATTTCACATAAGTTTCAAATTTATTTTTCCATTCAAGAAAAGTATAGTTTTCAAATAGTGGTGGTTTTAGCAAAGATTCCCCTTCTAGATATTTTTCGAATTCCATAGATCGATTCAAGTTTTAAAATACAGTATATTTTAAAGATCTTGATTAACCTGGCTTTGATACCAATTGTGGAAAACTAAAAGGGGGGTTGAATAGTTTTACGTCTTTTTAATTTTATTATGAAAACTTTGTTTCTTTTTAAAACCTTTGATTTGAGTTTATATGAAAATGATACTTGAACAATATTATTAATTGTATGTGTATCCTTTTAGATTTGTTATAAAAGTTTTCTTTTTATGAATGGAGTTTTAAATTGATCTTTATGTGAAATCAACTTCTACTTAATACTAATAGTTATATATGCCTATATGTATGAAAGTAAAGACGATATAAAGAAATAAGTAAGAGATGGAAAGATCAAACCGAGACACGAGGGATTTATAGTGGTTCGGCTACAAGGACACCTTCCTTGCCCTACTCCACTCCCCGAGCACACCTTGCTCGAGAGTTTTCTTCACAACTTCAATAAGCTCCCTTATGGCGGAGAAAACCGTACACAACTTTGGCTTACACGGGTTTAACGACACAAAGCTAAATGTCGAGTTCTAATCGTAGCTAGAACCAATCTAACAACTTCACAACACAACTTCTTCACAACATATTCACGACTACTTCACAACGGCTTCACGACTGCTTCACGACTTCTTCACGACTTCTTCACGACTTCAACACGACCGCTACACAACCTCTATGATGCGGCTTCACGACTTCAACCCTATGTCTTCATGACTAAGACTTCACGACTTCAACATGACCGCTACACAACCTCTATGCTACGGCTTCATGACTTCAACACTAGGACTTCACGACTAGGACTTCACGGCTTCAACACGACCGCTACACAACTTCTACGCTACGGCTTCACGACTTCAACACAAGAACTTCACGTCTTCTAAGCTACGGCTTCACAACTTCTACACCACGGGTTCACGACTTCTACACAACGGCTTCACCACTTCTACACTTTGACCTCACAACTTCTATACCACAACTACTTATACAACATCTTCACTACTTACACACAACACTAATCTACAACACACACCTTACATACAGATGAATGAATTATTTACAAACTTTGTTAAACACACAACTTAAGTAACAAGGTGATTCTAAGTTGTAATACTTCTAATCTTGATTGATAGAAGTATTCTTCTTTTGCACTTGGATGGTGTAAGCTTGGATCACTTGGAAACCAATGCTTAAGATTACATGATCAAAGGTTTTTTATGATATGAAATGAGATCTACAACAGAAAGTTTTTGTGCAAAATGGTGAGTAAAAATCCAGGAGAAGGCTGGTATTTATAGGAGAAAAACTGGACAGCTGGAGACCTACTGGAGCGCGGCCGGCCCACTTAAATAGGGGGGCGGTCCCCTTAATTTTAAGGGGCCCGCCTAGTAAAATTAAGGGGTCTGCCTAAGTTGTCCGTTGCCCAGATTTGTCTTTTTGTGGGGAAGGTTTTTCTGGAACATTTTAACTGATTTTGGTTAAAAATTTGAATTCATATTTTTATAAAAGATTAAACATTTTTATTTAATACCAAAAATGTTTTTCAAAAATATATAAAATGTTTTTGATGTTTTATAAAAAATCTAGTTATTAAGAAAATGTTCCTTTGATCATATAATGCATTAAGCATTAGTTCATTCATACCTTAAGTGATTTTAGTTGTAGAAGTGAATATTTACAACTAAGTACTTGTTTAATTTATAAGTTTATGTTTTAATGATTTTACATTTTGTGATCATCAAAACATAGAGATATAAATAAATATTGATAATGTTTTTAGGCATTTATTTATGTCAACAAATTCCCTGAAGCTCATAATATGCTAAAACCGCTTGATGAAATGTGTTTAATTTTAAAGTGTGTAAAAGGTTAAAACATATCTCTGAACACTCCACCTCCTGTCTTTAAGTCTGACCACCTCTTGAGAAGATCTTGTACTACAGTCCCATTAGAAGCTTGAGAAACAACAATCACTTGATGAAGCTTGATAAAGGACAAGTCCGCGACTTATACTTACACTAAATTTGTGATTTAGAACCTATATTGAGCACAACAACGTAACTCCTTTAAATATAGGTAGTGATATATACCCAACCTTCCATCCTTTATTGTATATATCCACTTCTTGAACTACCAAGTCTAATCACCATAAGTACGCTCGAGTAAGGGTCATCAAACATCGTGCATCCATCCAACCCCGAGATGTTTGAGACACTAAGTACACCAACCCGTGAATTAAATAACCAACCAAGCTAGCATAATTTCCCAATTCCTACCGATCTTGTAGCACAAACTAATCTCGAAAACAATAGTCAAACCCCATAAGTATTACTATGTCTAAATCCAAGTCCAGCCTACTTGTCCAAAATTAATTTCACGTGATTTTACAGCTCTTGAGATTTAAACCGAGAAATCGAATCTTTCGCGGGATTTTCTAAAATCAACAAGAGAAACCGTGAAATCAACAAGGACAGCTAAGAGTGAGTTGCAATACTAATCTTCAAAATTCAAATCAACGAAGTTAAATCTCAACTTGGTCAAATCGCAACAAGTCAAGTCGCAGTTTGTCAAATCGCTACAAGTCAAATCGCAATCAACCTAATTGCAATATGTCAAATCGCAAGTGTCAACTCGCAACGTCAAACTGCAACTGGTCAAATCGCAATAAGTCAAATCGCAACAAGTCAAATAGCAACTCGCCAACTCGCTATTTACCAAATCGCAATTAGTCAACTGTAACTCAAATCGCAAAGATCTAATCGCAAGCTCACTCACATAGCATGCACCAATGCTGCCAAACCCACAAGTCTGTAAACACGTTGACATTCATATACCCAAATCCTAATCGTGACATATGTAATCACGTGAGATTTTGTAGATCCAAACATACCACTCGTTTTTGCCAAATACTTATCAAAAGAAATTGTGAATCCCAAAAATACCACACTTTCGTCCAATAAATAGCCGAACTAAATAACTCAATTTCGTCCAATGATAGGCCCGATCCGAACATAAGCCTAAAAACTCTCTTGACCAGCCCATTCAACTATTTAGTAGCCCCAATCCAAAGAAAAACATCCATACCCTATCACATTGGGTATTTAAACATCACTAAACCAACTTATCTCCAACCCTAATCATATCTTAATCCGCCTCTTTCACTCTCACCTAACTGCTCCTCTTCCAAAAAAATATTCGATCAGTAAAGTTACCCACAACTCAAACCCTAAACTCAGATCATCTTCACAAATGGAACGCAACCTCATCAATCCGTATACAGATATCACGTAGCCACGAAACACACCCCAAATGAGACCCTTGAGACTTTTATCTCATATCGAATCATAGCACAATAACAAACCCGTATGTATTACTTTTGGTTTAGCGAACAAAAAAAAAACAACTTCAAGAACATATGTTCGAATCATTAAGCCCACGAAAGATGCAAGATATCTCAGCTTCAAGATCTTTGAAAAAGGGTCTCGGGTAGGCTTATAACCATTTAACTTTTGTTTGTTTTAACGAAATGAAGAAAAAGATTATACCATCATTGTTATAAATCTTTTCTTTTGTGTTTCAAATAATTAATTGAATCTTAGTCTTTGAAAGAATTTAGATCGATGATGAGTTTAATCTCTTAACAAATCTATGATGATATTTTCTATTCGTGTGTTTGAAGTATCATGTGAAACACGAATGAAAAATCTGAGATCGTTCTATCATTTCGGTTTCGGATCTGTGATGAAATAATTTTTGTGTAATGATCTTTGAAGATCTTTGAGATAGTTGACTACACGAAAATATAAACTGAGATCTTGTATTCATGTTGTCCTTCGAGTTTGAGTCTTGGTTTAAATGAGATTAGTGTTGAGGAGTGAAGTTGATGATTTCTTGATGTTGGATTTTTGGATTGGTTGTGGTCTCTTCTTCATATTCATTCTGTTTATATGTTAGTAATTGACTGATGATCAAAGTGAGTCTGTGATATTTGGTAAGCGGTCAACGGGTATGGTCAAAGCTTCATAGTCAAACCGCTACTTTAGTTGAAATTTTGGCAACATTACGTTTAGATTTGCTAATTAAAAAAACTTTAATAGGCAAACCGCTAGAACACCAAACCGCCACAGTCAAACGTCAGTCAAACCGCTACCTTTGGTTAAACCGCAAGAGCAAGAGGACAAAACCGTAGCAGACAGGTATGGTCCCTTTCACCAGTTTGTCACTTTCCCTAAAAAACCGGATCTGGGTTTTTCTCTTTCATCAAAACGCTAGCAAGAAATTAGTTAAGATAAAGCAAAGACCAAGAAGTATTCCCCAGTAACCAAATCAATCGACCAGAAGAAAGTTGACCAAAACTTCAGTTCGTGACATGATTGAACACAAAACAAACCAAAACTTCAGAACTTCAATTCGTGACATATGAACACAAACAAGTGATATGGGTAGAATATATTGAAGAAGAGAAAATAAGCAGAAACCATTAAACTGTCGACTTAATCATAGCAGTTCGAACACACCAACCAACCAAAACCATTAATCATTCATAAAGCCCAAAACCATTAAACATGCTTAAGGCCCAAACCAACCAAAAAGAAAGAAAAAGGAAAACCACAGTTCGAACCAAAAGACAAGTCACAGAAATGATTTTCGAACAAAAAAACAAAAAAAATAAGAAACACGAAGATAGACACCACTAATCCAAGTCCACACAAACAATCAAACCTAACCATGGCTCTTGATACCAATTGTAAGACATAACCATCTTGATTGTGTGGATGATTTGGGTGGTCTTGTGTTATGAAAGAATAGATCCATGGAGTTTAGAGAGATGAAGTTAGAGAGAGGTGGGAGACTCTTTTAAAGCAAAATGTAAAAAATTAGATTAAGTGTGAGAAGAGTTCCACCCTTGCCTTGTGTGGGAAGGGTTATATATATAGTACCTAATATTGTGCCCCTAGTGGGCTGTGGAGTGAGCTGACAGTGGGGAAAGCCCCGACCCACTCCACAAATATATTTAACTACACTAATAATACTAATAATACTAATATTACTAAACTAATATAAATAAGCCTACGAGCTATGTGAATGCTAAATAGATGTTCGGGGTGACCGAGCCTTCATCTGAATATTTATATTCCTAACAGCTATTTATAGAAAAGAAAAGGTTAGGGTTTTTAGGAGGCTAGGTCATCTTGTTATGGGATTAAGGGAACATGGTGAGGTATGCTAGACACTTGAACGCCACATGTGAGGAGGGGGAAGGAAGTTGTTATGTGTTTTAATTCCTAACCACAACATTTACCTACATAAGTTGACTTAGGTTAAAATTTCAAGGGACAAGGATATGTGGAGGCTTATGGGACTTAGAAGGGTACTAGTGGTATGTATGTTGGTTAGTAATTAGTGAGAAAATGATTTGGTTAAATCCTTATTAGGATCGAACTAGGTAATTAGAGTAGGATCGAATGGCTTTATTTGTTGTACATTGGGCTATGGCATGTTGTACTCTAGGGTTTAGGGATGTAACAAGTTAGTTTAGGGTTTTGGTTTGGACATTTGTTGAGTAGAAATTAAACTAGGGTTTTCTTATTTATATATGTATCGATTTGTATAGAAAAGAAAAGGGAAAATGGTTTGTGCTTAAAAGGGTTGTATTATGGGTTTAATAGAGTTGTACTAAGGGTTATGAAATATAGAAAATTTATTTTTAATGTTTAGTTAAGTTATAGTAATTATAGGTTAGTTTTATTAAGTTTAAAAGTATATAAATGAGATTTTAGGTTTCTATGCATTAGACACTTGTACATTAGGTTTAGGGACTTGTACTTTTAATTAGTAAGTTTAAGAAATTTATTTTTAAGGCTTGTGTATAAAATACATGGATAATGTGCTTTTAAAATAGGCATATTTAGGTTTATAATGGGATTTTTATTAATATTATGTTTTTATGCATAAATGACTTGTACCTTGGCTTGAAAGACTTGTACACTTATATTTTATGAAAATCTTATATATATATTAATTAGGGTTTGTGATTTTATAACATAAAATCATGATTTAATGAAATTAGGGTTTGTATCGGGAGTTAAAGTGGATTTAGGGTTTCTGTGCTTTAGTAACTTGTACATTGGCTTGGATGAGTTGTACTTTAGTGTTTTAGGGTTTGGTTACTCATATTCATTGTTATAATGGTTTAGGGTTCCGTAGAATCTCTAATAGATAAGAATTGTTTAGTTTGTACGTTTGTTAACGAATTAATGTAAAGTGGCAAATGGTATATCGTAATTTTTTTATATGGAAATGTTTGTATAAAATAAACATTAAATAAGTTGATGTTGGTCCGCGTAAGAGCACGTTTATTGAGGATGTGAGTTACGTCACATTAGATAGTAGTTACGATCAGATAATAATATTAAAAAAAAATTATACGTAGAAAAAGGAAAAGTATTCTGTAAGATAGTTTATTATAATGTGATATTTTTACAGTGGTTACAAAAAGGTTGTTGCTACACGAATTCCACGATACGCCTAGCACCGGACACGGAGGGGACAAGAAAATGCTAGTTGGACTGTCAGCATTATTTTATTGGCCGGGAATGAGGAAGTCGGTAGAAGATTATATCAAACAATGCCTAGTGTGTCAACAAACTAAGTATTCAACACAGGCGGTGGGTGGCTATCTACAACCATTACCTACGCCCAATGCCATATGGGAAGATGTGTCTATGGACTTCATTACCGGTTTACTAGTTTATAAGGGATTGTCGGTTATTCTTGTGGTGGTGGACCGATTCTCTAAATATGCCCATTTTGGTTCGTTACCTACCAGCTTCAACGCTCATAAAGTGGCTAAATTGTTTTTGGAAATTGTAATTAAACACCATGGAATCCCAAAAACAATTGTTTCTGATCGTGACCAAATCTTTGTTAACAAGTTTTGGACTCAATTATTTCAACTTAGTGGAACTCAATTGAATCGAAGCACGGCGTATCATCCTCAAACGGATGGGCAAACGGAGGTTGTTAACCTGGGTTTGGAACAGTACCTCCGAGCTATGGTGTCAGATCAACCACAGCAGTTGGTTCGTCTATTACCATTGGCTAAGTTTTGTTACAACACAAGCTACCATAGTAGCATTAGAATGTCACCCTATCAAGCTTTGTATGGACGCTTACCTTTATCCTTAATACCATATCCACCAAGGTCATCTAATGTGGCGGCAGTAGATGAGTTATTAGTAGAACGTGATAGGTTAATGCGACGACTCAAGAAGAATCTCTTAGAGGCTAAAAATAGAATGGAGGTAAAGGCGAATCGCAATCGGCGTGATATTGAGTTTAATGTGGGAGAAAAGGTGCTCATAAAATTACAGCCTTATCGGCAAATTACTCTTGCTAAGCGTCTTTCAAATAAACTTGCAAAACGATATTATGGTCCATACGAGATAGTGGAAAGGATAGGGAAGGTGGCTTATCGACTTGCTCTTCCTAGTACAAGTAGGATTCATCCAGTTTTTCATGTGTCCATTCTCAAGCTCTTTTCAGGTACTGGGGATGAAGTAGTAAACGAATTACCTAAGGAATTTCAGGAGGGGCAACCATTTGAAAAACCCGTGGCTATATGTGATTCACGGGTAGTGTTGCGAAATGGAAACTTAGATAAGCAGGTCTTGGTGCAATGGGATAGACGATCTCCGGAGGAGGCGACATGGGAATGGATGACTGATTTCAAAGACACTTACCCTTCGTATAACCTTGAGGACAAGGTAAGTTTCGAAGGAGAAAAGAATGTTACACCCACGGATGATAGTGGGTTGGGTCGTGGCAAGCGGTCCAGGAAAGCACCAAGCTGACATGAGGAGTTTGTAATGGGCTAGGACTTGTCTAAACCATTTATCTATCGTTAAGTTTATCTGTTTGTTTAGAAATGTCTTTGTGTTTCATTAAGGTGGCGGTGTTGCTGCCGTCGAATGTGGTTCACGGCGGGGGTGGGGTTGCTGCCGTCGAATGTGGTGTTGAAGGTGGTTCGGGTAATAGTGGTGTTGAAGGTGGTTGTGGTGGTGTCGAATTGAAGAAGAATTAGGGTCGATCGAATTGAAGAAGAAGATATAGCGTGGGGTTTTTTTTGGATAAACACTTGAAGAAAAAAAAAAAAAAAAAAAAAAAAAAACAGATCTGTTATACTTACCTCAATAATTGATACAAATTAGGGACGACATTGTCGTCCCTAAGTGTGGTGGGTTCTTCAAAATTATGGCGGGGTATTTAATTTTCGTGGAAAATTTTGGTGAAAAAAAAAAGGGAAGACATTGTTTTTTTTCTTTATCTTTATCTTACGTATATTAAAAATGATTTAAATTATTTAATTAATATTAAATAAATTAAAAATGATTTAAATTAGTTATAATTTATTAAAATAATTTAAAAATTATTTAAATTAGTTTTAAGTTTTTTAAAATAATTCCGATCCCGAGAACCTGCTCCCGATTGGTTAGTGTTTGAAGAATCTTCCGATCCCGAGAACCTGCTCCCGATTGCATCCGACTGACATGCGTGGTCGTGTTCATCGGGATTCCTTGCCATTTCAAGTCTTGCCTCCAGCATCCTTACTCTTGTCTCTAGCACCTGTTTTTGTGATTCCAGCATGTTTATCCTAAGATATTTGGCATTACAGTTTGAGCAATCTTTTGGTGCAGATCCAGAACCTTGAGATGTTGAAGCAGAAGAGATTACTCGTAACCGGTCATCAAATTCACTCTTCCACATAAAATATCTACATCTATGATCTTTTTCTCTTGGTTGTTACATAAATAAGGAAATGTTATGATTGTTTGTATATTTACATAAATAAGAAATGTATGATTGTTCACCTTCGAAAGAGGACATGCATAATATTCCCATCCAAATGTATCTTTTTTATGTGATTTTCTTAGTTTTATATTTCCTGTTCCACAAGAACACATAAAAGGATTATATTGCTGCATCTCAGGTTTTGAAATTGGTGTGAAGATAAGAGGTTGTGAGGATAAGAGTGTATATAATGTGTTTGTGAGGAGAGAGCAGATATTTTATACAAACGTTTTGGTGGGAAATTTTGGCGCAAATATTTTGGTGGGAAGTTTTGGTGGGAAAATTTGGTGGGAAGTGTTTTGGCGAGAAGTGTTTGGTAGGAAGTTTGATGCATAATCCTGCGGATAGACTGAATGATGGGATTAATTTCGTTAATAATCTCTTGCTCATCCATTTCATCAATATTCAGATCTAAACCGTCTTCAAATACAGGTTTAGAACTGGATTCGAGCTCAGGAGATCCCGCTTCCATGTAATTATCCTCTAGTTCATAATAGTCGAGATCACCACCTTTACATAATTCTCAACACATTTAATGTACGAGAAGTCTTCTTCACGACCATCGGTGGAAAAAGGATCGCCATCATAGTACCTTCACAAAATAGTTTGTGCCCATACATAGTTAGTATTCGTGTTTCATAACTTTAACATTAACAAGAAATGGAATTCAACAATGGAATAGACTGAATGATGGGATTAATTTCATTAATAATCTCTTGCTCATCTGCTGTGAAGATATCGAGCCTTTGTCTCGTTGCGGTAAAAGGTCCTCCTGGTCTAGGACCATCATTTGTTCCTCCTTCCTGTTCCATCCCCAATTACTCCCTTTATCGGTAGTCTGTTCATTTGACCCTTCAGTCCGATCAACATCCATTTCATCAATATTCAGATCTAAACCGTCTTCAAATACAGGTTTAGAACCGGATTCGAGCTCAGGAGATCCCGCTTCCATGTAATTATCCTCTAGTTCATAATAGTCGAGATCACCACCTTTACATAATTCTCAACACATTTAATGTACGAGAAGTCTTCTTCACGGCCATCGGTGGACAAAGGATCACCATCATTGTACCTTCACAAAATAGTTTGTGCCCATACATAGTTAGTATTCGTGTTTCATAACTTTAACATTAACAAGAAATGGAATTCAAAAATGGAATAAACTGAATGATGGGATTAATTTCGTTAATAATCTCTTGCTCATCTGCTGTGAAGATATCGAGCCTTTGTCTCATTGCGGTAAAAGGTCCTCCTGGTCTAGGACCATCATTTGTTCATCCTTCTTGTTCCATCCCCAATTACTCTCTTTATCAGTAGTCTGTTCATTTGACCCTTCAGTCCGATCAACATCCATTTCATCAATATTCAGATCTAAACCGTCTTCAAATACAGGTTTAGAACCGGATTCGAGCTCAGAAGATCCCGCTTCCATGTAATTATCCTCTAGTTCATAATAGTCGAGATCACCACCTTTACATAATTCTCAACACATTTAATGTACGAGAAGTCTTATTCACAGCCATCGGTTGATACAACAAAAAAGCAACGATTTTCTTGGAACTTTGTTTTCTGAACTTTATATGGATGGTGATTGAAGACGTTATCAAGAACATAAGTTTGATCATCGGCGGACGAAGGATCGCCATCATTGTACCTTCACAAAATAGTTTGTGCCCATACATAGTTAGTATTCGTGTTTCATAACTTTAACATTAACAAGAAATGGAATTCAACAATGGAATAGACTGAATGATGGGGTTAATTTCGTTAATAATCTCTTGCTCATCCATTTCATCAATATTCAGATCTAAACCGTCTTCAAATACAGGTTTAGAACCGGATTCGAGCTCAGAAGATCCCGCTTCCATGTAATTATCCTCTAGTTCATAATAGTCGAGATCACCACCTTTACATAATTCTCAACACATTTAATGTACGAGAAGTCTTCTTCACGGCCATCGGTTGATACAACAACAAAAAAAAACAACGACTTTCTTGGAACTTTGTTTTCTGAACTTTATATGGATGGTGATTGAAGACATTATCAAGATTATAAGTTTGATCATCGGCGGACAAAGGATCGCCATCATTGTACCTTCACCAATTACTTCATTTATCAGTAGTCTGTTCATTTGACCCTTCTGTCCCGTCTTGAGGTTTATTCTCGTATTTTTTCTTACCCCATGAATCACCCCAACCACCTTGCGATTCAGTTTTTTCTTCAACTTTTTTACTCCAATCTGAACCCTGCGGTTTATCAGATTCCACAACACCCCATTATAATTAATATTTTTAACAACAAAAATATTTTTGATAAATAGTAAATTATTGATTTTGTAAATTTTTTAATTTGTGTAATTTTTAAAATTAATTTTTACACTAACATATAATTTTAAAGCAAATAATTTTCTAAAATTAATTTATATATAAGTATTTTTAAATAGATTATTGGATTATAAATGCCATTTTAAATATTTAGAAAAAATGGGACGACATTGTCGTCCCATTTTGTATTTGAAACAGTTTTTATATTGATTTAAGAAATAAAAATTGATTTAAAAAAGTTTTTAAATATTAAAAAAAACAAATACTTACAGTTTGGGACGACATTGTCGTCCCAAAGTGTTTGGCGGGATTAAAAATAATGGCAGGATGTTTTTTTTTTGGGAAATTTTATTTAAAAACCTTTGAAATGTAAAAAATCAAATAAATAACGATTTGTGACGACATTGTCGTCCCATATTAAGTAAATATATATGGTGCTTTGACTGCTATTTTTTGTTGAAAAAGTGTGGGACATAGGCAAAATTTGGGACTACAATGTCGACCCAAAAGAAAGGATGGTCCCCAAACCCATATTTTGGTGTAGTGTGCACTAACAACTTGAGAGATACCCTTGTTTATGAGAGAGAAATAATGACTGAATAATGCGGCTAGGGCTGGGTTCCAGCTTATATAAGAGCATGTTACACTTCAACCTTTGTAGATATCAAAACCTGTCACAAGCAGCTAAACATTCAAACATTAGTGTGAAATGACACATTCAGTCCCTTGACTAAACATACCATTCCATAAGCTTGCACCTCATAACATATTTCAACAATACTCAAATGTTTTGTAAATTAAATACAATTGTGACATTATACGGAATTCGAGACTGACTGGATCGCCTAAATCAGTTAACCGATTATGATACCAATTCAAAATTTGATCCTATTTTCTTTGATGAACAATGTTATATTTTACTTAATAATGGAAATGTAAGCGCTAAATGATAAAAATATGTTATTCAAATTAATATATGGTGATATATCTTCTTCAGTTTTTACTCATTTCTGGTATGATAAGACGTAACTGTGTTCATTACTGATTGAACAAACTTCTACTATATGTAAAAGAGAAAAATGACTTGGCAAAATAACTTAAATAATGTTATTCACGTTGACACCTCAATGATTGTGATCAAAGAAGATTATACTAATCACACAACATTTTAACTACTTGCAATTACACTTCATTATCAACAACCGTGATCACGTGTATCATATCGTAATGTAACCGTGATCACGTGTATATTAAGTGGTTATGAGGTTGGAATTTTATTTTTTATAAATTGTAATTAAAGTATTACATCATCTCATATTTGCCTGCAATTACAAAATGACAAACCACTTTGACCTCCTACTTCGATGATATTATCAATTATCATATTCATATTTTCAGGGCCGGTCCTGAGATTTCGAATGCCTTGTGATGCCCTGGGCGAAATGCTACTTAAAATAATGCCCATACTTAAGGGTTTGGCATATAAACAAACTTCGTGTATTATCTTATATTTTCGTAAGACAACTATTAAGTTTAATTTACTTTGTAGGTTAGTTCAAAGTGCACTATAACATAAAAAGATAACTAAAAGAATTAGAACACGTTCGTGTCATATTTGAAATTTATATACGATAAAAATTAAGGAACATGTTACGACTGATATTAATATGTATATGTTGTGAATACAAGATTGAGGGAATGAATATTCTTCTTATTTATCATTAACTATGAGATTTACAAAGAGTATATATAGACAAATATTAGGGCAAAAACCCTAATAGCTAACATGGGCCATGGGCCTATTATGGGTTATATAGACATCCACTAATAATTATCCATAACACTCCCTCTTGGATGTCCATATTGTTAATACGCTTAGGGAATGCTGCCTCATTAAAAACCTTGCCAGGAAAACCCAGTGGGACAAAACCATGACTAAGGACAAAAAGAGTGCAGCGCGTATTATCTCCCTCTGATGACTACATCACTTGGTATCTTGTAAATAGGTCAACGAAATCATCACTGGAATGAGAAGTGTCTTGTCGCCTTTGATGTAACGTTACTTGAATATAGCAAGGTATGCTACATTATCTTCATGCAATAGTTGCTATCTCCTTTCCAGAATTTATGTATGGTTTGATGAAGTCGCCTTGATTGTTTGCTCTATCAAATGCCAGGAAAAATATTCGCCACTTGTAACAATATATCCATGTTGAGATCGATCATTGTAAGTTAAACATATATCCTGCATCTGTAAAACTAACTAAACTTGTTTTGACGGGTTAGTAAAATATAAACCCATATCCTTTGTACCTTGAAAATATTGAAATATTTGATTTACTGTGGTTCAATTTGATCAACTACTATTCTCGAGAATTTTAAATCATGACACGTGTTCCATGCATTCTATATTCCTTAAGGAATCTCAACAAAAATGAGCTATTGTTTTATAATATTAGACGCATACAACTTATTTCTCATATTGCCAGACATAACATTAAATATCCTTTCTCATAACATTCATGTGTATGGATTTCACCCAATAATCACGTTTCGTCATAAGAGACTTTCATAGTTCATTAGTTACTTGCGTCTTTATATTCTTTGGCCATTCATTTTACAACTACACTTCTTGTAGATATCCAAGATCCTCACCTTGTATTTATCATGCGCATTATTATATACAGTATTATCGACGTCATTTCAGTTCTTTTCGATTCCACACTTTACTAGACATTATATTCTATCATTTGTTGAGATCTCAAAGTTTTTTTTTCATGTACCCGGGGTTTTCAATATCCTTTCATGTCTAGTTTTTCTTTCAGAGACTATTATGGGGTCTTTATTACCTCGATTCGACCATCTTAATTTATTGCAACATTTTATCTATTCATTCGAGGACTTTTTATTTGGAATCGATTCGTCTATCACGCTGCAGACGTGTCATAGACTTACTACCAATCAATGATTTTACTGTTGGGACACACATTGTAATTGGAGCAATAGCAGCATAATATGATCTAGTCACTTTCTTTAGGTCACTAAATATGTCTGGCATTTACTATATCTGGAATGTTATTTGTCCCTTGAACTTTAAGTTCATATTCATTAATGTGAGGATCAATATCTATATCATAATTCATTCTATATTTCTCGCTGCTCATTCTCTCCCCCTGAATGAATTATCAATTTAAATATCCCATTTTGCGTGTTGTGGTGTATTTACTATATATCACACAATTACAAAATCTCACATGGGAAATTTGGTTTGTGACCAAAACCATTCTAACGGGGAGGATTCATTATAGATTGTTGGCAAGATGCGATTCATATGTTATAACATGCCCCATAAACTAAAAGTTTTGTTCTCACAATATTATTGGCTTTGCAATCAACTGAAGACGTTTTATAAACGTTTCAACAAAAGCAATTCGCGTATGAACATGGGCTACTTTTATGTTCAACACTTATTCCAATAATCGCCCAATACTTGGAAGTTTTCACCACCATTTTTAATAATTTAATTTGGAAAACCGTGCTCGCATTTTATAAGCCGAGCCATTAATCACGCTAATCTTAAGTTGCGTCTTTGATGATCATTTTGACGATGCATCGATTTTATAAATCAAAATGATCCATATGGCACATGTATAGGCCTACATACATGCCCTTTATATTTTTCCACAATTTAAGGAAGCAAGTCCTTATTTGTATTTTATGGTGATAAGTAAATAACCAACTTTCACTGAGAACAATAAAAATTTATCTTGGAAGAAACACATCATTCTTCTATATATTTCGCATCATCACTAAACTGGAATGGTCGAACCGGTTTGCCAATCAATACAAGTTGCACAATATTCTTAACACATATACATCATATATCATAACATAATGTCCATTAAAGAATTTACAGAAACAAAAATTAATAAATAAATTATGCACGTTACTATGCTTGGCCACAAAACAATAATATGTAAAATAAAATTTGTATACGTCATTCAACTATATTGCTATAAACATGTTTATAACTCAGATCACATAACAAACTAGATAGCCTTAAATAGGTTATGTGTTATTATAAAATTGGTATGTGTCAAGTAAAGACAGATTGAAGTCTTGAAGCATTTATCAATTCGAAAAAAAATATAATGGACACCAAAGAAATAAAATAAATAAAATAAATCCTAATAAAACATTCATAGCCAAAAATAATAGGAATCTAAATATAATCAAGAAAGCCTAAGAAAAACACCTAAAGAAAATTCCAAACCAAACACTTAAAGAAAATTCCTAACAAAACACTGAAAGAAAAATTATTCATGGCTTGACTCTACCAATTAATCATCTGTAAGAAAATCATCAGCTTCCAAATAAATTTCATCATCAGTATGGTCTTTAGGACCATCGGGGATATCATTTTTATTATCATAAACAAAGTTTGACTCTACCCCGTTTCCCTTGTTCTTGATAGAATTTTGATAAAGTTCAACTAGATGCCTGGGTGTACGGCATTGCTTTGCCCAATGACCAAAAGTGCCACAACGATAACATGAATCCGCTATTATGTTCTTTTCTTTTTCATCTCCTCCATTCTTTTCCTTATCTTGCCACTTCTTGTGACCATTGTTGTTCTTAAAGTTAACACTATGATTAACAGCATGATAATTACCTCTACCATTGCCACGCCCTTGACCACGACCTCGACCAGAACCATAACCTCGTCCACGTCCTCGTCCACGGTCATAACCACGACTACGACCTCCATTGTGATAAGTAGTCACATGCGCTTCCGATAAAGGAGCGGTACCAGTTGGACGATTATCATGATTTTTCATTAAAAGCTCATTATTTTCTTCGGCCACAAGTAAGCATGAAATTAGGTCACTATATTTAGTGAATCCTTTGGCTCGATATTGCTGTTGCAATAATATATTCGAAGCATGGAATGTGGAAAAATTCTTTTCCAACATCTCGGCATCACTAATTGAGTCACCACATAAAAGCAATGTGGAGGTAATGCGATGCATGGCCGAGTTAAATTCACTCACTGTTTTGAAATCTTGGAGCCTTAAGTGAGTCCATTCATATCTTGCCCTTGGCAAGATGACCGTTTTCTGGTGGTCATATCGGTCCTTTAACTTATTCCAAAGGGCTAGTGGATCTTTTACTGTGAGGTACTCAGTTTTTAAGTCCACATGGAGGTGATGTCGTAAGAACATCAATGCCTGGGCTTTTTGCATATTAGTTGTTTCTTTTCCTTCGTGGATTGTATCCACAAGCCCATGTGCATCCAAGTATGTCTCGGCTTCCAACGCCCAAGACAAATAATTTTTTCCGCTTATGTCTAAAGCCACAATAGAAAGATTTGCAAGTTTTTGCTCCATGATAACTATACGTTGACATTAAATACGTATTAAACAAAACACATAAACAAAACACCGAGTGAAACAAAACAAGTAAAATATGTACATGAGATAATATACTTTTTTTTTTTTTTTTTTTTTATTATTATTTTTATTATTATTATTATTATAGATCTCCAAAATTCTAAAAACCATCTAAGTTTACAATTGAAATACATATTAAATCAAACTCAAACTCGAACTCAATTTAGATAAATTTTGGTCATGGTAAAAACATATAGTCGAAAACAAAAAAAATAACATTATGAGATGATAACGAAAATAATGGGTCTTATAAGCATTGATAAACATAATACGTACTTTACTCTATTACTAAAAACATAATTTTGTTTTGTTCTAACAATCACGAGGAATTCCAAAACAAAACATGCATCGAGTAATTAACATATATTAGAGATCAAGATTTACCCTCCGGAATCATAATCAAATAAATACGAATACCGAACAATGAAAAACATATATGAACGATGTTATCACTAAAAGCATTGAATAATATTAGTTTTGCAATCATAATATCCTAATGATCAAATAAGCAATTAAATGTTTCAATCTACGTTCACGTAATACTTAATAACCAATTATAATATGTTCGTGGCATACCTCAGCCAATAACCAATTATAAATGTTAATAACCAATTATAAATATGTCAATATAAACAAGATTGACATAAAGGTTAATAACCAATTATAAATGTATTAACAGTACAACAAAGGGGAAACTATTAAAAAATGTATCGAACTTTACGTGAAAATTGGTTTTGTGTATGTAACACCCCAACCCAGCAAGGGTAGAAGTATCACATTAATGGCTTCATATCAGATCAAACATAGCATACAATCAAAAGTAATACAATGGTTCTCAGAGGTTACAAATGAAATCTGAATACACAAGGATACAAAGGAAATAAAAACTAAATACTAAGTCTGCAAATGCAATCCTTCTAATGACTTCTACTTCAGCATAACTATCAAGGTCTTCTAAGTCCAAAAGTCTCTTCACTCTTACCCAGCTTCCAACTAAAACCTGCCGCGGGAAAAGAAAACGCGGCTGAGCTACTAGAGCTCAGTGAACAGATATAACGTAACAAGCAGTAGTATAATGTATAATTTACATGAGTAAAAGAGTGTGGAAGCATGAATACATGGTATCAAGATGATAGGTAAGAGTACATGGTATCATAAGGAAAGGTAAAAGGGTACATGGTAAAGAAAGGTCAGTAATCCACTACGAGCCCATAACATGAAATCATAAACATAATCATAATCATAAACATGTAGAGGGGAGACCTCTTAGTATCCTGTAAATATGAGGGGTGTCCTCATCATGGGTATCCTGTAAATATGAGGGGTGTCCTCAATCATGGGTTGGAGTAGCTAGCTCCCGGAGTGTGAAAGACGTGTATCGCACACACCATCAGTCACCATGAATAACATAACATAACATGAACATGAACAAATCTAGGATGCATCCATACGCCCCAGGTGGCCAAAATCTGCCTCTACGTAACATAACATGCAGGGACGGGACAGGTCATCACTCTCCTGCCCTAGAGTCATGCCATCGGTGCATCGACTGACATGGACATGAAACCCTCATGCCTAGTGAGTGGCTCGTAGTATCAAACTGAGGGTAAAGGTCAAGTATCATGAATCATGTTTTAAGTTTACTTGCATAGGTCAATATCATGTTTCATAAGTTCATAATCATGGTTCATAAGCATGGTTCATAAGTAAAGGTTCATAAGCAAGGTTCATGGTCAAGGGTTCATAATTAAAAGTTCATGAATGAAAGGTTCATAATCCTAAAAGGTTCAATATCATGATAGTTCAAAAGATCGGAGTTCATGAATGAAAGGGAACATAGCAATGGTATAGGGAACCCTAACATGAATCATAATGAGAGAATGAAGGCCTCTTATTAAAGAAGCAGAATATCTGTACCTCATACCGCAACCGAAAACACAACAGAAAATATCAAAGTCGGAAGCAGACTCCATCTCCAGCGAATCTACACGAATTCATGACTGACTTATTAAAAGCTTATTTAATTCAGATTACTTATTTTAGTCGGCTTTCCAGTTTTAGTAACTTTCCATATTTAGCAGGTTTCCATAATTAGCAGGTTTCCATTTTTAGAAAGTTCCCATAATCAGAAAGATTTAAGTGTCATGGCTTAGGTTAAGTCATTATTTAAGCATATTATGGACATAGGTAGATTTTAACAAGTTATGATAGTTCAGAGTTAAATATGACAAGTTTCCATAATTTAGGGTTTTAATTGTAAATATTCCAAAGTTAAGGGTCTTAAATGAAAATATTGCAAGTTACTGATTAAAACACATATTTTATTCAGAATCACCTTTTAGTCCTTTAATTTTCATAATTTACACTTTACACCCTTTAATTATCAAAATTACAAAATAAACCTTATAGTTACATAATTTACAATTTAACCCATATAATATCCATAATTACACAATTGACCCTCACATTTACTAAATTACAGATTATACCCTCAATTATAAGTGTGGTACGAATTCAAGCCCCTTAGTTTCACATAATTGCATTTTTAGTCCCTCCATTTAAAATAATGTAATACGAAACCCTAATTTCCCATTTAATTCTAAATCTTGCAAATTTACACATAAGACCCTCATGTTATAATTTTTACACTTTAGTACTGATCCAATTAACATTATAAAAATGGCCCACAAGTTTATTTAATTACAAAACACCCCCTTATCACTTAATCTCAAATCGTATACCATTTTAAAATACAATTCTTAACCCTAATCTTTCCCAATCATTAGGCCATCATTATTACATCATTAAAACCTTAATTGGACCAGATTTAATCAGATTACACAAACCCTAATTAGCTCATTAGGGTTTTTCTTAAAATTTTCATTCGAAAACAATAAACCCGATTTGGACTAAATTCAATCACGGCCATTTTAACCTTCTAAAAATCAAACCACTATTTTTACTGGTTCATACTAATTATATAGAGTCTAAGAAAAATAATATCCATGCCCAGAAAATTCGTTTTCAATATTTTAGAATTCACACATGTTTTAATACATTATATTCACAACGATTAACCTAGGCTTCTACAATTCGAAATACTATTTTTCCCAGATTATATGATGACCAAGGAACTCATAAAAATTAATATCATAGCCCAGAAAAATCGTATAGCATATATTTGATTTTAGGTATGTTTTAGAACCCCAATAATTACAACGACTCATTTAAGCCTCAATAAATCATTCTATCATTTTTCCCAGATCATACACATCATATTAGGTCTAAATAAAATAAACATGGCACCCAGAAAATTCGTAACACATATTTTGGATTTTAGGTGTGTTTTAATCAATTAAATTCAAAACGACATAAAAACTTTGCATGATTCGAATTTCCCATTTTTCCTGAGTCTAATATGATGTAAGGAATGTAAGAAAAATATAAAATGAATTTTAGAACGAGTGGGACAAAGATTGGCGAATTAATACCTATCGAGTGGAATAGAACAAGAATTTTCGATGCTCCTTGAATCCGGCCCTTATAAATCATGATGCTATTTTTCTAGGCTTCCTTAGATCGTGTACAATACCAGAAAAATGAGCTTGGACTCCAGAAAATTCGTGTGAACAATGGGAGGATTATTTTGTGTGTTTGTTCTATGCGGCTAGGGTTTCTTGGTTGTAATTGTGATTTATGGAATTAAGGCTGAGTCAAAGGGGGAGGGAGACCAGAAAAACGTCCCACATAATGACCCATTCAATGAGTATAATTGCCATACTTAAATTTGTATTAAATGTATTTAATTCTATATTTTAAAATTCAATTAAAATCATAATACTAAATAAATATCCATTCGGTTGAAAGAGGGGTATTTTGGTCATTTTGTAACTTGTAAAAATGTTAATCGTGATTGTCAAAATTATTTGTTATTATATCTTGACCATTTCCAGAAGTTCGGGATCGATTCGGTACTTATAAGTTAAATATTAAATTTTTAAGATCATAGGGGCAATTTGGTCTTTTTACCATGTTTTAGAATTTCAGGTATTACAACTTCTTCCCCACTAACAAAAAAAAATTTCGTCCTCGAAATTTGCAAAGGATTAGAAATGAAAGGATCAGAAACAAAACAGAGACACACTCGAGTGCGAATCCCAATGATAACGTACCAATATACGGATGATAATCGAGTTCTCTATGAAGAGGTACAAACAAAACGTAGGGTTTATATCGTATTGATTTGGCGAATGAAACGAGAATACATCGAATCGTAGTAACCATGATGGGATACAAAAGTGACTCTTCAACTTTTTCAAATAGTATCGGCTTCAAAAGAGCCTTCCAAAAGGTATTCTCATAGGTAACAGACCTTGTTTTCTCAGAATCCAAAATCTCATATCTTAACTCATAGCAGATCACCATGAACAGATTCAACGAATTCGAAACGTATATATAGCAGAACAGAGGCATATTCTCGTATAATAACAGATCGAATCCATACGGACAGAAAGCATGTTGTTAGATATCCTCAAATAGCAGAAGGCCCTACAATAGAATCTAAGATTTTTATCGGATGTGCAGAGATCAGCAAAACGCTCGTCGAGCATCCAAACGTACCAAGTCGAATATCCAGAACAGCAGATCAAATGGATAGGTAGAATGAATCCAAAGTCTCACTAAACGCGGATGAGCTCAAACGGATAACAGAAATTCTAAGGTTCTAAGGCACTTCTCGAAATATCCTATGCCCACAGCAAGTGCACGTTATATGATGTAAGTATTATCACGTTGATCAGGCGTCATAATACTAGCATCATATAAATATGCCCTCATGATGGTCATACTTTATCTCAAGTCGTGAACAACACAGCTTATCTAAATCCACCTAGTCCACCTACAGTCTCAGGGTCACCAAAGTCAAACATCATGACTAAGAATACGAAATTTACTCGAAGAGTAACGGAAATCCGAAAATGCCCATCAGAATTCAGGTACGTCGTTAATAGATCCAAGACTTCAAAACTCATCGAAATTCATTCAGCCAAAAAAAATAAGTGGTTACTTCATCGTTCGTTTATTCGTAAATCTCAAAATTCCTTCCATAGCTCCTCAAAATTCTCATGCAAATCATTATTCAACAAACGCAGAATGAACACAGAACGGAATTACTAACAGCGAACCAAATCATTCAAAGGACCTCATTAACAGGTAACGGAATTTAAGTAGGTTGAGGGGAAACGAATACGTCGTTGATAGCTTCATCCTCCACAGAATCATTTCGTCTAAACACCAGTACCCGCTTCAAAAACCGTCCATTCATATACAAAATTTTAAAATTTCTTCCAAGTTGGAGTAGTTTGCCGCTTGTCCATCTTCTCTCATGGTGAAAAGGAAATACAAACTTGGGTCTGGTTCCTCAAGCCTTCGGCAGCTCTTCTTGATATTGTGGCGTCGTAACAGTAATCTCTGACACGATCACGGTGCATCCCTCCATCCGCAAGCCTGCTTCAGCTATCAATTCATCTTAGTACCACTAAAATGACTAGGGAAACAAGATTGCGTTTCTTCGACAGGTCTTATAACGCAGCTTTAGGTTTTTAAGGTAAACACTGCCGTCGTCGACTCCGGATTATATGCTGAATGGTTCGTCTCCTACGGTCTGGTTGTCTTGACGCCCGAACTGTAATCTTCACGGTTTGCATAATATATGGTTGAGTATTATCCCAGTTCCTCTCTTCTTCCTATATGCTTCATCCCTGGTAATGCTCGTCGCTACCGTCTTCTACTACTCTTCCACCAAGTTTCTCACTCTGATAACTGTCTTCGATCTCGGTTCTTCCTGTGGAAAACTCTGTCTTCACAATATACCGGGTAGTGTCGTCTACAAATGTTTCTGAACGTCAATCAAATTCCTCTTCCAAAACAAATGGTCGTCTCATCAATAATCTCTATATTCTTCTTTCGTTCTCTGAACATAACACAATGTCATACTATGACAATTTGTCCAAAACACACGAAGACCTGATCATTTTTGCCAATACTATTGGCATCACTCAAACTCATAAGGTTCGTTTAGGGGAAAAACTTTCACATACACCTCATGTCGCCTTCCTTCTTCTTCAAAGTAAGACTGAACTACTTCACAAAGGTTACTCTCGGTTAGTTAACCCCCTTCTTAGAAGTTCTTGTGGTTGCTGCTTCAGCCCTTCAAATTTAACACGATGCAACGAGATACGAAGTTTCAAAAGAAAGACCAAATCAATCATTGATGTGCGAACACGGATAACGATTACTGATAGTGGTACGGTTAGGTGCACAATAGTCGATACGTCGTCACATACTTCTTCTTCATAGACCAACAAGAGTACTTCAAGAGAATCACTGAGGTGAGCAAAATTCATATTACACCGGAAATACCGGAAAATCTTCGTACAACGGAATATTTCTAATGGCGGAACTTTCCAAGGGTGAATAGTAATGGTTGTCAGGAAAATTGATAATTATATGAGTTCAGGGTTGGTGCTTCCATAGTGGCAAAACTTTAGCAGATTCAGGTGTAGAGATTCATCATAACGAAATAGGGTAAGATAGATTGTTAAGATCGCATTTCAGATACGGTAGTCTATGGCAGCTTTACAAATAGTCATCCAGTCCATAATCAAAAGACCACATAATAAGACATGCCAGGGTCAAAAGATACATAGAACGAGTACAGTCATCGGATCAGACGGATAGTTCATATATCAGAGTCCAGCACATGTTTCAATAAAAGTGTCGAGATGGATAAACAAACAGTTCAAAGTGTGGGAATTTGTTCAGCTTCTTAGCATAAGTAGTAAGCAGGGTGGGTATTGTCAGTAATACGAACATCGTATAATTGTCAAAGTGAGATGTACAGAATATCCGTTATTAGCATCATCATGCTCAGTTAACAAATCCATACAGAGATAACATAGCATCATATCCTTCCAAAGGAAATGGTTGGCAGAACAAGATTCGTCATTCAAAGGGAAGGAACATAACTTCCTATATCCATGGTTAATAATTACCAGAATTCTCATAGGAGTAGTAACGGATTTATGCAAAGTTAAGTAGTATCGGACGATATATTCACATTCAGCATAATCAATGAATTCACAAAATGTGTCGAACACATTATGGTTGAATGGCTTACGACATGGTCGGAAAGGTGTTAAACAACTTATCAACAAATCGGAGGTGGATGTAAAAATCTGAAAATGAAAATTAAATGGTGTAAGGTATCCAGGTGTTTTCCGAGGTATTCCAAACTTACTTGGTTACTAAGTTTAAGTTGCAAAACTTCTAACTCCTGAAAAGTTCTGATGAGGCTTAACTAAAGACAAGGGCACGAATCAGAGTGATGCGGAAGCAAATGATACTCACATATATGTCTTAGTCTACCCATTCCTCACTGGTCAAATTTAGGTTCCTATAGGGAGATCCTAAAGCAAATCTTACAGGTTATCTTATGAGCGCTTACAGGGAAACTTAGGGGTCCTAACTTACACATGCCAAGGGTAAATGTATTACAAATCGCAGCCTGATTCTCTGATACCATAATTGTAACACCCCAACCCAGCAAGGGTAGAAGTATCACATTAATGGCTTCATATCAGATCAAACATAGCATACAATCAAAAGTAATACAATGGTTCTCAGAGGTTACAAATGAAATCTGAATACACAAGGATACAAAGGAAATAAAAACTAAATACTAAGTCTGCAAATGCAATCCTTCTAATGACTTCTACTTCAGCATAACTATCAAGGTCTTCTAAGTCCAAAAGTCTCTTCACTCTTACCCAGCTTCCAACTAAAACCTGCCGCGGGAAAAGAAAACGCGGCTGAGCTACTAGAGCTCAGTGAACAGATATAACGTAACAAGCAGTAGTATAATGTATAATTTACATGAGTAAAAGAGTGTGGAAGCATGAATACATGGTATCAAGATGATAGGTAAGAGTACATGGTATCATAAGGAAAGGTAAAAGGGTACATGGTAAAGAAAGGTCAGTAATCCACTACGAGCCCATAACATGAAATCATAAACATAATCATAATCATAAACATGTAGAGGGGAGACCTCTTATTATCCTGTAAATATGAGGGGTGTCCTCATCATGGGTATCCTGTAAATATGAGGGGTGTCCTCAATCATGGGTTGGAGTAGCTAGCTCCCGGAGTGTGAAAGACGTGTATCGCACACACCATCAGTCACCATGAATAACATAACATAACATGAACATGAACAAATCTAGGATGCATCCATACGCCCCAGGTGGCCAAAATCTGCCTCTACGTAACATAACATGCAGGGACGGGACAGGTCATCACTCTCCTGCCCTAGAGTCATGCCATCGGTGCATCGACTGACATGGACATGAAACCCTCATGCCTAGTGAGTGGCTCGTAGTATCAAACTGAGGGTAAAGGTCAAGTATCATGAATCATGTTTTAAGTTTACTTGCATAGGTCAATATCATGTTTCATAAGTTCATAATCATGGTTCATAAGCATGGTTCATAAGTAAAGGTTCATAAGCAAGGTTCATGGTCAAGGGTTCATAATTAAAAGTTCATGAATGAAAGGTTCATAATCCTAAAAGGTTCAATATCATGATAGTTCAAAAGATCGGAGTTCATGAATGAAAGGGAACATAGCAATGGTATAGGGAACCCAAACATGAATCATAATGAGAGAATGAAGGCCTCTTATTAAAGAAGCAGAATATCTGTACCTCATACCGCAACCGAAAACACAACAGAAAATATCAAAGTCGGAAGCAGACTCCATCTCCAGCGAATCTACACGAATTCATGACTGACTTATTAAAAGCTTATTTAATTCAGATTACTTATTTTAGTCGGCTTTCCAGTTTTAGTAACTTTCCATATTTAGCAGGTTTCCATAATTAGCAGGTTTCCATTTTTAGAAAGTTCCCATAATCAGAAAGATTTAAGTGTCATGGCTTAGGTTAAGTCATTATTTAAGCATATTATGGACATAGGTAGATTTTAACAAGTTATGATAGTTCAGAGTTAAATATGACAAGTTTCCATAATTTAGGGTTTTAATTGTAAATATTCCAAAGTTAAGGGTCTTAAATGAAAATATTGCAAGTTACTGATTAAAACACATATTTTATTCAGAATCACCTTTTAGTCCTTTAATTTTCATAATTTACACTTTACACCCTTTAATTATCAAAATTACAAAATAAACCTTATAGTTACATAATTTACAATTTAACCCATATAATATCCATAATTACACAATTGACCCTCACATTTACTAAATTACAGATTATACCCTCAATTATAAGTGTGGTACGAATTCAAGCCCCTTAGTTTCACATAATTGCATTTTTAGTCCCTCCATTTAAAATAATGTAATACGAAACCCTAATTTCCCATTTAATTCTAAATCTTGCAAATTTACACATAAGACCCTCATGTTATAATTTTTACACTTTAGTACTGATCCAATTAACATTATAAAAATGGCCCACAAGTTTATTTAATTACAAAACACCCCCTTATCACTTAATCTCAAATCGTATACCATTTTAAAATACAATTCTTAACCCTAATCTTTCCCAATCATTAGGCCATAATTATTACATCATTAAAACCTTAATTGGACCAGATTTAATCAGATTACACAAACCCTAATTAGCTCGTTAGGGTTTTTCTTAAAATTTTCATTCGAAAACAATAAACCCGATTTGGACTAAATTCAATCACGGCCATTTTAACCTTCTAAAAATCAAACCACTATTTTTCCTGGTTCATACTAATTATATAGAGTCTAAGAAAAATAATATCCATGCCCAGAAAATTCGTTTTCAATATTTTAGAATTCACACATGTTTTAATACATTATATTCACAACGATTAACCTAGGCTTCTACAATTCGAAATACTATTTTTCCCAGCTTATATGATGACCAAGGAACTCATAAAAATTAATATCATAGCCCAGAAAAATCGTATAGCATATATTTGATTTTAGGTATGTTTTAGAACCCCAATAATTACAACGACTCATTTAAGCCTCAATAAATCATTCTATCATTTTTCCCAGATCATACACATCATATTAGGTCTAAATAAAATAAACATGGCACCCAGAAAATTCGTAACACATATTTTGGATTTTAGGTGTGTTTTAATCAATTAAATTCAAAACGACATAAAAACTTTGCATGATTCAAATTTCCCATTTTTCCTGAGTCTAATATGATGTAAGGAATGTAAGAAAAATATAAAATGAATTTTAGAACGAGTGGGACAAAGATTGGCGAATTAATACCTATCGAGTAGAATAGAACAAGAATTTTCGATGCTCCTTGAATCCGGCCCTTATAAATCATGATGCTATTTTTCTAGGCTTCCTTAGATCGTGTACAATACCAGAAAAATGAGCTTGGACTCCAGAAAATTCGTGTGAACAATGGGAGGATTATTTTGTGTGTTTGTTCTATGCGGCTAGGGTTTCTTGGTTGTAATTGTGATTTATGGAATTAAGGCTGAGTCAAAGGGGGAGGGAGACCAGAAAAACGTCCCACATAATGACCCATTCAATGAGTATAATTTCCATACTTAAATTTGTATTAAATGTATTTAATTCTATATTTTAAAATTCAATTAAAATCATAATACTAAATAAATATCCATTCGGTTGAAAGAGGGGTATTTTGGTCATTTTGTAACTTGTAAAAATGTTAATCGTGATTGTCAAAATTATTTGTTATTATATCTTGACCATTTCCAGAAGTTCGGGATCGATTCGGTACTTATAAGTTAAATATTAAATTTTTAAGATCATAGGGGCAATTTGGTCTTTTTACCATGTTTTAGAATTTCAGGTATTACAGTGTAGCCAACTAAAATTTTTGAGGAAAATAGCACTTAAGTCCTTAAAATTCACCAAATCATGCACTATTTGACCTTCTTAACCGGTTCCCTGTTAATACCCATATATCTAATTTTTTTTCTTTCCACCCTGTAAATCCAGATCAACTAGCCATCATACTTCCACACGAATCGAACATACTTCCACACGAATCCAACAATTCTGCACATGCCTACTTTAAGTACGAGGTTTGGTACGAGGTTCTTCCCTGCTATAAAAGCAATTTTCCCCCCAAAAATTGGGTATCCACAATACATCGCTGTCACCACGTGTTAGTAAACCCTAACCCTAATTCATCAACCGAATTTAATAATCCCAATTGATTCTCTTTTTCCTCAATTGACCCAGACAAAAGGTATATTCCTTCTCATATTTAATGTTTTGTTGGCCCAATTGTGTTAATTTACAATAAATTATGAAATATGGAGTTCATGAAAAAATTAGGGTTAATTACTTATTTTTTGTTAATTTCTACAGGTAAATACCCATGGACGTACCACCTGATGTGGTGTAAAAAATACACTAGAATGGTGTGTTTATGTTCGACCCGTTAAGGTATGAATATGGTAGGCAGTTACTAATGGAGGCATCGTCGTCTGATAGGATAATGTTAAGTCCATTGTTAGATTTGTTAGTTGCAAAGGTTAGGCAGAATATTTGGGCAATATATTATGGCATTCCTGATTTAGATATTGATAGAGGTGGGTTGAAAATAATAGAAAGGGATGTGGATGTGCATTCTTTGTATGAGCATGCTAAATTGCATACGAAAGTGGAAATTTATATTGCGCATTCCCCCCAAAACTTAGCCCCTACTACCATGCAAATCTTTGTCTTGAAAGTTCAGACTTAGAAGTGACAGCGAAAAAGAGGGAACATGATAAGCTTAAAAGGGATGCAGTAAATTCCTCTTTTGAGGAGTTGATTGAGTGGGCTGATATTGAGTCAAAGTCACCCTTCTTAAGGTCTTCACCTCCGTTTAAGGAAAGACCACTTAGAAAGGATTTTGAGGGCCAGGTTACGTTTACTATGGTATGGAATCAGGAAGATGAGTTCCTGTATGATTTACCCTTTCTGACCGAAGAAGAGGTTTTTAAGGAATATGGGGTTCCACCGGATGAGGAAATGGAAGATACACCGGGAAACCAGCTCGATGAAGATCAGGTAATTCAGGAAAGGCGTGCAAGTGCGGACGATGTTGATAATAGGGCAGAAAGAGATAATGTTGACGAGGATGGTTTGGAAGACGATGTTGATAATAGGGCAGAAAGAGATAATGTTGACGAGGATGGTTCGGAACATAACATCGATGACGTTGTGCTTGCTAGACAAAAGAAGCTTGACAAGGGAAAATCAGTTATGACCTCAAATGCAAAGGCTAAACAAAAGGCTGCAAACAAGACTAGTAGGCCTACTGGTGTAACAATAAGGGAGAACAGCAACTATGTACCTGCAGAAACTGATAGTGACGACGATAGTTATGCAAATGATGATATTTCTGATAATGAGGCATCCGGGTACGAGTCTTTAGAATCATCTTGTGAATCTGACAAGTCTTACGACTACTTAAGTAACGGTGAAGATGAGGTTATTCAGTTGAGGAAGCGACATATTGAACGCAAGCATACGACGGCAGAAGATGAACAACCCCAACCCGAAGATGATGAAGAGTCATGTGGTGACTCAGATAACTATGCCTCGTTCGATACTGCCCCACTTGTTAGGGAACATCAGAGGTACATGGCGTCTTTACTTAAGCAATTAAGGGGTAATGGAGTAGGGTTATCAGATCCTTTTGTGGCTGTAGAGAATTTTATAAAGGATGACGTGTTCCCTATTCACGATGAGCAAACCCATTGGAGATTAAAGAAACCAAAGGTAACTGTTATTCTTATTTCTTCTATTGTTGTGTATACCTTACAGGTTCTGACTTACTTTATTTGTTTACATGTTTTCAAAGCTCGGAGAGAAGTATGCAAATGCAGCTGCTTTCAAACAATGCCTTACGCATTATGCGTTGGCGAATGGATTTTCACTGTGGCTAGAGAGGGCGTCAAAAAATAAGGTGATTGCCAGATGTGGACAGCGCAAGCAGAAATTACGAGATCCAACAAAGGGTAAAAGGGCTAACTACAACAAATGGCCTTCGGATAAAGCCGGCAACAGAGATTGCCCATGGAGGTGTTATGGGAGAATGTTGGTGGGGGAATCCACCTTCCAGGTTATTTCTTTACGTGATGAGCACACATGCATTAGAGATTTTAGGTTTGGTAGGCTTGTTACGTATAGATAGATAGGCAGGGAGTTTGGCGACAAAATTAGGATGAACCCAAGAATAATGCCGAATGATATTGCAGACCTAGTTTTTAAGAAATACAAGTGCAACGTTACACGTGTCCAGTGTGCTAATGCTAAGGCGTATGCCTTGAATGAATTGGATGCAACAATACAGGATCACTATGGGTTACTTAGGTCATACGCTAAAGCGTTAGTGGAATCAAATGCGGGTAGTACTGTGAAAATTGGGGTGACAGTCAACCCAGATGAGAAGACATATTTTGATAGAATGTATGTTTGTTTCAATGGTTTAAAGGAGGGTTGGAAAGTTGGTTGTCGTAGAATTTTAGCCTTGGACGGTTGTTTCTTAAAAAAACCTAACTATGGTGAGATATTAACGGCTGTCGGTAGGGACGGGAATAATCACATATTCCCCGTGGCATGGGCGGTCGTATCAGTCGAGAATAAGGACAACTGGAGCTGGTTTCTGCAGCTACTAAGTGACGATTTGGAGATACAACATGGGCATGGTGTGACCCTAATGTCTGACCAGCACAAGGTGATACATATTTTCTTTTTAAATTTTTATTTTATTTTTCTTCATTTGCTGCAGTTACTGGCATATCTTATATTCTATATTAGTGGTGGTGGATTACATTATTGATGTTGAGATTCTCGTTGTAGGGTTTGATAGAAGCAGTCAAGGACGTAATGCCCCTTGCAGAGCACCGCCAGTGCGCAAGACACATATACGAGGGTTTCAGAAAACAGTTTAGTGGAGTGGAATTTAGGGGACTGTTCTGGGCCGCCTCAAAAGCTTCATACCCACAACTTCATAAAAAGATCATGGAGAAAATCAAGAGAGCAAATCCAAAGGCCCATGAATTTCTGGTGCGAAAAGATCCTAAGACCTGGTCACGCGCATATTTCAAGGAAGGAGTTTGCTGTGAAGCTGTAGAAAACGGTTTCAGCGAGTGTTTCAACTCTGTTTTGGTTAGTGTTAGACACAAACCCATCATAACCATGTTAGAGTCAATTCGAGTGACTGTAATGGAGAGACTTAACACAATGAGATCGTTGATGGAAAAGTGGACCGGTGATGTATGCCCAAATATACAAAAGCTATTGGAACTGTCCAAGGATCAACAAAGGTATAATTTTGGAACATCTTGTACTTTACTTTGTAAGAGTATAATTTTGTTGTTTATACATTTTGTAGGTTTTGGCATGTAATACCATGTGGAGGAAATACGTTTGAAGTCAGGAAGGGCTGTGACGCTTTCAAGGTCGATGAGTCAAAAAGGACATGTTCTTGTCGTATGTGGCAGCTGTCAGGTTTGCCGTGTTGCCATGCTATTGCTTGCATATTCAAAATGAATAAGTATGTCGAGGATTACGTTCCTGAGTGTTTTAGGAAGTCAAGATATATGTTAACATACAGTCAGTATATGCAACCGGTGGATGGCATTGAATTTTGGCCTGATTGTAACAATCTTTCTAGGATTTTGGGCCCTATTAGAAAGCCCATGCCAGGTAGACCTAGGAGAAAAAGGGTTAGGGCAGCTCATGAACCAAATCCTAATAGGGGGGTTAAGCGGCCTGATGAGGCAAATTCAAATAGGATTAGTAAGGCTGGTGTGGTAATCAAATGCAAAAATTGTGGTGAATCTGGGCATAACAAAAAAAGTTGTCACAAACAACCAATGCCTTCAGTCCCTAAACCAAAAGGAAAAGGCAGAAGGCCGAAAAAGAAACAGAATGTAGATCCAGGTTTGGTGGATGAGGAAGATATTCCAACATTTATTAACAATGACATCAATGAGTATGAAATGGGGGAAACAAATATGATGGGGAGGTTTAGTGATGGCAGAACATTTTGTGTTGGAAGAATGGCAAATACGAAACGGGGGGGTCGTAAGATGGGTCACGTGAAAATGCGAGGAGGCAAAACATCAACCGGCCGACTTATACCAGCTGAGAGGCTTGCTAGGATGGGAACATGGATAGCTATGGATGGTGGGAGCTCAGATACAATTGAGGAGCAACATAATATGAACCGTCCCATGCCTGGCGGTAGAGCAGCAGAAGAAAGTAGACCTGACCAGGAGATACAAGGTACTTATATATTTAACTTTACATTGTGCATGTCCTTGTAACTTAGTTACACATACTTGTGAACTTATTTGCAAAATGCTGTGATAAGGTACGCAACAATCTGCTATAGGAGGATGTGTTGGAGTGACAAGGAAGATTATGACAAGATCTAAGAAGGCGGCACAAAGTGAGATAGTAGAAACAAGGCACCATTGATGAAGCGAAAAGTGTACCGCTTTTAAGGGGTCATTTAAGCCCTAAATCGTATTTATTTGATCAAATATTGCCCTAAATCGTTCCTTTTGTCATTTTAGGTACTTTTGAGGAGAAATTTGGAAAAGGAGGCATTTTGGACGTTTTTGGAGCATAAAAGTGAAGAAAACGACAAAGTCTCAAAAATCGGCTAAAAGTTACCTTTGACGGCGTCAGGATTTACTCCAGACGGCGTCATGGCTTGGCAAGAAAAGGTGGATGTGAAATTTACTCATGATAAGCCAGTGAAAATTGCATGTGAATTCTGACGGCGTCACGCTTTAACCTGATCAAGGGCGTCACGGCTTAATTCAAAGAGGGACGGCGTCACGTTCAAGGTCTGACGGCGTCAAGCCTTGATAAGCCAGAACGGATTTTGGAGAGCTAAAGAGGGACGGCGTCAAGAAGGTCACCCGAGAACCCTAAAAGCGGCGAGGTGACGGCGTCACACTCCATAACGTGACGCCGTCAGATGTAAAAATCTATATATAGTTTTGCAATTCTTTGTCATTAGTGTGGAACTTAGTGTGGAATTTTTGGGAGAAAACCCTAAGACGATTTTAGCATCTTTTTCAAGGCTTTTTGCCTTGAGATCTTCCATGTTACATTGAAGATAAGTTATCAATTAATCATTCAATATGTCTATGTGTTGTTTGATTCTATCTTGTTCTTGTCTTTTGATTAATATGTTAGGCTAGATTTATCTTGTGTTTGCTTAGATCTAATGAAACCTAGCTATTGATTATTGGTTATTAGTGTGTTATTAGTTGTATTGGATGATTGTTTATCTATGTTAGGCTTAAGAAAACTGGCTAACTTCCTATTCGGTAACTTGCTTGAACGTCTTAAGAAACATGAACCAAATGCGTACTAAAGGTTTTTATGGTTGTATTTAATGCACAAGCGAATTCTAGTGATCCCATGTTAGGAGCTTCCTAGCCGGCTCAACATAGGAGTGAAGTAGGAGCTTGTAGAGTTGGGGAAGTACGTACGCCACCCCACGATTGGTATTAAGGAATACACCCGTCATCCACGCAACTAATACACACTAATCAACCGGTAAAAGATAGTTAGGGAGTAAGGAAATCTAAGTAAACACATTTCTCTACACTTAAGTTTTCACCAACTTTTTATTTTCAGTTATTTATTTTATTTGCATTCGTAGTAATTTGGGTTAGTTGACTAGCAACTAATTCCGCCCACTCTTTCAAACCCGAGATTTTACTTGCTTTCATAAAAAAATATAAAAACATAAAAAAGAATCTTCCTCAACCCTTAGACCTATTAGAGTAGTCTTTCATACCTAACGAACACTATTCCCTGTGGAGAACGATCAATCCCCCGTACTTACCACTACACTATACTACATCGGTCAGGTACACTGCCTGGTGGGGTTGTAAGCCTCTTGAGATCCCTCAAGAGGTAAAACCTGTTGTAAGGTTGCAAAACCACGCATCAAGTTTTTGGCGCCGCTGCCGGGGAATAGTTATTGTTTAGGTTGAATTTTTATTTTATAGGTCTACTCACTAGATTCCTTTCTAGTGAGATTTTTATTTTATTTTTTTTAGGTTTTCTTTAGTCTATCTATTTTCTTCGTTTCTTTGTTCGTAACCATTACCATTCGACATCATGGAAGATGGTAATATCCTTAATCCCAACAACCCACCACCACAACAACAACCACCACCTCCTAGAGCCCGTACTTTAGGAGAGTACTCCCGTCCTAGCCACCATGGCTATCGAAACACCATTGAGCTCACTCAAGGAGCCAATGTCACACCCTTGCGATCCGACACCATCCGGTTGATGCAAAGCGGATGCGCATTCGATGGACTTCGTTCCGAAGATCCTAATCAACATCTCAAGGACTTTCTCAAAATCGTTGATTCTATAGACCTTGATGTTGCCACTCGAGAGACGACCCGATTGCGTCTCTTCCAATTCTCTCTGCGGGACCAAGCTAGTCAGTGGCTAGAGCGTCAACCCGCAGGATCCATCACCTCTTGGGATGATCTCACCAGTCGTTTCCTTGCTCAGTTTTTCTCACCAGGAAGAACCACCAAGCTAAGGAATGATATCTTGATGTTCCAACAACGTCAAGGCGAAACCCTCTACGAGGCATGGACTCGATTCAAGGACTTACTCCGAAAAGTCCCTCACCATGGCATGGATCCTTGGCTACAAATCCAAATCTTCTATGATGGTGTCAATCATCAAACTAGAAGAGCCATAGATTACGCCGCCAATGGGAGATTGAGCAGGCTCAGTGTCGATAAGTGCTGGGAAGTCATTGAGGACTTAGCACAGTACGAAGAAGAAGAATGGAATGACTCAACGTTCTCGGAAGAAGGGATTTTAAATTGCATGAGTCCAACCCAAGAACAGCTGTTCGAAAACATAAAAAGGCAGGTTGAGAGCTTAATGAAAGCTGAGACACCTACGGCTGATGAAAATCCCGATGAGTGCGTGAACACAATTGGTAAACATACGTTTCATCAATTCTCACGACAAGATGAATATGAAGGGATAATGCTAACTTTCGTGAACAACCAAGAGAGACGTATCAAGGAATTAGAAATTCACTTGAAAAACACCCAAGATATGTTCATGGAACTGCAGAAAAGTTTATTGTGAGAATAAAGGAGAAAATTAGGGAAGAAGCCTCACACAAAAAGATCGAGAAGATCTTTGAACTCCCGGTCCCTAATGAACCATACAACGAATGGGATGATGAAACCCCCCTCCCCGAGCCTTCACTTTTAAAACCCTCTTATCTATTTGGATCCTCTCGCGAGAAAAAGAATTCTCAAGATCGTAGCATTTTCGTGGGAAGCATGGTTTTCGCGCTCCCTAACCTTCATGAGGCTAGGAAACGATCTTTTGGCTTTAAGCCAGGTGTGAGAAGAACTCAATTAAAGCACATCCTCATTTCGAAAACCCCCTGTAAAAGCTCCTCACACTCCCTGAATACCTGCCGTGACGGAGATCAGAACCTGAATGTGACGTCAACCGGCCCTTTTCAACATTTTACCACATCCCGTGACAGTAACAAAACATTTGACCCAGGAGGAACTTGTTAACAAGACTAGCTATCAGGATTATTGACCCTGACTAGCTGCTCCTTTAAAGTACGAGGGGCTCATTTGTAAACTGGCACAAAGTAGTAAAATACGCTAATCTGACGGCGTCAGAATTTGAACGTGACGCCGTCACCCCGTCTGCACAGCAATAATAACTTTAATTCCATCACTTTCATCACAAACCCCACAAACCATATCCACTCCAACCCCACCTTCGAATTTCCAGGATCAAATTCACCGACTTTCGTCATCAATCTCCACGTGGTAAGTAATTTTTATTCATTCTTTTCGTTTCAATTACTCATAGGATTTGTCAATTTCGAAAGCCCTCTACTCATGATACCCTAGGGTTGATTCATGCTTAGAACTCATAATGTCCTTTAATTAGTGTTATTTTAGCAATGATTAAAAGCATGTGATTATTGGCAATCAAATGGGTCAATTCACTAATCGGGTGGCCACGAATTTGAACCATAACCTATGATCCAATCACCCATTTTTCTGTAAAAAGTGGTGTGTGGTTATTGAGCCTGAAGTTTGAATATTGATTTTTCCCTCGTAATTATGGATTTGAACTTGGTCGAATCTGACGGCGTCACCTAGCAAAGGGTGACGGCGTCAGACCTGTCTGATGCTCCACCAAATCTTTAATTCACATATTAACACTTTTGTTCCTCCCTGCTTTGTTCCAGATAATGAGTAAGCGTCAAAGACCTAGCCGAGGAAGTTCTTCCCGATCTCAACAAGAGAACTTTGGGGATACGGTCCTCAGTTGGGGTGTCTTTGACAACGATGCTGCTACAAGCAAATACGCACAATTGCTACTACACAAGGTCGAAAATGGGGCCGTGGTTGATTGGGGCTTTCTGAGGAGAGAAGGTCTTGAGCAGACCTTTCTCCAAAGTTTTCAGACGGATGGGTTTACCGGCCCTCAGTGGGAAAGACTGTTTAAAATTCAGGAGCCAGTATATGAGGAATTGGTACGTGAATTCTTTGCCACCTTTCATTTTGACATGGCTGAGGCAAGGACCGATGTGGGCAGTACCACGATCTATTTCAGGCTGGGGGGTGAGCTAAGGACGTGTTCGGTTACTGAGTTTGGGTGGAGACTTGGGTTGTATGATCAGCATGATACCATTCAAGCAGGGTTCATGCATAGGTTGCTGCGTGGGGAGTCGATGAAGAATGATTTTAGGTGTTCCATGTTCTGGCAAACTATTGGGGATGGGGTGTACACCTCGACCACTGTGGCATCCCAAATCAGGGATCCTAGGGTTCGGTTGACTCATCGATGCCTCACCTACAGTTTGACAGGGCGTCACAGCTCTCACCACCGTGTCACTGCTTCTGATCTCTTCTACCTGTACACCATTTACTCTAATGATGTTTACTGCAACATCCCGTTTTGGGTTGCAAGCTTTATGCATGGTGGAGTTGGGGAAAGGGAAGGAGACAGGATTTATGGTGGGATGTTTATCACCCGGCTGGCCCAATCTTATGGAGTCCTCAGGCCCGAGGTCATGAGGTATTTGAGTGGTGATGCATGCAGGACGGTGAAGGAGAGGTCCCTGAAGCAGATGGAGGTGATTATGGAGATGCATGATGGGTCCTTTATGTGGTATCATCCAGCCGGAGCTGAGGATGATGATGATGAGGATGATGAGGAGGAGGAGGAGCCCCAGCAGCAGCAGCATGAGGGTTATGAGGCCGGTACAGCTGATTACTACCGGCACATGAGCAGGGGGATTGGCAGGCTCACCAGGGGACCTGGATGGGCCAGGTTGATACTTGGAGGACCAGGGTGGACGAGAGGTTCGACTGGATGTATGATCACACGGTTCGTCAGATGCAGCACCTATCTACACATGATCAGTTGGACCCACATCTGCAGATTGACCCTTTCCCGGGTCGTGAGCAGGATTACCCACCATATGGGTACTACGGGCACCTCCCTCCAGGCTACGACTATCGCCAAGGTCCCCCACCCCAGTGATGATGTGATTTGATGTTTTGATGTTTGAACAATTTGATATTTGGTTGTATGTGTTGAAACAATATGGTCTGTAATAATTTAGGGAAGGCATCTGTTTGCCTTAAAACATTTGTTACATTGATTTTATTTATCGCATGCTAGCCTCATTTGATTGTTTATTTATTTGCTTTTTGTGTTTATTTATTTGTTTGTTTGATCTTATTTGTTTCCGTATGTGTGTTTAATTTTTATTCTTATTGATTCATGTTCAAAACTAAATTGTGAAAATGCTTTATTTTGTTTTTAACTTCGTCTTAACTACATATAAAGGTATTTTGCAAAAGGTAAGTGTAAGGGAAATCTAAATCGGTTTATTAGAACACAAATGAACATGAATCGTAATAATATTAAATGAACATACATATTAGTATTCGTTTGAGTCAAATGCTTGTATCGAGTCATAATGATGTTTTGCAGGAATTCCAGGAAGTAAGGTAAAGGTTTTTCCAGAAATTTTCCGGAAACTTAAAATGAGAATTTTTGTCAGGTCATTTCTGACGGCGTCAGGGTTTATAACCTGACGGCGTCAGATTTAATTTTCAGAAATTTTTGAAAGTTTTGTTTTCATAAATTTTTTTTTATTAAATCTCCAACTTATAATCTCCAGGAATCTGCAAAATTATCATTCCACAAGCATTATATCTTTATATATAGATTTATCCCGCCGATGTTATGCAGGTTTTCGTGTTTGTTTTCTCAGGTTTAACAGGTTATTTTGGACAAGGAAATGTTTTGGATCAAGCTTATGGCGATGCATTAGTCATGGAGCTTCAACATTACCTTGGAAGAAGATTTAACTGTGTTACTTCATTATCCACCGAGCGAATCAGGGGAGTATTTGATTTCATTCTTTTACTTTATGCTTTTACATTTGTTATTTGAACATTGGGGACAATGTTCATCTTAAGTGTAAGGGGGGGTAAAAATACGATTTTTAGAGAATGCTATTACGCTTGATTTTTGTTTGTTTAATAGTTGA
The DNA here is from genome assembly GCA_021014915.2 of Artemisia tridentata subsp. tridentata. Classification (NCBI taxonomy): domain Eukaryota; kingdom Viridiplantae; phylum Streptophyta; class Magnoliopsida; order Asterales; family Asteraceae; genus Artemisia; species Artemisia tridentata. The sequence goes on from CP139507.1 coordinate 195,439,698, forward strand.
TGTGTAATAAAACTGAGAGAAATACCTGTTAGGGCAATTTTAGTGCCAAATTTAAATTTTTTTACAACATATAGGAGTGAAACTTTGATCTTAATGAGCGTCTCACGGATAGGAGTTATATGACTAGCACAAAAACCGTACCACTAAAAAATTTTTCCACCCCCAAATATGTGAGGTTCGCCCCTAGAATTGGTAGGAAAAGCATTTATGCTATGATGTGTGTACCGGTAGCACTTAGATTCTAGAACTTGCGTTAGGACCATTCCGAGGCCACAAGTGAGACTACATTCGTGTAGTTAGATTTACTACATGATAAGAGGCATTAGGATTAACCCATTGTTTTACACCTGTGTTTTTGTTATAATTACTTTGGCTACATTAGTCAAGTAATTCTCCCACACCCTTTGCGTTGTACTCATTTTTAGTACACGATACCCCTAGTACACCCCTCAGAGCCTATCTTTTCGTTTCAACCTTTAAGCATTTTACTTAAAGGAAGAATTTGTTACACCCCACTAAAATGTACACCCAAATCGCCTTAGCCTACCTTGTATGCACTCATTTTTAGTGCATTATTATTACAACATTTGTTTAAACCCAAGTTAATTATCTAATTGATTGCATGGTTGCTAAGTCGAGTCATATCCTTGTACATATTGTTTTGGGACGATTGGGACTCATGGGTAAAGTACTAGTGTAATGGAGTAATGGGGAAGAACATCATTTATTACCCCCATATGTGCTAAATATTTTAAAAGTACTCCAAGTTTTTCAATTATCTTAATTCGAGTCATTAGAATAGTTATTTGTAAAGTTATGTAAAAGTTTAAGTGTAAGGGGAATGCAACGCCCCTATGATGTATTATTTTGGATGGTAGGGCAAAAGTGTATGCAAAAAAAAAAAAAAAAAAAAAAAAAAAAAAAAAAAAAATTCGAAAAAATCAAGAAAAATACAAAAAAAAATGAGAAAATGAAAAATAGAAAAAACATACGGACTACCATCCCGTTTTATTTTATGTTTATTTTATGTTTTTGTTATTTTCTTTCATTAGCTTAATATTGAGTCGAGTCTTGGCTTAGCAACATTGTATAGTACATGTAATTGATCAAGATCTTTAACTCGCCACCAGTAAAACATCCTTTATCCAACAAAACCGTGTTTATCATATCCCTACACCTAACGTTATAACCCATTTAAAAGCCCTCTTTGATAGTTTATCTTAGGTGCTTACGCCTAGTGGAGGAGGTTTTCGATCCTTTCCCAAGCCTATGGTAATCTATTTGCTATGACAGGTAGTGAGAGATATTATCCGTTTCCATTTATGAGATTTATTTTGATGACACTTGAGAGATGTGAGTATCTAAACACTACTTGTGAGGTGCTAGTTTATAATCTCCGTGCTTATTATGATTAAAGAGGAACGATTATTTGTTGTAATTACTTTTATGTTAGTATTAAATGACCCCTAACTTGTATTTTGATTAGAATAAAAGCGCATTTGCTTGAGGACAAGCAAATCTCAAGTGTAAGGGTATTTGATGAAGCGAAAAGTGTACCGCTTTTAAGGGGTCATTTAAGCCCTAAATCGTATTTATTTGATCAAATATTGCCCTAAATCGTTCCTTTTGTCATTTTAGGTACTTTTGAGGAGAAATCTGGAAAAGGAGGCATTTTGGACGTTTTTGGAGCATAAAAGTGAAGAAAACGACAAAGTCTCAAAAATCGGCTGAAAGTTACCTTTGACGGCGTCAAGATTTACTCCAGACGGCGTCATGGCTTGGCAAGAAAAGGTGGATGTGAAATTTACTCATGATAAGCCAGTGAAAATTGCATGTGAATTCTGACGGCGTCACACTTTAACCTGATCAAGGGCGTCACGGCTTAATTCAAAGAGGGACGGCGTCACGTTCAAGGTCTGACGGCGTCAAGCCTTGATAAGCCAGAACGGATTTTGGAGAGCTAAAGAGGGACGGCGTCAAGAAGGTCACCCGAGAACCCTAAAAGCGGCGAGGTGACGGCGTCACACTCCATAACGTGACGCCGTCAGATGTAAAAATCTATATATAGTTTTGCAATTCTTTGTCATTAGTGTGGAACTTAGTGTGGAATTTTTGGGAGAAAACCCTAAGACGATTTTAGCATCTTTTTCAAGGCTTTTTGCCTTGAGATCTTCCATGTTACATTGAAGATAAGTTATCAATTAATCATTCAATATGTCTATGTGTTGTTTGATTCTATCTTGTTCTTGTCTTTTGATTAATATGTTAGGCTAGATTTATCTTGTGTTTGCTTAGATCTAATGAAACCTAGCTATTGATTATTGGTTATTAGTGTGTTATTAGTTGTATTGGATGATTGTTTATCTATGTTAGGCTTAAGAAAACTGGCTAACTTCCTATTCGGTAACTTGCTTGAACGTCTTAAGAAACATGAACCAAATGCGTACTAAAGGTTTTTATGGTTGTATTTAATGCACAAGCGAATTCTAGTGATCCCATGTTAGGAGCTTCCTAGCCGGCTCGACATAGGAGTGAAGTAGGAGCTTGTAGAGTTGGGGAAGTACGTACGCTACCCCACGATTGGTATTAAGGAATACACCCGTCATCCACGCAACTAATACACACTAATCAACCGGTAAAAGATAATTAGGGAGTAAGGAAATCTAAGTAAACACATTTCTCTACACTTAAGTTTTCACCAACTTTTTATTTTCAGTTATTTATTTTATTTGCATTCGTAGTAATTTGGGTTAGTTGACTAGCAACTAATTCCGCCCACTCTTTCAAACCCGAGATTTTACTTGCTTTCATAAAAAATATAAAAACATAAAAAAGAATCTTCCTCAACCCTTAGACCTATTAGAGTAGTCTTTCATACCTAACGAACACTATTCCCTGTGGAGAACGATCAATCCCCCGTACTTACCACTACACTATACTACATCGGTCAGGTACACTGCCTGGTGGGGTTGTAAGCCTCTTGAGATCCCTCAAGAGGTAAAACATGTTGTAAGGTTGCAAAACCACGCATCAACCATTTCCCGAGAAAATCTAAGTCGCAGGGGAATGCGATAAGAGGAACATGTTTGAAAAGGGGTGGCAGCGTTGGAATGGGAAGAAGATCAACTTCCACAGTACAGAATGAAGAAGCACTACCAAGAATGGTATCTACTGGTACAACAAATGCAGCAGTGGAAGCAATAGTTGGTAAGACAGCAAGATAGAATGCAACACGTGCGGCAGAAGAAGTAAGCCGTACACCAACAAAGAAACCAAAACAGGAAGAAGTACCTCCACAAACAACTCCAGATGAAACGGAAGAAGCAATAGTCACACCGAGGAAGAAATCAATAGCTAGAAAAGGAAGAGCAGGTGCACATCTTAAGCTAAACTATTCATCACAACCTGATATGATACCTGCAAGGATACCAAGTCAAAGATTACTCCAAAAGAAGTTGTCAGCACCTATAACTGGACCAGGGTCTAGTATTGACAACGAAATTGTGCTTGATTAAGAACATCAAGATTTGGTAAGACCGCACATATTTTGTTCACTTGTTCTATGTGCATTAAAAACACTCTAGTACTCTACTGTAAGTATAATTAGGATGCCCTATTTTGTCCACGGAAGGGCCTAATGTAGTGCTGCGTTTAATGCCGCTACATGCTTATTGTATGTACATTATGTTAACAGCCGCATGTTGTATCATGCATGCTAATGTAGAATATGTAGAACTTGTGTGTTCTTCTGGTAACATTGTATTGTGCTATGCACTAACAATTGATGTTATGAAAGAACACTAATGGTTATAATTTTAGACCAGTATGTAGTTGTGGTGTTAGTTCATTGGTCATGTTTTGAAACTGTGGTCATGTATATGCAGCAGTCATATTGTTTTATGCAGCAGCCATATTCTAGGATTGTCAGGTTGCAAATTTAGAAGTTCATTTTCTCAGGTAACCTCATCTCAGCAAATGTTGCAAAGTCAATTGCAAACTTAATGAGACAATACTTGTAGAGTGAATGACAACCAAATTTTGATACTTGTTTCATTAGGTTTGATAATAACTGAAGGACACAATACTTGCAAAGTGAATGACAACCAATCCTGGATAGTTGTTTCAGTAGGTTTCATAATTGAATGATTTGAGAGTTGAGACAAACAATAATATCGGTAACAAACGTTAACATTGACATTCATGATATGCAAAGATACATTCATCGCGACTGTGGCCATGCTATTACATATGAGTGACTAGATAAAAGGCTAAAAGTTAGTAGTTCAAAGTAGATTATAACCACTAATCTCTATTCAAAACAACAATAACCCCAACAATAACCACCAAGATCACAAGCATGACAGTAGTAGAACCAAGCAACGCAATGTCATACATTTTGCCCTTAACCTTTAAGTCTTTCAACTCTTTGTAAATCATTTCCATAGCTACATCAGATTTTGCGTTGGGTGCGACTTGCTGACCATCTTGTTGGTGGCTAACACTGAAAAGCTTGGACTTCAACATGTGGTTCTCGTTATACAATTTCAACACAAGGTCTTTGTAGTATTGTGAAGGCAACTCTTCATCAAGAAAACCATACACATCACATCTATTTTGCTTATTCTACAAAAGTGAACATCAGAAAAATGAATATTGGACATGGTTTGAAAATTTTAAAGACTTATTATTTTTAAAGGTTCAATACTTACACGTGTAGGACATGCTTTGAATCTCCGACCGGGATTTTGAGGGGTCCAAGCCACTTGTTCATAGATTGGGAACCTACAATTACAATGTGTCATTCGAAATATCTCTTCTTTTGTATACCTCCTTCGATAATATGTTGATGATGAAGAAGATGAAGCCATGACATTCACATTGGTTTGTAATGTTGGTCTCAATTTGAAGTAATTATAAAATAATCGATTAAAGAATGGATTAGGGTTTATGTGGGAAGAGTAAATAAAGATGGAGAAATGATTTGGGGGAAAGGACATGTGGCCTTGGGTCTTTGTACAAGCTGGAAAACAAAAAAATAAAAAATATTGGTCCATGTGGCATCCACCGGATGACGTGGATATTACCTGTTGGGGCAGTCAAATAGTGCATGATTTGGTGAATTTTAAGGACTTAAGTGCTCTTTTCCTCAAAAATTTTAGTTGGCTACACAAAACCAATTTTCACGTAAAGTTCGATACATTTTTTAATAGTTTCCCCGTACAACAAATATGCAATGGTTGGTTATTAACAGTGCAATGGTTGGTTATTAACAGTACAACAAATATGTCAATATAAAGAGTTCGTGGCATACCTCAGCCAAAGGGGAAGAGAAAAGAATAACCTTTAGAGCGTGCTGATAACGTGTTGTGAATACAAGATTGCGGGAATGAATATTCTTTTTATTTATCATTAACTATGAGATTTACAAAGAGTATATATAGATAAACATTAGGGCAAAAACCCTAATAGCTAACATGGGCCATGGGCCTATTATGGGTTATATAGACATCCACTAATAATTATCCATAACAGTATATATTTTTTTAGCGAAATAGCTTATTTTATTTGTGATGAAACTAAGAAAATTTTACATATATTGCTATTGTACTAAAAGAAACCATTATATAAGAGGTATTAAGTGAAATTTAGTTGAAAGTTGAAGGTGTATTTTTGAAATAAATTCATTAATAGGCACATGGACACAAAAAAACATACCACAAACAGTCGACGTTACCTTCTTCCTCCCAAAATCTAACGCTTCCTTCTTCCTCCCAAAGTCTGGCATTCATGTCCGTCGACATCTTGAGTTCTATCTTTTTTACTTTTTCTTAACTAAATTAGAGGCACAAAGAAACAAAGCTAGTAATACTTTCAAAAACTCATTTTTATTTCACATAAACCGATCACAGGGCCAAAAACTTGATGCCCCCTCTCTTTTTGATGCCCTAGGCCGTCGCCCGCGCTGCCCATAGCCTAGGCCGGCCCTGCATATTTTTGCAACATAGATCCGAATACCTTACTATTTTTTTATATGCAATTTTGTTATTGTTTAAAGTTAATCAAACCTAAAATTCTCATCATCCATAAATTAATTGTCATGAAAATGTATAATCCAAAAACATTGTCAACCGTAAAACTTAGTTATAGGTATCTAATGTCGCAACGTGCGGTTACCCTGATTGTATTAAACTAAATCATGTTTCATATGCCTTCTATCGATTTGAAGCATCCACTTACTATGGCACTTGATATTTCTTCCTTTATTGCATTTTTATAATGGTGTATACCAAAAGCGAATCGAGAGCATCTGATTTCATCCTACTTAAATAAACAAAAGAAAAAAGACATATGAAATTAAGGTTAAATAACTCATGCTTATCAAATAAAGGATCATCTGCAAAACATTGAAACGACGTTGTTGGTACGGCAATTAAAGTTGGTACTCCTCTAGAAGTAAAGGTTTTATTAACCCATTTGTAAACTTTATTTTTCCCCGAATTTGTGCTCGAATCAATATCCCCTTTTTAGGCTGTCTTAATTGAAAGTTTATAACTCCATTCATAGTATTTGATAAGATTAAATAGAAAGTTCTATGTTTAATATATACTTATCTTTCCTTTCAAAAAAAAAAAAAATCCTTTCAAAAAAAAAAATACTTATCTTAGATATCAAGAGATAAATGACAGTGTTATACGTTAGTATTCATGCATTTAGAATAATACTTACGGTTCAAAGCAACAATGTTTGTATTGTTATTACAATGTGTGAATGATTCAACAGAACTTGTCTTTTGTAAACTGTACTGAGTTTGTAAATTTACTAGCGACAAAAATGAAAATGTCGGTAATGTCTTCTGATATCGATTACAACTGTTGTATAACGCACTTGTTAACGAAATATATGAAATATTCTTTATTACAAAAGCACGTATAGACATAGTTAAACAAAATACTTTGTTAAACTATAACAAACTTACTAATTGTATAACTATAGATAAGTTACATCATCTAGAAATTCTTGTTCCAAATGATCAGAAAAATTCGCCATATATTTCATTTTTCAATATATAACTAACTATCTCATAATTTAGTCTAAATCTATCTCACATATTCTAAACACGGCTCGAATTCACAACTATTTAGTTTAAGAAATTTTTTGCACAACATGATATGTCACTGAGGGGTCGAGAGTGAGCAATATCATGAGCTGGGAAGTCGTCTAGCATTATTAGATTTGACCCAAATGCACGATAGGTGGGTTTGGTCTTTATCGGGCACATGTGATTTCTCCGTTAAGTCGGTTCGTAATCTTGTGGATGATTCTTTGATTAGCTCAGATATGTTACCTACGAGATGGGTGAAGGTGGTTCCAATTAAAATTAACGTGTTTGCTTGGAAAGTTCAAAATGATAAATAGCCTACCAGGTTATATTTATCTCGGTTAGGCATAGATATTCATTCTATTATGTATCCTATTTGTGAAGAGGAAGTTGAGTCGTTGGCCCACCTTCTGTTTTCGTGTTCCATGGCCCGAGAAGTGTTATATCGAAGGTTAGACGATGGTTGGGTATATCCTCTCAAGATTTTCAATCTTATGAAGAGTATGAGTATGAAAGTGAAGAACGTGCTAGAAGGCGTTTTTTATGTGATGTAGTGGAAGATTTGAAAATTTCGGAACCAATTGATTTTTGCGCAAGCAATCCTAGAAGGGCAGTAATTTTTGATGATATTGTGTCTCATTCTTATACATGGATTTCTAATCGATGTAAATTCAAGTTCATCTGGATAACTTGGATGCAAAACCCGCCACTTGCCATTTTGTAATGTTGTCTTTTTTAGCTCCTTGCTAGTTTTATCTAATAAATTTTGCCGTTCAAAAAAAAAAAAAAAAAAAAAAAAAAAAACATGATATGTTACTGGAGCAAAATTACGTGGTCCATGTATTCCAATTAAGTAGACGTGAAATAAAAGATTGTGGGTCATTAATATTAAGATTATAATGAGCAATAAAACTAAAGTATAATGTCACTGAACTTTGTAGGTAGATTAGTAGTCTTTGGTTTGCCTTAATGTATGGCGCATTACAAGTAAAGCTAGCTTTTGCTAGTATTATCTCAATAATATCATGTTATGAATATTATTAGCTTTGATTTGAAATTATTCTTAAGCTTAATTTGTTCGATATTTCTTATAACACTTTTAAATTGGATAAAGAATTGCAAGTTGAGCTTAGAGGCCGGGCACGGTATGGTCATACTCCGTACGTGGCAAGCGCCATTCGTCCATTTCAGAACCAATAACATGCCATTGCCATACCACCGATATCGCCATTGGCTCGCCATTAAGAATTTAGCCATTCCAATGGCTGACACCATTTGTACTTTTTTTTTTTTTTTTGTATTGTGAGTGAGTTGGTATATTTGGTGGGGTATTTTGTGGGAGCTACAGGTGATGTTATTGTTGTGTTATGAAGGATGATGTTTTAGTTATTGGTGTGTTATTGGGAGGGGATGGGTGGCGCTGATGTGGCACACCAATAACGTGTGATGATACCCACTACTCATACATGTGGTGTGTCAACCAAATGATAAAACTTAAACACTATAAATTGCGAGAAACACACTTGGTGTACATGTATTAGGAGTTTTGCTATATTTGCCTACTACATGTTTCTACTTTCTACACATATTTGCCTACTACATGTTCCTACTTTCTACACACACAAAAATAGTAGACTGTGTGTGTTTCACTTATTATTTCTCTTTATTTTAACATGTCAAGATATAGAACGATAAGTAAGAATAAAAAATAGAAAGAAATATTATTTAAAAATGTAACTAACTTGTCATATTTTCAAGTTGTGTGTAGTCCAATTTTTCTTTTTTCTATCATATACCTAAATTTTAAATTTCGACATGTGTGTATGTTGTAACCATTTTACCCTTAAGTTTTTTAACCACTTTATTAATATCAAAGGGTAAAATGCTCACTGCATGAACAAAGTACACACAAAGATCGGAATTCAAAAGTTTGAGTATATAATAGCAACTTAAAAAAGTTTTTGACTACACAACACTCGAAAAATGACAAATTAATCACATTTTCATATACTTTCTTTAGTAAACACTGCAAAACTGCGATAGTTGATTTGTAAAAATCATGTAGTACGATTATTTGTGAGACGCAGGAAGGCAAGACGCGACTATTTGGACAAGCTAAGACTGATTCTTTTATGTTAAAAATCACTACATCATGCATGTAAGTGAGCTAGACATTCAATGAGATTATGTTTGTCATGAATTCATCTATCTACTAATGGCATCAAGTTGCAAACACATATGATAATTTAATTAGGTGATAAAATCATGAATTCTTATGGGCAAGAAGTAAATGAGATTGATTAGGTAGTGGTTGAGTTGTGCTACAACTTGACCGGACTTGAAGGATAAAACAAGGGATCGGGTCCAATTACTACTTTTTGTTTCCACTATTCGAATCGTGCTAAAGCTAGAAAAAGACGAATGAAATAAACATTGGGAATCCAAAACATACATTTATTTCTTCCTCATAAATGTTAATACATTTATTTCTTCCTCATAAATGTTAGGAGTTGTAGTAGTTAACTTTTTATGTACTTTAAGATTTGTTATTTTTTGTGATTTTGCAAAACAGTTGAAGGTTTTCCTGTTTCTGAATAAGATGGATATGATTTGTTTTGCTTATCTGTATTGGGTTTTGATGTAAATAAGTTATGTTATTTTATTGTTTAAAACGATATAAAAAGAAACTGAGTGTAAAAAAAGGGATAATTTTTAAAGTAGACCAAACACAAATGGGTGGTTCCCTATCTACCTCGAAATCCGAAAATAGTTTTGTTACCCAGGGCAACCGGCAATTTTTTGGGCAACTGAAGGATTTTCAGTGTATTTTTTGGGCAACAATCGCCATTTTTTGGGCAACTGGGGACATTTTTTGGGCAACCGGTGTATGGGATAGACTATTTGGTATTTGGTCTATTTTAGTAATTATCCCGTAAAAAAATTGGGTTTTAAAAGTATTTTTCATTGGTATAATTTGCATCAAGTATTATATAACACAAACAAAAATATTTAAGGTCAAAGTTGAATAATAAAGACCGCAAAAAGTCTAAGTGGACATTTATTTAGGGACGGAGGGAGTATTAAAATGAAAGTTTTCGAATAAGCTATACTAATTTATTTTGAGTTTTGCTATGTGTTCAAAACAAGGAATTAGGCTGTCGGGCATTGCGGCGAAGCCAGTTTAAGTCTAATATTCGTTTCTAACGATTTTTGGTATAAACTAATAAGATCAATACACAGTTTTTGTCTAACTGGTTTGTTGAAGTATACTATTTATTGTTTTTGTTTCATTTTAATGATATCATCAGTACTTTAAAGAAATACACTCGTGTAGCGTTTTTACGAATGAATGAAACATAGTTGCATACACTCATGTATATATAACATACACAAAAATGGAATACACGCTTTACATTCAGCATACCGTGCAAATGATTATACTATAAAAGATTTGTAAAGAAGAAAAGTTCCATAAACACTTCTAAAAATCAATACAAATACTTTCTGTCCGATCTTGACCGGAAATCGCGTCCACATTAAATTCAATTGACCTGTACATCTGAATTGCCCACCATTCCCGAGGTTATGTTTTGCTGGTGCTTTTAACGTGGTCCGACATTAAGCAATACACTCATATACTAGAACCAAAGAACACACCAATAAATCCCACAAACCATGATTGAATGAGAAGATGGAGCGTATAAAAAAATAAAGCAAAGGTATTCTATAATCCAACAGGCATTTCAGAGAAAACCTCCTGTTGCTAACAAATTCCGGCATAAAAAGACATGTTACCTAAGACAACGTTCATTTCTTATTTAAAATATGCACGATATAAAAAATTGGCACACTAACAATTGAGTAAGCAATGGGAAAAATCGATACAAATGTTTTCTAGGAAGTGGGCAAGAAAAAAGCAAATCACGAAAAAAGACCGGCTAACTTTTTTTCTTGCTGGCGACCTAGAAAACCTTTCTATCGTTTTCTCCTATTTTCTTTACCACAACATAAGCATGGCTATTTGGCATACCTTGGATAGTCTAAATAAAAGAATGAACAGTGCCGTAGTAAACGGAATCAGGATACATATACTGTGGCTCAGATATCGTAATGGCTAAACACCAAAATTGCGACGCAACGGATGTGCGAATTATCATAGCTAGGCAACCATTATCCAAATTAGACATACAATAACAATTTACTAAAAGGAAATTAATCTTTAGTGCAAGCCTACAAATCAAAGTTTCATTTGCAGCCCGAAAACTAACCTGTACAATTTTTCTTATCTGGATCACTTTTTTCACAATTCTTCACCTGTATTGTTCAAATCTCCTTTAGAGTCTCCATTCACCAGTAGTGGCATTGCATTAGATACACACACTTCTATCCCCTTAGAACCTTCAACATCTAGTTGGCATTTCTTCCCACTGGACTGCATTAGATGTACGAAATATGGGCAACATTAAATCCTAAAGCTATCGATGCAATGCATTTTACCAAGAGAAACAATAATGATAAAATTATAGATTAGCTGAGTTTGTATAGTGGGCTAGAAAATATATAAAATCCATTCCAAAATAGCGTGAGTATGTTGCCCGAACGAACCACTATGTTACCTATGCTATTGTTCGTTTTTCTATTTAGAAAATGCACGATACATAAAATGGGCATGCTAACATTCAAGTAAGAAGCATGAGAGAAATCGATTCAAAAGTTTTCCTAATAAGTGTGCAAAATGTATTTTGGTCAAAAAGAAGATCGCTTTATAGCTTTCCAGTTACATAATTTTCCACACAAACATCATAGAGAACATCTATATCGATTTCTTCAAGCATCCTTATTCCAACCTTAGTATGAGCATTCAACGTACCACGGATAGCGTAAATAAAAAATCGAACAATTCCTCAATAATTTTATGCTTTGGCTAAGATATAGTGCTGACTGCAAAACACGGTTGCATCTCATGCCTTCCAGTGTTTGCCATGCCAAAATTAAAAAAACCAAGTGACCGTATCATCATAGCCCAATAAACTATCGGCCAAAACAGATATAAACTAAAGGCATCTGGTTTGAAATATCGGTGGTAACTTTAAGGCATAAGTACGAATGGACCAACAACTACCATAAAGGTAAAATATGCTTACAAAAAAGGAGAAAGAAAAGGAAAAAAATAATGTTTCAATAGCAATCCATATAGGGGTAACCTTAACTGCATGCCACAGGGGAAAAAATAAATGCGCGATTACAATAAATATCATACCTTAACAAAATCCAGTTAGCCTCCGCCAGCAATCATCTGTTGTTAATGTGCCAGCGTAGCAGTTTCGATGGTTCCCTTGGGTTGTGGAGCTGGACTGTTCATTTGCCATAACTCGGAAAAAAAAACCCTCTTCCAAGCACCATTAACAACCACCTAATCGATTTCTTCCGTTCTCCTCATCCCAATTCTTTGATACCTTGGTGCAAATGACAAAAAGTTAAAAATGATACAACAAATATGTGTTGTAGCAGCTGCTAATCTTGTAAGCAGTCATTATATGGTGCCAAATACAATGTTAACAAAGTTCGTACATAGATTACCATAACTTGATAGTATCCATATTCACCGCCCCCTTGGCCATTTCCATAATCACGACAATCATCCAGTAGCCCCTGTTATCGGCCATGAAATTAGCAACTATGACTACAACTTATAAACAACACAGAGAATCGGAAATCAGGAACACATATCAGACTTTATCGGAACAAAATTACTACCACTTATTAAACAAAGCATGTATAGCCAACATGCATAACCACGTAGCATAATCAAAAGATATCAGAAGACCTTAAATACTATCAACATACTTCGAACTTCACATTCGACATCTTTATAGACGCAAAATTGGATTAGCAAACTGTTCGGCATAACGTTTGTTACACCCCTTTCCCTATTTGACTAGAAATTTAAAATTTTTCGTGAAAACGACATGACCCGAAACTGACCTCTTGTTACTCTTTTATCAACCGAAAAGAATCTAACAGAAACCGGCCCTTAAGACTATTTTTAAATAAAACTAGACTCAATTACCTTTAAAACGAAGAGTGACACGACTTCTAACGACTTACGGTTGATTTTACGTAAAATAAACAAAGCGGACAAAAACTACAAAACCCTTCTTGTGCACTAAGGACCCCCCCCCCCCCAATGTGCACTACTATTCTCTTGTGCACTAAGGACCCCCTCATGTGCACTACTAACCTCTTGTGTACTAAGGACCCCTTTTGTGCACTATTACCCTCTTGTGCACTAAAGAATCCCTCTTGTGCACTATTTTCTCAAAATGACTCGTAACATCTTTAAACATTAAATCAACACTTTAGACCTATATTTAAACACATGTAATCGACATTAAACTTATACCAGATACATTTTTCCCAAAATTCTTGACCCGTTTGACCCAAAATGGGTTAAAATGGATCTTGTCCCAAACATCCCTTTTTCTGCATAACCCTTTTGTGTACTTTTGACCCATTTTCCAGAAAATGACCTCTATAACATGACATAACGTCAAAAATTCCTGAATTTATTAACACAATATAAAATACATAACAATGTATAAACATGGTCTTAAAGACTCGCGGAAACGTACTTTACAAAGTGACGCGTGTTGTGTCAAACACCCTTTTTGACCTGTTTGCATAGACAACTTAAACATAACTCTTTAACATACTTTAGGACCTATAAAATGACTCTTAAACCATTACAAAGACTTGACATTACAAACATTTAACTCATTTAAGACTCTCGGGGAACAACTTTTACTTCGAGCTCGGTATCTAGTACTAAGCTTTTATATACATATAAGCCTTCTAACCCGTGCTTCCAAATCTTATACCATAATCCAAGCATAGCACTTCCAAAAGAACCTACAAAACATTGTAACACTATAACGTAAGCTTTCGCTTATTAAGTAAAAGACATAACAAGTTATCATATATCATTAATCACAATTAGCATCATAAGCTTCACTTAACCCATCATTCTTAACACATAAATTCTACATACCTTACTAGTTTCGCAACTAGGCTAATCACATCTCTTGCTAAACGCATATCCACTAATTACACATCAACTCTTAAGCTCCAAATATCATCAATAGCATATCAACTATGCTAAGCTCACTTAGCTAGTTTAACCAACTAGCCACATCTTCATCCTAAACCAAGCATACTAGTCATTAGGCCATTCATAACCTTAACACAAACAAACAGTAAACACATACACATGATACAAACATGATGAACTCAATATAACATATTGTTATAGTCAATTTACTTACCTTAAATCCAAGCTATATTTACCAAGAACATCATCATCTTCTTCCTCGTGACTCCTAACCAAGAATCATCATAATAACACTTATCATATAATGAAATATCAAAAACAAGGGTCTATGTAACACCCCCAATTTCGTGATACGCAGCGGAATTCAAACTGGGTGTTACTTCATGGCATAACCGTTATAACAAAAGAAAAAGAACTCTAATAGAGTCGTTTTAAAAGATTTATCATTCGAATTATATAGATATCAGAGTTTACAAAATGAGGTCCCAGTAGTTTCAAGGTTTACAATTACATTAAATGGGTTTTCGAATGATAATAAAATTTATAGCCTTCTTGAGTATCCGTGCTCCTCCGTGCCAGCCTCGATCATTATGGACCTCAGATAAACATGCTAAAAGTGTGAACACAAAGGTTGGTGAGTTCATAGAGTTTATTTAAATTGTTGATCATAACATTCGTAGTGTGAGTTACGTCGTCTCACACTCATAGTTGAAAACAAAACAGTTATTATTTCTCATAAATACAATTACCACATAGGGATAGTGCTTTCGTTGCTCTAGGTTACTAGCACCGAAGTCTTAAGTTTTCTAGTTTCTGCTTAGTTAACAATTGTACCTAGTCCATTAGTTCGAGATCATACCAAGTCCATTAGATCAGGTTATACCAAGTCCATTAGATCGTGATCATACCAAGTCCGTTAGATCGTGATCATACCAAGTCTATTAGATCGTGATCATATCAAGTCCATTAGATCTTGGTCATACCAAGTCCATTAGATCGTTATTGTACCAAGTCCGTTAGTTTAACAAATGATTCATGATTTGCCATTATACCTAGTGTTAGCAAATATAGTGCGTCTGTCTGCCTTAACTGGGTCAACACTAATGGTTACTTTAATCCCAATAGATCTAACCATAGTATTCGTACTTACTACACATAGTGCTCAATGTTCCATGATAAAGAAACTCTAAGTATGGCAATTACTGTTACATAGTGTAAATAAACATTCAGTTCAGATAAACATATAGTTGCAAATAATCGTGATTGTTAAAAATAGTTAAGCATGTATCTCCCCCAAAGAGTTTAATAAACAAGTATAAAAATGGGGCTATGACTCACCGTGAGTTAAAGATGATAAATAGATAACGAAGTTGATGAATATGCCTTGAAAACTTCTACGTAAAACTGAAAGTATGATAACATGACTTAGGTTTTTGGAATAACGATAAGGTAATATAAGGAATCTATACAAGTTGTTATGTTCATCATGATGTAGTACATGGTAAGTTGTTGTGATCATGTGAGTCGTTTTTAAAGAAACGGTTTTAGTTTATATATATCGTACTACCGTTCGGGCCATCATAATTCAGAGGTCATGCAGTAAATGTTCGAGGAGCCAGGACACTTTAATTCGTCAATCCAAAAACTCATCGATCCGTTTACCCAAATGAAACCCCTCACATGAAGCTCCCTAGTTTTGTAGTGCTCAGTATGTAAAACATGAAGCTTATAATAGTTATAAGTATTTATAAGTTTATGAGTAAAGTTTCACATGTGAAACTTATAAGTTTTATAAGTTAGAAATATGGTTTCACTAGTGAAAACTTATGAGTTAGGATTTATTGTTTCATATGTGAAAAACTGGTTTTCACATGTGAAAACACTATTCTAAAGGTCGAATAAACTTAGAAAAGTTTATTTGAATGAAGGTTGTTATTTTAGTAAGTAACTAGTCTCGAAAACAATATGGTTTCTAATTACTTAACTTGTGAAAAACGGATTTTGACGCCGAAAACTGTTTTTACATTTTGAGGCAGAAAACTGCCCTTGTTTGGTATTTTAAGGCCGAGTTTCATGCTGTAGGCGTAAAACATCATTCTTGACAACTTTTGTGATTTAACTTTTTGATGAATTAGACAAGAAATGCCTTTAAATTTTTTGAAATACGTGCAGTAGGTTTGTGGACAGATTCAGTTTTTTAGTGTTTTGGTTTCGCTAATTTCTTTTGATCACAACTTTTGACTCGTGTATCCGTTTTGGGTGATTCAAATTGCTATATATTCCTTGTGAGTTCCTCTTTCACTAACCAAGTTTATACACGGTTATATGTACGTACTTTGGTCGACTTTTATTACGCAAATAGCCTAGTTACACTAGTTTGCACAAGTAAGTTTTAACTTAGGTTTTCTTTATAAGTTTTGGCCATGTACCCATATGATCAACATACCAAGCATGCATATAGAGCTATAAGCAAAGAAACAAGAGTATGTGATGAGTACAAGGTTTGGCTTACAACTTTTGGCCTTTTAACAAGGGAAACATGAACAAGGACAAGGACTAGAACTCTTTTCCACTCCTGTAGAATCCTTCAACTCTTCTTGTGATCTTGCAAGACTTGTGATGGAACCTTGGTGACTTGAGTGGATTTAAATTCAAGAGAATCACCAAAGATTGCAAGGAATTTGATGTAGTTTACTTGTATCTTGAATATTTGAAGCAATACTCAAAGTGATGAGCAAATGAAAGTGTGCTATGTGTGTTGTGTGAGTTGGACAACAAGGAGGGGGGAAGGGGCTTTCATAGCCTCTTGAGGAGGTTACAAGCATACATGACTCACCATACTTCCTTGCTAAGTAAATGCATGTGTCTTGATCTTGTGTTTGATTTAACTAGAACAAGGCATGTGTAGTTTAAGTAGTCAAATTGGATACCTATTCTACTTATGAGGTGTAATAGATGTGTTGTACAAGACTTAGTAACTAAGTATAGGTTTATATTTGGACATGTGTTTAGTTACTCATCACCAAGACACAATTGTCTTGGTGTTTCCTTAAGTAAACTGAGAGGATCAAACACACTTAGAATGTGTTAAGGATACTTTGAGTTGATATTATCACGTATGCGGAATCTACTTGATAACACTTAGAAGGTTGGTTTTGATGTAACAGTAATGACACAGTTTGTATGAATGATGAACACATAATGTAACTCCAAACGAATCAATATTATTAGCAAATAGTACGAGTGATCTCTGATATTACTAGGGTTACAAGACCTTGAATCTTAAAAACGTATATGACTAATTAACCTAGGATCTCCTTTTATAGCACAAGGAGTCCTTCACAAGATAAGTATCTACCCGTATAAATCTAACTAAACAAGATATACATACAATCTTTTCCATACTTATCTTCTACACATCTTCTAAAGCAGTATCATACAGCAGTACCTTCATTCATACTAGCAGTACTAACTTAACATTTGTACTATTAGTTGTATCTGCAGTCTTCAGTTTACACAAGTAGTTTGTTCTGTTAGTATAATCTTCAACAATACTAATTCTTCATTCATTTAATTCCTAACAATCCTCTCCTAAACTTGTGATTTACCCAAAATCAACAAGTTTCTGAATTAAATGAGTACCTTATGAGGATTGTGAGGATTCTTTCAAACGCTATCTTTTAGCCTTCAACTCTTCTGCTTGCTGATAAATCTTCCCTACTAACTCCCTTGCTATTTCTGAGTCTTCATCAACTCGAAGTTTGGCAGCTAGCATAAAAAATAATATTCCTGCTCTAAGTGGATAATCCTTCTTCACTAGCATGTAAACTTCCACTCCTGCTTTAGTAGATATCTGATGAACACCACAATTATCAAACAATCTCCAAGTAGTAGCCAAGTCACGGGCTTGAAATTTCCATAGACTATCATCTGAGTCATGCTCCTATAGCCTATTCAGCTCTACCCATAACTCTTTATCTTTGTCTTAATTAGGATCTTCTGATGTGAATCTTTCTTGAACTAAACTCCACAGCTTGTCCAAATCTTCTCTATGAACTGACTTTATCAGATCTTCAAATTATTTATACACTTATGATTTTCCTCCTACCCTGATGATTTTCAAGCCTCGAATAACTCCATCTGAATAAACCTCCCTGTCAATGATGGGATGATTTGCTTGAATGGGATCCACATTGATTGCTTTTGGAACTATCGCCATCATACTTTGTAGTTGTTCGCCAGTCAATAATTCTTCTTCTTCCTCAATCCTTTGCTTCTTGGACTCCTCTGATTCCAATTGCTCAGCTGCTCTTTTCTCACCTCTACTTGTGTCAGTTTCAACTGTTTTTGTTTCACCTCATAGGAACATCTGAATTCTTCTATGAGTACCAATGTACAATTTCTCTATCTCTTCATAGGATCTTCCTTTGAAGTGCCTTTCTTTCCAGTTATCTTGATGTTTCAGATATGTCTTCATATAACTTAGTTGTTCCTTTCTTGATGGAGGTTTCTTTTGAGCAGTTTGTTTCTTTCTTTGACTTTGTCTGATCTGCTCCAATAAGTCACTAATTGCTTGTTCTTGTTCTTCCTTTGTGAACTCTGACCTTTCCTCCTCTTGTAGCTTAGCAGCTAATTCACTGTCAGCAAGAACTTGAGCAGCCCTCTCTTGTTCTTCAGTCAAAAGCTTATGTTTAATCATGAATTTGGCCAATCTTTCTTTTTTAGCTGCTCTTGCTAATTCTTCATCATGAAGTCTCTGTGCAAGTTCTTTATTAAGAGCAATTTGAGCTTGGCTTTTCTTGCTTGTCTTCTTCAGATGGTTCACCTTCAACCATTATGCTTTTACCCTTATCTGTTCTTTGTCTTTTTGGTCTTCTTGTATAAACTACACCAGCAGTACCTTGAGGAACACCACTAGTACCTTGTATTGCACTAGCAGTACCTTCTTGATCTGGAGCAGTACCTACTTCCATTTGTTCATCTGGCCTCCCCTGAGTACCAGATTCCTCTTGGACCAATGTAACATTAGGGTCTTCATCTAGCTCAGCTATCTTCTTCCCTTGTTTGGAAGATTCCTCACCCTTGTCTTCATGTAGAGCAACATCTAAACTACAAGAAAGAGATGATTCCACCAAGTGAGCTGACCTTTTTCTTTGTAGAGTCTTGACTTTCTTCTCCAATTTCTTCACCTTCAATACCAGCTTGGTGTAGACTCTGCCAAATACCTGTTTTTGTGTGGTGAGCTTAGCTTCCAAGGTAGAAACCTTATCTGACAATTTTGTACAAAGAGCCATCAATTCATTAAGTTTCTTACTGCCCTTAGCACTTCCTGATGTGTTACCTTCAGGGAGAGGTGCATCATGGGGCATAGACTCAGATTCTACCACATGGTGAGCCTTTGAGCCACCCAATTGTTCTATTTGGCTTGGGATTCCACCACTAGTACTTGGTTCAAAAGAACTAGGTACTGTAGGTGTTGCCATAGGTTGGGTCTTACTTATGTTACCTCTGTCCTGCCCAGCTTCTAAGCATGTGACAGTAGGAGCAGCCCTTCTTACACTGACATTGTCAGCCTCATCTGCATCATGGGTAGGGGTAGGAACTCTGTGCTGAGGAACAACAGAGCCCTCTGTTGATAAACTCCTATCAGGTGATGATGTGGGTTGCGAGGCTGATTGTTCTGAGCTTGTGGGTATGTGTTGGGAGTCAACTGGGGTTGTTGATTCTTCACCCTGTACCTGTATCATTGAATCAAACAAAGGTACTTCTACCCCACTATACCCTTTTGAGGCCATCCTCATATTGCTAAAAAGTTTTTGGGTAAGCTTGGGTGTTTAGTAAACAGTTTGATGAGGTAGAATCTGTTTTTTCCTCATGTTCAAAATTGTTTGAATGAACCTTGAATACATCAAAAATTTGATTTACTGTCTACATTCTTTACCATTTCTTCAAAAATAAGTTTTGAAAAATTGAAAGTTCTATTGGTTGATAAACAAATGAGAGCAGTTGCAATATCGCTACTGAACTGTTCCCATGAATTTTTCTTGGGACTTAAACAATAAAGGATGGTATGACTAAAAAATCTCCATTATGGGGCAAAACAACCTTTTTGAAAAGTTAAAGATTGAGATTGTATGTTGTACCCCATTCTGGTTAAGGTTTGAAAATTTTCAGTATTGGGCAAGGCACTAATACCATTGTCATCGTCTAGGTGGAGATGCCTCCTAACTGATGACTCAGTAATAGTGATGGTTTTGCCATCTACTGTTGAATTGAGCTCTTTGTCTCCATTCTCAATAGTTCTGACAGTAATAGTTTGCCAAAACTCTTTGATTTGAGAGACATAGATAGTGGGATTGAGTGTTAAAGAATACCTTATGTGAGAAGCATTCAAGAAATCCACTATCTGATGAAATTGTGTTTCCTCCTCTATTTTCTTCAAATAGACTACCATATTAAGTTTATCGACAAAAGTTAAAGAAGCCATTATTGTCAGTAAAATTTTGATTTGACTGCTGGGATTTGAGTAATTAGGTTAGAAAGTAGGTTGAGGAAAGTGAATTGTGATATTTTATAAGACTTAGTAGCGTTTCTAGTGGACCGACTTTAATTAAAAGATAACTTTTGATTGAAGAAAAATGAATATAATAGATTAAAAGTTAAAATATCCAAAAAGGAAACCCTTAAGATAAGATTTTGATCAATAAAAATCTCAACAACTTCTCAACGGCTATTTTCAAAAAGATGTTATTTCGCACCAGTACTAACAGCTATCCATCAGTACAAACTTAAGCCTACCAGTACTAACTTTTTGCCTGGCAGTACTAACTTTTTTGAAAAATTTTGCCTTAGCAGTATGAACTCAATTTTGATTTAAAACAATACTGCTTACTATCTTTTTGAAGGGATTAAGTGTAAAGACAAACATTTAATTAAATTTCGGTTTAATGCAACCTATGGTTGTGTAAGAACCAATAGTTTCAGTTAAGAATAACTGCCTATGATCAGATAAACTCATTCAAAGAGCTTTCTTGACAAGGTTTCCAGCTCGTGGCGGGTGTTGCCTTTAACACAAATGTGTTAGATTCACTTTTGCTCGCTGTTCTTTCTACCAGATTTCCTTGGACTAACACATTATACTACTTAAAGTATAAAATGGTAGAGAGTGAGTTAGATCAGTTACTATCTGATTAACTATGCCATCAATTCAAATGCAAAACCTCATAATAAGATTTCAAGAAAGATATTTTAAAGAATCTTTTAACTTAGGTATAAAACCTTTGTTAAGGGACTCCCAAATTCTGTCCATCATAAATCTATTATGTTAGCTACCAATCCACCATTTGCTGCTCACACAATGCACTAGTAACTCCTTTGTGCTTAAACTCCATACCAGCAAATGTTAGTCCAAAACCAAGAAAACAAAATGCAAAGCATTTGTTTCATAGCAGTATAAACTTATGACTAACAGTTCTAACATAACAGTCCTAATTTATACTGGCAGTACAAACTATACAAAATAGTACTAATTGACAAACATAGCAGTACAAATCAAATTTCATGTACAAAAAACACAGATTAAAACCTTTAAGGATTAAGCATTCCAATACTTGCTACCAAGTATTGAAACCTTTCAACATCAAAAGCTTTAGTGAGAAGATCTGCAAAGTTTTGATCAGTATGAATTTTAACAACTTGAACTAACTTTTTCTCATGGCCGTCTCTTATAAAATGATGACTAATTTCTATGTGTTTTGTTTTAGAATGTTGCACTGGATTTTTAATAATGCATATTGTACTCCTATTGTCAATATATATCATGGTATTCATAAAATTATACCCATAGCCAAGCAGTTGATTTTGAATCCATAAAACTTGACCACAGCAACTTGCGGCAGCTACATACTTAGCTTCAGTTGTAGAAGTTGCCACAATTGTCTGTTTCTTACATTGCCATGATATAAGTCTGCAACCAAGGAACTGACAACCACCTATTGTTGATTTCCTATCCAGAATTGCACCAGCATAATCACTGTTTGAGTATGCCACCAAATCAAAAGGTGATTCCCTAGGATACCATAGACCCAACTTAGGTTGACCCTTAAGGTACCTAAAGATCCTCTATACAACAGTTAAATGGGAAGCCTTGAGATTTACTTTAAACCTTGCACATGCACACACATCAAACATGATATCTGGCCTTGATGAGGTAACGTACATCAAGGACCCTATCATTGACCTGTAGGTGTGTACATCAACACTTTCTCCATCTGCATCTTTAATCAAAGGTTTCTCTAGATCAACTGGTGTGTTTGCCACTTTAGCATCAGTAAATTGAAATTTCCTTAAGATCTCAGTCACATATTTATCTTTACTGATAAATATGCCGTCATTTGATTGCTTCACTTGCAGCCCCAAAAAGAAGGTAAGTTCACCCATGGAACTCATTTGAAACTTATCATGCATAAGTTTCTAAAATTCTAAGCACATCTCCTTTTTTGTGGATCCAAATATGATATCATCTACATAGACCTGTACCAGCAAGATATCTCCCTTGTTCTTCTTGATGAATAGAGTCTGATCAATCTTGCCTCTTTGGAACCCATTCTCTAACAAGTAAGAAGCCAATGTTCCATACCAGGCCCTTGGAGCTTGATGCAATCCATAAAGAGCCTTCACCACCTTATACACCTTGTCTGGATGTTCTGGATCTACAAAACCTGGAGGTTGAGAGACATATACCTCCTCTTCAATAGTACCATAGAGAAAGGCACTCTTGACATCCATCTGGTAAACAGTAAATCCCATAAAAGAAGCATAAGCTAAGAACAATCTTATAGCTTCAATCCTAGCTACGAGTGCAAAAACTTCTTCATAGTCTACTCCATCTTCCTGTGTATATCCCTGGGCTACAAGTCTAGCCTTATTTCTAATCACAATCCCCCTTTCATCTTTCTTGTTTCTGAATATCCATTTAGTTCCAATAACCCTCATACCCTTGGGTAAATCAACCAATACCTAAACCTTCTGAATCTTGAATTGGAGAAGCTCCTCTTGCATAGCTTTCACCCAGCTTGAGTCTTCTAAGGCTTTAAGTATGTTCATGGGTTCTGATTGGGAAAGGAAACATACAAATAGACATGTGTTGGCAGCTTCATGTTGTTTTTCTTCATAAATAGCACTAAGAAAGCCTTGTCTTCACACCAGACTGTATGTCTCCAATCACATTGTCTAGGGAGTGATCTTTGTGTATTCTTGTGTGTGGAGTTGTGGGAACTTGATAGGTGAGTGGCATGTTGTTGATATCCACTTCATCTTCTGAGAAATCATCAGTAGAAGGACCTGATGGGCCAGCAGTATGAACATCTTGCCCAACAGTACTAACTTGAGGCTCAGCAGTACAATCTTCATTTGTACTGTTTTTATGATTCTCTGGTTCTTCAACTCCATCTTCATTGTTTCCATCTTCAAAACCTTCTTTGTCAGCATCAGAAGAAGCTCCAGCATCTTTTGAAGATGTATCCACACTATTCCAAATAGGCATCAGTATATGATCTTGATCTTTCTCCTTTTCCAAGCTTGGATCATTTGTTGCAACACCATCTTCTGAACCTGCAAAATCATTAGAAAATGTTCCTACAACAACTGATACATAGTTCATAGATTGGGTTAGAGTATCAAGATCAAATAGCCATTTCGGACCTTCACCTGCAACATTAGATTTATTCTCTAAAAATTCAACATGCAGGTTTTCCTCTACTTTCCTGGTTCTTGTGTTGTATACCCTAAAGGCTTTGCTATTTAGAGAGTAGCCAACCAAGAAACCCTCATCAGATTTGCCATCAAATTTGCCTAGATGGTCTAAGGTATTGAGAATAGTAACATGACACCCAAATGGTCTTAGTAAACCTAACACAGGTGTTCTACCCCTAAATAGTTCATATGGTGTCTTGTTGTGAGGTTTAACTACTAAAGCCCTGTTTTGCACATAACAAGCAGTATTAACTGCTTCAGCCCTAAAAGTGATGGGCAGCTTTGAATCAGCTAACATGGTCCTAGCAGCTTTTATTAGTGTCTTATTCCTCCTTTCAGCAACCCCATTCTGCTGAGGAGTTCTAGCTACACTAAACTCTCTCTTAATACCTTTTTCCCTGCAGAAATCATCCATAACTCTATTCTTAAACTCTGTCCCATTGTCACACCTGATGACTTTCACTTTCTTATCCACTAGGTTTTCTATTTCAGTTATAAATGTCTTAAGAATGCTAGGTGTCTCATCCTTAGATCCTAGAAAGAAAACCCATGTGAATCTACTATAGTTATCAGTAACTACAAGACAATACTTCTTATGCATAATACTACTCACAGATGTAGGACCAAACAAGTCCATATGTAACATAAACAAAGGTTGAGTAATAGAGTTCTGGGTCTTAGGCTTACAAGAAGCCTTGTGTTGTTTGCCTTTAAGACAGGCAACACAAGTTTGGTCATTTTCAAAGTGTTTTTAAGGCAATCCTCTTACCAAACTATCATTAACAATTTTATTTATAGTTTTAAAGTTGACATGAACAAGTCCTCTATGCCACAGCATTGACTCATCTAATGTGGCTTTTGCAACAAGACAAGTGAGAGCCTCTTTAGGAACAATTTTCTTCATATCAACACTGTACATGTTGCCCTTTCTTGGAACTTTAAGTAATACTTGACTTTCATCAGGTAACTTAAATTCTGGGGAAAGCACAAGACATTCAGTGTCAGTAAAAAGAACTTTGTTCTTTTTGTCACACATCTGTGAGACACTAAAGAGATTGTACTTGAGCTCTTGCACAAAATACACATCTTCAAATTCAAGTTTACCGGTTTTCAATGTGCCTTTACCAGTAATCTTTCCACCTATTCCTCCCCCAAAGGTTACATATCCTCCATCCATTGGTGTAAAGTCAGAAAGATAGGACATGTTCCCCGTCTTCTTCATCATCTTGTGGATGTCCCTGTACATAAAAGAAGGAAACTAGTTTCCTTGGGGTACCCAAGCCATCACTGACTTGGGTTTGCCTCGTGCATCAATATAGTCAAATCTCTTTAATACAATTGATGCACCATTGGGTTTGATTGGTCTCCATACCCAACATGCTGAGGCCTTAACAGCATTTGCCCTCTTATCCCTAGCAGTGTTTTTAGGCTTAACAGTACTAACTGCTGGTCTAGCAGTATGAACTGCTGGCCTTGCAGTTTTAGCTTTTGAGTTTCAAAATTTATTTTGAAACACTGCTTTCTTGTGAAAAGGCTTGTTAACAGTTTGTTGTGCATATTTAAAAGTTGGTTTTGCACTTGAAACTGTTGGTTTAGGGTAAACAGTCTTAAATGGTCTAGCAGTACTAACTGCTGGTCGAGCAGTACTAATTGGTTTGAGGCCAGACTTCATTCAAATTGCCCTGGGAGTCATTCTATTAGCATTAGGTTGAGATTGAGACTTGTTTGAGTTCACCCTATCACTTGTGTTCCCAAGTACATTATAATTCCCTGTAATCATCTTTTTCCCTTGATGGTTTTGACAAAAAGCCTGAAGGTAGTCAAAGCTACCACAAGTAAAACAAGCCTTGTTGTACATGACAAAGTCACTACCTAGTTGTTGGGACTTGAGGTTATTCCAGTTCCTCTTGTTTCCTCTAGGCTTGCTTGTGGACCTATACATCTCAGAATACCTAACTGTTTTCCTATCTGGTTTTACATTGGTTCTAGGTTTAACAGTTTCAATTTTAACCACCTGTGGAACATTAGTTCCTTCTAGCTTTACTACATCAGGTTTAGCTACAACCTGATTTTCATCATCAGATTCCCAATATTCAGTTTTAACCACCTCTGGAACATCAGTTCCTTCTAGCTTTACTACATCAGGTTTAGCTACAACCTGATCTTCATCATCAGATTCCCAATCTTCAATTATGGGAGCCTCTAAGTTCCTATCAGTTGACACCTTGTCCTCAGCAAGAGAAGTGTCACTAGCACTTTCAAAAGGCTCATTCAACACATCAGGTTTATTAACTTTAACATTTTCTTTAGTCTTACAACCATATTCTAGTTTTGGCTCTTGAAACTCAGCTAGACCTGTGTGTTCTAAGTTTATTCCTGGGGGTGCAGGCAGTCCTCTATGAGGAGGTGGACATGTGTTGTAGCCTAACCCATATTTAGCCTTATTAATCAATTGACATTCTATGATTTTATTTACACCTTTAGAAGCAAACTCTAAAGTGTCTATACTCAATTGAATATTATCTTTTGCCTTTTGGATTTTATCTAACTCAGCTTTTAGCATACTAATCTCAGCATGTTTAAGTGTCAAATCTCTCTTAAGAACGGCTATATCTTCTGTAAAGACTGACTCATTCCTCTTGTAATGCAAAATTTGTTCATATAAAACTGCTAAACCTCTTTTATGATTAGACAAATTATAGTTTATTTGGTTTAGCTCAATTCTCTGTTCATCATAATGTTTCTTTAAAGTTTCATATTCTTTAAGAGCAGAACAAGTTTTAGAACAATTTTTGGCTGAGTGTACCTCTGAGTCAGAGAAAGCCATAAGTGCCATCTCAGCTGGTGCTTCCTCTTCATCTGCCGTGAAGCTCCAGTCATAACCTAAACCATCAATTGCCACCATAGCCTTTGAAGCCGTCTCTGCCTCTTCCAATGCCTTTAGCTTGCTTCCATACCCTTTATTCTTGCTATCATGTTGCCTGGGTCTTCTACACTCTCTGGCAAAATCCCCCAACTTGTGACAGTTAAAGCACTCCACCTTAGACTTGTCAAAACCAGCAATATCATTACTACTGATGTTGATCTTCTTGCCAGTTCTTTGGAAGAATTTCTTAGCCCTCATGCTAAGAAGTGAAATCTACCACTTTAGATCGATCTCTTCCAATTCATTATCATTAATCTGCTCTAGATCTTCATGAGAAAGCATGGACCCATTGTTTTGGCTGGTCAGGAATGCATAGAAGGTAGTATCACTAATACCAGCAGTACTAGTTGCTGGGCTAGCAGTACTAACACTAGGGTTAGCAGTACTAACTCCTGCAGCCACTTTCACTTCTTCTGGAATGGTGCTGCTAGGAGATGACACAAATTCCATATTCCCAGAGCTTGAGCTTGTACTCGAACCTCCAGATTTCTTAACTTATTGTTCAACAATCTTAAAGTTGTTGTACAGATCATTGAGACTCATAGTGTCAATCTCAGGCTTATTCTTCCATACCACCACATGAGTATACCATTCAGCAGGTAGACTCCTTAAAAACTTAGAGTTCAGATCTTCCTGAGGGATTTCAACTCCAAGCACAGCCAGTTGGCTGACAATCTTTTGCAATCTATTAAACATATGATCTAAAGACTCATTACTGGAAGCACTAAAGTTTTCAAAGTTTTGCTTCAATAAGGTCTTTTGGGTCTTCTTGGTGGCTTCATTACCACCATACCGAGTAGTGATTGCTTCAAACAAGGATTTTGCATTCTTGTATTTGGTGAAGTTTAGGAGCTTATCATTGAGGATGGTCATCATTAGCAAACTCCTAGCTTTGACATCATTCTTCTTTTGCAGCTTCTCTTCTGTAGTAACTGGAGATGTATTCACAGTTGTCTTTTCCTCACCATCAACTGTTGGAACAGTTGTTGATGGTTTAAAAGAATTTCCATCTTCAATGATCTCCCAGAGTGCATAGTCTTGCACTTGGAAGTACTGTTTGATTCGAAGCCTCCACATCTCAAAATCGTTTTGCTTTAGCATAGGCAACTTAGCAGCCATGTTGGTCTGTGTGGTTTCATGTCCATTATCTTTTCTTCTAAGTCAAAGCATCAACCTGGCTCTGATACCACTTGAGAGGATCAAACACACTTAGAATGTGTTAAGGATACTTTGAGTTGATATTACCAAGTATGCGGAATCTACTTGACAACACTTAGAAGGTTGGTTTTGATGTAACAGTAATGATACAGTTTGTATGAATGATGAACACAGAATGTAACTCCAAATGATTCAATATTATTAGAAAAAAATACGAGTGATCTCTGATATCACTAGGGTTACAAGACCTTGAATCTTAAAAACGTATGTGACTAATTAACCTAGGATCTCCTTTTATAGCACAAGGAGTCCTTTACAAGATAAATATCTACCCGTATAAATCTAACTAAACAAGATATACATACAATCTTTTCCATACTTATTTTCTACACATCTTCCAAAGCAGTATCATGCAGCAGTACCTTCATTCATACTAGCAGTACTAACTTAGCAGTTTGTACTGTTAGTTGTATCTGCAGTCTTCAGTTTACACTAGCAGTTTGTACTGTTAGTATAATCTTCAGCAATACTAAATCTTCATTCATTTAATTCCTAACATAAACGCCACATATGAGAGGAGGAGGGGGAAAATGATGAGGTGGAAACAAGAAAGCTAAATGCTTTCTTGTCTAGTATTTTAAGTGTAGTTTTTGATTCCGGGTATTATTGTCGTTAAGTAATTAAATTATAAAATTGAAAACCGGTCGAGGTAAAAATATAGAATTCTTGAAAATGTCAAAACTCGTCAATATACTATAACTTAGCATATTAATTGATAGATATGTGTAGTTGAATTCGTAGACGTTGCTAAAACCTAAACTTGTAGGTTCGGGATTACGTGGAATAATAATTGTACAATTTTTCCATAAAAATGGAAAAACAAAAGTGTAACTTGTAAAATATTTGCTAAATGAAATATTTAAATGACGCAATTACTTGAATTGTGATGTCAGAATTTTGAGAAAGGTTACAGTCTCCACCCGTTAACGGACCTTCATCCCGAAGTTCAGTTTGTGTTAAAGGTTGAAGCGACGTCGGTGAAAAGATGTGGTTACTTGTGGTGAATTGTTTATAAAGTGATCGAAAGTGTGTCGAGTGTGTATATTAATATACTATATATTCGTGTAGCATAGAAATGCCTAAAAGCCACATAATCGTCTAGATGATGGAAGGCACGGAGAGCGGAAGGCTATAAAAATGTTTTTTTTTGTAAAAGTGGTTATAGTTTAGGTCTCAATTAGACCCATTTCTCTATAACTATAGCTCTGATACCAACCTGTAACACCCCCAATTTCGTGATACGCAGCGGAATTCAAACTGGGTGTTACTTCATGGCATAACAGTTATAACAATAGAAAAAGAACTCTAATGGAGTCGTTTTAAAAGATTTATCACTCGAATTATATAAATATCAGCGTTTACAAAATAAGGTCCCAGTAGTTTCAAGGTTTACAATTACATTAAATGGGTTTTCGAATGATAATAAACTTTATAGCCTTCTTGAGTATCCGCGCTCCTCCGTGTCAGCCTCGATCATTATGGACCTGAGATAAACATGTTAAAGTGTCAACACAAAGGTTGGTGAGTTCATAGAGTTTATTTAAATTGTTGATCATAACATTCGTAGTGTGAGTTACGTCGTCTCACACTCATAGTTGAAAATAAAACAGTTATTATTGCTCATAAATACAATTACCACATAGGGATAGTGCATTCGTTGCTCTAGGTTACTAGCATCGAAGTCTTAAGTTTTATAGTTTCTGGTTTCTAGTTTCTGCTTAGTTCACAATTGTACCTAGTCCGTTAGTTCGAGATCATACCAAGTCCATTAGATTGAGGTTATACCAAGTCCATTAGATCGTGATCATACCAAGTCCATTAGATCGTGATCATACCAAGTCCATTAGATCGTGATCATACCAAGTCCATTAGATCGTTATTGTACCAAGTCCGTTAGTTTAACAAATGATTCATGATTTGCCGTTATACCTAGTGTTAGCAAATATAGTGCGTCTGTCTGCCTTAACTGGGTCAACACTAATGGTTACTTTAATCCCAATAGATCTAACCATAGTATTCGTACTTACTACACATAGTGCTCAATGGTCCATGATAAAGAAACTCTAAGTATGGAAATTACTGTTACATAGTGTAAATAAACATTCAGTTCAGATAAACATATAGTTGCAAATAATCGTGATTGTTAAAAATAGTTAAGCATGTATCTCCCCCAAAGAGTTTAATAAACAAGTATAAAAATGGGGCTGTGACTCACCATGAGTTAAAGATGATAAATAGATAACGAAGTTGATGAATATGCCTTGAAAACTTCTACGTACAACCTAAAGTATGATAACATGACTTAGGTTTTTGGAATAATGATAAAGTAATATAAGGAATCTATACAAGTCTTTATGTTGATCATGATGTAGTACATGGTAAGTTGTTGTGATCATGTGAGTCTTTTTTAAAGAAACGGTTTTAGTTTATATATATCGTACTACCGTTCGGCCCATTATAATTCAGAGGTCATGCAGTAAACGTTCG
The DNA here is from genome assembly GCA_021014915.2 of Artemisia tridentata subsp. tridentata. Classification (NCBI taxonomy): domain Eukaryota; kingdom Viridiplantae; phylum Streptophyta; class Magnoliopsida; order Asterales; family Asteraceae; genus Artemisia; species Artemisia tridentata. Next base: position 195,470,289 of record CP139507.1, read on the forward strand.
AGGAGCCAGGATACTTTAATTCGTCAATCCAGTAACTCGTCGATCCGTTTACCCAAATGAAACCCCTCACATGAAGTTCCCTAGTTTTGTAGTGCTCAATATGTAAGACATGAAGTTTATAATAGTTATAAGGATTTATAAGTTTATGAATACAGTTTCACACGTGAAACTTATAAGTTTTATAATTTAGAAATATGGTTTCACTTGTGAAAACTTAGGAGTTAGGATTTATTGTTTCATATGTGAAAAACTAGTTTTCACATGTGAAAACACTATTCTGAAGGTCGAATAAACTTAGAAAAGTTTATTTGAATGAAGGTTGTTATTTTAGTAAGTAACGAGTCTAAAATACAATATGGTTTCTAATTACTTAACTTTTGACTCGAGTGTCCGTTTTGGGTTATTCAAATTGCTATAGATTCCTTGTGAGTTCCTCTTTCACTAACCAAGTTTATCCAAGGTTATATGTACCTACTTTGGTCGACTTTTATTACACAAATAGCCTAGTTACACTAGTTTGCACAAGTAAGTTTTAACTTAGGTTTTCTTTATAAGTTTTGGCCATGTACCCATATGATCAACATACTAAGCATGCATATAGACCTATAAGCAAAGAAACAAGAGTATGTGATGAGTACAAGGTTTGGCTTACAACTTTTGGCCTTTTAACAAGGGAAACAAGAACAAGGACAAGGACTAGAACTCTTTTCCACTCCTTTAGAATCCTTTAACTCTTCTTGTGATCTTGCAAGACTTGTCATGGAACCTTGGTGACTTGAGTGGATTTAAATTGAAGAGAATCACCAAAGATTGCAAGGAATTTGATGTAGTCTACTTGTATCTTGAATACTTGAAGCAATGTGTGAGTTTGACGACAAGGAGAAGGGGGTGGGGGGAGGGGCTTTTATAGCCTCTTGAGGAGGTTACAAGCATACATGACTCACCATACTTCCTTGCTAAGTAAATGCATGTGTCTTGATCTTGTGTTTGATTTAACTAGAACAAGGCATGTGTAGTTTAAGTAGTCAAATTGGATACCTATTCTACTTATGAGGTGTAATAGATGTGTTGTACAAGACTTAGTAACTAAGTATAGGTTTATATTTGGACATGTGTTTAGTTACTCGTCACCAAGACACAATTGTCTTGGTGTTTCCTTAAGTAAACGCCACATATGAGAGGAGGAGGGGGTAAATGATGAGGTGGAAACAAGAAAGCTAACTGCTTTCTTATCTAGTATTTTAAGTGTAGTTTTTGATTCCGGGTATTATTGTCGTTAAGTAATTAAATTATAAAATTGAAAACCGGTCGAGTTAAAAATATAGAATTCTTGAAAATGTCGAAACTCGTCAATATACTATAACTTAGTATATTAATTGATAGATATGTGTAGTTGAATTCGTAGACGTTGCTAAAGCCTAAACTTGTAGGTTAGGGATTACGTGGAATAATAATCGTACAATGTTTCCATAGAAATGGAAAAAAAAAGTGTGACTCGTAAAATATTTGCTAAATGAAATATTTAAATGACGTAATTACTTGAATTTTGATGTCAGAATTTTGAGAAATATTACAGTTTATACAACCCATAACTCACCCAATTTCTATCCTTAATCATCATATGATCATCCCCAATTACTCCATATAAACTCTAATTCAATATTCATCAATTAAATCACCTATTAAGGATTACTTACTTGCAAGGATGGTCAGTACAATCTTATTTCCTGATTTAGAGCAGTAATTGGCTCTCAAATTGATCATTGGAAATCCTTGTTCTTCCCTCCTTTCTTGTTTGAACCGCCATTCACACACATATAGAACATCTCCTGAACTTTTTAGAAATAATTAGACAAGTCTCTAGAATTATCCATATATTTCATGAGATAAGTCTCTAGACTTATCCTAATTGGCAACTTAAGCCCTTTTGGTCCTAATATTTCATATTTAACCACACAATACTTTATAACATATTTACCACTTGACAACCTTAATCCCTTAAGTCTATATATTTTATGTTTGTGACACATCAATCTTTCTATAACCATATCATACACTTTGACTATTAGTTTGACTATCGTGTTGACCTCAACTTAACATCCGATGACTAACCAATCATATCGAGTCTCCTGACTCATAAAAATCTTAGTAAAACTATTCCAATGGCATTTTTGTTATTAAATACTTAAAACTCGATTTTGGGTGTAATAACGTTTGCCATAAACACTAACCTTAAATGCATAAAAATTGCAATACAGACAATGAAAGCCATCAAATATCACGACAATCAAGCCAATATGTATTGCCATCAACAACATACGCCGCATACATGAATTATCACCTTTCTGCAACAATCCTGAAAGCCCACATTATACTAATTATTTTAGTCAAGCAGATGCCAAAAAATTGCAAAACAGTAATAGGAACCAGAAAACAAAAATGACAAACTTGATTGCAACCCCTATCATCTTTAATAAACCAATGTACAACCCATACAAAACCTATATACTAAAGGACTCAAGAATCAATTATTCAGAAAATTTTCACCTAAACTTTTGACCAAGCAATACAAATCTATAAGGCCAAATCTCTTCAGCACAAAATAAAACCCCAAACCAAGACCAAAGAACTGCTAAAAGAAAATTGAAAACAAAGATATATGCACTTAATTTAGCACCCTCGCCACAGAATTCCCAAAAAACAGCAATATGCCACAGACTAAAGACACAAAACATATACCTACTAACAGCATATAAACTAAAATGAGCACAACTTGTAGCAAATTATGTCAAATCGGCAAATACACAACTACTATCAGAAAACCGAAAACAATGATATATGCACTTTATTTATGATTCGCCACGGAATTCTCAAAAAATAGCAACATCTCACAGATTAAACACACAAAAACATATGTTGATGAACACACTAACATCATATAAACTAAAATGAGCACAACTTGTAGCAAATCATGTTCAACCGGCACCTATAATTAAACAGCAGTCCTACAACAAATCTAAACAAAGGGCATAGAGTCATCGCTAAACTTATAGCAAGATAAACATCAATCTTATGACAAACCAAACAAACAGAAACTCAAAAAATAAGCCGAAGTACCATATATTTCAGATTGCAAGTGCATGTACACCAAGAACGTGCATTTAACCATGTTCCAAATATCTAACTAATGCATCATTTTTTTTCTTTTTAAGTTGGGTAGCCTATACCACTACTTGTCGCTTGACCTCATCCACAAGAAAACCTTAAACACTTTCAAAACTACCTACATACTGCATCATAAAGTAACAACCACATTCAAGCCCCTTAGAACACACAAAAACTGTATAGCCTTATATTTTTGCACAAAATAAGTTACCTATAACAACAAGGCAACAACTGCATTCCAAATTAAACCTGCAAATGTCTGTTGTTAAAACCAATTCCATCCTTAAAAAAATAAAAAAAATTAACACTATAATTTCAAAAACCAGCAAATAAAAAAAATAACACTATAATTTGGATGGTTTAACTCGAGGGTCGGATTTCAAGTGTGGTGCCGCTCTACAAAAAAAAAAAAAAAAAAAAAAAAAAAAAAAAAAAAAAAAAAATTTCAAAAACCGGCAAATAATTAAAGAGAGAGAGAGAGAGCATTAACTATACAAAGATAAACATACCTCAACTAAATATATGTAAAATTGATCAAGCTAAACTTACATTTTCAAATGAAGATGAACCACAACCACACACATGTAATCGAAGCTCTACATGTGTAATCTTCCTCCACTTTGAATCCTGAGTTAGGCGATAACATCAATAAATCACCACAAAACACAAAATCTCGTACACACGGTCTCACACTCACTTACACTTTCACATCATCGTGTCACACACAAATCCGATTTCGAAGATAATCAAGGCGATATTATCAAGAGACTACCACAAAATATACAATCTCACACACACAATCTCACAATCACTGTGTCACACGCACCCGGATTTTGTAGATAATGAGGAGACGCACACGTGTTTATCAAAGAGAATGACATGTGACAATATTTTTAAGACACGTATTAGGAAAGCCACAAAGAAAAACGACGTAGTTTTCGACCCAAGTTGAAAGAACATGATGCGCGTGATGTGTCGTTGCGGTTTAGCAGTTTTAATGCCTACTCAAGTTTTAAATTTATATTTAGCCGACTTATCAATAACACACACACTTAACGAGCAGTGTACCCGGTCAGTATGAAGATAATGGTAAGTAGAGTGTCGATCACTAAGAGTGGAACGTATTATCTAGTTATTCTAATCAGTATTTTAATATCCTAACGCAAGGGGGTTTCAGCCTGAGAGACTGGCACGATTTGTTGCAATTAAAATAATAAAATAAACCAATAGGCACGAATCAGCAAGTAGCACACACGTACACAGATAGATACTCGAGACAATAAGAGGGCTGTCCTTATAATTAAGTAGATTGTCACTTGTTTTATTGATAGCTTTATATGAAGTGTATGTAGTTAATCCTTTCTCGTTGGTCCTATTCTTATCGGCGAGTAAACCCTTAATGATTACTTATGTCTAAAAGTTATTCCTAAGTGATCAATTTAGAAACAACCGTGGGAGCCACATTATGTCCCGCAGTCAAATGCCCGCAAGCCACTAATAAACACAGAGGTTATCAATGCACTAATAAGTAGTAACCAAAGACATCAACATATAAACTTTAATTGATGGGAAAGCAAGTATTAAAGGGAGTGCAATCTTTCCGTTGTCACATTACACAAGCCACCAATCCTGATGAATTAAAGTTTGCTAACACAATAAAACAAAACTACTTAATGAATTAAATGCATGCAGCACCTTCTTACAGCTCTGGTATCTTTGATTTGGGTGTGTCTTGTGCTGCCTCCTTGACTGAATTCGTCCTTTGTTCCTACTGTTCGGTCTTCGGTGTTAGGGTTTTTGAACTTTTAATTCGTCTGGTCTACGGGGTATTTATAGTTTCTGTCTGAGGGAAGATGCGGCGCATCTACTAAGTAGATGCGGCGCATGTACTTAACTTCGCGTGAGGTCCAAGATTATAATATTCAGGAATATTCGTACACCGCCAGAAGATGCGGCGTAACTCTTTATTAGATGCGGCGCATGTCCTCTTGTATCTTGGATCGTATCTGGTGATATCTTGATAGAGATGCGGCGCATGTTGAGAGTGAGATGCGGCGCATGTCCTCTTGTATCTTGGATCGTATCTGGTGATATCTTGATAGAGATGCGGCGCATGTTGAGAGTGAGATGCGGCGCATCTGGAGCAGAATTGACTTGATCTTGTCCATGTCAGTAGACTTTCACTTTATGCACGTTTTGCTCCTTAATTAGTCCAAAATAGCTAAGTTTCACCAAATGCTTGTTTTTACCTGAGAATTACAAAAGTAAACAATTAAGTATCAATCCTCATACATAATATAGTAAAACAAGTCAAATTAATAGGATAAATGATAGTAATAAAATGTACTTATTTGAGTTCATCAAATATCCCCCCACTTGAACTTTACTTGTCCCCAAGTAAACCTTAGAATTTCATTTATGAAAATGTATCCTAAAAGATGTTAGGATTTATTTTTATATTTAAGCATGTATTCGTTTAATTCATAATCACACAACTAAACACTTAATGAATTAGAAGTAAAATAAAATAAGTCGATAAAATCAAATCTAATCGTTTAACTGTCCAGTCGCGACGAATATTCTATCATAAGCTTGGCAAGTATACACATCTCCACCACTAAAGCTAAGGAATAACAAGTCTAAAGCGGTAAAAAGGGTTTTTAGGCTTAGGGGTTAATTATTCTTAATCACTATCGATCTCAAATTCCAGAAAAGGCGACAAAATCACAAATACATGATCGAATCCACGAACACGATACTTGCAATTGCTCAAATCCTTAACTCGAATAGGCTAAAGATAGGTCCAAACTTCACCAATAATAATATATCAAAAAGGGCGACAAAATCATAAATACATAGCCGAATCCACGACTACGATACTTAAGATTGCTCAAATCCCTAATCTCAATAAATCAAAGGTTCGGTTGGATAAAGAATAATAAAGGGTATGGATAATATTTGGGATATAAATTGGTGTAAAATAAAAAATAAACAAAACAAATAAATTAAAATCCTAAGTGTGGTTAATCACTATCTCAACCATCCCATGAATAAGACTCATATCATTGAATAACTCACGCTTTAACACTTGAAACACACGCTTTAGGTAGACACGAATTATACTCAACAAAATCTTAATCAAAGAATAAACCTTAACTGGCGTTCCCATAACTGCCAATTCCCATTCAATCCATAGATATAATACAACAAATAGTGGTGATATCGACCACTTACATAACTTTACATAAGTTGGTTAAAATAAGCATCCAACTTTTCTTTCTTTTTCTTTTTCTTTTCTTATTTTTTCGATTTTTTTTTTTTTTTTTTTTTTTTTTTTTTTTTTTTTTTTAAACTTAAAAATAGATGTGTAAAATTTCACCACATCACTACAACTTCTTTCCGGATAATTTTCATTCATACTTTTCATACTTCAGAAATAATGGTAATAGTGAAAATAGTAAACACACGAAAAATAAACTCAAAGATATACAATATTTACTTTCACTCCAATTTGCATTGTGCAATTTCCCGACCTAACCATAGATAATGAATTACGCACACGAACACAGGTAATGTAAGGAAACACACTCTGCCTATAGCAATTAACCAACCACGGATTCTAATCTACAGGGTAGGCTAAGGTGTAAGGGTGTAACGAAACATTTTAAACATAGGTGTAAGAAACGAAAGGAATGGCTCTGAGTGTTTTTCTAGGGGTATCTTACTCTAAAAATGAGAGTAACAAAAGGGTTTATACGGGGGTTAACTAGCCAGTGTAGTTAGCTAATAACACATAACATATAAAGGCTATTTGGTGTAATCCTAGAATTTTACCAATTTAGACAAGTCATTCCAATTATATAAATAATACTCATTATGGTGGTCTCGAATAGTATACAAGCCAAGTTCTAAAGTTTACAAGTCACCGGCACACTCATAGATTTGTGAATTTTGAAAAATCACAATTTTTGAAAATAACGTCATGTGTGCAGTTATGTAACTTAGATCTTAAACAAAAACATGCTAAAAAAAATTTAAGTTTGATATATTAAGCATATTTTAAGCATAATTTTTGAAAAAGTTTAGGACAAGTAAGTGTTAAGTGTTCTAATTCTCCAATCCCCCCACTTAAGTTAAACAACGTCCTCGTTGTTTGTATAAAAGGTTAAAAACTGGAAAATAAAAGAATTAGAACGGAAAAACTCCCCTGAGATTTGCTCGGTATGATCCTCCATTAGTATAAAAGCAAAAATCAACTTCTTGTGGATTAGAACGTTAAAGCTTCATACTTGATGTATCCACAGGAAATCCAGGAAACTATAATACCACCAACACTTTAAAACACACCTAAGATAAGAAAGGTTCAAACTTGCATAATACATTAGTAGTTAGGAAAAATAAAACTTAAAAATTAAAACTGAAAATCATCAGGTCAGTCGATGCGCCGTATCTTATTGAAGAAGATACGCCGTATCGACCCTGGAATAAATACGGATCAGAATAAAGATGCGCCGCATCCTTAACCAGGGATGCGCCGCATTAAAATAAACTGATAAATAGTTTTAAAGTCGAAAATAAAAATGCAGAAAAAAAATAAAATAAGATATGACCATTGCAGGAGATGCGTCGCATCTCAGAGTTGAGATGCGCCGTATCCTCATGCGGCCTGGACTGACTCGACACAGAAAACAGAATAATAAAAGATAAATCCGGGTTGTCTCCCGGTAAGCACTTGTCTTTATTCCAGAGTCTTCAAGTTAGACTCACGTTCAGCTCCTTAGTATCGATCATTGAAGGAGTCGGAAACATCACGCTCCTTCATCCCCAATTTAGTAATATTGAACACTCCTTGCTCGTCCTTAATTTCCACGCCGCTCTTCTTTAATATCTGTATAAACAAAGTCCTGTCCCTTTCGGGCAGAGATGACAAAATGATAGACGGGAAATTCTTATTATCATATAGGCACAAATAAGCAAGGTGGGGTGGTAGTTCAATAAACACATCATTGTTCAAATTCGTTTTCTCAACTACTCTCCTACGTTTATTAATTACTACACAATCATACCACTCATCATCAGAATCACTAACAATATCGCGTCTAAGTTCGGTAGGTACATTAAGGTCAATGAATTCCTCAAAGTCTTCATGATTAGGATTAGTTGAGTTGTTTTGAATCAATGTTTCTCCCATAAGTCTAGCTTCAAGATCGAGGTCCATACGTTCTCTTAATCCTAGTACATAAACACTTCTAATTATGCTTTTAACCGGATCTTGGCACTTATAGACTAGTTTATTATTCCCTACCCTTAATGAAATTTTTCTCTTAAACACATCAATCTTAGCATGGGCAGTAGACAAGAAAGGTCTTCCGAGGATTAAAGGAATCTTAACATCCTCGGGCATGTCTAGTATAATAAAGTCTACGGGAAAAATAAACTGCTCAATCTTAACTAGCACATTATTAGCAATCCCTTCAGGTCGTTTTACTGTTTTATCAGCCAATTCAATAAGTAATTTAGTTGGTGCTAATTTTCCTAGTCCTAGGGTAGCGAATTTCTTAAGAGGCATAACACTAACACTAGCTCCTAAGTCAGCCAACACATTATTGAAAGATATATTATTAATAGAACAAGGTAGAGTAAAACTTCCTAGGTCTCTTTCTTTATGAGGCAAGGCATTTGAATCGGTTGCAGGGCTCTCTTCTTTCATTGTTGCCTTGATCTCCTCTTCAATTTTTGTCTTCTCTTTTAGTAGTCTCCTTAAGCTGATTGAAGAGTTAAAGAAAAATTCGGGTCTTGCACCATCATTACCATTCATCGACCTTCTAGGTATATTAGGAGTGACTTCTTCAGTGGTGCTTATGGCCTTGACATGATCCCTCGGGTTGGTTTCAGTTGAGCTCGGTAAACTTCCATATCCCCTTTCTTGAAGAACTTTGCTCATTTGACCAATTTGTTGTTCCAATGCTTTGATCGAAGCTCCTTGATTTCTTGTAGTAGTGTCCGTTGAAGCTCGAATTTCCTTGATCATAGCAGTATTCTCTTCATGTCTTTTAGCAGCATCGGCCATAATTTGCTTTAAAGTATCGTCTAAAGTCTGCCTCCTCTCTTGATAAGCGGGATTGAAGTTGTTCTTTTGATAGAATCCCGGACTAGCTTCCCTAAATCTTCCTGAAGGTCGGAATGGTTGTCCAAATTGGGTGTAATAAGCTTCTTCAAACGTCTCACTTTCATTCTTACTCGGACAATCCTTAGTGTAGTGAGGTCCTTCACACTTTTCACATCCAACTTGGGCAGCATACGCTCTTTCATCACGCTTCTTCATTTCTCTACTAATTTTATCCAATTGAGCTTGAATAGCAGCAATCCCGTCAAAATTAGTGCTGCTCTTAGATCTAGTAGAGGTCCCATCGTGCCATTTCTGAGAATGATCAGCAGCTTCTTGGATCGCTTTCCTAGCATTAGTTGCACTCATCTGAGGTACAGCTCCCTTGGCATCCAAAATCTGTCTTGTAGGCACGTCCAATCCCTGATAAAACAATATTATTTCTTGAAACTATTGATAGCCTCCATCTTCTTAGCAGTCTTAGCAGGTGGACAATATCTCTTCAGGAATTTGCTCTTCAAACCTTCCCACGTAGTGATTGAACTAGCAGGTTCATTCCTTAGCCACTTGTTAGCAGCTCCTTTTAGTGAGATTGGGAAGATTCTTAGCATGAGTTGATCGGTATTGACACTTTCTGTAGTAAACAAATCTGCAATCTCCAGGACCTTTTCAACATGCTCATTAGCATCCTCTTGTTCCGTCCCACTGAAAGCATTCTCTCTGAGCTCTTTGAGAAATTGTCCCTTCAACTCAAATTTTGACTTGTCATCAAACTTAGGTCTAGCAACTCCCGAAGTGTAATCAGCACGGGTATTGTTCATGTATTCCTCCATAGTAGTGTTTTCGCCCATTGTTTCTGTTTCAACTTCCTCTTTTTCTTCAGAAAAGTAATCAAGCTCGAGTGAACTTGAAAGATCAAAGCTTCTTGTGTTGAAAAGCCTTTTAAGCGAATGTAGGGCTCGTTCAGGATCTTCGAAAGGTTGAATCAAGTTCTTCGTAGAACTCCTGGTCATGCACTTCCTGAAATCAATCACAAAAGCATCAGTAGGGTATGCTCGAGAAAGTAATATATCAGATAATTAATAACGAAAACGGAATACGAAAAATTAAAGTTACTGATATCTGCAGACGATGCGCCGTATCCAAAGAGTTGGATACGCCGTATCTTATAATCGTTAAAATTTAATCAGACTTTATTCAGAAAATAGATACGCCGCTTTAGAATTTAAGAATGCGCCGTATCGAATTAATTAATCAAAAATCAGCTTATCAAATTAAAATTAAATGCGTCGTATTAACGAAAGTTAATGCGCCGTATTATCGTTACGTTTAAAAATAAAAGATTTTTGATTAAGTAAGATGCGCCGTATCGATAGAGATCGATACGCCGTATTTGTTTAATAATTCGCAAACTGTTTTTAATTAAAATAATAGATACGCCGTATCTGCTAAAGCAGATGCGTCGTATGGCGTTAATGTTTAGAAAATTTTTTATCAAAAACAGATACGCCGTATCTGCAAAAGCAGATGCGTCGTATTACTTTATCGCTTAGAAAAATTTTCTTGTTAAAAACAGATACGCCGTATCTTGGGGAAAAGATGCGTCGTATCGAATTAATTAAACGCGTTGTATTAAAAAAAAATTAAACGCAATACGCCGTATCTGAGAGATCAGATGCGCCGTATCGTTTGATTTAGCACAGTACAACGATAGCAGAACAGAAAAATACGAGAAATAAAAAAAAAAAAAAAAATAAACACACAAACAAAAATAAAACACACAAAAATAAAAGAAAACAATTAACACACAATACAACAAATATGCAAAATAGTACAATGATGCAATTAATCTAAAAAAAGAAAAAAAACCTAATTAAAATACTAATCAAATTAACAGATAATAACAATTCACTCCCCGGCAACGGCGCCAAAAAACTTGATGCGCGTGATGTGTCGTTGCGGTTTAGCAGTTTTAATGCCTACTCAAGTTTTAAATTTATATTTAGCCGACTTATCAATAACACACACACTTAACGAGCAGTGTACCCGGTCAGTATGAAGATAATGGTAAGTAGAGTGTCGATCACTAAGAGTGGAACGTATTATCTAGTTATTCTAATCAGTATTTTAATATCCTAACGCAAGGGGGTTTCAGCCTGAGAGACTGGCACGATTTGTTGCAATTAAAATAATAAAATAAACCAATAGGCACGAATCAGCAAGTAGCACACACGTACACAGATAGATACTCGAGACAATAAGAGGGCTGTCCTTATAATTAAGTAGATTGTCACTTGTTTTATTGATAGCTTTATATGAAGTGTATGTAGTTAATCCTTTCTCGTTGGTCCTATTCTTATCGGCGAGTAAACCCTTAATGATTACTTATGTCTAAAAGTTATTCCTAAGTGATCAATTTAGAAACAACCGTGGGAGCCACATTATGTCCCGCAGTCAAATGCCCGCAAGCCACTAATAAACACAGAGGTTATCAATGCACTAATAAGTAGTAACCAAAGACATCAACATATAAACTTTAATTGATGGGAAAGCAAGTATTAAAGGGAGTGCAATCTTTCCGTTGTCACATTACACAAGCCACCAATCCTGATGAATTAAAGTTTGCTAACACAATAAAACAAAACTACTTAATGAATTAAATGCATGCAGCACCTTCTTACAGCTCTGGTATCTTTGATTTGGGTGTGTCTTGTGCTGCCTCCTTGACTGAATTCGTCCTTTGTTCCTACTGTTCGGTCTTCGGTGTTAGGGTTTTTGAACTCTTAATTCGTCTGGTCTACGGGGTATTTATAGTTTCTGTCTGAGGGAAGATGCGGCGCATCTACTAAGTAGATGCGGCGCATGTACTTAACTTCGCGTGGGGTCCAAGATTATAATATTCAGGAATATTCGTACACCGCCAGAAGATGCGGCGTAACTCTTTATTAGATGCGGCGCATGTCCTCTTGTATCTTGGATCGTATCTGGTGATATCTTGATAGAGATGCGGCGCATGTTGAGAGTGAGATGCGGCGCATTCCTCTTGTATCTTGGATCGTATCTGGTGATATCTTGATAGAGATGCGGCGCATGTTGAGAGTGAGATGCGGCGCATCTGGAGCAGAATTGACTTGATCTTGTCCATGTCAGTAGACTTTCACTTTATGCACGTTTTGCTCCTTAATTAGTCCAAAATAGGTAAGTTTCACCAAATGCTTGTTTTTACCTGAGAATTACAAAAGTAAACAATTAAGTATCAATCCTCATACATAATATAGTAAAACAAGTCAAATTAATAGGATAAATGATAGTAATAAAATGTACTTATTTGAGTTCATCAGAACACATGAAATGGCATCGTTCCGAGGTCAAGACAATTAAAAAAAACTCAAAACGACGTCGTTTTGGAGACCCTTTGAACGACGTCGTTTCCCATGATAAATGTATGATAAGGGTAATATCATGGGTGTTAAAAAAAATTAAGTTCACTTACGTACCAAAGATTTACTTACATACCAAGAGATCATTCCTAGCCAATCATTTTTTTTGGTTTAGATAACATACTCACTTTCACCCTTATTTTTTTTCAAAATTTAATATCTTTTAAACCGCTAATCGTTAAGGGAAAAAATTATATCATCGCGACGAGCATTTAATTATCTTTTTATTGACAGGCACTTTGATATACTTCGACAAACTTTTTTTTTTCTCGTTTTTTTTTTTCACGTTTTTTGGTCTATTTTCCTTCTCCTTTTTTGTTGTTGAAACTTGCATGAGAAATCGCATGGGATTAAACACCAATTTGAGTACTCGAATATCTGACATGTAATAAAATGAACATAACTTTTTCTACAATATTTTAAAAACTTCACAATTTTTTTTGGAAACTAGACATTTATAGTTTCCAACCATATATAACACATTATATTTCGAATTATAGATTAGTCCAGTTAATTCATCAAAGTTGGATTAAGTACATAAAATCACATGGATTTTAACCACACTGATCTCAGTCACATGTGATTTTAACCACACGTGATCTCAATTACATGTGATTTTTACTGCATGTGTTGTTATTACATGTAATTATAGAAGTTTCACGAATGAACTACTACAATATATAATTCGAATACAGTGTGTGCTATATGAATGGAAAGCCATGAATGTGTGTTTTTCATTGCAAAAACGGGAATAGTTTTTTATTTATCGACAAATACTTATGTCAATCTTAGTACAAATGTTTAGTGTTCAAACTTCGATATTAGTGTTAAATCACTTGTGATATGTCATGTGAATTTTAATACCGAATATAAAACGTGAAAATAACAAAACAAAAAAAAAAGTTTACCGAAAGTATATCAAAGTGCCCGTCCGTAGAAAGATAATTAAATGATCGTCGTAACTGTATAATTTGTTTTGTCTAACGATAAACGTTTTATGAGATATATATATATTATAAACAAATATGTGTAATTGAAATTTTAATTTAAATATTTATTAATTTTTTTATTTTATTTTTTCTCAACAGAAAAATAAATGATTGAGATTTGTCTGTTAATATATGAAAAAAGTTTAATATATAAAATAACTCTACTCAATTAAAAAAAAATGCGGTAATTTAATGCACCATAACATATGCACAACAAACGTTAATAAACGTGTATTTTTTTTTTTGAAAGGCAACAATATATAGAACCAACAACAGAAAATTACAAAGAGAAGGCGTCCCACCCCGATTAATCAAGCAAATTAAACGGAGGATGAAACCCAAGAGCACAAAATACAAATACATAAAAGACCAAGATTGATCTAAAACAAATCCTAATTCCCTAAGAACTGACTCACGATGTAGCTTGCATAGAACCAAACAAAACTCTAGCAAATGCTCATTTATTTTATACCATACCGTGCAAATGCTCATTTATTTTACACCGTACCATATAAAAAGACATGTATGCACATCACATTCCTTTATATGCTAATGGACCTTATGGTCACCGTAAGTTCTCGACCATATATTATCAGCTATCACCATCATTGTTTTTTCGAGACCTATATTCTATTCCGTCTCATTTAGACACCATCGTTGAATAGTGAGGTCATGAGAATCGTTTTTCACTATCGACTGTACAAGGCCACCATTGACGATTCTATTACAACTTTCCGCTAAAATGTTCTCAAATGTGACATTTGAAACTTTTCAAGGGTTTTTGCGCTCATGTCTTCCGTTGAGGGGTTTGGGGACTGAATACATGTCGCTCGTATATAGTGTTTTGGTTTATTAACTTTATTTGCCAAGGACTCAAGGGCTACGTAGGGATTTATATATCCATTGATCATCGTCTCCCTTAAGTGACGTTATTTCATCGGCTTGAAAGTGTCAATTGACTTAAACATTTCCTACTTACTTCCCTTGTAGAACCGTGGCTAACTGACTATGAACCGAAAGTCAAGTTTAGGGTACTCAAGCATGTTAGACGATCATGTTGCATTTTATCCGAATAATCATGTCAGTTTTAATAAGCAAGGTTTCTCATCAAGAATTTGATTTCATTAAAAACCACATTATACTCCGTAGTAAGTAACTAAACAATAACATCACCGATTTGAATCAATAAGGCGACGTAATCATAAAATAAAGCAAACACATCATGTTCTCAACAGGTGGTTGTTATAAAACATGTGACGTTAGTTGTTAGATATTTCGGTATGCAGCTAAGAAACACAAAGTTAAATAAATATAAATAAATACAACTTTCTTATATAGGGGCACAAGTTTGAAAAAACCCATCTCTTATTTATCCCCCCAAATGACACCAATAGTCTTGCATACAATATTAAAAAAAGGCGGGAACCTTCAATCATATCATTCCATTTGACCCACTCTTATGTTGTATATGTTCACACTTCACACAACAATATTAACTACACAAATTTAATGAGAATGACCATCATAGTTCACACACACACACTCTCTCTCACACACACATAGCACCGAATCTTAGCACACAAACAAACGTGTGCTCCACCTGCGCGTATCAATGCGTGTAATTTAACATCAACCATCTATATATATATACACCTTCATTTCACAAACACAAAAAAACACACACACACACACATAGTAAGAACTTTAAAAAAAGAAAAAACATGGCTAGTTACAGAATATGTTACTGTTTTACTAGGAAGTTTAAAGTAACTGAAGCTGAACCACCTTCAGATGTTAAGGAAATTTTTAAGAAATATTCTGGTGATGGGGTCCACATGACTAGTGATCAGTTTAGGAGGTTTTTAGAGGAGGATGATCAAGGAGGTGGTGCACATGAGGTGTCGCTTTCGGATGCTGAGAGTTTGATGGAGCAGATAATAAGTAAAAGACATCATTTGGCTAAGTTGATCCATAGGAAAACACTTTCTTTAGAGGATTTTCATCATTTTTTGTTTAGTACCGAGCTTAATCCACCCATTCGATCTCAGGTATTATTTGGTTTTTATCGATATATATAGTTTTTTTGCACTTGGGTCATTTTGGGTTTTGACTAGTTCTTATTAGTATTTGGTTTTATCGATGTATACTTTTTTTGTACTTGGGTCATTTTGGGTTTTGACTAGTTCTTATTAGTATTTGGTTTGATCTGGAAGCTAAAAGTTCAATTTAATACTACTATATAGTTTGATCTGAATTAAAACCATTTCCCACAATCTTGTAAAGTTGTAATAAACTGGCAAGTATAGTATTTCTCTCATTTTCCATATAATATATATTTTGATCATTATAAATAGCACACGACGCCGATGGCCTAGGTTCATATAGAAATGATCAAAATAGTAGTATTCGATATGGGGTATGTGTAAGTTTAACGCGAAAGTAGTGGAAGTTCACTTTTTGACAAATATAGAAAGGTCATTTTCTTGACAAAGTTAAGGTTCCGATGCTTTTTGTTTTGCAAAATTGTTGAATTTTGACAAATTTTCCTGTTATATTTTTAATTTCAGCTCCGCGCCTTTTGGTGAGCAAGAAATTACCAGTACCCTTCAAATTTGGGATTTTTAGCTACCTTTATTGACAATATTTCCATAAATAAACTGATGAATATCATACCCCGCATTAGCAGATTTGGTATTTTGGTTTGAAATTAATTATATATGAATATTTGTTACCTTTGGATTAGTTAAAATCAGATTATGTGTTATTTTTATATTGAGCAATTGAAATATCAGTGTTACTAGAAGATGCAAATCTGTAGTTACTAAAAGCATGGGTTTATATTTTAGGTTCAACAAGATATGAATGCTCCGTTATCACATTACTTCATATACACGGGCCACAATTCGTACTTGACTGGTAACCAGTTAAGTAGCAACTGCAGTGAAGTTCCGATCATCAAAGCACTTAAACGAGGTGTGAGAGTCATAGAACTTGATTTATGGCCAAACTCGTCAAAAGATAATGTGCATGTTCTTCATGGACGGACCCTGACAAAGCCAGTAGAACTATTGGGGTGCTTGAAAGCGATAAAAGAAAATGCTTTTATAGCTTCTGATTATCCTGTCATCATAACATTTGAAGATCACCTTACACCTGATCTTCAAGCGAAAGTAGCTCAGGTAGATACTTTTTCTTTATATGTGAAATGTTATATACCATTTCTCGTTTTATCATGTTGCTTATGTTCTTATTTGCTATTCGATTTTGTAGATGGTCACAGAAACATTCGGCGACATGTTATTCTGCCCTGAATCAGAAAAGGTGGAAGAACTTCCAACGCCCGAAAGCTTGAAGCATCGGATTCTGATTTCAACCAAACCTCCAAAAGAGTTCCTTGAAGCCGCAGATGACAAATGCAGTAGCTCACAAAAGAGCCAAGTTTCTGATGTTGACGATGATTCTTGGAGTGACGACAGAAGTTTTAAGGTTTTGAGACATATTCATACATTTATATTTGTTTATAATCTAAAGGCTACCTTTTTAGATCTGGACATTTATATTTGTGTGTTATATATATGTTTCAGTCAGGAAGTGATAGGAGTGATCGTGATCTTGAAACTGAAGATTTGTTAAAAGCAAAGATTTCACCTTCATCTCCTGTTTACAAGAAGTTGATTGCAATTCATGCCGGCAAACCCAAAGGTGGATTAAAGGATGCACTTAAAGTTGAGAAGGACAAAGTTCGGCGCCTAAGTTTAGCAGAACAAGGACTTGAAAGGGCTGTGGAAAATCATGGACAGGATGTCTTGAGGTATAGACTAGTTATCACTATTCTTAGATGTGAAAATTTTGACCCATTTACTTATGAATGGGTAGATCTGAGCTGCAGTTTTTCTCAAACAGGTCAGATTGGGCCATTCAAAAAGCCTAGCTTATAGGAATGGGTGGAATGGGTGAAATGGGTCAAACAGGTTAAATGTGGCTCAAAGTCTATTTTCATCCGTAGAACTTTAAAAATCGGCCCACGGTATTTATCTAAGAAGATTATTTTGTCATAGTTAAAGCATTAATTATTTGAAAGCTTGAAAACTGGACAAAAGAGTGCCTACTGGTCAATCCAACCTGGTAAAATGACCCATTTTGACCTGCACCCATTTTCACCTGCTTATATTGCTCCCCTCAAGTTATATATTGCGAGTAGGAATTTTGTGATCATGTTATGAGTTTCATATATCTGTACTTATTATATTTATTGTGAATTTTAATTGCCAGGTTCACGCAGAAGAACATTCTTAGGATTTATCCCAAAGGAACTCGAATTACCTCCTCCAATTACAAACCAATAACTGCTTGGCTACATGGAGCTCAAATGGTTGCATTCAATATGCAGGTCAGCATTGATTTTCTGCTCTTACAATTTCTTAAGCAACAAAATATTTGATGCTATGGTCCCCTACTGGTGGCTTAACATAACACAATGTTATTGTTGATGACTGATTTCTTATTTTTCCTATATATAATCAGGGATATGGTAAATCACTATGGTTAATGCATGGAATGTTCAGAGCTAATGGTGGTTGTGGTTATGTGAAAAAACCGGACTTCTTGATGAAATGTGGACCAGAAAATGAGGTGTTTAGTCCTAAAGCAAAGCTTCCAGCCAAGAAAACATTAAAGGTTAACATAAAACATCACTTACGAAGAGCAAATAATTTGTTTAAGTTGGATTAATTCTTCTCACACTGAAATATGTTACTTAACAGGTGAAAATTTACATGGGAGATGGATGGCATTTGGATTTTAAGAGAACTCATTTTGATAAATACTCCCCACCAGATTTCTACACTCGGGTAAATATCTTGAGTCTTCGTGGTAACAAGCCGCATAACTCTATTATCACTACACCTGATGTTAGTTTAACAAGTTAATGGATTATCTAGAATTTGTTTGCATGCTAGTAACTTAAAGACATGAACCTAGATGTGTGAAATAAGTTCAAAGGGAAAACAAGCAGATCACACAATGTATGAAAGATTTAACTGGATTTGAGTAAATGAGTATACTTATTGTAAAGGTACTTATTGTAAAAGTAAAGCACAGACTTGAGTATTAATAAAAATACATAAAGCTCAAAAGGTTAAGTGGATTTGCTTTATGTGCATGTATTTAATTCCATTCAAAGTTTTAAAAAAAACTGTCTTTGATTTTTTCAAAGATTGGAAAGTTGATTCTTGGCATGGATTATGGATCCTATTATAAATTTATAATCCTAATATGTTTTGATCTTGTACCAAGTTCCTTTTTAGATGATATAAACAAAAGCTATATACAAAATTTATTGTTGAATACATTAGTCAACAAAGAAAATGAAATAGATAATATCATTTTCATTGATAGTCATAAGTTGATCTCTCCTAACTAAGAACACAAAATTGTAAATTTTAGAAAGAGACCAAAAGTTTAATCTAAATAAAGACTATATATAGTTCTTAACTTTTAGAGATGTTAGAAATGGGATTTTTAGTATTACTAGAACTTATTATATACTACGTATATCAAATCATAATAGCTAACATTGTATAATTTGTATCTCTGAAACAGGTTGTTATAGCCGGAGCATCCGTTGATAAGAAAAAGGAAAGGACAAAGAACATAGAGGATAATTGGACACCTGTTTGGAATGAAGAGTTTAAATTTCCTTTATCAGTTCCTGAATTAGCTTTACTTCGAATTGAAGTACGTGATTCCAACTTTCCTGAGAAAGATAGATTTGCAGGCCAAATTTGCTTGCCTGTTTCAGAGTTGAGGCCAGGAATTCGTGCCATCCCACTCTGTAACCGTAAAGGCGACCCATTCTCATCAGCAAGGTTACTTGTGCGGTTTGAGTTCATCTAAAATATTTGTTAAGAAGCGCGCTTTCGAGTTTATATACACTTAGATTAACTTATTATTCATTTATAGAGTTGGGTTTGGCATGCTATTCGTGTCTATAATCATTCGTTGTAGGACAGAAATGTAATCTTTCAGTTTTGAAATAAAACCTCTGTACATATGTTTATGAAAGAGAAATCCATCCATTTTTGTGTAATTTCTTGTTCTCAATGGTTGATCCAACATGAACAAAAACAAATTTATGTTACAAATCTGTCGGACCGCCTTAATCTCACAAAAAAAGGTAGGCAAAGGGAGATACGCACGTAACTATATATTTGCATATCATATGTCTAGACTATTAGCTGTAAGGAATAAATCTCACTTCCACAATGAGCAATATTTGTAAAGTTAGAATTTTCTAAAGTTTAGTTCCCCATTCTTTATTAATCAATGGAGGCAATCTCTTGCATATCTTTACTCTTCGACGCATATATTCACGCATGCCTATCGCCTACGTAAACCATAAAACAGATAAAAGTAGCAACATCCATGTGTGCTGTGTAAACTTTTGAGGTATTTGGTTGTTTTTCAAGACATTTTAGGCCAAAAAGAGATGTACTTCCAGAAGATATTAAACGAGTGCTTGAAAACTACTCACAACATGGTACAATGAACGTTCAAAATCTGCGTGATTTCTTGACCCAAATTCAAGGACAAGCTGATGCTGATGCCAATGCTATATTTGAAAAAGCAAAGCGTCACAATCTTCTACAACACAAAGGCCTTGATCTCATGCTATTTCTCTATAGTGATCTTAATCATCCTCTTAGCGTGATACTAATAATCTTTAATTATATTTGTTAAAGCTTGATCGTTTTGTGAATAAAGTTAATTTTTTTTCCCTTTTAGTATCTTTGTAACGATTATTTATTTGTTTCGTTCAGGCGGTTCTTGATGATATGAAGGCTCGCTTTCTCATTATATCTCTATACTAAAGACTGCGTACTATTCACCATAGCTTGGTAGTAGGCCCTTTAGGGGGCCAATAGGTCTGAACCGCAAAAATAACCCGACCTTCATTCGGACCTAAGTTGGTGTCTCTCACATACGTCTCTAACCTCTTCTTTAGCTTTAAGGTCCGGCACCGAAAAAAAAATCGATGGAGCAAAAGTCACCGATCCGCCTCCGAAGAGTCTATAGTAATTTATGTGTGATGTTGTGCAGTAAAATGAACAGAAAATTAATATTAAATTGGGGGAACAGTGCTTTAGTGGGAGGATCCGGATTTTCTTTAGTGATATGTGGTTGTGTTTTTCCCGTTATTTCCCAGGTGCAACCACTTTTATTTCAGCCACATCTTTCTTCTTTCTTATCTTTAAGCCCTTTTTTGGTGACAATCCAGTTAGGTCAGATTTTTCAAATCGCTTGGATTTCCTTTGTTTCATCAGATCGTTGCTCTTAATAGGTCTGAATTTGTTGTTTTTTTTTTCCCTGTAATTAAGTTGTGTCTACCGTGTTTGTTGCCTGTACTGTTAGGGTTAGCACTTTTTTTTTTAGGTTTTTTAACTGCCATTATGAGTGTTCTTTAAAGGTCGATGTTTAAAAAAAGTATGCAATTGTGACTGTTGCTTAGACTTAGATAGTAAAATGCATGTATATAAAACAATGTGGAGACTCGGTAGGGTGCCCATTTATATTTACTTGAAGTGTTTAAGATTGCTCTCAGATGCATGTATGTGAAATGATATGGAAACTTACTAGGGTCGCCATTTATGCTTGCTTTAAATTGTGGGTATTGCTTCTAGTTATATATTTAACCGTTTGATTTAAAAGTTTCTGATTATTTTATACGAGGTCCTAACATTCTTTTGGTTGTTAACTGTTGCAAATTATTATTTGACAATGTTGATGTTGTTCGTAATGCTTATGTCTGAAATAGTATTGTTTGCCACATTTTCTGTTTATGTTCTTGGTGAGACACGCCTTTTTCTTGCTGTTTTTAACTATGCCGCCCAAATCAAACAATACTTCTCACAATATTAATATTGAATCAGCTGATAAACAACTATTAAATAATCTTCAAAGTCCATGCTTCCCTTTTATCTATGATTTCGAAAATGCTCGGATTCATACTTCATCCAGTAACACCGAAACGGAACGGCCACTTTACAATGCTCCTTATCCAAACGTTTCTGGAGGAATTGGTCTTCCTACTGAAGGTTACTTCTAACTAAATTTATTGTACGGTTATTGGTAACGTATATGCCTTGACGATCTCATGTTTGCTGCTTATATTATGTAGGTCAATCTTCTCATCCAACTTTCAATCATGAGAAGCCTTTGTTGCAATCAACAATTACCTGGCCTAAAAGAAAATCACCTGGTGTTGGAGGAAGTGAGGGATAAAAACGTCAGCGTCTTACCCGGAATGTCAATGACTTTGGTGGAATGCGTTGTTTGCCGCCCGGTTTACCAAACGATACTTGCAAACCTGTAGAAGCTGCTGAATCTTTTCCGCCAATGTTGCCTCCTGAGATTTCTTTTTTGCAATCAAGAATTGCCTGACATAAGAGAAAGGCAACTGATGTTGGAGGAAATTCTGAACATGCATGTGAAAATGTTACCCGCAATGTGAGGCAATTTGTTGCAGCAAAGAGTTTCCAACCCATTTTAGGAAAAGATGCGTGCATATCCGTGGAATCATTTACTCATTCCTTCGATAAAGGTCAGTATACAAACTTTCTGCTAATAATTTGTATAGTTTTTAATAAACAAGAGTAACAAACAGTAACCCTTTGCAGATGTTCATGCAGCTGCTGCAGTGCCTAGCTTACCCATAAATAATGCAATTTGTATTCAAGATCCTGCCACTACAACCCTACCTGCATCAGGACAGCACGCTAGCTGACCATGCCAGAGAAACACTCGAGTTGGTTCCGATAATGTGACCCACCGTGTTGGGCCGCAAAATAGGTTAAACTGCAGTGGAGGCCTGTCTGGTGAAACGATTCCTGTTCTGGCAAGTCAAGGTTGACATTTAACTATTTTTCTTATTATTTATGGTTATGAAACAGCCTCGTTTTTGTTAAGCAATTCTAAACAACTTTTTATAATTATTACTTTTATATAGTAGGTTTTATATAAGAACGGATAACTACTTTAACAACGTACAAATTTGCTAAACCCTTTATTACTGTTTTTTACGCAGAAATTATAGAAGGCGATTCGGAGATTGCTGTTGGAACTTCTGATGCACATTTTGGCCATACAAGGCCAGTAGCATCGTTGCAAAACACCAGCCAACAAGGGCAGAGGAAAGTTCGAGGTCGTGCAAATAATATAGGCCAGCTTGTTCCGTTGCACAATTGCCAGACCACCTTAAACATCAGTTGAACCGCATCTGGCGAAGGCCAGACTGTCTTGCCAAATGAAGGTGGCCACTTACTTTTGTGTCTTATATTTTATAATTACCAATGACCATTTTTTTTTTATTTTTTTTTTATTTTTTTTTATGGCATTTTTTTAAAAATAATTTTTACATATGTGTACGCAGAAAATGCAAATTCTGACCCACCTTCTCGACATAGAAGGCGCAGAATTGGAGGTAACACCCATAATGTACGCCAACGTCTAGAGTCACGCAGTTTACTAAACACTTCAACCCATGCTCCACAACCGACTCATGAAGGGCACAGTGTTCCAGCAAATGAAGGTAAACATTTAACTTCCTTTGTCAAAATTCTTTGTTGTGAATGGTCCAACCTTTTGCATAACAAAACTTTATTACAACCACTGTTATTCAAATGCAAAAATAACTATATGCAGAGGCAACCCCTTCATATGAGGATTTAGGAGATTGTGGAGATGGGAGGATCATCATGGAGCCTAAACGAGATCCACCTCAGTATATCAAAGATCTTCTTTCAAACAACGCTTTTATGGAAAATATCCGAGCTTATAATCAAATGTTTGCAATGACTTCATTCGGTGCAAGCATTGACAAGTCAGTCAACACTGGACGAGGCCCATACGTGTTCAAAGTGTCAGGTCAAATCTATCATTGGATTGGATCACTCTGTCCTGTTGGTGATGATCAACCTAGATTCTTGCGGCTGTATATTTATGACACACAAAATGAAGTGCATAATAGGCTGATTCATTTCTCTAATTCTGAATGGGCTACCTTAGATCCATAAATTGTTGAAGGTCCGATTCGCTTTTTGGGTACTTACAACGAATTGGTACGTGTATTAAGAACGGCAAGAGATTTATGAAGTCAAGCAGACATACCAGATTTCAAAATAAGGCTTTACAATGCTGAAGCGGTGCGTGGTTATGAAATGCCAACGTCTAACACTCTTGGAGCCATAGTGTTTGACAGCGGTCCTACAAGTGAAGCAGACTATGACGTCGTTATTCAATACAAGGGTGGTCAGCCAAAAAGAATCAACAAGCTCCATAAATCTTATATGTCGTTGCAGTTTCCACTGATCTTCATCTATGGTGAACCTGGGTTTCACACGCAATTTAAATTGAGATCTACAAACCCAGGTCAAAGAGCAAGACGGGTGTCCATGAACGCATTTTACACATATCAGTTACATCCAAGACCTGATTCATATGATCTTCTTTTCCGGGCAGGCCGCCTTTTTCAGCAATACGTTGTCGGCGTATACTGTTGCATAGAGCAGAATATGATGGATTTTTTAGACAGCATCAGCATGATATTCGAGGTGAATATCTATTAGGCCTATTTGACATTGTTTCAAGAGGAGATCGTGATGGTTCTGAAGCTTTGTCGAGGATCATTCATCCTTTATCTTTCACGGGTGGTCCGTGGTACATGTATAGCCATTACTTGGATGCATTGGCACTTTGCAGAAAACTTGGCAACCCCCAATTCTTCAAAACATTTATATGCAACGTAAATTGGCCTGAGATTCAAAGATATATGGCACAATATCCGCAGCTAAATGCTTCAGATAGAGCAAATGCAATTTGTCGAGTTTTTCAGCAAAAGATTAAAGCATTTATCAGATTTTTAAAACATAGAAGGCCATTTGGATTTGTCACAGGAGGTATGAAACATGTTTTTTTATAATTTAATTTCGTGTTCACCATGTTAAATAATTTTATGTCACACAACCTTATATAAACAATACTTTGATCGTTACTTATAATTTGAGAAACGTGCACCGCACTAATAATGACTGCTTTTATCATTTTAACTGTCCTGCCAATCTTCTTCTTGAAACAGTTTTGTATACGTTTGAATTTCAAAAGCGTGGCTTACCACATTGCCATACACTGGTGTGGATTAGTTCAGCCAACAAAATACAAAATGTTGAGGATGTTGATAAGTATATCTCTGCAGAACTACCGGACCCTGTGGTTGATCCGCACGGATACAAAATAGTCTCGGATATGATGGTTCATGGACCATGTGGATTACCTAATTTGAATGCGCCCTGTATGGAAGGCACAACCTGTACCAAAAAATTCCCCAAAAAATACAACCCTCAAACCTTTTTTGACACCAATGGTCATGTGCACTATCGAAGAAGGCAAACAAAAGTATACACAACCAAACGCCAGATGAAATTAGACAACACCTACGTTGTCCCATATAATCGGAGTCTTTGCCTAGCATTCCAAGCTCACATAAATGTTGAGTACTGTGGTTGGAGCATGCTTATAAAGTATCTGTTTAAGTATATTTCAAAAGGAACAGACCGGGTATTTGCAAGAGTTACTAGATCTATTGGTGAGGCATCTACTTCTTCGGGTGATCGAGAGGCCCAGGTTGATGAAATACAGAATTTCCTTGATGGCCGGTTTATATGTCCTCATGAAGCATGCTGGAGGATTCTCAAATTCAACATACACAGTCGAGAGCCTTCAGTTCAAATTCTTTCTGTGCATCTAGAAAACATGCAACATGTCACCTTTCGGTACAATGATGACTTAGAATCAGTTATTAATCGTCGTGACCGTAAAGTGACAACGTTGACAAAATGGTTTTCTTACAACACTAACAATGAAGATGGCCGCCATTTAACCTATTTAGAGTTTCCTTTAGAGTTTGTCTGGTATCAAAACCAGAAAGTTTGGAAGCCTAGAAGAACGACAGAGTCATCTGTTGGCTGATTAGCATACATACATCCAAGTTTGGGTGAACTCTTCTATTTTAGAATGCTACTTTGTCATCAAAAAGGATACAGAGGATTTATAGAAGTGCAGAAAGTTAACCAAGTGTTGTATCCTACATACCGAGCCGCGTATGAGGCATTAGGGCTTCATGGTGACGATAAAGAATGGGACAAAGCACTTGAAGAGGCATGTTTTTTAGCATCATCATCGGAACTGCGGTCTGTCTTCGTCCATATTCTGACTTACTGTGAAGTCGTCAACCCTTTCCAGCTATGGGAGAAATACTGGAAAGAAATGGGCCATGACATACCAAGAATTGTTTCACAGAGTGTTGGAATTCAGAATTATCATGTCAACGATCGTGAGTTAAAAGGTTACATACTATTTGAGCTCGAAGTAATATTAAACGGTTTAGGCAAATCGTTGCAAGGGTTAGGTTTCCCACCACTTCCAAGGAAATTGATTGATGAGCTAGAAAACAGGCTTCTGATGGAAGAAAAGAACTACGATCGTGAAGTGTTAAGACACGAGAGGGATGAAAATGTACCAAAGCTAAACACTGACCAGCGACAGATATATGATCTTATTATGGATGCTTCTATAGCAAATAGGCAAGAACTAATATTTGTCTATGGTCATGGAGGGACGGGTAAGACTTTTCTTAGGAAAACCATCATTAGCAGTCTGCGTTCTGAAGGCAACATAGTGCTGGCAGTAGCTTCTTCAGGCATTGCTTCTTTGCTTCTTCCAGCAGGACGGACAGCCCACTCTAGATTCAAATTGCCCCTTGAATTGATAGAAGAGACATTGTGTAAAGTTAAAAAAAACACTCACTTGGGAAGGTTGTTGGTGGACACAGATCTTATTATCTGGGATGAAGCGCCTATGAATGATCGGAGGTGTTTTGAAGCATTAGACAGAACTTTGAAAGATCTGCTTGATGCACCAGACATCTTATTTGGGGGCAAATCAATTATTTTAGGCGGGGATTTCAGGCAGACACTTCCTGTAAAGAAGGGGGCACCAAAAATGGAGCTGATAGCATCATCCATCGCGAATTCATACCTTTGGCCACGTTTTCGCCTTCTGACACTGAAATAAAATATGAGGTTATTAAGGCCAGATTTAAACAAAGAAGAAAAGAACCTGGCTAATTCCTTTGCATCATGGCTTCTTGATGTTGGCGATGGTAAAATTGGGAACGCTTCTTCAAAAGGTGAAGAAGATACATCGTCGATTCATATTCTGGCAAGGTATTGCATTGAAGATGATGACCAGGGTTTGATGAGGCTTATAGAATTCATTTATGACCAACCCACACTACACACGCTGTCGGCAGCTACTCTTCAACAAAAAGCCATTGTATGTTCAAAAAACGAAAGCGCGGACATCATCAACTCAAAAGTTCTCTCAATGGTTGAAGATGACACAACAACTTATGCAAGTTATGATGTCGCAATACCAGTAGGGAACACTGGGGCTGAAACGGAAATGTTATACCCACCCGAGCACCTAAATACGTTTAAACTCTCGGGGTTTCCTCCACATCAGCTAGAGCTAAAATTTGGAGCACCAGCTATGCTGTTAAGAAACATCAATGTAGCAGGCGGTTTATGCAATGGTACACGGATGATAGTCACGCATCTGATGTCAAAGCTTATTGAAGTGCATATTATTACTGGTACACAAGTTGGCGAGAAGATTTTTATACACAGGATCACTTTAGTGCATAAAGATCCCAACCTTCCTTTCATATTCAAAAGAACCCAGTTCCCAATAAAAATTTGCTACGCCATGACGATCAACAAAAGCCAAGGCCAATCCCTAAACAAAATTGTTGTATATCTACCAAAACCAATCTTTAGCCACAGTCAGCCGTATGTCGCTCTGTCTAGAGCAACCTCTCCAGACAGACTAAAAATTCTTATAAAACAACAGGAAAATGAGCCTCCGAATGTGACGAAAAACATAGTTTACAAAGACTTTCTGAAAAGAATACATCCCAACCAACTTTAAATATTACTTTTTGCTCTATATGTATATACTTTTTGTGTTTATACTTTTAGCTTTTGCTCTCTTTTGCTTACATAAAAATATAGTAACGATGATTAGATACAGGTAAATTTACTATAGAAGATTAGTATTTAAGTTACCTTATCATGTTACTATTTTACACCTGTATGTTTGCATCGTTGTGGCTCTTCAGTTTTCCTTCATAACTGACCTGGTTTCTTTATCTCTTAAAAGTTAAATGGAGAGTACTACAGCTGGTCAACTGCAAGTGACACCTCATGACAAAGCACTTGAAGATGTCAGTACAATGCAAGAGACAACGAGCGGTGCAGCCGGTGAGGTGCAACCTACAAATGCTGACAAAACACTCGCAACTACAAGTGCAATGCAAGAGGCAACAATTGCTGAGCTACGACCCACGTCTTATGACAAGATACTTCAAGCTAGGGTTTACAGAAAATGGGTGTCAGTAAGTTATTGAAAAAATGGGAAAAAAACTGAAACTGGATTCTGTTGCATCTTGATAGATCGAGAGGTATGTAACAGGTCATGTACTATAAACAAAACATACTAAATATTCAAGTTTGTATAACATCATATCAATATGAATAGGGTAATGCAATACAAGCGAATATGAATGTCAGAGATATTGACTACTTCAGCCCAAGAATGAATCTAGGGTCAGTATACAGGATCTCTGAATTCATGTGTGAACCTACCGAGACTTACCAGCAGACCATCGATAACAGAACAAGTTTAAGATTTGGAAGAATTACAAAGTTTGAACCTATGACAATCGCAGACATTCCGCAGCACTACTTTAACTTTGTTTCATACAACCATCTTCAATCGAGGGTCCCGAGAGAAGATGGAACAGTGAAAATACAGTACCCGATACTGATATGTCATGTTTTGGTTGTTAACTTTTGTGAATATAACAAAGCTTTAAAATCCTAATGCTTTAAAATTCTAATACTTATTTACTTACAGATTACATAGGATGTCGGTTCAGTTAACGAGCTAAAAAAAAAGGAGGTGCGAACGAAGATGAAATAATCTACAGGAAAGTTGATATAGAGAATTTAAAGTGCGTGCGATTATAACAAAAAATTCTATTACAAAAATAGTTTTCACACCCCTTCTTATCTCTCTAATGATTTACTTATATTGGCAGTGGTAATGTTGTGGAGTTCACAATGAGATGGCCGCAAACTTTGGACAGGCGAGGCTTGAGACAATGGAATAGCCAATTATAATTGCAGTGAGCTCTTGCCGTGTATCAAAGTACAGAGGTATAGCATTCATACTTTAAACTAAGTTTGCATAGAAATAGAAAATTGTTATGACATTCTCAAACACTTTTTGGCCAGACTACCAGTTAACAGCGACATCTGCAACATATTATTACTTAAATCCGCACATACCAGAAGCTGATGAATCAAGAGCACAGTAAGAACCTTAAAACCTAAACATGACAATAACGGCATGTCTACATGCACATTCATTAAAACAGATTAACTCTAACTTTTGTATATGAAACAGGTATAGAGCAAGACACGCTGTTACTCCACCATTACGGATCTGCAAGACCCCATATGAACAAGTTGAGAAAGAAAAATTCCGCAACAGATTTCCACTCAAGACACTTTTAAAACAAAGTCCACAGACCTATATGGTAAATCTTTTATAACTGACAACCAAATAAATTAAGAGCAATGCCAAATGTTAATAACAAACTGTCGTGCAAACTTTTATGCAAAACTAAATTTTCGCACAACCATTTCCAGGGAGTCAAATTCACTGCTGAGGCAACAATTAGCAGCATCAACGTAAAAAAAGATTGGTTCTACATATCTTGCAATGAATGTGCCTCGAAAGTAAAAGAAGATGACGGAGTCTCAATCATGGAAGACAGCCGAAACCATGCTACAGGTATGCTATATTCTAACCAAGGTTTATATCAACTTACGCAACTAAAAATAACAAAATTAAAAATAATAACCCTTTTAACTCCTGAATAATACACAGGTACAATTTCAAAGGATTCATAACAGATCCATCTGCGACAGCTGCGATTACTTTCTTTACACCAGCAGCAGATGATGTGACCGGATATGCATGTTCGGAATTGATTGCAAAACACAAAGCAGAGGACCCGCAAGAAATACCGCCTGAGATTTTTGCGATCGAAGGACAAAGAAATGTTTTCCAGTTTCATTTCAGCCCATCAAGCAAGACAACAGAGTTCATACTGGACCAAGTTTTCAACAAGAAAATACAAGATGGAGCAACAATTGCAGCAATAGAAACAACCTCAGGTACACTATTTTACTTGAAACTTTATCTTATTTAAAGATAACATCTACATATACAACTATTGACTATTTGTTTATAAAAACTAGCAACATTAGGAAAACCT
Organism: Artemisia tridentata subsp. tridentata; assembly: GCA_021014915.2. NCBI lineage: Eukaryota > Viridiplantae > Streptophyta > Magnoliopsida > Asterales > Asteraceae > Artemisia > Artemisia tridentata. The sequence goes on from CP139507.1 coordinate 195,500,445, forward strand.
CTCGTAATAACAAACGAAGAAGATTCCCAACAAAAAGAGCATTGAAGAGAGTGTTACGAAAATAGCAACAATTCCAGCAATAGAAAAAACCTCAGGTAACACTATTTTACTTAAAAGTTTCTCTTATTTAAAGATAACATTTACATATGCAGTTAGTAACTCTTTGTTTATAAAAACTAGCTACACTAGGACAGCCTCTCGCAATAACAAACGAACAAGATTCCCAACAAAAGACCAACAAAGAGAGTGTTACGAAAACAGTGAGAAGGGCATTATTTCAAGATGAATCACAAGATCAGAAGAAGCAAAAAAGTAAGTGCCACACCTTTGCTTAACATAAACAATAAGTTTTTATTTAATAAACTACGTTACAGTCACCTCGCATAGGCTTGCCACAAACATTACACCAGTGTTTATAATAACATTCAACACACATACATAGTTGCAACTAAAAATACCTACATAGATTACACATCATAAACAACAACGGTTCTCTCCGAATCTAGGCACACAACTAGAAATCCAAGTCTAGGCACACACTTAGAAATCCATTAGACCCTTGAGCTTTTGAACAAAGATTTCCTTATCACGACCATTTAGCTCCAACTCGGCTGTCATTATGCGCATCTGCAGGACCTTTTGGTCATCTTTCGCCTACACCTCTCTTAGGTACTCAGCCGTTTTCTGGGCATAAATATTGCTGACAGTCTCAAGCTCCTGAATAAAAGCAGCCCTTTCACGAATTACCCCAAGCAGCCTACCACATAGTGCATTCATCTATTGCGCCATTTGAATGTCTTCAATTGAAGATTGACGACAATATAGAACTAACATTTTAGACCAGTTGTTTGAATTAGCCTCGAGTCTTAGCTGATCACACCTAATTTGCCGAGACATTGTGTTTTCTTGGTTCTCTATGAAGGTTTGAACAAGTTATTGTGAAAGTAAATCTAGCCCAAAGCTGACTTAAATAGACAGCACAAACTTATCCTTTGCACATATAAAAACAAATTACACACATATGTTAAAGTTATATACAGTAGCTATCACAACAATTCACATCCTTTTTCTGCAACATCTTTGTATCTATTATCTCCTTTGACTTATTAGCATAATACAACCATTGAAAAAAACTTTAACAATGCACCATATCTGCCAAACATGCATAAGCACCTTATTTACACACATTATGACCATTCAAAGTGGTAACAACTATTCTGTTGTCACCTCTTTCTATTCACCCATACTAGCATCCAAAACAGCTAGAAATTATTAAGCTGCAGCCTTTAAAAGCTGGCAGCAATAATGGACTATTAGTTGTCTGTTTTAAATCAGTAAACCATTAAAAAAATTATAAAAAGGTTGATTCAAATGTCATCTACAACTTTTGTATCTCTTGGTTATTAGAATACTTGATTATTACTTTTAATATGCCTAAATAACATCTTATTACTCACTCATAACCTGCTTATTTTAACTTATGCAGCAATAGAAGAAGCGTCAACAGCCTCAACAGAGAAACAGCCAAAACCCCGAAATGTTCCAAAGAGGAAGTCGAAGTGAACGTGAAGTAGTCATGCCAGTCAAACGCACCACTCTTTTGTCAATATTTAGCCAACAATATGTTTTGGGACATATTCGTCATCCACCTGCACAAATATGTCTCAAAACATCCATAGACAGCAAAACACTAATCTTTTGTATGACATTTAAACTATAGCTGCACACGCACCTTAAATATGCACACATGCTTTCTATAGCAGGTGCACATTTAGATCTGACCCCCATTTTTTGTATAACATATATGCAGCAGTTGCATGTAAACCTCATGTCAGGTTGCAAAGGTCCATATTTTGTACCATATTTGTGCTCCATGTCTATAACTGCACAAATATTATTTGTTTATCATGTTCTACAATTCTGCATATGATACGTTCTTCATATAATCTTTCATGACCCTTTGTTTATATCTAAAGTTACATTAGTCAGCTAATCGATGTTCTGAAATTTATAAATGTAACTGATAGATAATTATACTTCAAAGAAATGCCGAAAGTGTTGGTTACAAATATGTGTTAAAACATATACACCTTCTTCTTTGTAAACCATTGCCACACACCTGCTCAAACTAATGCATACCTAGCATTTAAAGGAATGACAAAAGACTAACTTATAAAATTTCATACAATTAGTATGTTAAGATTAGCTTCAAGTAACCATGAACACAACAAAAACAAATTAAGTGTCGATCATCAGAAACCCATTAACAGTGACTAAACCAACATTTTATTGCTAATAATCATTGGTTTACAAAGACAAAATCAGGATGAAGGGCATCATCGTCTTTAGCTAAAAAAACAAAACAACACAACAAACATAAACTTTAAAACACCTTCTGTTGGGTTTAAAAGAAGCTGCTACTACTTTGAAGATAATGCTGCTTTGTATGTAATACTGCTGCTCATGGAACTTAAGGAAAATACACTAAGTATGATTCTGCTGCTAAGCTTAATAATTCTACTGCTAGTGTATACATTCTGCTGCTAGAAGAAAACTGATGAATGGTGAAATAAGCTAAGTGTCATTCTACTGCTAGCCTAAGATGATTCTGCTGCTAGAGTAATGATTCTGCTGCTTATTAGATGTGTATAGTTTGTTAAGATAATTATGGAAAAGATACGATTTGATATTATCTTGTATAGAAAGTTTTTCTAACCGACTAGGACTCCTTAAGTCTATAAAAGGAGGATCTAGGGTTAGGATTTAGTACACGATTGTTAGCATACGTATTGTATTCACTTCAAGGTTCGTTGTAACCCTGTTACTTTTGAGTAACCGTATTCAATATATTGAGGTGATAGTTGAGAGAATTATTGTGTGTTCGATTCTTAATTCTTCTTAAGATTAATTACTAAATTCCGCGTAGTGATTAATAGCTTGTTCAAGAACAGTCTCTATACCTATTGTCTTAGATCTACATCTAGGATAATTAACAAGATCGATTAAGCTCAACTGGGATCAACAAGTGGTATCAGAGCTTGTGATCTAGAGACTACTATCAAGAAGAATTTCGTATAATCAGATCTATTCATCATCTTCATAAGAAATGGATTCCGATACTACTCATATGGTGACTGCTTCAAAGGTACCAATGCTGAAGGCTGGTGAGTATGAACTCTGGAAGATGAGGATTGAGCAATACGTGAAGATGCTTTATTTCTCCATGTGGGAAGTCATTCAGAATAGAGACACTCTTCCTGCTAAGACTGCTAATGGGAAAGATGTACCTATTAAAACTAATGAGGAGAAGGCACAAAGGAAGCTGGAAATCAAAACTCACAATATGCTGTTGATGGGTATTCCTAATGAATACCAATTGAGTTTTGGTAACACTCAATCTGCTAAAGAATTAATGGATGCTGTTGAACTCAGATTTGGTGGGAATGAGGCCACCAAAAAGTCTAGGAAGAATCTGCTCAAGCATCAATTTGAAACATTTACTGCTTCAAGTTCAGAAAACATTGATGCTACCTATGATAGACTTCAGAGGTTGGTGAGTCAATTACAACTTATGAAGGTCTCAATTCTTCAAGAAGACATCAATCTCAAATTTTTGAGGAGCTTACCATCTGAATGGAATACTCATACAGTGGTCTGGAGGAACAAGGCAGACTTTGAAACAATGACTTTGGATGATTTGTACAACAACTTAAAGGTATATGAATCTGAAGTCAAAGGTACATTCAGCTCATCTTCTAGTTCAAGCAACCTTGCTTTTATGTCTTCTAACAACAAGGGATCTAGAAGCTCTCATGACAACCATTCTGCTGCTGCTCATGTTGTTTCTGCTGTTAGGGCACCTGTTTCTGCTGCTAGTTCAAATACTGATAACATCAGTGATGCAGCTATATGTGCATTTTTGGCTGATCTCACTACAAGCACAACTGTTACTAATCAGGATCTGGAGCAGATAGACCCTGATGATCTAGAAGAGATTGACTTGAAGTGGCAGATGGCCATGCTTACTATGAGGGCATTGATTATGATGAGGTGTTTGCTCCAGTAGCAAGAATAGAGGCTATCAGACTATTCTTGGCTTATGCTTCATTCAAGAACTTCCCAGTGTATCAAATGGATGTGAAAAGTGCTTTCTTGTATGGAAAGATTGATGAAAAAGTTTATGTGATGCAACCACCTGGTTTTGAAGACCCTGATTATCCAGATAAGGTTTATAAGGTGGAGAAAGCACTATATGGTCTACATCAGGCTCCAAGAGCTTGGTATGACACCTTGTCTAAGTATTTGTTATCTAATGGATTCAACAGGGGAACCATTGATAAGACATTGTTCATTAAGAAAGACAAAAAGGATATCATACTAGTCCAAGTTTATGTAGATGATATCATTTTTGGGTCTTCAAACAAGGTGTTATGTGAAGAATTTGAGAGGCTCATGCATAATATATTTCAAATGAGTTCTATGGGGGAACTCACCTTCTTTCTTGGTCTTCAAGTAAAACAGATGACAGATGGGATTTTCATCAGCCAAGATAAGTATGTGGCTGATATTTTAAAGAAATTTAGCTTTACTAATGGGAAACCAGCTAAGACAACAATGGAGACCAACAAGCCTTTGCTCAAGGATGAAGAAGGGGAAGAGGTTGATGTTCATCTGTATAGATCAATGATTGGTTCATTGATGTATCTAACTGCTTCAAGGCCAGACATTATGTTTGCTGTGTGTGCTTGTGCCAGATTTCAAGTGTCCCCAAAAGTCTCACACTTGAATGCTGTTAAGAGGATTTTTAGGTACTTAAGGAGTCAACCTAGGTTGGGCCTTTGGTATCCTAAGGATTCACCTTTTGATTTGGTAGCATACTCAGATAGTGACTATGCTGGAGCAAGTATGGATAGAAAGTCAACCACTGGAGGATGTCAATACCTTGGACATAGGTTGATCTCTTGGCAATGCAAGAAACAGACTGTGGTGGCCAATTCAACAACTGAAGCTGAGTATGTGGCTGCTTCTAGTTGCTGTGGACAAGTGCTCTGGATCCAAAACCAATTACTGGATTATAGGTACAAATTTATGAACACCATAATTTATATTGATAATAACAGTACCGTGTGTATCATCAAAAATCCTATTTTTCACTCTAAAACAAAGCACATTGAGATAAGACACCATTTTATAAGAGATTGTTATGAGAAAAAGCTAATTCAAATAGTTAAAATACATACTGACAATAATGTTGCAGATTTACTCACTAAAGGTTTTGATGTGGGTAGATTTCAATTTTTAATTGCTAGTATAGGAACGATCAATCTTTGAAAATCAAAAATCTTATCACTCTGTGTTTTTGTAAAAGTGTGTAAGGATTTGTGCTGTTATTGATCAAATAAGCTGTTTCTATTGCTCACTTTGTTTGTATGTTGTCTGCTGCTAGTTGGTTATTCTGTTGCTAAGTATTATAAATGCTTATGATTATTGTGGTATCTTGTTTCTTGTGTTTTTATGGTTTTGGACTAATCTTTTGCAGGATAAGTCACAAGGGAATGATTGATTGATGAGAACAAGATGTTTGGAATGTTCAGAAAACATTCTGCTGTTGGTTCAAAAGTTTCTGCTGCTAGGCATATCATTCTACTGCTGAAAGTTATGCTGCTCAAGTTGAAACTTTTAGGATTCTGCTGCTCGGTTTGAAAGTAAAGGGACTATTTTGCAAATTGGCGCGAATAAAAACCCTAATTAGAACCAAACGGAATACAAACCCAATTCGATCTCACCAATAACTTTGTGCGCCCAAAATTAAACCCAATTCAAACCCTAACACATCTTTATATCATCCAATCAAAAACGCCCAAAATCAAAACCCTAATTCATGATGACGAGACACGAATACTCCGCCAACCACAATCAAATAGCATTTCTTCTAAAGGTCCCTGAAGCTGAGGTTTTACTGAAGTCATTGACTTTCTTAATGCATCACAATTAAGGTATGCATTAACAGTGAATCCCACTATATATAAATCCCACATGAAAGAGTTTTGGTCTACTGTCAAGGCCGAAACTAAACATGGGGAAGAAAGATTAACTGCCATAGTAGATGAAGAAAGAATAGTTGTTACTGAGACATCTGTAAGAAGAATACTTCATCTTGCAGATGATGAGGCAACCACTTGTCTTCCTACTTTTACTATTTGTGAGGGTCTTGAAAACATTGGGTATGAGAGGCCAATTTTCAAACGCCTCCTATGCCCACACTGGAAATTCCTTATTCACACTCTTCTACATTGTCTTAGCCCTAAAACAACTGGGTGGAATGAGTTCAGTACAACTCAAGCTTCAGCCTTGATTTGTCTGGCTACAGGCCAACCATTTAATTTTTCGGCTATGATTTTTGAAGGGTTGAAAAAGAATATTTCTGGGAAAGTTTATATTTATCCAAGGTTTTTGCAACTACTTATAGATAATCAATTAAAAGAACCTTTGGAACATAGAGGGACTGAACCAAGTCCTAAACTGACAAGCAAAATGTTTACTTATTTAAAAAAAATGGGACTGGCTTTTCTGGGAGAATAACTCCTTTGTCCCAACATATTTTAAACATTGCTGCTGCTGTTGCTGAGGGTGAAGAAGCTGAAAACCCACCAGCTTCCCATCACACACCCACTTCTGAATCTACAAGTGAATCATCCCAAAATGAACCCCAAAATACTCAATCACCTAGGTCTTCACATGAAAAGAGCACTAAGTTACCTCAGACTAGTGCTAGTATGGAAGCAGATGAGGCTGCCACAGGTGATGGAGATGGAAGGATGGAAGGGGCTGACACTACTGCTTCTGGTTTAGCAACTGGGCAGGACAGTTCTAACATACATAAGACTCCAACCATGGAAACATCTACTGCTGAGGGTTCTCATGAACCTGATGCACATGATGGTAACCCCAGCCACATGGCTAAAAAGGGGGGCTCAACTGCTCAATCTAGGATTGAGACTGAGTTTCAGTCCAAAGATTCACCTCTCAGGGAAGGTAACATATCCCGAAATGATGAGGACCGAGATGATACAAATGAATTGATGGATACTGATGTACAAAATGCCAATGCCAATGATGCATCCCTCAGACCAGGTAACACAGGTCGAAGTGCTGAGGCTAGTCTTGAAACTGATAATATTGAATTGATGGGTAAAACAAATGTACAAAATGCCAAATCCAATGATCAACCTCTCGGGTCAGGTAACACAGACCGAAGTTGTGAGGATATTCTGAAACAATTGAATGAATTGACGGATAAATGTACAAAATTGTCAAAGGAAGTGTTTGGTCTCAAGAAGCAATTGAAGATGGTGAAATCTTCTCAGGGTGCTAAAATCAGGAGGCCACAGCAGAGGGTTAGGCATCTTGAGGGGTTACTGAGATCAAGGACTTCACAGTCAAAGATTTCCAAACCAAGTTTGGGGGAGGATGCTCCCAAACAGGGGAGGAATGAGAACAAGGGTCAAGGGGAGGTTGAGAAGGAAGCTGTTGATAGGGTTGTTCATGGTGAAGGGAATGTGGATATGGATATGGATTCTGGTGATAATGAAGATTTTGTGGTGAAAGATAGATCTGGGAATGAAGTAGTCCTTGAAAGTGTTGAAAAAGTTGTCAAGGGTGATTCTGCTGCTAAGGTAATTGATCCTGCTGCTGAGGGGAAAGAGCCTACTGCTAAGTCAGATGATGATGATACAACAAACTTAGCTCAGTTTATGCTAAATCTGAAAACATCAACACCACAACAACAACAACAATCACCACAAAAACCTGAACCTAAACCTACTGCTACAACAAAACAAATTCTATCTAAGCTTGCACCAAAACAAGTTATACCAACACCATCAAAACCAAAGGCTAAATGAGTTGTTATAAGAGAGCTTGCACCAACAACCAAACCTGTTCAAACACCTACCTACAAAGGGAAAGGAAAAGAGAAAATGGTGGAAGAACTTGAACCTTACCCTGATCAAAATGATGTCCCATTTCACTTATGGCCCAAGCATTTGCAAGACAGGCATGATGCAGAAGAAGCTCAGAGGGTTGCTAATGAAGAACAAGCAGAGTATGATAGAGAAATGGAAAAACAAAAGCAACAATCTGAGAAACAAGCTGAAATGGAAGCAAAGGTGAGAGCATGGGAGGATGAGAAGGCAAGGTGTGAAGCAGCTATGGCATGGGAGAAAGTGAAAATAGAGTTGAAAGACACTTTCACAAGTGAAGGTATCAATGACTGGATTCAACAAGTCACTGAGGAGAATAAGAACAAATTTCTTGCTGTAAGGAAGAGGAAGAAAGTGTCTAGACCACCCACTGCAAGACAACAAAGAGACTTTTATGAACATTATCTGAAAAACATGAAGGGATGGACATTGAGGCAGTTAAAACCATACACATATGATGAGGTCAAAGAAAAGTTTGAAGCTGCTAAGAGAGAAGTGGAATGGAAGTTTGTATCTGTGGATGATGGTAAAAAGATTCCTAGAGCAATGGGGCCACATTTTTACATGAATCCAGATACTAAGGTTAAAAAGAATATTGATGAAGTAGAAAAAGAAAAAGTTGTGAGTGAAAAAGAGGTTCCTGCTGAAAATGAGAAGGAGAAGGAAGAAGTTGAGGAACAGAAGGTTGAAGAGGTAAAGCCTGAATCTACTATTGGTGTGAAAAGGTCAGGAAAAAGGATGAAAATGAGGGCTAGAAAGAAGAAAAGGACCAACCCAATAAAATTTAGTGATTCAAAGAGTAGTTCTGAGAAGATAACTGCAGATGATATGAAAAGGATCATGGAGTTTACAATTCATTAACCACAACAAGAACCTGAGATGACCAATGCAGTTCCCTTAACAACTAAATATCCAATCATCTCTTATATACACACAATCAGAGATGGAAGTGAAGCATACTGGGAGTTCAAGAGATCAAATGGCTTATGTTATGGTTTTGTTAGATTTTCTCAGATGTTACATTATATGGATAGAGATGATGTGGTACAAGTTTGGAGGCTCTATAAGGAAAACTATGGTGATAAAAGACCAGAGGTGATCTCTGAAAGGCTACACTATTACTTTTTGAAGAACATGTTTGAGCCAGATGAGAGAGATAGTGAATAGAAGGATTTGCTAAGCTCTACCAAGGTTCATAAGTGGTATCTGTATCAATCTTGCGGAGTACATGAATTGGTTGGTCGAGGTGTGAGTGTATACATGTTTGTGAAAAAAGACTACCCCTTGAACAACAATACTGCTATTCTTACTCAGATGCTACAACCTGGTAAGTTGAAGTTACAGAGAGCATTTCTTTCAGATCATCAAGCTTATGAGTTAGTAGAGAAGTATAAAAAGGTGTTGAAATCTAAGTCTTCAAAGCAGTAGAAAGTGTTTGGAAGCATCCTCTTTGTGTATATCTGTGCTTAGAAGAAACTTGTATATTTTAGGAGAAAATATCAAGTTTAGGGGAGGATTGTTGGGTTTAAAAGAAGCTGCTGCTACTTTGAAGATAATGCTGCTTTGTATGTAATACTGCTACTCATGGAACTTAAGGAAAATACACTAAGTATGATTCTGCTGCTAAGCTTAATAATTCTACTGCTAGTGTATACATTCTGCTGCTAGAAGAAAACTGATGAATGGTGAAATAAGCTAAGTGTCATTCTACTGCTAGCCTAAGATGATTCTGCTGCTAGAGTAATGATTCTGCTGCTTATTAGATATGTATAGTTTGTTAAGATAATTATGGAAAAGATACGATTTGATATTATCTTGTATAGAAAGTTTTTGTAACCGACTAGGACTCCTTAAGTCTATAAAAGGAGGATCTAGGGTTAGGATTTAGTACACGATTGTTAGCATACATATTGTATTCACTTCAAGGTTCGTTGTAACCCTGTTACTTTTGAGTAACCGTATTTAATATATTGAGGTGATAGTTGAGAGAATTATTGTGTGTTCGATTGTTAATTCTTCTTAAGATTAATTACTAAATTCCGCGTAGTGATTAATAGCTTGTTCAAGAACAGTCTCTATACCTATTGTCTTAGATCTACATCTAGGATAATTAACAAGATCGATTAAGCTCAACTGGGTCAACACCTTCCTACCAACACACTTGGCACCATCAGCGCCAAAACCAAACCAGCCTAATCCTTCACCTCCATCAAACCAATATGACGCTGCTTTTCCAGCCTGCCTTCATGAGCTAAACCGAACACCGCACTTAGCCCAGCTAAAATCTGTTGCTCTCTCTGCTGCGTCTCAACCATGCATTCTGACCCATCAGTAGTGACATCATGAGAAAGACCAAAAGATTGCGCCTCTTGAATCAACTCAGCCCTACTCACAATATTTGCTTGCAGGTCAGCACATTTCTACCCAAGATACGTGATGAGAGCCTCATTCTCTGTCCATTCTTGCAAAAACAAGAATTTGAAACAATGATGAAGCTGGTTAGAACCACATGCCTCTTTTAGTTCATCGAGCTTTGGTGTTGCAGCCATTCACCTTAAATATATCCTGCCAAAAAAAAAAAACAACATGAAACCAAACTTTTCTTCCACCCATTCATTCTTTCCAACATACATAATAAAACCTTCATTCTCTGTCCATTCTTGTACACCACACCCCTATTTTAGTTCCGCAACATTTCGTGATGCACCAATATTCAGACATGTTAACCATCATAATTGCTATATATACCAAACATTTTAACCCTTCGAATTGTACAAACAAGGCTCAATCTACCTATGTGTTATCCTATTTCAAATGCGAACATGTCGGCTATTTCAAACAGCCATAAAACCTGCATTTTTGCAACAGGCAGGAATGACACATAAAACAATGAGAATAACCACAGCTGCTACAAACGAATTACAACCTTCACTTACCCTGTCTTGACAATCAAATAACATGAACACTCATCTGCATAACAATCTGTACTTTTTTATTATTTCAACTTCCTTTCAAATTTGGATACACAAAACAACTTCACATACATAATAACAGGTATTTGCATTCATAAAACCATAAACAGTTGATTGATACATAAAACTTAGACATATATACTGCCGACATAAAATTTCTCCACGCAGTTGGACCATAAAACAAAATGCAGGGGCCTAAACAGCAAAGACACCACCATACTACCAGACCCTTTCATCCCTTCACTAAAGCCTGCAAGCTTAGCACAGCACAAACACACCCAGACGCTATTCACAGGACGCGATACAACAGACTACTAACACAAACTACGCCAGACTATTAACTTACTACTTCTGTGATGATTTGTGCTCTGTATGGGATTGCTTATTCTTCACAGGATCTTTGTGCGAAACCGTAATAGATGGATCCCGGTTACCAGTATCAAAAGGAAAAAAAATAGCCTACCCCCCAAAGTTATACATTTTCTTTTTTCACCAAAGTTATAAACAATAGCTTTTTTCACCCAAGTTATAATTATCAATTTCTAATACAAAAGTTATATTACTTTTTCAATTTATTACCTAATAAACAACGATGTTATGAAAACAAAAAATGGTATACGACAACTTCCCTTCCTATCATGTCATCTTACTATCATGTCGAATTTACGTTACTTATTAATTCTTACAAATGCATGCATTTCCCAATACATCGTAACACAGTAACCTAACATAGTAACTTCTTGCCACTTTTTTTCGCCCAACCTGCGTATGCAAGAACCCTGCGGCAACGTGAGGGTTTACAACCTCGTTATTATATATATACCAGCCAGAATACTTACTTGACTGGTAACCAGTTTACGAGTGACAACAGTGTTAGGCCTATCATAAAGGCCTTGCAGAAAGGCGTGAGAGTTGTTGAACTGGATATTTGGCCGAATTCAACAAACACTGATATAAATGTTTGTCATGGAAGGTATGGAGTTGATTTATTTACATGAGAATTGCATACAAAAAGTAACCAACCTTGATTGTCTTTTCAAGCCTAAAATAAGCAGGCCAGACTCAAGTTAGTTACCTTTATTGTAGAAAAACACGAACTAAACTTCCTTTTATTGATTTAAACCAACACAAATTCAGAAAACTATTCTCAAACAGATTACAACTCAGAAACAATATATTCTTGATCTCAATCAAGTCACAACAACAATACAAGAAACTGAGTACTTTGATCAAGATGATCAACAAACTAAGGTTTTCTTATTTTGAGAGAGTAGACACAGTAAATTTTAAGAGAGAGAATAATCAGCTATGAAAAGTGAGGAATAAGCCAAAAAATTTGGCTTATATACATCCCACACCGACATATAGAGATATTGCACCCTTGAGTCCTTCCATCTTTGCACAAAGATCCCTCCGTGTTTTCTCTTTATTATCCTGACCATATATCTTTCAACTTTTGTCCACAATTAGCTCAGCAACCACAAAGACATCCAAAGGACTTAAACTGAAACACAAAATAGACAAAGTTAATCCCTTAGGTTAATATCAGATATCAGATGATATCCTTAATTTTCAACATCCCCCCTTCATCTGATATCTGATAGATGTCTATTAAACCCAGTATTTTAACAAGTTTCCTATGTTGCAATGTATCCAAACCTTTGGTTAGGATGTTTGCAATTTGATTTGCAGAATCCTCTTTAACAATTCTAACCACATCATTTAAAATCTTTTCCCTTACAAAATGCAAATCTATTTCAAGATGTTTAGCCCTTTCATGAAAAATAGGATTGGCTGCAATCTTAATTGCAGAATTACTATCTCAATGAAGTGGAACAGGAAGAAAATTTTCATGTTTTAAATCCTTTAAAATCTTAACAATCTATATCACTTCACTGGTTACTCAAGAAAGAGCTCTATACTCTGCTTCAATTGAGGATTTAGAGAGAGTAGATTGTTTCTTGCTTTTCCAAGAAACAGGAGATTTATTTAGAAAGATGCAAAAACCAGTCACTTATCTCCTGGTAACAACACATTTAGCCCAGTCTGTATCAGAATAAGCAGTCAAAGACATACTTGGGCTTTTAACAATATGAATACCCATACCTGGAGATCCCTTAAGATACCTTAATATCTTAAAAGCAATTTTGAGTTGAGACTTAAGAGGACAATGCATAAACTGACTTAAGCAATGAAAAACATAAGAAATATTATTAGTCAAGTAAATCAATATGCCCATAATCTTTTGATAATCAGTGGTGTTATCCAACACTGGATCATCTTTAGTAGCTTCATTAGTTGTAACAAGTTTGGACTGTAATGGTGTTTTAGCAGGTATGCAGGCAAGCATACCATACTAGATAACAAATCAAGGCAATATTTTCTTTGATTCAATCAAATGCCATCTTTGATATCATTAACTTCAATTCCATGAAATTATTTCAATTTTCCTAAGTCTTTAATCATAAACTTAGTTTTAAGAAAAGATTTGAATTTCTCAATTTCATAAATGCTATTGCCAGTAATAATAATATCATCAACATAAACAAGCAAAGCAAAAAAGCACCATTATCAGACTTAGTGTACAAAGAATAATCAAAATTACTTTGTCTAAAACCATTCTCAATTAATGCAGCAGTAAGTTTAGCATTCCATTGCCTAGGAGCTTGTTTCAAGCCATATAAAGATTTCTTAAGTCTACAAACTCTAGTTTCATTAGTAGGAAAATAACCTTCAGGAAGTTTCATATAAATAGTTTCCTCTAATTCACCATATAAGAAGGCATTGTTAATATCAAGCTGAAAAACAGACCAACTACTCTGCACAACAATATTAAACAAACACCTAACAGTAACCATTTTAACAACAGGGGAAAAAGTTTCTTCATAATCAACACCTTCTTTTTGGTTAAAACCTTTAGCAACAAGTATTGCCTTATATCTATCAATTTCACCACTAGATCTATATTTAATTTTCCACACCCACTTATTACCAATGGCCTTTCTACCAATAGGTAACTCAGTGATTTCAAATGTATGATTCCTATTTAAAGCTTCCATTTCATCATTCATAGCATCAATCCAATAGGAATGTTTAGAAGCTTCAAGAAATGTTTTAGGTTCACTGTTTTTGTTAAATTGAGTGGTAAAACAAAGATTATCAGAATCTAGATTGGAATAATTGACATATTTTTCAAGCCCATATTTGACTTTAGAGTCAACAACATAGCCATTGAAGTTTTTGGGAAAAACAGAAGTTCTAGAAGATCTTCTTAGATTTTGAATACCCTAAAAGAAGTACTTGGATTTTGATCCATTATACCCTTAGAAATATTATGATTTTCTTCAAGTGTGGGAACCTTCTCATCCTCTCCATCAACAATGTTATCACTGTTATCAGCATCATTCTCATTATAAATAGAGAAATCAACAGTGTCTACATTGCTACCAGGATGAAGAGAGTAGCTACCTTCACTTTGTGGACTCTTTCCACAATTCAGGCTACTCTCATCATCATTGGGTTTGTCAAGATATTCAACATCGAAAAAGTTTAAGTGGTTTAAGTCTTGAAAAACATTTTCAGCAGTATCAGTCTTATCAGTATTAGAATCTTTAAAAGGAAAAACCGATTCATAAAATTGAACATCCCTAGAAAAGATGAATTGATGCTTATCAAGACCAATGTTTTGAAAGGCTCAAGGCACACTAAGGCGCAAAGGGCTTATGGAGCCTTGAGACGAGGCACAGATCAAGGCGCGGGCTTCATGAATATGAGGCGCATTGAATTGAATAAAATTTTAAAAGTTTTGCATGACAATTTATATATTTATGATGACTTAAATAACACTTAAATACTTAATTTATCGAAACAAATCTAAAATTCAAACCCAAAATATCAACCAATGTACCAAGATGAAGGCATGATGACATTTCATTATCTCATGCTCGAAATTGAAAGAGATGTCTGTATATATAGACACTTAAATTGAAGGATAAAACTTTCAAATTGTCCGATTTAATTAGTTTTTAGGTTAGGTTTCACTAACATCTGAGGTCGATGAATGTTAAATTTGAAAAAACAAGGTTCATTATCTCATGCTCGAAATTGAAGGAGATGTCTGTATATATAGACACTTAAATCTGAGGCATGATGACATTTCATTATCTCATGCTCGAAATTGAAGGAGATGTCTGTATATATAGACACTTAAATTGAAGGATAAAACTCTCAAATTGTCCGATTTAATTAGTTTTTAGGTTAGGTTTCACTAACATCTGAGGTCGATGAATGTTAAATTTGAAAAAACAAGGTTCAAAACTCGTCACCTCTCCTAGGCGTGCCTAGGCGCAAGGCTCTAAAGTCTAAGGCGCCGCGCCTTTTGTGAGCCTTATGCATGTGTGGAGCCTAGATTAGAAAAAATCCCTAGAGCTTGAGCCTTGAGCCGAGGGGCGCCTAGGCACGTTTTTTAAAACTATGATCAAGACTGTATAACCTATAACCCGTTTTAACATTAGAATATCCTATCATAACACATTTTTCAGATCTGCTACTCATCTTATCAGAATTATTCATAATAGCAGCAAAGCACAAACAACTAAACACTCTTAAGTGAGTAAGCACAAGTTTTTCATTGTGAACCAATTCATAAGGAGATTTCCCATTAAGCACATAAGAAGGCAGTCTATTAATAAGATAAGTAGCAATAAGAATACATTCAGATCACATTTTTAAAGGAATCCCCCCTAAAACAGAAGGGATCTAGCAACATTTAAAAGATGCCTATGTTTCCTCTCAGCTATTCCATTTTGTTTTGGAGTATAAGCACAAGAGGTCTGATGAGTTATGCCGTTATCAGTACACAACTTATTTACAGTTTGATTGACAAATTCAGTACCATTATCACTTCTAAAAGTTTTAATTCTTTTATTAAACTGAGTTTCAATCAAATTATAAAAAACAGTAATATAATAAGGAAATTCATCCTTGGTTTTGATAAGATAAACCCAAACAGCCCTTGTGTAGTCATCCACAATAGTCAAAATATATTTTTACGCTTCAGTACTAGGCACTCTATAAGGACCCCATAAATCTAAATGTACAAGATCACCTAAAGCAGTAGTGACATGATCACTTAATGGAAAGGGTTCTCTAGTTTGTTTAGCCCTTTGACATATTTCACAAAAACCAGGTTTATGTTTAGAATCAAAGTTCAAAGAATCTTTTAAAACATTTTAGACTGGATTTGCAGGGTAACCAAGTCTATAGTGCTAATCATGCTGAGATAAACAAGTTTTAAAAGAAGAATCCATAAAGTTACTTTTAATACCTTGATTATTGAAATAGTATAAACCTCCGCACAGGTTACCAGTCCCCAGAACATATAGCTGATTCAAAAAGTAGCATTTACTCTCATCAAAGGCAACCAAGACTTTACTATCCTTATCAAGTTTATGTACTGAAATCAAGGTGACAAAATATTTTGGGATAACCAAAACATCATACAGAGTTAAAGAATCAGATAGTTTGAGATTTCCTATTTTAGTAATAAAAGCTTCAGTCCCATTAGGATGTCCCACTTTTATCCTAAGATGTGAAATATCAATAATACTCTCTAATTCTTTTTTTGAGTATGTCATATGTTGATTAGCACAAGAATCAACAACTTTACTACTAAAGATCATTTTAGACTAAATTTTATTATTGGAACAAAAAAATTTGCAAAAATTTTGATTAAAAACCTTGCTGTTATTAAAAACAGTACCTGCCATATTGGACTGCACATTCTTTCCAGTCATAGTATTATCTTTGATGAGAGAAATAAGAGTAGATAACTGTTCATCTGTAAAACCAGAAGAAGAACTATACCCAACAGAGTTATTGTTTGAAAACTTCTTATTGTTGTTTTGAAATTTTTTATTGTTAACCTTTTTTCCAAAATTTGGAGGATAGCCGATCACATTTTTCATAAACAACAGTGGGACCAGTACCAGTGTTTATCCTATTATCAGTAATTCTATTAAAATTAGCAGTGGGTTTATTAGACTGATTAATAGGTTAATTAACAGGTCTGATAACCGGTTGATTAACAACTCTAGTAGCAAAAGCAGAATTATGATTTCTGCTATTACTACCAGAAACAACTTTCCTATGTGACTCCTCACTACTAATGATAGCATAAGCACCTTTAACATCAGGCAAAGGATCTCTAGATAGAATTTTACTTCTGATTTGCATATAAGTATCATCCCAGCCCATTAAGAATTTCATTAGTTTCATAAGTTGATTATACTTTTTAAAATAACCAGCAGCATGACAAGTACATCTAGGCAACTGAATTAAAGCATCAAATTGTTTCCATAAGGTGGACAATTTATTAAAGTATTCAGCAATAGTAGTCCCATTCTGAGTCAAAGAATTAATTTTATGATGCAAGTTAAAGGTCACAAAACCATCAACTCTATCAAAAGTTTATTTAAGTTCATCCCAGACATCTGAAGCCTTTTTAGAAAAAAATTGACACAGAAAAAGCTCTTCAGAGATAGAGTTTAAGATCCACCCAAGAACCACAACATTTACCCTATCCCATTGTCTGGCCAAAACATCATCAGTATTAGATCTTGTGCAAGTACCATCAATAAATCCAATTTTGTTTTTTCCTTCTAAAGCCAAAAACATTGCACAAGACCAAACATTATAGTTTTATGTTCCTTTAAGTTTAATAGATATCACATTTAAAGTAGCAGAGTCATTAGGGTGTAAATGCAGTGGGTAACTCAAATCCAATTTACTTATCAAAGTAACAGGTTCAATAAAATCATCTTCTTCTTCAGAATTATTATGAACAGAAGCAGGAGGAGTATTACCATGAATAGACATGATTACAAAAACAACAAAGATCAAACAACAATAAAAAATCAAGCACACAAGTAAGGAGAGAAGGTAGTTCCCAGGCTTTCCTTGCCACTATAGTGGTAGGCCATGGGCGCACACAAGAACAATAATCACAACAAAGAATAAACAGATAGCACAACAAAGCACAAAAAACACAAAATCTCAACAACCAACAACACAACTTCCAATAATCCTAATCCTATCCTCCAGCAATCTAAGCAAGAAAATAAGGATAGAAATTAAAAAAGAAGTGAGTGAGAGGCGTTACAATGCACGCAAAAGAACAGCAACGGAATACAAGACCTACTACACCCTTTGATTCACTTAGTCAAGGGATATCGCAGATACAATAAGCCAATAACCAGATCCAAAAACAGCAAACCCTAATTTCTCAAAATTAGGGGACATAACCAGAACCACCTCCAATCGAACCAAGAACACCAGATCTATCGATTAAAAACACTTAATCGACCACAGAAGCCTTTAATTATAAAAATCCCCAAATTACCCAAACCCTAATTTTTTCAAAAATAAGGTGTTTTTAAAAAAACTTTTAGATCTAAAAAATTAAACAACAGATCTATCAATTAACACAGGTAAATTGAAAGAAAAAAACGTAATTTAAAAAATCCAAATTTAAAAAACCCCAAATTTAATGAAACCCAAATTTTTTTGAAATCTATTTTATTAGAGCAAGATAGATCGTATCCTCTCTGATACCATGTAGAGAAACACAAACTAAACTTCCTTTTATTGATTTAAACCAACACAAATTCAAAAAAATGTTCTCAAACATATTACAACCCAGAAACAGTAAATACTTGATCTCAATCAAGTCACAACAAAAATACAAGAAACTGAGTACTATGATCAAGATGATAAAAAAACTAGGGTTTTCTTATTTTGAGAGAGTAGACAAAGTAAATTTAACATAGGGAATAATCAGCTATGAAAAGTGAGGAATAAGCCAAAAAATTTGGCTTATATACATTCCACACCGACATATAGAGATATTGTACACTTGAGTCCTTGCAGCTTTGCACATAGATCCCTCCGTGTTTTCTCTTTATTATCTTGACCATATATCTTTCAACTTTTGTCCACAATTAGCTCAGCAACCAGAAATATATCCAAAGGAGTTAAACTGAAACACAAAATAGACAAATTTAATCCCTTAGGTTAATATCAGATATCAGATGATATCCTTATTTTTCAATAGTTATGCTTCTTTGTTCATAAAGGACTCTGACTACATCAGTTAAACTGAGAAAATGTTTGAAATTTATCAAGGACCATGCATTCCAAGCTTCTGAATATCCAGATGTTATCACTTTTGAAGATCATCTTAACAAAAAGCTACGCGCCAAAGTTGCTCTTTTGTGTAAAACATTTTTGTTGATCTTTCTCCATGGTTGCTTGTGAATCCCTTTATCATATTTACTAACTTTTTTTCTAAACACAAAACTCTCATTGTAGATGGTCAAAAGCGTATTTGGGGATATGCTGGTTCAACGGAAAAAAAGATCTTGAAATTACTAAACTCCATTCACCTTCGGATCTAAAGATAAGGATTTTCATTTCCACAAAACCACCAAATGAATCTGATACGAACCGGATCGATGATAGAGATAAAAAGAACAATAACGAAAAATAAAGAGAGTTGATCAACTTTCGAGAGGCAGATCTCTCTCCCAATAATGATATCAAATCACTAATCTATTAATAATATTCTGCATAATCCTTTTACAGCCCTAATGATCTTTAAATACTAAAAAAATCCTAGACTTGCCATAATACTATATCTTGTTTACCAAGATAATACAATAAAAGAAAATTACTGGAAAAGTAAAATAATTAATAATAAGGAAATACTAAATAATAATAATAATATACTAATGATCATGGTCGTATCATTACTCCAACCCCCAAAAACACCTTGTCCTCAAGGTGTTGCTTCGAACATTCTTGATTCCGGGATCCCATGTTCTTCGTTGTAGTTTTTTCTTGTGTATACTGTAGTGATAATAAGTTGAAGGCTGCAACTTCTCATCATCTGCATAAAAAATCTTTTCCATATCAAAATTAGAGCCATATAACCCGCCTAGTTCCAGTCCTAACTTTGCTCGAGCTTCACTTCTAACAAACCAACCAACACAATCCATATTACCCTTTTCTGTGATTTCTCCGTTGATTGTTCCCCATACGCTATAATTTGGTACAGCCAAATTGGAGTCGTCTCTTTTGCTACAATCATTATGGCTAACATCCTTCCATTGGTCAACAGTGTCACGCTTGCCTAAGTGAATATTGCCTTTCTAATGAGCTTATTTCCAAAACAATGGCTCCTTAGTCACCTAAGTTTTTTGCTTATTGCTACCTTCACCATTATGTACTTCTGTTGTGGTTTTGATTGGAACAGGGGTGATAATATGACTTTTCTTATCACTCTTGTCCTTCATCTCCTTTAACTTTAGTTTTAATAGGGCAAGCTGATGTTGAATCTTCACAATATCCTTGTGAGTGTTTGCAGGTTGACTCCTCAGTCTTGGTTGAGATTCAAGAATGGCTCATTAGCCTTACAATTGGGATCGAATTCGTTTGACCTTATTGTCCCATTCTTCTTGAAACACGCTCATGTGTTCCATTGATTCAAGAAATCAAGTATGTAAACTTTTTCCTGACAAACAAACAGTAATTCCCTCCGCGCCATGAACAGTACTTCTGATGAACAGTGGTCGGATGAACAGTAACTCGATGAACTTTTTTTTAAACCCTAGAATCGAACAGTTCTGATACCAATTCATACGAACAGGATCGATAATAGAGATAAAAAGAACAATAACAAAAAATAAAGATAGGTGATCAACTTTCGAGAGGCCGATCTCTCTCCCAATAATGATATCAAATCACTAATCCATTAATAATATTCTACATAATCCTTTTACCGCCTTAATGATATTTAAATACTAAATAAATCCTAGACTTGGCATAATACTATATCTTGTTTACCAAGATAATACAATTAGAAAAGTAAACTAATTAATAATAAGGAAATACTAAATAATAATAATAATATACTAATGGTAATGGTCGTATCATTACTCCCACCCCCAAAAACACCTTGTCCTTAAGGTGTTGCTTCGAACATTCTTGATTCCGGGATCCCATGTTCTTCGTTGTAGTTTTTTCTTGTGTATACTGTAGTGATAATAAGTTGCAGGCTGCAACTTCTCATCATCTGCCTAAAAACTCTTTTCCATATCAAAATTAGAGCCGTATAACCCGCCTAGTTCCAGTCCTAACTTTGCTTGAGTTTCTCTTTTAACAAACCAACCAACACAATCCATATTACTCTTTTCTGTGATTTATTCGTTGATTGTTCCGCATACGCTATGATCTGGTACAACCAAATTGGAGTCGTCTCCTGTGCTACAATCACCATGGTTAATGTCCTTCCACTGGTCAACAGTGTCACGCTTGCCTAAGTGAATATCGCCTTTCCAATGAGCTTATTTCCAAAACAATGGCTACTTAGTCACCTAAGTTTTTTGCTTATTGCTACCTTCACCATTATGTACTTCTGTTGTGGTTTTGATTGGAACCAGGGTGATAATTTGACTTTTCTTATCACTCTCGTCCTTCATCTCCTTTAACTTTAGTTTTAATAAGGCAAGCTGATTTTTAATCTTCACAATATCCTTATGAGTGTTTGCAGGTTGACTCCTCCTTCTTGGTTGAGATTCAAGAATGGCTCATTGGCCTTACAATTGGGATCAAATTCATTTGACCTTATTGTCCCATTCTTCTTTAAACGTGCTTATGTGTTCCATTGATTCAAGAAATCATGTATGTAAAATTTTTCCTGACAAACAAACAGTAATTCCCCCGCGCCATGAATAGTACTACTGATGAACAGTACTACTGATGAACAGTGGTTGGATGAACCGTAACTCTATGAACTTTTTTGGGAGGATTTTAATACACTTAGGATGTTAGTCCTTATCACGTGTATATGGTACTTTGAGTGAATATGATCAAGTATGCGGAATCTCTTTTGATCACACTTAGAAGGATTGATTGTTTGTTTATGGAACAGTGTATGTAAGACAATGAACACAGAGAGAATTTCACTAAACGATTCAATATTATTGAGAATAATACGAGTTATCTTAGTTATCACTAGGGTTACAAAACTTTGAATCCTTAATAACTATTCTATATGAAAACATAACCTAGGATCTCCTTTTATAACCCAAGGAGTCCTATACAAGTAAACTACAATATTCGTATCAATCTATAAATATAAGATATATATCAAATCTATTCTATATTTATCCACACGCGTCTTTATCTCTGTCTTCATCTCATAAGCAGTACAAAGTATTTGTACTGAAAGTACTAACTCAGTTAGTGCTGCTGGTGTTAACTTGCAGCAGTTGAAACTTTAAACCTGGCAGTATTAATTGTTAGTTTAATTCCCAACATTTTTTTTAAACCCTCGAATCGAACATCTCTGATACCAATTCATACGAAATGGATTGATAATAGAGATAAAAAGAACAATAACGAAAAATAAAGATAGGTGATGAAGTTTCGAGAGGCTGATCTCTCTCCCAATAATGATATCAAATCACTAATCCATTAATAATATTCTGCATAATCCTTTTATAGCCCTAATGATCTTTAAATACTAAATAAATCATAGACTTGCCATAATACTATATCTTGTTTATCAACATAATACAATAAAAGGAAATTATTAGAAAAGTAAACTAATTAAGTAACAAGGAAATACTAAATAATAATAATAATAATAATAATAATAAAATAATAATAATAATAATAATAATAATAATAATAATAATAATAATAATAATAATAATAATAATAATAATAATAATAATAATAATAATAATAATGCAGCTCGTGCTCCAATCAAGGTCGTATCAGAATCATTGGAGGTAGATACTGTGGATGACAAAAGAACATCTAATGTAATGTGTAGACTTGGCAAGATGGGTGGGTCGGGTTAACGGGTCAAAACAGTGTTGGGTTAAAATGGGTCATTGTTAGTATGGTTCGAATGGTCTTCGGGTGGTTGACCTAAACTGTAAATAAAAATAAAGCTTTAATCATTATTAAGTTAATAATTAAACCTTTAACAAAAATAACTAATGAGGTCCTTGAGTGCAAGGATTTGATTACAAGGATTTGGTTGCCATCCATGATGTGAAAATAAAAGGAGATTTGCATCAGGAGGAAGATATGGAGGGGGAAGTCCTTGAGTACAAGGATTTGATTGCCATCCGTGGTGTGAAAATAAAAGGAGATTTGCATGCTTTGCTACACGTTGCGCCTAACAAAGGCGAACGTCTTAGCTTGAGTGAATAAGAGCTTGTAGAAGCTTGCAAAGAACATGGGAAGAAAATTATGAGGTACATTTGGCTCATACAAGGTTGATGGTGGTACACATACACAAAACTTCTAAATTCTAAATAAAATCACTCGATTAAAATCTTTGACTGAAAACCTTGAAACTATCAAAAGGTTTGTTAATACAAATAAACCATAAAAACGTTTATTTATATTTTACGATCTTCTTATTTTGTCGATAACAAACGTAAAATCATTTTAACGAAATAAATAAAATATGTAAAGCTTTAAGTCAATAGTTTACTAACTCATTTCACTAAACAAATAAAACATTAAACATGTTTAGTTAATTAGTTTACATAAAACCAAAACCATTTTTATAAAACACTTAATTAACTTGTTAAATGCTTCTTGATTATTTGAGCATGTTGGTTTGATTATGACTTGCTTTAATGGTCATTCATGCTTTATTTTCTTCAAAACTGCTGCTAACAAGATGCAGGTACCCGGATCCTTTGCTTTTAACCTGGCGGATCCTTTCTGAGATGAATCCGGCGGATCCGGGCACTCAGAAACCAATTTGAGCATTGATTCAGCTCATTTTCAGGAAAAGACATATTATATACTTGCATACTAACCTTTGTTTTGTAGATTTTCAAAACACACTAGGAGTACTTGACGCCCTCAATGAGGGGGAGCTTCCGTCAAAGAAAAAACCATTGCAAATTTTGCAATACTCTCGTATAGGCCTTCTGAAATACTTGATGCCCTCAACAAGGGGGAGTAATCGTCAAGGGGGGGGGGCAATATGCATGTTTCTACCTAACTCTTCCTCTACTATTTTTTCTTCTAAATGTTTTTCTCTTTAAAAATCTTCTTCTTGCATTCGGGTTAGTTTCTTTTCGACGCTCTTTTTGTTTCTACAAAAAGGGAGAGAAAGGAGTGAAAACTCAAATTCAAAAGTTTACGAATTTTACTTTTTACTTAAAATAATTTTATGTTTTGTCATCAACAAAAAGGGGGAGATTGTTAATAAAAATAAACCATAAAAATGTTTATTTATATTTTACGATCTTTTATTGTTTTGTCGATAACAAACGTAAAGTCATTTTAACAAAATAAATAAAATACGTAAAGCTTTGAGCCAATAGTTTACTAACTCATTTCACTAAACAAATAAACCATTAAACATGTTTAGTTAAATAGTTTACATAAAACCAAAACAATTTTTATAAAACACTTAAGTAACTTTGGTTACTTACATTTTATAAAAATACATGTAACTTGTAATATAAAGACTTGGACTATCCATGACCCAAAACCCATGTCCAAAGCCCATGACCCAAAACCCATGAACCATTGCACGACATCATGCATCAAAATGGGTAATATCCATGACCCATGACCCAAAGTCCATAACCCATGACCCAAAGTCCCTAACCCATGACCCAAGATGTCTTTGACATCATGCATGACATCACATGACCCATGGACCTTAACCCATAACCCAAAACCAGGAATTGTTAACCAAAATTCAGACAGGTACTACCAGATAGCCGGATCCCTGGCTTTACACTGGTCGGATCCCTTTGGGAAGGGATTCGCCAGATCCGGGTGAACAGTGACCAGAAATGCCTATAAATAGTGAGTCATTTCTCTCTTATTCTTCACCCCTCTTAGAAATAGTCTCTCTCTATGCTCTAACTGTTAGGAATTAAGCTGAAGCAGTTAGTACGGCTGAAGATGGCAGTTAGTACTGCTGATGAGTTTTGAAGACAAAGAACAGTTCGTATGGTTGAATATAGAAGTTAGTACTGTTTATGTTTTTGTAAAAGATAATTATAGAAAAGATATAGTGTATATCTTATACGATTAGGTTGATAGTTATCTTGTAAAGGAATCCTTAGTCTATAAAAGGATTGCCTAGGTTAAAGTTTAAAAAAGAATTAGTATCGAGTTTTTGTTAAGATTCAAGGTTGTAAACCCTAGTACTAATTATAAGTACTCGTATTATTCATTAATAATATTGAATCGTTGAAGTTGAAGTATATTGTGTTCCTTGTTCATTCATTGTTGATTCGTTAATACAAAACACAAACAAACAAATCTTCTAAGTGCTAGCTAGTAAATTCCGCGTGCTAGACTAGACATCATTCAAAGTATACATCTAACACAAGGAGTGTGTGTAGATCCGGTCAAGTGGTATCAGAGCCAGGTTACTGATACTTTGGTTTAGAAGATCCAGACGAATTTGTTTAAGAAGAAGATGGACATAGAGACAACAACAAGTCAGAATAATATTGTTGCTAAGCTTCTAATGCTTAAACCCAATGAGTTCGATATGTGGCGATTAAGAATTGAGCAGTTCTTCTAAGTTCAAGATTATACTCTCTGGGAGATTATTGAGGATGGAAATTCGTTCAAACCTACAACTACAACAACCATTGTTGAAGGTGTCACTGAAACTAAGGTGCAAACTAAGCCAACCACTACTGAAGAGAAGGCACATCACAAGAATGATGTTAAGGCGAGAAGTTTGCTTCTGATGACTATTCCCAATGACCAGTTGTTGAATTTTAGCGAGTTTAAGTGTGCTAAAACCCTTTTTAAAGCTATTCTTGCAAGATATGGTGGGAACGAAGCCACCAAGAAAACTCAGAAGACCCTTCTCAAGCAACAGTTTGAGAATTTTTCAGCATCAAGCAACAAGTCACTAGATCATATGTTTAATAGACTTCAAAAACTAGTGAGTCAACTGGCTGTTCTAGGAATTGAGATGCCTCAGGAAGATTTCAACTCTAAATTTCTGAGGAGTCTACCAACTGAATGGGCTATGCATGTAGTTGTATGGAAAAACAAGCCTGATATAGATTCCATGAGCTTAATTGATCTCTATAGCAACTTCAAGATAGTTGAACATGATGTTAAAAAGTCTGTTGGATAAAGCTCAAGCTCAAGCTCAGGGAATTTGGCCTTTGTATCAACTCCCAGTACCTCAAGTCCAGATGAAGAAGTTCAAGTGACTGGAGCAGTTGGTACTGCTAGTTCCAATATTGGTACTGCTAGCACTTCAAGCAGTACTAATGGACTCTTGGATGAGAATACTTATTCTGCTTTCTTGACTACTCAGCACAATGGAAGTATGTTGACTCATGCAGATCTTCAAGAGATCGATGAAGATGATATTGAAGAGATGGATATCAAGTGGCAGCTCTCTCTTCTCAGCTTGAGAGCTAAGATATTTTTAAAGAAGACTGGCAAGAAGATTGTCATAAACAGCAATGATGTTGCAGGGTATGACAAGTCCAAGATTGAATGTTTCAATTGCCACAAGAAAGGTCATTATTCAAGGGAATGCAGATTGCCAAGACAACAAGATGGAAAGAGCAGAGGATATGGAAGCAAGTCAAGAGTTGTGGAGGTTACTGATTCAAGCTCAAAAGCCATGGTTGCCATTGATGGCTTAGGGTTTGACTGGATCTACATTGCAGAGGAGGAAGCAGAAGCATCTACAGAGATTGCTCTCATGGCATTTTTAGACTCTGAGGTA
This sequence comes from Artemisia tridentata subsp. tridentata, assembly GCA_021014915.2. Lineage (NCBI taxonomy): Eukaryota > Viridiplantae > Streptophyta > Magnoliopsida > Asterales > Asteraceae > Artemisia > Artemisia tridentata. The sequence continues at coordinate 195,527,213 of CP139507.1, forward strand.
CAAGTTTCTAAATGTTCTAAATCTTGTGAAGCTTTAAAAGATCTAGAAACTCTTAAGAAAAGATATGAGGATCAGAGAAAAGAGCTAACCCAAACTGATTTTAACTTAGCAAATCATAAGAGGGCTTTAGCTGTGCTAGAAGAACAAATTGTTCATTATAAAAGTAATGAGTCAAAGTTTTCTGATGATACGATTATTGTTAAGAGAGACTTAATGTTTAGAGAGAATGAAATTAGTGTGTTGAAACATGAGCTAGAATAGGTTAAGAAAGCAAAGGAGAACATTCAAATGACTGTTGACACACTAGAATTTGCAACTCAGGGTGTTAGTAAGATTGTTGAGTGTCAGATCCTCAATAAAGCTAAGTCAGGCCTAGGTTATAAGTTAGTTCCACCTCCCTATAGAGGAATTCCAACACCCCCAGGCATAGACTTAGAACACACAGGACTACCTGAATTTCAACTACCTGAGCTTAAATATGGTCCTCAACCTAAAGAGAATGTAGTTGATAAACCTGTGTATGAGAGTGCTAGTGATAAATCACTATCTGAGGACAAGGTGTCCTCTGATAGGTTCTCAAGTAAGGAATCAGATTCTCCAACCATAGAGGAATGGACTTCTGATGATGAGGGTGATCAGGCTGTGGTTAAGCCTGTTAGTGTTAAAGTGGAGGAACCAAAAGTTCCAAAGATGGTTAAACCTGTGACTGTTAGGCCTAGATCAAATGCTAAACCTTTTAGACCAACAGTTAGGTATGCAGAAATGTATAGAACTACAAACAAGTCAAGAGGTAACCAAAGGAATTGGAATGGCCTCAAATCTCACCAATAAGGGGATGATTTTGCCTGCTATAGGAAAGCTTGTTACTCGTGTGGTAGCTTTGACCATCTTGCAGATTTTTGTGATAAATGGTTGAGTGGATATTCAAACCATAGGTTGAGCATAGCAAGACTTCAAACTCTTCCTAGGAATGATAGAATGATACCCAGATCAGTTCTATTAAAGTCTGGAAAAATACCAATTCAAACTGCTAGATTAGCAGTTCAGCCTGTCAGACCAATTAGACCTATTCCCTCAAGGCCAACAGTTCAAGGTGCAAAAATGTTTTCCAAATCAGCACCAACAATTGTTAAGAGACCATTTCAAAATAGACAAGTAGTGAAAAATCAAGTTTGGAAACCCAAGGTAACAACTACCAAGCCAGCAGTTCCAACTGCTAGTAGAGTAATTGGTACTGGTGTTAATAAAAACACTACTAAGGGAAATATGGGTACTGGAGTGAATGCATCAGCATGTTGGGTTTGGAGACCCATCAAACCCAATGGTGCTAAAATTGTTTTGAAAAGAATGAATTATGTTGATGTAAGAGGAAAGCCTAAGTCTGTTTTGGCTTGGGTTCCACAAGGAAATTAATTTTTCTTGTTATGTGCAATGTTAGTCATATGCTTGTATCTTGTTTCTTTGTTTTTGGACTAACACTTGCAGGTTTTGGATGATAAGCACCAAGGAATTAAATGCTTTATGTTTTGGACTGTAATGGTGATTTGGAGCTGAGTGTGTGATCTTTGCACACAACAAATGGTTATTGGTTCACCATGTCTAACCCACATAAGAACCAACTAGTCCAGAGCAAACAGTTTCTGGCTCAACAAAATTTTTCCAACAGTTGGTACGGTTAGTACAAAGTTAGTACGGCTCAACTAGCCGTTGTAAAAATCTGTCAGTAATTAATTTTATAGCCGTTGGGGTAAAACCGTTATTCTTAAGGTACTTATAGGGATTTTTCTAGAAGATAATTATCTTTTTACCATAAATTTATTTATTCTATTTCTCAAGATAATTTATCTCATACGCATATTTCGCAAAACCCTAAACAGTACCTATAAACTCCAATAGGCTACACAAAACATCAATTCCACTTTAAACGATCATCTTATTGCTATAATCTTTCACTCTTCATCAATAAAAATGGCTAATTTGGAATTTGTTAAGCGTCACAATCAGGTTGCGTTTCTTGAGAAAACAGAGGAAGGAGATGGACCAAAATTTTATGAGATTGTGGACTTTCTAAACCACTCTCACATAAGGTATGCTCTAACCATTTCTCCTACTCTTTATGTCTCGCACATCACACAGTTCTGGCAGAATGCTACTGTCTTGACTAGTGAAGATGGAGACTTAGAAATTCATTCTGAAGTGGATGGTGTATCTTTTGTTGTTACTAAGTCTATACTTAGGAGACATCTTAAATTAAAAGACTCAGATGGTATCAACACTATGCACAACACTGAAATATGGCAAGAACTTACCAAAATGGGGTATGAGACATCCGAACACAAATTAACTTTTCAAAAAGGATGTTTCTCACCTCAATGGAGATTTTTGATACATACCCTTTTACATTGTTTAAGCCCTAAAAAGACTGCTTGGGAGCAGTTCTATAACAATATTGCTATTGCTCTCATCTGTTTGTCTACAAACAAGGTTTTTAACTTTTCAAAATTTATTTTTGAGGGTATGGCATCTAATGTAAACAGCAAAACCAAATTTCTAATGTATCCAAGGTTTGTTCAAACTCTTTTGAATAAAAAGACATACCTGCTTACAAAACCAACAGAAACTTTTGCTACTCCTAGCCTTCAATCAAAAGTTTTTCAAAACATGGCTATGGCTAGTAGGCTTTTTCAAGGTGAAATAGTTCCATTGTTTCCTGAAATGCTTCAAACTGAAGTGGGTGAAGGTTCAGTACAACCAACTAATCCCCATCACACATCTACTTCAGCTACTGAAAGAACCCAAACATCTCAATTTCACATCCCTTATAGGAGAAGGGAAACACCCAGAGTGATTCCTAGATCCTTTCACCATGATTCACCTCTCCTAGCAGGTAACACAGCTAGACATGATGAGGGTAGTACTTCACATACTGAATTGATGGAAATGTGTACCAAACTAGTTGAGAAGGTAGAAACTTTGGAGGAAGAACTAAAGAAGAATAATGAGGAACTCAAAGCTCACAAAAGGAATTTTGCCAAGGTCTACACCAAATTGACTCTTAAGGTGAAGAAACTTGAAGAGCAGTTAAAGAAGAAACAGGCAAAGGTAGTTTTGGATTCTTCTGATGATGATGAATCAGATGATTTTGATGGTGATGATGGTGATTCTCCCAAATAGGGGAGGAAATCAGATAAAGGTAAGGGAGATGGACCAGGTTCTCAGGGGAGGCAAAATGATGAAGAAGATGAACAATTTGATATGGGTTCTGGTAATGTTGACATAGGGGTTAAAGAAACTGCTGAAACACATGAAGCAGTTCAGACTGGTATTCAAGAAGCTGAAGAAGTTCCAACTGTTGAAGCAGTTCCAATTGTTGATACAGAGCATGAGACAGTTCCAACTGGTGATACTACGGCTAAGGAAGAATATGCTAGAAAAAGAGAAGATAAGGGTAAAAACCTATGACACTAGAAGAAGCTGCTCAAGAACAAGAAGCTGCTCAAGTATTAGAAAAGCTCAAGAAAACAAAACCAAGAACTCAGGCTCAGATAGATCATGATGCAGAAGTTGCAAGGAAGATGATTGAAAAAGATTTAGCTGATGAACAAGCTCAGATAGCTCAAGATACAGAATTAGCAAGGAAGATAGCTGCATATTATGTAAGGGATATAGCTGAATTCATGGATAGAACAAGATCTGAAGAAGTTAATCAAGAGGAGTTCAATGAGCAACTGCAATATTTGTTGGATTCTGATTTGATTGTGAGAGCTCATGCTGGAATGATTCTTAAAGACAAGGAATTAAGTAAAGAAGAAAAGTCAGAAAAACTAAAAGAGTTCATCTTGTCAAAGAACAAAGAAGTTACTTGGAATGACTTAGTGCAGATAATTAGAGAAAGGAAAGAGTCAGGCTACAAGACAAAGTTGCCTACCAAGAAAGAAAAAGTCAGTTTCATGAAGCATTATTTGAAGAATCAAGCAAATTACAAGATGAGTGACTTTACTGGAAGGTCAGATGCTGAGATTGAAAAGACTTTCTATGAAACATATGCAAGACTGAATACTTCAAGCAAGGAGGATATCACAAGGAAAAAGAAAAGAGAACCACATGTTCTGGAATCTGATAGTGCAAAGAAGTTAGAGTCTGGTGAAGAAGGTTTAACCAATGAGCAAATCAAGAATATGACGGTGATAGTTCCAGAGTCTACAAATATCAAACCATTAGAAGTCAAATATCCTATCATTGGCTGGGAAGTTTTCACTGATGGAAGGATGATGGGATGGAAAATCATAAGACTTGGAGGTATTACTAAGAGATATAAGTTGTTTGAAGATCTACTAAAAGGTTTTGATAGGGAAGATCTTAATCAGTTATGGAGCTTAGTAAAAGAAAGATTCAGAGTTCAAGATCCTACTGAAGACAAAGATAAAGAGTTATGGGTACAGCTGAAAAGAATTTATGAACCTGATAGAGGAGAATCAATGTGGAGATTCCAAGCACAAATCAAAGATGTCTCTTGGAAGTTATTTGATATGTGTGGAGTGCACAGAGTTTCTACTAAGGATGGCATAGAAATCTATATGTTAGTGGAAAAAGATTATTTACTCAGATCAAGTGTTTTAACGTCTATGTTGTATAAAAAACTGAGGGTTGAAGAAGATTCTGAAATGGCAGATTTGTTGGTAACGAAGATTTTCAACCTTGCAAAACAAAGAAAGATCAGTAGTAAGAGACAGTTATGAAAGGTGTTTGGAAGAATCCCCCTCATATAGAAGATGAAGCTTAATTTGAAGAAACTTAGTGATTTGGGAAGAAATCATAAGTTTAGGGGAGGATTTTTAGGAATTAAGCTTAAGCAGTTAGTACGACAGAAGATGGAAGTAAGTACTGCTGATGAGTTTTGAAGACAAAGAGTAGTTCGTACGGTTGAATATAGATGTTAGTACTGTTTATGTTTTTGTAAAAGATAATTATAGAAAAGATATTGTGTATATCTTATACGATTAGGTTGATAGTTATCTTGTAAAGGAATCCTTAGTCTATAAAAGGATTGCCTAGGTTAAAGTTTAAAAAAGAATTAGTATCGAGTTTTTGTTAAGATTCAAGGTTGTAAACCCTAGTATTAATTAAGAGTACTCGTATTATTCATTAATAATATTGAATCGTTGAAGTTGAAGTATATTGTGTTCCTTGTTCATTCATTGTTGATTCGTTAATACAAAACACAAACAAACAAATCTTCTAAGTGCTAGCTAGTAAATTCAGCGTGCTAGACTAGACATCATTCAAAGTATACATCTAACACAAGGACTGTGTGTTGATCAGGTCACTAACCTCTCTAACCTCAGATGTAAGGATCTTCTATGTAGCTTTTCTCTTAGTGATTCTCTAGGTTCCTACTAAAGGCGAGATCACGACATCTAGAAGACTTGCACGCTCAAGATTTAGGTTGCTAGGATTCTTCATCTCCACAAGGTTACAGAAGTGTATCTCGTCTTTCCTTCTTTTCAAATGTGTTGAAGATGTGGTGTGATTGTTAGTGGTGTTAGGATTAGTTCCTTCATTGTAAAGGAACTGATAACGCTCATTTTGTCTATGATAGAGTCGCGTTATTTGTATATTTTTGTATATTATTTAGTTATGTTTATGAGCATTTTGTGCTTAAAAGGTATTAAGATGTGTTCAGGTCTAGGTACAAGGAAATATCGAAGAATGACGAAGAAAAGCCAAAAGATTAAGAGAACATTCAAGAAAAGATTGTCGTTGAAGATATTGATTCATGTTATGATTTTTTTCGATGTACAAGAGAAGGTTGTGAAGATTTTAAATGAAAGATGGAGTCATGATTTGGTGCTAAAAAGAGTATTAAAGGATGGAGTTTTATGCCAACCCAAGGTTGAAATTAACGTGCAAAACATTTCCCAACCCAAGGTTGAAGCTGAGATTCAAACCCAAGGTTCAAAAGCCCATTATGAGGTTGAGCAGTCATCCCAGCCGCGGGTTTAAATCTGAACCGCGGGTTGAGATGTGTCTGAGATGAAGAGTTGCATTAAATCAAGGTTTTAACTACCATAATGACTCAAGTTCGATCATCTCCTCTCTTTTATGATTATTGAAGGCTTGTGACAGTTTTTGTGAGTGATTTCAAGTAAAAATATGACCCATGATCACCAAAATTAAAAGAGAAAAGGCAATACACTTGCAATCAAGCCTTACACAATAAGGACTTGATCATATCTTATACAACCCGAAAGAGATCAATAATTCCTGTCATTCTTAAGGAGATACCAAGAAGTGTTGGTGATACTTGTGAGAAGAGGCGGAGAATTCCCTTGTTCGATTGGAGGCGTTAAGGAGTGCTATAACTCTTTATATTTCTTACTCATTGTAGTCTTGTTATGGAGTAATTTGTGATACTTCTTTGGGAATTATGTAGACTTTCGTGTGAATGTTGAATGATTAGTCGGTTAGAAAAAGTGATTGTTCTCATAAGTTTGTTTAAATATAATTTGTGTTCTAAAACTTGTTGATTTAACATTGTTGGATTTAAAGGTCGAAAGGATTTCTAATATTGTTTAATTCCAAGAAGTTGGTGCACAAATGGATTGGTACTTGATAATTGACAACTATTAAGTATTCAAGTTTTTAAATGAATTCGAGAATATTTAATCACGAGATTGGGTCAAAAGGACTCGTATGAACTAATGTTACTAATCATCTTTTTCATACATTTGATAACACAAAGGGCTAGTGTAATGGGATGATGTATTGGCCGAAAGGACTCACCCATGAAACTAGTAAAAACATGGATTTTCTTGATATTACCCGTTGACTAGAAAACCATGTGAAAATTGGTATGTGCCTTCTACATATATGTTTCACCCAAACATATTCAACATTCTATCACGATTGGTTATTATTCCTTAACAAGTATTTGTTCGTTTGATTGATTGTAGTCGGAACCATTGTTTGTTTGTTTATTTACGGTGCTTTAGAGTGTGACAATCTTTATTACTATTTCTTGTGATACATAAATTGCTAAGCTTAAACTACGTAGTCTCGTGGGACGATCCCTATTTACTACAAACCATATTACACACGGACGAGTATACTTGCTCGTATGCATTTTCTTAATAATCGGTAAAAAGGTGTTTTATAAATTTAAAATTTGAGTGAAACTTAGGATATAATATATATATAACCGGTTTACACGCATCAAGTTTTTGGCGCCGCTGCCGGGGACTTAGATTAGTTTAGTTTAGATTAGTTTAGTTGCAAATAGTAGCATATAATTTTTTCTTGTTTTTGCATGAATTTTAGAGTTAATTTCATTTTTGTTCTTGTGATTGTTTGATTTTATTTGATTGATGATTTGTTAAATGTTTGGATTGATAATTTCTTGTTTAGATTGCTCGTCTCATTTTATTTAAGTTCACGATTATTAGTTAAGTATTAAGTTTTTCTATAAAAAAAAAAAGCCACTGCAAACTGCCGGTTCGCGAGCTTCTGTGAAGAACAACAAAGGTCCAACCGCCGGTTCAAGTCTGAGCCACGGCGGCTGAGCCCTTTCTGTGAAACCAAACCAAACTCAACCGCCGGTTCGATTTTGAGCCGCGGCGGTTTAGTGATTTCTGTGAACCCTGAACCCGACCGAACCACCGGTTTGGTTTATGAACCGCCAAAAACTGTCATTTTTCTAAATAAAAAAAAAATAATTTTTTTTAATTTTGTTTATTTACTTTTAATTTTTAAGTTTTTAATTTATTTAGTTTTCTTTAATAAGTTTTATATGTTTACTTATGTTTTCTTGTTTAGATAGTTTAGTTTTTATTAACTAACCCCTAACGTTTGTTTTGGATTTGTTGTTTATGAATGTTTTAGTTTATTTTTAGTTATGGATTCGCCTTGTGAAGTTTTGGCTTATTTGGATAATTTGGAAACGGAATTAATGGATGTTGGAGATGTTTTGGCAAGAATGGAGAAAATGGTTGATATGGAGAAAGTGGAATTGCAAGCTAAAGGAAAAAATGTTGAACTTATGGAATGTGAATCGGAAAAGCCACGGGTGATCACTTTCAGTCGAGCTAAGTTAAGGGAATATGATGAACCAAGTATGAGGTATTCCACGCCTTGTGGAATCGAAGGTTTTGGAGCTTGGGATGCGGAGTGCAATATTGGACAAAGTGAAAGCTATGTGACTTATGCATTTTATGAGAAATTTGGAGATGGAAAGTATGAAGTGGACAAGTACAATAGAAGGATAGCAAGGGATGTTAAAATTGACATCCATGGTTACACTTTTATTATGGACTTGATTGTTGATGAATATGAAGACACTACGGACCCTTCCGTTGTGTTTGGAAGGAATTTCTTGGTAGCAACTAAGTGTACTCTTGATTTTGGTTTAGGAGAGATGCAACTTAAGATTGGGGAATTGCAAGATGATAAGGATGTTGATTGGTTGATTGAGCAAATGGAAGAGGCTTATGATAATGAAGATGGTACTTTAGGGAGTACGAAAATAGCCAAGATGGGAAAAGCTTCTCGTCTAAAACAAAAATTCCCACCATTCAAAGGACTTATACCTTCACCATCATCACTACCACACCCTACTACACTACTCAAGGGAGAAAATTCTTCCAACCCAACACCCTCACCAAAAGAAACACCACCCAAAGGAACAATTGATGAAGCCAAATGTGTGGAAGAAATCACAACAAAATTCAAGGAATTACTTAATGAGAAACCCATACTCCATGTTTTGGAGCACTATGCTCATTATAGGAAACTACTTGATGAAATTTCGGTTGAAAAGATGAAACTTGACAAGAAAAGTGTGATTGAGGAAGAGGAAGAAGAAAAAGTTATGGAAAAAGGTTTGCCTAAGAAGAAGGAGGATCCGGGAAACTATCTTATTCCGCTCAAAGTTAATGGAACCACCGCACTAAACGCCTTGGCCGATACCAGGGCAAGTGTGAGTATCATGCCATATAAACTTTATAAGCTTTTGGAGTTAGGAAGAGCTTGTCCTTCTAATGATGTTTTGTTGATGGCTGACAATACCATTGCTAAAGCCTATGGAAAAGTTAATCACGTAAGGCTACAAATAGGTTTCCAAACCTACTTGTGTGACTTCTTGATCTTACATGTGCCCATTGATAAGGAGATGCCTATGTTGGTTGGTCGTCCATTTTTGAGTACATGTGGAGCCGTAATTGATAATAGTAAAGGGACGATGGAGATTGATGATGGAGTTGCAAGGAGAATTTATCATGCTAAGAAAAGGAACAAGATTCTAGCAGATGAGGAATCGGACGAGGAAGATTGGTTGGATATGTTTGATATTGGCCATGATAGTGAAGGAAACCCGAAATATGGAATAACCGCACCGTCGTTTGAATATATTAAGGATGATATGGAACGTGCCTTGGCTATTGAAAACTATTTCAATCCTTTCAAAAACATAATTGTGTATAAAAAGATGGTTGAATTTCTTGGTTCTTTGCCAATCCAACTCAAGAATATTGACTGGACATCCAATGGCTATAGTAAGTATCAAAAAGTTGAGGGAGACAAGGTTTGGCATACTAAGATGGAGATCACTAGCCCAAGTGGACGTCGTTTCACTCGTGCGTTTAAGACAAGGGAAACCGATAGGATACTTTCGGGAAAGTTCAATTCGGAAGATATTCTACGTTTCGGGAACTATTTTGATTGAAGAAAGCGTTTTGAGGAATAAAGAAGCTTATCGCTAAGCTTCCGCTCATTTTGTCTTTGATGAGCCTTATTATGATTGTTTGCATTTTGATTATTTTGATTATCTCGTTATGTTTGCAATTCTATGTTATTTTTAGTGTGTTTTAGCTTTTTAAGCTTTATAAGCTTTTATTTATATGAAGTATCTTAAGATTGTGTTATTATGTTTTTAGTTTGTTTAGTTTGTTTAATTTAAGTTTATTGGAAATGTTCGAAGTGTTTATAAGTTGTGGTAATCATTCAAAATTATTTGGAAATGTCAAGGAATTGAGGCACGATTTTGTTTAAGTCGGGTTTGTGCTAAAATATTTTACCAACCCGTGGTTGATAACCAACCTCTGGTTGAAATACCAACCCACAGTTCGAGTCTTCATTTTTCCAAACAAGAAAGAAAGAAAAAACACCACAAAACACCAACACTTTCAACACCATTCCAATTGATTAGGAGATTGAAGTTTAATTCTTACATTGAGTTTCTAAGGATTCAATGGCATCAAAAAGAGTAAGTAACACCATCTAATTACTTTAATTTGTTCTTAATTCGAATTTGATTTCTAGGGTTTTGAATTGGGAAAATTTTATATAGTTCGAATTGATTGAATTTCTTTGATGGGGTTACTAGAGGATTGATAATAGGATTGATTGCAAGTGAAATTAGTTGAATTGGTTGAGTATTGAATGAGAATTTGAGGTTTTGAGATTTAGGGTTCATGAATGTCGAATTTTTGGGAATTAGAATCAAGATTGATTGGATTTCTTGTGGTATATGGTTATGAATTAGTGTTTATATGCTATTTGATTAATTATATGGACCACTTCTTTGTTTGATTTTGATTTGATTCAAGGATTTTTGAGGTTTAGAAGTTAAGAGGATATGGAGAATTTAGCTATTAGAATAAGCACTAATAAGCCTAGAGGAGAAAGGTAGTAACTTGTTAAGAAGTGGGGATGAGCTGGAAAACCCGTTTGTGATGTTGATGTGCAGCAAAACGATCTGAACCGCCGGCTGAGAGTTGATCCGTGGTGGCTCAGATTTTCTGTCCCTAAAAAAAAAATTTGAACCGCCGGTTCAAAATTGAACCCTGGCGGTTTGGAATTTCTGAAAAAAAAAAAATAATAATAAAAAAAATATATATATATATATTTTGCTTTGCTATTTGATTTGCAAGTTAACCTTTAGCTCCAATATTTCTTATGTGTTTGTTTTGTTGTGTTTTTATAGAAATGTATAAGAGGAGCTACTCAAGAGGAAGAGAACCCGCTCATTGCTTTGTACATAAAACAAGGTCGAGCCATGAAAGAAGCTAGTCTCATGCCGATTACTAGTGAACACTTGAAATGGGGAAAACTAAGTAAGGAGGCTAAAGCTTGTTTCAATAGCCGTTTAACTAAGTTACAAAGGAAGGAAATTGCGGTACCAAAGTTGGTTAATTGGAATTTGATTAAGAAGTATAATATCTATGAGAATCTAGAGAAGTTGATGGATCTTAGCACGGAGTATGAAGATGGAATTGTTTTTGAAGATTTTAGTTTCGAGCTCTCTTTGAGGATCAATGTGAAGTAAATCTACAAAGAATGGTGTTTGGAGTTCTTTTCCACCATTTATTTCAATCAAGAGGTGAATTTGAGTGACATTTTGGAAGAAAAATGTATTTGGTTTCGCTTGTGTGGGGATAATCATGTGTTGACTTTGCCAGAATTTGGGAAATTACTTGGTTTGCATGATGATAATGACCTTGCTCAAGAGGAGTTTGTTGTTCATTTTGGTGAGTTGGAAAGGGAACCACCAAAGTATGATGGTACTAAGATTTGGAATGAGATTGGAGATCCAAATAGTTCAAGACCAAAGGTGACAGAAATTCATTCACCAATGGCGAGGCTTTTGCACAAGATACTTGTGACCTCATTTATACATCAAGGTAATAGTCAGGACAAGGTTCATCAACCGGATTTTTGGTTGATTGAAATGATGATGAGTAGTAGTGATGGAAAGAAATTGAAGATGAATGTGGCATGGACCTTGGCAGTTTATTTTTATAAGAGAGAAACCATTATGTCGGAGCATAGTTTTATCAATGGAGGCCATTATGTGTCAAAGATTGGAAGAAATTTGGGGTAGGCTACACAAAGTGAGTTGAATAGGATTACGGTGATGAAAGATTGTGAGAAGCTTGATAAGAAGAGTTTGCAAGGTTTGCTTGATCATGATAAGATGTGTTTGGTAGAAACTATTGCAAATGTGGCTCGTAGCCAACCACCACCACAACGTATGGAAGAACCATCGGGACTTGATTCGGAATGAGGTGAATGGCATGCGAACTTGCCACAAGTTGATAAGAGAGAAGTTTGGAGAGATATGACTATGATGAGGATTGGACATCAAATGGATTATTGTGCACCGATTCTCACACACCTTGGTCAACAAAGTGTTCCACCATATTCTTTTCCAATGACTTATGACCCACCTAGTGTTCCACCTTACCCATACCCATATACACCATACCCATCGCAACATGTACCTTACCCAACATCATCTAGTGCATTTCAAGGAAATGAAGGGTACAATGTTAATCATGAGGGGTTCATGGGTTATTATTCTTTTGATGTAAGGACTAGAGGTTATGAAGCAGGAACATCGTCTGGAGGTGTTGGCATTGGAGCATTGGTTGATTACCAAGGAAATGACTATGAGGAAATGGATGACGAATGATTTTAACTATCATTCGAGGTTTTATTATGATGTGTAATGGATAATTATTATATCTTCTCCCTCGTACTTTATTTCTGAATTATTATTATTATTATGTTTTTTTTTTTGGAACTAATTTTATTATTAATATTTGATTAGGATTATCTAGTATTATGGTTATTATTATTTTTGTGTGTTTGTTTTTGTATGTTTGGTGTATTTTTTTATTTTTCAGGTTTGAGATACCATGGAATTATTGCTCATTCATATGGTTGGTACATTTTGGAGTTTGGAGTGACCAACTCATGCGTTAAATACCAAATATGGATCTCGCATGATTTCTCGGTGATATCATTTACTACTTTATTTTCCCTATTTCCTTTGCTTTGAAGTTAATTTTTCACATTGAGGACAATGCAAAACTTAAGTGTGGGGGAGGGAAGTAAATAGTGAAAATGATCTTGTTTTTAAATTTTTTGTGATTATTTTGGAGTTTGTTTTATTGCCCTTAAGGAAATTAGTTGTTTTTACAACTAAAAGATTATATCTAATTAAAACAACTTGGAATTTTCCAATAGCATAAAATGGCAATTTGAAAATTTTAACGTATCTCGATTAAGTGAAGCAATCCGTTCTTGGGATTGATAACATTACTTGTGCATTTATAGCCTATTCTACAAATATGTAAGGATTTGAGACTATCATTTGAAGCATATCTTTATGTTTAAATTCTATTTTTTTGCTATGAGTGTGCCGGTGATTGAATTGATTCTAGAACTTGTGCTTGTCATGCATTACGAATTCCAAAGTAATGTCACATTCATGTGATATAAATGAATTTAAATGATAACAGGCAACTTAGGATTTCAACCAAATGGCCTTTCATTTACATATATTGATATATTAGCTTACCACATTGGTTAGTTAACCTCTTTTTATGGACCCATTTGTTAGCGCTCATTTTTAGCGCTTGATACCCTTAGTTCACCCTTTAAGCCATTCTTTTCGTTTTGTTACATCCAGAAAATACAAAAAGATTTTACACCTTTAAACTTTAGCCTAACCTTTTTGTCAAGCCAAATCGATGAATTACTTGTTGTTGGCGTGAAGAAGTTTTTGATGATTATGAGCTTACACTTTGTATTTCGGATAACGAAGACGAAGGTAGCTACTTCTTATTTGTATTTTTGAGCTATATGCTCATACAAAGTATGGGGGACACAAAAAAAAATGTGTGATGACAATTATAGCCAATGTGCTATATTATTATTATGAAGATGAAGGAAGATGAAGTATATTTGAGATATCGATTAACCAATGTGCTAAGACGTGATATACATATATATATGGTGATCGATGAAAGAAATCAAAGTGAAAGGAAAAGTTGATTCGGAGGCTATAATCATTTTGGGATACATGGTTTGATTATTTTTGCAACAAGTGATTTTGGTATTTGACTTGATTATTGTTACATTACTAAATCCACTAAATAATCTCATGCCTTATCCATACCCCTTATTAACCCGAAGCCTAACGTTTCAACCCGAATAAAAGTCCTCTTTGATAAGTTTATTTATTTCTTACATGATTTTGATTAGTTTAGATACTTTTACAAGCTTATGGTTTGAAATGAAATCATGACTGAGCAATTGAGTGAAATACACTTCCAATAAGAGAAATGAGTGTGAGTGAATTATATTATCACTTTCTTTTCGTGAGGAGCTTAGTTGTGTTATCTAGCTTGATCGAGTACTTCGTTTAAATTTAACGTATAAATAGTAAAATTCACTTTTTGATCTTTTGCTTTGGCAATAAGGAAGATTAGTGAAATTTTTGAGAATCGTGATGGTTGGCTATTGGAAAACAACTTTTCAAAAGATAACTTTGCTTGAGGGCAAGCAAAACGTAAGTGAGGGGGATTTGATAATGCTCATTTTGTCTATGATAGAGTCGCGTTATTTGTATATTTTTGTATATTATTTAGTTATGTTTATGAGTATTTTGCTCTTAAAAGGTATTAAGATGTGTTCAGGTCTAGGTACAAGGAAATATCAAAGAATGACGAAGAAAAGCCAAAAGATTAAGAGAATATTCAAGAAAAGATTGTCGTTGAAGATATTGATTCATGTTATGATTATTTCTGATGTACAAGAGAAGGTTGTAAAGATTTTCAATGAAAGATGGAGTCATGATTTGGTGCTAAAAAGAGTAATAAAGGATGGAGTTTTATGCCAACCCAAGGTTGAAATTAATGTGAAAAACATTTCCCAACCCAAGGTTGAAGCTGAGATTCAAACCCAAGGTTCAAAAGCCCATTATGAGGTTGAGCAGTCATCCCAGCCGCGAGTTCAAATCTGAACCGCGGGTTGAGATGTGTCTGAGATGAAGAGTTGCATTAAATCAAGGTTTTAACTACCATAATGACTCAAGTCCGATCATCTCCTCTCTTTTATGATTATTGAAGGCTTGTGACAGTTTTTGTGAGTGATTTCAAGCATAAATATGACCCATGATCACCACAATTAAAAGAGAAAAGACAATACACTTGCAATCAAGCCTTACACCATAAGGACTTGATCATATCTTATACAACCCGAAAGAGCTCAATAATTCCTGTCATTCTTAAGGAGATACGAAGAAGTGTTGGTGATACTTGTGAGAAGAGATGGAGAATTCCCTTGTTCGATTGGAGGCCTTAAGGAGTGCTATAACTCTTTATATTTCTTACTCATTGTAGTCTTGCTTTGGGTAACTTTCTTTTACTTAATTATTATGTGGAACAATTTGATGTTGAATGAAATGTTACGTTTGTTGATGAAACTTGTTATGGAGTAATTTGTGATAATTGTTTGGGAATTATGTAGACTTTCGTGTGAATGTTGAATGATTAGTCGGTTAGAAAAAGTGATTGTTCTCATAAGTTTGTTTAAATATAATTCTTGTTCTAAAACTTGTTGATTTAACATTGTTGCATTTAAAGGTCGAAAGGATTTCTAATAGTGTTTAATTCCAAGAAGTTGGTACACAAATGGATTGGTACTTGATAATTGAAAACTATTAAGTATTCAAGTTTTTAAATGAATTAATGAATATTTAATCACGAGATTGGGTCGAAAGGACTTGTATGAACTAATGTTACTAATCATCTTTTTCATACATTTGATAACACAAAGGGCTAGTGTAATGGGATGATGTATTGGCCGAAAGGACTCACCCATGAAACTAGTAAAAACATGGATTTTCTTGATATTACTCATTGACTAGAAAACCTTGTGAAAATTGGTATGTGCCTTCTACATATATGTTTCACCCAAACATATTCAACATTCTATCACGATTGGTTATTATTCCTTAACAAGTATTTGTTCGTTTGATTGATTGAAGTCGGAACCATTGTTTGTTTGTTTATTTACGATGCTTTAGAGTGTGACAATCTTTAGTACTATTTCTTGTGCTACATAAATTGCTAAGCTTAAACTACGTAGTCTCGTGGGACGATCCCTATTTACCACAAACCATATTACACATGGACGAGTATACTTGCTCGTATGCGTTTTCTTAATAATCGGTAAAAAGGTGTTTTATAAATTTAAAATTTGAATGAAACTTAGGATATAATATATATATCCGGTTCACACGCATCAAGAACTCGGTATCTAGCCTTATACCGGATTAAGTATAGGCGACGTTGTATAAGATTTTAGGTCTACTTTGTGTGAAGAACCCAATATTTAGCTTTGTACCAAAAAAAGTGTAAGTAACATTGTGAAGGCTTCTCCGCCGATGAAAGGAGTTTGTGTCGTGTAGTGTTTACGGAACTCTCGAGTTGGATACTCGGGGAGTGGAGTAGGGCAAGGAAGGAGTCCTTGTAGCCGAACCACTATAAATACTTATGTTGTGGTTGTGTCTCTCTATCTTTATCTCATAGTGTAGCTTTCTACAATTAGTATCAGAGCTTCGTTACGAAGTCTCTTAAAGTATATTGTACTTTAAAAACTTAAAACGATCCGTGTATGTTTTGAAAACTAGAAAGAAGGAAAACCTTTGTAAAAACAAATATCAAACCTATTTCTTACAAAAAGGGCAAAATTTCAAGTTTTGGATATTGATAGTTTGAATAAAATTTCTTTCAATACATATTTCTATTAATTAATTAACATAAATTTCTTTTATGTTTCTTCATGATAGGAAATTTCGAAAACTTCTTAATTCAAGGAAAGATCGAAGTTGACACACTAAAAGGATTTTTCATAATCTTTTTCTAAAAAGCTTTCAAAGTGTCAAATAGCTTATGAAGATATTTCTTGAAAACAATCTCAAGAAGTTTCTTAAAGAAAAGGAAATGTATGTTTTTCTCTTTAAATAAACCTTTAGGAAATGTATGTTTTTCTCTTTAAATAAACCTTTGTCTTGACACATGTTTTATTGAATTTTTCTCTACCTATATGTGCCAATGTGTTGACAAGTATGTTTTCTATTTGTTACTTATAAATATATATATATATATATATATATATATATATATATATATAAAAATATATATATATATATATATATACATATTATATATAACAAGATGCGTATGACGTCATCAAATGCTTAAATGCCATGTAATGCCATGTCATAATGCCAAATAAGCAAGATTTTAATAAAATTTGCCACCTAAGCAAGATTTTTTTTTAAATTTCATTTTTTTTAATTAAAATTTATTTGTTGAACCGAAATTAAAAATTTATTTGTTAGGAAGATTTGAACCCGAGTCTGTTAGTCCACAGTCAAACATGATTACCACTAGACCAACACATTTTTTGGATTATATCTTGCAAAACCAAATCTATAAGCCTACGCAACCAATTATTGAACATTTTAATGAGATAAATATGAGAATCCCTACAACTTAGGTAACCCTAATCAAACATATACACCTATCTAAAAAAAAATATTTCATTCATAATATACTTTTTCTTAAAACCCTAATATCATTTTTTTATGTGTTAATATTTTCTTAATTTTGTTCGTTTATGTTTCAGGCTTGTAGCATTTTATGAAGATTATAATGTATTATTTAAAATTGAATTATATGAACGATCAACATCTGGTATGTATATTACTTGCGTTTTCTTATATTATATTGCCCTATGCTCATCCATTGTGCCCATATTCTCTTTTGAATCTCATTATCACTTCGAATTAACATTAGTGAGGTTAATAATTGAATAGTTGTTGCAGCTAACATGATGTTTTTGAACGAGCCTCGGATATTTTCTTCTGTCAAGCTCCAAAGCTTTCTAAGATCAATTTTCTACCTTAAATGTATAATTACTTTCCTGGTGTGTTGGTCGTGGGGAAGGGATTCCACTCGTGTAAGTATAATCACTTAGTAATTCCAATCACTTTTCAGAACTAATTCAGTTTATATATGCTGAGTATATTTTTCCTCAAAACCTTAATATCACTCATTTTTCTCATTATCACACACACGATCTTTTTTTCTTTTCTGATTTGATGTGCAGGTTGTTCGTCTTCTTTGTTGGTAATATGTATCCAGGTATGTCACACAAAAACTATTATTCAATCGTGTGGTGGTCTTTTTTTTCCTTTCTTTTTTTACAGCACCAATCCGATATCCAGGTATGATGTTTATAATATTTGTCCATTCATTATACGAAATATTGTATCCATGTATGTTGTTTATAATGGCTTCATGTATACACAAAAACTATTATTCAATTGTGTGGTTTTTTTCCTTTTTTTT